>CM067095.1:11839890-13058001 GCA_034008185.1 Gorsachius magnificus
CTGTACGTGGGCTGCGAACAAAATCCATAAAGAAGGCCCCATCCTGAAGGCATCAGAGGAAGTAGGCCCATTAATGGCAACAGCAACAGGAACAAGGAGTTGAAGAAAAGCAAATACAAGGTTGTGCAAGTATGAAATGACCACAGAGAGAAAGTATGAGGAGAATGCAAATCCCAACCAGACCCAGAACGTCAGATGCAGCAGAATGCAGAGCATTACTCGCACACATACCTTACTTTCTCTCTCTGTAACAAGACATTGCTCTTCCTTAGCACAGATGCTTTTCCAAAGATTTGAAAATGACACTGATCAGAAGCCAATTGAAACTACAGCCTTCCCTCCATACTTCACAGGAGAAAGACTTGAGCTCTAAAGTATGTGGGTTTCCATCCCAAATGCAAAGCTGAATAATGATACAGAAACCTGTAGAACTGCATGTGTAATGACAATATCCAAAGGAGGACAGCTTTTTTTCTAGTCTGTCAGTCATTGAAATGATAAAAGAGGGAGAGGAAAGAAGGTCTTTTTAGGAAGCACACTCTTCCTCTCAAATGCAGGTCTGGTATGGTGCAAAGGAAAGGGAAGAAAAATTCATCACAAAGATCTTTCCAACACTGTGTTTAATACTTCATGCAAAATTAAACAGACACTGCCTGTGCTATGTTCCCCGCCTACTTGCAAACCCTGGATGAATTTATCCCCGGCTGCTATTCAAAGATGTGTCAAGATTCTCTTATCACATAAGACAATGCAGTGGAAATCAACTAGATTTTTATTCCTTATTTGCAATTCTTTATTCTGTTCCCTAGGCAAAATATTTTGTCTAGCCTGCAGTTAAGATGATGCTTACCCTGGTATGTACATATAAAACACTTTCTGGAAGAATCAATGCCAGGGTTATATGGCTGGCAGTTTATGCAGTGCAGAAGCAGAGCCAAGCACCTTGTATCTGTAACGGCAAAGACTTCCTAAACAGATTGTGCATCAAACTAACTCATTATGTTAAAAATCATACTGTATTTCCCAGGAACTGGCTGAAGTGACTTGTCAGTTCTACTCTGAAACAGAGTAAAGGTGGAACCAGTGGCTCAGTTTTGTTTTGGAATAACTCCAGCACTGCATAGCATCCTAGAAAAGCACTTGCTCCCTTGGCTGCTGACAGAACACACAGCTGTGACAATTTGTCAGTACTTAGGCTGCAAGTCTCTGGACAGCCAATAGACATACCCATGCTGGTGAGCCCTAAAGGGGTTGTGTTGTCCTGGAAACATGAGGCACACACTTGGCTGATGTTTCCAAGTGAGCACAAAGTTGCCCCATAAGGCTACCTGTCCACTGGCACCTTTCCAACAAGCGTGAGGTGTCAATTTGGAGATCCCAACCGCTTCTTTCCCAGTCCCTATGTGTAAATATTTATAGGAGTGTTTACTATTGTAGCATAAAAGGCTTTCAACTGATAATGCGCTCTTTCAGATTCTCCACTTAGCCCTCCAGAGAGGCTTTTGAATATTTTTACTTTTAAAATTACACAAGATCGCAGTTGCTGGTAGCACAAAGTCTGATACTTTGTTTCCAACACACTAGTGTGCCACTGCTAAGGAATCCAATTTTGCCTTTTTCCCTCTGCCGCACAGAACAACTGAACACAACATTCTTGTGTCCTGTGCCCTACATAGAAGTTTCACCAGTTTTACTGGTAGAAAGAGATATTTACAGTTTCTGTATTTAAAGAGGGAAGTTTGTTGAAGTTGACTTTCCAAAATGGTAGAAGAAGAATTCAGGCAAAGCCTGAATTATGACCTGCAAGTTTGCAAACATGCCTCAAGTCAATTTCTGCACCTCCTTTTTCCAAAAGCCTGGCATGACCTGCTCCAGAATCTCATCTGTGTTTTGGAAACACTCATTCATTGAGTAATACATAGGTATCAATTACTAAGATGATTGCAGTTACTCTATCACTTCGACAAGCAATATCCAGGTGTCCAGAATAACACAACACATGATCGTCGTGGTGGCAGAAAAGGGTGGATGTCAAAACACTAGATGCTAAGAAAAAAAATACCAAAAGAGATGGTTGATAGTGGGGAATCTGAGAAGAACTTCTTTGTAATACATCAAACTGTTGAATCCAAAGATGGGTCACACTTAAGCATTGTATCTTTGTTCTGTTCCTTGTTACTTCTGCTAAAAGACCTTCACACCAGAATACAGAAAAATAATCAAATATTTCTCGTTGGTCTTGGAAGGTGTAGTTTCTGCTCTCCTGGCACACTCAGGACAGTTGACAGGAAGGCTGTGGCACAGCACAGTCTTTTCTTTAAGTGTCTGAAGAGAGCTCCAGGAAGACTGTTTTCTCCAGCCTGGAGTCCAGCCAGTGAAGGAATGACATCTAAATCACTACGCAGGAACACATCCTCTCCTCTAAGCAGATGCAAGTGACTTAAGTTCCTGCTGTTAAAATTCCACTGAAGCTTCACACAGTCACGCTCTAGAGCTTGATTTTGCTCTTAAAGACAGCCTTCATATAGATGCAGGCAGCACTGTACTACTAAATCTAAAAATCCAACCATGACTGAAATGAAATGTGCTACCAGAAAAGGAAATGGACTAATTAACAAATACCATTTAAATTAGCAAAACACTGAGATAACATCCCAGGGATTCCACCTCATTGTCACAGAATTAAAGAATCGAAGGACAGTTGTGCCTCAACCTCTTCTTATGCTCTTGCACACAATTGCTTAAGAGCATCATCAGTAGAGGAGCAGTCCTTGCTTGATTAGAGAGTAAGATGTGGTATGATATAGCCATGTGCTTAGACAAATAATCTTCTATTATTTGAGAAATTCTTATGTAAAAAGAGTAGCTAAAGACAGACCAGAAAGCTCTTACCTTACGAGGGCTGTCCATATAGGTGGGTGTGATAGCAATGCTCCCACTCTCTGAAGGCTGCCCAGAGCTCTTCCCAGAAAGCATTGCTGCTTGCTGCTCCCCCAGTGTCCTAAGAAAATAAAGGAATGAATCCAGAGGTTGTTCGAAAATATTCTGTGTCAGCTTCTACCTGAAGGCAACTGTTGCAGAGGGGTACTACCGTATTTTCAGACATTTGCTTTCCCACACTCTGAACCACAGTCAATCCAATGTTCTCTAAGTAGTTTTTACCCCACATAAACAACATCGGCCCTTGAACTTACTCACTTTTATTATGCATGTCTAATACTACCTTATCATTAAAAAAAATTAAAATATCTTATGTATTTAACAGCAACAATGTTTTAAATTATGTTTACAGCATATCTTGTATTAGTACGAGTTTCTTTGAACCATTCTAGATCAATACTGAAAACGAACCTCAGAAGTTTCACAGGTATTTTAATAGCTCTTACCAGTGCAAACAAGCTGTTTTCTTTAGGCTGTATTTGTTACCCAATGTTTATACTGAGACCACTCAACTGGTGTTACTTATGTACACTTATATCAGAGCACTTATATGTGCTCTTCTCACAGCCTAGTTGCAGAGACTCACTTCTGACTGGCTTCCATCTGCAGCAGAGCTGAGAGTGCTGAGGTTCCCTTCTTCCCAATAGGAGGCCCAGGCTGCTCCAAAGAGTGGGTGGGAATTGGACCAGCAATCTGCAAGCCTTTCATGGCAGACCCTTTCTAAGAAAGAAGAAATGAAAACACAGACTTAGTCAAGCTATGCTTAAGTAGTAAGCAAGAACGCAACACCTCACGTCAGCAGGGCTTTATTAAGTGCACTTTAAAAAGGGAGTTAAACCATAGGTACACAAGAAATGAAAGAGCCTAGTGTCTTGTATGGATGCTATTCTCAAAATAAAATGGATGTTATTTTGGAAAAGGTGGATTTGCTCTGAAATAAATTACCCCATTCAGTGTGTGAATTGGAAGAGAATTCGATACACACTAACCAGTTTCTCATCAGCCTCTTGAAACTACTGTTCACCACGAATTCACCCATATGGTTCTCTTTTCAAAATCGTTTTTGTAGGTCTGCAGCACACAGCCAACCCAGCTAGAAGTTACCAGCTTAACTACCTCACAGATCCCTTTTTATCAGTTATCTGCATCAGAAGGCACAGTAACATATCCAGGCTAACCATATCTACAGCACAAAGCAATGCACGTTTGCAAAGAGGTAGTAACAGCTCGTGGTAAGAGAAGACCAGCTGAGCTAAAAATAGAGCCCCAACAGGCTAAGGCATGGCTACGCTATGCAGAAGAGCTTGGCTTCTCATTGAGTGAGCTAACTCTTCCAATTCTGGTTCCAGCCACAGCAGCGTGGGATACCCATTCCAGGTAAATTTAATTCGTTCAGGAATAGCAAGGTGTTAACAAGGCCATACTCTTTGAAGTCTGAAACAGTATGTCAGTCAGCACAGTGCTTTACGTATGGATTACACACACATATACCCCTCAGCTTGCTTGGGACTGTCTCAGGGTCTCTCTGCTAATGCTTCATTAGATAGTTCAGATAAAACTCAAACTCAGCTTCTCACCCAACTAAAAGCTGACTCACTCGAATCATTCGATCAGATCGATGGCGTCGACGGATGCGGTTCAAACCTTCCACAAAGCGAATGAATCCATCTAGGAGCTGCCACTCCTCCTCATCAGAACGGGGCTTGTCCCCATACACATCACAGTGCACCTCTCCTTCCATAATGCGCTTTGTGGCACTGATACAGGCAGGCAGAAGCAGAAAGCGGGTCCTCCAAAATTTCAGTGACTCGATAAGGCTGACAGAACATGGGAGACAGGACAGAGTTCAGCAGTTTCCTATGGAGGACTTTACAGTAAGTAAAATACGTATCTGTCTCCTGGAAATTTCAGTGAGTATAGTGACAATCTCTTTCTGCCATCCCTAAGTGAGAAAGAGCAGATATGCAAAGGAACGGCCATCAATGGCCATCAATATCACTGGGAAGTATTAAAACATTGATAAGCAGAAGAGGAAACAAGGCTATCTTCAGAGTAATTGTATCAGAGATGTATTTTCTTTTCTGTAAAAGGCTACAAAGGCTTTTTCTCTAAAAAAAAGCAAAGAAAAAGGAATTTTGAAGGTACACATTAGAGTAGAAGGCATTTTGATTGAGACCTGAAAAGAAAAAGATAAAGACTGGTTTTGTTGACAGAAGAAATCAAAAAGGCTATTGATACTAGTGGAGATACTCCATATTGCTAACAAGAATCCCTGCTCTACGTAGCTTAGGAGTAGGACTACAGTCAAGCTAAGCCTAGGACTCAAGCAAGCCTCCAACAGACTCAAACTAAATGGAAGTTTTGAGTCAGATCCAGAAATGAGTAAGAAGCCAAGAAAAGCATCTGTGTGGTACAAAATGCCACAACATTTCTTTGAATTTTTATCAGAGGAAAAAAAATAGTTCATGCTAAATTTTGTGATCCAGACTCTGTATCAAAGATCAGATCAACAGCAACAGAAGAGTAAAATTCCTACAAGGCAACGGCTGCTAGCACCATACAAATAAAAGCAGGCCAGTTACTCTCCCTGGAGTACTGAGCATTTGTGGGTTGAACTTGTTGAAGAAATTTTAGGTCAAAAAGGAAAAGAGGCAATTAGGACACAGAACAGTCTGGATGGAAAAGGAGATCTCACCTGAAATCCTCAGAGCCAGCAGAGCAGATATACTGATCCAAGTAATTCCATTTGTACTCTTCTAGTCTCTCATGGGAAAATTCTACCCAGCAAGAGACAAATTCAGAGTCAGAGTGTGAGGGGCACAAGCTGTAAGTGTAGTTTATCTGAGCAGATTCATATGGATACCTAAAAGAGAAAGTGCAAACATTAATCTCAGCATCATCGATAGCAGTGCTTCTCTTTCTTCTCCCAAAGAGAAAGACGGTTCTACAGTATGTTCTTTCAAGCAAGTACAGGCATCTGGAAAAGGATGTTCATCTGAACATTGATAGCAAACTGCTCAATCAGAGAGATACTCACTTTGGCAGGTATCGAGTCACAGTAATTATTTTGTCTTTTAATGTTACTTTGTGGAAAGTACGTCCCATACTCAGCCAGTACTGATCTTCTTCCTCAGGTCGATTCCTTGATACAAGACCTAATTGTAAAAAGCAAAACACATCCCCTTTCAGCTTACTACAATAGTCAGAACTATCAACAAACTGCACCTACAGAAAGAGACTCCAGAATTGGGCTTCTGAAATCAAGACAAACTAAAAGCCATCTTTCAGGCCGCCTTTTCAAGGAACATATGCACAATGATCCTTTTGTTTTTACAGTTAAGATTTGCTAGCACCACAACCAAAGAAAAAGGGTATTCACAATTCATACACCACCAAGATAGACCTCCTCTATTTAGGACAACTAGAAAACATACCATACAAAGTATTGAGAAAATGGTGGATATGATGGTAAAGCTGGGCTCCACTTTCGCTTCCCTTTGTGCTTTATTCCTGGAACTAACCACTTAAGTAAGCTTGGCACTTTACCAAAGGAGCCTTGCTGCTCATTCCCAGACCTACCATATATATAACAACTACCATATCCTATTCACATGTATTCCCGGCTCTATATAACACTGTACCACGTTGACTTGTCTAGAGAATATCCAGAAAAAAAGTCAGAAGTCAAATAGTAAGTCAGATTCTGTCAAAGGAATATATGATACCCTTTTAACCCACTCCAGTCCTCTGGGGTTTAACTATGTTTAGCTGATTTCATGGCTTCAGGAAAATGAAGCTTTACTTGCCTACCTGGGACCTTCACAACTATTTTAGAGTTAGGGAACTGCTTCTAGGTATGTACATTTGGGAGCTTTGGGTCTGCCTTCTAGAGAAGCGCTTGCCCTGCGGTCATCATGTGATGTGTGTTCAAGATTTATTCACCCAAACGGCACTCAAGCCATATTTCACTTGGGTTCACCATCATGAATATAAGCCCAGTTTCTTACTACAGTTCAAAGATCCTGCACTTGTCCCTTCATGGTGCAGCTGAATTGTTTGGGCTGCCCCAGATCAGGCGCTCTCCCAGCAAAGATTTTCATATAACAACAAAAAAATAAAAGAAAAAAGAACAGAGCACTTCAATTAGCACCTGTGCCTGATTCATAGAGGTTACTGGGATTGGCAGAATGAGAGGAAGACAGAAGACTGAACTGTCAGTACAAAGTCACTCACCTCGACTGTAAAGAGGACTGCTGCTGAGCGGCGGTGGCACAGTTGTGGCTGGTTTCTGTGGTTTGGATTGCACAATAATTTGATAACCTTGCATGAGACGCTGACAAATAAACTCCTCAAACACCTGTTGGGCTGTCATCTGCACTCCTTCCTCATCTCTCCTGAACACAAAGGTTAAGAAGACTAGAATAAGGAAGCTGACCACACACCTATTCTTAGCTCTGCATTTCCTAATTGAGGATTTATGCCTGTACTGGGCTCTGCGCAAGTGGAGCCCTCTGCCTGTGAAAACCAGCCTGCAGGAATGGGAGAGAAAAACGGGTACCTTTCTATTTTAAGCAGGTGAAGATGAGCTGTCTGGCAATACTTATTAATGCCTTTGAAAGCAGTTTTGCAACCAGTAACAAATTTGCTTACAACAGCTGTTAAACTTTAGCAAAATTCATCAATGATCACTTTTACAGCATTTTGCAGAGAATCTCAATGCAGTCTGCAAGTGTTCAGCAGAGCTCAGAACTGCAAGTGTGCAGGCAGTGCTCCACCCTCTCCCACAGCAGGAAGTCTAGAGCAGAGAGAGATTAAAAGACACATCACTATGGCATCTTATCACAACTACTTCTGCTCTGAACTTTGCCTTCCTGCTATAAAGGGACATTTGACATTTCTTTTAGGTGTTTCTTCATTAATCCTGCTATTTCCTGTGTATTTCAATCACCCTGACTAATATTTTGGGTTTGTTCCCATAAAGCAGCAACATGAACAGGTCTTTCTGATGTCTTGAAAGTTGTGGAAAGTTTGAAAAATGTTTAAGAAGATGAGACAGCTTCAGAAAAAACCCAAACCAACCCTATGAAAGAACAGTTACCAGAGACCTCCATGATAAGCGAAGTTCTATTTATCCCACTATTTTCCACCAAGATTCTTTAAACTAAACATCCCTGAAAATGAGGATAAGCATCTTAAACACTGTGCGTACACATGGATTTGCTCCCTTAGTGTTTCCAAAATACTTGCTAGAAAATAGATTAACAAAGCTGATGGCTTGAAGTTGATTTTTTTTGATCGAAGCACAACAGAGATGTAAAATTTTGTTCACAAAATTTGTAACAAAATCTACAGAACACAACACTGTCAGATGGTAACATCAGAAAAGGTGCAAAGTTACCACTGAAAAGAAAAAACCTAAGTATTCTGCTGCTATGTTGGCAATTCATCTTTCTCTTGTACCGTCTTCAAAGTGTTCCTCTTCCACCAACTGCGCCTTAAACACTTTGATTCAACGCAAGTTACTTTACAGAGAAGGTGCTGGCCAAACCTGTCAATGTCAGCTTCTGGGAGGAGATCATAGCAACCCTCGGTGTAATCATTCTGCAGACTCTGACGGTCAGGGAAGTAGTCCGTGGTAAGAGGGAGACATGCCGGAGTAGTGAGAGATTTCCAGTCCACTCCAACTGTACAACAGAAGCCTGGCACTACGGGGGGAGCAGACAGCGTCAGAACTGCCTCGTTGTATCATTGGGGGGCAGACAATGGGGGCATATATGGTCACCCATGAAAAAATAGGGTGCAGAGGAAGATGAAAGAAACATGTGAAGAGGAAAGTTAGAAAGAATGAGGGAGAAAAACAGAGTTGGCATAAAGTCAACAGGGACAAAAAGGGGATGGAATGGGAAGGGAAAAGGAAAGCAGGATGGGAAGAAGGGAGGGAGAGAAAGAGACAGAGTTTGTTAAACAATGCAGTGCACATGCTAATTCCATCCCATCATGCAAATGGCATTCAAAGTTAACACATTTAATTTTTTGTTGATTGAAAGCTAGAGCTCTTCCAAAATTACAGCAAGTCAGGTGCAGTTACTCGTTATTAACAAAACAGATCAACATTCCAAGTCTGAACAAAAAAATCAGACCAGCTTTGCATCCTAGACAACTGCAGAAGGAGCTGGGGATAAGGAGAGAAAGAATGACAGACCAGCTTCTTTCTGGAATAGTACAACAGCAGCAAAGGGAATATTTCTACAGTTATAAAAACAGGACAGATCCAGAGGGGTGGGAAGACCAGAAAAATAGTAACTTGGAAAGCAATCCTTCCCCACACCCTTCCTAGAGTTATGTCGCAGTTCTGAGATTACAGAGATCTAAAACTAGACATTAAAAAGCAGAAGCTAACTAAATTATATCAAATCATCATTCACTACTCTACTACATCCTAACTTGCCTCAAATGATCTGTATCAAGGCACTTGGTCAACTACTAATTCTTAACTTCTTCTCATAGAGATCTTACATAGAGAAAGTTATTTTACTTTAAAAATGTTAATATTAATGGCAGGAACACCGCACAAGAAAGTAATGCAGGACAGGCTGCTCTAAAGAAAATGTTTTCTTAAGCAGTGACACACTTGATTCTGTATTAGATGAAGACAGATTTTTCTCAGTAAATGGTACCAAATTCAGAAACTGACTGTACAACCACTGCTTCAATTCAGTGGTGCCAAGCAAACTTTTCATATTGAGAGGCAGATAAGAGTCCAGCAGCTTTAGCTTTTTACATAATAGTGCCTGGTAAGGAAAGAATTTCAGATGTAATCCTACCACCAGTTTCACGTATTCTTAAGAGATACAGAACTGCTATCATAGTGAGACACACAGTACAGGGAGATCCTGCAAATTACTTCAGGGCAAAATATAAACTACTGCCAAAAGCCAAGCAGGCTCCTCAGTTTCTTGCCTACCACCTCCTGACGCCCCTATGTATGTACATGCCCTTTCCCTCCCTATCTTCCCCCCTACGCAAACTCTTTTCCAAACCTTTCTCCTGCTTACTTGGATCTGGAGAGTTAGAGACAGCATCTTCTAAGGAATCCTTGTTCTGAGCTTTGAGGTTCATTCCTACAAGAAAGAAATATATATTTTGTTTTAAGCAATTATGCACTTCACTTTAATTTCAAATAAAAATAAATCAAAAGCATGCAAATATTTTAAGAATATGGCACTTCTCTCCTTGGAAAGAACTCGGGGTTCTGCACAGCAAAAAAAATACACAAAGGCAACTAATGAGGAAAAAGACACCTTGGATGAAATTCAAACATCTCATTAGAAGTGTTCAGTAGTTAAAAGACAAGCAAAAACAACCTCCGCAAAATGGCAAAACACATCTTGAAAAGTAGATGCCATAAAAAGCAAATAACAAAAAAATAAAGTCACCTGTAATCATCTAGCTTGCAGCTAAGTACTTTTAAATACATTCAGTACACAAAACCAGAATATTTTTTACTGGTTTTCTCGTTTTATGAACAAGGGATAAGTTAAGAGGAAGAATTTGATAAAACACAGGAGCAGCAAGAAAATAAATTATAACAGACTTTCACCTGGTGGGAGAGGAGAATCCATATATAACATTCTAATTATCTAAGACTCTGAAGAGTCTAAGTAATTTATGAAAATCATGATACAGATTTACTCCAATTCCAACATTTTTAGGCATAAACTACCAGCACACATTTCACCTCTGCCAGGGGGTGGGGAGGAAACAAAACAAACAGTTGATCTTGATTCAGCAAACACAAACTACCTTTGTATCCCTTACCAGGCTAAAAATTTGAAAGGTAATAACTAAGCCTTCAGTGCCCCTAAATAGGTCCAATATATTAATTACAGACTGTTTAAAATGACCATGTTCTGACAAGACAGCAATTTCCATTATGTTCCAACCTGTAAAGTATACCTTGGTCCATACTTCACTAAGAATGAACAGTAAGGAAGTTTTTATTCATTATGAAAGGAGATTAAATGATAGCTATTGAAGAGATGCTCAGTTTTTGAGCAAAATTCAGTTTATACTAACCTAAATAAAGACTAATAAGGGACTTAAGACTAATGAAAATTTATATTTAAGTTTTGATTAGGACTTAAGACACTAATTTTTCTCACTGTCAAAGGGATTAGTTCTAAGCAGCCTATTAACCTGGAAAACAGATACTAAAAGTACAGCTCAGTGAACACTAAGCCAACATGATGTTATGGTACCCCTTGACCAGTTCTTCCTAGTTCCCACTTCACATCTGTCTACTGTATTTGCATCAACATTTGTGTAGTTACAGTGAAACAATCCACACAGCAAAGAAAAACCCCAGTTACTCTTCATTTGGATCAATTCCCTGAGCTGCTTCACCATGTATTATGGCACATGAGAAGAAATGAGCAGCTAAGGAGACAAGAAAAATTGCTGGCTTAAAAGGCATTTATCAAAATACATATTTCAGGAAGCCTCCAAACATTTAAAAGGAGTCAGTTTTGTAAAACTAGTTTATGTAGATTTATTCAGGAAATTGATATCAACATCATAGCTGCTGCTCTAAATAGCATTTACTAACAGAAAGGATGGTTATCTGCTTGCATGATGATGCCAGTAAAACAGTAGAGGAGCTGGCTTAAATTGGCATTCATCTTTCACCAACTCCGCTGATGCCATCTGCCATCTAGTTAGGGAATTGCAACAAGATTTATTTGCTCTGAACCATCATCTACCATCTGCTGGACAATAGAGACAATATACTGAATGCCAGTGTAAATGGATGGGAGTGATTTTTCACTGTGAAGCCCACGTTGCAGCAAAACATGCTGTGGGCAGCAGAGGAGAACCAGACTCACTGACAAATCATATTTTTGGAAATAAAAAAAAAAAAAAAAAAAAGGAGAACAGTTTCATTTCATAGGTGACTCAAACCATAAGGGAGAAACATAAGTCAAATCACTGAGTCACCGTGTGGCAGCTGAGGGTGTTTAGTCAGGGAAGGTGCTCATAACTTTCACAAAGGCAGACACAGATTAACTTCCATCACATACATGATTTATATCCCATCTACAGACACAAAAGACTTCTATAAAACACAAGCATGTTTATTGCCAGGATATGCTCTGCATCTACGTTGTGCAAATTGTATCCAGCAGCTGAAATGCAGTTTAGCAATTGTGAAAACAAAGTCTATCTGGAAGGCAGAAAAAAAGTACTAAAGCGAGAAAATGAAACGTATTCAGATAAAATACACAAAAGGAAACAGTAGAACAAAATCACTTTTAATGCAACTACGCGAACACAAGACAAGAGACACACAAGAAAATTAAGTCTGCTAACTTCTTTATGGCTCTTCAGGGTATGAGCATAGGGGGAAAACAATTGTTTTCATCAAAATGCAATTCTGAAGGGGGATTTTTTTTTAAAAATAATCTTTAAATTGGTTTTGAAAAAAGAAGTCTTGAATGCTATTGTCCAAAAGATTGATTTTTTTTTCCATGTGCCTATCTAAAAAGCACATCCATAAAATCAGAAGGTAGGTTGCAAAAAAACAGACAACACAACAGAATGTTTAGCATAGCATGTGGTTCCACTTACAGGATTCAAAAGAAATGTTGAGAATTTCCACTAATTCAGGTGTCTGGGTAAGGTGAGAAAGACAATGCTAATCTTCAGCTGAAAGTACAGACACGTGTCTTCTCTCAAAAATGTCATGAAGTATTTTGGGCTCTGTGTATAACATTTAGTATAAGCAGCACCATGTTCAAAGTGCTTAAAATCTGGAGAAAGTGCATTTGTAGATAATGACAATGCTAGAAAACACTGAATCCCAGAACTTACCACACAAAATAAACCTGCTTTTTTACAGCTTCTCTCAAAATCTAGACACAACCAGACTTTATTCTTTCCATCAGCTTGTATTTGTAAAATATATATAATCAAACGAGTTTCTTAATCCAAAGGGTGACACCTTAAGGCAATTCCACCCAGGAAAAGAAGTTCTGAACAATACCAGTGCATATTTAGTTATTTCTTGTGTCTGGACATCAGTGCTTTGTTATTATGGGACTAAGCAACTGCCTGGGAGCTTATCATATGTAAACAATGAACATCTTTCTATACTAAAGTTTATGACATACCCAGAGAAGTAGAGACACATTGAACAAGAACAAAAATACCCCAAACAATAAACCAACCAAAAAAACCTACCACACACCAAAAAGTCCAAGTAAAAGCATTAACAGATCACTCAAAGTCAAAAACTGTTTTTCCATTATTGACTTTTTCTACTCTGTAATGCCTAGTCCACCCACCTTCCATGACTTGTGGCTCTATTACTTTGTCACTGCTAATAAGGGTGGGCCTTCTCTCCCAACTCCATGCTCTATCATTGCTTTGTTACCTGCACCATTGCTGCCAGCCAGACCATTAGAGTACTCTTCTGTTCCGCTGAAGTTCAGGAAAGAGGCACTGTCACCTGGATGCCGAGAGCTGACATGTCTGGAGAAAAACAAAACAGCCAGTGTTATACCAACTTTCCTCACTCATGCCATTTCTTGCTTTTAACAAGAGCTGATATAACAAGTAATCAGCCTGCTGTCTCAGCTAAGCCTGTGGTGAAACCATGCTCTTAATGATGTCTGCAGAGATAGTAACAGGCACAAATGCAGCACGGAGAATGCTGTAACAATATTCTATACCTGTCCATACTGTTTGTTCTTTGCGTCCAGCAATAACCAATGTGCTATCTTTGCAGGACATTGGAGAACCAGCTACTCCTATACCTCCCAGGAGAGAAATAAAACTTAGCTAGTTATTTACAGACCCGATTTCATGGTCTATAAAAACAATATTCCAGGCTGAGCAAATGGCTTTGGACAAGTACATCATCCACAGAGACAACAAAGAGATCAAGAAAAAGAATTGTCAGGAATATGACACGAGACTGGTGTTAATGACAAGATACTTTAGCATACCAGGATGTACTTATGAAGTAATAAAAAGGCAATTTTTTTTTTTTTTTTTAAGTAGAACTAGGGAACAAAGTTGATGATGATGGCCTATCAAAATTATGCAACACAGAAAAATGTTAAGAGCATTCTAAAGGACAGTACAAACTATAAGATAGGACATAGATTTCCCTATAAGAAGGGGAAAAAAAAAAAGCATGGAAGACTAATTAGGCAGTGCAATTTCCTGAAGGACTGCTTGAAAACAGCAGGAAAGAGAGCCCTGAAGATGGAAAAGGCAGAGGATACCAGCAATGTCCTGACTCACCCTGGACAACCAGAAACGGCATGTAACACAAATTTCTATAAGCATGCAAGAGAAAAGAAACACATAGCAGGAAAGATACCAAAGTTAATAATGAAAGAAACAAACTTACTAGCAATTCTAAAGTTGCCTAAGCTACCAAAATGGGTTTGGCAAACAACATTTAATAATGAGTGAAAAACATGGACAATGTGTTGTCAATAAAAAAAATCATCATATAAAAACCAGGTAAGACAATATCTGGAGACTGGAGAACAACTGTGCAGCTTGAAAAATGGCCTAGGTGAAGCAAACGATCTAATTTCTCCCACTGTAAAAACAGCCTCCCACAATCATGCCGCATCCAGTAACACTGGGATCTTTTTCACTTCTCAGAGCCAACAATTAATATAAGCTCCTGACGCCGACCAAAGCTTATTTTTTAAAAGAAAACTAGCTTATGAACACAGGTACTTTCATTTGCAATCCATCCCTGATGTTTTATGATGGCTGTATTTCTTACATGGGGAAGACAGGACTGAATGAATAGCACTGAAATTGCTCAACAGTTACTGTGAGACAAAGCTAGGCCTTGTGCTAAAAAACGTTCTGTTCTGGGAAGCAGGTCACAGCTCTAAGTCAAGAATTAAAAACAGGCTTCTATAAGGCAATTTTGAACAATTCCATGAATGATGCATTGTATTGCTTGTGCACTGCAAACTCTCTGTGATAAACTACCACCTTCCCCAAATTAGGGGAGGTAAGCCATCTCCAGCCTTGCCAAAAGTGCTTTTTATCTCAGAATAAAACTGTATCTTGCATATGTGGCACTGATGCAACATATTAAACTTAAACATCACAACCTATAACTGCCTTACTGTAAAACATATAAAATTTTAAGGAAAAGGGATGTTCATGCAAAGCCTACAGAGATTCATCCTAAGGACCTCACCTGCCAGTTGCCTCATGGTAAGCCAGCTCCAGCAGCTCAGCAGAGGAATGTGTCAAATCCTGCTGCCCATTGCCCTGCATTTCCGCCATATTCTGACGGGTTTGGTGATGGATCTGGATAGCTTCTCCTGATGGACCTACACAGTTACAGTTTGATCTTTAATCACCACATCTGCACTGATTCCTCAGTTGCTTGTACCCTCCTTTTGTCAATAACACAAGCAATGCTAACTAATGGAAATTAAGAAAGCATGTTTACAAAATCTTAAAAGACATGAAACCTCTGGCATCTTCTCTGAAGCCAGTGAAGCAGAATATTCTTTGAAACATTTTAGAGGGCCTACTTACAAGGCGCTAAACAAATATGAGAACAATTCTGCATCTGAAAGTCAACCCAAATTATAGTTATGATTCACTTCAACAGCTTCCATTTACTATAGATTGTTCCACAGCACCTGATACTGCAAGTTTGCCAATGGATGGTAATATTTTCAAGAAGAGGATCTCTGATTTATGAAGCCTATACACTTAGTTCAGCCTGTTACAGTGCAGAGTACCTCAAAACACCAGAGTTCACATTGGCTCTCTTGTTGTGTTAATGCTTGGACAAGGAAAAAGTAACAGCAATCTAATATACTATGAAACAGACTTACCCACAGGGAAAGTGTGCATCCAGCGCCTCCTGTTAGATGTAAGTTTCATGGGCATGCGGGATGGGGCAAACGGGTTTATCAGTGCTCGCTGGGGTGTATATCCCCCCGGCCGAATGTGCAGCATGGATTCTGCACTGCCAACGTGGAACCTCCCAGGAGCACTGGAGTCACGCTGCTCAGACTCCAGCATGTTCTCAAGGACATCTAGAAAACACAACTTAAAGTCAGCGTGAGCTCACGCAGAAGCCAAGCAAGAGAGATTGAATTGCTTAGGGATATAAAGATTCCCCAGGGTAAGTGCGAATAAGGAGAGCAGGGAGAGAAGCTGAAAGCAATTTCAATGCAGTCTGTAAGTTACAATGTAACCACAAATCCAGATAAGAAAGACTATTATTTCATCTGCCATTACAGTATTGCTGTCTGCTGTTGACACTTTATATTAAATGAAGTCATAAAGAAACCACTTGCTAAGTCAACTATGAAGAATTACTCAGAGCTTTGAGAACTCAAGAGACTAACACCAGAAACTTCAGGATAAGTACCAAAGACATAGCAGAAGCTACAACTGAGCAACATAAGCCTTTTTTGTAACATTCAGAGTTGACCACTGAAATGAGGGGTTACTTCAGGAAGACATGGCTCACGATCTCAGCAAGCTAGGAGTCATTACTATTCAACGTAGAACAGAAGTGCAGTTATTTAGAAACAGGAGAGAGAAATAAACTAGATTACTAAGTAGTAATTACTCTGATCAACAAATGGAAATCCCAAAGAGAAGGAAGGGTCTCTTTTACCACTCTGTACTGCCAACTAGACCATGTGAAAAAAAATCTCAATTACTCTGACTCTTCCCTCCCCGCCAGTCCTATTCCACACGCATCCCCATCCAGTTGCACACCTTCAGCTAGGTCACAAGACTATCCTTCAAACTAAAGGAGTAACAGAAATACCAAAAAAAAAAGTATATATTAACTGACAGCAGGGGAAAACATGAAAGGTAAATGTAATGTGAAGTACACTGCATGACAGCAGTTCCACACCAATAAATCCAGTTCCTGTAACAGGATAAATATGGTATCAGGTGTCATACAGTATGACATGAAAAAAACCCCAAAACATAAAGAGCCTTCAGGGACAGAGTTTTACAGAAGACTGAGCAATTGAGGAAGAATACAATTTACCTAGAAATTAATTGGGTTTGTGGAAGATACTGCATACTGTCCGAGAACAAAATTAAATTGGAAGGCAAAAAAGGAGACTGTCAGCACTGCTAACACACCAAGATAGCTCAGCAGTATGTTGTCAAAAGGAAGGATCCAGAAAGTGACTCTTAATGACAACAAATCCCCAGAGAGATGAGTTATAAGCAGGGTCCCCCAGAGCTCACTACTAAGGCCAATTCTCAATTGTCAGATTATAGGTGACCTGAATAATAAAAAGTTACTTGTATATGTCTACGTTTGCAGGCAGGCACAGGAGAATAGTCAAATATTAAAGACGGCAATAGACAAGGGACAAGAGCAAATCAGTGTCAGGACACTTCTATTTAGAACAAGCCAATTAAAAAGAAATGGAATTGGACAAGGATAACAAAGGCAGAATGCACACCCAGCTGGAGCCGTGGAAAAGGTGTACCACAAATGCTAATAGAAGCACCATCTGCCCTGTGCTGGCCTGGCAGTGGTCAAAACAAACTTCAATATTCTCTCTCCCTTCTCAACACTTAAGGTACTTTCCCATCTGCCTTCGGCTGACCTCTGGTGCTGGTGTAGCCCAAAGAGCTGCTGACTTCACACTGGTGCAGATGAGGCCGTGGGATCATTAGGATGTTGGAGATCTTGCCCAGTGAGCTGTCATCAGAAGCCTGGCTCCTCACCTCCTCTGGGGGCAGCGTGCGGCTCTGCAGAGAAGGGCTGCATGAGACGTCATAGGAACTAGAGCTCTTTCTGGTACGACTTTCTCTCTCCCTCACAGACCTGCTGAAAATAAACAGATATGTCCAGTGATATGAAAAAGATTAATTCCTTGGTTATCAAGGGGCTTGAACAGGCCCAAGTCATGTAAGAGACTCAACAGGTGAGCTCAAGAAGTGAACTACAAGGAAGCTATCGCTATTTTTCTGACTACGTGGGTACTACATACTTTTGTGCATCATATAATGGCAGAACACTAAAATGCTTCCAGCACATCAGCTGTGAAAGGAGCATGCTTGACTCTTTATTCTACAGACACCACACCAAGCTGGTGTATAGCTGTAGTCTAAAAAATACTATACCTGAGCCTACAGTGCTAGAACTCATAGCTATAGGGAAACTACTTGGAATTATTAACTACATTAAACTGTACTGGCATCTTCCAGCATGGATTTCTATAAGCTGCTCATATTAACAAGCGAGTCCACATGCACAGCTTTATCAGATTTAGGCAATACTACTGAAAGAAGGAAAGCAAAAAAAAAAAATACTTCAAAACAAGTTCATCAATCCTATATTCCTGAAAAAGCACTAAAATTTATAGGTTGTTCAATGACTTTGGCCAGGACCTGAGGATAATTAGCCTTTCTTCTCAGAGGAAAGGCCACGGAATATTTGAGAACCTGCATTCAGCTCCTCTGTTTCTTCTCTCATTCAGAAAGGCATTATTTTCAGGGAAGATCCCCCACCACTCTACGTTCAGGACCAGTGCATCAAGCAGTGCACTAAGCAGTGCATCAAATTCATGCTATTTCTACAACTCTGTGCAAGTATATTGTGCAACTTCCCAGCTAGGAACTCAGCAAGGGAGAGTAGCTTCATTCTACTTCAGAAAATTAAAGATGTAAGGAAAAATTATACTTATGCCTTTTCCTAGAGCCCATACACTGTCTTAGAAATAAAATACCAGACAACCAGCCACAAATACTAGCAACAAATAAAGCTTTTTGTTTAATTGTAAGCAGGTGGAGCTTAATTGTCCTTACATTTCTCAAAGCATTTTATGCACCAAGAAATACATTATAACATGGCTACTCTAGAATTAGTACACTTGCAAGCCTCTTACCTGAAAGTGGTACAGCGCTGGGCTCTGGATGGGCCTGGCAGTCTGAACACCTGGGCATCATAGCCATCATAGTCTACCTGGATAGGCAGGGCATTCTCAGCATCTTTTGGAGCCCCTAATGCTGAAATAAAAATCATACAGCACTGGAACCTCTTTCAAGAACGTTCAAGATCTGCAAGTTAGAGGTATCCAACTCTCACCACTAAGAGAAGTACCTATTCCAAAAGAAATCACATACAAAAGTCTCATGAGCAGATCAGCTGGAGCAACTCAATTATCAAAGTTGGTGCCTCTGAATCAGGGTTGCTGATGCCCCAATATCTTTCCCCCATGTACCCAAGACATTAAATTAACAATCAAATCAATCCTTGTATGAACAGATGCCTCAAGTCCCCTCACAAGGTAACTGCACATTTTAAAGCATCTTTAGAAGAATGGACAGCCTCACTTTTAGAATGTACACCTTCTTGAAACAAGGTGGTATTGGAAGAATGCAGGCTTCTCCCACTGTTATTCTGTGGTCATAGCGCCGACAACATCCCAAGCCAGTGAATGCCCTCCCATCCTACTCCCACAAATAGTACCACTAGCACACCAGCCTGACACCATCTATTCCTCTAGCCAGGTGACAAGTAGCCAGGACAGAAACTCACCCCTCCATACTAGTTATCTACCAAGAAAGCAATTGATATAGGCACATTAACATCCTGGAAAACAACTACGTGGTTTTGATGGTTTTCTGTAACAACTGTCCCTTCCCGCATCTCATCAGTAGTGTTTTTGCTGAAGTGTCATTGTCTTACTACAGCTGCTTGTTAGTTTGGGAGTCAGTGGGATAGATCATTCCAGAACAGAATTACTCACAGGCATCTCGGTTATTTTTTGCTTTCTCAGTCAGTGTCTGGAGGGTCCAACAAAGGAGGTATGAAGTGACCAAAAAAACAAAAAAGAAAAAAAGAAAGAGCAAGAGAAGAGACAGAGAGAAGGGAAACAGTCAGCATGTTCTAAGGAAGTATCCCCCGGTGTCATCAAGCATCAGATTTAAAGTTTATCCTGCTGACTCAGTGAGGCAGCCAGACCACTTTGGAATTATTAAATACTGATACTCGGTTACAAACCTGTGTAAAAACCACATCTTTGTCAACACCTTTCTTCCTCTCCATGGAGTTCTTCATTACAGAACGAAACTAATTTTTATGGTGGCTAAAACATTTCTCACTTAGTTTCATCCTAGAAAGTAAAGACCTAGAAACTAGTCCCTCATTCACAATCCCTGCCAACAATCATTACAGCTTTGCTTTCACTGTCTTTTAATACAGAAACTTAGTTACAGCTGTTGGAATACCTGCTAGAAAGATTCTGATGCTTGGCTGAGAAAAGGTATCTGACAAGCTAGTAAGAAGACAAGATAAATCAGAAAGATACCTACTTTCCTTCCTGCCAGCTTGATCCGTGGAGTGAAGCTGTTACACAGGAGCTGGCTTTTGGATGTGTAGAAACTGAAAGGAAAAACAGGGTGGCTCAGTTGTCTCTTCTAAGAACTGAACACAGTTGGTTAGCTACACAGCAAACAGCCCATGAATTTGTGCTAGCTGTTAGATGGAGAAAAGGGGATACGTTTCTCTGCATAAGACAACATATGGAAAACATTGACAGATGGTTAATTTGAGAGAAGCTACCCTTTCCTTAAAGACCAGCCTTTGATTCCCATACTGCCTCAGTCTAGACCTCTGCTTACATCTGCATTCTGCAGTTCACTTCCTCTTTCTACAGAAAGGTATCCACTTTCACTGTCTACACAGTGCTGTGCAGTTCACACCACTCTCTCCCTAATTTACATGACACTAATGACTCACAACAACTGCTTGAAAACTACAGACCTCCTCCCATTTGAAATAATTTATTCATTAAAATCTGTTTCTTGTCACCTGAATCTTTTAAATCCTGCCGTATTATAAGCCTTCAAACATCTTTTTCATCTACAGCAAAGATCAGACACCTTCCAGCCACTCGAAAATACTAGGTATAAGCAACCCATGAATGGTAAATGGTCAGAACAGTCAATTAATGCATGCAGATAAAATGAGGCATTAAAAGAGAGAGAGAAAAAAAAACTCCACTGCAGAACAAGGACTGAGGAGGTAGTTTTCATCCTGAGCCCTGATCTCTATGTGTAGGAAAACAAGAGAGTACTATGGCACAGAATGTTTAATAGAAAGCAGAAAGGAAGCCTACCACACCCTGGAGTGAAGCAACAGAACACTGAGCCCTTAGTGTTTCCTGCAACTGTTCCAACATTTATCCACGTTATCTACATTTTCTCTACCCATAACTATTCACTTGGGATGTATCTGTTTTGACTAATAACCAATCTAGCTGAAGTGATTGTATTTTTTGTTTAGCTTTGTGACTTCCTTTGAGCATAGCTAAAGGCTAGAACTAAGGTAGCTGGAAGAAGAGCTTAAGATCAAAACCTTTTCCTCTGCAAATTGCCTATCATCTCTGATATGTTGCATTAATGCCATGAGTGCTGCAGGACTATTACAGTATATGTCTTTGTTTCACAAGGAGAGCAGAGGAAATAAACAATGAAAGGAGAAAGAGAATTCAACAGATTATAAAGAGGAACGAAAAGCAGAACCGTTTAGCAAAGGCTGATAAGAGCTGACCTACCTGTGGTTTATCCAGTGTGGAATATTGTAGTCATCACCCAGTCTGGAGTCACCAGGTCCACAGCGATTATGGAGCTGTAATTCAGAATCATAGCAACTAGTTGTGTCTAGCTAGTCACAAAATGAGTAAACATTTCTAGTTGGAGCAGAGAGAAGGGAAAAGAAGCATGCATTACCTTAAAGAGTGGTACAGCATGCAATGGTTGTTCTCCCATGCATACCAAGTCTACACCTATCCCTGTAAACAAAAAAGAGTAGAGTTCAACTATCCACCCATCAGGACTAACATGCTAAGCCAAAACAGACCATCACTTTGAGCTGAAGGCCCAATTTTTATTCACATCAGATTTTAAGATGTAATTATACTGAAAACTGTAGTTAACAGTCCCACAATATGGTAACAAACCAACAGTACCACTGGGGATATAGGAAATGTTTCTTCTAAACTAATGCAAGTCATGCAAGATTATCCTTTAAGGGAAAGGTCTGGATGGACAGACGAAGTTCTCTATCACAAACAAAAGAAATTAAATGCCTGTAAGTTCTCTGAAAATCTGCCCATTTCAATATGAAATATGGACACAAGTCTTCCAGCTGTAACCCCTCTTTCCAGAGTACACAAGTTACAATAGATATTTTTTCATAGCAAGAAAAGGCTAGAGCTTTTTCAAATATATGTTTTCCTTCATAAAGATTGCACAGTATTGTTAGTTATTTACCATTGTCTATCATCCGCTGTTTGGTTAGAATCATAAGGAGTCTATCAACTTCAAATACACCCACACCAGGTGTGATAACCACAGACATCTGGCCAGTCCGATCAAAGTTCCGGTTTATGTAATGCTTGTCAAACACTAAGAGAAAGAATTAGAGAATACTTGAAAAGAAAGAAGATGCTGGATGGGCTTTTTTTTTTTTTCAGAGCAAGGGAGGTGACTCTCCATAAAGCTACAGGAGATAGAGGAGTTAGGGCAGAAGAGAAGGTGGGAACCAGATACATAAAAAGGAATTTTTTTCTCATATGCTTAGTGTTTCCTCTATAACATCTCATAAAAAAAACCAAACCAACAAACCAACCCAGAAAAACCCTCACAAGGTGAAGTCCATTACTAATAATTTTAAATAACATCCTGTGCTCCCTCACATGGGAGTAACAAAACAGCCATTAAGGCGACAGAACGACATCTGACGTACAGAATCACAAAAAGCAGATCTTCGGAGAGCCTTTCCAGCCCATCAAATCCATCTCCCTGCTAAAAAAAGATGGATCCAGCTTCACCTAAATCACTTTTGAAATGCTTCCAAAATTTAAAAATTTCAACTTCTATTCCAAGAGGTTCTCATACAGATACAAAGCTAGAAGAAAAAGTTTCACCCTAACAAGGCCTTATAAATGGTTCCTGAAGCCTGAAATACCCAATATTAAATACTCAGTTATTTGAGAGCCACTGGCTTTCCAGAGACACACATAAGAAAATGTCTTCTGAGCCTGAAAATGACCACTTAACCACCTAATATTCCCCTCCTCTTCACAATGTTAAGGAACAGACAACAGAAGGCCACACTCATTTATTGGCAGTTGCTTTAATGGTTCCTCCACTGTATATTTTTATCCATTGTTCATAACTTACCATTGAATGAAAGATTTATGGCCTCCAGGTAGTTCCCTTGTGCTGAGGTAGAATTGGAACCTGGAGGAAAGCCCTCTGGGCAAGTGTTCAGAAGGAAGAAAAAGAAAAAATATTATCATTTCTCCATTGACTAGCTTTAAAAAAAACAACCACCAACAGCCAAAATAAAACTGCATTTGTAGTAAATCCTATCACTCCAACAAATTACAGGCAAAATTGTTATTGGTATATCTCACAGAAAGACCCAAGCAAAATAGCCTAGCCAGGAGAGCACTAAGTAGGATAATACCAGACTCCAGCTGAAACTAGAGAGTTTACAGACAACTTAAAATAAAAGAAAAAGAACAAAGAAAAAAAGAGAGAAAAAAGGGTAAAAGCATGGGAAAGGAGGATTCTTGTACCTGCTTGCTCTAGTCGTACCAACACAGGATACTGGATGAAAAGCTTTTTAATGGTCACAAGCAACGAGGTCCACTCTTCTCGTCTCTCATTCTGAACTACAACTCTAGAAAGAGCACAACTTAATGAGGATCATGAAAGGAAGCTATGAAGAGGAAGTGAGAAGGGATGAACAAACTATAGAAAAAGAAATGCACAGAAGGGTGAGTGTTTCTTCTTTCTGCTGGGCAGCACGTCAGAACTACTGCATACTTGTAGCAATCACCAAGGTGTAGGTGTGCACACAAAGCTGGGCACATCCCCAGCCAGAATAATATCTTGCTCCTAAACAGGTGATCAACATTTTATGTCAAATAGCATCACTGTTCTGCAAAGCAGTAAGATCATTAACAAGTCCAAGTTCAGAATCAAGTGATAGCTTTGACAGCTGCATCTGTAGTGACCATCAGCCAAAGAGCTCAGTATCCAGCTGGGAACACTTGTGGTTTCAGCAATGGCACCATCTGTTCTTCAGCTACTCAAGAATGTAAATATCTGAAAAATAGCCAAGCCTTATGCAAAAACTACTCCCAACGCTACAGAACTTTTAAGTTTATTGGCAATTCCAATAGAGCACAGACAACACAATACTCACATGCACAGGGAAGACTGACTTGGAAAATATGGGTGTGCACTCACAGATGGAATGGGGACTACTCATCAATTTGCTGCCAGTTTCTGACATAGATGTTTTTTACTATCTTAATTCCTTGCAAGGTCCTACAGTTAACAACATGATATTCTCCACACGAGCTGCATCTACACTGCAGGACAAGAGGTGAAAAACTGGGAGGAAGACATACTTGTAAAAATCTTCATAAAATCTTCCCTCATGATCCTGCCGAATTGATGCACGATGTGTTTCAGGAAACTCATCTGAAACAGAAGAAAAAGCAGGTATTGTCCTATGGTCTCAAATAGAAATGACTCATCTTTTCTAGTAAGGAGCTACGATTTCCATTAAAAAAACCCCCAAACCTCTGAGAAATATCAGATCTCTTACACAATATTAAAATTACTTTTAAAACAATATGACAGCATGACTATTATGAGGAAAATTTGCCATCTATTCTTCTATGTAAAGTTTTCACTGCAGTACTTTCATAAGAATGGCTGTGGTAGGTGTTGTGGTTTAACCCTGGCTGGACACCAGGGGCCCACCAAAGCCGCTCTATCACTCCCCTCTAACCAGACAGAGGAGAGAAAAAGTAAATCAAAAGGGCTCGTGGGTTGAGATAAAGACAGGGAGAGATCATTTTATCAGTTATCATCATGGGCAAAACAGACTCCAATTGAAAAAATAATTAATTTATTATCAATCAATCAAAATCAGAGAAGGAGAGGAGAAAAACTGCTAGATCTTAAAAACCTTTCCCCCCACCCCTCCCTTCTTCTCTGGGCTCAACTTCACTCCCAGCTCCTCTACCTACTCCCCCCAGCAGCGCAGGGGGACGGGAATGGGGGTTGGGGTCAGTTCATCACACGTTGTCTCTGCCGCTTCTTCTTCCCTAGGGAGAGGACTCTTCCCCTGCTCATGCATGGGGTCCCTCTCACAAGAGACAGTCCTCCACAAACTTCTCCAATGTGAGTCCTTCCCACGGGCTACAGTTCTCCATGAACTGCTCCAGTGTGGGTCCTTCCCACGGGCTACAGTTCTCCACGAACTGCTCCAGCATGAAGTTTTCAGCAGGGCCCCCCCCGGTCCGCAATGGCTTGCCAGGAACCTGATCTGGCGCAGGCTTCCCACAGGGTCACAGCCTCCTCCCTTCAGGCATCCACCCGCTCTGGCATGGGGTCCTCCACGGGCTACAGGTGGAGATCTGCTCCACCATAGACCTCCATGGGCTGCAGGGGCACAGCCTGCTTCACCATGGTCTTCACCACGGGCTGCAGGGGAATCCCTGCTCCGGTGCCTGGAGCACCTCCTCCCCCTCCTTCTGGACTGACCTTGGTGTCTGCAGGGCTGTTTTCTGTCGCATCCTCTCACTTCTCTTCTCTCTCCAGCTACTGAGCCGCAGACAGTTTTTTTTTCCCTTCTTAAATATGTTATCACAGAGGCGCTTCCACTGTTGCTGATTGGCTTGGCCTTGGCCAGCAGCGGACACAGGGAATACTTCTAGCAGCTTCTCACAGAAGCCACCCCTGTAGCCCCCCCACTACCAAGACCTTGCCACAGAAACCCAATACAGTAGGGAATACTTTGAACATGGGCATAAAAAAATAGGGGAAAAAAGTCACTGGCAGCCTGTGACCAACTTTCAAGAGAAAAGGAGATAGATTTAAAAACAGAAACATGAAAATACAGAATTTACATACCTATAGATTTGGCTTCGTAAAATGTTCTAGAAAATAGAACCACTGTCACTTCATGGCTGCAATTCTTCTCCTGTCCAGAAGAAAAGATGAAAAAAAATAAACCTTATGGGTCACATTCAGTAGAAAACTGTGTATATACACATATAGTTAACACCCTCTTTCCCCTCACACCTAGGATCAAAGGTAAGTAGAAAAAGGTAGCCTGCTGTATTAATACATCTGCATCACTGCTGCATATGCCTCTATGGAATAACGTCATGGTCCATCCTATAGATTCTGTGCTTCTAGGCTATATCGCATTTAACAGGAACTCTCTCCACTAGTGTCTAAAGAAACTTCTCTCTGTGGCTGCCAAGATACAAGATTTTTGTGTAAAAAAAAAAAAAAAAAAGACGACTCCTAATAGCTCTCCAATGGAGAAAAAGCACAATGAAAATAAGACAAATCTTTTGGGCATGCTTCTGCTCTCCTTAACGCCTGGGACCATCATGAGCTGTACTATACATAGATGTTACACATTCAGGATGTCACTCTTTTTTCCTTGTCTAGCTATTCTTTCAACTCCGGTTGCAAATTTCATATATGCCTCTTTTTGAGTACTGATATGGTTCTCTCAAGTCAGTGGAAATCTGCTGCAGGACTGCCAACTGCAGTTGTACCTGGCTCTGAGCCAGATCACGCACCGAGACAGGAGACAGCACTGGGTTGTTCAGCCATAAGAGGTAGGGAGGCTTTGTTTGGTTTTGAGGCAGTTCACTTTCAAGAAGCTTGGACATTATCAGTGGCCCATATACTACAACCCCCTCATGCTAAAAGATAGCAGCACTGAACAGGTTATACACTGTACGAGGGAAATATTCAGAACTGAGTCCTGGAACCAATAAAATTGTGTACAACAGACTTGTGCATTACTGCAGAAGCACAAACAACCATATTGCACTTAGTGACTTTAGTCCAGTCAGAGCTTCCATACAAACAAATTTTATGATACAAACACAGCAGATACAACAGATCAGTACTGAGATCACTTGGCACATATATGATTTAATGCAGAACTGCAGTAGCCACTCTTTTGATGCCCAGGAGCCACCTCTCCTAGTCCTGTAAATCTTAGCACTGCCTTACACAACCTGGGTCCTCCTCAAACTGGCACATCAACAGGCTCATTAAGATGGCATTGTCTTGTTCGTTCAGAACAGGATGAACTCAATAAGCTATTTACCTTCCATTTTGTGAAGAGGTCTGCAAGGAAACCGTTCACAGCTTTCTCAAAGTACAGGTCCCCTGCAAAGTAAACATCTCCAAACCATCAAATAACAGCAGTTACTTCAATTATGGGGTTTATTTAACCCTAAGATTCTAGGACAATTATTTTTATTAGAATCAGAGCAGCTGTATGCATAACGAACACTAATATCACTAAAGCAAAGATGATAAAACAATTAAAAAGCATGACTATGTTTCAGAGATGTAAACAGGACTCTCACTGTCAAAAGGATCTGACCTTTAAATTAATTTTTCCAACACATTCGCAGCATGCTGGGAAAGCGTCTGTACTATCTTTTAGGCATAGTATGCACAACTGAGCCCCTGCTCAGTTTTGAATAGTTGCCAGGTTACATATGCCTAAACACATGGTCAAAGGAAGTGGTAAGAGGTTTGCTAAAGAATTAAGCCAGAAAAAAAATAGGACAATGACACAGGTAAGTGACTCATTCTTAATGCCTACAGTTTTAATACTTCTAGCTGACTCTACCTGGGCTAAGGCAGGGGTTTTGCTTCCTTGCTAAGACAAAGTCAAGAGAAATATAAAACATCAAGGTCCTTTTTGCACAGGACTTCCATACATTTCTGGTTGCAGGATCCACACAGGCATGCACCTGCCCTCATCACCAAACATGTTTATATCCACAGAAAACTTTTCCAAGACCCACAGTCAGTTACCCCCTTGATTTCATGACTGAGATAATGGTACCCAGGCCCTACAGTAGGGACAAGAAGATTACAGAATACCCAGGAGACAGCAAAGCGTGCTGCTCCAAGTAAGGATCTAAGAGGGCATCACAGCGCACCTTGGAGCACTGCCTAGGCCAAAGGCAGGATATTTTAGTTTCCTAGCAGTGGCAGAAATAAATAGCAGCGGCAGTTTTCTAGTAGGGGCAGAAAGGATAGCTGCTGCCATCCACACTCACAATCAGGCAGGTCAGTTGCCTACATACCATAAATATCAAAATCCCACATTTCACAGCTCATCTGGATAAAAATATAAACCATGGCAGAAGTGGAGCGGAAGACCACCTACAAAGGAACGAAAGATCTTATTTGAAACAAGGTACATTCACTAAAAGGGCCAAATGCAGAAGTTAACTACAGAGCAACTTCTATGACTGTGCCTACTGCATCACAGGGCATCTGGCATCACTGCCTCTAATGAGTTGGCATTTCAACAGCCTGAGGAATTCCTAGTGCTGCCAGTGCAGAATTGAAGTCCACTCATCATTCATTCTCCTGAATTTATTGCCATTCTTCACCTTACAACACAGCCAATTCAAATGATCCATCAAATCTGCAAGCAAGACAGAATTACAAGAAACCTGGCAAGGAAAGGAAGGGAAAAACTTCCTTTCCCCTGCTCCCTGAAATCTTACCCGGGTGTCCTCACTGATGTATCCACAAGTGACTTTCTCACTCTTCACCCACAATTCACCTGCCTGAGCCCTGGAAGAAAAGAAGTGCAGAATATTAGCCAACCAGAAGATTAGAGAATCAATATTTGAGCAAATAAGGGATGTCCCAAAATCTGTATTCAAAGATCATTTGAAGATAGAGTAAGAAGTTTATTTGGTTAAAACTTGATCTTTAATCCAACAGATATCAAACAGCCATTTCCCTCTGCATCTACACATTTCCTTGTCCCTTTGTTACCTCAACAGCAACTGAAGTAACCCTCATGTGAGCTCTTAGTACATCTTGGGAAGGGGGGAAATATTATAAGAGGTAAAAGGGTAGTTATTTGGCATTCATCAGAGGCAGCGTGGCTGGCTGTCCTACTATT
This sequence comes from Gorsachius magnificus, assembly GCA_034008185.1. Taxonomy (NCBI): domain Eukaryota; kingdom Metazoa; phylum Chordata; class Aves; order Pelecaniformes; family Ardeidae; genus Gorsachius; species Gorsachius magnificus. Next base: position 11,868,866 of record CM067095.1, read on the forward strand.
AGTTTCTTCCACCCCAAATCAAATAGAAGCCTTCCCCCACCCCACAGTGCAGACAGAAATCTGTAGAAGAGTAAGAGAACAATAAAACATGAAGGATTTTTCAGAGAAGAATCTCCAATTGGATACTCTGGACTCATTAATCTAAAGTCATAAGTAACAGTAAGCCCTCAAAGGAGGCACTGACCTGATACCCGCAAATTCAACTTTTTGCGTGACATATGCACATGTGCTGACCTAAGAAAGAATCATGACAGGTGTTAACAGTAGGCTCAGAGCGAGCAAATCAATTTACAAAAAAAAATTCATGCTCAAACATCTGACTTCTGCCATAAAATCACAAAAAACCCTGAGCATATTTACTACTACTATCTCAGCCTACAGAACCTCTGCAACAGACAACAGAAAATAGTTTTAAACACATATGAACTTTTATTGGATTCATCTAATTCACTACACTCAGAAGAGCCAAAGACTGCACTTCAGAGATGAAAAACCAAAACATTCTAACAGTTGCTTATTAAGTGGTACTATCGGAGAGGGGATACTTTAGCATACTTGAAAAACATTTGGATTCAATTCCCCCCAAATGTAGTAAATCATTAAAATTCAGAACGTAAGAAAAAAACCTCTCAACATTAGTAATTAACATTACTGCAATGGAGTAGGACATGATGGGATTCATTTTTTCTGCAACATGCATCCATGTCTCCAACTCCGATGTACCACTTACAGCATAGGTTCCTCAGAAGCTGCTGACACTGGTCTCATCCTCAGTTTTCTGTATTTTGTAAAACACTTAGATACTTTTACAGCAAGCAAAGAAAAAGGTATATAATCTCCTCCACCCTACACATAAAGACAGTAAAGGCCTTACCAAACTTTTCTTCAGTCGCCACATATCCCCGCGCCCAATATACTGATCTTTGAAGGTCAGCTCCACCAAATCCAAGGTCACCTCCTGGGAAACAGAAGAAAAACAGTGCTTAGGTTTTACTTGTTGTCCCTAAACAGCACCCTTCAATCTGTTCTGTTAAGAACCAAATGTTACAGGGAGGGCCATTCTAAACCAAGTCAATACTCCTAACAGATGCAAGACAAAAGGGCAGTCCCATCAGAGTAACTGCCAAAGTTGTGCATGTACCTGGAGCTACTGTGAGCTGCGAGAACTGCACAATGTGACCAGAAAAAGCCCAAGGACTAAATCCGTGCTACAAGTCTCAGTGCAAATTGGAAGCAAAAGTAAAACAATTTACTTCCATTGTTCATGACATTAAGGAAGCCTCGTTTCCTGCAGACTTGTGCTGAATATAAGCTCTGACTGAAACTCTTTTGACAGTTGGGACGCTTACAGGAGATGCCTCTCTTATAAGGCTCTCTGGTGTCAAATAATGCAAATCCATGCCGTGGCTCCTCTTTTGACTGGGCCACTTATTGTTTCTTTTTACTCTACCTGGTTATCCTGAATTTCAGGAATTTTAAAGATATTTGAAATTCCTAAATTTCTATCAAGTTGTGTTGAAGCTCGTCAATAAACTTCAAAAAGAGATCAGGGATGGTAGGGAGAGAATAGAGACACATAACAAACAGACAAATAGTTCAATTGCCCAAGCCTCATTTTCTTTGGAAAGAAGGCTAAATACCTTTCAATAAAAAAATAAATGCCTTTTTTCCCAATGCTACTGTAGATGGAAATTCACAGGGCTCTGATCTGAGTTCAGTGAAGGGACAGATGGAAAAAAGTTGCAAAGCCACACACCTTTGGGTCAACAACATTCACATGGACATCTTGGTATGGCCGCAGTCGGAAAACTTGTGCAACTGTCTGATCCACACTTATAGTTTCTGCCACAAAAGAAGAAAGGACAACAAAGAAGTGAACATCCCCAAAAGGTTTCAAGTGGTTCACAAGTACAAAACCAATACAGTGAGATTGTCATGAAAAACTTAGGGCCTCAGCAAAAGACAACAGCTTCTTTCAGGGGTTGCCCAATTTAAGAGTCATTAAAATGGAAGTAGGTGAGAAAACCTCAAAGTTTAGGCTGACTTAATTCCTGCAAGAAGATAGACAGCCAGAGTGCAGAAACAAAAATTTAAGGCTAAAAAGCCAATTTTCTTTAAACCACACCGTACCTCACATTACTCAACCAAAAGCAGATATAAAATTGGCTATTTGTTTTCTGATAAAATTATAATCCTTCCATTCCTAAATAGCATTTAGGAATCAAAGCACTGATTTTCTTACAAAGTCAGAATAAATGCATTAGTCAATCACAGGTACAGCCCAATCACATAATCTTTGTCTATGATTTTACTATGCATCTATGAGTCTAGAGTTTTACCTTTCTGCAAATCTTCCTTAAGTGACTTCACTTGGAGAAGCAGGGGACTAGCATGCAAAAAAGGAAAAAAGTAGACAAGTTGAGATACAAACATTTTACTCTGGTAAATCTCTCTCTCAAGACCATATAGTAACATGGAGCATGGGATAAGCTGAAGAGAAACATTATTATTTTCTAGAAAGCTTCATATCTCATTCTCTCTGCCTGTCACCCGGTCTTGTTCTTTATACCTATTATAAAGTACTCTTTAGGTAAAGACAATACTCTAAATGGGAACGTAAGTCACACAGGAACTTCTCAGAATGTCATACAAGTATACTGCTGCTTTTCAGATAGGGGCTGCAGGAAGAACAGCTTCACATGAGAAGGTTTATGTTTTTATAGCCAACCAGGAAGTTTTAATTTTGCCTATACATACTATAGGATGGAAGAATAATCATTAGGTAACAGCAGCTCTGTGAAGAGGATAAAGACACTGTAGACTCTATATTCAGGTACTACCTGCCCTACGAAAGGTCAGCAAACTAACACCAAACACAAAGAATTCCACAAAATTCAAGGAAGAGCTCCTGCTATTTCCCCTTTAATTGGGGGGAAAAAAAAAAAAAAAAAAAAAAAAAAGACAGACAGCATCCTGAAGCAAAGTTATATCAGCTCTAAGAGCCCCTCACTCTAGAAACCACCTCACATGAACATGCCCTTTCAGTGCTCTAGCCACACCTGACTGACATGAGCAAGAGAATTCACACCTGTATTCATCATTGGGATGTGCAATTTCCACAACATCTCCCAGCTTGATTTGAAGAAATACTTTAGGATTCACCACCAGCTCATCATCTACAAGACATAAACGAATGAGGAAAACTGCAGTGAGCAGACATATACCAAAAACAGATGCTTGCGCATTCGTATGCAACAGCTTACTCTACATTAACACACTAGTCCAAGATTAACATCAGCAACACCTTATAGTCACTACACAACAGTGCTCCTATCCAGCCACTCTTCTGGGCAAACCCTTTTCATTCAAATCACAGAACTTTCACAAAAGCTTTGTTCAGCAAAAGAATGAGCCTTAATTAGGCAAGCGGAATCTTCTTTTGTGTTTTGCATACAACAAGCATCAGCAGGAAAGTAGATAGCTATCGAATCTTAACAAGCTTTATTAACCTGCTATGATTTTAAGTCTAGAAGTAGGGAACAATCAAATAAATGAATTTTTTCTTAGTACACAGAAACACATCTACACACAGTCATAAGCCATTGACCTGTCTGTCACTTATTAAGAGTGCCTGAAATACAAGGTTAAAACAAAAGTGACCCAACAAAAGGGGAAGAGGTAGAATAAAGCAATTTTATTTTATAGGTGCGATCTCATTCTGTTCTGACAAATGCAATTTTATTCTGCTGTATCTTGCTGTGAAAAAAGAGCTCTCCAAAATGTGGCTGGCAATACTGCTTGTCACTTAAAGTTCCATCTTCACCGTTTTGTTAAAAAGATCAATAACTCAGTTAACTGTGAGTGCTGGTGTCACCGTTATGAACCAGGAGATACTGACCACTGCCTCCAAAACCCTTCTTATGTATGACGAGCTTGTACACCTTGTTGGTTCTCATCTTGAATTCCAGTTCTTCTCAGCTGCTTTGAGTAAAAACAGTTGAAGACATCTTGCACGTCTAATTTGGAGACGAAAGCACACAGAGATTTCTTGTCATTACAAAAGCATTCTTTATACCACGCGTGGGAACAAAGGATGTTGTACCACCACATAGCCAAGAACCCCACACCAGAAAGGCAGGCACGTTACAAAGTTTAGCAAACATCAGACTAAAAGTTTAGTAACGACCTCTTCTACCAGCACGCCTGTCAGACCGCTAGCACTGCTCTCTAAAAGTATTTATTTTGTATGTGAAGAATAAATTCTGAACCTTGTGTTAGATGCATTAAAATGAACACCCAGACTTATGCCAATTGCATCTTCTGATTTTGTCATTTTCCACCTTTCACATATCTTTTTCTATGTCTTTCAAAGTTGCTGGAATCCACAACCAGATGATTTCACACCAACACAGCAGAGCTGTACCCTGCAGAGAGCAGCGCTACAGACATACAGGGCACACAAACATTTGAGGCACTGGTTTGCATTACTTTAAGTGCACCAACCACCGCTTTTTTTCTTCCTGCCACTTTCATTTAAAATAAAGCGTATTTCAAGGGGGGACCTTTGCTTTTACAACTTACTCTTTTTAGAAGTGCATTTAAACTGGAAAGTATCAGTAGGAACAAGGTTTTCTTCATATAACCATAGCCACATTATTAAACAAAAATATAAGCTCTTCTAGTTATAACGGTACTTTTACACCAAATCAAAATGCAGAGCAACTTAAAAGTAAGCCTTTCAAATGCAGTACAAGCCTTGAGCTTGCAGACATGCTTTTCAGAAAGTCGACTCAATTACCGAGCTGCAAAGGGGGAAAAAACCCGCACATCTGAAGTTTGTTAAAATGAACACTTGGAACTGAGGGGGGTCTGGAGGAAACAGGCGCTCGGCTGCAGCTGGCCGCGGCGGCACGCGCACCGAGGGCACGGGCGCAAGCGGTACCGGCAGCGCACTGCCCCGCGCGGCCAAACGGGGAGCGGATAATCGCGAGCGTCTCCAGCCGGCCCTCGCGCTTACGGTCGGCACCCGGCTACGGGGACGCCCGCGCGTCCCCAGTTGCAGGTTTACAGAACTGAGCCACCTGAGCGAGGCCAAGGCGCCCCAACTTCTCCCCGGGGCAGCTGCCAGGGGCGGTCAGCAGCGGCGGGGCCCGGCGGGGGCCGCTCCCCTCGAGGAGGGCGGCAGCGCAGAGCGGGGCCCGCACCAGAGCCCCCAGCCCGGGGGGGGGGGGGGGGGGGGGGCCCGGCCCCGGGCGAGGCCCGGGCCGCCCACTCGCCCTTCCCACCGGGGCCCCGGGCCGGCCGCGCGCGCGTCCGGAGCCCGCCACCGGGAGGAGCGGGGAGCGGGGAGCCCCCCCTAGCGCGCGCAGCGGGCGGGGCCGCTGTCGAGAGCGGGGCCGGCGGCCGCTGCCGCTGAGGTAACGGGGGCGGGGTGCGGGGCGCGGGGCTCTCTGCGGGGGCGCGGAGCGCTGCCGCCGTCGCGCTGCGGGGGGGAGGCTCGGGCGCCGGCCCGCCTCTTCCGCCGCCGGCCGGGGTGGGCAGTGGCGCTGCGGGGGAGGAGGGGCGGGGGGGGGGCTGCCGGGGGCCGGGCCGGGCCGCCCGGGGCGACGCGGCGGGGGCTCTGCGGGGCCGAGTCCGCTCCCTGCCGTCACCGGGGGAGGCAGCGGCCGTTGCATAATTACCGGGAGCGGCGGCCTCCTGCGGTGCGCTGCCTCGGGGCGGGTGCCGACCACCGGAGGCGGGTGTAGCGGATCGCGCCTCCGGTCGGGCCGCCGCTGTCCGGGGTCGAAGCGGGAGCTGGTGCGGGGCCGGGGCCGGGTCTGTCCCTGCCTCGGCGCCTCGAACAAAGGAGCGCGCCCGGCCCGGCCCGGCCCGGCCCGCAGCACGGCTGGGGTCGGTACCGCTGGAGGGGCGATCGCGCCCCGGACAGCAGGGCGCGGGGTGTTCCTCCACCGGCTGGTTTGGCTTAAAGAGCTCGACTAATAAGCCCGTGTTTCTGTAAACCGAGTAGCCGATGCTTCTGTAAAAACCTGGCTCAGCCCGCTCCTGTTTATCCGTATGTCTTCATGAGCGATCCAAGTGTAGTGTTTTCACATCAGGGTTTTCGTTATGGCGACAGCGCTTGTGTCAGATCAGTCAGAGGAGCTCTCCGCTGTGATGTGTGCCTTGCTGCACGCTGGCGCTGACCAAGCAGGCTGCCAGGGACCAGCGCGTACGATTCTGGGCTGAAGACGATCCTGACACCGGTACCAGGGCTGTGGGGAAAAGAAGCACTGGCACAATGCATCCTACATACAGCGTGTCAGGTGCTGGTATGAGAGAAGCTGCGAGGCACAGTGTGTGATGGATGATGTCTTAGGAAGTGTTCCTTTGAGGCAGAAAAGATAGGAAGTTGGGTTTCTTTCCAAAGATCAGAAGCTTAAGAAAGTTGCAGGAAAACAAGTGATGTGTTAGTGTTAGCTGAAGAGTAGGATGTCTAACACAAGCCCTAGCAATTTACTTTGTACTCTATTTTCAGGTTTTCCAGAAGATGAGGGTAGATCCACAGGGAAACATTTGAGTGTGAGAATGAAACTTGGGAGTATCAATTTGCCCAAACACTCTTTTGTTAATGAAGCATTTGCTTAGATGCTCAAACATTTCTCAGCTCCTCTCTTACAAAGTTATTTGGAAGTATCTTTCTTAAACATATGTGCTTGATCTTGAAGAACAAAGCTTTTCCTTTTAATCTAGCGATTACTCCTACGTACGTTGATTTAACGTTGCTTTTCTTTTAGGGCAAACTCTGAAAAGGTCAGGACAACCAATCTTCAGCTGCCCTGATGCTATCATCTGCAGTGGAATCTCTTCTTGATTCTTCTGTGTCTGCCGTAACAGAGGAATCGTACACTGGACTGCCAGAGAGCATCTCCACCGAACTTATGGCTGTATCAGAGCCTCATGTTGGGTTAGATGCAAAATCCAATGTATCGACGCCTGCGCTAGCACACAGTGACAGTCTGTCAGCTGAGCATCATAGGACTTCTGGAGTAGAAAACTGTTGCCAGAAGACAGAGGGTTTGGATGATACCTTCAAGGCAATTTCTTATGGGCCAGCAGAATCCCTTGCTGAAGAATTGCCAAAGGCTGAAGCCCTTGAGGAAGATGAAAAAGATAAAAAAAGAAACTTTAGGAAACGAGACTGTTCTAGTGATGGGTCCCAGAAAGAAGATGAAGAGGCACAAGATGCTGAGGAGTATCGTGCTGAACGCTGTGCTCTAACCCCTGGGGAAAGTTGGTCAAAACAAGTAAGCATATGCAAAAATTCATCCCGGCGTGATATTTTGAATTTAGGGCTAGAGTGACTAGCAGAGGACTTTTTCCGTGTGCTTTCCTGTTTCTTATTTGTGGCTGCTGGCATGTGTGTCATTGTTTGGATTATCATGGTTCCAGTGAAAAATTAGACTATACTTCAGTAGATCAACAGGATTTTAAAATATCAAGCTTTTCACTTTCTTTAATACTGTCTGAATGGTGTGAGGCAGGTATGTAACAGAATGAAGAACAAAACTGGTGACTAAAAAGGAGAGAACCAACCTAAAAAGCTCCTTGCCCAGTATCTGTGTTTTGTGGGTACAACATATTCGACCGGTACCGTCATCCCCAGTCAAGGTACTAACCACTAAATAAAAGTTATTTCAGTCTGGTAATAGTATTACAACGCTACAGAGGGCTCCAGTTTAGTATTTCAGTTTTTAATTTAAAAATAAAGATTATTCTTAATTTTCGTAATTACTGTTTGTAATTAGAGAGGAAATCGCTGGTAGTTTCCTCTTTCAAAACAAGAGACTCCCGTGGTCATGGCTTTTTTTTTCCTCCCCTCTAGCAAACACTGATGATAAAAATGTTATTTCTAGGCAAAGGCTTGCTGGAAAATGTGCCAAAGAATACTCTATTAAAAACTGAAGAGTCAAAAACCTCTCTGTTTAAAAATTGAGATTTTTAGTGACTTTCTTGATCTGTTTTCTTTAGTTTCTCAGTAGTTTTCACACCCACCAAAAGAACATAGGGGAGGAAAAAAAGTATCGTGACTGAACACATACCAGGCAGGATGTATCTGGATAAGGTGTATAGGTGCGTGTTTTACACTAATGACTGGATGTTGCGTAATACTAAAGTACTTTGTGGTTTTAACTCTGGATTTTGGTATCTGTTTGATTTATTTGAAAGTTAGTGAAAATAAAGTTAATTCAATCTTACATAGCCATTCAGTTTTCCAACTTTCATGTATTTCAGATGTGCAGGTAGCTTGGTTGTGGGGTTTTGGTTTGGTTTGGCTTGACTTGGGGGTTTTTTGCAAGTAGACCTAGGTCACCTCTTCCTGGGTTTATGAGTCTTTGAGCCAAGGGAAGGCATGGTAGAAGGCAGGTTCTAATAAAGATCAGAAAAAGCACGCCTCTTACCAGAGGTATACAATAACGGTGTGAGGATGCAGAGAGGCTTGGAAGCTGGATTAATCTTCTGATTCAAATTTGCAACAATTTGCATTTTAAGCCACTCACATTTTAGCTGCTTGTGTCATAAGACTTCATTGGTACTAAATAAGAATCTTTTCTGGATGCATCATTGTTTAATGGTGAGATGATAGGGATTGATAGGATCAGAAAGGAATGACAAGAGCTTCTGTGAACCACTTGCCATGCAAGGCTGCCTCTGCAAGGGCTGATACATTCTGAGGTTTCTCAATGGTTTTCTTATTCGGAACTAACCTAACTGAGCAGGTACAGTCCCTGAAACATGCTAAACTTTTTAGAAAATCGATCAATCTCCACTGATATTTCTGTCTTGTTTCAGGAGGGCCCTCACTTAAACCAGCATGAGGTGAAGTCTTTGAGAACCTGTTGCACTGACATAGTGGGATCTCTGAAGAACACAGGTGTGTATTTTAGTTGTACATTCCTATCTACCCCCTGCTTCTCTCCCAGGTTATTTTTTGTTGATTTAAAATTGATGAGTGATTTACTTTGCTTTACACTAGAAACTATTACCCTGCATAGCTAGAACAATATGAAAACTTAATCCTCTGCTTTTTCCTGACAGCATGTGCACTTTCCTGAAGACCTTTTATGTACAACACGTGTTTTAGTTACTTAATTCAAATACTTATTTACCCCAAAGCAGAAGGTGTTGTTAATAGCAGATGTTTTGCATTTCTTTATGTTTCAAAGCTGGATTATATGAGAGCAGAAATAGCAAAGATGGGGGGGCGAGAAGAATCATTCATTTTCTAACATTTTAAAAATTTAAAAGTGCAGAATCCAAAGAGAGAGGACAACCAAACTAATTCTTAATTTCATTGTGATCTGTAATCTTCTGGCTCCAAATATTTTGGTCACTTTGCCTGCACATAGTAATTATTTTCTTTCTCCCTCCATGCTCTCATAACCAAAACTTGTACTTCGTTGAAAAATGCCATCCAGTCTTGGTCCTTAGTAGAAAATATGAAAAAGATCTGCAGAAGCCTAAGCTTTCATATTCAAAGTTTTGAATATGAAGATATTCTACAGCAACTGTAATTTTTTTGAATTAGCAGGTTCATAATTTTACAGAGAAGTTTATTATTAATCGTAATTGCTTGGACAGAATGCATTCCCTTTCTATGGATGACTTACTGACAAAAATGCCTTCAGGGAAGAAGAAATGGAAATGGCCACTCAATGCACAGCCATGTTTCTAGGATAGAGCAGATAAAGTACCCAGCTATGTTGAGCTTTGATGTTAAAAATAAGCATTATGATGTTGGCCATGACTTCATGGAGCAGTGAGGGAACTGGGGTTGTTTAGTCTGGAGAAGAGGAGGCTGAGGGGAGACCTGATCGCCCTCTACAACTACCTGAAAGGAGGCTGTAGTGAGGTGGGGGTCGGCCTCTTCTCCCTGGTAACGGATGATAGGGCTAGGGGGAATGGTTTGAAGTTGTGCCAGGGCAGGTTTAGGCTAGACATTAGGAAAAACTTCTTCACAGAAAGGGTTGTCAGGCACTGGAAGGGGCTGCCCAAGGAAGTGGTCGAGTCCCCATCCCTGGAGGTATTTAAAAGACGGGTAGGTGAGGTGCTGAGGGACATGGTTTAGTGGTGAGATGGCAGGGTTAGGTTAACGGTTGGACCATTCTATGATTCTGTGATTCATATCTATTGAGTTATAGGACATGCATTGCACCTAGCTCAGTATTAGAGGAATCTGAAAAATACAGGTCTTTGGATGCCTGTTGCTCACGGGGAATGTCTGTATTGAAAATGACTGCATTTGTTACATTAGGTTTGTTTGTTTTTTCTTCTAAAGGCTTGTAGTAGAATTGCTAGCATCAGGTCTCACTTTTAAAAACATTGTGGTAACCACCACTGTACACAATATCATGTACAATACTAAAAGGAACCCTGTAAGCTGAATGCCTTCTAAATTTAGTATATGGTTCTGATTTGCTTTATCTTTTCTTATGCAGAAGAAAACCAAGGAAATCTTCAGGTGACAGCTGAACCCCTGCCAAAGCTCACTGAAGAAGTACAAGGTATGAAGGCTGATGGGACTAGGATATTTAGTAAACCAGGATACAGGAATGACAGAATGAGTAAAGGTCTTCCACCTCAGAGCAATGAATGCCCAGACGTAGACACAGTCATGGCCAGAGCTGGGGTTTCAGAAACCAGCACATTAAATTTTTTAGAGCCTTTAAAAGTCACAGACGTTGAATCAGCCACAGAGCATCCACAAGAAACAAATGAATATAATGAGTTGAAAGCCCGTACTGCCATGCCATTCAGAACAGGGGGTAATGTATCTATTTTGGAGACTAGAGAAGGAAAGTTAGCCAGACGAAATCCTGTTAAGGAATTCTGTACACCACTTGCTAATTGCCAGACTTATCAGCAGGATGAGGAAAACAATGCTCATAACTTCTCTACTGGTCCTGTACCTAAACATAATGAACCTCATAGGTTGTCATCAGTAGAAATTTGTAGAACACTCTCCACAAAAAGTTCCAAAGTTTTATGTTCAGTTCTGAAAAGTATCTGTTATCTGGACTTTAGAAATATGCCACTAGAAAACAATAGTACTGCAGTCCATGGAATTATCAATGAAACCCCCCAAAAGTATCTTCCCCAAAACACTGAAAGTCAGGCTCATGATGATCATGGAACTGGGTTTGTAGAAAATCGAACCTCCACATCTGTACCAGTCGAGCAGGTCTCAGTGGTCAGGAGCAAAGGATTATCTAGTGCTAAAATTGATCATAGGGAAGTAAGTGCTAGGATAGGTAAATCATACAGCTCTGAATTTGAAGAGGCTGCTGAAGTCCGGAGAAAAATTGCTGTGGGAGATAACATTGAAGTTGGTAGCTGGCCTGAAGCTCAAGAGGGTGCTAATACTGAGCATTGTCATTCCTCAGTTTTTAGTTCTGTTGCTTCATCTCCTGAGGACTTCTCAAAAGAAAAATTTAAAATGGTCCCATCAGAAGGTGATAAGTTGAAAAAGGACTGGTGGCAATTCTCTGTCAGTGATCTATGCAAGGATTATATAAAAGAAAATAGCCTATTGATGGAAACAAGCAACATTGCTTCCCATGAAATTGGACAGACAGACATATGTTTTAATAATACCTCCAGTAAAATTTCTCCTCCCAGTAGTCACAGCTGTCTGGATCTTAGTACCAAGCTAGAAAAAGATTCACCTAAGGCACAACCACTTGAAAAGGAATCTGAGAGTAATACAACATCAGAAGAGTTGACTGGCAGTTTAGTTGAAGCTACAGAAGCTAATAGTAGTGACAGTTTATCCACTGGCAAAGAAACTAATTTGATTTATACAGTAAATGTACTTCTACCTCCTGTTGCACAAAAATCAAGAGAACCCCATCATAATGAGTGTCCTCCTTGTACTGCTAATGAAGTTTCAAGCAGGGACAAGGCTCAGGATAATCTATCTGGAAAAAAACCAATCGGTGCTTCTGGAACAACAGGGGAACAAGTCGCTGAAATTGTGCTTCATAAAGACAAATTCAAGTCTTCAGTAAGTTCCAGGATCTCTGATAACCCTAATATGACAAGCAAAATTTCCCAAAAGAACATGAAGTCTTCAGCGGGAAATATAGACAGTGTGGTCACTGGTTTAGAAAATGAACATAGTGACACATGGAATTGTAATTATCAGAATATAAAAGACCAGTGTACAGCTGCCAGTACTTCCTGTATTTTATCAGGGAATACACGTGTAGATGATGTTCTCTTGAACAGTCATCCTTCTAATACTAAGGTTGATAAGAAGATTGAAGAAAATCATAATTTGGAAGGAGAAGCTTCAGCTGGATATAATAGTAAAAAGGCAACCATCTTTCCAGAAGCACGCTTCCCTTTGGCATGTGGATCTCTTCCTTGTGAAGATGACTGGGGCAACACAGGTGTAGATCTGCATGGGATAAATGACATTTCCACAGCAAACCCCATGTTTTGCTCAGCTTATACTGCAGAGAAGGCTATTGCTACCTTGGTAGGAGATGAGATTTCAAATAAGAATATGGAGGTTGTGAAACAATTTGATCTTGGTAAAGTTACAGATGACAGTGAAATTGTTTGTGACAGAGATGAGGCAAAAGAACAAATCAGCATGTATGCTCTCCAGACAGATGAATCTGATAAAATAAGAACTGTGGATTCTCCAAAGGTTCCTGAAGGCAATCAGAGAACTAAGACTAGTCAACAGCTGTTAGTCAGATATTTAAAAAAAAAACTGTGTTCATAATTTTGGATTTTGCAACTCTCCATTAGGCCCAAAGAAGAGAGAACTAGGCACATGTGAGAAGAAAGAAGTGTCATCGCTCACAGCTAAGCCCTCTGAGTATAGTACTTCAGTCTGTGATACATGTCTGTTATTCAACAACATGAATATTCAAACACGACATGCTAGCCAAACAGAAAAGACCCTTCATCCAATGGAAAATCAGTGTCTTGCATGTCGGAGTGAGTGTGATGGCCTAGTTCCAGGCAGCAAGCAACATTTAGAAAGTTTAACCAACCAAGTAAACACTGGCTTAAAAACTATGGCTACTTCTGTGGAAGAAACCAAAATATCAATTGGCGCCAGTCAAAGTGAAGAGATACCATTAAAAACAGGTGACGACCCGCCTCTGTTAGTTCATAAATATGCAAGAGAAGACAGTTTTGAAGGAACTCTAAAGGAGAATGTAGAGGATTTGGACTCTTTAAATGGTGTGAGAAATGAAGACTCTTCAGGATACGTGGGCTTCATCAGTGATCTAACTGAGGAGAAGACAAGTGAACCAAAAGAACATAAGAATAGATGTGAAAGAGGAGATAAAGGGACTCCTGAAGAAAGCTTTTCTGGTAGCAAATCACATTGCTTACAGCATACTTGCTTTATGAAAGGTGCAAAAGAGAAAGCAGAGCTGGTGTGTGCAGGAAAAAGAATGCAGCAATCTTTACCAAAGATGAAGGGGTTGGTGGAGGACCAGGAAAATACAGTTAGTGCCCAATTTTTGCCCTGCTTATCATTTCATGGGAGTCTGTCATATAAGCCAGAAAATACGGATGTGCTTTCAGAAACAGAAAACAAAAAAAGTCTCAGACTAAAATCTATCTTAAATAACTCTTGCGCACAGTTAACGTTTGAGCCTGGTAAAGAAACTGATGCTCGAAAGGGTATTGGTCCATCCCATTTCAGAAAGATTGACATCCAAGAATCTTTTAATGAGACTCAGGTGGATTCAGAAACACCGTTAGCTCTGAATTTGGGGATCTCTCTGCCTGAGAAAGAAAAGCTGTGTATGTCATCTGAGAATACACAAACAGATAATCGTGATTCGTCTTCAGCCAAAGTTTTTAGCAAAGATTCTTCAGTGACAAAACCTCTTTCTGTAACAACGTCTGTTAAGAGAAAAGCCAGCAATACTGAGATTCCATCTTCAGAGAATGAAATGGCAACTAGCTTTCCAAATGATGGAAAAAACTCAAGAGTTTGTGCACAGTGCAAAGAAAGTCTGAGAGAGGAGGGGCATAGCATGCTAACTGTAAAAGACATTGGATGTGAAGATGACTGGGGCAACACAGTGACCTTGCCAAAAAGTACTCACTGTGGAGGGAAGTTTAAGAATACACGTGTAGAAGAGAAGATGGGAGGAGAGGTAGCCCCTAGAAAAAAGTTGCCCATAGATTCTTTTGTTGATGGAGAAGATTGTCTACGACCCTTGTTAGAAGATTCAGAAGAGTCTGGTAGCAAAATAGTCCCTCTCAGTACTGAGAATTATGGAAAGGTTTTGGAAGAAATCCCAAGATCTAACCTAAATAATCTTTCAAAACAAAGGAATAATGCTACAAAGCTCACAAACTTAGCAGGTACCAATCTATTTTCAGAAACCATGCGTGATTGTCAAGCTGAAGATGCATCTGATGCAGAAGCTTCACCAGAATTGCAGTATAATACAACACCCATGTTTTATCCATGTATGAGTATGCTACCAAATAGTTGCAAAGAATCATCCCCAAACTGTGTGGTTTGCAGTGAAGTATGTGTGCCTTACAAATTAAATGCACAGAGCAAAGATAATGTAAAGGAGATTACAGAAGGCCAGGACGTTGTACCAACTCACTCAGTTTGCAAGGAAAATGAGGCTTTAGGTTCAGAGAGACTTGATCAAATAGAGAAATGTCAGGTACTTAAACGAAAGAAGAAGGATGAGAAGATGGAAATACATCTGTCAGACAAGGCACAACAAGAACAGAAGTCACAATTACAAGGGAAGGCAAGTATCACACTGCAATCAAGTATGTTGCGCAGTTCTGAACTCTTATGCAGCTCTTCAGATGAGTTGGTGACATCAAGAAATACGAAGTTTGAAGGTCCTTCAGAGGAGATTTTTCCTGTCAGAAGCAGTGAAAATAAACTATGTAGCACTTTACAAGAAGTCAAAAGGCCAAAGATTACCGCAGATATTATTAGTTCACAGTTTTTGAAGACTCAGGATTCAGAATTGGAAAACCTGAACCTTAATTTAGGGTATGATGGAATCCCTGGTGCCTTTGGAACTACAGATAAACTAAAAGGACCTCTTCCGTTAAAAAGACAGCCTGGAAGGACATGCAAGAAAGTTCCCACATCATATCAGCTAAAAACCATAAGAAAAAGTAAAAAAATTAAAAGTTCACCTTTTTTTGAGATTCCCCCAGAAATATTCCCTAAGCAGGAAAACGCACTTCTCAAATCTTCACTTATTCCATGTAAACCACCGACAATGGAAATGGAAACGGCCACGAGATTTGTGCATATGCCAGGGCAGACGGCCGAGAGGTGCAGTTTGTTGAACAGCTTGAAACTTAGAAAACGTACCAAAGAACCAGCATTGTTGAGCAAGCTGTCTGCAATGGCTAGCAAACTCCTGGCATCTGCCATCCATAACTTAGAACCTCTGCCACATTCTTCTGAAATTCTTCCAGTGGCCGAGAGGTACAGCCAACGTAGATCTAAAAATCTATTGGAAGCCTTTTCTTGCATTAACAGGAACTTACACTCACGCTGGGCTGACAGTTGGTGCACCAAGATGTTCAGCTTTCAGCCTTTGGCACTTTATCCTGTAGAATCTACCAAAATATTTTTTCCAGACTTGAGCCACAAGCCTCCAACCTCTTTCCTGGATACCACAGTTTTCCCCATTTCTTTTCACATAAAATTGGACTCCAGTCCTGTGACAGACCTCACAGGGATTACATTCCAGCATTCTGTACATCACAGACCAGTTTTGGGAGAAACGCCAGCACCGCCTTCAGAGTGGACTTTCTCCTTTCTCCTGTCTCAGAGCTGTTCAGATACAACAGCTTTCAAGGAAGATTCCAGTCTAGATAATGAACTGCATTCCCCTCTTCCTGTAACAACTCCAAGGGCTGTTGCCCTTCATCCTGACCGTGGAAGAAATGCCGTAGCTGAAAGAAGAGGAGGTTGCTCCATGCTTGGCCTTCACACAGTGTTAGCACTTTCTTCCCCTGGATGTTACAGGATTTGGACAAGAAGAAGAAACTTAACCAGTCATATTCCTACTATCCAGAGACTATTTATATCACAATTCGCACAAGGTTTGAAAGGGGCAAGGTATCCAACTGTATCAGATGACCTCGTCTCTTCATTGCCATACTCATTGGGCAGGGCGCTATCCATATGGAGTCAGCATGGTCCTTCTGCCCGTCCCTCCGAAATCACTCCTCTACATTCCAGTTACTGCAAGTGGCAGCCAAGTGTGGGCATCGAGAACAGGTAAAATTCATCAACTTATTTCTGAGACTAAATATGTATAGGGTATGTACTTGCTCCTTTTTGGGAGGGAGAGGGTAATTGCAGCTTGCATTGGAGGGTCAGTTTCCCATGTTCCAAATCAACGCATTCTGCTTCCAAAATGGCACAACATGGAAGATTCTTCCCTACAGAACAGTCTGTTAGCTGAATTTAAATATATTTGCCTTCACTTCTTTAATACTATCCTGTTTTGGCAGAATGGCTAACTCTATTTTCTTCTCCCTTGCAAAATATACACACCATGCATCAGAATATATAATGCAGAAAGGTGAGCTACTTCATTAGGTCTATTCAGAGTGACTGCAGAACAACTGGATTTCTGAGGTAGGAAAGTTTTTTTCAGAGGTCTGAGCCACAAGTGCCACTTGGAACTACTGTAAAATGCTCAATGTCAGATTAGGAAGAATCCTAAGGGGCGGGGGATGGCATTCATTTAAATTTCTAATTGTATTCCATGACTGTTCTATGCTAATTGAAACCTCTTTATGTAGTAGCTATGCCTTTTGATAGTATGTGCCCGATGTATTGTTGGCACAAGCAAGTGTAGCTCCAGTTCAGGTTGGTAATGAATTTTTCTCTGTGTGTCATCCTCGTTATGAGTGGGAAGAGGACTGAAATCTACTCTGCATATTTAATTTAACTTTGCTATCGGCATTTGAGATCTTTTTACTAAGAAACAGAATGAGAGAAGAGGTTCCTAGCTCTGCTACAGGATTTTTGCATGCTCTTGAGCAAAGATTTTGCCCTTTATAACTCAGTGACATGGGGCGGTTCGGTCCCTGATTTTACAGTCTTGAGATTTCTGGACAGAATATAGGCTCATGAGCACTGTAGAAAAGTTGATTTGATTAATTCTTTTGTTTAATATGGCAGTCTCTAGAGAACTGTTGAATTTGCCTTATCTTATGTCGTAGCTTGACATATGTATAACCAAAAATCTTGCCGGATAACTAATGTTGCATTTTCCTTTGTATAAATGGATAACATACCTAAAAGTTTATCACTTGTTAGTGTAAATTCTAATGTCTACCAAAGGTGTGAGTGAGCTTATGAAAGTAATACTCCATTCTGGGAGTTGTCTGCACTGAAAGAATTAAATTGAATAATGGTATAGAGACAACTTCACAGCACGTTCTATTGGACCTGCATTCTTTTTCATTCCATACGAGTCATTATATCAGGCTGAATTTTCTAGTGTACAAATTAGTGCTCTGGAAGTAATCATACCAGTAAACTACAGTTTGAGCACTAAACTTAAAAATGAGACATTGTTGCCATTCTTTAAAAACAAAACAAACACCTTTTTAAAACTTACTTCTGTGTATGAGGTGAATTTATTATTTTGTATTGTTGAGGCACATTATCCTTGGGCTGGGAGATCAGAGCTGACTTATGCTCTCTTGTTTTCTCCCGTACTTAAGTCTACAGACTCCTAGGTAGCTTGTTACAGCATATCCAGTTAACTACAGTATAAGAATTTAATTCCTTGGATATAAAGGGTAATTTGAAAACCAAAAGTTTTGCATTGAATGGTTTATGGTTGGACTCAATGATCTTAAAGGTCTTTTGCAACCTAAATGATTCTATGATTCTATGGTCTTTATCCCAAAGGGAGAGAAGCCAAATCAAACCTTATCACTTCAAGTGAAAAATAACCCAAAGTTAAAATAGCCTAAAACTCAGTTTGTTTTTTCTCTGAAGTATCTTACAAATACGTGTATGAGGTTGCCTTAATTCTTGTGCCTCACTCAGATTTTCTTTAAAGTGAAGTTACTGTAGCATGCAGTGAGTTGAAAAGAATGTTTGCAGAAGTTTTAAAAGTGCAGCAAATACATTCTATTCCGAAAAAAGTTAAGCAAAAATTAATATGAAAGGTTTGGCTATAAAACAATGTAAAGAACAAAATCTAGCATTTTAAATATTTAACATGATTTTAGATTCCATTTTTCTGGAGATTGATAGCCTAATCAACTCATAATTCTTTTTTTAAAGGTATTAACAGGAACAGTGACAAAAGGATAAATTGAGCAAATCAATTTGTGTGTACTCAAAAAAAAATTAATTTGTGTGTACTCAAAAAAAAAAATCTCTTATGAACTAAATGTTTGGTATATAAATACAAGAATACAAGAAGTATGTTTGGTGCAGTATAAAAGCATTTCAGGCTCCCAGTATGTCAAAAATCTTTGCCTGTTTTGATCAAGATAGTTAAAAATCAGAAAAATGAAAAAGTGGCTCCAAGTTCTCTGCAGGCCATTTTCTTCTGAAAGAGATTTGTCCTCTTTAAAGTATTTAATTCATTGTTAGTGCTTTTAATAACCAGGAAAACAAGGAACCTGTAGTTCTGTCTAAAAATCTTCTTCTATCACTTCCACTGCTGGTAATAAAGCATTCTTTAAGTGAAATCTTTTTTTTCTAATTAATGCTCATTCAGATTAAAAATTTCTAAAGTGTTTTTTTTCTCTCCCTGTATTTTTTTATTATTATTACTGCATAAAACAGTAAGGTTTGCCTCTAGCACGAAGGATTGTAATGCGCTATTGGTGCAGGTTCCAGTAGTGTTGGGAAAGCGAGTAGAACATTGAGAGAAGTAAAATGTTATAGTTCTGATATTAAATGACAAGCACAAGAAATGGGCCTTTGACCTCCTTATATTTGGACTTATCTGTGCTGCCGGTATGGTTGGGTGTCATTTATTTTGTAGCATTCCAGTCTGGCAGTAGCTTTGCTTTAGAACAGTGAATTATGTTTAGCTGTTAGTTTGGGAGAACAGCAAGTATCAGATTTGCTGTTTAATGTAATAAAAGCGGTCCCAACTGTTTTTTTTTTTCCTGTTATTAATATTGTGGTCACAAAAATAAAGCTTAATATTAAAGGACTTAGAGCTGCTGTGCTGACTTTTATGCCATAGAATTATGGTAATTAGCAACCCTTATGGAAAGGCCTTTGATTATTCCAGTCAATTAAGAATATTCAAGTAAGACTGTGGGAGTTAGAGACAACAGGGAGTTAATCTTGTGCAAATCCTTCCTTTCACTTGTTACTGTTATGACTATGCACTTTTTTTATTTAGTAGCCAAATCCTTCAAGGTTTTTGTTTGCTTTAATTTTAAAAACTGGGGGGGTGTGGGAGGGTGGGGGGGTTGAATGAAGAATATAGACTTTCATAGAAGTAATTACAGCTGTCAAACTAATACTGTCTTCCTCTCTGTACTTTTATTTCCTCTTCTAATCACTACCATTTTTAAGAAAAAGTCGGACTACTTCCCTAACAAGCTATTAGTGAAATTTAGCAGACTAAATGGCAGATGTGGCTTGCTCTTGGTATCATCTTGGTCTTTCATTCTCATTCCTGATATTAGCATTTTTTGTCTTACAGTCCAGTTTGTACTAATAATTTTTCCCTCATCTTTTTTACAGTGTAGACCTAATTTTTGTCTTTTTTTGTTTTTTGTTTTTTCCATTCTTCTTTTGAACCAGCTATGCCATGTTACCGCACTTACCTGTACAGAGTATGGAAGCACTACAGACTGCAGGTCACGAGATATGGTGAGTCTCTTGGACCTTGATATTCATTCTGAGTAGTGGGATCAGAAGCTTTCTCAGAAAGACATTGCTTACGTCATTTTGGCTTTCAGCTTTTGGCAGTTCACATCAAGAATAGCTTTCTGATTAAAATGTTCATGAAGTAAATCAACTGGAGAAGCGTGGAGGGACATTAATGCAAACACCATGTAGATCATTGCGCAGAACAACTCTATTCCTTTCCACTATGTCGTGCTACTTATTATGAAATGAAATGTGAAACTATAGAAGTTTGTTTCCGTACTTGGATATATGTTCTTTCTGTCTGAGCAACTGGACACTAGGTGCTGAAACTTCCTTCTATTCTTTTTCAGTGTTGGGATGGTAGATATAAAAGCTATCTTTTAAATTTATCTGTAAACAAAAAGTAATAAATTAAGAGTTGTGTCAAAGAAATTTTCTAGCAGAAAAAGAGGATTAATCACTTTCTATCAGTAGTTACTAAGTAGAGCTGTAACCTCTTTACACGAAAAGAGTGGGTTTAAAATTGCACATTCAAATACACTGGCAGTTTAGTCTGTTCCAGTATCAATGCGGGCTGCAGCAGTTTTTGGCTGTATCTATGTATTGGAGAAAGTGTTCACTTACTTGGGCAATTTCTGTGAACTGTGTTGCTTTTTGTGCCTATATTGCAATTTAGGAACATCACCTGAGAGCATGGAATGCTGTTGCAGCTTGAGTTGGGTATTAATCTATATATGTTCCCTTCTTCCTCTGTTACAGTCTGGAAACTTCATTCCCTATTCCATTACCAAAGTCTTGCTCACTTCCAGAATCATCGCCATCTCCCCACAGGCTTTCAGCATCAGAGCTCCAGGTCCACGCCCTTGATGAAGCTGATGCTTCTGTTCCAGCCTGTCTTAGATCCCAAGATGACACAGAACTGAAAAAAGTGAGTTCATTTTAGATATCTCAGACTCTAGGTTCCCCAGAACTTGAAGCTGCTGATGCTGAATATTTCCTAGTAACTGTTAAAGACAAGGAGAGAAAACAGGCCGTTAGTCCTACTCTCTGCTGCTGCTTTCTTTTGTTCAAGCAGGAAGAAGGTGGCAAAACAAAGAGGAATGTTTATTTTATAGATAATGTATACTTAACAGAAAAAGGAATTCTGTTGACTAGCATGGTCATTATTTCCTTAATTTTAACTTTTTTTTTTCTTTCTTTCTTAAGACTGAGCCAGAAGAGAGGCCAAAGAAAGTCTCACAGATCCGAATCAGGAAAACCGTTCCTAAGCCAGACCCCAACCTTACTCCAATGGGACTACCCAAACCAAAAAGGTGAGCAGTATCTTTGAAGTGGACTCATACTAGCTTTTGTTGCTTCCATTTCCTGCATAATAATGTAATCATTTCAATAAATGCTTCTCTTACCACCTCTCTTTTGCACGCTCCCAGTTGAGTGATGCCTGATGTTTGCTTCCTTCATAAGGCAAGATTGACACAGCTGTATCAACTGTGTATAAGACTGAAGAAAGACTTTGGTCTTTGAACATAGCTTTCTTTTTCAAGTGAGAAAGGATAAATAAGACTATTGGATATGGGCTACTGACTGGGTTGTAGGCAAAACGTGAAAAACTAAGCTGCAATGGAATGATCTTCTAAAGAAAGAAGTTCATATTGATAAACATACATTGAAAATAAGTCATTCTACAATGCACAGTGAGATTAAGTGATCCATTAGGAAGTTCTGCTGATGCAAATTATGCTGGAATTCTTCACAGTCTCTTCTTTGTTTGTGGTATATGATCTTAGGGAAACATTACTTCAGTGTAAATGTGAGTAATCACAGTGCCAGATATTGATAAAGCTTTTCCAATCAGTTATCTAGTATTTTGTTCACTTCTGCCTTAAACAGAGGTGCCAGCTTTGACAAAGGAACACATTTCTTCAGAGATCAGCTTGCTAGTTAATAACTAACCGTCAATAACTAACCTTTAATCAATCTCAAGAGATGAAATGTTCATCTGCTAAACTGTAAGTCTTAGCTCCCACAAAAAAGTGACCTGTGAAGGGATTTCCCTTTCTTCTTTTGGACATCATTATTTTGAAACATAGAATGCTAGAAGGTACATCGACCTCTGCAGACATGGCAAGTCTTGACGCAGACCTTATAAAAACACTGTATGAAATTAGGTACTTAACAACCTAATTTTTATTCCTCCCTATCCCCAATTAGAATCTAAATCTACGTTTTAAGTTGAAGCATAATTAGTTAGCATTTAAGCATAGAACGCAAACCATACTTGTTTCTAGTAAATCTGCTTGTTGTGAAGAGAGATAGTTTTGAAAATCTTTTCTTGATTGATTTGTTCATTACTTTTTCAGGCTTAAGAAGAAAGAATTTAGTTTAGAAGAAATTTACACAAACAAGAACTATAAGTCCCCTCCTCCAGCCAGGTTGGTTCTGCTTCCTAATGAGAAAATGAAGATAAATATAAATTACTTGGAGAGTGAGAGAAGATTAAAGGTGTCTGAAAGCTAAGATGATGATAAATTTTTAAAATTGCTCTAGTTTAAAGTGGTAGAGAAAGTTAATGTAAAAATAGTATCTTTTACTATTTGGATGGGAAGCAGTGAAATAGAATATGAACTAAGAATTTGCAGCTGTGAAAGTATGGATTTGTATATTTTTTTCATCTACTCAGTCATTCCAGCCTCCATCCAAGTACAGTACTTACTTTTTCAAAATTCAAAGGCAATTAAATATTCTTCTAAATACTAAGAATAACTGCCTGTCATCAAGTATAGCATGATTATCAAGACTGCTACATTTTTTATGTTCAAATTATTTATTCTATAAAATCAAGATTCTATAATTGTGCTTTTGAACTGAAATACAGATAGAAAGAGATTCAACCCAGATGTCTATGCACCGATAACAAACTATTTAGCTAGCCGTAATGTGCAGTTGTAGGAGTGCAAGGTGATAAGTTTACATTTCAAGAGATGTGGAGGGACTGTAAAAATATGAAAGTTAAAAGCGTGTTTACTTGGGTTATGAAATCCACCGGTCTCCCTGCCGTTAATTGCTTCTTGAGTATTCATGAGTTCTACCCTTTGCTTTTACCAGGAGCTTGGAAACAATCTTTGAAGAGCCCAAGGAGAAAAATGGACACTTGATCTCTGTCAGCCAGCAGAAGAGAAAGCGGATTCTAGAGTTTCAGGACTTTACTCTTCCCCGGAAAAGGAAGACACGAGGCAAAATCAAAGCAGTGGGTAGTTTCACCCGAGCAAAAAAAGCTGCACTACAGAGCTCAGAGTTAGATGCTCGTCTGAGTGAGAAGCTAATGGACCTTGAAGCCTTTTTTGCAAAGGAGGCTGAGCAGGAGCGGGCCTCTGGAGCATCTGAGGGAGCCATTTAGCTGAAAATGGTCCAATAAGCTCCTTTTAATATTTTAGTCCTCTTGGGAGAAATCTACTGACTTCTTCATACATTACTCTACCACTCTGTTCTAATATCTAATGATCAGTTTTTGGCTGTGGCCCTCTATAAGGTGCTATTTTATTTTATTTTAAAATGCTATTGGAGGGATTCTTTCAGGTCCCCATTTGAGTGTAACACAGCCACGTACAATTTACCATTCCTTCCCCAATCTCTGGAAATTATTGCTAATGTTTAATTATGTTTAAACACCTTTTGGGGGTAGAGTAGGAGTGTAAAGGAGGAAGCAGTGCACCTTCAGTGATGTTAGAACTCTGTACTCCAGATCATTTGCACATTTGAGTCTGCTGTTGTTACTGTAATGGCTATTTTGAACAACCTGACAGAAGAGATACGGCGTTTGATGAAGATGAATTCTAAAAAACACATTCTTGATATACCACTAACTTTTTAATAATTAAAAGTAGCTGTCTGGGTTTGCTTTCAATTGTTTCTTCGTTCTGTTTACTTAGAAGGTTCCTTCTGAGTTTCTGCGCCCTTCCTGGCTTCAGGCAGCAGAAGCCCCACATAACTAGAATTTAAATAACTTGCACTTTGTATATGTTTCTTTATTTGCTGCATGAGGACACCTTTTAACATGAATGAGCTCAAAAAAGGTAGTATTTTAAGAAAAAAATGTGCCCAGTACTATTTTTTCCCAAATAGAAGAGTTTTTAACTACTTGGCTGATGCCAACCTCTTCTCCAGAGGAAAAGGTAATTAGCCCAAGAGGATGTTAAGCTGCAGGGTATGTAAGTAGAGGTTTTTAGTTAACTGACCTGAGCTGCTGTATGCAGGGAACACCAGCAAAATCTTTGAGGCTCATTTTTAAGTTATTTTAATTCCAGTAAAAATATAAATTTTAATGCCAACAAGAAATTTTTGGGGTTTTTTTTACCATTCTAGGTTTACCATTCATGTAGCTCATAATTAGATGTCCTCTGTACAGCACTGTTGTACATAATACCTACTGTTGTACAAAGAGCCTCCTAGCATGTGGGAATTTTTTTTTTTTTATTATTATTATGTAAGGCCATTTTTAATTATCTGATGCAGCACTGGGCAATTTCTCAGATATACCTTTTGAGGGAAGAGAGCTCCCTTCTGGGATAACTTCTGCTAAACTTACTTGAAGCATAATTCAAAATGAATGCTAGCTGCTGTTCAGGTAATTTCTGTCCTTTAGTGCCTAGAGAAGTTATTCAGGCAAAGCCGTCATTGCTGGGATGCTCAAATTTAATTAGTCTCTTCTTTCTTTCATGTGTCACTTGCAACTTGCACTTTCTTATGTACCTGCCCATATAATAGAGTTTCTATTTACCTTCAAAATGAGCAAATACCTAGTGTGGGGGTATTTTTAATAAAGTCCCAGTAAATGCAGGACTGAAAATACCACCATTATCTTGTGTTGCTCTGCCATTTCTGTTACTGACCGACGAGAAAACTAAAAATTAACAAGCAATCTTTTGAATTCCAGAGCTCTGAAAGCAAGAAATGGAAGAGGATTATTACACTGTGTGTGCCTGAGTCTTGAAAGAAATATAATCTGGGCTTGTTTTGCTCCAAGCTTATGTGCCGAGATTCCTTGAAGTTTACATTCTTGTTTTGGAGGCTAATTATCTTTAATCAGGAAGACTGAAGAAAAGAGAGGCGTGCACACTTAAAGTAGTGGTGTTTGGGTTTTGAGGGTAAAATGATAAGGCAGGCAACCTTTGAACATACTGACGTACTACTTCAGCAGCAAGGTCTGGTTAACCTATCTGGGCTGCTAGAGAACATTTTAATTGATCCTCTCTATTTTTATAAAAGAAATCCCTAAAAAATAAAGGTTGACTGCCTTTAAAAAAAAGTTTGAAAGTTTCCCTATGCTGGTTTATCAGCCCAATTATTAACTGGTTGGAAGCTGTAGCAAGAGTAAGATATATATTTTTATGGGTTTATGCTATAGAATGGGATTGTTACACAACATTCATTCATCAGGCTTCTAGTGCTGTGACACAATTGAGCTGTAACCTTACCGGGGCTTTTAAGGAAACAAGGGTATGGGTGGGGAGGGAAGAAATGGGTCCAGGCAAAGTTCAGACCTCTTCAAAACATGGAATGTGTTAGGTTTTTCCTTTGATTTGGGGGGGGGAGGGGGGTGGGTTGTCTGCTTCCCTGCTCTGTCCTGTTTCTGATTGCTTTGAAATAGCATTTCCTAGCTTTCTTTTTAACAGCAACAGCAGAGAGAACATAGCAAAAAACCCACTCCATTCTCTTTTGTTTACAATAATTGGAGGAGTTACAAAATGATGTTGCAGTTGCCTAGCTTGTCCCAGACCTTAGTCTGTGGAAACCCAAGTATACAGCATTATTCTGTTTTGGTTTAGTATTTGTATGATGATAGAGGTGTAATTTGTATGATGATAGAGATGTAAGCTAATTGAGACAAAGCATCTCTTCCTGCCCTCCAGCATACAGATGTCAGCCATGCTGTGCACTTTTTCTTTTTTCCATTCCCACCTCTGTTCTTATTGACAGCACTCGTGGAACAGCTTTGTTCCTTGTGGCTGCTGCGTGTACACTGGGAGTGATGACTGCAAAAGCTAGGTATTTGTCACTGAGCTGCTTCTGTCCCAGATAATTGAAAGAAAAAAGTATAGAGGATGCATTTTTCTGGGGTCTTGCATACTTCCCTAGCTGAAGGGCATGTACACTTGCCTCTTCATAAAGTGAACCCACTCCAGTGAGGATTTTTTTTGTATCATCATGGAAAGTACGTTGTATATACTGCTCCCAGAATGATGACTAGAGCAGCTTGAGAATTGCAAAGCTTTTGCCATGTACTGTCTCTTAGTAGTAAGTTTTGCAGAGCCAGGCAGCTCTTTGCTAAATTTGCTGATTATGGGAAGTAGAAACATCACTTTCAAAAAAACCCAAAGTAAACCACCTTACTTTCATCATGCTATGACTGGAGCAGCTAAGGCTATTTAATGTATGTTACAGCATTTGCCTGCTGGCCTTGTGGCTGCATACGTTTGAGTTCTGATGCTTGCCAGATATGATTTTCTGCAAGCAGATCTCATTTATTGTATTTGATTTGAGGTGGGCCTTTGGTATATTATGTTCCAGGTGCTCTTCTAGATATATGGATGGTAACTGTGGATTGTAAGTCTGTATGATGCTATCAAGTTAATAAATAGCTCAATGAGAATTTGTACACTTGTGCCATTAGCCTCCATCATGCTCTTGGCGTTTTGTTTCTGTTCAATATTGTGTGAATCTAAAATTTTACTGTTTCTTTTGTGTGTGTTTTTAATTTATGGAAATAAATTTTTCTGAGAACCTTTCAGGTTTTTTAAGGCTTTCTTTAGGCTTGTATCAGTGAATATGCATGATGTATCTGTCTTGCATACATGGGGGGAAGAAGCCAAATCTCCGAAGAGATTAACAGCATTAAGTAACTGGGTGGGCTGGTGGTGAGGCATGGAGCAGCAACTCAAGCATGTGTTCATCCATAGCCATACTTTAACAGGAACAGAAACAGATCTGGGGGATTTTAAGCACAATGCTAGCTGCTATTCACAGCGTTGAGACAGCATCCATCTCTTAAGGTAGCAGAGTAACATGAGCAAAAGAGCACAGACAGTTCCTGCTAGGTTCAGAACTGAGACGTGTAAAGGTGACGCAGGCCAGTGGTTCATGTACTTACTATGGTCTGCGCAAGGCATCAGACTGGTGCTTTTAAACCAAAGCTGAAGCACAGGGACACCAAAAAGGCCTATTAAGCATCTGTAATGCCAGAAAATAACTCTGCTGCCCCCCCCCCAACCCATAAAATCTGGTGTGTAACCCAGATTTTCAGTTTATTGCTATTCAGCTGCATGCTGCTTTTGGTGAAACTAAGCTGGGAGATGCATTTCTTTACTCTGTTCTGCTAACACCCTTCTCTGAGGTGCAGTGCTACGTGGGTCCCGCAGATGGCATGTATGCTCCAGTAAAGAAAGCAAGGGAGCACCTCAGGGGAGCATCTCAAGGGAGACCTAAACAAGCATCCTACTATTCCCCCACTTTCTTCAGGGCTACAGCTTGCTGGCTGCAACACAGTATATGAGGATTTTGCTCTGTTACCATACTGGGACTTGCTTTATTCACTGTTTCCCTCTCCCCTTTATCTGAAAGGTAGAGAAGTTTGGACTTGCATCCTCTCGCTGTTGTTTGATTAGTCAATGTCGAACAATTGGATAAATGGGAAAGAACAGTTTCGACTAAGATGCACTGAATCTAAAACCCTCACGTGCAAATTTTTTCTTTCTCATGAATCATAGAATCCTAAGTTGGAAGGGACCTCAAGGATCATCTGCTACAACCTTTCTAGGTAAGAGCACAGTTTAGAAAAATGGCCCAGCACCCTGTCCAGCTGAGTCTTGAAAGTGTCCAATGTGGCGGAGTCAACCACTTCCCTGGGGAGATTACTCCAATGGTTGACTGTTCTCATGGTGAAAAATTTCCCTCTTATGTCCAATTGGAATCTCCCCAAGAGTAACTTGTGTCCATTCCCCCTTGTCCTCTCCCTGTGACTCCTTGCAAAAAGGGAAATGAAAAGGGGGAGGAGAGGGGCGACTGTAAACCAAAGAACAGGAAAGACAAGCTAGGCATGGAACAAACTGTTTAAAACCAGGTGTTCTTAGCAGTGTGTTTTATAACTGAGTACTTTACTGCTGCCTCACTTTGTTGTTTTTGGTGGAGGGGTTTTCAATGCTTTGTCCTTTATATGGCAGACACATTTACTTTATTGGAGCTGGCCTCTCTTCACCATTTGCATCTCATTTATTGCTAGCTGAGGTTGATACAACTGCAATATATGTAGCAGGGACTGGAAAGTTTTGGGTGAAAAATTTGTAAATTTTTTTTTTTTTTTAAATTAAAAATCTTAACCTTGCCTGGTTCAGGGTGCATAGGAGCAGAAGGTGATAATACTCGTGCAAACTGAAATGAGCCCGAGCCCAGCCCATGAAGAGCCATCCACTCTACATCTTGATCCACTAACAAGCAAAACAATACCTTACACATTCTGTTCAAAAGACTTCATATCACGTTCAGGCAGTTTCTGCTTGTAGAACCAATGCTGTTTAATTGATAAATCATATTTTGACACTTCATAGAATCATAGATTCAAAGTGTCAAAGTACTATAAAGTAACGGTTGGAGTTTTTGACAAGGATGAATATCCATCACTTTCCTTTACCTTAAGGCTGCAAGCATCCAGTTCTGCTGGCTATTAGATGCCCTAATACATTAATTAGTGAGAAAAAAAGTTTTGATTTACTGGTATAAATCCTTAGTTAAAAAAGCAAACACATTCTTCCCAGTTAAAAGCAGAAAAGACTAACGATTCTGATAGCAACTACATATACAACCTATAGCATATATGTGTATTCAGCAAGGGCTATCTCTCTAGCTGCAACCAAAGCCATGGATATAGGAGGACAATGCTGCACCTACCAAAATGTCACTTGATTATTTTTTTTTGCATGGAAACAGTGTATAAGACAAGCAAGGCAAACTGCTACTGACTAACCTGTGCCACTCATGACAGTCTGTATTTTATTCCATGGTATTGGCCCTGCTATTTCCACAAAAATGCCGATTTCTCCATAGTAGTTGTACAGAATTGCTGATCATAGTTCTGTGCTGTAGGTTATGCAGACTGGCCTGTGCTCTTCCATGTGATGCAAAGCTCCAAACAAGAAAGGGGTGACATATGAGTAATATTACATTATCATAAACATAAAATCTGCTTTAAAAAAAAAAAAAAAAAAAAGACAAGAGTATTCAGCATACATTTCTAGAGATGACTGTTTCCTTGCTGATTTCTTTGGACAGGTTGAACTTGCATATTTCCTTGTTTTCAACATTGATGGCGGTGCATGTGCCTTGCAAAGCCTCTGTATTAGCTGTCAGTTCAATGAGGATGCACAGATATCGTGTTTGCAGAAGTCTAAGATGCCTTACAAACAAGTAAGAAAGTACACACTTAAAGATGCTATCAGCTTTAAAAATAAATTCTTCAGATACTATTCACCAAAACAGCAGAATAGAAGTAAAATTCCCCCTTTGAATTTTAGCTCTTTAGCAGCTTAGACTCACAGAAGTCTAACTTACTGTGTAATCTTCATTTACTTCAATACAGATTTTCAGATCCCAAAACAGCTTGACCCTGGCTCATAGACAGTTTCAGTTTTTGTGATAGCTAAACGCAGGCTTCATACAGCTCTCAGTGGAGAATAATGAAAAACCCATCCCTTAAGTTTATAAAGGTTTTGATCTTGAGTTCTCTAGTGCGCTCTTTTTAGAAAAGGAAATTATTTAACTTATTTTGAGGTTAATTCAAGAATTAAATATAAATTTCTTATCTTTTTCCCAAGTTTGGCATATCCAAAAGAACATTATATTCCCTTTTCCCAGAACTGAAGGGAACTGAAGGGAAAAATTTCAGAGTGGGAGTAAACCAGTACAATTTCAATAACCTCATATTTGTTCTAAAATGTATTGGTTATTCTGTTCCTGCAAAGCTCCAGTCTCAGTGCTTTTGGAGAGGAGTTGTAAGAGGCTCTAAAGGAGCTTCAAACACAGAACTACTTGGAAAATTGTTACTAACAGGATTATGCAGAACATACTTCTCCATTCAGACTAAACAAAAGGGCAATAGCTCTGCACAGAAGGCTTCCTGCTTTGCATTTTTCTCTAACTCAAAATTCAGAACTTGACTTCACCTGCAGGTGTACAGTTAAACACGGATTCTGCCAGCTGAAAGAAAGACGCTCCAAGAATTTCCTGATAGCTCATGTGACTTGCATGAACAAGGTACTGAGTAGTATCTTTGAAAAGCAGATCATTTTCACCATACTTCCATGACTGAAACAGATGGAATTCAGAATCCAGTTTGCTTCCCAGCGATTCCTAAACAGAAAATAAATAAATGACACAGCTTGGTTCATAAATAGCAAGGTTAAGCTGGTGACCCTTAGCTTCATAACAAGATCTAGTAGAAAAAAGGTTCCACTTTCACCTAGCACTTTCCTTACTTGTACAAAAAGATGCAGTTTTGCAGTGGCTTATTTTTCAGCAAAAGTATGACCACTGTGGAATGGCAACTGGTGCCAAAATGCCCCTTCAGAAAATCCAAATAACTATTTTCTCAATCTCTATGCACATTCTTAATTCTCTCATACTGGACCTGAAGGCACCTTTTATATTTAGTATAGAAAGTTTTTGATCTTGAAAGGGGTTTTAGCAGTCATACATAACAAGTGCTAAAATGCTATTTCCCTGTTATCTGCCTTACCTGGGATTTCATTAGAAAATCATAGATCTTAGTGACAGTGACTGGTCGAGTCATGACTGTGCTAGGGGGAACAGGGCCAAGGTTACAGCCTGCCCATTCTGTGACTGCAGCACGCGTTCCATCCGGACACAAAAGTTCAAAGTCAATAGGGGTATAACCTTTTGCCCAACCAGAGCTGTCCAGATCTGAAAGAAGATGAAGTGAAAGCAAATAATTTTAAAAAATGAAACTAGGAGACAGGGTGAATCTTATGCAAGATGTTCGAAATTGAGACGAAGTTTAGTCAAGATGTCCAAAACAAATGCAGCATGCTACGTGGTCATTTATTAGGAACAGGGTAGTGTTTTCACTGGGGAAACAGGTCAGTGAACTTAAGCTGCACCTATCAACTAAAAACTAGAGTAATATCAAGGCATACGAGCAGCTTATCATGCCTCATTTTCATCTGTAATCAGATCGCTGTCTGAAAACAAAGCAATTCAGCCTGCACATCCTTTGTGTACCCAAAGAAACTGCTAATTGCTGCATGAATTCCTGTGGGTTTCCAGGACCTTATACCTCCACTTGATTTTAGATTCCTTGCTTAGAAAAGTCTCTTCTGTTACTAAAATTGCCTAAATTAGAATTTTGGTGTGCTTTATCAGGCTGAACAAAATGGGGGTTCCCATTCTCTTCATCCCTATGAAAAGGCAGCATATTCTGGCTGTTAGAGCAGCAGGTATAATTTAAGAAATTGAGGGGATTTAAGCAACTGTAACCAAAATTATTTTCATCAGCAAAATCCAATTGCTAGGCTGCTGCAAAGATCAGTATTTCCCAGAGGAATTTAAACATTTCACAGTGTAGTAACACTGTTGTTTTAGAAACTGTGAAAGGCAAAATAATTTGCAGCATTTTTACCTATTAAGCTATTTGGACTGTCTATTCCATAAGTTCCTGTGAAACAACATGAGGAGGTTGCCGTGTCATGATGAAGCCCTAGAACATCTCCCAGCATAAACAGCCCATAAACAGCAGATAATGCCCTTATCTGCCATTTCCATTCTTGAAACTGATTAAAAATAACAGGTACATGCACTATGGCTGCCTATGGGAGAAAGCCTGGTGGGAAAGGTCACTCGCTTTTTAAAGCTTTGATCTTTCCAAAAATTAGTGTGGTCTCCAAGGACGATTACCACCCCAACACACACCTTGGTCTTTGCACTCTTTGCACATCCTTCCCCTTTCCCCTCTAAAAGTGAACTTTGAACTTTACTGGAACACCTACATGCAGGAAGGTTCTTGCAATTTTCTAGTCACAAACAAAATTTCATGGACCTAGATTAAACCTGTAAAAGATGATCCTCATGAGTGATAGTCACTGTGTGGGAAGTAACTGACGCTAATGAACATTCTCAAGGGAAAAGAGAATAGCTGCATCTCACTCTCTATGTTCTGGAGTAGGTTAGAGTGTTCCAGGAAAGCTACATCTCCAAAGCTTCTTCCACTGGGATTGCCAACCAGACACCTAGTGCAGAAAAAAACCCAAAAAGTTATCAGAGACAGCCACTACATGATGACTGACATTTGGGCAGTCATCTGAAGCTAAAACAGGAGTAGCTGGAAGTATCCCTTTCATCTGTAATGACTTAGTGGTTATATGGAACAAGTTAGTGATGTCAGTATAGACCGTAGTGGATAGTGTTCACATATTTGACAAGACAATCCCCTTCATCCCTCAAAGTGGCTCGCAAGTCAAAGTTGTGGCACAAAGTCCACACAGCCCCACCTGTGCCTAGCCAGGAAAGAGAATGTAATTCAACTAAATGCATTACATATATTCTATAAGAGTGCTTTCACCTTTAATACTCTTCTCTGCCTCTGCTTCAACTATGTTTTTTCTTAAATCTCTCCAGTCTATTTAATTACCTCTTGTACCCTACACTGCTTCTTATCGCATCACCTCTGCTCTCTGACCCTATAACTATCTTTCATCCCTTCTCTTTGAGTCAGTACCAATGCTCTAAGCCTTATATGTTTGGAAGCATTGTCTTGCTCTGGAAATGGTTTCATGACTGTTGTAAATCACCAAGACAGCTGAACATCCCATAGCAACTGCAACCAAAACAAAATACATACTAGCAAAAGTTTATACAGCCAGTTGCTTAAAAAAAAAAAAAACAAACTCCAGAGAAAGCCATCAGCAAACTAATAAGCCAATTCTGGCTCTCACTCTGCATTTCTGACTCTGACAAAAGGCTTACCTGAGTGCTCCCATATTGCCATAGTAACGTTCATTGTGACTTGCAGCACATCTGCTAGATACTCGAGCCCCTTCCACCTCACTGTCTCCAACGCACACCTTGCACAGGTTTCCATCTGCTCCTGGCATGCAGCCCTTCCAAAAGTAATTCTGATAAACTGATTGGAGAAAACTGAGGTGAGATTAGGTCAAGGTATTCCAAAGCCTCTTCACACATAGGAAAAGACAGGAATGGAATTCCATCCTAACATCTAGCAAGAAGAGGGCTAAATAGCATGAAGTATCACACACAGTGTAATAGGAGTAAGAACTGCTTCAACACCCTCTAAGACTGCAACCACCACTTGCTGGTCAAATCCTCCTGGCCCCGTCTCCATTTTACTCCCAAATTTGGGGCTTCAGATTTCCATGGTCTAGTCAACAGATAACCCAGAGCAGCCCTTACCAGAGCCAATGTCACAGTTCTCAGTATCATTCTCCAGAGCTCCCACTGTGTATCTGGAAAGCAGTAACCATCCTCCGGGACTATACAGGTGACTGTGGCAGGATCGCCTTCCCCTAAGGTTACGGATGTTAATCTGTTTGGCATTTTTCTTAGCCAGGGCAACAGCATAAACTGGTGGCAGTGCTGTAAAACAACGACAACAACCAGTTATACCAAGGCTATTAAGTGTTGCAGACAAGTACAGCCCCCCTCTTCCCTCCCTCATTCCGTCATGACACCTTCAGTTACAGTAGTGGATCTGCATTCTTTGCTTAGCCACAAAGCTCTTGTCCTAGCTGCCCTGTAGAGCTCCTACAGAACATGCACAGCAATTTCTCTCCCAAACCAACATGCAGATGCATTCCTACATAAATCCTACAGGCAGCTTCAGGAAAATCTAAACCTGCCTTCTCAAAGTTGTCCTGTTACCTTTGCGTTTAAGATGAATTAGTTTCCCTGTTTCCTCTGTGCTCTTAGCAGCTGGGTCACAATCTCCCCCTGGAGAGGAGAGACAACCATTAAGGACCTTGTGACTGCTGTCATTCTTATTACATGCCAGCACCCCATCAAAAATCTTGCAATCCTCTTGAGCGATGTCAGCATCTCTGTCCCTTTTACAGAAGAGATATAACAAACAGCCAGACCAAATGCTAGAGCCAGTTAGCGGAAGAGCTGGGAAGAGTATTTGGACATATATATTGATTCCTGCTTCCACCATAAAACATCACAAATGGCAGAAATTTAACTATATTTTTAATGGTACTGTTTTGATACCCTCCCTTATGCTAAGGTCACATGAGAACTTACCATAACATTCAGCAGCTACAGGCACCAATCCACATCTCCCTGCAATGTAGACATGCGTTGCGTCCAGGGTGACTGCATCAGCCTCACTACTCTGCCAAAAGCATTACAGAAAATAACAAAACCAACATTTGCATAAATTGTGTAACCAAGCAGCTGTAATTCCCCGCTGGTTGGAAATTCCCCTGCATAAACTCCCTCTCATTCCCACTGGTTCCTCTAGTGTACAAGCTGGTTTTCCTATTGCTCAGCTCAGACAAGGACACACACACCCTGTGTGGTCTTATCATATCCTCTAACCAAAGGGAGTCTCCTACCTTGATCATTTCAATGCATTTGGTCATGGAAGTTGCTTGGACACAGACCAGTGGGTAGGATTTGATGCTCAGTGCCCACTCCTCACACTTGCGAAGTTCAGCGTCACTGATGCAGCACCAACGCACAACACTGTTGTCCAAAGAGCTCCCTGCATTAGAAGGAAGGAGCACAGTGAGATCATGTCACCTATACACCAATCTGTTCTTTGTTAAGGGAATGTTTAGGTCTATGCACTTGTGCCTAGCAGGGAGGAATAACATGGAAAGAGAACTTTTTCTTCCCTTTCCTTAGCTACAGTCCTCTGGAAGGCTTCTCACCTTCGTGGCCTAGTCCCTTAAGGAGAGCTATATAATCCAGACCAAGGACATAGGCAATTTCTAGCTGCTCCTCGAGAAGCTGCAGGTGCTGAGTAGCATCCCGGAACAGTAGATTCTTTCCCCCGAAGGGTGCTGAAGTGAAGAGTTCAAACCTGTCTCTTTCCTTTCCTTTTCGCCCGAAGAGGCGCTAGGACAAGAACAACACTTTTAATTGCAACAAATCTGCTCATCCTCCCAGTAACAGGCAGCCTCATCTTCCTCACCCTTCATATCAATGGTTTGTAACATAGCGCTCGGTTCCATCACACTGGGACAAAGCCCACAGACACTGCAGTGAGTGGATGGTTCCAGTCCTAAAAGCATTACATGATTCACTTTTCTGAAGAATTTTTTCTCATCTTAGTTATTTATTGGGCTGTGCTCAATGTCTCCTACCCTGGAAAAGCAACTGAGGGAGTATAGCTGAGTGAGAAACATTTGTGATAAAGATCAGTGCAGCACAGGGGTGCAAGATATCTTGTGCTTTATGATGGGGAAGTACCATGTGCAAAATAGCTCTGTTCTGCCTGATGGTACTGGAAGAGAAGAAAGCACTGAGAAGCGTACTAGGAGCACGGCTGCATAGTCATTGATATGCATGGGGGAACACAGCTAAGATAGATATATGTTAATAAGTAAGTGCACTGACAAAGGCATATGAAGATCTCTCAGTAAAGAGATTTTGTACAACTGCTATCTACCAGAGTCTGTGTGACAGCACAACCCAGCCCACTGGGTTGAATTATTTGCTGTCTGCTGGACTATTTTAAGGGCCAGATAGCTTCAAAAATTCTTTAAATTTGCATTTAAATATGCATTTCAGGTTCAGCTTCAAATAGATTCCTGGATGTCAAGGTAACAGATACTATTTATAAGTTGAGAAAAGGAGGGGAACAAAGGTGAACCCTGCCTGAACCTAGGTACCTCCCTCAGCTATGTAAGAATTCACCTAAGTTCCAGGGCAGGATGAACACCATTAGCCATTTTCCAGCTTGGATGTTATGGTATCTTCCCCTTCTTTACTTATTTATTTCTACCCTGCTACAGAAGAACACTTTACAGAGAAGCAAAACCTTTTTCCAGAAGCCAATGCAGGATCCTTCCCCAGAACAACCAATTTTCAGTCCTTTTTCACACTAACTATAAATTTCTCAGAAAGAAAGCAAACTGGGTGGTAATCTCCACACAAAGATGGAAGACAAGCCTGTGTCTGGAGATATACAGCTTATAATACCCACTCACTTGGATCATGGCAAGAAATTTGTTGGTAATCTTCTGGAAGTTGTGGCGTGTGATGATGCCACGGCCAGGCCCCTTGCCCAAGTTACAGGTGCTGTATTCAGTCAGCTCAGCTGTAGTCCCATCAGGACATAAGAGTTCAAAGTCCTGTTGTTCTGACTCTGAAACAACAGGACACTCATGAATCTATGAAGTGAAACATGACTTCACAGCAGGCACAGAGATGGAAGGTAAAACATTTTTCAGAAGACGTTGCTCGATGATTATGCAAGCAGCACAGTGTACCAAGCACCACTGAGAAAGCTGTCTCTGATATGCTCTTCTCTTAACAGACAGGGACCTGAGCCGTAGGTACTCCAATATACTCTTTAAACTGTACCCCTGTAAATACATTTGTTTAAAATACTTACCCACAAATACTACTGCTAATCACCTTCAAAAACATCGATTCAGAGCTCAACTGAGTTTAAAAATACTGTCCTGGTTTCGGCTGGGATAGAGTTAATTTTCTTCACAGAAGCTAGCATAGTGCTGTGCTTTGGATTTAGTACTAGAAGAATGTTGATAACACGCTGATGTTTTTAGTTGTTGCCAAGCAGTGCTCAGACTGCTCAAGGACTTTTTGAGCTTCTGCTGCTCGGCCAGGTGCATAACAAGCTGGGAGTACAGCACAGCCAGGACCCAAACTGTCCAAAGAGCTATTCCATACCGTATAACGTCATGCTCAGGGGGGTTGGTGGGTCGGTTGGTCGCTCGGGTACTGATCGCTGCTCGGGACGGGCTGGGCATCGGTCGGCGGGTGGTGAGCAATTGCATTGTGCATCATTCGTTTTGTATATTCTGTGTATTTTGTTATCATTCTCATTATTACTATTATTATTATTTTCTCTTATTAAACTGTCTTTATCTCAGCCCTCGGCTCTAACCTTTTTTCCCTTTCCCGATTCTCTCCCCCATCCCACTGAGGGAGGGGGGGGAGTGAGCGAGCGGCTGCGTGGTGCTTAGTTGCCAGCCGGGTTAAACCACGACAAATACAAACCAGGTATATGGGAACTGCACACTTTAGCTGCTTAATACACTGAATTTTCAAAGGAATCTTATAACTCAGGCAATGCAAATACTGACAGCTGCATCAGAGACTTTAGGGTAAAGAAATCACCTGTATAAACACATCTCTGTGCTCCCATTCTAAGAATCTCCTGTGAGCAATTGTTGCTCACTTACTCATTCCTTTTCTGTTTCTTTCTGACTTGTGTGGAGAGCCAAGAAATACCACTGAACTGCTTGCAGGGACTGAATTTTCCCTGGATATGCCCCAACTCCCATGCAGGAAAGAACACAGCCAGAGGTTAAAAGGAATCTGAGTTTTTAGGATTACCTGTGGCACTCATAATTGCTAGGTGATCTAAAAAGGCAACATCTGCCACTCCATTCTTCAAGCACCTGCAGGAAGATAAATGCCATCCTATTAACATGTCACCTGGCTTTTCCTCCCTCACAAGTTCTCTTTCCCCAAAGGTAAGTTCAGTGCAAGTGTCACAGAGCTCACCTGAAGGCTCCCTCAGAGTCATAGAAAGGTTCATTACTGCTTGTCTCACAGAAGTGGTTCTTGTCTCTGACATAGGATTTTTGTCCTTGGCAGAGTGCGCACAGTCGAGGAGCAGCAACACCAACCCCAGGGATGCAACTTACATTGAAATACTCACTGATTACTGCAGATATAGGGGGGAAAAAAAAAAAAAAAACAAACCAAAAAAAACCACCAACAAAAAGAAAGCAAGAAAGTCAAGTGGGGAAAAACAGAAGAAAGAAAAGGGGCCAAACATATCATGGGCATAACTAGGACTATGGTGCTTTAAAAAAAAATAAATAAATCAGCAAATGCAGCTTCATTGTCTACATTTCAAATTTGAAACATTTGCTGGAAACAAAATGATCAAATTTAGTTTGGTTGAAACCATCCTTGCGCTGGCTACATATTGCAAAAATTTGTTTCTTGTTGCATACAAAACACAAAGATTTCCTGTTTTAATAACATTTCTGCTGCTTTGAGATCACTAGAAAAGTTTTGGAGAGAGGTAAGAGCCAGCATCAAAAACACCGCCAGAAGATATCTCATCCACAAAGCCCTTCAGTTTCCATACAGCTCAGTTCATTCTACATCTGCTTGGATTTCACTCACTTTTGCTGAGGGCAGAGACGTAGTCCTATGGCTCCTATCACCCACCTTGGCTCAGAGGTTGCGCCTCATCCCAGGAAAGATAATTTCTTGCAAGGAGAAAGCCAAGTGGAATATTCCAGCCTGATGTCCATCTGGCTCCATTGTGGCAGCTGCGTGTACCTTGTAGCCTCTGGATATTCAGAGTTCCTCGTTTGGCAGTGGCCACAGCAAACACACAATTTCCTGCAATAGGACAAAATATGTAACAGAAATAACTAAGTCCCAATTCTGCAGCTTCCATCTGTGTACAGGAGTTCAACCACTTCTGTGAACATGGCTAAGGGAAAAAAGTCTTAGGCATATGAAACAATGCCAGGTACTCATGCCAGGAACTTTACCATATACTGGCTACATGGCACCTTGTCAATCTGAGCGATGCAAGTGATGCACAAAGCAAGAACATAAAAATCTGGTAGAAAAGGCTTACAAGATCATCCAGCTCCATCAT
The DNA here is from genome assembly GCA_034008185.1 of Gorsachius magnificus. NCBI lineage: Eukaryota > Metazoa > Chordata > Aves > Pelecaniformes > Ardeidae > Gorsachius > Gorsachius magnificus. The sequence goes on from CM067095.1 coordinate 11,907,640, forward strand.
CCAATGCAATCACTTCTCAGCAATTTTGAACATTTGTATCACACTGTTTAGGTATTGTAATAGAAAGAACTCCTATGTCTTATCCTCAGAACATACTTACCACCTGAAACATATCAATTCCACTATGATTTCATGGTTCTGCAGCCAAAACAAAATTCTCTTCTACTCTCATACTGTCCCCTTACTGGTGTCTTCCTACATCCATCTGCTAATTTGGCTTCCTTCTCAGAATCATGTCCCACAAATATTTTCTACTGTAATCATGTCCCACAAATATTTTCTACTGTATGCTTGACTTTGGCTCAGACTTATTTATTCTTGCCTTATACATCATTCATTGCACAGACTGTTCAGGTCTGCCAGGAATGAAGATTCTCCACCTTATCTTCTTGTCTTTTTAGGTTGAGGAGGAGAGAATTCACAAGAAGCTAATGTTTTAAAGAACCGCCAGTAAATGTTCAGTACATTAGTAAAGAGTATGGTATAAGAACTGAAACAGATGGAATAAAACCCTTCTTATTCCCTACAGGATATAGAACTCCAGTGCACTAGTGCTGCAGGCAGGGGTAGATACAGACAGTTTGTCATAGTGACAGTACCAAAGACAGAAAGGCCACCAGATACAAAGCACCACTGGTATTTTATTCATCATCACCAAGTATTTTAGAAACAGTTGTTAGTCACCTCCATGTTCCTATAAAGTTAACGAAAATGTATAGAAGTTTTTCAAGAATTCTTGAGCTTTGCCTTTCACTGCACAGCAATTTATTAGCCATATCAGAAGCACAGCTTATTCTTTTGCTTTATGAACCTACCTTGATCATAGATCTCTTTTGCCACCACTGCCAAACCATATAGCTTTACAGCAGAGTAAACATCTCCAGCATCCAAGGAGGCAGCATCTGCTTTATTCACCTTAAAAACAACAGCAAAACCCTCAAAACAAGTGTGTTCACAGGGAAACAGAGCAGCTTCAAGAGCAGAGTTTCTGCCTGAGAAGTAGTAACCAGTGATTTTTACAAGCATTTGCTTTGCTTTTAATTGAATCCCTGCTACTAAGCATGGTCAAATGTTACCAGTGAAGGCTGAGTTACCTTCAAAAAATACCAGTTCTTTTCCAGTAACATCCTTTCTCACCTCTTCTTTGGGCCTTCCATTCCAAAAACACAATTCTGATGCCAACTGAAGAAAAAGGCAACCCCTATTTCCTCCTACTGCTCCCCCAAGACCCCAAATCCTTCTCAGAGTTCTCCTGGCTATTATCTTTCCATAATTCGGAAAGTGGAACTGAAGTTTATTAACAAGGGTTACAGTACTGAATGAAAATCCAAAATAAATTATACCCTGAACCAACAAGAAAGGTTTTATTTGTTTTGTTTTCCAAGTCAGATCTGAGCTCCACTGAAGGCAACTGGGACTGAATAAAGATGGAAACTGAAATTCTCTATCCCAATGAAGTTTTAGGTATGTTCATGAAATTATTCTCCAGCAAATGCTTTTCTTCCTTTTTCATTAGTTTTTCAAAGCATTAGATTTTTTCAAAGCATATAGCATTATGAAAATTTCACTTCAGAACTGGTCAATTACATGAGCTTACACATACAAAATGTCTGATGTCTAATTTTATTCAAATTAAAAGATTTTGATATGAAAATATGCTTTGCGCTTTACTTCATAGAAAACTGTCTAGAGGCTAAAAATAGCAGGGAAGAAAGGGAAGAGAAAATATTCATTATAGTCTGAGTAGGACCAAAACCCACAAGCAAGGGGAATGCTCTGAGCATGTTTTAATTTAGTAGTTTGGTTTTGTCCATTTATATCCAAGCAGCTTTTTACTTATTTCCTGGAGATTGCAAGGGATAATACAGTACATCTAGCAGAACACTCACAGGTTTTAATTCTTGCCTCTCAAGCTACTGTGTACTTTGTCATATATGCAATACCATCATTTCAGTATCATTTTATTCTCCCATGGAGTCTCTTTACCACTTACTTCTTCAAAGGAGGATTTGGACTCAAAATCAGTTTTAAAATTCTCTGTGAACTCACCCTGATTTTATCAATGCAGTCATATGTATTGTGGGCTCTGATGCAAGAGATCCTAGCAAACGAATTGACAGTAGCAAGGGGCAGCACAGCCATAAGTGCTTTGGACAGTTCAGCACACTTTCTCTGTTCTAGGTCAGAAAGGGTGCACCATCGGAACTTCTTCCCTGTAGGGTCAAAAAAGAAGTCAAGATTTGTAGGAGTTAGTAAAAAAACCCCACACCCCTCAGTTTAAGACCTTACGGAATAGGGAAGTTATTTTATTTAACTTCACAAGTAAGTTGATTCTGCTCACTTACACTCACACATCCACATGCTTACAGGCATCCAAGAGATGTGCCCAAGCAGTCTTACCAAGATCACTTTTGCCCAACATGGAGGACAATGAATGTTTGCTGTTGAACCTTTACTATGTCTCTTTGCTTCCTCCTGAGTAGCAGCAACAAACTAGTTTTTAGGTAAATTTTTCAAGAATCAAAAATTATTATGGCATGATCTTTTGCCTCAGAATCTTCCTTGCTGCATCCTCCATGAATTTTAGGCAAGGTTGCCACCCAAAATGAGGAAACAAAGGCAAGGACACCTTTATAGCTAAGGTTTGTTTTCTTGTTGGGATAGCAAGAAGAGGAATGGCACTTACAACGTAGGGTAGCCTTGTTACCATCTTCCTCTTATCAGATTGAAGTTTTTCTCCTAACAAGTCAACTGTGATGTGACCTTATCAGAGCACAGACCTTCTACTCTTGATGTAAACACTGCATTCCCCAGGGTTTATCAGTTTTATTGCTGTCAGTTGTGACCTTGGTATCAATACAGGCAATTCTTTTAACCTTTGCTCTTCAGTTTCTTCTGGTGTTTTCATACACATACATTCCCATGCATAATTTACCCATAGCAATCTTAATATTCCTGTTACAAAGTTCTAGAGAGTTAGAACCAGCCTGCAAAAGAACAAAAAGTATGGAGGGAGCATGTTGGTAGGGGATCAAGTTGCTTTAGCTTTGTTGAATTTAGTCTTTAGAGAGCGGGTGGTTGTTTTTTTTAAACAGGCAGTAACTGGTGTTTCAAGTCCCAGCTATCTCACACGTAGCACTGAGCTACATGCTGTGTTAGAACAGCATTTCCCACTGAGCGCCATGCTTTGTGAGAATAGTATTTCCTCCTCATTTTCTTTCCAGACAAGGACTACCTGTTTTTAAATAATAAGACCCACATCAGAGCTCCAAGGTCAGAAAACCTTAGATCAGAGAAACATGAAAATTTTAAGTTGGAAGAAGTTCACAATTAAATGCTACTTTATAATAGAGTAAACCAAATCCCTCAACCCAGGAAGTGAGGATCTAGGGCTATTTGAAATAACGATGGCAACTCTGTGACTTGGACCTTCTTCTGTTTTTAAAGTGTACTATCTAAGTGTTGCCTCAGCAATTACAAGTAACTTGCTGCACTTCCCTCAAGATAGATAGGCTTATCTTCCATGGCAACACCCACCTTGAAAGATAAAAAATAGGTACAATTTGGTTACTGATGATGAGGAATCATGTACTGTGTTGAACAGAGTACTGAATAAGAATTAACAACAAAATCCTTACAATCCTACCTCCTCCAGGCAGGAAGGTAGTAAGAATTATCTTCATTTCTGGATGCCAAACAAAGAGATTAAATAACCTGCACAGGAACACTCTATGAAATCCAAAGCAAAACAGTGCCAGCAGAAAGGAGGAAGATACAATTAGAAGTGAAGGAGAAGGTGGAACCTCCTTTACCAGGGGAAGCTGGGGGTTTGGTTAGTTTAAACTGACTATGAAGCTACATCTTAAGTAGTCCAGACATGCCAACAAAATTTCCTCTTTTGCTTTAGGCTCCAATTATCCCATCTTGGATGTACTATGACTTATTTTGTATACTTCCTATTAAATGCCTTCTACTCTGAAATATATCGTCATATACATCTCAAGAAAATACTATGCATTTAAGGAGGAAAAAAGTGATTATTATATATGAAAATAGCATGCAGTTACATAACTTGAGAGAATCTTACACCATGTAATGAAAACCAGGACTGAATGCATAGAAAACACTATATCATCTCTAACATTGTCAATTCCAGGTGTTTAAGCATTTGGCTCTCTGGCAATCTATTAATATTAACAAAAATATTGCCTGGAGTAAATAATGTTTACAATTAAAACATGGAATTTTTTATTTCTTTGAGCATAGTATCAGACATTAGTACTCCAATTGTTTTGACGTTAATTCAACACTATTCAAAAAAGAACTCGTCATGGGTTTAGAAGGGAGCAGCTTGAAATACACGGATTCATTTTGACAGCATTAATAAGTACACAGATCTCAACTACTCAAAGGAAACAAACCTTCTCTGAATGCTTAAGAAATTAGTGTATCAAGCTGCTTCAAAACTAACAGTGTCACCATCTGCCAATGATCAAACAGGAAAAATACAGGCAAATGGAAATCACAGGCACAGTTCTAGCTGCAGCTTCTTTGCACAGAAGAAAACAAACCCAAAGCATATGTTAGAGTTTGTATCCTGGTAATCCATCTAGAGGTCACCTTTCTCTTTCCCTCTCTGCATCAGCCTTACCTGAAGACAGCGAAGTGAAGATGATTAGGACAATTAAAATCACTGTCTTCATGATTACAGCAGTTCAGCAAGGATCTTCTCTCTACCCTGACGATCTGCCTTCTCATACCAGGAATTCCACAGTGATGACCAAAGCTTCTGGAAGATAACAAAGGGGCTTTAGGCATCAACAAGGATAAACCAAGATTTAAGAAAAACCCCAAACTGTCAGAGGATGGTATGTCCTTGTATGCAAAGGAGAAAGGGACAGTGTCTTATTCCTCTCCACAGATGGAAACCATCCATGCATTTTCTGCTCTGTTATGAACAGACACAGGAAGAAACATAAGCCTCTGCTTTTAAAATAAATTATGCTTCTCCTGTTTCAAAAGGCACCAATATGCTTTCAGGAGATAGGTAAGACTTATATCTGGCTTACAAAAAAAGGTATCTAAAGCTAAGTGAATCGTCCAAACTACGGAACATATCCCGCTACAGAATATTAAAGGATCCTTCTTACCTTATTTTTTGATAATGGTTTACCTATTGAGTAATTTTAAACAAAATAATCCTATGCCTCCTTGAGAATTCAGAACAGAACTGTGACACTGTTGACTTCCTTGACTCTCTTCATTCCATTCTGTAACAGTAGCCTCATCCAAGCTGGCTTATTTCCCTGTTTTCTTACACTTAGACTGGAGTATTACAGGCTACATACATATATACACATATATACATACATATATACAAATACATATGTATATATATAAATATATATATAAAAGCAGAAGTGTGCATACTGAACTGATCTGGTGATGCATCAAATATTGCTAATGTGGTTTCATAGTTCCTATTCAGGAAAGAATTGACTATTCCAAAAGTCCTGGAGAAAGACAATACCTTTCCTAGTTTTGTTTTCCTTCTTCATCTTATGGATTTTCTTAGTACTTTCTCCGCTTCCTGTATTTTTGCCAATACTTTTCCCAGATTTCTTTTGTTGCCTTATGTGCTCTTCCCTAGTGATTCACAGTCCTTACTCCCCACTTGCTTCTTTTGCATTCATGTACATGGAATCCATTGCTTATCTCTGCGTTTCATAAGTTCCCTCACTAGATCTGCAACATTTGTTGAGGTGTTACATCTCTCACTAATCTGATCACAGGAGTTACCTTTCTCACTACTTCCTGCACTTCCTGAACAAATGTTCTCAAGCCCTAAGATCTCCATTCTCTCATTTGCTAAGAGAACAACTGCGGTATTATCCCACGCTATGACTTGGCTCACCTGCACAGGCCTAACATGGCTCAGTATCCTTTGGGAAGTATGTTTTATTCCTCAGTAGTGCAGTTTATATAACCTTTTGAGAGAATATATTATCAGATGTAAAAAAAAAAAAAAGTAAGAACAAAACACTTGATAAAAGTAATTTTAAAATAGTTAAAGGTCCACATATTTACTTTTAATTCCAGGGAGAAATACTAGATCAGGAGAGATCATTAATCAGTCCAAAACACAAACAATTGTGTTTCATTTAACTATACCTTAACCTCTGAATCACTCCTGAATCACTTCTGGGGAAACTTGTCCATCAGGCCCACCAGCAGGGTACAGTTAGACATCAAAGCTAATGGCTCTTGCAATGCTTGCAGCAAAGCACCTGACAGGATCAAATCCCACCTTCTTTGAGGTTTTACTTCCTGCCAATCCTACCATTATGTTAGCTCAGGATATATGTACATCCCAACAACTCAGCTAATATTATTACTAAGACCTGAGGGCTGCATCTGGATCTCTGCTCAAATTTTACATATTTAGAAGTACAAGGCTTTCCTGTATATGTCTAACATACTTGTACAGATACTATGCTGCTGTCTGTGGTGATGTGAAAAAAGCAGAATGTCATGAAGGTATTGCAGACTTCATTTAGGCCTAGTCAGGAAAACAAATAAACATTAATCACAAATGTAAAGTAATCGGGTCAGCTGAGAGGACCATGTTCTAAAGCACTGGAGGCACAGAAACACAGCAGCAGGGCTCTGGAGTTCCTTTCCTACTGATCCACCCTATGAAACTACTCCCCTACCACCATCAGAAAATTATAATTAGCTGCTTCCCAGTAATGTAGCATCTATGCATCTACCTAGGGATGCATCTAAGAGGGTGGAAGCCAAATAATCTCTATAAAATCACTCTGTGCTGCTAGGATCCACGCAAGGGACACCAGAGCAGGAACAGATGTTACTTCACTACCCTGGCCGACACCTTGCTTGCAGGAACAGCATTGTGTCTGTCCTGTGTCGTGTGTGTGTGTATGTGTGTGTCCCCAGTAAAATCCCTGCCCTGACATCCCTGCTGCTCCCATATCTGTGGTCAAGGACTTACCTGCCCTTCAACAGCAACGCTGAGAAACAGCTGAACCCCAACTGCCACATCCTCAACTGCCCCAGAAGCAGTCCTCTCCTCAAACCGTGCTGCCCTTTGGGGAACGGCTCTGTCCCGATACCACAGCCCCTTTGTGGAGCAGCCTTGTCCCCACACCACAGACAACCCCAGGCAACCCCCCGTGCCCCAGGAACGGCCCTCCCCACCCACGCGCCCGGGACGGCCCCTCCCCCCCCCCCCCCCAGAGCACAGCCCTCACCCACCCCCCTTTGGGTAACAGCCTCCCGTCCAACTCCACCCCCCTTGAGGAACGGCCCCGTCCCTACACCCATGTTCCTTCAGGTAACGGCCCCCTCCCCCCGCCATCCCGCGCGAGCGCCCCTCGCCTCTCACACCACCTCCCGCCGCCGGCCCCGCCCCGCCTGGCCCCGCCCCCCGCCCGTCTCCCGCCCCCACGCGCGGGCCGGCGGCGGACCGGGCGGGGCGGGCCCGGGGGGCAGCAGGTATGGGCACGGCAGGCGGGACGGCACCGCGCTGCCCCGCGGCCAGGGGGCTGGGGCTGTGCGGCCGCGGCAGAGCTGGGGGAGAAGCGGCAGCCGCTGTTTGACAGCCGGCGCGCCGGGGGCGGGGGGCGTGAGGAGGAGCCGGGCGGGGGCCCGGCCTCCCCTGGGCCGGGGGCCGCAGCCGCCCCCCGCTCTCCGGCTGCCTCCTTGGCTGACGTTTCCCTGGCGGGGTGAAAATGCGGTTGTTTGTGGTGTCTCGGCCCTGCCCCCGGGCATGTGCAAGGAGTCGTTCTCCCAGCTGGAAAGCCAGGGGAAGGTTTTACGGTTTTTTAAGAAAGAAAAGCGCGTGGCCTTGTATAATTTTCACCGAGTCCATAGTTACCAGTGTCCAAGCGTTTGGCAGAAGTTGGTAGGTGGGGGCGGCTGCTTTCCCTGGGTTGTGCAGTCCCCGCGGAGGGCCGGCCATGAGGAGGAGCACCTCGCGGGGAAGCCGGCGGCCCTCTTCACCAGGTACTCCCGTAAGCTTATGCTCTTCATAGCAGTGAAGCAGTTTTAAGAACACTGTTTCTAGGACGCAATTCTGTCTTCTTAGAGAGAACACACAATCCCCTTACTCCACCTTCTCTCTCAAAACCTGGAGAAAACACCCTGTGCGCAGAGCGTGCTGTCACTGTCGGGCCTGGGTGGCTGGTGGCCGAGTGTTGGCCCTCGTCCCACGATGGCTGAAGTCACTGGGGCTGAAGTTAATGTGGGATCCCCGCAGCTCCCGCTCCAACAACCTCCAGTTGGCTGGCAGAGGCAGGAGGCCAAGGCTGTCCTACACACTTGTACCCATCAAGGTCAGGCTGTCAGGAGCAGGGTGGTGAGGCTGTCAACTGTTTAGTCTTGGCATCTTTACCTATTTTTAGGCAGATTTCAGAGTAAGGAGGAGAGTAGTTTTCCCATGTTGGACACAAAAACTGATTTCGCTAAGAGCTTAGGGTCTGCAACTAATTATTGCCTCCTTCCTCTGTGATGATCTGTCTGCTAAAGTACCAAGTCCTGCTATGCCCTGCCCTACCTTGGCAACAGCTCCTGGATGCTCCTGGGAAGCCAACAGAGCTAGTCCCCCCCCCCCCTTTTCTATCTATCAAGACTAATGTATGTCTTGGGAATACTAGTGCTTTAGGAGGTAGCAAAGTTTTAATTTTTTCCCCCAACTTTTTAGGTTTCTAAAACTTTTCTGGTACATTTAAGTCTAATGCTAACTGGATTAGTTCATAGGGGTTTTTTTAACCCTTAAGTACCCACAGGCTCCCATCTTACTGATGAGCAAGTACTCCTTTTATCCCAGGTGTTTTAATATGTTGTAAAGCAGGCCTCGTAATACCACAAATTAGTGTAGGTCTGATGTATGACCCAAGTGGATCAGCTGAGCTCCTTGTTCATTATAAAATTACATCATGTTGCTATGTAAAACATACAGGTTCTGCAGCAGTGTGGGACACTTTCTGAGTTGCTAAAGTAGTAATATCCTGGGAGATGATGCAGCACTGTGGTATGTTTAGCTCCCATTTACAGGAGTCTGTGTTTCGGGGAGGGACTGTCCTGTCACATTTGGGTTAATACAGTGGTTTTAACAGAGACCGTGAAGCTGAAAGGCGAGTGAAATATTCCTGACTCTGTGTGACAAGTGAAAACTGTAGCTATTTGTCCTTGGCTATCATTAAAACATTGTTAGCAAGTGTCTACTAGTAACATTATCTGATTTCTAGACAAGAAATCTGCTATTTGCAGTCTCTTTTTCTAAATAACGAGATAATGTCTATATGTAACTCAGTAGACACCTGAAATTAATTCTTAAAATTCTTAATGTAATTCTTAAAATAATCACTTCCTGGAATTGAATCACCCTAAATGATGCAGTAGCTTGTAAGCTAATGAAGTAATTCTGTGCTCAGCATGTATTTGATCAAGAGCAGATGAAAGGTCAGAGGGCCAAATGAAGACATCCCAGCTGTGGCATTTGCATCCCGGGAATGAGGGGACTGCACAAAGACCTGCCAGACCTGGTTCTTCCCAAGGGACTGAGCCTGTTGGTGTGAGAACACTGCCTGTCTCCCACCCTGGCTTGTGCCTGTGATCCTGTCTAACAGCAGGATTGGTGCTGCCACGCCATCTTCAAGTACTTGTCTAAACGGCCTTATTTACAGACTTTGAACAGGAATAGTTCTTGTACAATGGGATGGATCCTTTTCAGATTTCTTAGAAACATGAAATGAATTATGTATTAAACATATGAAAAATCCTGGTTGAACCTTTTCACCTGTGTTGGCTAGTCATAAGTCTATTTTATGTGTTTTCAGAGTGGCAGAACCACTCACATTGAGTTCACCAGCGTACAGAGTGGTGAGACAAATTCTATAGAAGAGCTTCTGTGCCTGGCAGCCTTTTTACTTTTCCAGCTATACCAGTTGGTCTAATAAATGGCATAATTACTTCTTCATAGAATCCATAACTATTCTATGTACTCCTCCTCCCCACCAGCATGGTGAGGAAGGAGATACATGAACCCAATTCATAAGTGTCTCTTAAGATGGTTGCTGTTGTAGGAGGCTCCTGAATGACACGCCTGTGTAGCAGCCTGCTGGCAATGGAATAGTCCCAAGTGCTAAATGATCATTACAAAATTTACCACTACATTTTCAAGCAGAGTTTGTTTTGATCAGCGTGACTGAATTCACCTTTGCCCATTATAAACAGTATCTTTGGATGGAAGTAAATACATTAGCCATGGTGTTACAGAAGGTTCTGAGGCTTGTGCTATGTGCTTTCCCTTAAGTAGAGAAATCTTGTTTTAAACACTTTTGGTTTCCCCAGCAAAATACAAGTAATTGCTGACCTTAAAGGAGTTGTTTGCATGCTGTTGGCTAAAATTGGTCTATGTTAAACTAGAAGAAGATTTAGAGAGTAGTAACTCTTATCAGTAGAACTCTTACCAGTTTTAGAATTGCTTATCTAAAAAAAAAAAAACCCAACATAACAAATAGATTACTTAAACACATAGGCCAGGGCAGTGCATAAAACAAGATGAAATTAGATTATATTAGCTTGCTTGTTTAAAAAGACTCAGATTGTATTCACAATCACAAACATTTTGGAACTCCAAACAGGCCAAGATACAGTACATGATGACAATGTAACTAGTTGCCCAAAAAGGGCATTGCCAAGATAAGCGCATAAAATACTTGGAAGCATATCACTGTTACAACAGAATTAAGCTCAAGAGGAATGTATGATAATATTTGTAAGAAAAAGAAAAATAATAGATGCAACATTAAATAAATATCTGCAGGAGCAGTTGGATTGTCAAGGGGTTTTTTTGGGCGGGGCATTAGGGAAGAAATAGGCCAGAAGGGATAGGTTCAGTGGGAATTTTATGATGCTTTGAGGAGACTTTTCCCTCTGTTATTAATCTTCTGAATATAAGATTATTACTACATTGAACTGCTTACATTTGCATTATTAAACATTTGTACTTAAGCAACTGATTCTTGTTTGTTATATTTGCAGTTTGCTGACTAGCTGTAACTTCCTTATACACGAGAACCTGTGTGTTAGAACTGGAGTCCTGTGGAAGCAGCCACCTTCTAGGACATTTTTCAGTAGTAAGTGAAGGCTTATATCTACCCAGTGTTTTTAAATTCCGGGTTACCCAAATTTAGGCAAATTACAGTCACATATTGGTGAATATGAAGTTCTTGAGATTAAAGCATATGTGGGAGTCCAGCATCAGAGACTTAATCAATTCATGACATTTCCATAGACACAAGCTTGCAAATTATGCTTTGCTCCTTTGGTGTTTTGTTTTCCAGACAGTAAAAGAAGTGTATTTACCTATTTCATAAGATTCTTTATGAGGGGTGAGCGGTTTTGTACAGCTTAACAACATACTGTAAACTAGGAGCTAGTCATTTAACAACAGTGTTGCTTTCTTGGCTTCATCAGCTCAGCTGTGTGCAAAAATCAGGGTCTTCATGTTTCCCTGTACTCCCTACTCTCAGTGACTGAAAAAAGTAGAATTTAGTCAGATAGACTGTGATACTAATAACAGGTGCTAGAGGAAAAAGGACTCTGTGGAAGAGCATATATAATGGAATCTCTTTACCTGTTGCTTTTGAACTTCTGCAAAAAAACCATAGGTTTATTTTTTTAATTAACTTCTGCACATTACTTAGTTTTCTGAGGAGTCGTAGTTGAAAAATTACTTTTTTAAAGACAATACAATTTAGCAGAGAGATTCATGTTAGGACAGTTTTTATATATATATATAAAAAAAATGAATTTGCTGAGCCAATGGTTTATGTACTTCTCACACCTACAATGTATCATTCTCTTTCATGTCAAAATGTGAAACTTTTTTACATCAGTTTAATGGTTTTGCATGTCCTGTGACATTTTTTAAGTGTTCTGTTGCTCTAGAGTGTTTCTAGCAGGACAGCATAGCCACATCGCAGGCCAGGCATGCCTGTATCTTTCTTTTGCTGGACAATGTCATGAAGGTGATGTGAAAGAGCCTGCATGGATGTTGGCTGAGAGATCTTTGTAATAGCATAGTCCTGAATAATGAGCTTGACAGATAAAATGATATCTGTTGTCAACATGAAAGCCAGTGAAGTACCATTAGATGTGAAGTGACTGACTGAGAAGGGCAACATCAAGCTTAATGATAATAAAAAAGTCACAGCACATGCCAGGTGCAAATTTGTTGAAAACTGTTCAACTGTATTACCTGCTTTGTAGTGCAACTCTTACCAGCTATTGACTATAAAAAGTCTGAGGAATTCAGACTTCAGCAGTTTAGTAGGCCTCTAAGAAAGAAAAGATATAAATATCCTTTTATATTTCAATCTATACTTGTAACTTTAATGAATCAGGAAATCAACGTAGGTTTACATAACATGTTTAAGGCCTGATTAAAATGATGCTTGCACTTGGAGTTACTCTAGCTGGGTAGTGCTGTGAAGATCAAATATTATTGTTTGTTTTTAATAAATGTTTGTAAACTTGTAGCATATATGTTATATATTAGTATAAGAACTACATACAGTCTTCAATTTTTGTTTCCTTGCCAGCTGAGGTATTGATCCTATTTTCTATAACCATTTATTTGGGTTAAGTTGCTTGTCCAAACCCTTTGTCTGGCATGTCCTATATGGGTATTTCATTAGTGAAAAATATGATTACACAGATTAATAGAAACAGCAGCACTTGGTTGTCTAGAAATCAAAGTTAGTCCTTACAGAAAAAAAAACCCAAACTAGGAAGCTGAGACACATAATGCAAAATTGTTGATCACATAGAAGAAAAGGTCATTTGAAGTTAGCTTTGAGTTTTGAACAAATTAACTTTTTAGCCAGCCATTTTCTAATCCATTGATATTTCAGATTCTGATTTGGATTTAAATATTGCAGATGATGTCATTAGGAAGAGAAGATAACTCTTCAGTTTTACCTCTGCCCCTTATAATGGCCTCCTCTAAGTGTTTGTATCCTTTCCTAGAAGAAATTCTTAATTTGGTCAGAGTCACAAAGCAGTATTTGTATCATTGCATCTGATCGTATAGACTAGAGCATGCCTTCGATTATGCAGTTTACTTTCTCATCCTGCATTTTTTTAATGTTTCTGAGGGAATGAGTCTCTTTCATCCCTTCCAGAGAAGGAAATTGTTACTTTCCTTTTATTCTCATTTGATGAATATGCTCAATGTTGAAGAGAAATCTGGCACAGGTTAGCCTTATCTGTAAGGAGTTCAGATTTAGGGTTCAAAGCATCTAAAAGTATATTATAGTATGTTAAGAGACCTACACCTTTTTCCTCTTCCCCTGGACTGGTTTCTACTGGCTCATGTGCCAAGACAAGAGCTTTCCTCACGTTCTCATGCTGCTTGCCGGAGAGCTGCAGTAGCGTTAGTATCATTAGAGAACACGATGTTTAGATGAAATCTCTAAACAGCGCCAACTGCCTGAACATGGTATTGTTGCCAGAATCGGTAAGTAATCTTTTCATTTTGGAATTTGTAAACCTGTGAGAATTTCATTCGTGTCTGAAAGGTGTGGAATTTCATTTCGTCAGGACAGAAAAAGCTTAACAATGGCGTGTTGGATGTCTTTGCCAATGATCGTGTTTTGGATACCAGTTACAGAAGTGCTCTTGCAGTAATGCTAGAGATGGGGGAAAAGTCAATTCTTCAAATCATGTTATCAACAAATTAAATGGTGTTGGCTGTGGCTTGTGGAACATCACATGGTTTGGGTTCTAGCACAGGAAGAGAAACATTCAAATCAGTGTAATCAATAAAGGCTCCTGAAGCAGAAACAGCCTCTCCCTGGATACAGACCAGAAAGAGCTGTTCTCACTGAGGGGTTTTGGTTTGGGAATTTGCTAAGCTCTCATGAAATAGCTGAGCAGCTTTGCTAACTTAGAACCAAAGATGGGGTGGGGAGGGAGTTAAAGGCTTTAGGGCTAAAGAGTAAAGTTGGTCTCTGTACAGGCATTTCTGTTGAAATATTGATGCAAAGTTGAAAGATTGTAGTCTTTGTAAATTTAAAATAAAAGACTTTATTTATAAACATTTATCTGTTCTAAATGATCCCTGTCCTTTATTGAGCATTGTTCTTTAAGGTAGAATATTTTCTAGAATCTTAACTGTAACTGCAGTGTCTGCCTTGTTTATTTGTTGTTGGGGTTTGTTTCCAGTAAGAATAAAGCTATTTTCATATTATGATGTATTTTAAGACTTATAATTCAAACAATGTTTTAAATCACATATGTAGGAAAGAAAACAGCATGAATATTATTTTGGTAAAGCAAAATGTGAGCAAGAATTACTTTTACTGGGCATTTTTTTTCAGCATTGTGGATGAAGAATAGTTGATGCTTCTAATCACTCTACTACCTACAGCTAGAGCTTCCCAGATTGCTAAGCCATTATGCTTTGTCTCTGTGTGTGCCTATAAATAGATTCGGTGTTTACTGAATTCTTTTGGTTGTTAATGCATCCTTTCATAGTCAAACTCTAAGCCTGACATTGATGGAACAAGATACAGTCAATTGTTTCTGATTTGGGCTCATCCATGTTAATGATTGTTGTGGAAATGACACCAATCAGTATGCAAGAATTAATTCCTTTGGGCATTTTCTCTGCCTGGTGGTGACTTAATGCTTATTGCTGAGAACCTTCGGACTGGCTGTAATACAGATAGAAGCAGCACAGTCTAATACTTACTTAGCCCATTACCTGAACATACTTGTTTTCGCTGAAGTTTTTGCAAAGGAAATACTTCCCACCACTCTGATTGCCCTGTGCAGCTGTCCTGTTGCTTAGTGACTGTGCGGTGTACATGTATCTCACAGATGACATGCAAGGCTTGTGTTATGCAGGAGGAGCTTGGTAGTTCTCTGTAAAAAATAGATATAACCGTAGATGTCAGTTTTTTCCATGTGGTGACCTGTATTACAGCAGAACCATGTCTATTGTCCTGTTTACCAAATGTACACTAAAACGGGTCATCATTTCCTTCCCTGTTCCAGCTAGCTGTACAAATTGGGGATTCCCTAAGTATAATGAAAGCTTTAATGACTGAAAAGCATGAAGCTCCACAGTACTACAGATTGTTCCCCAGCAACTGATTATACTGTATAGTTACAACATAGATCTCAGCTGGAATGTGTGATAGTGCTTTCAGGCAGCTCATTTTATATATTTTTGGGGGAAGACTGTTGGAGGGATGTGGGGCAAGGGGAGGGGGATGAGGGTAAAAACACAGATGACCAGTTAGTGTTCATCAGCTGTGTTTCAGTAACTTGACAAGCTGCAATAACTGGGGTTCTTAGGAGCATCTATACATACCTTCTGCATCACAGATTTCTGATCACATTTTCATTACCCAAGCTGGCATCCCTCACTGCACATAATAGCTTTTTCTTTACTGTGTAGTTGTTCTCTTTCCTGAAGTCTGGGTTTTTTTTCCTGTTACAGACAGGAAGAAGCTTCATACTGCTCCGGTAGGGCAAGTCTTCCGCCTGCGCCCCTTCCATGTTCTGGTAGCTACAGGCGGGGGATATGCAGGATACAGAAAATATGAGGATTACAAGTTGGAGCAGCTGGAGAAGAGGGGCGTAGAGGTGCCTGTGAAGCTTGCAAGTGAATGGGAGGTAAGAAACTTGGGGCAATTTTGCTTGTGCCACGTTTGATGCAAAGCTCCTTTGCTTTCATTCCAACAAGGGAATGTTTCATTTGTCCTCTACTGCCAGTGCATTTTTGACAAATCATGGAACTAAAGTTTCTGTCACCTAAGTAACTATAATTTTGGCTGAAGTCAATGTAATGATACATTAGGAACTGCTGGTGTCTCCTCCATCTTTTGGTACGGCTGACACCTTATTTTTTTTTTAAATACTTGTCAAATTGGAGGTAGAGGGGTTAGTTAATTGAGTGATTGTATTATGTATTTTGAATAAAAAGATGTTTGGTAGTCAGCGAATCATTCAGATGGAAGTCATGTAGTCCAACCTCTTGCATAAAGCAGGGCCAACACTGAATTCAGACCAGGTTACTCAGGGCTTTGTCCACTTGGGTCTTAAAAATTTCCAAGGGCAGAGATTCCAAAGTGTCTCTGGGCAGCCTGTTCCAAGGCTTAATTACCCCCGTCGTGAAAAATATTTTCCTTATATCCAGTTACAACCTTCCATTTTTCAATTAATGGCTATTGTCTCTCCATCTCCCTCAGTAAAGAGCCCAGTTCCATCTTCTCAGTAACCTGTTCTTGGATGCTGGAAGGCTGTTGTTAGTCCCTCTTAAGTCTTCAGGCTAAACAAGCTCAATACCCTTAGTCCACCCTCATGGGCCATGTGCTGCAACCCTCTGACTGTCCTGCTGGCCCTTCACTGGACATGCTCAAGTCTATCAATATCTTTCTTGACCCTAAGTAAACTGGACACAGTATTCCAGATGTGGTCTAACATGCACAAAGTAACAGGGAATGACCTCCCCTTGGCTTCTGCTCCTCTGTGCTGTTGGCCTTCATTGCTGCCAGGGCATGATGCAGACTCATCTTCAACTGACTGTTGCCTGTTGCTGACGTGCCTGAGAGAGCCTAAGGCATGCATCTGCAGTAACTGATGGAGTTGTGGCTCTGCTTAGTGCAATGCATTTTCTCATTTTCCCCACCTTGCATTGCAAGGTAGCAAATTAAACACATTATGCTATCTACAGATTTAAATACAGAACTCAAAATAGGCAAGACTAAAATTACATACCATAACATTCAATAAAACATTCAGTGATGAGGGTTTTTTGTCCTAGTAGTTCTAGCTGTGGGTACAGGTTGTGCAGTAGTGGTAGGGTTTATCTTCTCACTAGCTGCTCAATCTGTGCTACTTTTGGCACTTCGCTTACTTCCTCTATGCCTTCATGCCTTATATGCTTTACAGGGAAGCTGAGACAGAATTAATACCTGGTTAATAAAAATCTACCTGTTTTCTTTGTGAATATATAGCAAGATGTTTTTTTTCAAAGGTAACACCTAGGTCTGTAATGGTCCTTGCTGATCCTGAGGGATTTTTGCCTTTTCCCTCTGGATTCCAAGGAGTTTAGAAATTATTGTGGAACTGCAGTATGTATATCAGATTCATAGGTCAAATATCCATTGCAGCACTGAAGTAAGAAATATTTCATAACTTCCCATAATGTTTGTATGTCCTTTGAAATATTAAGTATGTGTTAGACAGTTTGAAGTATATGTGGTATTCTTCCAAACAGCCAGGTGAGTGCCTGCTTCAGGGCCATTTCTGAAGGCAAGTAGTTAAAAATTCTAGGATTGTAGGATTGTGTAGGAGATGCTTCCGTATGACCTTTAGCATCCCCTTTCTTTGCATTCCTGTTTCTTTGCATTCCTGAGCCCGCTGCCAGTTTGTGAGCGGTTTGGTCACGTGCCTGTGGGGGACTAGGCTGGAATCCCTAAATTCATTTTCACTAGTGACCCAAATCAGATATGGTCCAGGCAGTGTAGTCACTAACAGCTTAGGCTGTGATAGCTCCTCAGGAATTTGACTGTAAATCTGTTTCCTGTATATTCTTTTCCTGCTGAAGGTTATTTCAGATAGGTTTTATATTCTGATTGAAGAAGAGACTGGTAAGTATTTGTTTAAAAAGGCAATGTCGATCCAGTTTTGATACTTGAAAACAAAGGGGGTTTTTATTATTGTTCATACTTCTAGGTATGAAATTGGGTAATTCCCTTATTAAATTTGCTTTCTTTCATTATACTGATATGCTGGTTTCTTATTATTTGATGGCTATTATTGGGTGAAGCTATGAGCATTGCTTTTGGATTTGTTTTTTGCAGTGGGGAATTGCACAAAGAATTTCAAACTGATAAGCAGGGCTCCAAATGCAGCAGATACTAGTAGAGGACACCAAAGGTTTCCTGATACGCTTAATTAAGTTCTGTTGAATGCTGCTGTGGGAGGGAAAGGAAGCTTGACGGTTACGAAGAAAAAGAGAAACTGTGTTCAGACATTGCAAGAAATATCCCAAACAATGAAGGGTTTGAGAAAAATAAGAGCTGCATTGTTCCTTTTTATTGGAAAGTAGTTTGTCTTTTTTGCTGACCTATCATTTTCCATTATTCTGTTTTTGCATCCCTGGAAGCACAGTTAGGAGTGTGGAATAGAGGGGTGTCAGCCTGGGTTTAGAGCTGAATAAGCCTTTGCATAGGCAAAAAGAGACCAAGTGTGACTTGAATGGGCTTTGAAAGAGTAATGCAGAACAAGAAACTGCTGCACGCGCCCTCACTGCCGAGCCTGCTGCTACGAGTTCTGATTCCACAGAACCAGCCTGGTGTTCATGAGAGAACGTCTTCCACCCGACAGCTCTGTGTGTGAGGCAGATTCCCCTGCTTCTTTCTGAGCAGAAGACAGAGATATGAAATAGGTAACCACCATCACGTTATGCAAGCAGGGAGTCTCTCCTCGTTGCAGAGGTACATATCGGTATCCTTCTAGAAGTGTGTTTAGTTTTTGATGGAATTAAAAAGAGTGTACTCCTATATGTTTTTGCTTTGCTCAGACTTCATAAAAGAACGGGGGGAAAAAAATTAATCTGGTTTACATCAAGAGTCCCTTAAGTTTTTCCACAGGGAAAGACAAAACTATTGGTTTTTTTAGCATAGATGTTTTCTTCCTATAATTTTCTTAGAGATGGTATGTAGCTAATAGCTTGAGCTGATTAACGCCTTAGTGTCTCCTACTGTGAATACCAGTGAGGATCAGCTTTCATTTAATTAGATGAGGTAAAGCAGAGGGCTTGGAGGGCGATGGGTAGATGTTTATCAGATGGATGGAAGCTTATTGTTTCAAATCCTTGCTGTCACAGCACGTTTCCTGCCTGGGATCTGCATGCATAGCATGTCATTCGTATGCTAACCAGAGGCATTTTGCTTCCTCTCACCTGGGCACTGGGGCAGTGGCAATACAGGATCAAAGAATTACTTAGGGAAATCTTGGCCAAAGAGTGAGTTGGGATGAACAAGAGTTGTTCTCTAAAGAGGAATTTCGTGTAGCTGTCCATAGTTTGTTCTGGTTTGTGTAAGCAAAAAGCAGTGTTTGTTAGTGACATGCACTGGGAAAAACGCAGTGAACCTTTAAGGGAAGTGAGCTGCAGTGACATCTGATGATACAGATGACAGATTAATACACAGTTCTGTCCTGTTTGAAACTCAGCTTGTTATCATGGGCCACTGTTTCCAAAACCAGTTTAATTCAGTGGGGAAGTGCTTGAGTATAGGCTTAGGATCTTGATTCTCAGTGGTGAGAACAACGCAGCCTTTCCTATTGATACCAAAAAGTTCTCATATTGTGTAGCGAGGATACTGGATGCTATTTTGGCAGTACAGTACAGAAGGCACTTTTCTTGGCCCAGAGGAGACAGGCATTATGGTAAGCGGTGTGCGTGTCAAGTTCAGGAAAGAGCTAATAATGGAAAAATACCCGATTTGTTTAATCCAACTTTGTGAGAATGAACCATAATCTCCAGTTGGTTGGTCTCTTATTCTTCATTCTTGCTCCTGTGCTCTGACGTTTGGAGTTTTATTTGAGCAAACATGCAATTACAAAAAAATTTCTTGTAGAGTGGCCCAATGCACGTGACAAAGATGGTCAGAAAATGTTAAAAGGGGTGAAATTTCAACAAAATCAAGATGTGCGAAGGATGTGACGGTGTAAATGTTTTTCTCTGCTGTCCTGGAAAATTGAACTGAGTAAAATCAGTATTATTTTTGTTTAATCTGGCCAGTGAGATGGCCTTTTGACATATTAAGTCTGCTCTATCCCGTACAAGTTCCTGAGCGTCTTGCTGGGATGGTGGAGGATTGACCCGAGCGTTTCGGGAGCGCTTCATGCGACTGCGCTGCGGTGCCCTGCTTTGGCTGGGAGCGCGCGGGTCAGGTCGTGCCCCCGCGCTGGGAGGCGCAGCCCGCGCGCAGGTGCGGGATGCACGGCGCCAGCGCTGCCTCCCCGCCACGGTCGCTTTCCCGGGGTCCTTGGGAAACGAGCGGCGGCGCAGGGGCGTCCGGCG
The DNA here is from genome assembly GCA_034008185.1 of Gorsachius magnificus. NCBI lineage: Eukaryota > Metazoa > Chordata > Aves > Pelecaniformes > Ardeidae > Gorsachius > Gorsachius magnificus. The sequence goes on from CM067095.1 coordinate 11,927,771, forward strand.
CCCGGATGCCTCCCCGGGCCCCCCCCCGGGGCGCTGCCGGCCCGCGACGCCGCCGGGTTGCGGTCCCCGCCGCTTTCTCGCCTCGGTGCCCCCTGCCCTGGCTCCCCCCGGGGGGGGGCCCCCCGGCCGGGGGGGGAGGGGGGGGGGCGCCCCGCTTCGGCGGGGCCGGCGGGCACCGCCAGCGGCGGGGAGCGGGCGGCAGCGCGGGGCCGGCGGCGTCCCCTGCCCGGGCGGGCCGTGCCGCCACCGCCGGGAGGTAGGGGGGGCGCCGGGGGGGGTGGGGGGGGCCCGGAACCCCCCTCCCGCCCGGGGGGGGCCGGGGGCGGGAGAGCGGGGCCCGGCCGGCGCCGCGGTGGGGTTTGGCATCCGCTGCTTTGTTCACGTGTCTGAAAACTGCTTTGAAAGGACGGGTCGGCATCGCCTTGCAGCGGGGGAAGGCAAAAAGCCGGGAAGGAGGAGACCTCCAGGTAAGGGCTCCGGGCTTTCGGGGGCAGATCGGCGGGGTTGATGGCCAGAGGGCAATTAATCGTTGGTCTGTGGCTTGCTGGACGTTCCAGGAGAGGTGTTCCAAAGTCTCGACTCCGTCGTGAGTAATCTCGCAGATTTAAACGAAGTCGGTGTCTTGGGCCAGCGGCATGGCAGGTCAGAGTCCCGCTGTTGGCTTCCTCCGCGGGGGGTCGGGGGGGGCTGGAGGAGCCGACGGGGGCTTTGCTCGGCCTCCGCCAGGTTCTGCTGTCCGGGAAGAGGTGCTGCGCTGCAGGCTTCCATTTGAGACCCCTGACAGAGCAGAGAGTTTGCTTTACGGGTATCTTAAGCTAAAATACGGGGTTTTCTTTAAAAACATGAAATGGAAAATATTACTGCAACATATTAAAATAATACAGTGTATTTTAGGCATCATCAATTTTCATGTCGCCTTGCAAAAGTAAATAAAACTTCCTTGCTTCACAGAAGAGATCTTTGAGACTATATATAACAGGCTTTTTGCACAGAATTGGGGTTTACTTTTAAAAAACCACCCAACCTTTTATGTATGGCTAGCTTAAAATACCACTTCCCCCCCCCTATTTATAGAATGCAACTAAAACAGTGATGTACAATTAGAGGGAAATGATCAAAAGTTTTTTCTTAGTAAATTAAGAAAAAATATAGAAAGTAGTCTTCATATGAAAAGTAAAGAGTTTTAGAAATTAAGGGTGGGTAAAGCAGAGCATGGTACGTTTCATTAGCCAGTACCAGTCAATCTGTGGAAAGTGGTACAGTTGGCCACCTCATCCCTGGCCGAGCTGGAAGTGAACGCACTACTCAAAAATCACGTGGCCTCGGCAGACACTGGCTCTGCACTCAGATTTCCTCAGCAGCATGACAGCGATTGTGTTGAGTTCAGGAACTCCCGGCTGGGTGTAGAGCATCCAGTGTTCCTCTTGCTGGGCTGGCTACCGAGAAGGTTGGGTGGGAACAGGATTACGTATCTGAAATTAAACAGATAGTGCTGGGAAAGGAATGGGACCCGTAATAAAGCGTCACTGAGTACCTCTCCCCTGATTGCAAGACCTTATTTCTGCTGGCACTTTGATCGAGTACAGCATCTGGAAGCATACAGTGCATTTTTTAAACAGTAGTTCTAAATGTAGAAAGTGTGACCAGAGGGCTTTGAGCACTGACTGGCGCATTCCAAGCCTAATGATTCATGTTTATGATTTAAAACTGAGACTGCAGGTTTGAAGTTCAGCTGCATTAGTCTTTCTTGCAAGTGCCTTGCTGTATTGGGTTTTTTTTTTTTTTTAAACTTGAGGGAAGGGCTTGAGGTAGTAATGAAAAGAGAAGTAATTACGTGGAGCCACTGGATATGACGCTGATTTGAGCTGACAGAGCAGAATGGTGTTGCATAGCTGGCAGATTAGCAGTTCTCTATTAGATAATAATTCTCTAGGGATTTATACCTGCTGGTAACCGTTTTTTTAATTTACCTAACATGGATTCTGGGTGAGTTCAGACAGGCAGGGGAGTTTGGTACTGATGTCCAACCTCCTCCAAACCAAGTCATAACATTCTTGTTGCAGGCTTTGTGGTACTGCCTGCATCACAAGAAATCCAGCTATTGAGATGCCATTATGTGCGTTCCTCTGTCATGAGCTGGTTGATCACCAGTTCCTGGTCCTTTTCCCATGGAAAGTAGGTAAATGCAGGGTGGATTTTTCATTTCAGCCTCTTCGCTCTGTAGGAACTGTACATTGCTCCTGGGGCAGCTGCAGGAACTGTGAGGCCGGATGGCACCTTGCCATATATGTATGTCAGCATTTAAGCAGGACTCAGGTGTTTGCGTCTTGGTGTAATGAGGTCAGTAGAACAGAACTTGAGAGAAACATAGGTTTTCTTACTCATCTGAACCGTTTTTTTGAAGAAGTGGAGAAAAAAACGCCAATATTTTTCCCTTCCTGGAGAGGAATCTCTCTGGCACCACATTTTTTGTTTTGAACTGAAGGGCAGTTTTGGGGGATAAGACTGAATTTCTACTGAAAGAGCTTGCGGGTTTACTGCCCTTATCCTTAAGGGAAGAGCGCTGAAGAAAATGTTGATAAGAATTCTGTTTGCTCTGTTGTCTTTCTGCAAAGTCATGCATAGGTGAAGGTCCTCAAAGGAAGAGATTAGACCTTAGACGGGGAGCAGGATGCCAGCCTGGCCTGCAGGAGCTGGGCAGGGCCGGGTGCTGGGAGCTGGGCGCTGGAAGGGCAGGCAGCGGGCTGGGGAACTCTGCCTGCTACTGCCTGGCTTCACCAGTGCCAGACGCACTCTCTGTCTCTTCACAGTTTTGTGAAGATGCACGTTCAGTGTGAAAATTACTTTCATTTTGGTCTGATGAAGTGCTGTCTGAAAAGATGTTGTCAATTTAGCTTGTTTCTATTTAAAGTTTAGTATTTGACGGTGGTAATTTCTAATGTTCCTGGCAAATCAAAAGAAATCGCTCCCCAGTGCTCCTCGTTGCTTTTCCTTGAATTTTGATAGGATTTGGGTAACTGCTTTCATCACTTTACTATACAGATGGCTTCATTTTTGTTGTGTAGGAGTTTCTTGTGCCAGCCAGAGAAAGAGTGAATGATATTTTAAATAGGAAAACAAAAGAAGTTGGCACAGGGCTCAGGGAGGAAGGAGTGTGTTTTGAGTGCTTTCAGTTGATCTTAAATTTACCTTCTTTCAATTAACTGGATTTTTAAAAAATATGCAATTGATAAAATGCAGCTCGAACAACAACTTACATACAGGTCTTGGAACTTCCTGAGATACAGAATACCATATAGCAGTTTTCTTCCTGAAAAAAATACTCTAATGCAGGGACTCCAGAGGTGTTTCTAAGGAATAACTGTAATATTTGAAGGCCAATAAAAATAAACAATTCTTGCTAGAATGTTTGCCTTCTGAGGCCTGAGTGGGATGCCATTAGCTAGTTAATTCTAGCTTTTCCTGCTGGCCCTCCCACTTCTCCTGCCTTATCCCTAGTACAATACAACCCTTTCCCTCACATCAGAGAAGCAGTGTTTTTTTTGATCTACTCTATTAGGCATACAGCTTTCATGGTGTTCAGAGAGCTTTGGAAACAATTATTTTTTTTTATTTTTTTTTAAAAACCCTAGACTTTTAACTGAAAATGTAAGTGAAATGGATAGCCACTAGAGAGTTAGCCCCTAAACTGTTCTGGGTATTTGGTATAATCCAGAGGTGAGGTGTAGCTACCTGACTTCCACTTTCTGAACCAGGGGTCCAGTTTCAATCCAAATCCAGTCAACAGGAGATGCAGAAAACCTGTATTGGAGATGTGGTCTGCAGGGTCAAAGAGGGAAATTTCCCTCTGCATATTCAGAATGTTCAGATAGAAATACTGCAGCTTTTTGTCTTTAAAAAACAAAGCAAAACCAAATCATCTTCCTTTACTCATGTTTTCTATTTTACTTCTACTGGACATAAAAACTGTGCTGGTAGTGAGAGTCACATAATAGACACGTTAACAATTCTTTTATACCCAATTCTCAAGCTGGCCCTAAAACCGGCTTATTTTGTTGAGTATCTGGGTGTTTGTAGAAGAATGTCCTTTACCTGCTCCCTATGTGTGGCTTTTGAGATGGAAAGAGGCTTCAGGAGATGGATGTTGATGTCTGGCAAGGGTTGTAAAATAGAAAGACATTCCTTTCCTTTCTGTTTTCTTCTTTCCAAGCTGGACATGAAGAGCAGGAAAGGATTTTTGGTGCCCAGCAGTCCAGAGCTCTTTTAGCGGCAGCTGCTGCACTGCAGAGTCAAAGCTGGGAATTATCTCCTCCTCTTCTCCACCCCACTCCTCCTCCCAGCCTCGGATTCAGTCTGGCTCTGGGGTTAGCTGTGCAAGGCCAGCTGGCTGCTCATCTGACTGTAGTGCATTGCTGCCCGGCAGCCTGAGACTGCAGGGTGTTTCTTGGAGAGTTGAGTTTCAATGGCCACCCTGACTAGTGAGAAGCAAGGACTGCTTACATGGACAGCTCGTTTTTATCTTTTGCGGAGTCGGCTTTGTAGTGGGATGTTGAAATATGACACAATGCCTGTTTGTTTGCAATAGCTGCAACCCTTGTAGCAGAGATTCAAGTGGGAAACAGAGGGGGAATCCAGAGACAAACCAGCGGGGGAATTAGGAACTGTGACGCCGTGGCCTCTCTCCTGTGCCGGAGCAAGCAAAGGGAAGAGAGGTAGAGGAAAAAAGACTGAGCCTTGCAACCAGCCGTCACCCTGATGATGTGTCAGTCAAACACCCTGCAGGGACCAGATCTGCACACAGGGAAATGGTGAGATGCTATAAAGCTTTATCTAACCCTCCACCCTCTTGCTACAACCTCCGCAAAGTTAGAATTCATGTCCGGAGGCTGCGTTCAGGGAACGGCGGCAGCAGCAGCTGTCCCGGGGACCAGCACCCACAACTGGAGAGTCCAGGCCCGGCTGGCTCTGCCGGTGGTACGCCAAATAGGAGAACTCGTTTCAGGTACTGTTCAGTATTTTCTGCTTTGCAGGAATGGTGACTGAAGGGAGAAATGAGGGAGGGAAGATGGGAGGGTTTCTGGGCAGAAGGAGCGACAGCCATCTGCAAAGCTTTTGTTTGGCCTAATTACTGTAAAGCTCCTTATGCATTGAATTGGCAGAGAAGGGCACGCTGTTATATGACAAGGGGACTGAGGAGGCTTTCATTCCTTTCCTTCCTACTCTCCATCACTAGAATATAGAAAAATTAGCGAGGGACTGCTCTGAAACCAGGCCAAGGCAGTGAGAAGCCCGAGGGCCCCGGCGCGAGCTGCCAGGATGCAGCTCTGCAGGGATTGGTCCATGAGCGACTGCAGTGAAGGGGGGGAGAGCAGTGGGAGGGGGAGTGGGACCCGGCGCTCGAGGCTGGCAACCCAGCTCCTGGCCTTGCTAGCCCTCGAGCAGACCGCAGGCTGGTGGATGGTAAGGATGGGAGGAGGAATGTGGAGTGTCCCTTCCTGTTCCCATGTCGAGTCAGTCCCACCTCCTGCTGGGAAAGCCTGCTTTACCTCTGCTGAGACAGCACTAAATCTCCTCTGGGGTTTTTTTGTTCAGTTTTTTTCCCCGGCATTGTGATGCACAGATCATTCTGGGTTTTATTTCTTGGGGGGGAAAGAAGTTGTGCTCACTGCAGAAAAAAATCTCTGAGCCAAAAGTACCATCTTGCATCCCAAAGTGTGACAGTTGTACCTGCCTGCATGGTATTTTAATTCTGATCCAAGTTTTGAAAAGAACATGTTGGCAAGAAAATTTCCTTTTAATTTCCCAGCTTCTTTCCATCCTGGAAAGGCATACACAGTATTTTATAGTTCATCCTTTGTATCATATAATCCAGCGAGAGAGCGAGCTGTTCAGAGAAGCCAGAGCGTGCCACTTCCAGTTTGTGTGTGCACGGAGCTGTATCCTGGTTGCAGGCACACTGCCTTAAGCAGCGTGGGGAGAACAGTCTCTTAGCCAGGATTTAAGTCAGTGCCCGGAAGATTGGAATATTTTCCCCTCAGGTAGGCAGACTTTCATTTGAGAATGTGACTTTTGAAATGCCAATGGTTTCTTCACGAGTAGAGGCCAAAGAATAAATGGGGACCTGAAGGGTCTCCCATCCAGACCTCCTGCAAGGGTCTGAACTGAAGCCCATGATGTCCTCTGCTCGTAAGATGAGCAGCTTTTCTCTCTGAGAGTTACAAATTCAACTTCGCCCCATGGCCATTTGTGCAAAATTAGTTTGCTCTCAGCCAGGACATCCACATCACAAAAAAAATCATAGATTCAGTTGGTTATGAGGCCAAAGAGCTAGAGATTGGTCTATGGAAACGAGATTCTTTTGCAGCACTAGCAAGACCTGCTTCGTCCACATGTTCTCTGTTCAGAACCAGGGTACCCAAGTGAAGGCTTTAAGACCTGGAAAGCTGTCTTTTGGAATCAGTTATTTGAATACTGTATTAATTAAAGCAGGAGTGTTACTCCTGTTGTTTCTCAAGTAAGTGCTTGTTCCTGAAGTTTGTGAATGACCAACAGGTCTGTGTAAATTTAACTCTGAGGCACAACCTAGTCAGGATGCCTTCAACACATGAACCCTCTGAGGGACCTCAGCTTCATAGGTTTCAAGGACTTCTTTCATCAGAGTATCTGTTTGTAATATTACGCCTCCATACAGCTCTTACTGAAGTCCTAGCATCACAGATTCCTAGCTTTCAGAACATTGTTTGCTGTCCACTTTGGCTATCCAACAGCTGGAGCAGTCACAGGAAATGTTTTCTGGGGATGTAATCTTCTGATATTTGGAAGAAGAACCTTTGCTCTTCCGTGTTTCCACTATAACCTATCATGTTATGTTGTTAGTTGGATGAACAAGTTGTGACTTTGTTTTCAAATGTCACCTGCAAGTGATCTTGTCTTTAATTTTTGAGGGTGTTACTCATAAAATGTGACCTGTAAGAGTGGACACCATTTTTTGGACAGATGATTATTTTTTTTTTTTGTAAACTGGGGGAAAGAACTGACCAAAATAAAGGAGTAAAGACTGGCAGAATCAATGTTTACGTAAAGATGAGCAGGAATAAATCATCCCCAGCTACCAGAAGCTGGTAGTTCTGAAGCTGAGATGGCTGACCTTCTTATGTTGTGTATGTAATCTTTCAGGTTGCAATTTCCCCAGCTGGCCCTGAGGCGAAGGTTGGGCCAGCTAAGCTGTATGTCTAGGCCTGCTCTGAAACTCCGTTCTTGGCCTCTGACTATTCTCTATTATCTTCTGCCTTTCGGTGCTCTTAAACCCTTGACCAGAGTGGGATGGAGGCCTATGAGCAGGGTAAGTGTGAGCAGGTCTCTTGCGCTTCGCGTACATTAGCTGTTTTATACCAAAGGGAGCTGGCAGCAGCTGGTTGGAGAGATCCTGAATATAGAACAGGCTGATGGTCACTAGTATGAAAGCAGAGAGATGCAATTCATGTTTCTCTTTGGTATTTACTGTCCACAGTTGTGGTGACTTACTGCTTTACAGACCAGTGATTTTTTTCAGTAGCAGAAAATTTCTTTGTCCTCTAACAGACAGGGGTCAACCTGGGAAAACCAACAGAAACTTTTGAATTAATTCAGTCACCTCAAAGTATCAGAGCTAGGATAAGGCAGACCAAACTGCCTCTCCAGTTCCCTTTCCTTATATAACCTAAGGTACTGCTGATTCAGAAGTTTTTATCTAAAGTAAGATTAGGTTGTTTTCTTTCTGAAATGTCACTGTATTTTAATGTGATGCAGGATGGTGATTTGTGAGTGAAATCTTAATTTGCTGTATTTGATAGGATGGACAGGCTGTCTAGCTAGCGTGCGCTTCTGCTTGTGTTTACGGCTGTATTTTGCAAGACTTAATTATGAAGGATATGATTAATATTGATAATAAATGATGACTCTCGGTAAGAAAAAAAAAACCCTTCTAGTTGGGAGTTAAATCTAGCTGAGCTGCTGTGTTCAAAAAAATTGTACCAGATTCAGCAGATAACTGCTTCTTTTGCAAAACTGGTTTCAGAGGGTTCAGTTCCCTTGGTCCACACACCCTCAACCCCTCGATTACACCACGGTCACGTGAGGTTTTTGGCTGACACTACGTACCACAAACCCCAGAGGAGTTACCTGCTACAGCTGCCCACAGGAAGACACTGTCATCTGTCCAGTTACATCAACAGCATATACCTCTTGCTAACATTGTTTCATTTGGTTTTCTTGCTGCTAAAACAGGCCTGGTGTTAAGTCCAAAGGTGTATTTCTATAGGAATAAAGGCACTTTACTCTTGCAATTAGCAACTCCCGTCGTTGCGAGAGGAGTAAGGCTGGCATAAGCTTATATGGGCATAGCTGCATCCACATGGGTATGCTTCTTCGACTGTACAAGTATCAATAGAGCAGTACAATACTGGGATGTGGAAAACACCCTCATTAGTAGATGCATCATAAAAATGAATATATTGGTAACATTAAACCCTTCTGACGAGTGTTCTACTAGGCTATGTGAAATGTGTCTTTTTCTATAAGCCTCACATTGGGCAATTCCCAGTAGCTTGAATGCAGAGCTTCAGCCTGCAGGGGAGTGGAGATTCTGGCTTCAGTGTAAGGTTGTAGTAGGTTTCATCCTGTCCCTCATCTTCTCTCATCAGAATGGAGGGAGTGAGGATGAAGTGCAGTGTTAATTTTTTGCTGACTTAAAGACTACTTTGTGGTGTAACCTGCTGAATTCAAGGGAGTGGTTAGCAGGAACGGTTTGATCCTTTCTGCTTTATGGGGAGAAGTAAGAGAAAGCCATCAGTGGGAAGAACTGACTGATGGGGTGCAATTCTTCCTTCTTTAGGTTGCTCTGTACAAATCAGTACCAACTCGACTGCTGTCACGAGCCTGGGGTCGCCTGAACCAGGTGGAGCTGCCTACATGGCTCCGGAAGCCAGTTTACAGCCTGTACATCTGGACATTTGGAGTGAACATGAAGGAGGCAGCTGTTGAAGATCTGCATCACTATAGAAATCTCAGCGAATTCTTCCGCAGGAAGCTGAAACCACAAGCGCGGCCAGTCTGCTGTTTGCACAGTGTGGTGGGTAAAAGAAAATGAAGGCTTTGCACTACACTACCAGCTTCTCCTGCCTCCCAAAGGATCCTGCCTGTTTTACAAGGAATGAATGAATTCCTAATGTGTTCCATTTTTTTTCCTCTTTGCTTGTAGATTAGTCCCTCTGATGGAAAGATCCTTAATTTTGGACAGGTAAAAAACTGTGAAGTAGAGCAAGTAAAAGGAGTTACTTATTCTCTGGAATCTTTCTTGGGACCTCGCATCTGCACAGCAGAACTGCATTTTAGCCAGGGTGAGTTCTGCCTTTATTCTGCTCTGCCTTTTCAGTGTTCTCAGAGGTCATGAGAAAAGAGATTACTTTTTTTTTTTTTTGCCCCCCCATCCTTGTCAGGAACAAAAGCAGGTCTGATTTTTGTTTTGTTTTATATGGGAATAAAAATGTCACTGTTCTAGTTCTTCTTTCTCACCAGCAGCTTTACAGTGTCTTGCCTGGCTCATTCCAATTATCTGAATTCAATGGCTTCGTTCCTCCAACTCACTCAAAGATCTACCACTGTAATGAGGCTGTAGCACTCCAGGCTGAAATGTGCCCAAGCACCTGGTTTGCAAAAATTGTATAAGCTGCTCTGTGACAAGATTATGCTCAAGCATAATCTTCTAATGACTTGTGCTGTTGCTGCTCTGCTGCACCTCGAGCACTGTCTGCAAGGCCTCAAGCTTAGATGAAAGCAACACACTTTGCTGAACTGGAGAGACTGAGTTCTGCAAACAGCAGCGTTCTTTTCAACATGAGAACAAATGCAACTAATGCATTTTATAAAACTGGGGACTCCTCACAAATTCTGTTCTTGAAAAGGTTGCTTTGAGACAAATTCTGTTCTTGAAAGAGTAGCTTTAAGAAAAATTCTGTTTCACTGGATTTCAGTTTCTGCTGTTCTGTTTAGGGAAGGGAAAACTCAAAAATGAAGGAACTTCCAAAAGTCTTAAACCAGTACAGGATCTAATTTTGTTGTAAAGGGAAAAGAACACTTTGAAATATTGGATTCCTGGATGAAGTGTAGCTTTTTGTAGTCTCAACAATACTCATGGCCTACATTTAGTCCTCTGCTATTACCACTGGTTCTAATGTAGACTGCTCAGCTATGGTAGATGACTCTGTAAAAAATATCTTTAACCCCTTTCTTTTAATGGTTTCTTTGTAGCCCCACCTGGTAACTCTTTTCAGCAACAACTGGTCACAAAGGAGGGGAATGAGCTCTACCATTGTGTAATCTACCTTGCACCAGGGGATTATCACTGCTTCCACTCACCCACTGACTGGAGAGTGTCACACCGACGTCACTTCCCAGGTAGGTTTATTCCTAGAAAATTAATGCAGAGCAGCTATGGAGGGAAGCGGTGGTATAGGCCATTGCTGAACGAGCCATGCCAGTGGAGCAGTTGTACAGTCACATGATAGAGAATGGTAGAAAAGCAATTTGTCACAAATGGTAATGAAATTTATCATCATTTACCAGAACAAATCACAGAAATGGTGAAAACAGTAATATTGTATTCAAGCTGGTTTAGCTCTTTGAAATAACTGTTGATGCATGCTGACCTGACTTGTTCCTAAAGATGATTTGTTCAGTTTGAAACACAGATAATTCTGCAGATGAAACAGTAGCCTAAAATACCGTATCTTCCTCTGTTTGGCAAAGAAGATGCAACTTAAACAGTTACGGTAGTGGAGCCGTGTGTCAGTTTGGTGACAGAAAATAGGTATGACTGATGCTAGAACAGGCTTCAACAAGGGCAGGTATTTTGAAAGGGACTCCCACCACAGATTTTGATCCCTATTTTAGCGGCAGGCTTTCACTGTCTGCAAATGCAGGCAAGGTGAAGCTGTAGGTGCGAATAAGTGACAGCTGAGGGAAGCTGGGGGTACCAGCCAGTTTGAAAAGAATCATTTCCAGGTATGAAAATTTAAACCCTTTGCTCTTTAATAGAGGGAACTGTAGATGGTGCTCCATATTGCATTCAAGCCTTACAACGAAGGATGAGTATGGTCTTTAGTTTCCCTGTGACTCTGCTAGGAAAAATGCAAAGTAATATGAGCCCTGCCCAAGAGTATTGATCTTTCTGGACAGAAGACTAAAGTTTACATCTTTTTATGACCCCTTTGTTTTTACTACAGCCTTGTCTTTCACTCTGCCTCATGTTCGCCTCTCTTCCTACAAATAAGTGATAGAATTGCTTTCCAGATCAGCTACAGTTATACTGAAAATACCACTTGGATGGCATTACAGTACCGCTACAAACCAGCCAACTTAACTGGGAATATTTTCTCACTATTGCAGGCTCTTTGATGTCTGTGAATCCTGGAGTTGCTCGCTGGATCAAGGAACTGTTCTGCCACAATGAACGGGTTGTCCTTACAGGTGACTGGAAGCATGGCTTTTTCTCTTTAACAGCTGTAGGAGCAACAAATGTCGGCTCTATCCGCATCTACTTTGACCAGGTGAGCAAGACAGTAGTAGGCAGCTTTCTGGGTTTGATGGTTGAGGCTGGTACAGTATACTAAAGGAAAATGACAAAAAAAATTTTTTTTTAAATCTTATTACCCTGAAATTAAGGTGTTTAACAATACTGATGTTCTAAGACTGATTTAAATGGAGTCATCTCCAGTATAAACTTTTTTTTTTTTTTAATATTCCTATTGCACTTTTGAATTGTAAGTAAATTCCTGCATTGAAAATGCCTGGATATCCACAGTCTACAGCTGTGCTAATGAATACAGAATACTGAAATCCTCAAGTAACAGTTTCTTTCTTCTCTGTACAGGACTTGCATACCAACAGTCCATGTTACTCTAAAGGTTCCTACAATGACTTCAGCTTCATATCCAACAACAACAAGGAGGGAATTCCCATGAGGAAAGGGGAACATTTAGGGGAATTTAACTTAGGCTCTACAATTGTACTGATCTTTGAGGCACCCAAGGACTTCAAATTTCACCTCAAAGCTGGACAGAAAATCCGCTTTGGAGAAGCACTGGGGTCTCTATAGAACCTCCCTCAGCAAGGTCTGCTATACAAAGGGACTCTTACCACACCACTGAGTGTTTCACTGAACAAGTATGTGTCACTCAGCAGGACCTGGGTGAGGAAATCAGAAGATGTTATTGCTATGTTAAACTTGAGAGTATTTGGTCTGTATTTACATGCTGCTGAATGCAGAAAGAGAATGGAATGACCATATATGTGTCAGGTACAGCTGCCTTTATAAAGATGTTGACCGTGGATGTTTCCGTCCCACGCTGTGCCTGTAGTCTTTCATGTTGTCCCCTCAGTGTGCCACAGAATAATTACGTTCTTAGAGCCTGTAAGTCCCTTTTAAGCCTTCCTAGGCTGTGCAGGTGCAATGGGGAAGGGTGGAGGTAGATAAGCTGTATTTAAAGGGACACAGGCAGGCTCAGTCAGACCTTATATCTGCAATATCTGTATTTCAGACCTTGAGTAAAGAATGTGTTCTCCTATTTATTTTATTCTAAGACACTCTGCTGAAGTTTTTAATATAAAGTCAGCCTGTGACCACGTAGAGCGCCAAACAGTTAAACTGGCTAGTATGTCTTCACAGTCCAAACTAAGCAAAACATACATCAGACAGCATTAGTACAATAAATTACACTCATTCACGTTTTCTACTATTAGACATATTTCACTCTTTTACCTGACATTGTCCCTTTAAAAATGGACTTTGCACTGTATTTTAAACCTGAAAATACTTGTCTGCATTCCATATGATGAAACTGGTCATCTTGGGATTTTCTTAAAAAAAAGCAGATAAAGCTGTGTGTCCTGCTCCTAATCCATGGTTTTATTTTGCTATTCCAGGCCTTAAGGATTTTATTTGTATGAGAGATAGTTACTTCACCTTTTGGATTAAGGGGTTAGAAGACATATAGGGGATTCTTTCCTTGTATGATGCAATGAGATGGCAGCCAAAATGTTTTTACTTTCTGATATGTATCTTCATTTTTGCTTTGTCGCTAAATTATTGAAGAATTAATTCCTGTACTTACAGAACAGTTTCAGATACTTCAGGACCAATTTTTATTGCACGGAGTGAAATGCCCTATGCGCTGACTGTGTATAGCAACATTACCTATCTTTGAAGGAATCCCAGGTTGCCTCTTGGGTGCCAGCCCAGCCATCCTATAATGGACTGGCAACAATTTCATCTTATCCAAAATATAAAACACACCCACACCTGCTCTGACTCCTGCCCTCATACTTAATGCTAGGAATGTGCTGGTGGGGAGTGAACGCTCTATGCTGAAGCTTCATCCTACAGCAAAACTTTAGAGCCTCTCTATAACTTCATGTCAAGAAGAGTTAAAATCTAACACCTTGGATCTGTTGAGCGTGGCGCTACATGGCACTGACAGAAACTAGTGCCAAAGTGAAGAAGAAGATTTGAGTTTTAGAGCAATCTATCAATTGTGTTCATAGAATAAACTGTTTCAAGTCCATTTAGAACAACTTTGCTGTCCAGAGCTTGTTGGATGGGACATGCTTATGAAACCTGCCTTTCTGCTCTTAAAAGATTTCTTATATTACTTCCTTGCTTGAGCCTTGGTTATTTTTTCTGCTACTTCAAGGAGATGGTGGGCTTTCTGATTTCCTAAAGAAAAACTTCTCTTCTTTGTATGCACTGCAGAAAATAGAATATAATTTTGTTGTACAAATGTCCAGTTTGCCAAGTCCTGTATGCTTAGCTTGTCATCAGGAAAGACGGGATGATTAACTGCCTCCAAGTGATGTAGCCCAGCCATGACTCAGATGATGGTGACTGTTTGGGTGACAAGCAGGAGAAAATTCATTTGGCTCCGAGAGTCAATGTTTCCTCACTTTACACAGGGAGGAGTTTGAAAGCTTGAAGTGGCTCTCAGCCACCTATCTTGTTAAACTTCTTGGCATTAGCAAGTTTACTCCTGCAGCAGTATATTACCGTATACAGATTATAGATGTGCACTTTTTTAAACCACTGAGAGTGAGAAAAGTCTAAAGCAAACATCAACCCCAAGAGGATAAAGCTAGCCTTTTGACTAAACTTCAACATCATGTTAACAGTAGAAAGCAAATTTGTTCCAGTGGATGAGAAAAAAGACAACTGAATTTTTTGCCCCTTTTCCATTGGGGCCTACGACATCCAGACATAGCCAAAGCAACTCTAAGCTTTAATTTCTTCCTACTTGGCATCATCATCCACAGTATCTGAAGGTTACTGTTAGCCTAGTAATGGAGGATGGGTTACCCACTGTTTGCTTTATTAGAAGTCTAAGAAGGAGGAGAGGATTCAGCATCCAAGTGGCTGTTCTTGTGATGGTCTTAATAACTGTGCAGAGCTAGGTGATTAACAAACATTACTTGTTATGCAGTGGTCAGCAATGCGCCCTGGAATCAAAGGCAAAGTTCTAGAGGGTACTGATAATGCTGTGAATTTCTCCTGCATGGAGAATCCATTAATTCTTCAACTGTATCAGTAGCACGGTATTTTTGTATGTCAAAGTGTATGACTTATTGACATTAACTCATTTAATTGCAAACATTTTGAAATAAAGAGTCTTATCAGCGTTGCTTATCTTTCTCAAATGTCAGAGTAACCTAAACTAGGTACTGTGAGTGCAGCATGAAGCATGTTTAGCTCCTGTTTTTAACCAGCTGTAGTAACAAAATAAGCAAGCAAAAGTATTTAAGTTAATTTATTAAATAAAACTGCCATACATAGACTAAGAGAATGTATACATCTCTTCCATCCTCCCCTACTATGAAAGGAGCAAGAAGTCCTACCTGTGAGCTGGAAAATTGGTTCAGATGCATTATATATCCAGAGCAATCTGTATATCATGCAGGCGGGCAACCAATTTCTGCACATGATGCCTCTCTTTTAGTTGTGCTTTGGTGAGAGTGTTGATCCTCACCTGCAACTGAAAGTGAAAACAATTGCATAAGGTGTTTGTACAGCAAGACAGCATTTAGTCTTTTTCACAGAAGAGTGAATGAGTTCTGGCAGCCTTTATATTATCCCACTTAGGAACCATGAAGTGACGGGATTGTGTCACTCAGGAACAGCCGAGTACTGGCTGGCTTTAGTGGTGGTAGTGCAGTACCCACGCACGTGGCTGTATGAACCTGGGGACTGAGCAAGGCAGATGCAGTCAGTGTGGTATTACTACACTGACCTGAGAAATCACAGAAAAAAAATTGAGACTGAATCTACTAGAGCCTGCTATGTAGCTTGGAAATAGCCTTAGAAAGGTCTATTGGATCTGGAGTTACATTCTGAACAAGTAGGAAGATGCAGCTACACAGCAGCCTGTTCCATTCGACAGCCCGCTTCTAATGAAGTTTCCCTTCTCTTGGCATTTTAATAGCAGCTTACTACACAACTAACAACTGCCATCAGCCTTTAGGCTAAGTGCATAGCATAGCGATAATCACTTCAGTAACTTCAGTTTGCTTGCTATGTACACACCTGATCCAATTCTTCCCGAACTCCATGTACGCCATCTTGGTCCTCTGGCTGCACGCTCATTTCTAGCCACTTCTGTAGAATCCGTGCCTGCTGCAGACAGGACCTGATAAAATGGATTAGAAGAAGAATTCTCCCAATTAAGAGCTCAACAGCCTAAGCCAACTTAGACCTGTGACTGATACTTGCAGTAAGACCCAATTTTTTGTCTCAAACCAGTAAATGATAAAAGTTTTTAAAATAAGTGGGGGGGAAAAAAAAAAAAAAGGATGCTGGAAAGCAGAGAAATTTGTCTGAAAGCTGTTGGCTCCATTTCCTACTCCTAAGTCCTGGCTTCTTCCTTTCCTGACAGTTGAATCCCCTCCAAGCCCCATTTTCTTTAAGCGTTTTTGTAAACATCTCGTTCTAGTAGCAAAGTTGTCAATTTTTTTTTAATTGACAGTTGAAAGAGCTAAGTCTTCACTCCTTGCGATAAAAGAACTAAAAGCTAAATTTCAGCTGCTCTGCCAAGTTCATTTATACTGCCTTCAGATTACACCCAATGATACCTTTGTCATGCCTTCTCCAATAGCTGCCAAAGGTAAAATTAAACCACTTGCTGACCACAAAAGAAGTGCATGTATTCTCTCCCACCTGGAGTGAACTCTTAAAAGGAGAAAATAAAAATCTCTAGAACTTTTCTCGGTTTCATTCACAGTTCTGCTGTGAACAGACTGGTTATTTTCAAAGTAGGTACATCCAAAAAAAGCAATACTGAGTTGACAGCATGAAGAAAGGCTGGCTAAAGGGGCTTTGCAACATACTTGAGTTCTTGCTTCCTGCTGAAGTAGTACTGCATCTGCTGTTGGATGTGTCGGAGTTCAACTTCCAGCTTTCTCTGCGACACCATTTCTTTTCTGGAACTGTGCTCCCTTTCTTCCCCTTCAGCTGAATGGAAAATAGAAGGCACAAGCAATGGAAGTAGAACAGACTTACGCTGTTCCTTCTTACCAAGGAAAGTCACATTAGTACATGGGAAACACAGAACCCTCCTGAGTCCTTTTCACATGTTTTGTCACGCTGTGACATGTACCTATGCACCCAAAAGACAGTACAGTGAGAGGGCAGGAGTCCTGACAACGTTACAAGCTCTCAAGACTCAGTTTAAACATACAAAAAAAGATAAGAAATGCTCTAGTGAATGGTTTAGTACTACAAATGCTATTTTGGCCTATTCATGATTTAGTGGTTTACATTGACTCGAGAACAAAGTAGTTAAGTCTAGTCCCACGGAACACAAATTTCATGCCCTTACATCATTAAAAATACTGTGTTGAGAGGTGCTTAGACACCATCCGTCCCCTTTACAACCATACTGTAAGTACAGGGAAAACTTAAGAGACCCTTACTGGGTGAATTCTTGCCTCCTGAAGCGAGTCCTGCTGTACATTCAGCCTCATGTACACGAACTCAGCACTTGAGCACATTCTTGCTAAAAGATACCTGATGCAGGCATACAAGACTGCCTTGTCTCCCTTACATTTTGTGGAGTTGACTTGCAGTCTTGTGTGTATTGGAGGACACACCAACTGCTACAGTTTAGATCTGAGGACTTACCTGTATTTTGGCGACTCCATTTTCCCCTCAAGTCTTCAGGTGACAGCAAACATGGCTGCAAGTTTGGTCGCAACTTCTGCTCCACAGAGTCCTGCTGAGACTCTTGGGAATGGACTCCTTTGTGACCACCCACAGGCAGATCTCGTCTCTACAAGGTCAGAATGATACAGGATTTTTCCTCAAAGGGTTTTCTTGAGTAAGTCCTACAAGTAGGATGCACCTGACCTACTAAGTCCTACTCCCACCCAGACATCCCCTGTAGTCACTGAGCCCCTCTCATAAAATACCACAGAAGCAGAGCTTAAAAAATGGGGTCTTTCATTTCTAGCATGGAGATATTTCATCAAGATTAACACCTCCCATTCTGTGTGGAATGGAGATGTTTAAAATGCAAGCACCTACTTGCAGGTAAAGTGAATTTAAATTTTTGAGACTCTCAGCCATAGCCCCTGCTACTAAACTGAGTTACTCTTACACCCCTGTAATCTGGCTGGCAAACGAACTGCTCTGAACTCTTCGAAGGAGCAGCACTCATGTAAATTGCCAGGAAAAGCACCCTGCCAGGAAGGACACAAGACCAGGAAAAAAGGCATGAGTTACACATGGATTGGTGAAATATTGCTTCAGACTGGTGGTAAACAGTTCTTGGGCATTCAGAGCCAGTTAATTTAGTCAGCTTTTAAGATGCTAGCTAGAACAAGAGAAGAATAACTCAACCATCAGACAGGCAGTCCAGAGGAGTGAGTACACTCACCATTTCTGCTCCGGCTTTCATTTGGGGCACGAAAGATGAAGGAGACCATAGCTCTGGCCTCTGAACGGCACGGTGCACATCATGTGTCCACAGGGGTACAGACGGGAGAGCAGCATGTGTGAGACATGGATAGGAATGAGTGGTATTGCCCATTTGAGATAGACATTTACAGGTACTTTCTTCCATTTGAGGTGTCAGCATTAGGTTCCCAGTCTGTGCAGGACATTTGTTCACAGATGTTTGCTGAAAGGATGCCTCTGATCTGTAAAGGAAGGAGGATGAGGTCCCTGTACATTGCAACCTGTTAGACTTGTCCTTTGCAGTCAGTGCAAAAAAAGGCAGAATCTTGTGATTCCCTTGCATACAGGTGTCCAGTTAGCTGCTTTACTATGCAGAGGAAACCCCAATTTAAAAAAACCAAAACAAAACAGAAAAACATCATAATGGTTAAAAAAAAAAACCAAAAAAGCAGCAAAGCAGTTAAGGTTTCCATTACTCCTACCTGCCCTGCTCCAAATCCTCCGCATTAATCCAGGCTGAAACAATTTCTTTAGAGCTGTGAATTCAACCCATTAACAAAATCCTGCCTTATTTTGGTTTGGGGACAAGAGAAAGAAAGGAGCAGAAGCAGCAATCTCAGATAGGTTTCGACAGGAAATTGACGGATATTTCCCTTCTCTAAAGCTATTTACAGAACAGTTTCACAAAAATGCTCAGTCTTAAACATCTGCTTAAAAGCAATTTCAGCTTCTATAGCAAAAGTAGTTTCAGCTCCCTCACTTTCAGGGCTAAGAAGCGATACCATAACTAAAACAAGTGCAGAACACCAAGACAGTGAAACCACTGCTTAGTTGAACAATTTCAGCAGTGTACACCTTTTGGGGAAAGTAAAAATAAAAAAGTAGCTCCTTTTAGAGCAGTAAAATTGGTTTGGCCAAGACAGAGAGAAGTATTCCGTTCTGGCTCTGCACTACAAGAGTCATTAATGATTCCCCAGTAGATTAGTTAAATCCAGACCCAAACCTGTTGCAGAGCAAATATGAGCTATAGCCAAAAATCATCCTGCACAACTCAAACTTCCAAGTTTATGGGGCAAGACTGACAGAAAAGGAAACTTTACTTACTAACTAAGCCCATTAATTTTGGAAATAAGTGATGTGCCTTATCTTTCCCTCAAAATCTCTCACTAATGAAACAAAGGCGTTGGTTACTATTTAACTGGAAAGTTCCAATAGTCTTATCTGCTTCACATAAGAAACGTGAAGTTTTTCAGGCTACCATGGTCTTTTTGATAATAGAGAGTAAAGCACAGTCCCATAATTACTGAATGTCCTGTATTATGAAGGGGATTTAAGGAAATAAGCATAGCATAAGGCCCACTGTAAGTCACTCTCTTTCTCTTTACTTTTAAAAACAGATTTTCTACCCAGTAAAAGGAGGTCCCAGCAGTTCCTTGCTTTCTAGAGATTCCAGAAGGAAGTCAGGCCTCTGTGATGGTAACCTTGCTCGTTGAATAGCATTTCTGAAAAGAACAAACAGAACCAATGATGTCCCAGATCCACGATTATTTTCAGTTGTCATAAGCTGGCATTGCAGCTAAAGAAACAGTCCTGCTCCATCATTCATCCCTGCTCTGCAACATTCCCCTTGCATGCAATAACAATTTTTAAAGATTAAATTTTGACCTGTATTAATGTCACAGTCTGGTTGACCATATGAATGATTGTGCTAACATGAGGAGTGGTGGAAGGGACAGAACTGAACAAGACAGAACTACTTCTTTTGGCAGCACATGCTAGCGCAAAGAAATGTGAAGCTATCGCCTTATTTCCCTGTAAGGCTCCTGTCCTGGACTGAGAAGCTTCATGGAAGATTCTTCCTTGCAATTGCCCCATGATCAGTAAGAATTTTTTAAGGAATAGCTTCCTCAAGGGAAAGAAAGGGGAAAGAAGAAAGTTCAGTGTCTACACAGCCAGGATCTTGATGTTTATAATTTCATCAGACCCTATATACGTCTTCAGTGAAAAAAGAAGAGCTTCAGTGACAGCTGTAGGTCACCTAGGCAAGATAAGCTCTCATGATGGTAAAACCAAATAAATCTTTCAAGTGTTTCTCTGTGTAACTGTTCCTGTGACAAATGACTACGTTTATGCAAAACTACATATATGCCAGAGAAACGCAGGAGGGACTAGAACTTTACACTCACAGATGACTGAGAATTGAGTCCCCATCAGCAAGGTGAAATGGTAGATAACTGCATTTTGAAGGCCATGGCTCTTCCTCTGATGAATGTCCTCTTGTCTCAGGGCTAACATCAGGCATTTTAAATGTCACTTGCTTCTTCAGAGGTGGCAGAAAAGAACAAGGCTTATTTAACTTCTTGGAGAGAGCCTTCTGTTTCCACAGCATGGCACAACGGTACACTGACTGGTGAAGGTTGTAGGCTGCCTGCCAACACAAAGAATAGTAGAGTATTTGATGGCTGAAAGTAGGAATCAACAGCACGCCACCCAAGGAAAAGAAAGGAACTGATATTTCTGATGACCTCACAGCCATACCAGCTCTCTAAGCTAAATTAGCAGGTCCACTGTGGTAACATTTGAGTAAAGAGAATTAGCTGGGTACTTCTGCAATAAGGCAGGCTGCACATTAGCAAATGGAAGAACTTGTGTCTTGAAAACCTGGAAAAGAGCTGGGAAAGCTGCCCAGGAACAGGAAGAGAGCAATCAATACAGGCATCCCTAGCTTCCTTTCCACACACAGGGCTGGGCTGATACTCTGGGCAGAAGTGGCACTAGCCCATATTTGAAGGTATAAGTAGAGCTAAAGCTAAGACAGGATTAAATGCAGCCTCTAATTCTTCATTCTAGCACAGAATTTAGAGCCCAGACTCTACCCACAGGCAAAGGTTTCATCCAGCTATACTGTCTATGGTAGGAATTGGCCAGTTTTGAAATAGCTTCATTAAGAAAGGTTCCCAATTAGCAACACAAGTCTGAAGCGTTCTAGTCTCAGCTGACTGAAAGGACAGGGTGTTTTGCTTTGAACTGCAGGCAAAAGCGTATGTCAGATCCAAACGAAAGCAGAGACTCAGGGCTCCAAGATACATACACACAAACACACAGAGTAGATCAGAGCAGACCAGTCCTGGATGTATCTGAGCAATCACTTGTCTCACCTTCAGCTGGCACTGGGCTTGGAGCGGATCCCCCAACTGTTTCATGCCAGTGGTGTATCTCAAGACCTGGGTTACACCTTCTCTCAGAACAGCAATGTCATAAGCTCCTGTGGATCTTTCAATGCAATCTTTCTTCTGCTGTTGCCCCTTGGCAAATCTGAGCCAAGCATCAAATACCTACAACATGAACAGCAGATAGCTTCAAGTGTTACAAAGACAGATTCCGGGCCAGAGACTCCCCCTACAGAAAGGAACACTTTCCACTAGAGAGCAATAGGCAGAGCTACAGCATCAGCAGGACACTACCACAGGGACAAAGGGACAGGGATTTAAGTCAGCTGAGGCTGGATGGGGAAAAACATGGGCAAATTTTTTTTAATCTGGTAAGAGGATTTAGGGACAGTTTTCCAGCATCCTAAAATAACATCTAGCACCCCGAAGATGAAAGGAAACAGATATTCAATGTGCACTCTGCTGATTGCAGTAAAATCTGCACATCTGCAAATTCACTTGTCTGCCCCTGACCCTCACACACTCTTACCTTCCTCTGCAATGAAAGGGACCAGTGCCACAATGCTTGCACCGTCTTCCGCTTTTCCCATTGCTGCTGCAACAGCTATAGGGAAAAAAATTGCACAGCAACCATGTTAGAAGTTTACATGTGCCACACACCAGAAATGCTAGCCAGAGCATGAACCAAACACAAAGTGCTGGTGGAGCCATAGCAGAATAACCTACTCAGTTCACCCAGCATATTGCAAGGTGTCTCTTGTGCTAGTCGAACCAAAATCCAGAAGATGCTTAAAAAATTTTTTTTTGCCCTCATGTGTAAATGGAATACAAAGGAGAAGAAAGGATAAGGATCAGCAAGGAGCTAAGTAATATTGTCCCAGGGGACAATTCCTTACCCGTGTCTTCCAGCAAGAGAAGGAAGCAGAGCAAAGTCTATGAGTCATTAGCTTATCTCCCTGTCTCTGCAGCAGCTGTAAGGCAACCAAAACAGTGAGTCACTTGCAGACAAACCCCACTTATCAGAGCTAGAGCAGAACAGGTACCAAACAGCCTTTATCATCCTCCCTTTGTCCTGTTGAGGCCACCCTCAATATCTAAGTGCCCTACAGTGTAACCCCATTTGCAAATATCTATGTGCCCAGCAAGGTTTTCATTAATGGTAAATGATCCCACACATGGGAAGTCCAGCTTTTCATTTCTTGTGAAGTCTATTAGCTCTATCACAGCTTCTTCAGGCATGTTCCTTCCTCCTCAGTGCACAAGGCTGTCATTCTCCTCCTCAGCCAAGACTACCGTTCCCTTCGCCTGCTCCTCCACACCCACAACTTCCCACCCTGGGTCACTGGCTGGGGAGGTGGCTGATCCTTCTCACCATTTTCCCAAGGCATTGCTGATGAAACTTCTTCCATTTCACCAGGTACTTCTGGAGTAGGTGCTGCTGGTGGTGCTGTACCGCCCTGTGCTGCTGAACCCTCAGCATCAGAGACTCCCTAGTTAACTCCTTCCAGTGAAAAAACAGGGTCTGTAAATGCACTGTTAAGAGAAGTTAGTTAAAGTACCAAAAGAATACTATCAATCTCAGAGAGTATCAAGTGATCAGCTACTCTTCCAGACTGTTTTAGCAATATTTAACATCAACAATACTCAGCACTAGGAAGAAGATCATAAAATACTTCAGGTAATGGACAGCAAGCTGTGACTTGCAAGTCTTCCCTGCTGCCATTTACATTCTTTATAATCTTTAGGAAATTATTTGACCTCTTTGTGCTCCAGAGTCCTCATGTCAAGAACGTGGCTGGTACCATGAAAAATGCTTGCAGAGTTTGAGGGCCTTTCTGTATTAATTACTAGAGAAAGACTGAAGCAGTAATTAATAAGATTACTTGTACTGCCCTTAAAACAGAGATGTCTCAGCTTCTCAAAATTAGTAATGGAAAATTCCTTTGAGGAAGGAAGTGTTACCATCCCTTCTATAGACAAGGAACCAATAGAGAAGCGCAAGTCACAAAAGAAGCCTTCAACGGATCACTGGTCCCAAGTCACTCCCCGTTCTGTGGGGACATCCCTTGTAGGCTTAATAGACCATCCAGTCATTTCATCTGTAAAGATGACATAGAAGACTGACCTACTAAGCCACCTCTTTCTAAGGATCGTACATAGATAGCCAAGTCTTTTGAGAGTTTAATTATTTCCATCAGCTCACCTATATCCAAATGTTTTCTGGCCTCCATCACAGCTGTCATCTTCTGCTGACGGTAATACACTTGCAGCGAGGCAGCGTATCTCCACTGCAGCAACACCTGAAGATATAACGCAAACAAGAGACAGAATACAGAGTGACACTGCAATGTTCTTTGGGAGGGGAAGCAATGTACTCCACATTGCTGGCACCATAACCATTTCCATCTCATTTTTTCACATGAGGCTCAGCAAGACAGTGCAAATTTCCTACAAATTAAATGCAGCAATGTTTCAGAGGGTCCCCCTGGGGTTTTTCAAGGCATTCTTCTTTTCTGTCCCTCCATCCACCTGCCTGCCTCCCCCTCCCAGGTAATACTACTATGCTGTATCACACTACTGGTTTTCCCCTCCTTCTAAGAAATGGGAAGAAAGAAAGAAAGGAAGAGGAAAAACCATGAGCTCAGAGACAACAGTTTCAGAGATGCGTGTAAAAATAAGATGGGACTCCCACTTGTTAGACCTTTCTTAGTAGTGACTGTTAGATGAAATTTTTGGTCCTTATAATTGCACTACCTGACCCCTGCCGGAACTAGCATCTGTACTTAGACCTTGGTATCTGCTATACAGACCTTACCTTTGACAGGATTGCTCTCCTGTAGTGCTCATCTGCCTGACTAGTTGCCTTAGCTTCATGTATAAGAGCAAGAGCATTTTCTTTCCACGTGCACAGAAGCTGTCTGAAGGCAAAAAGTAAAAAAAATTTAAAAACAAACAAAAACCATTAAGAATGATTCTCGCTTGTTCGTTTGGTACCTTCCTGTCCTGGTTTCGGCTGGGATAGAGTTAATTTTCTTCACAGAAGCTAGCATAGTGCTGTGCTTTGGATTTAGTACTAGAAGAATGTTGATAACACGCTGATGTTTTTAGTTGTTGCCAAGCAGTGCTCAGACTGCTCAAGGACTTTTTGAGCTTCTCCTGCTCGGCCAGGTGCATAACAAGCTGGGAGTACAGCACAGCTAGGACCCAAACTGTCCAAAGAGCTATTCCATACCGTATAACGTCATGCTCGGGGGGGTTGGTGGGTCGGTCGGTCGCTCGGGTACTGATCGCTGCTCGGGACGGGCTGGGCATCGGTCGGCGGGTGGTGAGCAATTGCATTGTGCATCATTCGTTTTGTATATTCTGTGTATTTTGTTATCATTCTCATTATTACTATTATTATTATTTTCTCTTATTAAACTGTCTTTATCTCAGCCCTCGGCTCTACCCTTTTTTCCCCTTCCCGATTCTCTCCCCCATCCCACTGAGGGAGGGGGGGGACTGAGCGAGCGGCTGCGTGGTGCTTAGTTGCCAGCCAGGTTAAACCACGACACTTCCCACTCGCATGGGAACCAAAACCAGCTGCCTCTATAAACTCAGTCTTACAAATCAACTTCTGCCCCTTCAGGTCTCTGCTGAAGAGAAGGTAATGCAAAAACAGAACACAGCCTTAAACCTAGCATCTTAAGCTGAGTCAGTCAGGCTCTGCAAGTGACTTGAGTTGTATAGCACTAAAAACAAATGAGGTAGTTAAAACTAAAACAACTACAACTAATACGAAGTGATATTATCTTTAATTGCTCTCCTCACTATAATGCAAGCAGCCTCTACATCTTCACGGCTGCTTTAATATCACAGCAGTCAGAATCCATGCACTGCAGGGAATGATACAATTTGTTGCCTGCTGTCTCTCGTGGAACTAAAGGAAGATTTTTAAAAAAGTTAAAGCAAAACAGATGGGAATCCAGGAAGAGGTTGACTTCTTTTGGGCAGATGACCCACACAAAAACAACAATGTACAGAGTCAATTCCCAGCACTTAATACTCAAAAATTTACAATGGTGGCAGTGAAAGAAAAAGAGTGATTTGACTGCAGTGCAGTCACTTCTCTCTCAGGCTTTACAAGGAAACACAGGCTTACCGAAGCAGTAGTCTAGTGTGCTGTTTCTCCTTTTCAGCTACCTGGTATAGAATGCACTGTATGTTATGTTGGTAACTCTGCAAGAAAAGCAGTGAGATGTAAAATTTCCCCCAACTGCAAACATCTCTGAGGAGAGAAGAAATCTGGAAACTCTTAGTAGCAGCTTAGCAGAGTAGCAGCAGCAGTAGAGTATAGGGGAAAAAAAATTAGGTTACAGCCACTGAAATCAAATGCTGTTTTTCCGAGATGAACAGTCATTACACACTAGCTAACGCTATTACATACTCTTCACCAAAGCCACAAGATCACATTGGTTCTTTCTCTACAAAAAGCAATGCTAGAGATTATACAATCCTGCAATAGCCTCCATTCTACCTTGCACACTTAGTATGCAAGTGCCTGGAGTGAAACAGCGTGACAGCTCTTCAGTTCTTACTGAAACACTTAAGCACACACAGACAAGTCCCACAGAGAAAAGGACATTCCCTCCTACCTTCCAGGCTGCCAAGGTCTTGCCCAGTAATTTGTGCCGATAATGCATGTCTGCTTGCACCAGCTTCCTCCATTTCTCATGTTGATGTCCCACATACTATAAGGAGGTTGGGGAGGGGGAGAAAAAAAGGATACGTACACATGATGGAGGGAAAACAAGCAATGGCAGAGAGCAGAGGGAAAAGAACCATTCCCAGTCTCTGGGGGAAACATCAGTCCTTTATCTTGCTATAATAGGTTCTCATTCAAACTGGTACTACACTCTACCGTTCCTCCAAAAGGCCTATTTGAGGGTTTTTTTTCTCTGCCCTTTTTAGGAATCCTCTTGAAGACTGATGCAATTCACTCAAGTTAACAGTTCTGGACCAACAGACTAGCGTCAACTCCAAAATTTCTCATAGATTCTGGAGACATGCTGCAAGGCATATTTGGTACCTTCCATCATGGTACGGAAAAGGCCCAGCATACAAGTGAAGTGCCATCTGACAGGGCCTGCTATGACCTGGACACAACTACAGACTGTACAGCATGGCCTTGCTGCAAACTTCTAATTAAAGTTTTGAGAAAGACATACACAGTACTGGCAAAGGGACGATTTCATCACACTACCTCTGGTTACATTCCCAGATAAATCTCCTAACTATAGGCCCATTCTCACTATACCTAAACAAATGAACAAGAAGTCAAAGAACTCCCCCTCCTCCCTACATAATTCCTGTTCCACCCACACTAAACTGGTTTTATTCACCTGGGAAGTGAGGAGAGCATAGGAACGACTGGTGTTTAAAATAAACAATTTAATTTCTAGCCACATGGGTAAAAGCAATCTGAACATAACAAAAAGAATTTAAGCCCTTCTCCATCTGTTAACTCTCTCACCTCCCTCCACTTGTTCCAAGTCTGCTGCAGACACTTTGAACAGTGGAATCTTAAGGCTTGCATCTCCTTGAGCCTCCTATAAGAAAAACAATTTAATTTTTTCTCGTACAATGCAATCCACGTTACTGAACCCCTCTAGCCCAGGCATGCATCCACATTTGCTATTTGCAGTAAGTAATTTATTGAGTGAAAGACAAACCAGCAGATTCTAAAGCACAAATAAGGAGTCAGAACCATTGTGAATTAAATGCTGCTTTGTCAAAAGTAGGCCACCACAGGGCCAATCCAAATGATTGTCCCTTTTAAAAAAAGGGACTTACTCTGTTTTTCTCTTCTGAGTATTTTGCTTCCACAGACAGAAAGCCTTTAGTAGCAGCAGGTTACTGTAGTGATCTCTTGCACGAACCAAGCCCTCTTGCTCCTCCAAACGTGTAGCTGTTCTTCTATACCAGAAGCACCAGAAACAACGCAGAAGTTGCCTTTCAAAATGAAGCACAGCCTGTAATGGAAAGAAGGTGGCAATGAATTCATGGTACAGGCCAGTTACAAACACAGAAGACAATTCCTTAAAGGTGACATGCACAGAGCTGTCCAATGTTTGTTTTCCTCTTCTCACATTGAACAGCAATGGACACATCATCAAAGCCCCTTTGCTGCTGGTTTATGTGAACATGTTCTACAGGTACCTATATGCATGTAGATGGAGAAACCATTATCAGAAAACAGCAGGCCAAAGAGAGGAAAAATACAAGCTGATAAGTAGCATGTGAAAGACTCCCAAAAACTCCAGAAACCAGTCCTGTTGAATTTGCAAGAACTGATAAACTCAGAACACCAAGAGTCAGCCATATCCGCACAAGGCCACCCAAACATGCTACCATCAACTATGACTTGTTTAACTCAGACCACCTAAAAGAAGGCAGTGGATGATATATACTAAGGCTACAGGATTATATACACATCTTAGGAAATGAAGGACCCCTTAAGGGACTTTCTGGATGCCTACCACGCAGCAACTAGCTTGCCAGTACAACCCTGCACTTCTGAAATAGGTTGGGGTTGGCCCTTTATTACTCTTATTGTTTCAACCAGGTAACTATGAAACGGAGCGAGTGCAAGAGAGAGGGAGCACACACATAGTTACTGGGTGAGGGAATAAGTGAATGAACTGTGTGACTAGTTATCCTCTAATAATAACAGCTTGATTCTATTATTAATGAACAGCTTAACTTAATAAATGTGATTAGTAAACATTGGTTGTAAGCTGTTTCCCCTGACTTGATCCCTCATCAGGTAAAAGGGAATTTACAACACCCAAGTAAGTCCAACTCATGCTAACTGACGTTCACAGACAGATATTGTGAAATCATCCCTTCTATTTCCTAAGCAAGGCCAGGTAGAAGAGTTACATTTACCCTCTGCTCTCCCATTCGGTATTCTTGCTGCTTGCACGCCTTCAGCAACCACATGTCAAATACCTGTCTCAACAACACCCTCCTGCAAGCAAAAAGGAAGAATGTCAGCGCAGGAGAGAAATCTTACCCAGAATACATGAGGTAAGACTAATGAATCTTCTGAAGCTATTAGAACTCCCTGTTTTCATTCAGATCATTCAAAAGATTGTTCTGACTTCTGAACAAGTAATTTATTTTATTTATAAACACACACACAAATTATATAGTAACCTTTTATTTCTTATCCACTCCATTCCATTCCCTCCTCCCTTGGAAATATTTCAAAAATCCTACTCTACTTTTTTATTTAAAAACAACAAAAAAAACCCCAAACCCAACCTAACCAACCATAACAGGACTTGAAAAAAGTTGTAACAACAAATAATAGAGAGCAGCGTGGCCTGATCTCAACACAGAAGGGATTCTACCAGACCCTTCTTTTATGAACAAGGTCAGGTTAGTTGCCCTCATTAGCAAAGCTTCTTTCTCTCCAGGTGAAGATAATACTTGCTAGGTCTCCTCCCCAGGGATGCACAAGTCTCATTATCAACTAGTATCCTAAAAATGCAATTAATATATAGTTGTGATTGAGTGCTATACATCTCTCACATAAAACAACCATATGTTAGAAGCATCTTAGTCCAGAAGTCTGAGCTACAGCCTAGTGCAAATAGCATCCAGTTCAAATTACATCAGTTATTTTCATAACTCAGTCATGCGGCTCCATGTATTAGACTGTCAGCGAGTCCCAGTTCTTCTCTGGTCTAAAGAAGACTAAAAGATATTTTGGATTTTTACCAGATAATTTTTAGTAAGTAACTATTACAGCTCATTACAAGTTTATAGGTTGGTAAACAACATGAGTTAAGTCTTCGTGGAGGGTACTGGTAGTTGTCACCAAGAGTCTTTGCTCTGTAGACAGTCACAAATCTCAACTGATGGCCCTTCTGAGGTATCTCCTGGGTCTTACTACCAGACACAGCAGCGGGGGCACTGACTTGTCCGACAGCATATATGTGCACCAGAGACCAACAGGGAAGCTGAGCTCTGGCAAGCTGCCATGGAAGTTTTACTTTTATACATACCCTTTCAACTTCATAACAAACATGTAATCCCCACCAAACTCCACAGGTCAAATTCAAAAGCCTTCTGGCTGCTTTGTTAATGTTGACTTATTCCTAGGACTAAATACATTTAGCTTCTACAAAAAAGTCTTACCTTCACTCAGAGTACCTCTAGCAGCAGAGGTAGCATACATGAGCCACCAACTCCCCCTCGCTCCTCCTCAGAGTAAAGCAGTAGCAAGCATTTTGAGCTTTGTCCATGCTCATGCTGCAACCTACTGCTCTTACCAGTAAAACATCCAGCTTTTAAATCTAAACAAGCTTCAGAGCGAGGCTTAATCAATCTCCCTCTCACATTTCACAGAGAAGCAGATGTAAATTGTCCA
This sequence comes from Gorsachius magnificus, assembly GCA_034008185.1. Classification (NCBI taxonomy): domain Eukaryota; kingdom Metazoa; phylum Chordata; class Aves; order Pelecaniformes; family Ardeidae; genus Gorsachius; species Gorsachius magnificus. Next base: position 11,957,328 of record CM067095.1, read on the forward strand.
TTACTCATGGAAAATGTAAGAGGCATCAGGATGTCCATGCTACCAAAGCTATTACCAGATTTTAAAAGAGAATCAAAGGCCCACAAATGCCACATTTTACAATTTTATATTAATATCAGTCTTCATACCTGTAACAGGCATGAGCCACTGATGTTAAGGTCTGGTGCTGTTCTTCCTCCTTCTCTTCCAAACGGGACTTCCAACGGTTCCAGAACTTCTGAAGCACCTGACATAAAGCAACAAAGACATAAAAAGCCACAGGTATTGAGGGAGGAGAACAACACAAAGAAAGGAATTATTAAGTGTCCTACTGAAACTGAATGCTGCAATGGTTGCCTTCTGCACTGCTTCATATATCAAACTTGTTTTATAACCTGCTATGAATTTTTCTGGTAAAACAAAAAGTCACTGGAAACATAGGAAAACAGAAAACTAAAATAACTTAGATAAGACTGACAGTTGACTTACACAGGAGATTTTCTGTGGCTATTAGTATTTAGGAACAAAGCCACTGATTTAATAACAAAGTATTTTGTAGGTCAAAGTGGAAGCCAATAGGACAGCTTAAGAAAAACTAACACAAGAACAAAAAAAAAAAAGTCAAACTCACTGTAACTTGATACTGACGGTATGACAGATTTTTTCTCATTTGCTGAAGATGAGTGTTTATGACATTCTGCCAAAGACCCTTAAACCCAAGTTTCTGTAACAAGAAGAAACGTACACAACTTTCATGTAATCCAAATCAGCAAGCACTGATAAGTTTAGAACCGGCTGCTCCTTACAGACAATCTATGTTTGATGGTACTCCTTGCAATAGCTAAGATTTATGAACTTGTCAAAACCATGCATCAATTTCCTCTCACAAACTGTCACTTCTCCAGCTAAACTAAAAATCCCTTCCACTTTCCCAGGGTTTTACTGCGAAACATCTAACTCTTTTTTCAGCTATCAACACCACTACCCAAGTCCTTTCCCAATCTATCTCCTAGTTCAGTTCAAGACACTTAACTTGCTCCTTATCAAAACCAGAAAAGATCCACTTCCCTTCTAGGTCTCCTCTGCACACGGTCTTTTAGTCTACAATCCCAAGATACCTCAATTCAGGGATGAACATGGTAAATAACATTATGAGACCATCCTGCCTTAAAGTGCTTTTATAGTCACTAATGTTTTCAATCTATGATCCAAACAGATTTACTGCCGTTCTTTTTATGATCAGTACTGATCCACACTTGAAAATAATTCAGTTCCAAAAAAGCTGGAGGCTTGCTTGTGCCCACCTTTCAGTCTTCAAGGATTTCTCTCTTAAAACAAACCAACAAACAAAAAAACCCAAACCCCAAACAAACCCAAAACCACTTCACTACCTACATATGCAATAAGCTGTCTTTGGACTCATGTGAGAAGAAGCATATATGCATTACTACAGAGAGGAAAAAAAAAATTGTTGTAGAAAACCAGTGTAAGCAGATAAAAACATTTGGGGTAGAGGTGAGGGGAAAAAAAAAAAAAAAAAAAAAAAAAAAAATCGGGGAAAATGCAATCTCATGGTGAAATGTCCAGGGAGCATGGTAACCCAATACCATCAAGATTAATCTGCTGCTACACCAGTTTCCCAATTGAAACATAACTATTTTGGAGAGCAGCACAGTCTCCCCATTTGGATTCAACTAGCAGATTCCAGGATAGTTGGAATTTAGAAACTTGATGCCCAATCCAAACTCACCATGGCAGATGATCATGCACCCCACCACTTAACACCCACACACCACTGTTAGTATTAAAGGCACACCGCCAGTCAAAATATTCGAATTCTCTCCACAGGCTCTTCCATCTGATGCGTAACAGTGCTCTTACCAACAGATGATGCTTGTAGTGGTTTTCAGCCAGCTCACACTGTCGAGTCTCTTCCACACACAGTACAACATCTGTCACTGAGTTAAAGTACCTTTTACACAGAAACATCCATCCTGATATATACAAAACCTTCTCCTAAAGAGGGGCACTAGATGTCCATCTAAATTTACTTCAATTTTTTGAATTTCCAGCACTGTTACCTGTGCAAGTATTGATTACAGTCAAGTTTTTAGATTTTGCTGGCTTGTCACAATACATTTCTGATTCGCTGTACATAAGTAATTCCTCCCCAACCTTAAATTTATCTTCTGCAGGCTCTTAGCTGTCAACAGGCCAACATACTGTAATTGCAACAGTTTTATTAATTGTTAGTACAGCCTTACATACATCTTTCTAATGCTAATATGTCTGCTGTCACCCCCACTACTGCACAACACTCCTGCTTAACCCAATCTTTCCGCTGCAGGAATGCTTTTAACCTGTCCCTGCTAGGCACTAAGCACAGAGTGGATACAATGCTTCCAGTGCGCAAAGACTCTCCACAAGGCAATCCTTGCTGCTAGTTTTTCAATGTCCTTTTGGTGAGCATGCATTCTTCTCCTGCACTCCCATGACAGCCGCCAGTCAGAGAAACACTGCCGGACCATCCTGCTTCGGTGATGCTCTTGGGCCAGCTCTAGAAAACAAACATAGAAATTACTCATGACTCGGTCTGTCCTGGGCTCACTTATATCAGATGAGGCCATGACATTTAAGCCACTGGTTCGGAAGTGACAGAAGCCCTAACACTGAAAAATGGTGGTAAGGATTCATAGTGTCGCTCAGCTGTAGACTATATTCTTCCTATTGATCACAAGCAGTAACATACTGTACTGACTCAAGAAGAGGAAGTTAAGAGACACTGTGTCACTTGTTCAACATACACAAGCTTGCTTACACCTCAGCATACTCCTATTACTAGTTCCCAGGCATCCCAGCTGGATTCTTTTCCACTACAACTGATCAATAGGCAATTCACTCAAATGTCTGAACTCACTCCAGTGACTTCAAGGGAAGAAACAAAAGAACTGGTGTAATCATCTTTACCATCCTGTATGAGCTGTGATTTGTCTGATTATCAATAAAATCCACACACAGATTTACTGATAACAGTCCCGAATATATCCTTCTCACAGATATCTCAGTCAGAATACAATATGCAATGTACAAGTTTTCATCAAGGGAACTGTAAAGCATTTTCTTTTAAATCGCACGGGAAGCAGGTGATCTTCCTGACAGTTCAGTATATAATCTTAGCTAGCCAGACCTGTAACAGTGTACAGGCCAAGCTGCATCTCATCATCTGTTGAGCAAGCAGAAACATTGCAGTGTCTCCTAGAACAGAAAAAAAACATCACTAGGCCCTAAGCAAAGGGGCTGAGCCCTGTTCTGTCCTAACTCACTATTTTCACTCACCGTTCTGAAGTTTCTTTGCTCTGTGGAGGTTTAAGTATCCCAGCCATGCTTCCAGGCATCTCTTCAATTCCCAGTGCTGATGGTGAGTTACTGCCCTAGTCTCCTTCTGCTTGTCATTCTGGCTGTATAAATACAGCTCTCGCCACTGCAACCAAGCCTGAGAGAACAATTAAGGAGGGAGGGCAGTAAGGGGAAAAAAAAACAGACAAGATTAGGGAAGTAGGACAAAGAAGAGAAGAGGAAGAACACAAAGGCAATAGGAAATTCCATGTAAGATCTAAAGGTGAAAGCCACGAGCAACGAGGTTCCTCCCCACAAGGGGGGGAAAAAACAACAAACAAAACCAACCAACCAAATGCCAAAGGAATGTCAGCAACGAAAAGGCAAAGACAAAGAATGTCAATATCAAACTTCTTTTTTTCTGTGGGTTTTTTTTGTTTGTTACTTTCGCACTTTTTCCACTAAAAGGCCAAAATGATACTTTTGAGACAACAGGCTTTCTTTCAGACAGTGTATTTTCACATAAAAGAGAATCACATCTTGAGACATGGCAAGGATTTCCCAAGTCACGAGTTTATCTCCTTAGTAGAATACCAGCCTCAGACAGGCAGTGCTGCTATCTTGCAGTGCAGGCCAAATTAAATACCATCACCTGTTTTTAATGAAATGGACAAAAAGTCACAGTTCCAGCAAAGGAAAGAAAACCCTGCTGCTTTCACTTCAGCTAAGATGAACAATTTACCGAAGGAGCTGACAACCTCTCAAGAATATGAAATGCTGGATTTTATCTTCTTACCCCAAAATGGAGTTAAACGTGCTCACAGAAATTCATTAGGACATAAGAAATGTTGTCTTACAAAGAGGCAAAGTGCTGTCAAACAGCTGACCAGCGCAACCTTGCTTCCTAACGGGATAGTGGATTGGACCTCTGTGACATTCGACATTCTAGAGAGCTGGATGCAACTACCCTTCATAGCCTGCTCAAAATGCCACAGCTGCAAACTCACACACCTCTTTTCTTTTACCTCTGGCTAGTTTCTCTGGTGGAGAGAACTCTGATACTTTCACTATCATCAAGCACTGTATAAGACAGTAATAATTCATTTGGACAGTCCACTTTCTAGCAAACACAAGACATGGATCCAGTTTGCTTTGTCTAGATCTCTTGTAAACAATTTTTTCTTGTAAAAAAAAAGATGTTTTGACCTTCTTCATAGAATATCTCAAGTTAGAAGAGATCCAATAAGCATCACTGAGTCTAACTTCCTGCTCCTCGCAGGACTCCTTAAAACTAAATCATAGGACTAAGAGCATTGTCCAGATGCTCCTTGAACTCTGGCAGGGTTGGTGCCATGACCACTTCCCTGGGGAGCCTGTTCCTGTGCCTGACTACCCTCCTAGTGAAGAACTTTTTCCTAATGTCCAATCTGAACTTGCCCTGACACGATTTCATTCCATTTTCTCATGTCCTAATATGTTCTTCCATCGTAAGCACTGCAATTTGCAAGCCAAATGAGTATAAGGCCTATTTTTTATTAATCTGCAACATTAGTCACAACGTGCACGCAACTTAAACATTAGAAATGGTAGTAGCTAAAGCTCCTGGGACTTACTCGAAATTGCAGGCTCTGGGCCCAGTGCTGCAGAGCCAAAATATTCATCTTATGTCCAGTGTAGTTCTGGTAGTGTCGTCTTCTCCACACTGCCCACGATATGCTGTCAAAACAATGTTACAGACACGTTCAAATGCAGATTCCATAGTTTGGTGCAAGAAATCACCTTCCTCTCGCTGGAAAAAGGTATAAATAACAATCTTTTAAACTCAGCCTGTGGTCATACCAGAAGAATTCAGACACACACACACAAGAAAAGAAAGAAAGAAAGAAAAAAAACAAATATAGAGGAAAGTCACTGCAGGAAAGGTAACAGAACAGAGGTAAAACCCACAGCCTTATGGTTAGTGCCTCTCTGCCTGTTTCCACTCCATTCTTACCGTAAACAGCTTCTTTCCCTGAATGCCAGTGCCACAGACTGCATCCCATGTTTTGTCCTTTGAACATCAACATAAAGCAGCCAGTGCTGCCAGGTCCTAAGCAATTTTTGTTTATCTGCTGTGGACAACAGAAAAGTTACAGCATCTTAAGTTCATGCAAGAGTCTGGCATTTTTTAACCACTCTATAACACCACTTATCCCCGAACCTCCAGTTCCCTCAACCCGCAGTGACACCTCGTGGGAAACCCTGAAACAGCAGCCACCAGAGCCTCAGCTGCGACTATCCACCCTGGCTGAGGGTGTCACACTGACAACAATCTCTGAAACGCTGACAGCATTATACCACTTGTTCAGAGCAGCGTGAATTATCAGACAATGGCATTGCTTTGTCTTCAGTGCTTACAGGGTATATAATTGTACAACAATATTCAGCGTAACAATTTTATTGGGCAGGAATTACAGGATTTTCTTTGTTTGTTTTTTTTTTTTTTTTTTAAAAATAGTTCATCAGGTTCATCAGCAGCTTTTCAAGAGTTACCCTCTATTACAAGCAGAGAAATCAACCAGAAACAAGTCAAGTTTATTTAGCAGACTGGTCAGGCAGCTAAAAACAGAAGTGGCGTCACAAATTCCAGTTTACTACTTTATGCAGTGCACTGCACTTTCTCCTCACAATAGTCCGGCTTGTCAGAACTGACACTATTGAAGCAAAGTTACTAGAAAAAACATCATTGATTTTATGCCACTTCAGAATTACACTTACAAAAACACCACACCTTTTTTTTTTTTTTTTTTTAATATTTCCTTGTGATCTGGTGAATCAAGTATTAACCTACCTTAAAACAGGTCATTTTTTTATCTTTTTGACTAAGTAACACACATCTGCTTCTGTTAAGTACTCTGGCCTCACTCAGTAAGAAACGAAATCTCGATAACCTATCAGTTCCTTTCCAAAGGTGCCAGTCTGCGTAATATTCTGAGGGTACATTCATATGCAGAGACCCAGTTAACTTATTTTGCAAATCAGCAGACAACAAAACCACAGCATCATCTTTAAAAGAGGGCCATCCTCCCCTTCAGGGAAACAGATATTCCCAGAAACCAAAGGAAGTTGCAACCAATGTAGGCAACTTCATCAGTAGGACAAATCCATTGCAGAAGGAAGAATCTACATGATAAGACAAGGGGCACTTCAAAAGCCTGGGCTTCTTTTCAAGTGCAAGACACAAGCTGGAAGGAATAGTGAATACAAATAAAATATGTGCAGTTAATACCACAGGGAATTATTGTCTAATTTCTATAGCCACAGTTGATAGAGAATTCCAATAACACATTCTATCAAAAAATATCTATTTGAACACATACTGTGATAAAGTAAAAAACAAACAAAAAAACCCAAACCCCACCAAACCACTCACACACCCCCTCCAAAACAAATAACACAATCCAGAGCAGATGGAGAGGCCCTTAAGCTTATTCACTGGCATCCCTAAAGAATATATAGCTACACAGTAGTGCATCAAACAGAACCCCCCTGCCAGCTTTAGACAGACAACCATCTGTACCTAAAAGCATTACACTTCCACGGGGTGGGGGAGGTCAATGTGCAAACATGTACAAGGGACAAAGGCTCTGTGTAAATACTTCCCTTGGAAACTCCCATCTTTGTATGTCCCCAAATAAAGGTAGTTACCATCGCTTCACTTACCATGAGACTCTGCAACATAATATTTGTTCCTCTTCCTTTGCTGCTGGCATACATAGGCTCTCCAAGCCCTGAATATCAAATTATGGAGTAAATGCCTGAAAAATGAAAAATTCACTGTTCAGTGAAATAGCTACCAATGCCTAGAAGTAGGATTCTTTCAGTTGCACTCTAAAGAGATGTTGGATAGGAAACTTTGACTTCATCCTAAGACAACAGCAACAAAAGAAAAAAAAAAGAGGGGAAGAAAAATATGAAAATAAGCAATGAAGACATTGCTCTTGGCCTAGAGGTACTGTTGATGTAACTTGCTTACCGGTATTAATAACTCCTTCGAACCTAAGGAAAATGTCTCATACTGCTCTATACACACAAAAATAGGAAGTCATTTCACAAACCTGTAATGGCTGTCTGCTCTGAGGCTGAGCTTCCTTTCTCTGCAAACAGTCCACCACTCCTTCCATTCTCCAAAAGTTTTTTGAAGAATCTTTTGGTCATGAAAGCATCTAAACAGTTGAAAGATTTGGACATGAGAAACTTCGAACACGTTTCTAGGTTGACCACAATCAGTTTTAATGAAGATTATGCTACCTCTTTTCCAGTCTCATCTGATTAAGCTAACAGCATCTAATTGCATTTAAAAAATGCTACCCTACTGTGACACTTTATTCCAAGACTCTGTGAAGTATGACAAGAAGCAATCAGCTTACTGACTGTAAGTACTTCACATAAAGTCAAAGAAGGAAAGACAGATGTTAACTGACTTGCCAAATATCAGAGTGCCAGCTTACTTTAGACCTACAAAAAACTTGCATCTTTTACCCTCAGTTCTGTCTTTTACTCAAGCAACTAGCACAGTTGATAAATAATTATACATGTATTTTCCTTGCTAATTTTGTTCTTTGTTATTTTAACACAAAATATTTTTATGTATAGAAATTAATACAAAAGCTACTTCAGATTTTATAATGCTTTGATATTTCCATGGTGTTCTTAGAAATAGCATGCTGATCTTGTCATCCCAAATTTAAAATCTTCCCAAAGAACACTTAAATAGGCTTAAGAACTCCTTCAGCAAGTTGCACATCATCTGTGCTAAAAACAAAGCTGTTCATCTGCTCATGTACCTTCTCCTTCCAAGGGATGCTAAGCCATGCACAAAATGGATTCACAAGTCACATATGACCTTTAAATTCTTTAACCTCAGCCTCTGCTTTTATACCCAGATTTAATTAACACACCTGACCGGGTAAGAAGTGACGCTACATTTAAACTGAATTGCAAGCAACTAAAAATTCAGATAAAGGAGGGTCTGATGAGGGAATTAGGATTTTGATCACCTAACTAAAAATTATCATCATAATAGCAATACTAATTGCCATTTCAAGCAATTTTTTTTTCTTTTAAAATAGTCTCTCAAATATTTTTCCATGTGGTTAAGGTGACCTGGGTAGCAGCCTAAGAACTGGAAAGTGTAATCAACTGGAGTATGAACACTTTCAAAAAATTTCTCATCTCTTCATATTTGTGACAGAGAAAAGGAAAATAGAAGGACCCATGAACACACACAAGCTAACAAACAAAAAGCACGCAAGCCCAGACTCACAACCTTTGATCACAGCTATCCCACTAGCTTAATGAAATCGGTCATGTCTGTAAAAAGAACAGGATTAGGCCCAGAATACCTAGAGGTCCCTCAATGAAACACATATGAATCCTCTCACAATTTGCAATTCATAGCTACCTACCCCAAGCCAAGTTGCTAAGTCATTCCAAGCACTCAAGCAGAAAAGAAATAAAAAGAAGAAAAAAGAAATGAGCTATATGTTAATTTTTTGGATTTCATGCATTAACAGAACATTGCAAATAAAAGCTATAGAGAACTGGGGACTCTGAAATCTAAAAAGGCAATTAGTTATTGCTTATGTTCCTTGCTGAACTTTATAAAACGTATTTCCATTCATCCTCATAAATAAAAGAAAATAACCATTGTCCTAAATTTACATGCAGCCAAGGTAGCGCAAATTCAGCATCTGGGATAACAAGAATGGTAAGGTTCACCGGAGAACTTCCGTTTACCAACTAAGGCAAACATAGTCAGAATAAATTTGATACAATACAAGGAAATTGGAGAACTAAGGGCCTGATCTTATTCTGACTGTAACAAATGCATGTCTTTCCACTGAGAACTGCTTCAGTTCCCAAGTGTGTGGTCAAACATGAATGAACATGGAAATTAAAGCAAAACAAGAACAGAGTATCAAAGTGTTGTTTCTCCATAGAATACTAACAACAGAAACGAATCATCTGCCACAGGTATTTTGAAGTCAGACAGATACAAAGCATATATAGATATACATTAAGAACAATAGGGCAAACAGTAAAATGAACTGAATTCCAAGATCTATCTCTACTTATAATTTTGAAAATTCATTAACTTTAAAGCAGGTATCCCAATCATACCCCATCATTTATATCCATGTACAGTTCAACTTCATCAAGGCAACCACAATTCCTACAAATTTAGTTAGTAAAGTTTAACCATGATTATTAAAAACAAACAAAAAGCAGGAGCAAGAAGGAAACCGTCAAGCGATCTCAAAAGATATTCAAATATTTTCTTGGCAGCCAGTATTCTCTTAGCCCAGTGGTATAGCACTAAACCATAAAAAGAAGAAACAAACCCACAAAAAAACCCCACCCTTGATTTCTGTAATTGTATCTACCTGGCTTTGGAGGGGAGAACTTGTCCAAATGTCTTTTTAGCCCACCGATAGAAGAATTTCCTCGATAGATATCTGGAGTATAAAGAGAGGTTAGTTGCCTCTGTACCCTTCCTCTGTTAATTTCCACGCAGCAGTAAAAAAGGAACTTTTATGTTAGCTTCAGTAATAAAACTAAAGGTGTTGCTTTCAGAGATCAATGCATATACAAAATATTTACACCCTGAAATTAGTACCCTTAACAGGACTATTCACCAAGCATAAATAGAGGCTCAGGTATCACTGCAAGACTTGAATGGGGACATATTTCTTTAGGAAACCTACGTAGCTGAAACATCTTCCAGGGAGCCCACTTACAGCCAGCGATACTAATGAGCAGGCTGCTGATTAACTGGGGAGCATTTTTGTGATTTAGAAGCAGTAACATCACCGTTTTCCTGAAGTCAACTGAGTCAGACTTGTTTCCAAAATATTTGAGCCAATCTGATGTTTACTCCTGCCTGAAACCAGCACATCTTCCTTCTTCCTACCTCTCCCACAGCAGTTCTGCTTCTCAGCAAGTTTCTCCTAGTACCAGTTCAACTCACTAATCTGTGATTGTGATACTATCATCCTCTCCCCCACTTTTTTTTCAAATGACATTAAGAATTAACTGGCTCATAGAGGGCCCCAATAAGCACCAAAGCCAGCACAAGGTAATTAATTAAAACACACAGCCATGAACAGGTCCTCCCTCTTTCAGCAAGTCTGAGTTGCTAGATCAGTCCCACTTGTTCAACGAATATTAGGCTTTTAATCTCTAAACAATTACCACCCCACTTTTGTCAAGATTCCTTCAACAAACAAAAGTAAAGAAACACAAGAGGAGAGCAAGACTAAATCATTACACCTGGCAGTCCCCTATCAAACCACATTGTTAAATAGCCATTTTTAAACTTTATATTAGAAAATCAAAAAATGTACGAAATCTGACTGTGCCAGTGCATGCCCTCAAGATACCACAAGACATCTTCAGAACTGTCTGGCATGCCCATGAATAAAAACCTTTGCCTTAGCCTGCACTTGTACTACTAAAGACAGACTTCTTTAGGTCTGATCCCCCTGCTCCATTCAGTGAAAACTATGTTTTATACTTATCACCTGATTTGGAATTCTTTTAACCTTCTTCCTTGATGCCAGGTATACCCAACTTGATCCAGATGGTCATGACCTCTGTCCTGAAATTGATGTCTGGCAGACTGGGGAGCAACAGACTGCCCAGTTGCATGCATTTGATGCCTAGGCAGTTCTTGGATTTCATGCATCTTCAGAGATTTTAAACTTAAAAGGAAAGAAGAAGTATTTTGTATTAAACTACATTAACTGCAAAGTGGCAGCATTATTTCAATAAATTAATTTATAACAAAGGTATACAATCGCATATAGAAGTTGACAGCTAAAACACAATTATCTCCTCTTTATCAGGCATTTTTCACTATCTGCAATTTTAAAGTTTTTTCCCCAAGACAATCAGGAAGACACATTTCAGTGCAATCATGTCACAGACAATTCCTTTCTCCTCTAAATTTGAACTGCAAAAGCACTGAAATGCATTTGTGCTTCCCCTCCCATGTGTGTACATACAGTGTGCCCTTACAGGGAAGATTTGAATGTGTTTTCCTGCCTTTTATTCTCGAAGATATCAAGGTATTGTCTGTTGCTGGAAAACTGTTTTGAGGACTAGGGAATTGAAGTGAGAATTTCTCATTTTAACATGAAATGCACTTACATATACAGTTCTTTTGAAAGTAACTCCTTGCTAGTTTTGTTCATATTTTAATTAAATGTTTCTTCTTGAAAAAATTAAAAATCCTTTCCTGTTTTTACATATTCATCATTAAAAAGCAAAATTAGGCATATTTTTCCATCATAGTTTACTTTCACACATAGTTCTAATCTTAAAAATAACAAGTATGTTTTTACGAACTGCAAGTATTTTGTCTCAGTAATTTTCTGAAAACAAGAATGATAAAAAAAAAAAATCTAACCAGATAAAACTTGTTGAACCAGTTGTATTGAAGCTTCTTACCCAAAACAAACACTGCCACCACCCTGAAAATTTGCACATTAGAACCACAAACACATTCTTGAACTCCGTAGCAGGCAACAGAAGAGGATAGTCTGAAGTCTCACCCTAATAATCACCTGAACTGAGCTAGGAAAAACATGGCTGCAGCCAGAAAAAAAAATGTTGGTTCCACAAAGTTATTGGAACAATTCATACTAGTAAGTTTCGGGAGTTCAGCTGAATAACCACTCACAGTATTAACAACAAATCATTGGGGGGGGAAAACCAACAACAAAACCAAAACCCAGCACCTCCCTGCTCCCAAAAAAACCTCCTAGGAGGAAATACACTATTTTTGGCTTGTTCCAGCAAGCTGCAAGGAGCTAAAACAAAGCTAATGAAAGAAAACAAGGACTATATTTTGTGTGTAAGAGATTAATTCTTGATCTATAAAATATTATTTGAATGTTTTCTGAAAGAGGTGGGACCTGTCTGGCAGAGAAAAGAATTCTGTTCACATCAAGATGTGCAGTTAAAGCAACTGTATGCACTTTTGAAGAAAGAGAGTTTCAGGCCCTTTCAAATTTATGCAAAATAGCTTTCAGCAGAAGTTCTTGTACATGTCTGCTAGACCCAATTCCCTTTAAAACCATCTAATCTGCTCCAAAGGTAAACTTGGTCTGACCATATGCAGTGACAATGTAACACAAAGTAGTCAAAAAATCAAGCTTGGGTAGAAATGTAAAAATTTTGTATTAAAGTCTAACACATGTGAATACTTAATGATTTTCCAACGTATGTAATTTTTAACAGATTATTCCTACATTTTAAACACTGTATGTGCTACACATATGTAGTGATGACAGCCCATGTCCATGAGAATTCATGTCAAGTAACCATGAAAAATAAGAGTCAAAGAAGGATCATTTCTCCCTTGTAATGTTTGAAAATGAAAGCATGGGCAGAATAAGAGAACTGACTAACACCACAGAATAATTCTGTGGTTGGGCCAACAACTATATCCAGATATTGTACGTTCCAGTCTAATATCTCAAGCTCAAGAACATAATTTTTATATTTGAATGTTATGATAATGTAAACCCATATAAAGTTGTGGTTTGTGATGGGTTTGGGGGTGGTGTGTGTTTGTTGGTTTTGGGGTTTAAGAGGAATACTTTCTCATTAATAATGTTCCATAGAGACCAATAAGCCCTCATATGAGAATAACTCAACTTCTGTCCTATGCATAAGATGTCATAATTAAAAAGAAATAAATTACAGCTGAGGTCTTTAACAAGGTAGCATCTTATTATTGCTTACCTGCTTCTGGATTTCTCCATTTTGCTATAGTTCCAAGTCTGCAGGAAACAAATGCACTTTCTGCACTGAACGTTGTAGATTAGCCTTGGACAAAGCATAAAATAGTTCCTGTTATTTGTGATGAATCCATCAAATGGATCTATGCTAAATGCAGAGTGTATCTTAACAATGTCAGGAATTCCACTCACTTGACCTGCATACTGCAGATCCATTAATTGCATAATGCATTTCTAGATGTTTAACATAAAAGGCATCTGTCTGCACACTCACAGCCTTGCTGACCTGAACGATACTGTGCTGACATAATTTATTGATAATAAAGTCAGAACTGTTTGAACCCTGACAACTGCACCTATCTAAATAATGCTATGCTAGAAGGACGCTATAAGAGAGGACCCTATGTTCCCGTTTAGAAATAAATAATCAAGGGTGACAAAATCAGTACCTAATCAAACTGACTCCTTTTCGCTAAGCTTTTCTCCCTTCACAAGCACATAGAAATGAAGAAGACACTGAATTCCACCCAGCTCCAGTGAGAACTTCCATATGCACAGAGCCTTCCACCTGTCAAAGGTCTCAGAGAGAGTTAAGACTCTGTGAAAGCACCTGGACTTATGGCCAGCAATCTCCTTTTAAGTGTGAGATCAAAGTGAGTATAACCAAAGTTTAAGGCGTGACAGAAAAAAAAAAAAAAAAAGAACAAAACCCCAAAACTTACTGCAATCTGAGTTTGCCTGCACGAAATTCCTTTCGGCAAAGGACAATTAAAGTCTGAACGTTTTTTTGTGCTTATGGACAAACGCACACGACGCTGCCCCAAAACCCTGCCTTGAGGCGCCGGCGGCCGTGCCCGCTGTGCCGGCCCCCCCAGCCACCCAGCAAACGGGCCCTGCCGCCCCCCCGCCGCCGGCTCCCGTCCCGCTGAAGGCGCTACGGGCCCCGCAGCCAAAGCGGCGCAGCCTCCCCCTCGGGACTGGCCGGCTGCGGCAACGGCGGGGCGAAGCCAGCGCCTCACGGGCCACCGGCAGGGGCACCGGGAGGCCGAGGGAGCGGCCGGAGACGGGCAGCGGCCGGAAGGGGAGAGGGGGGGCACAGGCCGCCCCCCCTCAGCCCAGAGCCGCCCGCCCGCCCTCACCTCAGCGGGAGACAAGCCCCGCCCACCACCACGAAGAGGGGCAGGAGCACCGCCCCTCCCCTCGGCGGCGGCGCCGCAGCGCCCCCCAGCGGCGGGGAGGAGCGCCGCCCGGTCGGCTTTGAGCCCTCGGGCCGCAAGCACCGCCAGGACAAGTATTTGTCGGCTTCGGGCATCAACCGCAGTCCCGAGCAGCGGGAAAGGGGCAAAGTGTGCCACGGCACTAAGCTGCTGCTCACGCCGCGCTGCGAGTGGAGGAAAACGGGTGTTCTGCCATTTCTGTGCCATTGGGCTACTAACCAGTAGCCAGGGTCTTACAAAAGATGTGCCTCGGGGAACTAAAAACCACAGCGTTTCAGCCGACACCAGGGACGTGTACGAGAGCTGCAGCGAAACACAGCACCGCTCAGCACCTCGTAACAGCCACTCGGCGGGAAGCTCGTGGCCCCGCCGGCTGCTGCCGAGGTCTCGCTGTGTATTTGGTCAAGGAAGCGCTAGGAGAAACTTCGTAATGGCCACCACGCTATCTTGTTTGTAACACAGCACTTCATCACTTAAGAAAAAAAAAATAAAAATGTTTATTCCTGTGTCGTTCCACAGGTAACCAGTTTTTAACACTAGTAGTCAACTTCATCAGAGATGAGGGAAAAAACTATTTTATTCGCCTGATCCTGGGAGCGCTTCCTTGCTCCTACACAGACCTCTCTGACAAAGGAGTTTGGAAAAACAGGGCCTCCGCAGCGCTGCCGTGTGGTACCAGCGACGAAGGTGGCGGGGACACCATGCCCCAACAGTGCTGCCGGCAAATGGAGCTTGCTCACTAAAAAAAAAAAATCCTTAAACTGACGTTGAAAACAATTTCTGCTCCTTATTAGCTTCCTATTGCAATAGCAATTAGAAGCTTTGCCAGGTGCCTCCGGATAACCCACTCTGCTCGCTACTCCGGTTTCCCTCCTGCTGTCTCGTGGAAATGCCAGATTTCACTTTGACAGAAGGCTGATCGAGGGGGGGGGTAAAACACACGCGACCCGACAGGGCAGCGTGCGTGGGGCACCCGGATTTCACACCTAGGTTCCCGCCGGTGCCTCACCGCCGCTGCCCCCACGCGAGGGGGCCGAGGGCAGGCTCGGGCGGCGGGGAAGGCCCCGCCGGACCTTCCTTCACCCCGCGCCTCCCCCTCAGCCGCGGGCCTGCGGCGGCACGGCCCCTGCCCGCCGCCGCCCGGTGCCCCCGCGCCCGGCACATGGCGCGCACCACGTCCCGCCGCCGCTGCTCCCGGCGGCTGCCGCCCCCGCAGGGCTGCCGGGGCCCTCGGGGCGCCCCGAACCTTTCCTCACCCACCGCAGCGCCTGCAAGGTGAGACGACGGTTCGGCGGGGCTGCCCGCGGCGGGGACCCGCCATCAGACGCGGGGCGGGGGGAGCGCGGCCCCACCGCCGCCCGCCTTTCCCAGTCAGGCGCCGCGCGGGGGAGCCCCGGTGCGCGCGCCCGCCGCCGCGCCTGCGCGCGGCATTGGGCCCCGGGGGGGGGGGGCGCGGCGCGCGGGCGAGCCAGCGGGGGGGGGGGGGCAGGGGCGAAGCGGAGCCGGTGGCCGGGAGCAGGAAGCGCCGCGGGCGGCGGTAAGGCCTTCAGCGGAGCGCCGTCGGGAGACCCGCCGCCGGCGCGGTGAGTACGACCGCCTGGGCGCAGGGCGGGGGGCGGCGGCGGCGGGGCCGTCGGCGCAGGTGAGGATCCGCTTTTGGGGGGGGGGCCCCCCCGCCGCCCGCGAGTGGCGCCCGCCCCTCCGGGCGGCGCCGGGGCGGGTGAGGGGGGGGTCCCGGCCCGCCCGCCCGCTCCCCCGGCCCTGGCGTTCGCCGCCCCCTCTCCCGGTGGTGCCCACGGCCGGACCTTTGTTGTGCTGAAGCTGCCGTCGGGGCGTGGGGCAGGGCTGGCTGGGCTTCGGAGCGGGCTGGGCGTTTGGGCCAGAGCTGCTTGGCCGGAGCGGGGGAGGCTGCAAGTAGAGAAAAAGGCCCGGTTAGGGAATGCGTTTCTTATCTGTTGCATCTCCGTGGTAAATAGGCTGGAAGGAAGACGCACCCGCTAGAAACGTCTGTAGCAAAATCTGACGGCTTGGTTTTGTGTTAATTAGGTCCGTGGTCAAAGGCTTTGAAGTAACCATGGATAAAAGAGGAGGCGTAACAGAAACTGAAAACGGTGATGCCTTCCTGGAGTTGAACAGAATTACAACAAAATACCCCCATCGTTACACAAAGGTTAGCTCTCACCCCTTTCCTCTTACAAGTTGTGCTTAGGGCTGTTGGTCACAGGAGTAGAGCGGGAGGTGGAGGCTTCTGCGAGAGGGGAGCAGTAAGGTGAAAGCTGAAAAGCCTTTGCCTGGGTTAGGATTTGCAAGATGGTAGAAAACGAGCAACTTGTTAAATGTGATGTAGCTGTGCAATCCTGTCCTCGATGTACTTTTGATTCCCACCACCTTATTTTAACATCTGAGCACCCCCACAGCACGTGCTGGAGAGATTATGGTAGAGGCAGAAGTATGTTGTTCTACCAGCTTTCCTAAGCACTTGCACTCTGTTCTACTAGTAGCTCTAGTTCTACTTTCAGCAGTGTGCCTTTAAGAAGTTGACCAAAATGTTTCCTTACAGTAGATGCCACTTCCTTGGAACATATAGCACACCAGAACTTATCAGGAGCTTTAATGTGCTTGCTAAGATGCCTTTTGTAATCTTAGAGTGGCTCATATTCGGCTGCTGGAAGCCTAAGCACTTATGACTCCAGCCAGTGCTTAGTGTTAAAACTTCAGTGCAGGTGCTTTTGTTCAGCTGTGATGCCTAAATATATGTGTGAGTGAAAGAACAATAGCTAAATAGCTTGCAAATAAAGATTCTTTTAACACTAAGTGAGTTTGATATGCTTTGGGGTTTAAGGTCCAAATCTTGTTTGGGGTTTTGGTACCACTGCTGAAAACTGCTTTTAGAAAGAGTCTTCAATGGTGGCTGATTTTCCCACTGCTCTGGGAGCTGTGGGAACAGGTGGTCCTTGCTTTCTGGAAATCTATTAAGATACTTTGCAACAAATGGCCTGAAGTATGGAAAAGGGTGAGACAGTGTACTGTTGCTGCCTGTGTTATCTTACTTGAGGAATTCTGAACTGTTAGCTTCCTAGTAGGTTGTTTTTTAAAAGAAAAAAAAAAATTATCAGTGTGGCTCTGTTCTGTTGAGATAGTAGGGCTAGCTTATTTTAACTAGACATCAACAATAAACAAAGTACTTCAGAACTGGCAAAGCTTACATGGGAATAGCATGGCTTTCTACTTCTCTCTACCTTCTTCGAAAAGATGTACACTTAACCTTGTAAGATGCAAAGTATACTACTCTTCAGACCTTGTTATTCAATGAACTATGAAGTGAAGTAGAGGAGCTGTCTTGCCCAGCTCCACTCAGCAGTAGTAACTGAATGCAGCTTCAAATTCTGCTTGCTTTTTTGGGAGTATTCAGCCTGGTGCTGATGGTAGCTGTACCCTGAAACTGATGAATTTGTAGCTTGGGTTTTGTTAATTCAGTACCTGTAGTTTCTGATCAGGATAAAGTTGCAGACCTAGTGCCAGAAGGCATCTAGCTGTGTTTATCTGTTGGTTTTCAAGGAGTCAGAGGTCAAGAAACACCAGAAATCAATCTGTGTTAAAATACCTTGCATCTTATGTTTGGTTTGCTTTACAAGTAGCATCTCAAATACAGCTGGTTAAAGGTGCTCATGTAATCAACATTGTAAGGCATTTCCACATGCTCCAGTTTCCTACTAATTAGGGATGGGAGGAATGTTCCAGGACATGTGCTGCTAATTTGGAGAGGGGACTGATCTCCTTTAACAAGTTATATTCATTTACTACCAGTAGGAAATCAATTGGCTCATACTATGAATCCTTCTAAACTGTTTGAATAAAACTGTCTAATACCAGCTAAACACACTTTTCCCCCACCCGCTGAAAAGTACTAGTGTGTGAACTAAACACAAAAACCCCTGCACCACACTGTGGAAGTGCCAGTGTGAAGCTCCTCTATTATGAGAGTGTTACATAGTCCGAGCTGTGTCTTTTCTAGTTCTTTGGAAGCTGTGGCTCCAAGGGCATGCAGTTAATGAGCGAAAGCCAGGAAACAATTCAAATTTTCCTCGCTTCAATGGAAGAGTTGCAGTAAGATCTGATTGAGAGTCTATGGACTCCCTCTCGTGGCCAACAAAACAGTCAATGTCAAGTCTGGTGATGGACAGTGCTCTTAATACTTGTGATACCTGCATCAGGCTATGATAGTATTACAGCACTGATGCTCCTCATAGATCAAGATTTATTTTGGGAAGCTGTGGGTGGAGAGGCCAGTCTCTGGGTTCCAAAAATGGAACCCTTTTTGCTGAAGACTAATACAGGGTGGTGCTTGGATATATAGGTGCGTGTGTATGTACATATTAAGGTTTTGTCCAGCTACCAAGCTGCCATCTGGAAGCTTTCAAGTATTAAGCTCACATAGCTAATTAACTGATTTTAATCACATGGGGATAATGATGTAAAAGCTCTAGAGGATATTATATTCTTGAGGAAAAAGGTAAAGAGATTTCCTTCTTCAGTTTGGCTGATGTGGGGTGTCTGCTGTTAGGATTTCTTTATCCAGTGCCCACTGATGTCTGCACAGTTCTGAATCAATTCAGTACAGTTGGGAGTGAGGCAGATTGGAGAAAGGTAGTCTAGGGAAAATAATTTTAATTAGAAGTGTGCATCTTGACTGTAGCCAAGTTAATGATGATTCAAAGCACTGATGATCACACCATTAATAATACTTTTTCAATGTACCAAACTGCAGTGAGACTGTAGATTGATTACTAGTTTGCCTCAAATGACTTAACTGCTCAGAGGTATGCAGTAGTAAACTAAGGACTGTACTTAAAAGCTGGTAGAAAGTGGGAAATCTGAAGTAATCGTTCAGCACTAATTTGGTCTTCGGTACTGTGGGTAGTTGTATAACATACATTTAGACATCTTGGAATTGGTGGTGGTCGGAAATGGCAAACTTGTTTGGAATTTCCAGATCAACAGTAGTAAGTGGTATTGTGGTAATCCTTTTTACCTGCTGAATCTTACATAGCATTAAATGTAGCAGTTTTAATTCCATCTTGAGAATTTATTAGCTCCAGAATTAATGATGCCTGTCTGTCTTATAAGCTGAACTGTCCAGGGAAGTG
Organism: Gorsachius magnificus; assembly: GCA_034008185.1. Classification (NCBI taxonomy): domain Eukaryota; kingdom Metazoa; phylum Chordata; class Aves; order Pelecaniformes; family Ardeidae; genus Gorsachius; species Gorsachius magnificus. The sequence goes on from CM067095.1 coordinate 11,976,792, forward strand.
AAGAGGTAAACATGTATGATGTGAATGACCTTCAAAGTGTTAACAAGGACCAAAACAGACATAGTTAGACTTAGTGCTTCAAATAAGCATTTGCTAGGTGGCCACTGGTAGAAGAACTGAAAAATAAACTTGCTGTCTAATGTTAACTTTTCACTGCACAGGAAATTAATCAATGTATTGGGAAGCTCAGGTTGTCAAAACACTAAATTGAACAGGTGGTCTGGAATAGATATTTTGGGTCACTTGAATCTTGTCTGAGTGAGAATTGGAATTAACTTCTTGCTTTTTCTAGGAGGAACTGCTGGATATTAAAGAGCGTCCCTACTCTAAGCAAAGACCTTCTTGTCTTTCAGAAAAATATGACAGGTATTTTCTTGATTATACAAAAACCATATATGTTTCTTTCAAAATAAAAGTTTAAATTGCTAAAAATTCTTAGCTAAGAAGTGCGCTTATCTTGATGCAAGATATATGTTCTCCAGTGTTTTCAGAAATACTCTACGAGGAAAGGTTTAATGTTTTAACTAGGAATTTTGTGCTTTGAACAAAGATTATAACCTGAGATCCAGCAGAAAATAACTTCAACACAGCACAAGTCTTACAGACTTGCAGGAAAGACTAACAAGAATATAGATGGTTGTATAGCACAGACCGACTAGGTGATGTTGTAACAAGCTGACTTGCTTGATGGATTACTCTCCCATGTTGACAGTGTACCTCATTTCAAAATCCAAGGTGTGAGTGTTCTTGGCTTGTGTTTGTAAATTTGCTAAACAGCAGTATTTTTACTATTCAGATTAATTTATTGTACAATTAAGTATGAGATTGAGGTAAAATTGTCTCCATGATTAACAGCAGCATATGAGCTACTTGAGCTATTTTTCAGCGTATGAGGCAAACTTCAGTAACTAGTGGGACAATGTGTCTGTATCTTGTACCATTTACAATCTGATGCTGGGTATTATACTTCCTTACTGTTACGGAAGGGATCCAGAATACTATGTATGAGGTAAAGTATAGTAAGGCAAAAATTTAGAAGTTGGGTATGAAAGATGTTGCACTTGTACGGATTGCTAGTCAGTGAATACTAGATTTTCAGCATCAATACTATGAATTATTTATTGGACTACAAGTAGCAAACAATCCTGCGATTTTATTTTCATAGTGATGGTGTCTGGGATCCAGAGAAGTGGCATGCATCTTTATATCCGAGTTCAGGAAGAACTTCACCAGTGGAAAGCTTTAAAAAAGATTTGGATTCAGATCGAACTTCTCTTATGCGTAGGATAGTAGGTAAGTGCGTCCTTATAGCACAAGACTCAAAACTGAACATAGGCTGTTGGCAAAACCTTTCCTTTGGGATGATGCAAATAAGACTAAACGAAGTCTGTCTGAAAATTTTTTGCACAGAATAAGTGTCTAGTTTTTTGTAACTGTTATCTAAGAACAAACTTAGGTAGCAGTCAGTTGCTATATCTTGCTATATAATAGTAAATACATATACAAGTGCAGGGGACAATTTCCCTGCAATTCAAGACTGAGTACTTAGAAGGTCTATAGTGGGAAAGCAGGCACTTCCTGGGAAAGCAGGCACTTCCTAGGAGACCACAATGATTCCTCAATATCCAACAGTAAACTTAATTTTTTTTCCTTTGTACTTGCTGTGGTCTCGGCAACATTACCTTTGCAAAAATAAGTCATGAGTGTTTTCCTTCAAAAAGCTCTGGGACAGCAGCAAGGCTATGGAACAGAAGTCTGTTATACAGGTAATGGGCTTGTATTTACTAATACATTAAATTAAATGCTTTTTGTGTGGTCTTTGACTTGTAGATCCAAGAGAACGAGTGAAGGAAGATGACTTGGATGTAGTCTTAAGTCCACAAAGGCGAAGCTTTGGAGGTGGCTGTCATGTAACTGCAGCTATTAGCTCGCGTCGAGCAGGGAGCCCATTAGAAAAGGAGAATGATGGTGTCCGTGTTATTGGTGGCCGTAGGATTGGCAGTGGAAGAATTATCTCTTCTCGTAACTTTGATAAAGACCACCGGGGTGGTGAAAAAGACATACGCGACTCCAGAGATGCAAGAGACAGAGATCGTGAGAGGGACTACAAAGACAAACGCTTCAGGGTTTGTTCTTTCTTTTCCTGATTGCGTGTTAAACCAGAGGTTTTGGACATTTTGCACTAAAAGCAACAGAGGCAGGTTATCTGTATATAGCAGTTGAGTGTTCATGCAAGTAGGCCATTTCCTCTTAGAAGTACCTTTATGGTTTAAAGGGTGAGCACTCAGTACTTCAGAAACTTAGTTTTTGATCCTTCTGACAGCTCAGCTGGGGTGCATGTAACACTGTGTATCTTACAAACTCACCTGTGGTAGATTTAATAGCAAGATATTTAAAAGTCTGATGGTTTGATTATAGTTCTTGACCCTAGCAGTTGTCAGTGAGCATTGTCTTTAACCTCAGCAGATAGAAGCTTTCCATGTTTTCAGGCATTTTTTAAGAGGGGGAGAAAAAGGAACCACGAGCCTACTTCTCAGGTTACAAATCTGAGTTTATATAGGCACTTGCAGACCAATAGCCTTCACTATAATGGAGCAAAAATTCAGCTCTGAATCTTTTAAAATTTAAAAGCTTACTGAGCATGCTGAGTGTGCATTTAAACATTTTTTAAAAAAGAAAAGGTGTGAAAAGGTTGTAATTTGCTTTGGAGGTCTTATGAAACAGCATTTAATGGTTAATGTTTTTAATATTCTACTTCAGAGGGAGTTTGGTGACAGCAAACGTGTCTTTGGGGAGCGAAGAAGGAATGACTCTTACACTGAAGAGGAACCTGAGTGGTTCTCTGCTGGTCCTACAAGTCAGTCTGAAACCATTGAGCTAACAGGCTTTGATGACAAAATTTTGGAGGAGGATCACAAAGGGAGAAAACGTACAAGACGACGTACAGCCTCACTAAAAGAAGGTACTGGCAAATTTGGCAACAACTTTGCTTGTCTGCTGGTATGGTGTATTGCTACATATAGAGGTGCTTGTTATAGATCCCGGCAAGTGTAAAGAATCTTTGATCATAAACTTGCATAGCTTTTCGTCATCCTGAAGCACAAGAGCAATGACTGATTGCAAATACCTTTAAGTGATAAAGTGCTCTTTTTCCAAAAGAAAGGCAGGACTCAGAGGCTGGAAAAGAAACTTACATGGATGTTGAATGATACTGGGAATTTGTAGTCCATTAAAAGGGTCTTGTCCATTTTTATATCCTGCTGTTTGTTAAAGGCTTGGTTTAAGCTAAGCTAATGCTCTGAGGTACTTGAAATATTTTTTTCTTCTAGTAATACTAACATTAAGCACACTGATTTGGATGTACAGCAGACAGTAATATAGCTTTAAGCTGAATTCTTGATCGAAAACCAACAGCATCTGTATCTGCTTGGTGTGACACAACATCTGATCTGTTCTGTGTACTGGGTTGATCAGGATGCAGTTGTTTACACACGATTCAATGGGAATCCTTACGTCTTTGAAGTAGATAATCTTAATTACAGACTAAAGCTCTGCACTAGGGTTCTAGCAGGCTCTAGTTTCTGTTGTGGCAGACTGCAGCCAGCACTGTATTATAACCCATGAAATATCGCATAGGTGGCTGGATTACTTTGGTCCTGTACTTCTAATTCCTAGGCAAATGCGTTGCCTGTTGGGCACTGTTCCTACAGCAAATGGTCAAGTTGAGTGACTCAGCAATTGCTTGATTTTCTTTTTTTAAGGAATAGAATGCAATGGTGGAGTGGCAGAAGAGGATGAAGTGCAAACTGTCCTTGCCAATGAGACTCCAGCAGATCAGGAAGTTCCTAGGGAAGCTGTTTTACAAGAACCAGCTCCAGGAGAGTTTGACTTCAATGAGTTCTTTAACTTGGATAAAAGTGTTCCTGGCCTAGCTTCGGTGAGGTGTTCTGGTGGTTTTGTTTTGGTTTGTTTTTTTTTAAGACTGGCTGTATTCATGAGAAGCATTTTTGCTGCTGCTGCAATTAGTAAAATCTAAGATTTCTTGCTTTGTGAAAGTTGCTTTATGCAGTGTGTAAATCTAAGATGAATTTGCAGAAATTTAGCTGTGGAGTGTTAGGATGTTACTTATAAAATCTCCAAAGAAAGTGTATGAGGGGAAGTAGTTGATTTTTTTTTTTTTTTTCTTCCTTTCTTTTGGTCATGACTTAAACTCAAGATCAACATCCTGGATGGATCATCTTTGGAAGTATTACAGATATGTTCAGAGAAGATTCAGTGTACAAATTTAACATAGCTGAAAACAACTTTTTGCAGCTAAGTCTGGGAATTGCAGCAAATGAATATTTTGTGTGAGTTTCCTGGAAGGCAGTAAGCCTTGGAGACACCTGATGAATACTGTCTGCGAGATACAGTTGCATTGTTATCAATACCAGTGATGCGGCTGAAAGGATGTATGCCTGAGAGGGTTTGAGTCTTTATTACTTAAACCTCTGTGTAGTGGTTAATTAATTATTTAGAACTATTACTACTGAGTTGGAAAAACAAACATAGCCTACTAATTCAGTCAAAAGCATGTTTAAATAATGTTATTGATGTGCCTAATAGATACTCTGTGTAGCATATGTAGGATGCTACTGATACCTAGAAGCTAGTAAGAAGACTATGAAGACGACTGACAGTTGCACCACAAGTTTCTTCCAATAGTGGATTTTTATCTCCATCTATGATTTGATGGGGATTCTGGTACTTCTGTTGGTAGTGTACAGTTCTTGAACATCTGATCTCTAGGGGTAATAGTGGATGGTTGGTGCTTGTTTTATTCTGAAAACTATAACTGGTCTGTATTTTAGCGTGCTCTTCCCCTTCACCACAAGAAGGGGTAAGCAGGTCCAGCAAGTACTGACTAAGCATGGGCCTAGTCCATAAACTGCTGATGTTTCTATTTGGATATCTCCATAGGAAGAAAAGCTATTCTTGACTATTCTAAGTGGTATAACTGATTTGTAAATAGAATTTGAGTAAAAAGTCTTAGTGTTGTAGAAAGGTGAATGTATTTTTAAAAAGAAAGTCTTATTCTGATAGCAAAGAAACAGACTTTATGTGCAGTTTAGAAATGTTAAGGTTTAAAAAAAAATAGAATCCTGACCTAGTCTTTAATGTGGAAAAGCTGTTTGTATTATAAAAGATTCATCATACAGTGGCAGTAATTCAACAAATACATAGTGGAGAGTTCATTCTCCCTATAGAAGATGTAAATGATGTGTCTGTAGACTTGACAATCTGATTTTCAGCATATCTGCAAGTTGGTGACTCCTTCCAAAAGCAGGAAATTCCTAAGTTACAAAACATCTGCTGATTAAACTTCAGTGGGCAGATGTTGTAAGTTGTCAAAAAAGTGAGTTTCAGACTAGCCAGAGCATATCATAATATTTTTTCTTTGTACTGGTGATATGTCTGTGACAAGTGTTACAGTAGATTTGTACATTTCCTGACATAACTGTCTTAATTCTTCGAACATGTTAGATTCAAGCAATTAAAGCCAAATGGATCAATACTGTCTTGTTTTTGCTGTTGGAAATAGTGTTGAGTGCCCCTTGTTTCGGAGAAAACAGCTTCTCTGGCAGAAGGAAGCTGTTCTTCCTTTTGTCTAAAAGTAAATGTGCTGCATGGTGAAACTGCGTCTGTACCTGTTGAGCAGTCTTTTAATTAGATATTATCTTGCAAGGTTAGAAGTCTTTAGTTTAATTTTATAATGCACTGTTTTTTAAATATTTGTAATGATTAGCAAACAAGTAAACAGTCGCTATAAACTGTAGCAACTTCTGATAGGCCAGCTCTATGAAGTACTGCTTAGTGGCCTCAGTTCTGCCTGAGGGAGAAGGTGCTGGCTGCCGGTATGTTGCTGCTGACTCAGACTCTGACTTGAAGAATGCAGCCCTTAGTCCCAGAATGGCTCGACATGTGAAGTGCGAGCAAGTAGCCCTTACCTACTATTCTTCTCTTCCAGCCCTTGTGGGATGCTTACAAATCAGGGAGTAGTCTTTGCACTTCATTCCAGGCTCTGTCCTTGGCCAGTGATGGAACTGAATTGAATCATGGTTGCAGAAAATACAACGTATCAGAGTACTCCTTCTGTACAGTGATAGGGACCAGCCTTGAGCCATCTGGCTGTCAGAATTACTCGTTGTTATAATTTGTTTTCATTCTTGTGGCAAATGCTTCTCAATTTTTTTTGCACATTCACTTTAAAATGGTGTAGTTAATGGTCTTTAGATGCTCTGATGCTGTTTCAGTTACAGTTTTACTCTGAACAAATATTTGGTATAAATAAAAGATGTATGATGGGTTATGCTAACTGACTACACAAATGCTGCCATATTGGAAGGGGGGGGGGAAAAAACAGTTCTAAGCTTCTAAACTCTAGGAGCAGCATCTAGTTGTCTGTAGCAGAAGAATCTTGGTTGCACAGTAAAGCTTCTCAAAGATGTTGCTGATCTTGCTTCTGTTAAGATTGTTATCTTTTTTTTCCCCCCCATAATCTAGATGATAGAGGATGTGCTGGGGGAAGGTTCAGTGTCTGCCAGCAGGTTCAGCAGGTGGTTTTCTAATCCGAGTCGTTCTGGAAGTCGGTCAAGCAGCTTGAGATCTACGCCACACGAGGAACTGGAGAGGCTAGCAGGTAAGACTATACAGGGTCAGATAGCCTCCTTCCACATTCCTTCCTACTCATTCAATAAGAACGTGGCAGATAAAGCTTTAGGATGGTGAATTCTCCCACAGTTTAAGCACTTGACATTCTTCTGGAAGCACTTAGAGTAAGCAGCTATTAAGTTCTTTTTTATAAATGTTCTTGTCATGCTTCTGATGACTTCCCAGCTGATCTTGGGCAAGGGGTGTAAGGCATAACTTTTCAGTGACATGTTGAAGTTGGTTACCCATATATGTTCATCTTGAGACATTGGGTTGGTAAACTGATGTCGCAGTGCCTCCTGGTTTTGCTGTTTCAGGTCTAGAGCAAGCCATTCTCTCCCCTGGCCAGAACTCTGGAAACTACTTTGCTCCCATTCCATTGGAAGACCACTCTGAAAACAAAGTGGACATCCTAGAAATGCTACAGAAAGCCAAAGTGGACTTAAAACCTCTTCTCTCAAGTCTTTCAGCCAACAAGGAAAAACTTAGAGAGAGCAGTAAGTGCCTCTTCAGATATTGTCAAGTTCTTGTGATGCAGTATCTCAAGGCAAGAGGCTTGGTATTCCGGAAACCTCCGCTGCCAAGTCCAGGAGTAGGACGTAATACAGGTTTACTTACACTACTGAAAACCCAATATTCAACAGATCTCAGCTGTGTCAATGTCATCACTGTTTCTTTTCATCCTAATCTCAGGATGACATCAGGACTCTATCACACTGTTTGCTGGCCAGTAATGATCATAAGTTAAGATCATGCAAGTCTTGATCTGAGTTTCCGGCTTTGTCTATGGCATTTACATACATTTTTCGTACTGGAGACTGGTAATGTCAGCTCTGAAACTGTGCGGCATTTAAACTCTGGCTTTACCGAAACCTTAAAATGTCATTCTTGCAAGCATCTGTAATCACATTGATCCATTAAGTATCAGCATCTAAAAAAGAAGGCTTGAGGATGTCAGTTTTTTCAAGTGCATACTGTAGACTGGAACTTCTTAAGACTGTTGCTAGCACTTGAAGCACAGTGGTCTGTGCTCGCTGTTCAGTGTGTTAAGTAACTAACATAGAGCTACAACATGGAACAGATTTCTCTTAGTTATGCTGACTTGGCTAGAATCACGGGATTCCAGAGAACTTAGTGTGTTAGAATTCGCTTTTGCTAGCATCAGCTGTTCTAAACAGAGTTCAGGTCTGACTTTAAACTTACTGTTCCAGGCACATCCATGTTAGAGATTTGCATGTTTGGACCCATAGCATGCATGGAGGGTACAAAATGCATGTGTTCTTTGAAATCTTATGTCTAATTCCAAATTGTTTTCTCTTTGGCAAGCAGCATGTATTGCCATGTAAACTGGACTGAACAAAAGGTAATGCTACTCGGATTTGTGTGAAGTAGCTAGGAAGGAAAGCATCCAAGTGCTGCGAATATTCTTAAGCATCCAGTCTGGGAGTAGGGAGTGTTGGCTAACATGTGGAGAACTTTCTCTTAATTTGACTTAAATAGAACTACAAGTCTTTTCTGTGTTCTGCTTAGCCTGACTTTCCTACTAAAAGCTTTTTAAACTTTGATCTTCACAAACCAAGGATGAAAGAACAAAAATTGTGGGGAAGCTTCTATTCACCAAAAAGTTACCTGATGTGGGTTCTGTATTCCCATAAAATGCTGTAGAGTTCTTCAGGTGTTGTGGAGTTTTCAGGTCAATTTCTCTCCACCACATCATTTATTTCCTCATGTTCCATACTGCATGTCTGCATCATTGTTTCTTTTTTCCACGTTCTTGCCCAAATTTCGAGTAAATCTTATTTCTTTGGGCCAAAGTCTGCTACAGCAACCCATGGCATGCTCCTGTCTCTTCTTTCTTTTTCTCTTAAGGGGTTATACCTTGTGATGTTTGTTAGCTGGTCCATTAAGCATGTCTAGCCTTGATGTCGGGCACTGATAGATATTTATATATGCATACAGAGGAAAAAAAGTATGGCTTAATAACACTTGTACCTTATTCTGGTTATGCCAGTGAAGTCTTGCTATAGTGGCTTTAATTTCTGAGCAAAAAATGAAAAATCTGCTTCAAACTTTATGCACACCAAACTAAGTGTGTAACTGAGTCTCCAAAGTATCTAAATTTTCCAGGTATGTATTCTCTCTACTTCTGATAGCTTCAGACAATTTGATGTCGCTTACACTGTGGCTGTAAGACCGTCTGGTCTCCTGGAGTATAAGATAAATGGAACTTTCCTAACTGAAAAAGAACAAACTCAGTTGTCAGATGAATGTTCCCTGTTAAAAGCAGATGAAGTTGTAAAATGTAGTAATGGCATGTCTTGCAGGGTAAGCTAGTGAGAACTTAAAAGCTGAAACCTAAATAGGTTCTTGGGGAGCCTTACATGCCTGTAGCTGCTCATGGCAATGCTCCTAATTTAAATATAAGAATATCAGTCTAAACGCAGGTCAGGCATGATTTGACAGCTAGTGTGAATATCAGAAGATAAGTTTTTGGCTGTTCCTTGTTTTCAAACAGCTTGTATTCAACACTTGCACAAGAACTGTTAGCTCACTTATAAACAGAGTGCCATGGTTTACCAGTATTTTTCCTGTATTTCTCAGCACATTCAGGAGTTGTACTTTCAGTGGAAGAAGTTGAAGCTGGGCTAAAAGGCCTGAAAGTGGACCAGGAGGGGAAAATTGCTACTCCATATATGGCCGAGCAAATGGAGGAAGCATTAAATGTCACTGGCTCCAGACATATCAAGAAAGATGGAGATATGACTGCATTTAACAAACTAGTCAGCAGTATGAAGGCAAGCGGGACTCTACCTTCACAGCCCAAAGTCAATGTAAGTAGGAGACACCTGGGTCTTCCAAACTGTAAATGGTTATATGTTATGAACTGGAAACCCCTTACACAACCCTTCTGATAACATGTGAGCCTTGACTGGATACATCAGCATGATATTAAATATAGGCATACATTTAGAATATTGTGGCTTGGAGGGGGAAGTAAGGGAGGTGCTTTGGTCACTTTTCTCTTAGCCAAAGTAACTGAAAGGGGGGACTTTTTTTATTTTGAAGTTCACAGGGTTGATTTCGTGTTAAGTTTCTGAAAACCTCAGAACTCTCGTACTATGTAAGAAGTCTAATAATTGCCACCTTGAAAGTGGACCTATGTGAATATCTAGTCTAATTGACTAATATCTGGACTTGAAGACTATAAATACTTGCCCCCAAGAAGATCCTCTATGATGAAAAGGCTGAATCTTCTACTATAGAGGACATTTCAATTAGTGTTAAGATTTTCCTACACTTGAATTCATCCCGTCTTAACCTTATTTAATAAATCTGTGGAAAAGGTACTATCTATATAACGGGTATCATCAGTCCACTCTTTATGGAAGACTTACTAGTGGTAGTTTAATGGTTGCCTCAGTGCTGTTATTCAAAGGCATTCTCTGTTAAAATGCTTGTAGTATGGGTATAATTAACTCTTACCTGAAGCTCGGATGTCTTGCTTGAGTGACTTTTGTTTTGCTAGAGGTATGTCCATGCATGATCTAATATTTTTAAACTTGAATTTTAAAATTATTTGCACTAGGATAAAACTAAACTGAGTACTTGGTAGCTGAAAGGTTAATATTAAACAACAGATGATACTAAGCTTTAGACTGGGAGAAATTGTAGTATGAAACTTCATCCTGCCACTAACTGCCTAAACAGTATGCTTGACCCAGGAGCTATCAATGACTGTTTCTGGCACCATAAAATTCTTCTAACAATGGAGTAAGTTTAAAGCACCTGTTTTTCCTGCCAAACTCCACCCAAGGACTTCTAGCCTCATCCCACTTCACTAAAGATAGCGAAGAATGTAAATTCAGCCTGTGAGAAATTTGCAGACTGTTTTCACACTTAAATCAAGACTTTCATTTCTTGCTGTCCCTTTACATTGACATGTAATTTTGATGCATAGAATAATATCTTAAATGATTTCTCTTGTATATGAACACTTTTCAGCTTGTGCCTAGTTTCAGTTGGCCACTTGACCCAATGTTTCATCTCCAGTTTACACAATATAAATTAATCTATCTTACTCAAACTTGACTAAGGCACACTGAACTACCTGCATGCAATCTAGCACCAGCCATTTTCTTAGCTAGGAAAGATCTGTGAGCCAGCTCAGCCCTTAACTTTGCTGGAGTTTTATTTGGCTGATGCATGGTTCTAACAGAACAGGTGAAATTATTTCTGTCACCGAGATGAATGTGGTGTGTCTCTTAATGAGTCTGATGCTTGTTGTATCCACGTTATAATGTTTTCATTTTCTTAGCAGAGCCTCGAGAGCCACTTAATGTCGCCTCCAGAGATGTCAGGCCAGCCTCTATCAAAGAATATTCTGCAGGTACTTCTTATTGGTGGGGGAAAGTACGTTTAGCAGGCATCCCTGATAGGAAAATGAAAATTATTTGAAAATAAGACATTTAAGGCAATTATGAGATCAGTAGTCAGGCATGACTCCCTATAGAGGAAAGAGAACCAGTCACTAGTTCAGCATGACAAGAGAAATTTTCAGGTAAACTATTTCCCATGATTACAACTTGAAAATGAAAAGCCTGGCTAAGTGCCTAATTCTAAGGGCAATCCAGAATTGGTGTATGTAGTTGCATAAGTCCACCTTGTCTCTTAAACTTGGTATAAATAGTGTAGCCTATGGTGTAGTAAAATGAGCTTGTTTGTATAAATTGATCATATTCTGAACATTCTTTCATTACTTATTTGTAGGAACTTCTTGGTCCACCCATTACCAGACCTGCTTCATCAAATGTCTTAAGTGGCCTGATAGGTGGTCTGGAACCTACAGCCTCTTTACTGACACAAAGAGCACCTTCTCCCCCCATTCCACCTGTGTTTCCAACTCGAGCTGCTTCTGCGGATTACCTGCGTCATAGAATATCTTCACCCATTGGTGAGACTGGGTGCAATACACTTTTTTCCTTTTTATTACCTGAGTTTGTTTTAAAGAATGCTTTACAGAACAATTAAAAACTTCCTGGCACTTTTGATGGGCAGCTAGGTCAGTGTTGGCCTTGAGTGCAAGATGCATTTTTGCTTTAAGGTTAACTTCCAAAAAACGTAGATGTCTCTGATCAACTAGACCTCACAGTAAATTCTGTGTGGAGTAATGTGTTCAGCTACTGTATAAGAAGCCAATTTTCAGGGACTACTTGGCCATTTCTATTGTGAAACACTACTGGTAGCCTCCCTGTAGCTCTCCAGCCTACCGACAAGGAAAAGACAGCTCTGTGTGGACTTAAGGGGTGAGCTGGGAGTCTTCACAAGGAATCCTTAATTCACGTAGAATTGTTTAACTTAAGTATGTGTATTGTATATATTGAAAGAAACTGTTAGTCCTTTTAAATACAACTGTTGAATGCTCCTTAGGTTTTGGACAAGGTTCTCAGCAATTGCTTGGTGATCCGTTTCCAGGTGTAAGGAAGCCCATGAGTCCAGTTGCTGCACAGGTTAGATTAAATGCTTTTTGCTTAATGTGTTAATCTTTGTTGTGTGGTCTAGAACTAACTGCAGGAAATACAGACTTAGCTGTTGCATTCAGATGTTTATGCTTGCTTAAGTTCACTCTGAGAATGCAAAGTCTAATTCGGTGCAGTCTGAAAACCTCATTGTAATTGGTACCATAGAGTACCTCAAGTACAAGATTTTTTGAAACTTCTATTGTCCATCAATAAAATAAATGGCTGTTAGTGGGTAGACACTTTGTGAAGACATTAGTAGCTAAAGCATTAAATCGTCAGTATCTTAGAAAACACCCAACAAAATACAAGCTTTGATTTGTGCATGTTTTTTATACAACTCTACTCCAGATGAGTCCTTTGGAAATACAGCAAGCTGCATTAGAGGGACTAGCGTTACCACATGACTTAGCCATACAGGCAGCAAACTTCTATCAGCATGGCTTTGGTAAACCCCAATTGGACAAAAGCCGAGATGGCTACAGAAACAGGTGAGTATCTGACTGCAAAATTCAAGGGGTACGCTGTCAACTGATTTTTTTTAATGTATCTTCTTTCACCAGCTGTTAATACTAGTGACTCAAGCTTGTATTGGTTCTTGACAATCGTGCCTTCCACTCTGTGCCAAGAGTAGAGCTGTTCGTACTAACTCCCTGTCCGTTAACAGGCAGCAGCGAGTGACTAAATCACCTGCACCAGGACACAGAGGGAATGCATCTTCTCCTGCCCCTACAGCATCCATTACCAGCATGGTCAGTACCTAATGTATAATGATTGTAGGAAAAGCTTTAAAAGTGTCTGCAGTAACTACATTATAGCAATTGTAATCGGTAGGAGAAAGGGAGGCCATATAAGAGTTAATTATATTTGTGTTATATCGGTGGCCACATGATACGAGTTACACTTCATACTTAACTGCATGTCTTCGCTTTGGAAAACAGCCTTTTCTGACCACTATCTTGTCTAAAACTGAAGAGGTACTGTTAATATTACCTTGACATGGTCTTTTGAAACCAAGGGAAGATAACTGTGAAAATTCAGGCACCGGTATTTTGGTACTTAAGTTTTCAGAAGACAAGTGCTGAAGGCCATCAGCCACTTCAGAGAACACGGGTCTTCAGGTATGAAGTGACTAACCTAAGTGTCTGTAGGTTGAAATATTACCTAGGAGTTTCAGGGTCGCTTTGGGGGGAAAAAAAAAATCTCAAGGCCAAGCTGTTGCCTCACTGCCTTCAGCACTATGTAGAATGTTGCTTTGATCTAAACTTTCCAATTAATTGGTCAAGTACTTGTAGCTCAGGACTAACATAGACTATCAGCTGCTAAATCAAACAAGTACTTCTGTTTGTATACCAAATGAGTGACTTCTGCAGATGCTACATAACTTTGGGGGGAAAAATACAAACGAGGCAAGAGTTTTCTGCAGGTCTGCCAGCCCTGAGTTAATACAGATAAGGTAGCTCTGTATGAATTCCTGTTGAGCTGCTGTTCTGAACCAATAGCAAAGAGGAAACAACTGTAATTTAAAATACAGCTCATCTATTTTGTTTCAAGCCTGTTAAGGTACATTTAACTGAGAAGATCTGCTTGTTTTAATAAAGGTATTAGAGTTCTGCAAAAGCTAAAGAGAACTGCTTAAACTATAGAATAAAGCTGTGAAACGAGGTAAAGTTGAGTCAGCCACTGTGTGCCCGTGATTTTAAAGAGCTTTAAATGGAAAGGATGTACTAGAATTGGTGTCCACCCACAATTAAGATCGTGTGGCCTAGATAATGAGCACTGAGTAAGGTGTTGTTTCTTACTATGTTCTCTGCAGCTATCTCCTTCCTTTACACCTACCTCGGTGATTCGCAAGATGTATGAGAGCAAGGAAAAAAGCAAAGAGGAGCCAGTTTCTGGGAAAATGAAAGTCAGCAATGGTAAAGATGAAAACCAGAGGCTAAATGAAGGTACTGTAATGGCTTTAAAATAACACACAAAAGAGATTTGGAATAGAATCAAAGAGCTTCAGCACATAATATGCTCAAGCTAACTTTGGACATTCCAGACTTGTGGAGATGAGGAGGGTGTAGAAGTGAGCCTATACTAAAAGGAAGGGTTAGAGAGGACACACTTCCAGGTGCAGTCTTTCAGCAGTGTTGGATTTAAATCCTTTTTTTTCCTTTCTGTCAGTTTGTGAGCAATAGTGATGCTAAGAGTCCTGGACCAAAACTGTTTCTTTGCAACTGGTCTTGATGAACAAGCATATTAACAATAATGCTTCCATATCTTTCTACACCAGTAATCGAATACAAAAAAACTTATAGCTATCTCAGTCTTAACTCAACAACAAAAGTTAAGACCAATTAAGCTCTTTAAGTGTAGCAGATCAAGAAAGCATTTTGTCACCCAAACTGATGTAAGTGGCTATTAGAAGTGCTCAATACCGATTGCCTGACCCAGTAAGACTAACATGCCTAGTTGACATGACATTGTACTTCAGTACTGATAGCTACAGAGGTAGCTTGCAGTTCCCATTACAGAGCTGACTTTTTTCCTTTTAGCACTCCAGCTGTTACAGCTACCTGATAGCAGATGACTAAAGATATTTTAGGCCTTGTCTAGCTGATCTATATGGTCTGTGAAAGTAGCTGCTTGAGGTGCTTTAGGGTTCTGTATCTTGCTAAGGAGATGTCAGACATAGAAGGCTGCTGCTAACCCCCAGACACATCGAAACTGAAAAAAAAACTTTGGTCTGGATTTCTGGTGCAACTCCAAATTATAATCTTGTCTAGGGAGAATCCCGTGTACCTCCTGACTCCTTTGGGACTGACTCATCCATGCTGCCAGTTGAAAATTTCTAAGAGGAAAATTAAGAATTAAAGGTGGAGTCGCTGCTGACTCTGACCTAATCTAAACCTGCTGTCAAGAGATTTCTGTGGAACATATTCCTTATTACTGTTTTGAAATAACTTGGCTGAAAGCATCCAGGAAAGACAGATGCTAACTATTAGACATATGACTAAAGTTCAGCTAGTACTGGAATCTAGCTATCAAATCCAGTTATTAGCTTTAATTTTCATTAGATGTAATCTCTAGCTGTGGACTATAATAGCTGTATTCAATTCTAGCTACAGATAACCTACTCTCTAGTTCTGTGGAGAATGCAGATCAAGAAACTTTGCCCACCTTAGGTACCAAACTACCTGCACTGCAACGCTCTGCATGTTCCACACCTCTTACCCAAGCAAATCGTTGCACCAAAGAGCAAGACTACAGGCCTAAATCAACTGGTAGAAAGACTCCTACAATGGCCTCCCCAGTACCAGGAGGCCCTTTTCTTCGTCCTGTTCATCAAGTACCCCTTGTTCCCCATGTACCAATTGTACGACCTGCTCATCAACTGCATCCAGGATTGGTCCAGAGAATGCTGGCACAGGGGGTTCATCCGCAACATCTTCCTCTGCTGCAAGCAGGTAATACATCCTTTCTTTTTTCCCCTTAAGTTAATGCACGTTCTCTGTAAGACTGACTTTGAGTTGGGAATAGCACAAACTGATACTCCCTACTGGTAATGTTTATTACATTAAAACTTAACCTTAAAAAAACAGGCAATTAAATTCCAATCCATCTAAATACATAAATGTTTGTTTTGATTTATGTTCCTTATGCTTATTAGTTAAGAAATTTCCTTACTCTTGTTCAACAGGCATGCTTCCTCCTGGGGTGGACCTGTCTCACTTGCAGGGAATATCTGCTCCCATCCTTGGCCAACCGTTTTATCCACTACCAACAGCCAGCCATCACATCTTAAATCCACGCTCTGGGACACCTTTGCAGCTAGCGATGATGCAGCAGCAGCTACAACGATCAGGTAGGCTGAAACATAAGAAGAGTGAGTTTTGGAACTCTGCCTAGCCTGCCCCAGGTACTATACTTGTTGGCCTGTTTCAGTATACTGTGTTAACTGGAAGCTATTTTGGTAATTTAGATATTCATAAATGCTAATCTTTTGGGGGTATTGCAGCAGTTCTGGCCACTGCAGGCTCTCTTTTATGCCAGAAGAAAGTCCCAGTGAAGCATTCACTTTCAAGATGCGTGTTGCTATTGACAGATCTGCCCCTTGGAGCATGTATGCTGTCTTTCCGTCCTTGCTGGGTGAGAGGCCACCTGCTTATCTCAAATAAAATGCTATTTGATGCTGGTCTCCCAGTTAAAACCTGCATGACACTGTGTCCAGATCTGGCAGTGTCTGACAGCTTATGGGAGTACTAACCAGAGAATAAACATGTGGGGTCTGAATTTCCCAGGGCCAATGAAGTAAGAGCCACATTGATCTCACGTGCCTTATCAGGTGATTCTTCTGGGCAAATCTCAGTGTCGGGTGAACATATTACTCCACCTTTAATAGCTTTACATTTCACAGGCACCGGAGCACAGGGATCACCCGCTGGTGCACAAACAACCCCTCAGAATGTGCTGTCTCGGACTGGATTATCTCATGGGCACACACAGCTTGACCATCGCCCCAGCCAGAGAAGTGGCTCTCCCATTGGCCTTGCAAAATGGTTTGGTTCAGATGTTTTGCAGCAGCCTCTCCCTTCCATGCCATCCAAAGTCATCAGTGTAGATGAACTGGAATACCGGCAGTGAACAGTGACCACTGGGTGGGACACTTGTGATTCTTTAGACTGGATAAAAATGTCCATGGTCAGGACTTCACCTCTGTTTGTTTTTGGGGCTTTTATTTTTAGCACTCTGTGCAGAATTTCTTTTTGAGAGACTAAAGCACATGGCACCTGTCCTGGTCTCATGTCTGCATCAAGACTAAAGGATCCATTATGGCTTGAATAGAGAAGCCTGAAGAAATTTAGATGCAAGACAAAGCCAGTTTAATCCTGGAAGTGTCTATTTTTTGTTTTTGTAAGATATGTGAATGAAGTGCTGATATTCTCTAGTGTAGAGGTAGCAGCTATGGATTCCTCCTGCAGAAAACTAAATGTATAGACCCTTGTGTACAGACTTGTGTATAAACAATCTTTTGTATATATACACATAGAATAGCCTTTTTGAATCTATACAGCTGTACATAAGAGTAGCTGATAACAGTTGAGCTTTAGTTGTGCCTATGGTTTGGATCTTTCTCCATTGTACATGTGGGACTTTCTTTAAGATTAAAGTTGCATATCCTAAGTGTGAGTGAACAGGATAAAGTTGCTTTGCCTTTTCTTGCTGCTCATCTCTCCTCTAGGTCTCCCTGTTACATTCTTTTGTCACATACTGTGCACTCAGTGTAGCTAAAGTGTCAAAGTAAAAAGCCCACATCTTGCTGTCTGTGTGTAAAAAAAGGTCTGACTCCTTGTGTGTATGACTCTTGCCATCAAATGAGAGAATTGTTTAGTCTTTAATAGCCTTGAGGATGGGACCTGGTACAGTAATGATAAAGCCAGATTTTCAGTCTGCGATAAGCAGAGACTGTAGGTACCTACTGGTTATAGTTCTTTCAAGAGGGCTGGTGCTGGTCCTTGTTTAGCTGCAGTATTTTCCTTGTTTTAATCTTTCAAACCAGTTACTAAAGGTCATCAAAATGGAGCCTTTAAATCCTCACCCTTCAACTCCTCAGTCATAGCTGTGGTATGTTCTATACTGCCTTCAGTTCTATTTATAGAAGGGAGTCCCAAGAACTGTCCTAAATCTAGTGTGCATCTACTGATGCAATTACTGTGAAATTTGCCTTTGGAGTCTTGTTCTGTGGCTTGAAAGGAGGAGGATGGGGTAGTTTTGTGATCTTACTGTGTATATTTGGTTTTAAAATACTATGTTCCTTTTAAGCCTGTTTCACTTTCCTGAACAGTTAAATGTTCTCCTCCATCCTTCTACTGCATGGTTCCTCACTTCACTTTCTCACTTGTGCTGAGTCTAGTACTGCTGTCATGTCCTCTATCTAGCGTAGGCCATTGTGCTCTTTTAAAAAAGGTGAAAGCAAAACCAGAATTCTCACAAACTTGCTCTTTCTTAGGTCTCACTGAATGCAAAACCAGCAGCAGGAGAAAAAAAAAAAAATCACTTGACTGTATTATAAGAATTGCCAGCATGCTGTGGTGGGTTTGTTTCAGTCCAGCAGAGACAATGTTGTACAGAAATAGCAAGCTGAAATCTCCGATGCGGAATCCGTTGGGGGTCACTCATACTTCTCTTCTAGTGGTTGTTCCTAAAACAATCTGTGTAAAACATGCAATCACCAGCTTGTCCTTGTAAGATTGTTTTCATACTTTTTTAACTTGACACTTTCCCAGTAACATTCTGTAAATAAAGTTGATTCTACCAGCTGTCTGTATCAACTGCTCTTGAACTAAACTATAATTTTTTAACAGTGTTCTTGTCTAAGCTAAAACTACAGTTTGAGCTGAATCTGTGGAAAATTTCAACTTTATCTTCTGGGGCAGGGGAACAGGAACAATCTGCTTTGAGGGTAACTGGCCTCACTGAAGACATACAATGGAACTGCTGCATTTAAATGTTTTTGTACAGGTGTGGTTATGTGTAAGGCATGAGCTTCCAGCATCCTTGAAGAACTCTTGAAAACTAACCAGCTCTAAAGAAAGGGTGAATGATGTTCACTGTTTATGGCTTCTGCTATGCCTCCCTTCCCATTAAGGCAGATAACCCCAGCACAGCTCCAGTAGTTTCAGCTGACTTATGCAGGAACCTACTTCTAACCTTAGGGGGAAAAAAAAAAATATTTGGGGAAAATGCTTTCTTACCCAGCTGAGTAGCAACCACTGTTGCAAGGATTTGGTGCTTGAATGGGTGTCTGAAATCACTACTTTTCATATGCGTAGTAACATGAGAGGGAGTGTTTTTGACACATTAAACACCCCTACTTCCTTTTATGTTAGAGCAAATGCTAGAGGCTAATGCATTTGATAAGGCTTTTGTTCATGTGAGAGCTCTAACTTTATTAATTTCTATTAAAGCAACACAACCACTCCTTTTAGCACAGCCTGCTTCTCTCGTACAACTTACTTGACTTCTCTAAGCAGGAAATTTCTTTTAAGAAAACTGAAGCCTACAGTCAATAACTCAGAACACAAGCATCTAGTTTACTTCCACTCATACAAACAACTGAAAAAGTGACTGCTTGTGAGCAGGCCCTACCATCTTTTCCACACCTGCAGGACTATTAATAGCCTTGAAGTATTCAAACAAGAACATTTCAGATTAAGGCAGCCAGAGCTAGAACTCTGCGTCCTCTAATGTTGTTTCATAAGATACAGTTCTCCAGCCTCTGCTTTTCATGTTTTGTTCTAAATTAGAACAAAATAATTCCTGATGTAAACTTTATTCCAATTTGGAAAGACACATACATACAGCAGAAAATCACTGCAGTACAAGTTGGCCAGAAACATCAGTTTTACTGTGCAGTAAGGTACTACCATAAAAACCCAATACCAATTTGCTATAGGTTTGATAGAAACAGCCTGTTCTTTGCCACTTACAACTAATGACAAGTTTCAGGCACAGTGGTGAACCACGTCAGAACAACTTTATTTCTTCACAATCTGAATAACATCCTCATCTTCAAGAGTATGGTCTTTACCAACTTTTTGAGGGTTGTGTTTAACAGATGAACCCCAGACCAGGGCACTGAAAGAAGAAAAAATATAAAAGGCTTAGAAGTGTAATATGCAAACAGCAGAACAACAGCTATTTTTGTCACAAAGCTCATACAGAAAGCCATGCTTAAGAGCTATTTTTATTCTGCAAGTACCTGGATGAGTGCTCTGTGTGAACCAGAGTATAAGCAGACCAAAACAAAGTATGAAGTCATCCAAAATACTTGTGGGCACAGGACAGTGGCCTGTAAAGCTGCATCTAGCCCTACTTTCTAATATAAAGAAAAACATTTTCCCCATAAAGGAAATTTATCCAGGAAAGTACATAGGAACACCAAATATAATTAATTATTAGGTTTAATTGTCATAGGGAGATCTATTCCATTCAACATCAAAAAGAAATCAAACCCTGTTTTCACTTCTAGTTTACAAGAGAATGAAAGAATATACCAGGAGGCAGATTGTTTTCTATTCTCTATAAATTATTCTTTTACAATAATACTTACTATTTGAAGTCTTTAATGAGATTTTTGTGGATCTTCATGCAAAAATCCTCCACTGTGGTCTTGCAGTAAGGCAGTACCACAGGAGAGGTGTAGTCTGGGAGCTGCCCTTTAGGTTTGGTGTAGCTGTAACACAGACAGGACAGTCAATCAATACCAAAACCTCCTCTTTTTCAACTCACCATGAAATTTCATAGGTTATTCACACTGTCGTCCTAGGTGCTTGTCCTGAGTTCCACTATTTCAGTGGTGACAACAGATACTCGCTAAAGTGTTTGGTGTTCTTAAGCTGAAAATGCATGTGGGTAGCCAATGGCTGCAGCAGGTTCTCCCTTGTAACTACAAAGGTTTACCTCTAGTGAGCTTTCTGTAGTTGCTTAGAAGATGAAACAGGAATATTTGATGGAAAAGAGCATCTACAGTATTGTGGTTCTGATTTGTAATTTTTTTCCTGTGAAAAACTCAATGTATATTAGGAAAAAAACGGACAAAGTCTATAGCCCAGATACCTAGACATACTAAATCCCTTTTTACAATAGATCTTACGTTGTCACAAGAAGATAGATACATATTTAAAAGATTACAGTTACTGAACTGTAAGTATTAATAGATTCATCCATTAATTCATCCAAAGAAATGCATTAGTAGTATGAGGTAAAGCTGTAATAATTTATAGTAAAAATATCTGAATTTTGTTCTTCCTCCAGCCTTTCAGTTCTGTTAAGAGAGCTGAATGTGAGTCACTCATGACAGACTGAAAAGACGTACCTCTGAAATTTGTAACTTTGCACTAAATTTGACCAGAAGTCCGTGTTTTCAGAATATTTTAAAACTTATTTTGGACTTGATTTTACAAAGTGTTCATTTAATTCCCCTATAAGAAGTTCAAAACACAGCACTTGTGACTGTTAGGAAACTCTGTCCATCACACAACAAGACAAGAGGAGCACAATCTCAGATTTACAGGTTAAACATTAGTAACAAAAGACATCATCATTTGAAAGCTAGAGTTCTGTGCTAATAGAAAACCATTATAAAATATTCATCATTCATACATTCTCGAGACATTCTTCAGTCTCAGCCTTACACTTAACTCCACAGAAGGCAGCAATTGGGACTCACATTCGTACTAGCTTCAAGTAGTCCCAAATTTTCTCCAGCAGATCATCAAAGTTCCAGCGATGATGAGCAGATATTGGTACACAGTGGGGTACTTTGTAAATAATGTCTAGTTCCTCAATGGAAATCTGGTCAATTTTATTTAGGACGTAAATGCATGGAATGTAAACCCTGCAAAGAGAAGGAAATATCATTAGAGCAGCCTAGCAGCAATATGCTGCTACCTTCGAAAAAGCTTCATTTTTTAAAAGGACAGCAAGGTGCTAAACAACATCTGTTGATACCACATTGCTAGCTTAGCTTCTGTGGGAAGCAAACCTCAAGAGATAATTCTTCTTTTTTTTAATATTATTTGCAAGTATGCCAAACCCAGGGTCCCAACAGTACCTGTTCCCTTCGACAACGTCAATTAGGTCATCAGCAGTGGCATCGCTGCGCAGTGTGACATCAGCATTGTGAATTTTATACTCTGCTAAGATGCTCTTCACTGTTTCAGTATCCAGCTCACTCTGAGGACACTGAACACAGACACAGTATTAAAAAGTTTACACTCAAATCAAGTATTACAATTAATAACGCTATCACCTAGCAATCGCTGCATATAGATTACTGGAAATAATAGCTGCATTGTAAGTTATTGGACTTGACTATGATTTTACCATAGGAAAATCCCTCAGGAGAGGGAAAAAATACGTAAATCGTAACAGCTTTATTTATATTAATGCCCCACTGATAGCTGCAATCAGACATTTCAGAAGTAGTGTTTCCTGTCAATCTGAAACCAGTTACAATACAAACCCATGCATCTACTAGTTCAGTGCCCAGACAACTGCATGTTAGCTACCTAGATCCCAGAGCAGAGTTCTGGTTTTTGGTATCTCTGGCTATTTCTATGCTTTTAAATGTTCAGTGGTAAATGGGAAATGAGGAGTAGTCCAGCTTGCAAGGCCTGGAACTCTGAGCAATCTTCTCCAGAAGAATGTTGCAGCCACCAAGCGAGAGGCAGTTTTTGCACACTCTCCTTTGGGCCTCGGAACTTGTAATTGTTGGAAGGCAACCAAGCCTCTGATTTGGGGCCAAGGAGGTGGTCAGGCTCTTAGGGCAGATATGGATGGCCTCCAAGAAAAGTAACTGACTACAGCACAGTACAGCAGTTCAGCTTCTAAAGAAGTCATAGCATAGGAATGGTCCCAGGCGCACCATTAACTGCAAATGCCTCTTTCTTCAAGGATTTTTTTTTTTATTTTGGTTAAAAAAAACTTCCAACTTACTGTGGCTGTAAGGTTAATGCCTCCTTTATCCTTTTTTTTAAAGCCGATATTGGGGGGCTTACTATTCAGACGAATTCCAAATCCCTCCAGTTCATTCTCAATTATTTTCTTGTGACCAAGGGGTTTCAGCACATCCAGAACAATCAGAATGAGATTACAAGTTCGAGCAACTAAGAATAAGAAAAAGAAAGTAATCTCTCAAATAAGTATGTACTTGGCACTAGTGAGGCTGCACCTCAAATACTGTGTTCAGTTTTGGGCCCCTCACTACAAGAAGGACATCGAGGTGCTGTCAAGCATTGGAACGGGCTGCCCAGGGAAGTGGTTGAGTCCCCACCCCTGGAGGTATTTAAAAGCCATCTAGGTGTGGTCCTTAGGGACATGGTTTAGTGGTGGGCTTGGCAGTGTTAGGTTAATGGTTGGACTCGATGATCTTAAAGGTCTTTTCCAACCTAAATGATTCTATGATTCTGTATTAAACCCGTGAAGGCCAGTATGTTGCTTATTTTTAAATTCCAGTATAAGACTGAAGTTTGTAGTACTGGCCAAGCACCACTGACAGACAGATCCTTACATGTTATAAGAATCACAGGCTGGAAGAATCTTCCCTCCTGTCTACATTCAGAGCCCAGAATGATGACAATAAGCTACGTAAAGAAATGAAGACAGCAGCCTTGTTTAATATGGGATCACAGCCACTTTCAAAATGATAATATACTTCCACTGCAGTGTCAATGCAGAGCACAAACTCAGCAAATACATAAAGCCAGAACTGAAAACAGAACAAAATGAAAATGGCTACTGCTTCCCATCAAGCAGCTCAATTCCAGCATACAATTCAGCTTTTTTAAGACATCAGAAACGGTGATTCAACCTTTCATTCTCACTGTACTAACTGAACCAGTGACAGGATGCTGCCTCCAGCTCTAATAAACTCACCTGCAATGACTTGCCGTCCTCTCCCTTTACCATCCTTGGCACCTTCAATAATTCCGGGGAGATCAAGTAGCTATTTGTTCAGAGGAATGAAAGTAACTAGTGAGAAAAACATTTCTCTTCATGGATAAAATAAATCTGACTTTTACCCTTCCCCTAAACCAGCTGACACTACTGCAAATCTGAATAGAACGTAGCAAAATTGTTTTCCCTTTGATTCTTATATATTGTATTATCCCGGGTGCCCTATTAGTACAATGGAACAGATAATCTCATGCAGAATATGAGAACTACACAGGAACTCCTCCCTCAGAGCAAAGTGAAAAGCAGCATAAAATTAATACCTCATGGAAACATTTGCAATGTATTCTCAATCACTTCTACACGTCACTTCTCACCTGCTAATGTCAGGCTAGACCATTCAGCTGTAACACCATCACATCTGTATATGCAATCTTAACCTCACAGACACAAAAGGATCTCACCTGTATCTTTGCTCCTTTGTATCTAATGACTCCAGGCACGGTAGTTAGCGTAGTGAATTCATACGCTGCCACTTCAGAGTATACACCAGCAAGATTACTTAGAAGTGTAGATTTCCCCACTGATGGAAAGCCCACAAACCCAATTCGGGCATCACCTGTCTTTGCAACATCAAAACCTGCAAATAAGGAGCAAAAATATTCCTTTAGAGACTGACATTTTCTGTCTTTTAAGGTTCTAGGCAATGGTCCTGCTGCTACTTTTAGTATTGCCTGAGTTAAAGCCAGGTAAGCTTCCCTAAAAAGGAGGATGAGACTATAAAACAGAGAGTTCAAAACCTGTATTGCCTTGCATGACTTTGTGTAACACTCCATGGCAGGTACCTGTCAATATAGTGTAGGTTGCAAGGCTTTCCCAGCAGGCTACCTGCCTTGAGTGTAGGGGAAGCATTCCCTTTAAGCACTGCAGCTTACACAATTCACACCTTTATATATGAAAACAGGTGCCTGCTGCAAGACGCTTCTTCATGTAAAACCCCTAAGACTTCTGCAAATACAAGACTGTATTAGCCAAAATGCAGAAGTCCTTTCATTTATGATTCAACAAGGGCTCCACCTCAAAGCCTTAGAAAGGCTTACGAGGGGGAATGATTTGAAGCCGCGCCAGGGCAGGTTTAGGCTAGACATTAGGAAAAACTTCTTCACCAAAAGGGTTGTCAGGCTCTGGAATGGGCTGCCCAGGGAGGTGGTAGAGTCCCCATCCCTGGAGGTATTTAAAAGAAGGATAGATGAGGTGCTTAGGGACATGGTTTAGTGGTGGGATGGCAGGGTTAGGTTAAAGGTTGGACTCGATGATTTTAAAGGTCTTTTCCAACCAAAGTAATTCTATGATTCTAAAGGGCCACAAACCATGGCTAAGGTCAAGGAAAGGGAAGGACAAGAGGGAGAAAAGGCGGCTGCTCTGATTTATTCAGCGGACAGTCAGTAACTATTTCAGCAGACAAGAGCCAGCCCCTTAGATCGATTTCCGTCACACGCCCCGCACTTCAGCGGGGAGGAGCGGCCACTTCTGCAGAGGCCGCCGAGGCGGCCGGAGCCTTCCCGCAGACCAACGCACCTTCCCCGGGGCCGCCGCCGCCGCCTCCCTTGGGGGTGATGAGCTCCCGGCGCAGCTTGGCCAAGCGGGCCTTCAGCAGCCCCAGGTGGTGAGCCGTGGCCTTATTCTTCTGCGTCCGGGCCATCTGCAAGAGCACGGAACCGAGGACTCACCACGGGAGAGGCTCTGCCGGGCCGCACCACCCCTCGGTCCCACCCCAACGGTACCGGCAGGGCCCTGTCAGCCCCTCACGGAGCGACACCACGGCCGCCCGCGCCCGGAGCCCCGCGGCCGCCCCGTCTTTGTGCCTGTCCCATCCCCTGACCGGGGAGGAGGGCGACGCGTTACCTCAGCCTCGATCTCCGCGATCTTCGCCAACGTGCCGCTCATCTCGGCGGCAGAGCCTCGGCCCCCACCCGCAGCCTCCACACGCAGCTCGCCTCCTCAGGCCCGGCCCGGCCCGGCAGCGCGCAGGCGCACAGCGGCCTTCTCCTGGGAGCGAGGCCAACGCTCGCGAGAAGCTGCGGGCGCGCGCATCAACGGCAGGCGGGAAAGAGCCCGCGGCGCGCGCCGCTCGGCCCGCCCGGTGTGAGGGGAAGGGCGCGGCGGGCTGCGGCGCCAGGGGGAGAGACACGGGGAGAGAGCGTGTGATGCGAGAGATCGTGTGGGGAGAGGGAGAAGGAGGCTGAGGCAGCTGTGGGGGTGTAGGAACGGGCATGAGCCTGCGATGCCGGGTGTGCGAGAGAGCTGATGAGAGGCGAGGGGCGCGGAGGAGAACGGTCGCTGTGAGGCTGAGGTGCTCATCCGTGAGAGGGGCACTGGTGGCGTTGCGCTGGGAGCGAGTATGGCAGCTGGCATGGGGTGCGCGTCCGTGAGAGAAAACGTGCGCGAGGTGTGGCGAGTGCCTGTGGCGACGAGAGGGAAAAGGGCTGTGCGGTGGGGCAGGGCGGCTCGCAGGTGTGCGAGCGGGCCTGCCTGCGGAGCCGGGGGCACTCGCCGCCCGTGAGGGGAGCCGACGTGTGCCGTTCCCCGTGGTTAAGCTGGACCTGGCGCTTCGACGTACGCGGAGATCTGCCTCTGCCCTGATCTTCCTTGTAGTGCACTTGCAGTACTGCTCATCGCCAGGTGTGTAGATGTGCATATGTATTCCACAGCCCTGCTGAACTGGGTAGAGCTGCTACACCGCTCGTAGGAGAGCCTTCTTTAGCTGATGCTCTATAAAACCAGGACTTCCATACCGAAGCTTTCTCACGGCTCCTTTCAGCTGAGCCCAGGCCATACCACTTTGCCCCAGGGACATCTCTAACTGTCCATTGAATGCCAGCTAATTAAACAGATAAAGGATTTTTTTTTAATGGCCCCTTCAAACTTTAAAGAGCCGACTATCTCTGGCTTTTGACGGTATCACAAGAAGCCAAACAATTGGATTTGGAATAAAAAGCATTTTTATGACATGCAGAAGTACATTTTTGTAAGTTTTCAGGGTTTTAGAGTTTCCATGTTTGTTTCCCTGACATATTTTGTCTGAACTGGAGTAATTTATAGAAACCTTCTTCTCCGTATTCAGTAACCTTTCCAGGAAGGCTCTTCTGTCTCAATTTATTGCAGTCTGTTTTTATACGATGTATCCAAATGTAAAACTTAATGTGTTTTTTTAAACAAATATACACTCTCCTGGGCCCATACTGTAGAATTGTTTCTCATGATGCTTGCAGAACCACCTGCTGCATCTTCAGACAGCATTCCGAGTACTGTAGGATTGACAAAATTTAACTAACCTTATAACAATTCTGATAATAGAATTGTTATGGATCATTAAGTCATCTTTAACTTCCAGCAAAATGGAAAAAAAAAAAAAGAGCGCTAGTGCAGTGGAAACCACACTGCTATTTGCTATCTCTTTCTGCGTCTGTATATCCCCTTCTTGTCTTATCTTAATCAAAAAAGCAGCCTTTAATGTCATAAACTCTTTATTGTAGGAACTGTCATTAATATAAGCTTATACAGAGCTTACTAAAATAGAATCTCAAATAAAATGGGATTACTATTCCTGGTAATGTTAGCTCAGCCAAGCTAGGGTAAATATAAATGCACCTACCACTGTATATTTGTTCATGGTTTTCTAATTATTCCTTGTGAACAATATCAGTTTTCAACATACGACACAGCAGATTTGGTCTTGATGTAGTTTTTTTCCTACTTCAGATGGAACTGGACTTGTTTGTGCTTCTGCTGAGTTCAGACATACAATCAGTCCATGTTTGTGGTCCCTTTTAGTAACAGGAAAAACACCAATCAAAATGCAAATTCTGAATGCTCAAGCAGGGTTTAAGACCACCTCTATTTTTGCTGTAGATGTTGGCTAACGTCAGAACTTGTTGCTAGCAACAGTAATAGCTGTTCTTAACGAACTCACTGCAAATCCCATATATTGAGTCTAACTAAAAATTGGTTTTCCAAGTGTGGGCTGAATGAACAAAGATGTCAATAAAATAAATGGTTTGAAGATTTAGTTACTTGGTGGGGCTTGTTTTTCTGTTTAGGTATTTGTAGTGTTCTTAATGCACAACTGCTCAGTATATGCTCTTAAATCCCTTTTTTCCAGAAAGTTACTCAAGCAAAGATCCTATACAGAATTTAGGCATCTAAAAATTCCTTTCAGTATTGAGTATTGTCCTTAATGACTGAAGGGAGTAAGAGCTTGATTAATAAAGATAATTTGTCTGATTTTTTTTCTAGCCAAATTAACACTTTCTAATTGGTTAGAATGTTTAAAGTAGTTCATATTAACTTGTAACTGTACCCTCTTTTAAGCTTCAGAAAGACTTGTTCAACAGAGATTGGTTCCAGGTTGTGAACAGGGTGTAATTATTTTTATTTACTGTGATGACTGTTGTGAATTTTTTAATATAAAGGTGTTTTATGTTATACTTGGAGAGCAGGGTGGTTATGACCATGGGAAGTTAGATGTGACAACTGGGGAAGTGACTGAAAGGTGGGTAATTGGGAATGGATAAACGATATCCGCTGGGGACAGCAGTCAAAACTAGAAAATGGAGAGCAAATGATAAAAGTTTATTTAAAAAAGAAGAAAAAAGGTCAGTCAGAGAAGGGAAAAATCAAGGAAAATATTCATAGAAAATTGGATATAATGTCAGAAGAGGAAAAAAAGCCCCCAGTGGAACCTGAGAGAAAATGAAAGGAGATGCAAGAGGCTGAGATACACTCAAAAGGTTAATTGAGCTTCATAGCAGGTGCTGATGGAAGACGGAGTATGTGGATTGCCATTTTTTTCTTAAAATGTAGATGTATACTTTCTAAATTGAGATAATTCCTTTTAGGCAATCTAGATGAAGTACAAGAGGGGGCATATTTCCAAAGGGTGTAAATTGCACAACCATTGCAGAGTCAATCTCGCAGGTGGCCAACTGCCTACTATGTCAGACAACACTGAAGAAAGATTCAAATAGGGGGTAAAATAGCTCAAATGATCAAGTAGTTATATGAATTACTGTCTGATAAACTGAAAATATATAACATAAGCAGTTTTCTAATAATATTTTTAATAAGGTAAGGAAACCAATATACTACAGGGTGTTTAGAAAATTCAGGAAAACTGCATCTGAAATAAAGGCTGTCTCATCAAACAGTTGAGCAATGTGGCACAGTATGGAATCAGTGATTGGGAAAAAACAGGAGTTAGTGTTTCATCAAGCTACAATGACAGGAATGTGACTGAAATAGCACATACCTCATTAGCAAGATCTGAATGATGGAGGGCTGTAGCAAAAATGGGTATTAGAAATTCATATTCTATGCACTTCAGTCCTGCTGACTCATTGATTTTTGAGCAAGTCATTTCCTTTACTTGTGCCTCAGTTTTATTTTTGCACAACAGGAATGTGCAGTTGCCGCAGAATGATTGAAACTTTCATGTTTCCATTGCACTGCCCTGCGAGTATGATAACTGTAGATCACTTCAATAGGAGACCTGAGCAGTTAATGCATTTAGCGTGTTTTCTGTCAAACTACCAATTTTAAATAAGCTGCTTTCATTATGGGACGAATTCTGAAATTCTTTCTGAAACAGCTGTTATTTTAGCTTGAGTAAGAGTTTTACTTATGTGAGGTGCAAACTTAAGTATGTTGAGAAGAGGCTTGCAAGTCTTTTGGGTAACCATGTAAAATTTGCCATTGTAAAATACACGGTAAAAACTGTGAGTATGAAATTAATAGTGATAACTTGTCTAGCGTATGCTTCATTAAAATCACATAAAGACCCTTCTTAAAAATAAGCAGTGCATGTTCACTTAGCTAGGTATTTTTTATTTTTTTCTTTTCCTTCTTTTTATTCTAATAAATTACTTCAGTGGCAAAATACTTGTGGATATCAAGTCTATTCACAGTGCACTGAGGTCGTCATTTTAGCTTAGGAGCCACTCTGGTGGTACACTTGTGGTTTTGGTAATTCACCTTATGACAGAAGCTGTAGAATACACTGGCAAACAGCTGTGCTAATGCTACGTGTGTCTTTGTGGACTTGCTAGGGACTACATGCCTCGCTTGGTGGTGGAGATTTCTGCAGGATTTAAAAAAGTGGGAGGGAGGTGACAAGGAAGGAAATCAAATCATGACTGCAGGTGAAACAAGGCTCTTGAAATTTCATATCCTCTCGGCAATTATCACCAGCCCAGTGAAAAACAATCTGCATCAAATTATAACCTCAACCTGCGTACTTATGATTTTAAGAATTTGGGGTATGGGACTGTAAGCAACCTTCTGGAGTTCCCTCATAAAAAAGGATAACTGCAAGTTAAGGCATATAGAGAATCTGTTCATTTTAAGGGGATTTTTCTATGGTTTCTTTTTTTTCTTTTACAATTTTGCAAACTTACCTTTCTTTTTTTCACATTAATTGTACTTTGATTTGAGAACTGGCTGCTAATTAACTCTATTATTGTATTTCAGGGAAGAACTGCTTATGCTGAAGAGGAGACAAACTTTTTAAGGTGGTTATAATGAGCTGACTAAGGGCCAGCCTCATACCCATTTGCAGGAAAGATATTTTGAGAATCTGCTGTCAAAGGTAAGATTTTTGAGATCCCTAGTACTGAGTGTTCAGTGGAACCATAATACTGATTGCCTGAGGTAAAGCGACTCTGGAAGTTGATGTAATTCACATCTTCATTGACTCTTGAGGCAATAGACAAAGCGGTGTATCTATCTTTTGACTGCTGTAAGAAATACAGATGTATCCATTCTTATTTGTCTGGGTTAACTTTTTAATGCTAGTTTACTTGCTATTTATGGAGATGTCCTTTGCAGGACTGCACAGTAGTTTACCTATTAATCTGTAAATACCAAACATTCACTACTTGCATTGCATATTTAGGATTGTACTGTATTGTAATGTATGTTTTACATGAGAAAGTTGTTTATCAGGTTTGCTTAGCTAGGCATGGATGCCTAATTCATGGGGAGTAGATTAGATGGAATCCTAGGTTGTATTCCCATTTTGACCAGATCCTTAATGTGGCAATCTTGTTTTGAATGGCTCAGGTTGCTTTGGTTCCAGGCAGTCTAGAATAAGTTAAACTGAGCAGAGTGAAGAAATGAGGGGAACAAAAGGGAGATTAAGTATCGAAGGTTGGCTTTCAAGACTGCGTTAAATTAGTTCAACAACAAAAAGTTCTGTAGTTTAGCATCAGCTCCCCAGACTTTGTCACGGACTGCCGTGCAACAGGTCTACAGAGTGCATGAGTGCAGTGAAGAGAGTGATCAAAAAGAAGAAAAGCAAACAGTGCAGTTTTCCCTTTCTAAAACAACTCTTTCTGCATACTTTTCATAGCATCGTGTACCTCCCTATTAGCGGTTGCCGTTGGTTTTGTGAGAATGCTAGGTATTTTTAAAAAAGAGAGTTGTTCCTGTGCTTCTAGAGGAGAAAGCTGACAAACCACTAACCCACGTCTGGATTACAGAGGAAACTGTGCTATCTCCAAGTCTGAGGATCCTTGCTGCTAGGGTTAGCATTCTCATGGGATGATTCCAAATAAAAAATTGAGCAAGCTTTAAAAAACTAAATTTAAGTAATAATCAACCTAACAAGTAATGAATGCTGAATTAATTGCTTGTTAGATCAGTCACAGTTAATTAAAATCCCAGTGAAAGCTCAGAAAAACTGACAGCTACTCACTGAAATAGCAAGTGTGCCATGAAATGTGCAATGTTACATATTTCTGTGGAACACGCAGAAAAAGGAAATGGTTCATATGACCGAATTAGCTGGCACAAGTACTATGCAGAAATGTCTCTGCTAATATTATAATCCCTGTGAAATAGTGACTGACTAACCTTCTTAAAGAGTATAATAATGGAGGCTGTTCTGAAAAATTTCAGTAGCCTCAAGACCTAGACAGATGCATGAGTTGAGAATGTTCAACAAATAGGTATGACTCAAGTCTAATTAACATATACCCAAATATATTTGAATAGATGTGACTGTAACACAGTCTTTTGTTACCTCCTATATTTGCAGACCAATTTAAGGTCTGCATTTTGGAGTAAGTCCAGTAGCGATTGATCTGCAGTGAAGTGAGCAATGTACAGTGTACAGTCCCAAATGGTACACACATGTTCAGAGCAAAAGAGGATTTTTCATACTGTTGAAATACCAATCAAAGCGCTTCAGCAGGGACCAGACAGCTGTAAAACATTTAGGGACAGCTCAGGAATTCCCATGAGCAGAAGTGAGACAGGAAATAGTGAGAAGCTGAATAAAGTAGCTGAGGAAAATGCCTTTATTTAAGAGAGAGGTGAATTCAAAAGAAGTTCAGCAGATCCCAGTGCAGGAGATGTCGGTGAAAATAGATTAGGAATCATCTGAAAAGAGAAGGAAATGTTGTATACTGAAAATGTAAATTTTTAAATTCAAATTGAAAACTCTCTTTCACATCATCTGGAACTTTGTCTTCAAGACAGTAACTAGCTAGTTGTGATGATAAATTAGTTTAAAAGTAATCACACCTGTATGCTTACATAGTTAAGTATGGGGAAATGACATTTAGTCATCACATTAAATTTAGGGAAGTTCATCTTCCAAGTCTGTTTATACTGCTGAGGCAATTTTTGTCTTGCTATGGCACAAACTGCTTATTTGCAAATAGAAGAAATTTAACTACATTGTAACAAAGGTTAGTTGAATGACTGCTCTGATAGCCTTATATTCTGAGAGGGGGTAAGTTTGGGACCAGAAAAAGTTGTAAGAAGTGGTCCTGGTCCTTTAAATGTGTTGCTGAAGCCATAAGGTGGGGGAGGCCAGTATAATAAGAATGGAAGTACTAAAAGGAGAGATCCAGCTGTTATCCTGTCAGAGCACTGAGGAGCTAAGGCGAATGGCTATGTTGGTCTCCTTGTGATTTCCTTGGGAGTGCACTGCGCTGGCGGTCACCTTATTTAATGAGCATCCAGCAACATACTGAGAATACGAGCTCCCAGCATGCTGATCTGGCGTCCTCATGGCACGTGTGAATGGGTCGCTTGCCAAGAAACAGCCATGCTTTGGGGTGAATACTTAGCTTTTACCTAAAGAAGCAGGCAGGGTGTGTTGGATGGTGCTTTTTAAAATAGGAGGGCTGGAAGCTGAAACCAGAACATTCCATGGCAACTGGAGAAAGTTCTGAGGAAAGTGCGGTGAGAGCGGCAGGACCCCCCTCCCCCTGCCTAGAGGAGAGACAAAGAACAGGCAAGGAGGGAACTGAAATAGGAAGCAGGAACCATGTCAGGAGACTGGGGACTAAAAGAAAGCAAATTAATAAACCACCGGGGGGAAAGGCACACAACTGACCAAAGCCACTAGGAAAGATAAGCAAATTCCAGATTCTTTAACTGCTCTGTGTGTGTGTGTGCATGCAGCCTGGCTAGTATGTTTAAACAGAATCATTTTCCTCACTGTAGCAAGTACAGCTCTTGTGCCCGTGGCACACACAAACAGACTTGCAGAATGTGAGCACTTTATTACCTATATAATACGGTGTATTTGAGCTGGATTTGTCAACATTGCTACCACTTGGACAACCTCACATTTCTAAAAATGTATGTTTTTATCAGGGTGTGTGCATACATAATGCAGCAATAAAAAGCTCCTGGTAGTAGTCTGCCTGCAGTGTAGACAAACAGTTCCTATCAAAAGCAGGAGAAATCCAGCATACAGGCTGAGGGCACTGTGTGGCCTTAAGTGTTAATGTAATATTGCATTTTGGAAGTTGGAAGCTTGGTGTGCTCATTTGCACATCAGTACCCAGAATGCTTTTTCAGTTCCACCACTATTTAATTCAAGTGCTGGGTTCGAGCTCTTGGAAGGCTCTGTAGCTTGTGATGCCCTCGCGTGCGCTAAGTTCAGTATTTTCCACAGAATAGTTGAAGTGACGATATTGGATCGTGAATAGGTCATCCAAGGATTCTTAATTAGGCTTGGTGTTACAAATGCAAAAAAGTGCCCTTGAACACTTCTAAAAGTGCTGTCTTTAACAAAACAAAGAACTCTGTTTTGGGAGTGTGTGTCTTAGGGGGGGGGGGGGGGGGGGGGAAATGTGGAATACTTCTTCAAAAGTAGAGAAGAATTCTTTCCCGAGACAGAATGCAAATTTCAGGTGAAAATGAGTAATGAGGATGGTGTTGAAATAGAAGCTCTTCATAGAGAGACCTCCAGCACGCAGGGAAGATTCAGCACTAGGACAGCCCAAGCATCCCCTGCCAGTGCATTACAGTGGTGCGTTTTGGGGCGTCTGACCGAGGGCCTGGGGAACGCTAACTTCAGGGAGCGGGAGCCCGGGATGTGCTGGGTGCTGCGGGGAGCCCCGGGCAGCAGGAGGCTCCGCGGGGCAGCAGAGTTTCCCCAACATGGAGGCAGGCGCTTAGGGGTGTGCAATTGCCCGTGCCTCCCGCAGCCCCCCCCGGCCCGCGGGTACCGTTTCTCCCAACTCCCCCCCCACAGGAGGGCATTTTTGCGCTGAAAGAATTCCCGCTGTACCCCTTCCCTCCCCCACAATGCCGGCGCCTCGCTCTTTCAGTCAGGCTGAGAGTTGATCCTAGTACGGGGGGTGGGGGTGAGAAATGCAGTGAAAGACCGGGGGGAGGCCGGTCTGCCCTGCAGCCCCTGGCCCCTCCTGGGATCGGCTCTCCTCAGGCGAGGCGGGGAGGTGGGGGCCGCTCCGCGCCTCCGCAGCTCCGGGAGGGTTTGCATTGGACGGTTTGCGCCTGGGGAGGGGGGGAGGCTGCCTGCACCCCCCACCCCCCCCGCCCCCCCCACCCCCCGCCGCCGGCCCCTCCTCCTCTCTCCGGAGGGAGGGGGACCTGGGGGGCGATCTGCAGCCCGGATATTTGGGGGAGGGGGCGAGCGCAGCCCCGCCACCCCCGTGTGCCGCGGGCGGGGGCCTCGCTGCCGGCTCGGTATTGGAGGATCGGTGCTGGGGAAGGGGGAGACTGCAGCCCCCAGCCCCCGCGGGCGGGCGGGGTGGGGGCCGGCCTGCTGGCTCTGGCTGCTCTTGCATTGGCGGATGCGGGGAGGGAGGGGGGCAGGAAGCGGGGGGGCAGGGGGGAGCCCGAGTGGCTGGAGGGGGGGTCTCTATGAATAGGGTGGGGGTCTTCTCGGCCAAAGAAGAGAGGAAAGTTTGCGGCGCCGGTGGTGCGGGTGCGGCGAAGCGGGCGGGGCCCGGACCGGAGCCGGCGGCGGCGGCGCTTGGTCGGGGAGCAGCAGCCGGGGGGCCCCCGCTGGATTTTTGTAGGGGGGGTGGTATCGCCCCCTCCTTCTCCTCCCCCCAGGGGTGAAAGTGCAAGAGGAAGTGCAGCCGCTGCCATCTTTCCTCCGCTCCAAACACACAGGGACGGACGGAGCCGGCAGCCCGGAGCCGCAGCCGCCGGAGCCCCCTCCCTCCCGGCTCGCTGCAGCCGCGCCGCGCACGCCCCTTCCCGCGGCGGCCTCCGCGGCCGCAGCGCCTCGTGGCGGCCGGGTCCGGGCGAAGCTCGCGCGCCGGCGGCCGCGGCGGCCCCGCGCGGCGCGCGCCCCTCCGCCGCCCGAGCCTTTTGTCTCGCCCCCCCTGCAATCCCCTCGCGCTGTGCAGGGAGCGCAGCGCGCGCCGCCGCCGTCGGCCCGGACAGGGGCGGGGAGGAGGAGGCGGCGCGCGCCGCCGGGCGGCTTGAGAGCGCGCGCCCCCTGCGGGCGCCAGCGGGGCGGCGCAGCCCCATGGAGCGGGTGAGCGAGGCCGCCGCCTGCGGCCCCTCGTCGGGCTGCTACACGTACCAGGTGAGCCGGCACAGCGCCGACATGCTGCACAGCCTCAACCAGCAGCGCAAGAACGGCGGCCGCTTCTGCGACGTGCTCCTGCGCGTGGGCGACGAGAGCTTCCCGGCGCAGCGGAGGCGGCGGCGGCCGGCGGGGCTGCGGCGGCGGCCGGCGGGGCCCCCGGGGGCGGGCGGGAGCTGGAGATGCACACCATCAGCTCCAAGGTGTTTGGAGACATCCTGGACTTCGCCTACACATCGCGCATCGTGGTGCGGCTGGAGAGCTTCCCGGAGCTCATGACGGCCGCGAAGTTCCTGCTGATGCGCTCTGTGATTGACATCTGCCAGGAGGTCATCAAGCAGTCCAATGTGCAGATCCTCGTGCCCCCTGCACGCCCTGACATCATGCTCTTCCGTCCAGGGGCTGCTGACCTCGGCTTCCCTCTTGACATGACCAACGGTGCTGCTTTGGCACCCAATGGCAACGGCATTGCTGGTATGCCTGAAGACGAGGCCACGCGGGCTGCGCTGACTGCTGCGCAGTCCTCCCTACCTGTTCTGCAGGGTGTGGACCGCCTGCCCATGGTGGCAGGGCCTCTGTCCCCGCCACTGCTGGCCTCACCCTTCCAGAATGTTGCTGCTAGTGCCCCCACTTTAAGCACCAAGAGGGGCAGAGGGCGTCCCCGTAAAGCCAATCTCTTGGACTCCATGATGTTTGGTACCCCAGGGGGCCTGCGAGAGGCTGGTATCCTGCCTTGTGGCCTCTGTGGGAAAGTATTTACGGATGCTAATCGTCTTCGTCAGCATGAGGCTCAACATGGGGTGACAAGCTTACAGCTGGGCTACATAGACATCCCACCCCCAAGACTGGGTGAAAATGGTGTCCCTGGTCAGGATGACCCTGATGCGCCCCGAAAAAGAAGCAGGACGAGGAAACAGGTGGCCTGTGAGATCTGTGGCAAGATTTTTCGGGACGTGTACCATCTGAATCGGCACAAGCTGTCACACTCTGGCGAGAAGCCTTACTCTTGTCCAGTGTGTGGCTTACGGTTCAAGCGGAAAGACAGGATGTCCTATCATGTTCGATCTCACGATGGCTCTGTGGGAAAGCCCTACATCTGCCAGAGCTGTGGAAAAGGCTTTTCCAGGTAAGAGAGTACTTAGAAGGACCATAGACACAAACGGAGACCTAGGAAGTTGTCTTTCCTATCCCTTGGGAAACAAGAACAATTTGTACTTAGGATAGTTGGACTGTTCCATTTTAAAATGTCTCGAGAGATGAGACTTCCATCATTTCCGCTGGGATGCTATTCTACAGTCTCTTGAAAGGCTTTAAAAGTAATTAAGAATAGAACTGGGAGTCAGCTGGCTTCTGGGTAACATTCCCAGCTTTGTCCCGGCTTGGTGTATGCGTGTCCTTGGGCAAATCAGTTAGTCTCTCCCTCAAACGACTCTTCTGTGAAACGGGTATCGAAATAATTACCTACCTCACATGAGTGTCTTGAGACTACTGATTTGCAGGTAGTTTGAAGGTGCTGTTGAAGTGCAAAATATTAATACATCTCAAGATTATTATTTTTCTCGTATCCATTTTAAATTTTCTTTTTCTTAACTTCCCTTCATTTCTCTTAGTTCGTAATGTTTTTTATCACCCAAATGTGAAGGAAGAGGTGAGATTTCAAAGGCTGCAGCATCAAGTATCTTTTAATACATGATCTTTGTGTCCTTTGGGTTTACATCCTTCTGAAGGGGATCCTGTTTCTGCCCTGCAACATACGTAAGATCTGTGCATTTAATGTTGCTGATTTTTCGTTGTCGCTGTTTGTGGGAGTTAATTTAATAAGTAGTTTGCTACACGTAGTTGCGTTAGTGGTATCATAGTCTGAGTTAATGAATTTGAAACTTTGAAGTTTGATGCTCGCTTTGAGACTAGAAGTGATGGGGGGAGGGGGATGTGTACGCTCTCTGTTACTTTTGTAGCAGCAGTCAGTTTTCTACAGCTCTCGATCTAACCGGAGGGAAGGAATCGAGATACGAAAACAAATCAAAAGGCTACTAGGGCTAGAATTGTCCCAGCTGTATAAATGTAGGAATTGTGCCCCTGCTAGCTCGATTTTTGATAGAGGGACTTTTTGTTACTGAAATTAATTCCGAAAATGTAGAAACTTTTTTTTTTTTTTTAAAAAATCAGCAATAATTAGGGGTACATCTTCATACGGACTGCAAATTTAGTGATGGAAAGTCATAAAACGAATATTTCATCTGTAGCTGGAATTGAAAGTATTTTTTTAATTACAATGCTACCTGGGATCATCTGCCAATTTTTACTATTTTTATTCACACTTAAAGATTTCTGCTGTTGCTGTGTGAAAGGTTTTTGTCAACAAGGGAAAGTGAAAGATACATGTCGAGTTCTCATTTTTCCCAGTAAGTTAACATGAACAGGCAGGAATGCTGTTATAAAAGTAAACAACAAAATTGTCTACATGTCTTTGTAAAAGCAAAGTATGAATGAGCAGTAGAGACTCTTTCTTTAAGTTTCAGTATTCAGTTGTAGGAGCAGCCAAAGGGAGTTGGAAGCATGATGTCTAATTTTGATCTTTTCCTTCATTCAGTAGCGCAGCACGTGAGGTTGCTAGGCTTGAGGTACCTAGAAGGACCCCCAGCCAGTCTTTCCGGTTACACCACTCCAGCCCACTTGCTAGAGCATCAGGTTTAACAGCCTGACTGCACAGTTCGGTCTATTTTCTGTCTGCAGTGCGTGAATTCCATCCCGCGCCCTCCTATTGGTGCAGCTGGGAAGTTGGGGGAGGAGAGGGTGGAGAACTTGTTTCCAAGCAGTTTTGGCCTCATACAATGAAAAGCTTTCTTCCCACTAGGAGAAACTCCCACCAGGAATATCTGCAGCTATTCAGTCTTCTCTTCTTCAAAGCAGGCTTTACTGATTGTAAAAAATGGTCTAACTTTTTTTTCAGTAATAATTTGCTCTTCCATTGCACCTTCTAGTTGGGACCTTCAGAGCACTTTATTAATGCAGCCTCCCCACCAAGTTGTGAGTTAGGGCAGTGTTTTTTCATCTTGCTGGTGGAACATGTGTCACAGCAACAGAGCTTAGAGTCAGTCTTTTTGCACAGAGGTGCTTAAAGTTGGCTTCGTATTTGGGACATAGACCAAAAGGGTCTGATTTTCAAATATTCAGCTACTGTAAATCAAAGAGCCCTGACTGTTAAGGTCTAAATAGGATTTTGGAAGGGAACATGCAGGCTTGAAAATTGTAGCTTGTATTTCCTGTTTTCTCTGATCATTCAGTCATAATTTCTTCTTGAGAAAATGCTGCCTTTTTAGCAATTTGGAGAGGGTTCTTATCAAGGTAGAGTCCCAGTTGTTGGTGATCTGTTTCTTGGCAAGTTAAATATCACTACATTTGTAATACATCCACCACTGGGATCTTATCTATATTTTTTTTTTGTTAAGATTGTAATTTTATTTTTAGTATTTGTATTAAGTGTGCTTATGTGTATTTTCTTTTAAGGCCAGACCACTTGAATGGACACATCAAACAGGTGCATACCTCAGAGAGACCTCACAAGTGTCAGGTAGGAGCTGGAGGGGTTTACACTGATGTATGGGTAGTCTTTGGCATTGCATTTATGTGTGCAGACAATTTTGAAGTATCAGTAAAAAGACCATGTACGTGTGAATTGGGTAAATGTTTGTAAATAACAGTGTTCAACAGTGACAGCTGCTTCACATCCCTCCCGTCCCCCAGCACCTTGTGTCACCTACAGCTTTGGTCCTCGTGCTTCCCTCCCCTTCTACCAGATGTTCTCCCCTACTGCTCTATACCAGTCTCACCCTGGATCTCTTGCCCAGCTGCCTTGCCCCTGGGTTTAGAGTCAATGTCACAGATTATTCCCTCTGCCCCCTGCCCCCTTTTTTTTTATTGCAGTTGTTGCCAACAGGAGGCTCCAATGCTGACTTTTTTTAGAATAATTTCAAATAAAATTGGTAAATTATCGTAACTTGCCAAAATACTATTTTTTTTATCACATAGCCTTCAGAACATTGCACTGAGCAAAATCGGAAGCTTTTTTTTTATCCCAGGGAGAATATAAACAACAACATCACAGTATCCTTTGTAATACAATGTCGTAATGTTGTATATAGTTTTTTATAGTTAATATATTATCCATTAGGGTTTGAAAGATCAAATCAAGAAAGGTATTTTGTAATTAATTTGTAGAGAGATTTAAAAGGTGCCTGGATATATTAATTAAAACCAAAGTTGGGAATCAGCTTCCATGCTATCACCCACTGCCTTCACATAGTTGCTGGGCAAACTTCTAAACATTTGTTTGGCTAACAGTCTCCATGCTTGGTCTCTGAAGAAAGATTTATTTAATTATTTATTTAAAGAAATTTGGAGCAAGATAATTTTTATTTTCTTTGAAGACAGTGAAGATTAGAGGATTTTTTTTTCCCTCTAAAAATTTTAACCACGTTTTCTGAACCTAGTCAATCCTGTGTGACTGCTGCCTCCTGATTGGCATTTTTTTCCCTTCTCTTCACATACTTCTCCTGTGTTTCCTCCAAACTCTGAGAGCTTTGAAACATTTTGCAACTTTAATAATCCAGTGGACAGTTTTTCAGACATAGAGCCATCTAAAGGTTTCTGTTGACCTCCATATAATCTGTGGAAGCCCAGCACCTTTGAAAATCAGGCCATAGAGCTTTCACATTGATTTAACTGCATATCCTGTATAAAGCCTTAGATTGGTTTAAGCTTCTTAAGATGATTTAGGGGTTATAGATTTATATACATTGGAAAATTCCACTTATAAAAAGACTTCACAATTTGGGAATAGCAAGGGGTCTGGGTGGGTGAACTGAAGATGCCTACAATTTTTTTCCATAAGCATGTATT
Source organism: Gorsachius magnificus (assembly GCA_034008185.1). NCBI lineage: Eukaryota > Metazoa > Chordata > Aves > Pelecaniformes > Ardeidae > Gorsachius > Gorsachius magnificus. The sequence continues at coordinate 12,017,202 of CM067095.1, forward strand.
TGTGTGCAATTAGGAAATGTTTAGGTCCCAACATAAACAGAAACTCACTAGTCTTTTGCCAGTTGATAGCAAGGTTACTGAACAAACACGGTTTGTGAGTATCATTGATGGACATGAATTGTCCTTTGCTAGCTGATGCATGGGTTTTTTTATATAGTTTTCTTGATTGATTTAAGAATATTAAATATGAATTCTGTAAGTGTGAATCAGAGGATACACTAAGCTAGAAAGCAAAGAAATATGGAAGCTAAGATTGTACAGCCAAGCTCAACTCTTGTCTGTTTGCATACATATTTTGTGATAGCAACTTCTAAGAACAGTCTTTCTCATTGCGTGTTGTTTAAAGTGCCATAATACTGTATGCACTGTTCATTTCAGTTAAAGGTATAGGCTATAGGTTACAAGCATCAGGACAGAGTTGAGTTTGTCATTCAGGCTTGGTTTGTTCTTGGGTTTTGACTGCTTAATTTTGCAAAGTTAATTTTTCATTAATCTTAAGGTGTAGAAAACTTGTTAAAGAGCTGTTGTGTGTCTTTGCAAAAAAATACTTCATAATATCCTGTCAGATTTAGAAAGTCTTCTTAAATAAGCACAGATCTGATATACATGGTACAAACCACGGAAGGGATGCTGTCAAACTGAAAATTTGTTTCAAATCTGAAAGTTGAGTATAAATCGATAAAGTTCTCCTTGTGATTATCTCATAACCAGTAACACTTCTGTTCCATGACGTGTATCTAAACACAGAATCTGGCCACTAAGAAGGAAAATAGCTTAATATTGTCATGTTGTTTCCCCATTTTCCATTGATTTTGCTTGGCAAATTAGCTCCCCGTGAGAGTAGCCTGAACAGCACTGAGCATCCTTTTTGAATCTGTTGAGTTCCTGTTGAAAATTCCTGTTATTGTCATGCTTTGTTTATGTTTACTGCAAAAGAGAAGTACTTTGTCAGTAAACAGAAAAGCTTTCCAGAGTCCTCTGCCATAATGGCATTCTTGGAAGTGGTGCTCTGTTACAATTTAAACAAAATCCGCTGGCCATTTACCTGAGCCCTCGTGTATCTTTGCAAACCAGTGGGTTTCTAATGTTTTGTTGATGTGGCATCATGGTACGTTTTACACTACCAAAACAAAAGCTTGAAGATGTCAACCCAACTTCAGAATAAATAAAATGAAACTAAGAGAGGCAGGACAGTTGTAAGCTGAATGTCATTGCAACAGCTAAAGTTTTCAGTGGTCAGCATGTAATCATTCACTCGTCCCCCTAAAATAACAGTTGTGCTTCACAAATCTTTGAAAAACTATCCTAGCTTCCAGCACCTATAGCACCTGATGCCAGACAAAGACCTGATTCCAGCTTTTTTCGTTACTGTTAAAATAGACTCAGAATAGGGAAGGCTTCCACAGAGCCATGGCAGCTGAGAAATTGGATCCAAGTTGCTTTGGTGTCCAGACACCAAGGTGGCACCAAAGACACCAAGTGGCACTCTGGATCTTTTCCCCTGGATTGTTGCATTGGTGATTTTTTTCTTTTTTTTCTTTTTTTTTTTTTCCCCCCCCTCCCAATCTGACAGTTGAGTTCTGGATGTAGGAGAAGGGGTAAGTCAGTTTTCTGGCCATAATGGGACAGCTCAGTTTGCTGACTCGTCGTGGGAAGGGGTGAAGCTGGGTTGTTGGCTTTTGAGTGTGAATGATATGAAATTTAGGCTGCAGTTTGGGAGGAAATGGTGATCTGAAAATCCGTGGACGTGAAACAACAAGGAGAGAAAACAGAAGTTTGCTCCTTCTCTGAGACAAGAGACAGGTTGTTCTTCTGGCAATTGAAATTTAAAAAAAAGAGAAAAATGCAGGTTAAATTAAAGCACAACTTTTGACAAAGACAAAGATCTAGTTATTTAAGTAAATCTAAAATTGGCACCCCAAGTCCAGTGCTTTTCCCATTGATTTCAATGCAGAATGAGTTTCTTCCTGTCCTAATTTCTCTTACTTCCTGCCTATTAGCAGGAAAATGGCAGCCACCATGGAATAAGCTCAGAGACATCCACATCCATAGAAAAGTTGAAACTTCAAGAGGTATTTCTTAAACAATGTTTTTTAAACTTTATATATATTCTTTTTGATCTATTTATATACCTGTGCAATGTTTGATAGGAAAGCACTGGAGAGTTTTCTTCTATGATTAACAATTAATGATAAATACTTAGCATCATTTAGCACTTGACATCTTTTGTATTTTTTTTTTTTCCTTTAAATTAACTTTGGGGTTTTTTTAAACCTAGTCCTGTCTCCCATTGTTATTAAACTGATTTTGCTTTCTCCACTGGACTTAATTTTTTTTTTAAGCTTCTTTGCAGATATGTTTACTATATAGCTTATCCAAAGGTGAACTTTGCACAACTCAGGAGCAAGAGTGAGAAATCAAACACAGAAATGATTATATTGCCTTTCCCTAAGCTTTCGACTTGATAAGTTCAATATGGGACAGATACGGTTTTCCTTCTGGCATCCCTGTATTCGTGTGGTTTGTCTCTGGTCTGCTTCATCAACTAATGCACTCCCAATGCTTTTGTATGGACGCTTACTGTGGCTCAATGTTTTTAGGCTTACTGATGATGGATCTCTTGGCTGTCAACTTTGATTATCTAGTTATATATACCTTTAGTTGATAGCCAACAGATTGATTAGTATCAGTGCTGGAATCCTGCCTTAAATGAGTGTTTACCTCAAAGATCGTTTTAATAAGTGAAAGCTGCACCTGTTTTGCTCAGTGCTTTGTACTGAGATTTCAAATTAAGAGAAATCTTTTATGTTCAAGAATACTTCACTACTTGTAATTTATGAATCTTTGTCTGGTGAGCTTAGTTAAACTGTTGTATTGCAGAAATCCAGATAATTTTACTGTTGTTGTTTTAAGTTAATTTAAGTCCTGATCCTCTGAGGTGCTAAATCTCGTGCTTGCCGCAGCTCTACGGGAGTTTACCATACTTAAGCATCTCATAGGATCGAACGAGTGTAAAGCCTGTTGAAATTGATAGGTACTTTTCAGCTGCCTTCAATGGTTTTTGGATTAAGCTCTTGATTAACTAAATTATATAAAATTATATGGGTTATTCTCTTCTGTATTATCAATTTCACTTATTTGGAGTTACAGTTTTATAATTTTACTAGGATTGTTGCTTTAAGAAGTCTATCACTGCTGAAACAGTTGTTTCATTAGACACTGATACTTGAAAAGGCAGAATATATCCAGTTCCCAGGTCACTTAATAGTCTCATATTATCTCTTAGGGGGTTCTGGTTATACATTTTAAAACTGTGTTGTTTTATATAAAGGTGGTATAAACAAAACACTGTACACTCTTGAATGTCATTGTTGCCCACCTGGTCTGGTCATTCTAGTGTATGTTTGCTTTTGTTTTTCCTCTTACACTTGTGAGCAATGGTTTTAGACTATATCTTTAATAACTTGTACAGTGTATTGCTGGTGATTTATTTTCCTTCACGTGTTAGGGATAGAGCAAGACTTTCAGAACTGGCAGGCTGTTGTGGTTGCCTATATACATGCATGCCTGTATGCCTGCCAATTGCTATGATTATAAATGTGGGAGGAAGCCCTCACTCATTGTATGGATTATGTCTGGAAAGTGGGCAGGTAGAATCAATATTATCTTATGCCAAATCAAGCTTTTTTCATGGTAGTAAGTGGAATATGATACCTTAATCAGGGGTAAGTTATAAACAGATTCCGGTGTCATGCAGTTATTTTGATACCTGCACAGTTCTGAAGCTTCACTTCTGCAATTTGTCTGCGCTGCTACTGTGGATACTGGGATGGCTCTTTTACTGTCTTTCGTCATATTCTCATCCCAGCCAGTTCTCTGATGCTTTCTTTATATGCCTTCATACTCCAAAGAGATTCTGTGTACTGAAGTTAGACTGATCAGATCAAAGAGTAAAATTTAGGACAATGACAAAGAGGACATTTTGAGTGGTCTAAAGTGATTGCAATGGCTCAGTGAAATGGCAGAATTTACTGTAAATGGAATGAAGTGGTTTGTGCTATTTCTTTTGTTAAATATTACTTAAAGTTTTAGTATCTTCATCCTCAGAGAGGAGCTAAGGCCTTACAACTCTTTCTCGGTTTAAGTTTTTACTGTCTAGTATGTTAGAGCTGTTTTCTTGCTTTCTTAAATCTTTCAAGTAGTAACATCACATCTTCTGTGGTATGTTGGTGATCTAAATTTTTTATTTGTGGGTGAATGGCTTGTGCATCATGTCATTTGTGTGTTTGCACAGGGTCTAAGGTATTTACTCTAAAGAATACTAAATACATTCAACACTATCAGTGCTTTTAGCAGAGTTGATGAGTCACATGGTTCTCATTATACCTGCAGACTTGTAATGCTTCCTTTGCCACTCGTGACCGACTGCGCTCACACCTAGCATGTCATGAAGACAAAGTTCCATGCCAGGTGTGTGGGAAGTACTTGCGAGCCGCATATATGGCAGATCATTTGAAGAAACATAGTGAAGGACCAAGCAATTTCTGCACTATCTGTAACCGAGGTAATGAAGAAACTATTTTTTTATTTCAGTGGGATGGGACAATACTTGAGGGAAGCTGTAAGGCTATGTGACTCTGTCTGCAACAGGAGGAGGTTATACCACATATCTGTACATATTCTTTGTTTTTCTTATTGGATGCTTGACCTTGAAACTGATGGAGCTGTAGGTCTGGCCCTTTTACATGGCTGATAGTTCCTGAAGAAACTCAGTTTAAATCTGAAGCAAATTGTTTCTAGACAGTTTTAAGAATTTTATTTGCTACATAGCCAGATCCCTATAAAATAACCATGATACGTCGCCTTGCCGCTAACCTCCTGGTGCAGCAGTAGAGTCAAGCTGCTTCTCCCTCTTAACCCAAGAAATTGCTTTGTATTAACATACATTTCTATGGCAAATTTTGTAAAGAGCACTAGAAATGTGCTTTACCTTTATTTGTACAAATACAGCTTTTCATAGAACCGTAGAATATCTTGAGTTGGAAGGGACCCATAAACATCATTGAGTCCAACTCCCTGCTCCTCACAAGACTACCTAAAACTAAACCATATGACTAAGTGGGTTTTGAAGCTCTTCCATCTGTCTGTGGTACTCTTAAATTGGAGAGAGTTGTAAAATAAGGCTTTGTGGGATGTAAGTCAAGCTGGAAAAATAATTTTGAGTTATTGGTGTCTTTTTTTTTTGAATGATTAATACACAGCTTCAAAATACATTGTTGGCTCACACAGGCATACATACCTAGTAAGTGTAGGAAGAGGTTGCTGCTGTGTTTTGGGATCTTGTCTTTTCTGATGAGTCATTTTTTATGGTATGTGTTCCCTTTTCTAATTTAAGAGAGGTGAAATCTTTTGAGAGAATAAAGCCGTTCTGTATTTAATGTGAGGACTGTACAGGGAGCTTTTGGATGACTAGGAGTTGATGAGTAATGAGAGACAACAAATTGCAAGGGAGGTATTTCCAGTAGTTGAACCGTCTGTTAAGTACTGAAAGTGATGTTAACAGTTGAGTGGGAAAGGCACCTGGGTTGTAAATCTTCAGATTCTGAAACCCCAGGTAGATGGTACAAAATGAAGCTTGGCCTTCTTTTCAGCTGAAGGCCTACGTTCTGAAAAACAACTTAAGTTTATCCTGATTCTTTTTGTGGTAACAACGTGGAAGACTATTCAAAACCCAGGTGCTATCCTGCCCTCCTTCAGTTGAACATGTTTCCAAACAGAAACTCATATGGGTTGGGAGGAATTGTCGTGTTTCAAATATTTGTAAGCTTGAGTTTCAGCTTAACTACCACTGGATGTCACTGCAGCTTTCAAAATTCAGCCAGCATGACAAAAGGCAGATCTGGCATTCAAACAATGAAATGACTAAATGGTTTATTCATGTTTTACAGGTTTAAATGTACAGTGGAAATTTAAATAAAATATACACTTCCTCTGTAGAAGGATAGGGAACCTGTTGTACAGCAAACTTTAAGCAACTACTTTCTTGTTACAGTTTGTGTATTTCATATGTGTTGCCAGAATTTAGCCTGCTGTGAATTTCAGTTTACATCAGCACTTAGAAAATGTAATTGATCTGGTGAATTATTTTTAAATATCTACCCAGTGTTAAAATTCATTGGAAAGGGAAGTTACAGACTGGATTTGTCAAAGAACTATGTTATTAACTCATTGCTATATGCTGTAAATTTTGATTATAGATTTATGATCCATGAAAGCAGAATTTTTAATCCAAAGTGTTCTTGAATCAAATTATAATGTTCATTGTTTTAAATAGATACCTTTTAAATTGTAGAGCCAGGCAAGATGAAGTATAGTGGAAAATTTCTGGATTAGAAACATCTATTCCATAGGTATTAGTGCAGTCAGAAGCTATGCGCCATTCCTTTGACTGAGGTTGTGCCACGGCTATGGTTCTTGTGCAATGGCATTTTGTTTTATTCTTCTCTCAGCTAACGTGCTGGTGTGGTGTATTTCTTAATTGGAACTTAGCTAATGCTGGATATAGTAATTGTCAAACAAGAATGATCAGGCCGCTTGTAGAGAGAATTTTGGATGTTAGCCCACCAAACAAAAAAAGTGGATGAAAAGGCGACTCTTGCACAGCTGAACATATCCTAGTGTTAAAGACAGAGGTTAGAATCCCTCAATTTATCCCATCAGACTGAGGGCTTTTCTGTGGAACTTAATCAAGTGTCTCATGTTCTTTTAAAGGTTTAACGGATTTAGGAGATGGGGAACTCAGTACCTGACTGAAAGCAGTAGCCACTGGTTTGCTATGTCATGTGTGTACCCATTTGCTGATTTTGTTTATTTGTTTTACAAAATGGCAGTATAATGTCCAAAAATCGCCATCTGTGGTTTGATGTTTTTTCCAGGTTATTTTCTTTCTTGGGGTCTTTATGCTTAGAATAATTGTGGAAGCAACTAAATCTTGTTAAATCAGAGAAGCTGTGCAATGTTTTTTTTCCTGGGATTTCCTGTTTGTTTTTCTTTTTAAGAATTCATCTAAAATGTGCTTATGAAAACTAATCCTCACTTTTAAAGACAAATTCTCTTTAATCAGTTCAAATAAAAAAGACCTGCTCCTGCTTTGTTGTTACATAATCATCTGTTACCATTTTTATTTGCTTATGTGGGCTTTTGCAAAGAACTTAAGAGATTAATTACTTTGGCAAGTCTAGAACTGGTATTTTGTAATAACATGTGCAACTCAGAAGATACATTTTCTGTTTCAGACACATATGCATTGTTCATTTCACAGAAATCAAATTAGTTAGGAGAAGGGTAAATCTTCCAATCAAAAGTTAGATGGATTTTTTTTTAAAATAACATGAATTCTTGTATATTCCGTGGTGCATACAGAGTTGATCAAAGTAAGACACATTCTCTGGATGTTCCAGCTAAATCAAAATTAGAATTTTTGAAAAAGGAGTATCTTGCAATTATTTCTGTAGTCTGTCTCCTTATAGATGTTCTCTAAGAGATCAAGGGATAGATCCCATTTATATAAAGCAGATAATTTCCTTGCTATGCATGTTTTTAATGTTGGTTCCTCTGGTATGAAGAAATAATCTGCTTTGCAAAGCTGAGAGCTGTGTATGGGTAAAGCAATAAATACATTCCTGCTTTGAAAAATACTGCCACTTTATCCTCTGCATTAGCCTGACTTTGTTTTTAAAGAGATTTTTAAAAGTAAAGGATTATTGTCTATGAATCCCCCATCTTCCTAGGACAGGCATTTATAATTAAGGTCTGGTGGAAAAAAAACAAAAAAACCAGTGCTAAGGGCTTCAGGAAAAAAAATAGGATAAAAACAAACAAAAAAAACCTCACTTTAAACAGTTTCCTATGAAGCAGTTGGCATTCTTACTGCTTTGATGGAAGTTGATGACTCACATGTTCATCTGCCAAGTGCATAAAGGGGAGCTAACACACTTTGCAGGCAGTTTTCATTATATAAAACAACAAATTCTACAAATAGAATTGCAGAGTTCAGAAAAAAATATTGTATAGCAGAGATTACAACTTCAGATTTTTCTCTGTCAATTGTAGTATAGAAAAACACTGAATACCTTTATTTAGTCCTTTTTTAATGGTTGGCAGTGGGATTTTAATGCGTTGCTACATAAAGAGGCTCATCTCAGCATGCATGTGGTTATTAGATGCATGTATGAAATAAGGGTAGTACCTTGTAATTGGAAGTATCACCATTATATCTGTACATTTTCTCTACCAGTCAAACACCGGTTCTTTCCATGTCTACAGTGAATTTTGGTATTTGGAAAAATACATTCTCTTGTGTCCCAGTGAGATACTCAGTACAGCATTTTGTGTCTGAGTGTAGGTCTTGTTCTGTTTTGGAGGATAATATCTTTGCATTAATTCCCTGGATGACTTGGCCTAGGTGATTCTGCTCCATTGTGTTTTGAGAGTCCTGTGTTCTTGGTTTCTTCAGTTGTGATGTATCTACTGTTCTGCAATTTTATCTTCAACTCAGGGGTCTACAGTAACTATCTCGTGTTCATTCTCAGCAACCCACCCTTTTTCCCCTTTGGCGGGTTGCTGTGGAGTTCTGTCTTGCTCTGCAGGTCCTGTATATATAATTCTTAATAACCCCTGAACTCTCTTTGATCCTGGCTTCGAAGAAACGTCTGGGTAGAGGGATATTCTGTTGGGTAGGCACAGGGAATTCTAGTGTAAAGCCACATTCGTTACTAAATTCATCACCTGAAACTACCAGCTGCTGTCAGAAAATCCACCCCAGAGAGGTGTGCTTCTCTGTATTGGCTTTGCATCCTTCCTAATACACTATATATCATCAAATGTAAATACAGTTATATCACTATAAAATGAATTTACAGTAGTGTATGTACTCATATTTAAAGTGAAGCATTCATATGAAAGTTCTCTTGCAAGGGCTTATGCTGTATGGGTTTAAAAAAAATCTAGGTCTTGGGTTTTCTCTATCCCGAAAGGGAACCTGGAACTCTGCATCTGTGACAGTGAAATTTGTGATGCGTTCTCAGTTGTTGAAGGAAAATGTTTCTAACATGAAAGTGACATAATACTCTGTTCAAAATTTAATAGAAAATTAAGGTGGTTGTTGATAGGCTTAGCTGTGTAGGAAGTCTTTAAAACTCTGTCCTCCTTGTGCCTTGCATATGGTCCAAATGTAGTAGTACTAATTAAAATCTGAATTTAAAAACATTCCAAAATATATATGAGATAATTTATTACATTAGAGGAAAAGGCCATATTTGTGAGACTTCAAAACCAATTTTAAAAAGCACACGCACAAACGTAAAAAACAGTTCTGTTCAGAAATCGGTTGTTTGAAATATATGGTTTTAATTTCAGTCATTTGGGCTTACAGATCAGAGCTAATAGAAATATTGAAATTTTTTTATTGTTAACAGCAGACAAAATATGAGTTTTAACATGTTTTTTAAAACTCAGGATGAGCTGAATGGAGAAAATATTTTTTCAAAAATTACTATAGAACAAAATTATATACCTTAAAACCTCAGTAGTTTTAGCTTTCTGCCTTCTAAGAGTCACTATAAGTGCTAGAAACCTAAGAGGAAAGCACACTAAATACCAAAGAGGGGTGTTACTAAGTGGCATTCCTTCAAATCTTAACAGCATAAAATAAACTAATTTGAACTATCTTCCAAAGTATTATCAGATGATGAAGGCATTTTTAATTAAATAAATAGAACAGCACAAAAATGGTGAAGAGACATGGGTGCCTTTTTGTGTCATGTCTCTTCTGCCTTTTTTTCCAGAAAGTTTCATGTCATCTGCTAGGTTTGCTTACATAGGATTTGTTTCTCAGAGGCTGTTCCTTCATTATAACTTCCAAGAAGCAAATGAAGTCTAATGAAAGGTATGCATTGCATTCATTATCTGAGTATATCTAGGAATCCTACCTGAGCATGTTGTAGGTAACCAGAAATCAAGCTAGTTTAATGGCAATTTTGTAACAGGGAGTAGGAGCAAGAGAAAGATTAAAAGAACAGGGAAGGCAGATGTGTGTCTTTGCTGGTGGCAGGATCTCATCTCCTTTTATCTTGTTTAGGTTTCTCCTCTGCCTCCTACTTAAAGGTCCATGTTAAAACCCACCACGGTGTTCCCCTTCCCCAGGTCTCCAGGCACCAGGAGTCCATCCCGAATGGGGGAGCAGCGTTCCACTGCGTCAGGACCTATGGCATCAAAGGCAAGAGACTCGCTGCTCTGCACCTTGCTGCTCTGTGCAGAACTTTGTGTTGTGGGATGTTGGGCTGGGCATGAGAAAGGGGAGGGAGGAACGACAGGGAAAATACTGAAAAGAAGCTTAGGGAGATGCAGAGAAATTAGATAGCATCACATAGTATGTAATATCTGTCCTCAGCCAATTTAACAAGTCAGGGAAGGAGATGGACCCGTAAAGGTACATGAATTTTTGGCAGCTTCTTTGATTTTAGAGACTGAAAAAGCCAGTTAGTTCATCTTGAACATCTTTCTAGGAGCAGTCAGTATTTGAATTTTGCCTGAGGGGTGCAGATCCTTGACGGTTCCTTAGTCCCACTATAGTTGAATCTCACATGAGTCAAACCGTATTTCTGATTTCCAGTGAAGGAAGGGGGAGCTCAGAATGCAGTTCATAAAGATTCTTGAGTGTGAAAGCAATATTCATCCTCAGGTTGATGAGGAGCCGTACAACTATCTGTAGTTAAACTTAGACTTTTTAATGCTGTTGTTGGGGAGGAAAGGTAGAGGGTGATAATAGTGCTGTTACTTTTTTTTGGTTTTTAACCTGCATTTAACATCCTGAAAAAAAAAAAGAAAAATATATTATTGTAAGAATAGCTGAAGAGTTTTTAACTTCTGAATAGGTAAAGCTGTGTGTTGATCTACATAGACTAGCTTGCTTTTTGCTTCTTGGTTTGAGCTGTCAGTGTTCCTAGTAAAGCTGAAACATCAGAAAATTCTTCAAAACCATGGTTGTCCCAAAAAGTTACGTTTTTTTCTTGCCCAGGAGGACACAGGAGGCTTGGTTAAACAAAGTCTGTGCCAGCAGAAAGCTACAGTTGTGTAATTTTTTTTCTGTTGAAGTCCTGATAGAGTTACTACAGAAGCTCTTTGGTTCTGGGTGGTGTGCTCACTTAACAAGAGATTTACTCCAGCTCAGTGGTGTATTGATTTCATGCATATCCTGTTTGGTTTGTAATGCCGAGTCCAGAGCAAATATGTCTTTTGGGTTGTGCCAAGTGGTTCTTTGGTCTTTTAGAGTTAATAGTAGATACAGCTTATTTGTATTCAGAGACTTGTTTAGGGAGTATGTCTGGGTTTCCCATGCTCATTCATATGCGCTGAGCAAGAAGTGTGGACAAACTTTCTTGGCATACTGCCAGAGGAGAATGGGGAACACTCCAAACATATCAATGGCTTTGCCAGGATATGTATCCAAACGACTTAAAATAGTGTCCCTAACCTCTCTCCTGTTTCACACTACGTATTTAAAGATGGAACAATTTTAGATTATAAAGTTCACTTCTAACAGCATTGCACTTAACTTGTAAAAAAGAGTTCTTCAAGACTAAATGGAATTGCACTTCTTAAATTGCAGTAGCTCACTGCTGTTCTGCTGAGTATTTCCAGGTTTCTTCATGTCATGCTACAGCCTATTATACTTTATTAGGTTTCTAGGCTCTCCCTTAAAGTATCAACAATATTTCAGAAGTGTGGGAGTGACTTACACAGTTAAAAACTCATCATTATGTCCATCCTTTTGTAGTGCCTGAGGTATAAACGTTGTGAGACATCTTTGGGATTCAAAAAAGTAGTATATAAACCAGAGACGCATTATGGACACATTCAGTATCATGACAAATCCATAATAAAAGCCATAATAAAAGCCTGCTCTGATAGCAGCCTGCTGGTTTGTAAAGAGGATCTATGGTCAAGGGCTTTAGAATATGAGGGATTGCGATGTTAAGTGTGTATCATTCTGTCATGACAGGCATTAATGATATCAGGTGGTAACCAATATCTATTTGGATGCATGTTAAATAACTTTTGAGGAGATAAGATTCTGAAAACTTCTCTCTTTTTCTTTTTCCCATAGAAGGCCAGAAATGTTCACATTCGGACCCGATTGAGAGTTCTGATTCATATGGAGACCTATCTGACACCAGTGACCTCAAGACTCCTGAGAAACAGAGCACCAATGGGTCCTTCTCGTGTGACATGGCAGTCAGCAAAAACAAAATGGAGACGGAAGGAGAGAAGAAGTACCCTTGCCCTGAATGTGGCAGCTTTTTCAGATCAAAGTCTTATCTGAACAAACACATACAGAAAGTTCACGTCAGGGCCCTTGGTGGCCCATTGGGGGACCTTGGTCCTGCTCTAGGATCCCCCTTTTCACCCCAACAGAACATGTCTCTCCTGGAGTCATTTGGGTTTCAGATCGTCCAGTCAGCATTTGCATCATCCCTAGTGGATCCAGAGGTCGACCAGCAACCAATGGGGCCAGAGGGGAAATGAGATCAGTCTGATCTTAACAAAGCAAAGCAGCAGTCTGGCTATAGTGATAAGATGCTGTGAATGAAAGAGGAAATAATGAAATTTGGTTCTATAGCTGAGAATTTTTTATTCATTTTAGCTTCCCTCTTTGTCTCATGCCCTACCCCACCTTTAAACCTTCACTGAGGAGAGGGAGAAGATGCTTCTTAGCTGGTAAATTACAAAAGATGGTGACCTTGAATAGGAGACATGACCTAAAACACCAAATGGAGCTTTAGAGGCTGCTGCTGGTGTTTTGTCATGATCTTCTAGAATAAACAAAAGATGCCAACACTGATCTGAGAATTAGACTGTCCTAGTGACTGAGGCACCTGGGGAGCTACAGCTACAGGGAGCTATGCTTTTGTTCTCTCTTCTATTCCCCACCTTCCCTAACCTACCCCAGAAAAACAGTAAGTTTTAAAAACAGACCCATTATTGACCCATTATTGAATATAACATTAAGTAAAATGCCCCATGATACCTAGCAGGTTACAATGCAGTTGTCCTTTTAAAAACATAAAAATTTAAAGAAGGTGAGAGAATTTGAACCCCTTCTGCCATTTGTGAGGCTATGAGTGCTGCAGCAGGACTGAACTGCTGAGAAAAATCACCATTCAGAACAGGTTGGTTTTATTACTTTTAACCATTAAACTTGCTGTCAGGTTTTTAATTCTCTATTATTATTATTTTAGGACCTGTTGTAGTGAATTGCTACTGAAAAGCCAGTCTAAGGCGATACACAGAGCACTCTTAAAGCAGCAGTCATGTTAGGGTTAGTATTAATTTTTTTTTAGATGTACCATAATTAATAACTTGGCTAGTTCATTGTTTTAAGTCTATGAAAGAAATAGTTTTATGGGGAAAAAAACAAAAGGAAGGAAAAATACCATTGCAGTCTGGTTGACTGGTGCTCATTTTTCATGTGGGGACCTAGAATATAAACACAATCAGCTATCGGGTTAACACTATGTACCACTGACCTGTTTAGTGTGAATAAACCCAGGGGTTCAGAGTGATTTTTGGTTTAATTGGATTGGACTCTATTAAAGAAGTTAGTATGTTACTTTGCATCCCCTTGTTTTGTCTGGTTTTTGAGCAATTTAGCCACCTGTCCAAAAGGTGTGCAAATGAGAACCAGTAAATAAGACATTAATCCCTCTCTACACTGTACTGTATTCTCAGTGACCTGGGCTTTTTGGCTACAGTCATGCTCTCCTGATCTGCCTCTAGTCAGGTTTGCAAAAGCCAGTCTTACTCCTTTCTTTTCCAAAGAAGCAGGTTTCTACTATAAGAGATGGGAATTGCAAACAGCGTATCTCTGAAAAAGAATTGATTGCAAAATGCAAAGAAGCTGGGCTCTAGGTTGTTGGAGGTTCTATTTAATCTGAATATACCACTTCTGCAGAAATAATGTCTTTTCTTGGCCCTCCCTCTCCTCCCATGGAACTTGTCAAGGTTTTTATGTACCAAATCCAGGTATAAATGTTGTTTAATTAACGCAGGGTTAGGAGTTAGGAATACTCTGAGTTATAATTATGGTTCTGCTGTTGATGCTCAAGGTCACATAGGACAGCTCACTGAATTTTTTCCTTAATTTCCCATCCGTGAAACGTTTTCTCACAATTGTTGTGAGGGTTAATGAGCAAAGGTTTAAGCAGTGATATGGTAAACTAAGTTGTTGTGTGTACTGAATGTTTGTAGAAAGGCCACTCTGAAGAGCCTGAGTTCCACACTAAATTTGCATTCTATGAAACAATAACTGTCTCCATCATTAATACAGTGCTGGAGCAGGATTTACCACCTCAGACCACGACTGACATTCTCTGCAGGAGATATGTGAACATAGCCACAAACTGCTGTTGGTGCCACAACTTGTGTTGCCCAGGTGCTCCTAATCCAAACCCTGCAGCTAATGCATAACGGAAATAAGACACATTCCTGTTTTGGTTTTATGTTAGAAGTATGGAGCCTTTTGTACATATATGGATTTTGGAATGACGTTCTCAATTCTACAGACTTGGAAGCCCCAGCTTCTCTTGTAAGAAGCTACTTTTTATATTTGCTCTCGAGAATTATAAACCAAGGATAAATAATCAATGACATTCTCTTTATAGCACCAGCACTTTCTAAATTGAGAGCAATTTGTAGTGGAATTGATGTTTTGCTATTAATCTGTGTTGGGAGACTGAAGGACATGTTCTTCTCCATTCATCTTCCCCCAGAATCCCTGGAATAGGTATGAGTCTCATTTAAAAGGGAAAAAAAACCCAAACGAAACCAAACCACCTTCAAACTAGAGCTTCAAGGAATTGCTGTTGCTGTACTGGTAAGCTTAGTTGGCAAGTAGAAACATGGTATTTCGGAAAGGTAACAAAACATTTTAAAATACCCTACAAATCTAGATAAATGAGACAACCTTGTAAACTGCCAAGCAAGCCAAGATTGAGCAGACTTTCCAGTCAGCATAACAATTCATTGGGATTAGCAAATACAATTGCAGTCACTCTGATTTACTAATAGCTCGTATTTAAGCCACCATGAAAATGTCTGTTGGATTGAGGCTGTATTCTGAAAGATACAATAAGTTCGTGTCCCCGGTGTTCCTATATGCACTCAACGAGGGTGCACTAGTCATAAAACTCAACTCCAAAAGCCAAGTCCACAGTATAGGATATTTTCATCCCACATTTAGGTCCACTGGCTTTAGTGTTACTAGTGGGTTGAATTTTTAGCCATGTGTATCAGAATTTAACTTTGAACACTACAGAATTTAACCTGATGAAACAAATGAAAAGCCTTGAACTAAAAAGGAAGCCTTCTAAACCACTAACTGTGCACTTTGCTTGTCAAAGAAAATGCTTACTAAGTTGTCATGAATACATTGAATGAAAGCTACTTACTTCTCAGTCTAGTGGACAGGGAATCAATTAGGAAGTTAACAATCCTGAAATGACAGTTCTAGATCATCCTAGTGTAAATGGGAGAGATTTACACCAACAGAAGAGACTGGTGCAGACTAGTGCCAGCAGTAGGTTGGGCAGATCTTGAGCAGTGGTGCGTTTTCAGAGCTTTTTGCTTCTTTGGGGGCATATTCCATTCTGGATAGTAATTTAATCTACATGCAAATTCTTTATATTCTGTACTTTGGGAAATGTCTGCTTCTTACAGAATAGAAGACAGATCCAAACAGAAAACTCAGCTTCATAAGTTCAGAGTTCAAAGGGAAATACTTAATGTGCCCTGAGCTGCAACCTCACTTAACTTGTTTCTATTACATTTTTAATTGGCACATCAGTGTACAGATGATAGTTCTCATTTTGGGCGAGCCCTCCTTTCCTTGTCATCTTCTTTGGTGGGACTGCAATCCAATGTTTGAGTCAGTGCACTTCTCTGCAAAGAAGGGAACTTCAGTTCATACAAATTTTGATAATCAGAGTTTTAGTATTTCTTTGTATTGTAGGGAGTCCTTAAACCCCTCAACTGAGGCTCAGACCCTTATGTATTAGGTATGATGAAAACATCTTCAACTACTTATAATCTAAATGTTATAGACAGACAAGAAAGGAATAGATGCTTATAGGTGAATGAGTGAAATAAAGATGAAGGACTAAAAACCGCTTGCATGCATGCTTAAGTGTTGTGTTGAATGTAGGGGCACAGACTTATCATCAGGCTTCTTTTGTTGCCTGAAGTAATTTATCTTTATGTACTGTTAATCCACAGCAAATGCAAGGTAAAGCAATTTAATGTGAATTTATTCCATACTGAGTTAAATTAAATGACATTACCTTGCATTTGTCATGTTTGAGATGTGTGCAAACAGACTTACTAGTGTGGCTCACCTGATGCATGGTAATGTGGTGTGTGTGAGCTCTCAATCTTAAGTGATTTGCCCATGATGACGTGGGAAATTGATAGCAGAACCAGAAATTGAACACAGATTTTCCTTCTCTCAATCCAGTGCCTTAACTATAGTAGGGCAAAGTATTATATGTTGGGGGGGGGATCATTGTTTTGTTTGTTTTTTAAAACCTAGAACTGTAAGATGGTGTGGAGTTGGTCTTCCTACCAATCTTTTGAATATTGCAAATGCCCAGTCACAATTTTAGACCTGTTTGAGTGCCAGTGACTTAGGGAATATTTGTTGTTTCCCACGTATTCCCTGAAATTACTGTTCCTCCTTCAACTGCTGTCAGCAGTAAGGAATGACTTGAATAGAAGAGCTGTGTAACTGAATGTCTAACTCAACTAATTGAATTGATAGTATGAAAGCTAACCTAGATTTTGTAGGCTCTGTTGTAACTTTAGTGTCTTGTTTTTTCACTAAATCTTTGTTCCTAGAAATCAATATCTGAACTTATGTCTTGAGTCTGGAGTGGGGTACCACTTTCAGGTTTTAATTTTTTTTTAAGGTGCTTGCTTGAGGAAGTAGATGCCAAAGTAAACTTCAAAGGAACTCCAGACTTCAGTGTTGGAAGAACGAATGGAGAGCACGAGCTCTCTTTGGGTTTCATGAGAGATAAATGGACTAAGTAAAAAAACAGCTACCAAAATTTTAAGTCATGAAACAGGAAAGGCTTTTCTTTATCACCCACAAAAATAATCAGATATTTTCAATTGTTCAGCGTGGCAGAAACTCTGAGAGCAAGTGCCAAACAAAACCATGGAATGTGTTGGCTTTTTCAGCATTATGAATATACCTTATGAATACCATTATTAATATTTTAATGTAAATTAAGCCAGCTTTGTACCATTCACCTTTTGCCTGGACACAGTACCTGAGTTTTAATTGAGCAGAACATAAGCTCACAGTGATTCTCTGAGGTTATGCTCTCAGTTCCACCCCAAGAGACAAAACGAATGAGCAAAGAGGGGGAAAAAAAAAATAGGAAAACTTAAAAGGGAAAACAGATTCTGGAAGATTCCCATATCTCCTGAGAGAGTCCCATTTTTTATCCCGGACATTTTTTTCAAAACAAGATCCTTCAGCTGTTGTGAATGAGCCTTTGGGAACAGACTTGGCTTTCGCCCAATCTGCTGCTCTGTGTCCCTCTACGAAGGCTATGTGCTCTGGATCACCAAGCCTGGGGCCCGCAGGGGGACAGTGCTCCGGGGCTGCAGCCTGAGGCCACATTGACTGTTGCAGTCAGCAGCAGCAACACTGGTGTAATGTTTTCCTGCCTGCTCCCTTGACACCTTCACCCTCCACATATTCCTGTGTCTGTGTGGTACCTACTCAGATGTGTACAGCTCTGCAAATAACCGTGTTAGCTATAAAACAAACTAGAGAACTATTTGGCTAAAAAGAAAAAAAACCAAAACCAAACCCAACCAAAATCCAAACTTAAAAATAGTTATGTGACATCACTGCAAAGTGGTGCAGAACAGGAGCAGGAACCTTGGCTGTAAGGGGTTGTGATAATGGCTGTAATGGTTAAAGCACATGAGTGAAAAACCACAGTTGCTTGCTCTGTGGTAGCGGACTGGCTGTACAGAATTGACACCTTGTGTCACATCTAGCATCTTCCTGTGTTTTGTTCCCATCTATAAAATGAGAGGATAACCCTTGGGTAAGAATGTTTCAAGGTTTGATTGATGTGCCAAATTGTGCTGCACAACTGTGGGGCTGAGCTCTGCTACAAATGTTTGGCCTCGTTGACTTCAGGTGTAATGCAAAGTTAAACATTGGGACACATTTTTCCTGAAAGGTGAAATATTTAAATTAATTTAAATACTGGCACTATTGATCTGCTCTCAGGGTTTATGTGAATGAAGCTTTTACTGGGTGGCCTCTCTACTCGTACTGCAGTTTTGGAGACCTGGAAGTGCTCTGAGCTGAGATGTGCTGAAAGAAGGGAGGTAACTGGTGTCTCGCTGATATTCCAGTGAGTCCCTCCCAGCTCCTGGGTTCCATGTGGACCATGGGGTCACTTCATACAGCCACTGGCAGCCATAAATGCTCTTGAGCTTCCTGCAGTCACATAGTGAGCTTGGGTAAGTGCTTTTATAATAAATCGGTCTCATGCTTGCTAATAGCTTTTTGGCTGCTGTGTCTACAAACTGGTGCCTTCTCCAGGCAATTTTTATATGCCCTCTGCAAAGTTGTCAGACTGACTGCTGGCTCTTAAATAATCAACCAAGCCTTGCTCTTGGGCTCAGAATTTCTCTTCAGTACTGTTGTAATCTGAAAGTTTGCTGCAATTAGTGCAAATACACAGTGTAAGAGAGAAAATAAAAGGCTGTTCTCAGATGTCCTGTAGAGTGAACAACTGAAACGAGTGTGGGAAGAGCCAGGAAAACTGGCATTTTTCCCTGGCTGCACGCCGTATGGAAGAGACAGTGCCTTGGAAGGGAAGGAGCAGAAAAGTTTGCCATTGGCTCTGATGAATCCCAATCCTGCTTCTACTGAAGTTGTTGGGAATCCTCCCATTGTCTTCAGTGTGAGCAAGAAAGATCTTAGGTGAGGATGGATGACTCTTTCCCTACTTGAATGAAGTCTCTTGCCTATTTATGGGCCTGCTTCTATTGAAACCGAGCCTGTTTTAGCCTTTTTGGGTTCTTAGGGACCTGTTTGTATAAAGCAACTTACCTACCTATCTTTTTTTTTTTTTCTATTGTGTGTATTTTTTGTATGTTCTGTTGCAAGGTGAAGCCTCTGTAGAAGGGGATACAAAAACTGATTTTTAAATAGTAATAAACCAAAAGAGAATTAAACTCTGCAGGCTGCATGCATTCATTTCCCGGAGACTGAGAGTAGAGACCATGAGTGCACAGAGAGACAGCCTGTATTGCTCGTATCTCAAAATCTTCCTCTCTTCAGGGACAGTTCCTGCCTTTGTGTATCTCCACAGCTCTATCTGAAACCCCATAGTATCATGGGCAGGTTGCACACTGTGTATCAGGATGGCCTTATTTTGACTAGAAAATCCTTTCTCCAGTGCTTTGTGATGAATTTTCCTACATTTTTTTAGCATAAGTGGAGGGAGTAACAATTATCTACCCGAAATTCGGTATTGTCCTCACTGAAGACCTGGAAGGCAGTGAAAATAAAAATGAGGCAGGATATATAAATATATTTTTGCAATGCTTCTAGCCTGCCTACTTCAGGTGCTAGGTCATTAGTCAAATGCAATGTGTTCTAACTCAACATCATTATATTCTAAAGAAATAAGTGAAGTATGAGGTGAAACTTCACTAAGACTTTGTTCCTTCCTGGTCTTTTTGCCTCCTTGTAGTGTTACCAGTTTGAACTCTAGCTTTCTAGAAGAATGGCAAACTCAAGACCAAAATAACAGCAGAGGTTTGCCCTATTCTGTAAACATACTTAAGGAACAGAGTCTTTGCTTTTGTAAATAGATGTAAAAAGTCCACACGTGTATATGAGTCATGAAAAAGGCTATCTCTGCATGCCTATGGCATGTGTGCAACCCAAAGAGAAAAAAAAAAAAAAAGAAGAGGTTTGCTTTTTGACACAGGAAAGAAAGGGCAACTTTCCAAAATAAAGAACTCCTCCCACAGCCTTCAGGCAAACACCTGTGGAGAGAGGTCTTTCACAGTACCTGTGTGCCAATGGTTTTATCTGCTTTCAGGTCAGCTAAGAAAGTAAAATCCAGAGGGGAGAGCTCTGCATTGTAAATGTCCGTGGATCCTGCGCTTTTATGAGGAAACACTAGTAGCTTTACTGAAAGGTTTGGTCTCTTGCTTCTCTGCTCATGTGTTGAATTGCAAAGAGACCAATTAAAAAGTGGGTGTCTGCTCTTATGTTGATGCCTCCAATCCTAGTCCCAAAATCCTAGATAGATAAGGAAATATGTTTGGGGTTTTTTTATGTGTACAAGTTTATAACCTTAATGCCTTTCTGTTGGCATGGGATATGGGCCACTTGCTTACAATGAGTGGTTGTGCTATTTAGATGTGGTTTATTTTCCATGGGCGCTGGAAGTTTTGCATATTTAAGTGCAACTCTGTAACCTCATGCTTTGCACGATAGAATCTAACTCTCTTACTTCAATAATATTCCATGATTATTGAAGTTTAAACAGGAGAGTTTTGGGCTATCACTTCTGTTTGATTGAGAAATCAGCTTCCATAGTGAGTGAAAGATTGGTAGAAGGATATTTCATAGTCCCATCCAATTCACTGGAAGTTAATTTGAACAGAAATCAGAACAGAAATCTTTATTCCCTTTGACTCAAATCTCCAGATGTTTTGGTGCTGCCTTTCTCATGTTTCTCATGTTCAGATAAATAATTATTTTTAGATAACATTTTCTAACAAGAATGAATGTTGGTTTATCTGACTTCTTAGCTTTGCTAGTTACTGCTGTGCACAACAGTGAATTAAGAAACAAGAATGTTACAAAGGCACTTTTATACCTTAAAAAAACCCAACAAAAACCCCCAAGACATTCTGTTTTTCTTCCTGCATTAATGCTTATTTGTGCTTTTCATCTAAGTCAGTACTACACATGTAAAACGAGAGCATCTTAAGACCTTCCATGCATATCCCTCTTCATGATTCCTTCCCCTCTTGAGTACCATTTCATAAGGTATGTATTGCATGTCTGAAGCTTTCAAAGCACTTTGCAGACATTTAGTCCTTTCTGCCTCTGTGACATAAGCAGTATTAACATGGGAAACTGAGGCAGAAGCTTGCCTAATTGAACAACAAATTGGTAAAAGGATTTAGCGTAAGGCTCCTGTTCTTGACTCAGAGACTTATGTAGCTCTGAGTAGATCACAGTATCTTTCAAAATAGCTTCCCTTCCTCCACCCTTAAAAATGCATGCTCTGTTTTTTGTCAATAGCAGCCTGCATCTGTAGGAAAAAAAACCCAAAACAACACAGTGCAAGTGGGAGCTGAAACATCTTTAGACAGCTGTACCTTCTTCCTAACAATATTGCTACAGTTTTATGGTATCTTGCTGGGAGAGACACCCATTGGATAGCAGGTAAAAGCAGTGTCTGTGATCCAGATACTGATTCCAGAATGCTCTGGCAGGAGAAAGAGCTAAGGGCCATGATCCAAGCCAAGTCCTTTCCGACAGCCACAATGGACCAGTGTGAACACGAATGTCTATGGGCAGTTGGGCCCATCAAAACCGCTGAGGGAATTGTGGAAAGGCACTGGGCAGTTTGTGACAAAAAGGACAAAGAAGTGTTGCTGTTTGAGAGGACTCCGTGTGTGAAATTTCTTAAGTCAGTGATTGCCGAGTATTTAGTGCTAATCTCTTAATGCTAGAAAAGTGTAGCTGCATGCTTCTCCCCCAGTAAACAATAGGACCCAGATTGCCCCCTGAGGCCTCTATCCTTTTACTACAGCCCACACAAAAAGCTGATCTGAGAAAGCACTTTGAGTTAGTAGAGCAAACCCTCTGAACCAGTCTGAACCAGTTCAAATATCACATATGGTTGTTTTGCTTCTGCAGACTTCCTTGCTAGTCCTTGGAGGCTGTGGCTGGCATTTACTTTGCAATAGCTCATGCTGTCAGATTGAAGGGGGAGGGGAAGCCTCTCCTTGAACATGTCAGCAGGGGGATGCAACAGTGCAATCAGATATTTCTCTCTATCTTCCACACTGACTCCTTTGTAGTGACTGTCTCTGTCTTGGTTTTTGGTTATACTCGGCTCAATTTTGTAAACTCAACATCTGATCCCTTTGTTGCAGCCCTGATGTTTTCTTCTTCTATTCAGATTGTTTCTAGGTTAGGAACAAAATTTATTTGTTTCTGACTCCTACACCATCACTTACAGGAGGCTTTTTACAGGTGAGACCCACAGTTATTTTCATGATCCAGACAGAGGCAACAAGGGAGTAAAAAACCCTGCTTTTGTTGGAGTTGCAAGTACTTAATAGTGTTTAGTTGTATTTGGTGCTTACAGTTTTTTAAGCTTTTAGCACAAATTGCTCTAATAATCTGTTCACAGGACTATCTTCATTCTCAGGCATCGCAGTTTATGAAGTAAGCAGAAAAATGGGAGAAGTGGTGAACTGGAATGAAAAAAGGTTTAGAAAAACTAGTTTTGAGGAAAAATTGGAAGAATTATTTTGGTTTGCCTAGAAAGAAGAAAGGGGAAAGTATGGGAATGTGCCCTGTTACAAGGAGGGCAATGGTCAGCTTTTTCCATTTTAAGCAATCCATGTTAATTTGGCTAGGAAAGAATACTTAGATGAGAAAATTGATTTTGCTTACTCCCCCCAGTATCTTTTTTAGTAAGATTAAGTGATAAAGTGTGTTAGTTCTTTCGTAGGAGGTTAGATGAACTTTTGCTGGGGAAGATCTGAACATACTTGGCTGTGGCAAGAGGAGGGTGGGTTTGACGACTTCTTGCAGAGTCCTTCCAGAGCTGTACATCTGTGGTTGCCTCCCTTTGCACAGCACGCTGTGCTATATGTTAGCTTCCTCCTATTTTTCTTCTTTAAGAAAACTCTCCATATGCTTTGAATTTTTCCACAGGTGAAAAAGTAGAACAAACAAACAAGAAAGAGCAGTTGACAGACAGGAGAGAGAAAAAGCAGACATTGTTCATTCTGGAACCTGTATGAAGTAAACAGCAGAAAGGTACCAGCTCACAGCTGAAACTGGTTCACACTGAGTTTAGGAAGGACACTTAATGTCCCTTATTCCTAAAAATAGCTTACGTATTCTCCTGTGAAGTGTTTGTGGATGTGTTGTGGTACATGTATGTGTATATATACCTGAAGACTAATACATGTAAGCTATGTGAGGGTGTAGTTGCAGAACTATTGGCTTACTTACAGTTTGGGTAGCTACTTTAAAATCAAACCCTGGGAAGTAATGTCAGGTTTAATCTCTGAAAGTGTAGCAGTATAGCAGCAAACCCATTCCCAAACAGCAGAAAGAGCAATTGAGCCTGCCTTTGACAGCTGCCACCTGGCATCCTATTAAACTCAACTCTGTGAAACTGCCAGGCATGAATCTTCCCTCATCCTGGAGAAAGCTAGAGATGAAAGAAAAAGTTATGCTTGGAAGTCAGTTGTCTTGGAAGTCAGTTGTGGAAAAGACTTTGATCTTTACCATTAATATGAATGGTTTTGCATTTCTCCCAGATTCCCCATTGTCCTTCTGTGGACTAGAAACGCAAATTGTTTGGAACTTGGCTGGGTGTAATGAGAAGTGCAAATTTATCTTGTTACATAACAGGAGAGAGAGCTAGGAAGGCCTGAGATGATTTTCCACAGATTACTGCCCAGCCTGCAGTTCTTGGATCAGTACGTACAGGAGGAGGTGCTTTCTGTGCAAGATGGCATGGAAGCATTAGTCTCATGAAATGAGCTAAAAGAAATTAATTGTACAGGTTGGCAGCCCTCTGCAAACTCTTTTGGACACAGTGTGCCTCTGGATGCATGTGTGGCCCTGCAGTTTCTGATGGAATGGAATTTGTCCCATAAAATCTCTTATTAAGAGCTATTACAAACAGAAGGCCTGATTCAATAGCCCTTATTAAAAATTCTTGCTTACTCCAGTTAACCTTGCCTTCACAGAGAGTGACTGAGTGTCTGTGAAGACAATGAGCATAGCGCCGTAAAGCAGACATCTTAGCTGGTGGTGTTGGTCAGGACTGACACACACAGTTGTTTGGTTTGTTGGAGGTGGTTTTTTTTATGACCTGGCTGCAGATTTTTCAATCTGACATTATTAAACTAAATTTACTGTAGTGTCAAATCGAATTGTTAAAGCATTAATGACGCACAAGTGCTAAGGCTTATGGTTTCACGTTCAGTGGTAGTGCTGCTTAATTGACCTGTTTTCCTCACTACCCCTCTGTCATGCTGGTACCTCTGGGTTTTTGTGGCTCCGTTGTGGACTGGACAAAGCAGATGACCTGGCTGTAAAGGGTTAAAGTGTGTGTGACCTAGTAAAAAAAAGGGCAAAAGTTGGGTTAGAGTAGCACTTGGAGCCTGCTTGTCACTCAAGTACCTGCAGCAGTCCGACAGAGAGCACTCACTGCCAGGATGGAAACATCTGGGAGCGGAAGGGAAGGGCTGCTGCACCAGCAAGCACTGCCCCAAGAAGTGATTAATTAAACACAGAATACAACACACAGCTTCCTGGCATAGAAACACTTTTTGTGTTCAATGGTTTCCATGTGATTTCATGTAAAAGGAGGGAACTTCCCTGTCTTCTTCTGAGAACGAAGGTTTGATTTTACTGTTCCCATAAGGGGAACACCCTCTAAGACTTGTTTAAAGTTTTAGAAGGCAGGCAGGCATTCTTTATTACAGTGCCGGATGCACGGGGGATCGCTCCTCCTAACATGCATGCTCGGTGATTGGAGTCGGTGGTCTTCGGCGGTCCCCAGTGGTTGTTGTAGAGGGGTCTCTCAGTGTCCTTTTCCATGAACTCTGAGCCTTTCCTCCATATATAGTCATAAGCTGGCTCACGAGTGGCAAGGCCTGGTCCCTCTGCACTTGAGTGTCTGCTTATCTTGGGAGTCTGCTTCTCATCTTAGTGCCTGCTGACTTCTTCAGAGTGACTTAATGAACTTATTCAGGATCTGTTAACCTTGTTCCTAAGATATACTATTTCAAAAGTTCCTAGACAGGTCTGCACTTCTTACTGGGAGTTATATTTTACAGCTGTCAGCTACCAGCCACAGGCCGAACTCTTAAAAAAAAATCTGTAAATCTTACATTCTGTATCAGTACCTCATGTAACAGAAAGGAAGGGGAAGTGCAAAGAAGTGAAGCAGACAGAGTGGCCAAGGTCAGAAGGAACTCCGTGGGAAAGCCAGAAATAGCACCTTGTGCTGCAGGCCTGTGCCTTGGCTACAAACCCATCAGTTGGCCCAAGCCACCTTTAGAGAGCTCGTTGTCGAACAGGACCAAGTATTCGGCCGCTTGCTTTTCACTGCAGTAAAATAGAAGCATTGCTGGTGACTCCAGACGCTCACGTACAGCCACTGGCGTTGCAGTATCTGAATACCTCTGCCTGTTGGGGAGCAGTGTCTGTTGTAACCCATTTGAAATACCTACAGAGGGGCTTCATCACGGTGGCTGGATGCCTGCAATATAGTTACTCAAAAGCCTTTTTGGGCTGTTTACCTTGTTTTTATATAAGCAGGCATGGCTCTTAGAGTATGTGGAGTCAAAGGAAAGCAATCGATTAGCAGAGGCGAGAATGTAAACCTTTAATGTGGAGGTGCACAGCCTCCATGGTACCCCCCACGCACAGTCTCTGTAGAGCTAAGGGAACCCAAAGGGAGAATCGGGGCAGGAGAATTTAGTCCTTGGTGGTAGTTCTCTAGGGGAGACAGCAATTTAGGTCCCTGAAGACACTGTTCCGTGGCGGGAGTCTCCTCTTCTGGCCCAAAAATTTCCTGCGGCTGTAGGGGACGGACCCGGGGACGCAGAGCGGCGCTTCGGGAACGGTTTCCCCGTGTTCCTCCCGAGCCGAGCGGCCCCCGCGGTACCGAGCACCCACCGCTGCGCCCGGTCCCGGGGCTGCGGGGCGGGGGAGGGCCCCCCGGGGGGGGGGGGGGGGGGCCCGGGGGGCCAGCCCGGGGGGTGGCGCGCTGGGGGAAGCGGGGGGGGACGCCCGGCCCGTCCGCATGGCCCGGCCTCGTCTCTCCGCAGAGTGCCTCCGCGGCAACGGCGCGTCCTACCGCGGAAGCCGGCGAGTGGCCTCCGGCGGCGCCCCGTGCCTCAACTGGCTGGCGGTGCGGAGCGCCGGGGAGCGAGCGGGGGGCCGGGGGAGCCGGCGGTGGGGGATGGCGGAGCCAGGGGCCGCGGCGGTCCCCGCGCTGACGGCCCGCTACCCTCCAGCAGTCGCCGAGGACCACAACCGCTGCAGAAACCCGGACGGCGATGCCGCGCCCTGGGCTACATCCGAGGCGCCCCGGGGCCCCGGCCCGGGGTGCCCCGCCGCCCCCCCCCCGTGCGTCCGCCCCGCGGGTGGGTTTGTCATCACGGTGGGGGTCCGACTCCCCCCCGGGACCCAGAGCGCCCCTCTCCCCCCCCGCCCCCCCCGCGCACAAACAATCCCGGGCTATGGCAGCACCTACTGCCCTCCCCCAGGAACGCAGCGTACCCGGGGCTCCCCTCCAGCCCTCGCCTGTGTGTACACATCTGCCTCCCAGCTGTGCTTTGCTCCGCCCCTAGAGCTTTGCCATCAGTGCCAGAAAAGGGCTGTGCAAAGCCTGGCCTCCCCCCCCCCCAATTTCACTAAGGGCTCTTTAGATGTGTTGAAAAAGGCTGAGATCTGGGCATGTAAGAACTGCAGAGATGTTGGTAGATTATTACTGTGGGGCACATTGCTGCTGTCTAAGCAAGTGTCCTGCTGCTAAATGACTGCTAGGGTGAATTTGGGTACAGGTGGGGGGGAAGGAACTTGGAGAAAATGAGAATTGAAGGGAGACGGTAGGAAATGGAAAACCCCAAATACTGGATTCCTCCTGGATTGTCAGGGTGGTAAACAGTTTGCCAAGAGAAGAAACCGTAGCTGAAGCCTGTTTCAGGGAGAGAAGATGTCAGTATTGACTGAGTCCAAAGTAACCACTTGGGGTTTTTTAATTGTTTACTTATTTCTGAGCCCATCAAGATTTATGCACTCTACTGTCCCTCGGGATTGCTATCCTTGTATGTCAACACTTTCCCCCACACATATACCCTCCCCTTTTCTTCACTTGGCTCATTTTTTGCCTGCTTTTCCCTAAAGATGAAGCAAAACAAATGTTCTGCTGCCAAGACCCTTACTCAAAATAGTCCTGCAGCTTTGGGATCAGGAGAGTTACCTGACCTTTCAGCCAATACACCATTTGCATGTTTAAGGATATTTTTGTGTCTCAGAGCGTGCACCTTTTTATTGTAGTCATGTCCTGCAGCTCCCCGTAGTACAGATTTCTGCGTGACCCTAGGTAAAGTCACTGTGCAGTGCAGGAGACCTTGATTTCCTGTCTCTAACTCCCCTTCAGTGCTTCCATTTCACATTCTACTGAGGACTCAAAATGGCTGCAGATAGAAAATCCACATGGAGTTTTTGCCAGCTGTGGGGTGAGATCCAGGTGGAGAGAGTTTTCAGGTGTGGATGCATGCTGTGCATAGGATTTTGAAAAAGTAGGGGGCTTTTGTTTAGGACAGGTAATGGATATCTACTTTCCACTGTCGTAGCTTTTACTGTGCTACAGCTTCCATTTTAACTGTGTCTTGTAAGAAGGAGCTACCTTGAAAATCTTTCAGGGCTGTTGATAAAAAATCCGCAGGGCTGGGAGGGAGTCTGTGCTATGAGTGTCTGTCCTTATGCACCTTTGTTTGGGCTCTGGCTGAGGAGGAACTTGCTGTACTTAACGCTACTCAGTGGCCGTGCTGCCTGAAGCGTTGCTCTGACTTAGCCTCTGCATCATGCTAATGGAGTTTGCTACATGGCTGCAAAAAGGGACTGGGTAAGAAGAATGTCCCCAGGTTGTTTTCACACCATCTGGAGTCTCCTTCTGTCAAACCTTCTTGTGTCAGGAAGATTGAGGCAGAAGAGAGATAAATAGGCTCCTGGGAGATTTGGGATGGAGATTCTCATCATCTTATTCATGTCTGTTCAGCATGATTGAAGCTGCAGCCTGTATATCGATCTACACGCTAAATGAAGTCATTGTGCATCCCCTGGACTCATGCCCTGAACTTGGGTTTTGTTCTACTGGTGCCTCGCGCTCTTAAAATAGGTTCATGTCAAAGGAAAGCGGGGGGAGGAGTAGATTTCTTGTCTGCCTTGGTAGGATTTCTGGCAACAACTTAAGAGGGAACAAGTGTTTGTCAGTGTACTTTGAAGGCAGTTCAGTGATACCAGTCTAGATCTGTCCCACTCACAAGGCGCGTGTTGTTTTGAAGTACTCATCAATGCTTTGTATTTTGTATGTGGTGGTTTTTGTTTTTTTTCTTCCTCTCAACAGATGCTACAGCTGCCACAGCCCCAGTCCCTACAGCAGAAGTTGGTACTTCTCAGGAGGTCGACCAGGTGTTTGAACCGGCTGATACCTTGCCCTCCCGGAGCGAGGCAGCTGCTGTGCAGCCCGTTATTGGGATCAGTCAGAGAGTGCAGATGAACTCCAAAAAAAAGAAGGACTTAGGGACACTAGGTACAAACCCAGGATCACGTGGTGGATCCATCCCTGTATTTCTGGCAGGATGGATTTGGCTTGAGGCTCTGAAAACAATGCTATAGCTGGGTCTACTGCCTCTAATTTTGCCTCTTTCCTTTCTTCACAGGGTATGTGCTGGGGCTGATCATGACAGTGATAATCATTGTCATCGGAGCTGGCATTATCCTGGGATACAGCTATAAGAGGTCAGTGGCTATTCTTTGTCCAAAACCTGGTGTAGGCCTGAAGCAATGTATATAGAGCAGGAATGTCTGAGCACCCACAGAACCTAACCAGATGTCAGCCTCACCTCTGTGCCTGGGAAGATCATGGAACAGATCCTCCTAGAAGCTATGCTAAGGCACATGGAGGCCAGGGAGATAATTCGAGATAGCCAGCATGGCTTCACCAAGGGCAAGTCCTGCCTGACGAACCTAGTGGCTTTCTATGATGTGTGACAGCATCAGTGGACAAGGGAAAACCAATGGATGTCATCTATCTGGACTTCTGCAAAGCCTTTGACACAGTCCCCCACAACATCCTTCTCTCTAAATTGGAGAGCTGTGGATTTGATGGGTGGACTGTTTGGTGGATAAGGAACTGGCTGGATGGTCGCATCCAGAGGGCAGTGGTCAATGGCTCGATGTCCGGATGGAGACTGGTGACGAGTGGTGTCCCTCAGGGGTCCGTACTGGGACCGGTGCTGTTTAATATATTCATCAATGACTTAGACAGCGAGATCGAATGCACCCTCAGCAAGTTTGTGGATGACACCAAACTGAGTGGTGCGGTTGACACACCAGAAGGACGGGATGTCATCCAGAGAGACCGGGACAGGCTGGAGAGGTGGGCCTGTGTGAACCTCATGAGGTTCAACAAGGCCAAGTGCAAGGTCATGCACCTGGGTTGGGGTAACCCCCAGTATCAGTACAGGCTGGGGGAAGAAAGGATCGAGAGCAGCCCTGCCGAGAGGGACTTGGGGGTGCTGGTGGATGAAAAGCTGGACATGAGCCAGCAATGTGCGCTGGCGGCCCAGAAGGCCAACCGTACCCTGGGCTGCATCAGGAGAAGCATGGCCAGCAGGTCGAGGGAGGTGATTCTGCCCCTCTACTCTGCTCTGGTGAGACCTCACCTGGAGTACTGCGTCCAGCTCTGGAGCCCTCAGCACAAGAAGGACATGGAACTGTTGGAGCGGGTCCAGAGGAGGGCTACTAAAATGATCCGAGGGCTGGAGCACCTCTCTTATGAGGACAGGCTGAGGGAGTTGGGGTTGTTCAGCCTGGAGAAGAGAAGGCTGCAGGGAGACCTGATTACGGCCTTTCAGTACCTAAAGGGGGCCTATAGGAAAGATGGGGAAAATCTTTTTAGTAGGGCCAGCTGTGTCAGGACAAGGGGTAATGGTTTTAAACTAAACCAGGGTAGGTTTAGACTGGATATAAGGAGGAAATTCTTTACAATGAGGGTGGTGAAACACTGGAACGGGTTGCCCAGAGGGGTGGTGGAGGCCCCATCCCTGGGAACATTCAAGGCCAGGTTGGATGGGGCTCTGAGCAACCTGATCTGGTTAGCGGTGTCCCTGCTCACTGCAGGGGGGTTGGACTAGATGACCTCTAGGGGTCCCTTCCAACCCAAAACATTCTATGATTCTATGATTCAGATCCTAATGAAAAGACAGATAAAGCATATTTTGATATGGCACATTGTGCAAGAATTTCACTTGTTGTGCTGAGGAAGGAACTATTTAAGAGTTAATCCCATGCTCCGTTTCACCCATCAGTGTAGTGTTCTGTGCCATTTAAAGTTTCAAACTGCCCTCTATTTTTTGTTTGTGTGGGCATGTGTGTGCATGCATGCCTTGATGTGGCTTTCTCAGATGCATCCAAGGGAGCTGAATTTTATGTAAGAGCTAGAGAGAGCAGATCACGGGTGTCCTCACAGGAAGTTTCTTTTGTGATCAGAAAGAGAACAATCCTTCTACCTCTTCCTCTGGTTTCTCTAGTCAAGCTAGCTTTAGAAGAAAAACAATTGGCAAATTCTTTGCCAGTCGTGCATTGTATCTTATGAAGCTGAATATCAAGTAGCACTTCTTTTTGTCAAACAAAGTTAATTTTACCAAAGCTCCCATATACTTAAACATCAGTTTTGATTCACACTTGAGTTATGATTTGTTCAGCCACTTCACTGTGTTGGGCAGAAATGTTTCTGAGCTCAGCAGCATCTGAGGTTAGCAAGCAGCTTAGTTGTAAGAGACAGGGCAGGATTAACAAATAGCAGTGAATGTTGCTGCAGCAATTGAAGGCCCAGGCTCCCTCCTCTGGGAGGGTTTGTTCTGTATTTTGGCTGTTTGACAGCAGTCTGACACAACCAAGCAGAAGGAGCCCTTTCCCAAGCTGGGACATGTCATTATGTAAGTGTTTATAATAAATGCCGACAGAAAAAAAACAGAGGGAGGAGTGTTACATAAGGGGCAAAACACCGAGCGCTGCTTGTCGAGGAATCTGATTTGAGGTGTCACTTCAGAGAATGCTGTCTCGTGTGCTGGCAGGAATGGCAGCCACTGCTGCACGCGTGTAGGCAGCTTTGAAAAGCATCCAAAATGCTTATGTGCTGACAGGAAACCCCAGCAGCTCTGCCTGGTTGGGATCACAAGCCCCAGGAGGAGTGAGTGGTGCCTGTCCCACCTCACTCCTGTCTTTGGCGGGAAGAAGCAGTAGACCAATGCTGAGTTTTGTCCAAATGCAGTTTGCTTTCTTCAATCCTAGAGAGCTCACAGCAGGGCTGCAGCACAGGTTTACTGTCTCTCTCTCTTCTTGCCCTTGCTCTCAAAATTGCATGTGCAAGCTGGCAGGTTTGGGTAGGTGTGGTGAGAAATCTTTAATGGGTTTAGAAGCTTTTGGAATACATAGCTTTTCTGGAGACAACATACTATTAATGCCATCCGTTTTTAAAGCAAGGCAGTTCTTCCTCAGTACAAATTACAGAGGTGTCGCCTCCCTTAGCAACAGGCTGAAGAGTGAGGTAGGTTTGAGGAGCTGGTTGTGGTATTAAGCTATTAGCTACTGCAGCAGAAGGCAGGGCCAGCTCTGAAGTAAGCTTTAGTGCTTTCAGGAGTGGCTTAATTTGCTGCACAGGTTGGTTTGCTGTTTAAAAAAAAAAAAAAAAAAAAAAAAAGGCAGAATCTGTCACCACCTCCGGTATTTGTTTATATCAGATGAAGCACGTTACGGAAGCTCTTTTCCACAGCAGTGGGCTCTGCGATGTCTCGCTGCTCCCCTGGGCCTGCACCAGGCAGTGCTGTGGGACTATAAGGTATAAGGAAACATTTGTCAGCTCTGTGGTTTGAAGGAAAAGCCCAGCTTTATAGTCGTCATTTAGCTTAGCAATGACAGTGAGTAAGCCAGTTTATGAGGGAGGGACAGACTTCACTTGGCGGCTTGTTTTTTAAAGACGCTCACGTGGGGACCTCTGCTTACAGTAGGGAATGTCTCTGATCCTTTGTGTGTAGATGGAACATCTGTTTCTTAAAGAGCAGAGTCCCTTCTTTTCTATCTGTATCACCTTTACTGAGACTCTGCCTCCAAGCAGTGGCACTCAACCCATGCACATATGTGTTTTGGTTTGTTTTTTTAATCTAGGGGGAAAGACCTGAAGGAAAAGTATGAACAGAAAGTTTATGAGCGTGAAATGCAGCGCATCACACTGCCACTGTCAGCGTTCACCAATCCTGCCTGTGAGCTTGTAGAGGAGAACACAATCGTGGTGCACACCAACCAGACGCCTGTGGAGGACACGCACGATGGCAGTGGCCCGCTCATGGGGCAGGCGGGTACTCCTGGTGCCTGAGCAGCTCAGGCAGGAGCGATACAGGCTGAGCAAAGCCTCCAGCTTCCCACTGTGAGTGCAGGGGTTGCGTGTGTTCATTTCTATTTTGTTTTCTTTTTGATGAAAGCCAGACAAAGGTGATGTGGAGAGATAGAGCAATAGGCTATTCATCACGATCTGTTTGAGGGACACCATTCAATGCATGACCAGCTGGGGACTGGTGTGGTGGACCCTGCTGCTTCCTCCCACCTAACCTCCATGGTGTGCCAAGGAGCTGGGGGGGGATGATGGGCCAGGCTCACAACTGGCCACAGATCCCACAGCCCAGAGTGTGATCTTGGCTTCCTCTTTTTCTGTTCCTTTCCTATTTAACGGTGTGCACTGTTACTTAAGTTTCAGCCTGGAATCCCAGGAGGGAGCAGTACTGCAGGGACTGAGGGGAGCTTCACGTCAGACTTAGCTAGATAATTACACTCTGATTATAGTTCCTGCCTTTTTGCTTTAGTGGCTGAGAGCTGGAGACACTGTCCAGGATCCTGCTACTGGATGAGGTTTTTTTCCAAGGAGGAGTTTATTGGAGGGATGGCTTTGGCCAGGAGCAGTATGTTTAGCCCCGGTGTCAATTTGGAAAAGCTCTTCTTGAGCTCTTGACAAATCCAGGTCTTCCAGGGCTGAGGCCACATCTCTATTCTGCTGTGGTGCTACATACATAGCCACAGTTGTAGGTGTTCAGGTGGTCTACAGCTCCTGCTCACTTACTTAAACAGATCAGGAGACCAAAGGCCAGCAGTAGACGTGAAGAAAACA
Source organism: Gorsachius magnificus (assembly GCA_034008185.1). Lineage (NCBI taxonomy): Eukaryota > Metazoa > Chordata > Aves > Pelecaniformes > Ardeidae > Gorsachius > Gorsachius magnificus. The sequence continues at coordinate 12,050,528 of CM067095.1, forward strand.
AGCTGCCCTCCAGTTACCTACTGGAGGTTGAGCACTGAGAATAAGTAACATTCTCTTCCAAATTCCCTGGGCTTTCTACAGAGCCAGCTCTGGACAGAGTGGCCAAGCTGGCCATAATGCAGCAGCTCTTGCTCTAAGGGCAGGACAGGGCAGCTGCTCTTGCAAGATCCCAAAGTTACAGCATGGCTCCCAGCCCAGCCTCCTTCACCCACACTCAGCTTGTGCAGCAAGACTACTTGCTTACAGAGCTTGGCCCTATTAGAGAGGTTTTGTAACAACTTTTATCAGCGTTTCAGGTGGTTTGAAGGGATAGTTGCTGCAGTGTCTCCCAAATGGCACCAAGGCAAGGCCAATTCAGGGAAACATCCATCCCCACCTTAGGGGATTCAAGCCATTCAAGTAAGTTTTCTAGCCATCTAGTTTATAGCTGTGGGGCTAACGGGGAACAGCACTTGGCAGCAGGGGTTTTAGTGTTAATGTTTGATTCAGAAAAGGGAAACGTTTTATTTTTAAATGCCTTTGAATACCTGTTATTTGTAAAATGTTTTAAATACCTCATTATGAGAAGGTGCAGATTGTGCTACCTTGTATTAAAGCTTAAAAGAAAAATGCTCTGTAGACCTGTGTGGACTGTGGTTCATCTGTACATTCCTCCTGCCAGAGCAGCATCCTTAACTTGTTGCAAACTTTGAATTGAGGAGAAGGTAAGATGCCACTTCAGTTTGCCAGGCCTAAAGGTGTAAGCCCTACAAGCAGTGCTTCTGCTCACCAGCACTGACAAGAGGCATGGAGCTTGTCTCCTTGCTGCCAGCAGCTAGTCTTGGACTGGGACACTGTTCCTGAAAAGCAGCTGTGGGTGTGTGAGCTCTGCTGACTAAGCAGGCTGGCCCGTGGGAAGACGAGCTCAGTTACAGCCCCTTCCTGCACTGACACAGGTCAGTTCTGCTTTGGTGCTGCTCAGCAGCACCTTCATCCCTCAGGGCCTTGCCTTGGAAAGCATGATGGAGACAGAGCACAGCAGGTTACAGGAGCCACTGACATAGCTAGCATTTTTGTTCAGTTGTTGCCTTAACAAATACCTCTTGAATAAGATGTTTCCAAGAACAGGCTGTATTTTTATCCCTGGATCTGAAAAGGAAAAGGGAGAGAGGCTCCATGTTCTGCTGGCTCCTGTCCACCCTTAAAAAAAACTGAACAACCACCAACCAACAAAACTTGACAACTTCTTCCCTTTCCCTTCCATCACTCCAGGTAAATAGTACTATAGAGCACTTGCACTGCATCTTTGTAGTTCGTAAATGTGGTAGAGCCCTTTGGCTCAAGAAAGGAAGTTCTAGGTGATACCTGATCTGTGCAGTTTTGATGTTGCCATTTTGTGAAAACAACAGAAACCCAAGAAAGTTACAGCTTCCTGCTTTAGGAACACAGACAACAAAATCTTGTTTTCATAGCATACATTTACTGCTTTTTAATTTAGTTAGAACATGGAGCTGTGCAAATCACAGTTCATAAACCCCACCCACACATCACCCAGGACTCTCCCCTTCAGGGGTCCCCTCACAAACCAGCATGGGAGGGGGAAAGAAAGGGTAAATCCTATTAATAATCCTGAATCCACTGGACCCAGTTTAGAGAGGCTCCTCCACTGACTGACAGCACAGGGAGTCCCCAGTGTTTCTAAAACACCTCCCCCCCCCTACACCTTTTGTCAAGGTGAGGGCTGGTCCCATGTTATTTTACATAATACTTTAAACTCATGGGTAGTGGGAGGAAGTCAAAGTAACGCATGCCCCACCATTCAGTACTGAAAGGAGGGGGGGAGAAAGGAGCACACTAAAAATCCAGTTAAACCAAGATGTTTGTGAAACTTAAGAGCAGGACTTGAGCCAGCTTTTTGTTCAGTTCTGCCAACCACATGAGCTACTGCAGCAGAAGCTTTCTTCTCCCATTGAGGGAGGGAGAAGTGCTGGAAGAAAATACACTCCCACCCACCTCCCAGTGACCCCAAGCCCTTTTTTCTCCCCAAAAGCAGGGAATGACCCTGAGGAAAGTTTCTGCTTGGAGAATCAGCTCAGGTGCTGCAGTGGCAGCTGCAAGAAGGACCTTCAAAGGGAGCAACTTGCACAGCCTGCAGGAAAGGATGAGGTAATGGCGACTGAATTATTAATTCTCCAGCTGCCACTCCTGGAAGGATGGGACATTCACCAGCACTTCTCTGTTCATAAGTCCATCCTTTAAGTAACCTTGAGCATGTCCCCCTTTGCCATTGTCCATGCACAAAGTCTGAGCCATTTCAGACCTTTGGCTTTCTGAAGAGCACCTTTTGCCACGCTTTCTGTCGCCTCACATCCACAGGCCAAGAGATCAAGCAGCTTCATCATTCCAGGGATGTCCACAGCCAGTGCCCAGTGCAGTTCTACGCATTCAGGTCAAATTTTTCACCTAGGTTCTTGGGCAAACTCACTGTGCCAGCTCAGGGTCTGAAGATGCTCAAGTGGCTCATTTGCTGCCTGCCTTGTTCACCATCAGGAGGGGCAAGCAAAGCTCACTCTTAGTGTTTCTAGGCAGGCTTTTGGAGGTATTCAGAGACAGAGGAGGAAAAACCCCACAAACCCAAACCAAAACAAAAATTCATACACGCTTCCCCACAGACAAGATATTTCAGGAGAGCTGCCCAATACCTGGGGCTTTTCACTCGGAGGCCAAAATCTCAGTGGGATGTTCTGGAAAACACATGCACAAACATACACGCACACGCTGTCCTGGTGGGGCCTTTTGCTGGATGTCCAATTTCCCCAGCTTTCTGAGCAGGGTAGTCAGTGGGAGAAGCAGTTCAAGAAGTGCTGGTCCTTGCCCAGAACAGTCTCCTATAGCAATCCCCTCCCTGGCAGACAGGCCAGGGTGGCTTCACAGCTTGCAGCCAAGTTCTAAGGCACCACAGTAAAGAAGCCTGAAAAGGCCAGAGAAACATTTCTCAAGCCAGAAAAATAGTGTTGAGCAGCTTTCCTAGGTGCAGTTGGCAGGAACCAGCCCTTTTTGCTTCTGAAACATGCCAGAAATTGACAGTGAATCAAGATGTCCAAAAGGAGGGGTGTTGGGTGGGGAGAGAGAGGCAATGCAGCAATCGCACAGTGTGGTGCCCCATTAATGCCCTGGAAGCAGCTGAAGTGCATCTCCCTCCCTGTCACTCATCTCAACTCCAATAGAAGTGGTACAGGCAGCAGGACAAGCTGACTAGGTTGTGTTTTCAGGTAGCTTGTCACGGTTCAGCCCATACTGCACATTCACGTTGTGGTCCAGCTCCTCCAGCTCAGACGGGAGGGGGATGGCAAGTTCTCCCAGGTAGAGAGAGAGCGCTTCAAAGGAATCTTCCAGCTTGGAAAAAGGGGGCCTAGAAGCAACAGTCAGAAAATGTGAGTGGGAAAGAGGAAGCAGAACAGCATCTGGAAAGGCTGAGCCAGTTGTCAATCCAGGCTACTGTCCCATGCACAGCGGTGTGAGCAGGGACATGATCCCTCCCCATTCAGCTTCCGAGACTGCAAAGATCCCAATCTGTCTGGGCTACCTGTTTTTACAGCCAATGACCAGGGAGCTCTGGCTCTTTTGGAACCTACTTGGCATCAACACTCTTCTGAAGCTACGAGTTTCACAAGTGAAATCATATCAAGCATTCACATTTTGGAGCTGCTGCCAAGATCTGCCCCTACTTTTTGTACATGAGAAACCCTGAGCAATCACTTCTCCTTTACCCTTGGTCTCAGAAATTGTTCCAGAGGCCTCTCCCATATACAGCAGTCTCTCACCCAAGCTGGTGAGCCTTTAGTCTCATCTCATGTGGAAGCCTTTGAGCATTACCACAAAAGGTTGGAATACAGCCCTTTTCTACCCTCTGTGCAAAGCAATCCTTCAACCAAGGGGATATAGACACATCCTCTGGGCTTACAAAGAAGAGTCCTCCAGACCCCAAACCTACCTGCTCTCTGGTTCCAGTCTGCAGCAAATGGCAGCCAGAGGGAAAAAAGCTGGAGGACAGTCAGCAGGAACAAACTTCTCCCAGAACAGCTTGACATTAAGGCCAAAATCCAGTGTGCGTGGGAGGCAGTCTGGGTCAGCATAAACCTGGCCTATGATCTGGGGAAAAATGAGAGGAGAGCCTAAGTACAGCAACAGTTCCAGAGTGTTAACAAACAGGGAACTTCAGCATCAGGCTGAGGCAGAGGCTTCTTCAGAGTCTTAGGGTGCAAGGGAAAGAGCTGAAACACTGTTCCTCCTTTCCCATGGGGCTAGTTGCACAGGGGAATGAGCGCACTTTTTCAAGGCCTGGCAATGCAGCCACTGTTGTGAAGGCCCAGATGCCTTCTCTTTCTCCCCAGGGTTTCTCTGCTATAAGATACAGGCTGATGTGCACCTCCCAGAGAGTGTCTCACTGCTGGATCAGCTACTGTGCTGTATGCTGCTGGGGATGATGCAGCCCCTCCTGATTGCAGGTAATCAACACAACCTGCATTGCCATCCCCTCTCTCCCCTCACACAATTTTACCACACCACCAGCAAAGCCCCTCAGCCTACAGAGCCTGTCCTAAATGATGCTGTGAAGTCAACAGCAACACAAATCCTGGGCTGCTCATTACTGGCAGATTTGACCCCCCCCAAGCCAGAGGGTAGGGGCAGAGAGAACAACCCTAACCAATGCTCAGGAGGTTACAGGCAAGAGCTGTAGAGGAAAGGGCTGGATGGAACAGAGAAGCCCTGCCCCAGCACTCAGAATTCCCAGTGCTCACCACCTACCCTGCTGAGGTGCACTCACCACCTCCAGCACTAGAGGACTCAAAGTGTAGTCAGAGGGAAGGAACCCACAGTGGAGAGCTGTGGGGTGATCTGGACTCAGCCAAGGTCAATGTCAATACAAACTCTCACATGAGGAAGAGTATTAGGTTTAAAGCCTCATCGGGTATCATAAAAAGAGTTATATATAACCACCCAGGCTTTTCTAGGCAAATAACTCAGCAGGGCAACCACATCCTGTAACTAGACAGTGGAACGCCCATTATGTGTTTTGGCAGGATTATTTTCTTATCTGTTTGAGTGTGTACCTTTTTTTTTTTTTTAGCATCTTTATTTTGATGACAAGGAAAATGCTTATATGCTACTACCTCCTTCTTTGTCTTTTTTCTAGTTGAAACAATTGTTTGAATCCCACATACAGATTTTTCCAGTTCCTAAATCTGTCACTCACAACCACAACATTCTCTGAGAGGAGGGCCCAGTGTAAACAGCTCCAGATGAGGCCACAAAGATTTATGCACAGATATTTTCTTTGTCCCCTTCACCCAAACACTGAAGATGAAGCTGTGCTGGTGTCCTCTGGTGTTCTGTAACTGCTAACATAACATCCCACTTTTCATCTGTATTTCCACTGTCTTACACACCTTTTAAACGGAAAATACCTTGCAGGTTTTGAGTGCTGTTCTTTGCAGACAGAAAAGCCTGATATAACAGTAAGACTGTGCATTGTCTCAGACATAAACTAAGCCAACAGACTTCAGGGTGCAAGCTTCATTAATCAACCAGCAAGGAGGTTTCAGTTTCTCCTTCTTTGAAGTGCCACCCTCAGTGAAGGCCCTGAATTTGCTGAGGTTATACAGCTGATTGTTCTTTTAATGAGGCAGTAGAAAAAGAAAAAAAGTATCACAGTTTTAAGTAGTATGTCTACTTTCAAATGGAAACGAGGGCTCAGTCAGAACTGGATAGGCATTTTTACAGCTTCTCTCAGTCCAGGAGGAACCTCTGCATTTCTTTCAGTCCAGAAAGAAACTCCCCCTGGGACCAAAAGGTTACAAGACAGTTATCTTCCTCAAGGGAACAGGGGCAGGGTAAGCTTGTATTCCCAGCCTAATTCACTGTGCTGTTAGGTCACAGACCGCACGCTCAGACACAGAGAAGTGGCTGATAGAATGTGTGCAAGGAGATGGCAATGGGGAAGGTGAAGTCCATTAAAGATGCCATGTAATGTCCTGGTCTTACCTCACAGAGAACAATCCCAAATGAAAAGATGTCCACTGTCTCATCATAGCTCTGTCCTGCAGGAAACACAAGACATTCAGCTCTGTGAGAGACAGTTGGGGGAATAGCTGTTCTAGGAGCTGCCAGTCCAAAGCTTAACTAAGCCTGTTGCCTGGAGGGCCCTAAAGCAGGAGACAAAGCAAGGCTTAAATCCCCGAGATACGTATACCAACTGCATCTTCCTATACACTGCCATCACATATTTTAACCCCGCTTTTTTTTTTTCTACTGGGGAATTACAGGACAACACAGGGATGCCTTGTACATCAGAGGTCTGAGAAAATGCTTAGGATAACCATGGAAGGCTTCTTCCCATTTCCACTGATTGTTGTTCTAGTGCGTCTCTACAGTGCACTGAGTCAGTGTTCAGCTTCCCCAGCAGCCAGCGAGTGCCCAGTCCCTGCTGCAGTGACTGCAGAGATAATAAATTACACGCTAGCAGCACTTTGAATCTGGGAAAGCCGTCTGGCTCCAGCATGCCATTCTCTGCTTACAGACACTCCTCTCTGAAGCCAATATCTGGTAAAAACAGCCTTGCTTTGAGAGGTGATGTCAGACTATGCTCTTGCTGTTCTCTTGACAAATGCCAGGTCTGAGAGAGGCTCTGAGAAGCAGCCTCAAGACTCCAGCAGGGCCTGTAGGTCTTGAGAGAAGGAAAACAGAAGAACAACACACAAGAAAGCAATATGGAAAAGAGTTGAGTTTGGGGAGAGGAGCCCAGTCCTCCATTCCCTGGTGGACTATGTGGGACAACATTGATACCATAGTGAGCCAAACTGCCCAGCCTGGTCAGACTGACTTGCTCATTAGGAGGAAAATGTATCCATTGTATTTCACCCTTACCTCAACTTCTGCAAGGGCAGTTTTTCCCCTAGGGGATATAGTTCATCCTTAATGCAATTGAGGGCTGCATGCCGAAAAACAGATTTCCCTGCACTTGGACAACTCCCACCCCAATCCTGAGACTTCAGCAAACCTCGCAGCAGATGACTTCTTGCTGAATCTATGCAACAGCATATGTAAGCCTCGTCCTAGAGTTTAGTGATTCCCTGTCTCAAGGGGCAGTTCCAAATCATGAGGCTGTAACAGAAATTGATCTCAGGTTCAGTCTTATTTCGGGCCTCTTTTTTTCTTCCCTGTTATCTGGACCATAGCAAGTTTAGGTCTGTTGCCCTCCTGAAAAATCCTGCTGTCAGGCCAGAAACGTTACTGCGGCTGGTACAAAGGCTTATCAGGTCAGGTACTGCAAGAGAAGTGCAGCCAGGGTACCTGTGTGTATAAATAAGCTTGTGTATTAGCAGGTCTAAAACCATAGGCTCTAATAGGTTTGATTGTTACTAGGGGCCAGAAGCTTTTGGTAATCCTATCATCCCTATACCTCGTCACAGGCTGCTCCTCACCTGCACCGTGGTATCAGTATCTTACCATTTAGCATCTCTGGGGCCATCCAGTATGGGTTGCCAACCACCGTGTAGCGCTTCTTCCTGTCACTCTTGCGTAGGGTTCGTTTCTTGGCAGATGGCTTCTCCAAAGTGGGCTTTTTTCTTTCCTCCACAATCAGCCGAGACAGACCGAAGTCAGCCACCACCACCGTCTTATCCTACACAAGGGATTTAGTACAAGCCACTGATGCCTCTCAGCTCCTCTCAGGAGCAAGGAGGCTGCAATTCCTGTTCACTATCGACTACACTGTAAGGGCAACTAGCAAGGTCTCCTGCAGCCAAATGAGTGCAGCAAGCTGTCCAGACAGGTGTAAAACACCCAAGTCATGATCCAAGCTCGTAATTTCCTCTCTTTATTGTCTTATTTCCTGTGTGGTCACTAAAACTAATCCCATCGATTTGGCTACACTTACCAAGGCAAACCTGGACCCTTCCTTTCAGACCTTCCTATTCTACCTGGCTGGGAATTAACTTAGACTCTCATCCTGGGTCATTGAAGCCTACATGCTAATCTCATATTCCAGCCAAGTGAACAAGGGCAAGGCTTGAGGGAATGAAGCCACATAAAAATCTTGTGTCCTAGCATTTCAAAAGGAGAGAGCACACACCTGTGTGCTTATCTGAATCCTGAGTGCCAATATAAAGGTCATCAAGTGGTTAAAAAAACAGAAGCAGCTGTAGAGAACATTTCATAGGTGAGATAAGGAAGAGAGCTGTACTAACTCTTGTAACGTGACTGTTAATAGGAGATGCTAACAGAGGAAAGGGGGTAAGAGAACAGAATGAAGAAATGGTGAAAGCTAGATCAGTCTGGAAAATCCTACGTGAAGATGAAGCTCCCTTGTTCAGGGCACTAAAAGCCTCTCTGAAACCAGTTCCACCCTAACAAAAGAGGGAACATCATGTGGAGAAAACCAAGGGAGGAAGATGACAAGGAGGGGAGCAGCATGCTGTGGGGAACAGAGGTGTAGCTCACCAACTTGATTAGGCAATTGTGTGAATTCAGGTCTCTGTGAATGATGCACATAGAGTGCAAGTAAGCCTGGAAAAGAGGGAGAAAACTTGGTGTTAGGGGTTCCCTTCACACTTACAGACCTCAACAACCAGTTGCTAGTAGTCAGGCAGCATCCACAACCCCGCATACACCACCCTGCTGAAGCAGCTAACCCTGACCCTGGAGGTTTGCTTTCTGATGAAGGGACAGTCCGACTCACCATTCCAGAGGCAATTCCTTTGGCAAAGCTGACCTTCTGCTGCCAGGGAAACGGGTCCTGAAAGACAAGTCCTCAATGGTCAGGGACTATCCTACCAGCCAGCTGGTGACAGCAGTTCCTCCACAACAGGGACTCTTGCAGCAGTCAGAGAGAGATTATACAGCACCAGGAAGAAGGCGCTTCCTGCCTCAGGCCACCCACAGCCAAGAAGCTTTTCCATGCAGATCCGAAGGAGAAGACTAACAACAAGCACCATAAGGCTGGGACAACCAACACCACACTGTCAACCTCATTGAGCAGAGGTCTACCAGGCTTCCACACTCACCGCATTGCGGAGGAAGTCCTTCAGGGTGCCCCCCTCAATGTACTCAGTGAGAAGGTTCAGCTTCTTGTCCTTGTACAGTACACCGATGAACTTCAGCACATTGGGGTGATCCAGGCTGCGCATCACTTTCACCTGGGAAGCAGAGACATCCCACCCCAAAGAAAAGAATGGAACAAGAAAATTGTTTAGCTTAAATACAGCAGGACTCTTTAATATCTTACAGATATTGGCCCTCACCATTTGAATTTATGCACAAGGCTCAAGGGATAAATCCTTTATGTGTTGCATAGCTCAATTTGCCTCAGACTCAGACTGCTTTTTATCATTGAAAAATTAATGAACTGGGAGCTGAAGCCATGTCTATTGCTCAGCGTGAGTCAGTCACCCTTCACTGAAGCAAACATTCGGCTCATGTCAGCTTTTCCCCATGTGATGCCTCCCTCTCCAGCACCTTGATTCCTGCCAGGTTACTGGCATGATCACTTTCTCTCTGAAGAAGGTGGAAGAGAGTTCCACCACACTACTGGCTCAGAAGCTTTTTGAAATCCTGCTCCTACCTCTGTCAAGAAAGTCTTCTGTGTTTCCTCATCACAGCGAATCAGCTCCTTCATCACCATCACCTTTCCTGTGGCTTTGTGAGTCACCTGGTGGAAACAGAAACCACACCTACAGGCAAGGTTCAAGAATACATAGCTCCAATGCTCTTGCAACTCTTCTGAAAGAGAGGGTAAAATTCTCCTCCATCCAGAGAGGAATATAAATGGGAAAAAAATTCAGAGCCCAGGGACCTGCAGAAAACTGCATAAAATTTCTCCTTTCAGAATTCAGCTAAGATTCTGTATGTGAAACAGGAACTACCTAAAGCTGGCAGATGATCATACCAACAGATCAACAGCATCCCAAGAACCAGGGCTGAAGTCTCCATTTTAGGTAGCATATGGCTGAGCATGCATACAGGCTGCCAAAGCCTCTGCGGGCATCAGTTCCATACTTGTGCATGCTCAGGTTCCCTTACAGAAAGTACTTGCCCCGAATGATGGGGATTTTGTACATAGACCCTAACAGCTACAGCCTGTAGCCAAGGAATCAATGTTCACTTGCATCAGAAACCAAACTAAACAACCCAAAACTACATTACTACATGCTTTAGTTTTATGGGGACTCTGAAGCCCGGTGGTTTCCGATGAGCTTATCAGACTTACTCATGTGCATGCCAAGCTGGGATGTACAGGCTGTTCAGTTAAGGCAGGAAGCAGTTTTACCATACTCCTTGGGAGCAGTGTATTGCTACCTGCAAGGAATGTCCCAGAATGGTGGCAAACACACAGAAATCCACCATAATCATCAATAATAAATTTCCTGGCTCTCGACATGGAAAGCACTTCCAGTTCCTCAAGAGCTGTTTGCCTGTATCCAACTAGTTTTTGGCATTTTGCTATGTTCTAGAGGTTTCTTTTAGCCAGCTCTGCTGTGCTTGCATGGGGTGCATGAGTGAGTAGAAAGGGTCCAAATTCTGACAAGCAGGTTTTCCTGGAAATCCTCTCCCCTTCAGCTGCTGAACTTGGAGATGTCAGTCTCCCTAAGATCTCCAGGTAACTAAACAACCACCTTCTCTCTAGGAACAGAAAGGAACTATTCTGACCAGATACAGTACTTGTTGCATCAAAACCAGTCAATCTGAAGCTCAAGAGAAGTGTCACTTTTTGCCTCATACCCTTTAAAATAAAAAGCCTTTCAGAAACCCTCCAGACCTACAATCCAGAACACAAGACCTCTTTATAGTCCACTAAGGAAGTTTATGAGCTCTTGCCAACACTGTGGCACACCAGTTCTATTTGGAACCATGGGACGTAGCAAGACTGATATAGGTGGAATATGAATGCATGGAATAACACAACAGAAGCAAGGGTACAATATTCTTCTGCTCCCGTTTGAAATCAAGCATCCATATACAAGTAGCGAGCCAGGGAGCACTACACATTTCAGCCAGGGACATGAAAGCCAGGGACATCTAAAACCCAAAGATAAAGGGAAGTGAAGAGACAAAGACAAGACAAGGCTAAGTGGAATTCTTAAGCTGACATACCAGCAAAACTGAAACAAGTGTCATCAGGAGACTCCCAAGAGGGCAATTTTAACTCCCAGAGCATGCACCAGAACAGGATGGCTATTGGGTAATTTGAGCAGAAAAAAAAATGCCTTTGTGCCATTAACTGTGGGGACGCAGATGACAAAAGCATGCGACAGAGGAAAGGTTCTGCTTACCTGGACCTGTTATTTCTCTATGAGCAGAGGAGAAGAGAAATATGCTCATTAGTATGGACCAAAAGTATTAGGTTTGTAGTACTGGCTCATCACCTCCCATGGAAGGATGAGATGAATATGGTGGCTCGTCAATGGAAGTTTATATAGGTGTAAGGAGAGAATTCCCATAACATGGTGAATGGCAACCCGAGTACTGAGGAATTCACAGCACCTTGATAAGGCAGAGGAAGCTGCCCCCTGATGCTTCCAGGGATGTCAGGATAAGAGCTGCTGAAGCACCCCCAGTCAAGACCAGACAGCTTAAATACAAGAGAACTGCTATTAATAGAGATTTTAACTGTGAGAGTCATGCAAAACCTGACCACTACCACCACACTGAGAAGCCATTTAGGCTCTGCTGGGGGTTCAAAGATGGTCACTACATCAGCCTGGCAAACCCCCAAGGATGCTACGCTAAGGGTAGGTGAGAAATGCTGTACCGGGGAGTTGAATGCACCTCTGCATAAGAAAGAGAAAGTGTAGTTTGTTCCCCATTCTCCCCACCTCACCCAGGTGGTTGCTGTAACACAGGAATGCTAGAGTTCTAAATATAACTCAGGAGGTATGTATCACCAAGGTTGACATTCAAAGGGGACAAAGTCAAAACCGCCCGCAGCCAGAGGCACTCGGAGAAATGGTTCTCACTGAGCAAACCAGGCAAGTTCCAAGACTGATCACTATCAGCAAGGCAAAGGCCACTGAGACAGTGGCGAAGGATCCTGAGATAGGCAGACATTGCTGTAATCAAAAGAAATTATAAATGTTTGGGGACCTCCCTCACCTTGATTGCTTGTCCAAAAAATCCTTTTCCTAGTACTTCACCATGAATTAGGTCACAGGGCCTGAAGATTTGCTGGGAGCAGCTAGAAGAGGATCGTAGGGATTCAGAACGACTGATGTCACGGCTCAGAAGGAGAGGCTCCTTTGGAGAACTGGGGCCAGGAGACTTAGAAATGCTGTTACTTCGCCTAGAAAACAAAGGAGACAGGAAGATCATGGAAACTGCTAGGAAACTTTTGGTCCAAAATATCCCATCATTAGCTCCTAAGGGACCAGTTTCTAGATATGCTTCAGTCCTCTTCATATCTCAAAAGCCAGATGCTCTCCCAGCACCGTGGAAGCTCTTTACAAACCTTGAGCAGCTTCCAAGTCAGAGCTGCCTAACCACCGCATCTCCTGCACTGTCAGAGGTGGAGCTCTGTGAACAGGAGGAGGAAGCTGTGAAGACACAGCACTCACTACCTCTAAACAAAGATTAAAACATTGGTAAATGACTAAATGAGCAACTGAGTGCCCCATCTAGGAAGACAAGATTTCTCTCAAATCCCAGGTCTCAGCCATATTCCCTTTAGAGACACATTCTTCCCCAGCCATTAAAGGCTGGTAAAAATCTGACCTTTACATTTTCTAACTGTAAAACTTACTAGCTTTTCTATGTTAAAAGCAGAGCTCCTTATTTTTATTAAGGAAAGTTTGCCATCCTGAAAGGGAATGGAGAGAGTAAATATCAACAGCAGAATCTAAAGCTCTCCACTGCTTCACTAGTGGTTTTATACCAAGGCTCATATCAGAGATGAGTCAGGTCCCTGCAGTCATTTGCAATTGCAGGACCTAGGCATGGAGCAGCCCAGCCAGGTAGCACAGGGCAAAGGCAAGCTAGGTCAGAGGCAGCGCTTTCAAGTCTTTACCTGAGGGAGCGCCGTCGGAGTGTTCCTTCCAGATTCTCCTTGATGTCCAGTGGAGAGAGGGAACGTGGGGAAATGGGCGGCTTTATGTGGGTGGGAAAATGGGAGTCCAAACGAAGCCTGTCTAAGCGCTGCGAGACAGGGTCGTGCTCTATCAGCAGCTGAAGCGTCTGGCTTGTCTTGCGAATCAAGTCCTCCACCTGCAACCAAACCAAAGGGCAGGACAATAGCGGACAGGGGGAACACAAATGACGGGAGACAGAGGAGACACAGCAGAATGCCCCTCAGGGATCAGAGTAGAGAGTTCAGTGAGATCACTCCATAGCTGTGGTTTAGTTGTGCGCAGCACAGCTGTCTAGCAGACAAATCAAGCTAGCAATACAGAATTTCTTTACGCTATACAAATCCTCTTCTTTCTGCTCAGCTACAAGTGACCAAACACTTTTTTTCCCCCTTTTTCTGAGAAGTGTTCAAAAACTACACAAACTTCCATCCTGAACAGTGCTGCAAAAACCAGCCTTGCAAAAGCTACATGGAGATTTATCTGAGAGTTGCCTGTTGTGTTCCTCATGCTCTCTTCAGCACCAACAGTAAATAAAACCCTTGCATAGTGAAGGCAATGGTGGTCTCATTACACTCCTGCAGCATCAACTGACGTCTGTATACAGCATTTACTTGTAAATACAGACAGCAAATACTTTTTTTTTTGCAATGGGAAACTTATCCCTAGGATCAGCTGAGCCTTTGTCTCTTAGCAATTGCCTCTAAAAGGATCGGAATAGCGGACTTCACCAGCAATACACAGAAGAGTCTTCACAGCCTCTCTGTCCTCTGAGATGTCACAGCACTACACTTTTCTTATTACCTCCCTTCATATTTGAATGCCACAAAATCAGAACTGCATCCTAATTGCATTTCCACCTGTTACATTTTCCTCTGCAGCTGGAAGGCGTAGCAAAGCTTGTCTTCATGTTTATTCCTACTGTCAGCATGAGTACTACAGGTGTACACACACTGTGTGTAGGGTGGGAGAACCGTGCTGAGAAACAGAAAAGCTGTAGGAATGCAGATGAGAAGGAGGCTTCAGAACAGAACTCTTTACCCACCTCCTCCACCTGTAATGTACGAATAGGAGCTCCATTAATCTCCAGGATACGATCTGCAGGGTGGATGGCGTTTCGGACATCTGGGCTGATGTGCATCCTGTTAACTCTAAACATGGAATTATAGTATGTTTATGGAAGTCAGTTTAGCCAAAATTATAAACAATATTTGATCTCTGATGCTTCCCTTCATATTGGTATTCTGAAATAAAACAATGCTAATCTACCAACACAGAGAGCTGCCATTAGACTAAGTGCTTAGGTCTGAGCTGGTTTGGGGAGAGCTCTTCATTTGCCCTACTGCAAAAATTGTTAGTCCATTTTAATTCACCAAACGTTTTGTGTCCAGTGAAGGAAACAGCACTGAGAAATAAAGTTATCAATTCAGGTCCTCACAGGAGTGAAATGGAGACCAAACACAAATGGCTATTAGCCAAGACATGTCCCTGTTGTGCTGAGACAGATCCCCTCAGCAGTTAAAACAGCTGGCAAGACGGCAGCACTGCAGAATTTTTACCAGCTCCCTCTGGACAGACATGTACCTTGCACACAACCTTGTCATACTCACTCTTTCACCTGGACACCAGTGGCATAGCTGGAGCAGCCACCTTCAACGGACACTGAGAACCCCCTCTTGCCATCAGTAGCTGCCGGCATGGAGATCAGGGTCAGCGTATAAGGCAGCTGCTCCCGCAGAGACTCAGTGGAGTGTTTTTCTATCATTGGTGTCAGCACAATCTGGTTATGGCATTTTCCACTAAAAAAATAGAAGAAAGTCATTATGGCAGTGTCCTACCCCTCCCTGCCAAACTCACAGTTCTATGCTATTTGGCTGAACCAGCTAAATATGGCTTACACATACAGCAACTGTGTGGCAAAGCACGCAGCTCCGTCTTACCAATACAGAGTAGAATGTTGCACGAGCGCGTAAGTGTCCCCATCTTCAATGATCACTTTGCAGCTCATACAAGCAAAGCACTCGGGGTGGTACTTGTATTCGCCAGCCACCTACAGACAGAAAAGGGAGTAGCTTACTAGGGCCAAAATCCATCAGCAGATGCAGCTACTGCTTTCCTCTCTAATTAACATGTTCATTCAGATCTCAAAGTCAAGTGGCAGTTTTTTACTGGAAAGTTTTATTAGCCCATTCTGCCCTTCCTGAACCCCATCCTTGGCACTTTGTTTGCAAAACTTCTCCGAAACAAACATGTCAACATGCTAAGCAAAGCTTGTGTCCCAGGAACCTCTGCTATATTTGGCAGCTGTTCAACTATCAAAAATAGTTGATAGTCTGCTGCAGACTAGTAAACAAGTTATTAAACCTTCCTGTTCAGTTGCTCTTGGCAAGATAATTACATTACGCCTGAATTAATAAAGCTGAAAGGGCTTTTTTTTTTTGGCAGACGGGCCAATGCACAAATTCAGATATTTTACCAGCCAGATGACAGGAAAAAAAAAAGCAAGCTGAAACCAAGACAACGAAATACCTTTAAAGAATACTTTTATTCATTGATCTGTTTTTCTATTTTCTGTATAAAAACCTCTCTTATTGACAATATTTTGTAAAGACTTCTGCACGCAATGAGAAATTGACTGCACTTTTCTCAGGACTTCCTTTTGAGGTAGCAATCATATTACTCAGTACCCACGCTGCTTTTATTTAGGCCCTAGAAAAATAATGGTTGTGTTTCATTCTTGACAGTTTTAAAGGTTAAATATTTGCAAGGTTGTGGCAAGGAGAGGAACATTTAGGTGAGCCCCATATTGTGCAGGCAGACTTCAAAGTTTCAAAGCAATTGGGGCTGACACCTCTTCAAGGCACCATCAGCCAGAAAACCACTCTGGCCACAGTCCAGGCGGGACTTGGATGGCAACCCTCCCCAAAGGCAGAACCTGCTGCTTATCCTGAGCTGAGAGGCTTGACTCTGCAGTGCAGTAGAACATCACCCCATGGAGACACTGAGGCATTGTGCTACAGAAGCTAAAAAGATGTCCCCTTAATCACCTTCCTATTTCTCATGCCTGTGCATTTCAGCACCTTACTTTCTTCATTCATATGCTTCAGATCCTCAAAACTTGCTCCTTTAAGAGTTACCCCCATTCAAAATTAATTTCTATCTAGAAGATGCACACACAAGCCTCATTTCTAATCTCTGATTAGAGTAGCAAAGATACTATTGCCTTCAGTTTATTTGGCTATCTGAATAGCTGGGGCAACTGCCAACCAAGTTCCAGGAGCTGGAGACAGGCATGTCCTGCCTCCAGGCAGGAGTCCTTTAGAGTCCTTACCATCACAGGTCCCGTCATCAGCAGAGAGCAGCCATGGCAGGATTCCCCAAACTTCCCCCAGTAGTCTTTGTGACAGTACAGCTTCCCATCTTTCTCATAGTACCAGTTAGTGAGGGGATCCTGACATTCAGAGCACCTTGAAGGAAACAAAGGAACAAGGTTCCAATCGGCAACAAGTCACGAATCAGTGGAAAAGCTCCTCTCCTTCATGGGGAAAACAGACATTCAGCCGCAGGTCACCACCAGCTCTTCTACCTACAGACATACTAAACCCCTCCATTTCCCAATGCTTTTTCAACTGAAAACTGGCACCAAACCCAAGGGTTGTAAGGAGAGGTGGTATCAACCAATTCAAAGGAAAAGACAAGCTTACAAAGTTTAAAACAAATCCCATCCATTTATTAAAACATATCAGTAGGTTTATAAATTCTGCCTTACAAATTTTGCTCCTCTGCTTTCTCCCTCTTCCTGGATGCAAGCTTCCAGCTGCAGTTGCCCAGCACATGAATAGCTCTGCTACATTTCTATAGCATCACACCACCTTGTGCCAGAGCACCGGTCTCCTCAGCCAGTTTAGGAAGGGGGACAGAGAGACAGGATCCACTTCCCTATGCAACACAAAGCCAGTTTTGCACCAACCTGTGTGGAAAGCCTTTCTACTCTTCTGTAAGCAGACCTCTCCCGAAAGGTCAACTGCAGCACTATCCATTTGAGGGAGAGTTTTCAAAGCACTTCATCCTTTGAGCGCCACATACTTACTGCATCCGCTAATTAACTGTGATGAAAGTCCTCCACCTCTCCCCACCGATTGCTCTCCCTTTCCTTCTGCCTGTGACAGTGCATGAGAAAAAAAATACAACAAACAAAACTATTTCCCTAATTTCATGTAGGGATTCTCAAAATCCTTCACATATCAGTCTCAGCTTCCATTTCAACAAGCAACTATTATCAATCCTCTATCTACACTCCCCCTAAGAAACAACAAACAACTCCCCCCCCAAAAAAACCCAAGGAAAAAGATGTACCAATTCTATTGCAGATATCATTTTAGCAAATCACAAGTGGAACCCAGATCTTCAGGCTTCCTGAACACAAAATAATCCTGCCTCAGCAGGACGCACTGGCAAGGGAGTTTTAACTTCTGCAGCACTAAGGTGTGACTTAATAGAGAGATAAGACACAGACAGCAGTTGCATCACTAAATTATTCCATTAGCCTTGGGCAGCATGTTCCCAGACTTTAAAAGGAAAATTAGTCTGGTACTGGCCATTTCTGAGTGCGGAATCCAGGGCAGGTTAGGCACCAATAACTGGTTCAAAGAAACACCTCCAGGATCAACGCCGTCATCAGTAGGATGCTTTCCCAAAGGTGGAAGGAAGAGTTGCTTCTGCCCCCTACCCCAACAATTGTCTCAGTTACTACATTGGAGGGGAACCCATTGCAGCGGGGTGGGGGTTTAGGTGGGTGCGTGCCCCCCTGGGCAGCAGGCCTCTCTACAGCACCAAATGCACTGAAGTCAGCCAGTGGCAGCAGAGGTGCACTTTTTACACGGTCCCAGGTCTAAGATGAGAGCTGCTGTTGACTTCACCTCTCACAGGCTTCCTAAAAACTTAATTGTGCCAAAGGCATTCCTTGTAACCTCCACCAGCTTGTAATGAGCGTGATGATACACGAAGCTGGTCGTGCTTTAACACGGAGTTATTTGCTTCATCTCAAGAGACTGCAAAGCAACAAGGTGAAGCTGCTTGTAAGCAGCCTATGGTTTTAAGGGAAAACACACCTCATGAGGTATTTAGCACCATACCCTGCCCTCAGGAAAGTTGCTCCTTCTGATGTATTTGGCTTTTACTATGTTTGTTCTCCCAGCTGAGGAGCTCCAAATCCTGCCCCCCTTCCTCAGTGACGGAAAAGAACTCCAGCACACTCAACAGGCCCTGCCAATTTTGTCTGAGGCAGGGGGAGCAGTAACTTCACATTGCTAAACATGGTACATGCATCATTACAGCCCCAGCCTTGGGGCACTGTCATGGTTACACCCTGCTCATGGTATGCAAGAGACCTAGAGGGCATTGCAATGCATTTTGCCTTCAACCACTAGCCTTTGGCTTTCATTTGCAGTAAATACCCCACTCTGCATGATGAAGTAGGTGAGTAGGAGGGAGAAAAGAGCAAGTGGAGACTAACAGCAAAGATTTCTATCACCTTGTGGCAGGAACATCTGGCTCAGCATGGGCAAATCGGATCCCTCAGACTTATCCGACTTCTGCGTGCATGCCTGTACCAGTGCGTGCTCCAAGAGCGATTACATCTTCAAACAGGGAGCTGTGACCAGACCTGCACTTGGGATGCAGACAGCAATACTGGAGACTGCTCCACCAGGGCTTCAAGACCTGGCTTTCTAAGCTCTCTCCAAGCAGGTGGGTTATTTATTTATTTGTTTTTAAGCACAACACTTTCCCTTCCTCACGCCTCTTCAATTTCACCTTCAACCACTCTTTTTTCTCCCTAAGAAATTCTAAAATTTCTGCAAAAGCAACACAACTGCAATTGTGTTTAGATAGGCTCCAGAGGATCACCTATGCTTGTCTTCCCTTTACCTTTCCCCTACTTCTTCACGGTTTTATTCCAACCTTGTAGCACTTTTATTAGTTTGCTTCCATCCGGAAATAAGCACTGGTATCTAATTTGCAACACACCCATAGCAAAATGAAGGTGAGGGGGTGGAGCCAGCAAGCAGTCAGTTCTTTGCTATGCAATTAAACAATTCTGGGCAGGTCAAGTTTGCAGCTTAAGGCTCAGCACCCCACCCAGGGCAGTGAGGCAACAGGAATAAAGCAACCAGCCCCAGACAGGCTAGATGCTGGTAATGGGTCTAACTGGCTACTTCATTAATCACTGCCAGCAAGATGATGTAGCTATGGCCCATATTGCCAAGCAGCACCTTCTGTTATTTACCATGCACTCTGTAATATAGGAAAGGCTTTAGATTTGTCAGGTGCGGAGAACTGGCTGGCAGCCCACAGGTAATAGTTTCAAGACCTGTTTCAACTGTTTCAGTGCCTTTGCCCAAATGCTAAAGGCATCCCATGATTGTTCCATGTGACTGTCATTGAAGAGAGATGTCAGAATTTTATCACAGAAGACACAAGAGTTACCATTCTTTCCTTTCCCTCCTCACCGGAGCACGGGGCATTGCAAGCTAATCCTTGCCAGTCACCACAACCAAAAGAAAGGAAGATTTCTTGCTCCTCTTTTTTATAGATTAGAAACCGCTAGCCTTCTCCTAGATGATGTGTTATTTTTATAACAGAGTAACAAAGCATGGTAATCAAGTTTCTTGGAGGACTGGTAACAGCCAGACTTGACGTGTTTTCTCTTGCTGCCCAGCCACCATTTTCAGAGCTGCAAAGCCCTGCTCTGATTTACACAGTCCCATACATTGAGATTCTTTGCTTCCCAACCTTGGCTATAAAGAATTAATTTGCCTCCTATAGCCATCCTCCAGGAACGCCAGGCAGCATCGGGGTGCAGTGTCCAGCCCTGATGCTCTATAGCACAGCGGGTACAGAAAGAGTTCACAAATCGCTGCTTGATGGCTACTTGGTTTTGTAGGAGGATCAGGTCACAACAGGTAACCAGCCTGGTTTTCAGCGAGATAGGAGATTCGATTGATGTGGCATCTCTTTTACATCTAAATGAAAGCCAATACCCTCATGGAAGCAAAGACTTTGCTGGCACTGAAGAGACAGATCCCTTTGAGAGGGGCTCATTAATAAAATGCACCCCCCCCACAGACTGTCAGGCTAGATCAGTTAACGCTGGACAGGCTCGAAAGAGCTGTGGTTCCAATTCTGCAGGCAGAGCTGGGGAGAGGACAGCCATGCAGGCAGAAAGCTACAGAATAAAGCATAACCCCAGCCCGTAGCTAATCCAAAGGCTTCTCACCTGGATTTAGCAGAAGTGTGTGCACTGGCTACGTAAGAGACACCAGACAAGGCAGAACAGATGCTAGAAAACAGACTTAAGTACTAGACGACAGAATGTTTAAGCTCTGACTATGCAAAACCATTTCCGCATGCTTAGAAGGTGTATCTATGGCTTAACATGATGCCCTACACATACTACAAATAATGCATGTCTGATCACTTTCCTTCTTCTGAAAGCAGATGCTGTTTCAGAAAGTTGCTTAAAGAAGTTTAGCAATTGCGCGGCAGTATTTGCTCCTATCCTAGACTGTTTCAACAAAAGGCTCCTTACTCCCAAACCAGGGCAAAAGTGTTTGCAGGAACAGGATCAATAATGAGCAAATCCGAGGGGAGGGGATAGGAGGGAGACAATGAAACTGCAAGCTGTGCCTTTCCCCATCCGTTCACCTTATCAGCACATCAGCCTCAGTCACCATCCTGGCTGCGCTCAGCCCCACTAACAGTTTTCACTATGGAAATGTAATGCAATCAAAGCCTTATTCTGTAGCTATTGCCTTTCTCAAGCCTCATTTGTTCAATTGGACCAAGAATGGTTGTTAATATAAACCAAAATACCACAGGAGAAGAATCCTTTCCTCGTAAGGGAGGTGTGCTGCTTGCCCCTGGTTACCTGCAAAGTACTCGATTTCTTTTCTCAAACAAGCTTATGCACTGCCTCGCTGCAGATGACACCACCTTCTTGAACTCACACCGGCAGCACCTCACCTCACCCTGTGCTATGCCCAAGCACAAGTAGCTTTGGAAGAGACATAAGCAGCAGCCATAGTAATCTCATTCCTCTGGCAATGGAGCAAAGCACAGGGGCATGGCGTAAAGTGGCACGCGTTGCTCCGAAAGGGAGCCTGCCTGCCTGGGCTACACATCACTGCCTCACAAGGCAGGTGCCGTTCCCTCGCACCAGAGCTGCACAGAGGCTGGTAGTAAGAATCTTCCCCGTCGCCTCCTCAGGGCAAGTCAGGAACCCAGTTTGAGGGCGGCTGTTCCCCACACACAAGCACTGGACCTCATTCTTCACACCTCACACGCTAACTGCTTAGGATAGCATTACAGGGGGAGAAAAGACACTTGAAGGTCTACTGCTAACCCTGCACAAGACTTACCGAAAGGGATCCTTGGGAGCGAAGTAAGCTGGGGCAGACAAATAACTTCCCATCTTCAACACTGGATAAACCGGCTCAGCCACAAACTTGTCCAACTGCCTCTGAACAGCTCTGTTCTGCCAACATGGCAGCAGCCAGTGCTCATTTAACCTTGCGCTGATTCAGATACTTCACCTCTCTTTGAAGCTGCCCAAGGAATGCCAGGTCTCTCGGCTGCTCATTCCTTCTCAGATTCTTCCTGGCTCCCATGGCTATAACCATCTTCTCCTGTACTCAGCAGCAGCAGCACCCTTGGGAAGGACAGAATAACTGCTAACCGGGCTAGTTAGACATGCTTCTGCAATAGTTCTTGCGAGCTCTGCTGCCTGCTAACTATTGTCAAGTTTTCCCTTCTCTGGTTCCACCCAAGGGTGGGAGGGGAGGAGGAGCCATTGCAGGACAGCCTGTGGCTACAGAGGCTGAATTAGCTCTACTTTTGCACAAAGGGTGGAGCTTTGATCCAAAAAGGGGTGCATTAGTAAGTGCTGAAAGATAGCAGTTTTTGCCAAAGGAAGAGCCAAGTGCACAGACATCAAACTGCTCTCTGCAGTGGTGGCACATTCTGAGGGAGAAGTCAAGGAAGGCAGGGTCTGACAAAGACAACTAGCTACATCTCCAAACACTTCAAATTAACATTTACCACATACCTTCCTAAAACCCTCACAGTAAGTGGAGTCATACAACCTTCACAGTACCTACAATCTGTTCATCCTCTTGCAGGAGGTAACTCACAGCATGCTTCCTCCAAGGAAAAAAAAGCTTTCTTTCCAACACTGTTTTAACAGAGATCATTGTAAGCATTTAACCTAATCTTCACCTCCTGCATGGAAGCCGAGAGGTATAAATCAGCCCAGACGAGTACTCTCTCCTGCTTACAGCACGTGTAGTTATATCATTTTGCTTGCTCTGAAGCCAAGCATGATCTTTAGTGGCCTAATCAGCTAAAGCTGTTTGCAAGACACTCAAATGCAACAAACACATGCTGCTGCACCAAGCCCTCCCATTTTCGTACAGTCAGCAAAGCCTGGCATGCCTGAACACAGCCTCAAAATCATGCGATGTTCCAGAGGCAAGAGTACTCAAATGTGCTTTTACTGGAGATGCTCATCTCAGCTGGCATATTGTTCAAGGGACGCTTGGGGCTGGGACGAGGCAGTCTTGGCTGCAGATTTGACAGCTGCTGCTTGCTGTTGAAGTAAGCAGAAAGCCAGGCAGCCATTTCAGTTGTTTTTTCTTGGTGGTGTGTGTGTCCCGTCCCCCCCCCTTTTAATAAGCATCCACCTTTCTGGGGGAAGAAAAAAAAAAAAAAAAAATTATTTTCACCCATTCAGTGCATTTCTAAGCCTGGCTGTAAAAGTGCAGTGAAGCCTAGTGCTGCAGAGCCCGATGTGGTTGTCAATTCCAGCACGGGTCTAATTCTTTCTGACATTTCACACAGCTCTACTGGAAGCAGCAACACGGTGAGTCTGTGTCTAGGAATGCACTCTGGTCTCCCACATTCTCTATATGTTGCGTGCTGAAAATGGGCCAGCGCTCACAATCCGAGGCTTCCCTGGCTATCAGCACTACCCCTCAACACGCACATACCTCCAGTGCATCGCAGCGCCCCTCCCCTGCCCAGTATCACCTACAGACAAAAGCTTTTCCCCACAATTCTGCTGCCGTGGGCTGAACTCCCTCCAAGGGGGATTCCACGTGACCTCATAAATCCCAACTCTTCAGACAAAACCTTTGAAGATTTGATCCACAGATGCGATAAGCAGCCAGATCGTCTGTGAATAAAGCCAGCAGATAAAGCCTAACTTCAAAGTAATAAAAACCACCCAGACAGCTTAGCAACTGGGAAGGGATTTTGTTTGAGACTTCCCTAAAGCCAAAGGACACATAGTCAAATATCTATTTAGCCAGGAAACATCTTATCAAAATGATTTTACTTTTGCAGCAAGCCCTAGCAGCAACCAGTAAGTTACTTTTTCCTACACAGAATTCTCTTGTTACTTCTTGCCTTTTTTTTTTTTTTTTTAAAAATTGTCTTTATGACCTATCTGAGAACACAGTAGCTCTGATAAAAGGGCTCTGGAAAAGGTGTTAATGCATTCATACATTCTAGATCTGAATTCCTGCCAGAATGACTGTACTTCAAAAATGCTGATAAACAGGTGTGTGTGTGGGGACACCTTTTCTATGTAATTTTACTGATACCATCTCTGAGGGCCAAAATGCACAGAAGCAAATTTCTTTTTCACCAACTGAAGTCAGATATCAGCATCTTCTCCCTTGCAAATGCTGACAGCATTTCCTCTACAAACATCTAGCTATCACAGGGGGTTGCTTTCCTTACTGTGGTTTAGAGTTGTAATTTTTGCCAGAAAGAAGCCCGAAAAACATAACTAGCAAATAAAAAGAAACAAACGAAAAATCTTGACGATGACTTAACATGAAATTTATTACAAATTGAGTCACAGCCATTACTGTTTCATCCCCACAGAAATGCATCACATAACTATTGTGATATTCAAGTGATTAATATCTTAAACCAGCTGGGGTTAGGCTGCACATCTAGACACCCTCTTCACCACGCAGTTCATGCTGTCCAACAGCGTGCCTACAGACAGATGTGCTGTATCTACCAGCCCTAAGATACACAAATTTATCCTGGCACAGACAGGCACGTTGGTATGTGTGGGACTGGTAAAACCTGGGAAAAAGGCATCTGCTTGATGCCTGAAGAGTCTGCAGCAAGACTTTGTTTCAGCATGGGCACAGTTTGGAGGCATTCCAAATACTTCAGTACAATCCCAACACCTCATTGTATTTCCAAGGCACTTATACATAACACGTGCTTTGCTGCTCTTGAAAGACAGAGTCAGCTCCTGACATCAGCTACTGAAACTAAAACCATTTTGAGATGCACGTACCTCTGAGTGAAAGCTCTTGCACGCAGCTCTTGAGTAAACTAAAAGGATCAGTGAAGCAAAGCTCATCTCCATCACTGTGTCTTACTCCTAAGCAGCAGCAGACCTTCAGACCAACACAGTGATGCCTTATTGGTACCTAACATTGCTAAGCACAACATCAGGATGGAGATAGCGTTTTTATCTCCACCATACTGGCCTAATGGCTGCAGACCTCCTGAATACACGTAGGCTGAGAAGCAAACCAAAGAAATTCAACCTGTTGAAACTTCATAGTTTATATATGATTTTGGAAGCAGTGACTTCTGGTCTGTAAATGGCAGGAAGACTGGCACTTACACCACTGCATCTCCACTTCTGCTTCTGTCTGTGCAGACTGCTAAACTCCTCAGGGGAGGCTCCGGTCTCACTCATGTGGAAAGCCTACCACATACTGGGCTGTGTGAGTAATTCTAATTACCTCGATATAATAATGCTCCGATAACAATGCCCTAAAGGACAAGCTGCGCAAGTCTGGAATGGCCAACTCCTCCTTAAATATAAAGGGTCATCATGGATGTCCTGTAGCTGATAAGATTCCCCTGAGGAATTCAGCAGATTCCACCTGCAAAGTGCTTCATTGTTCCTTTGGATTTTTAAACTCCTGAACAGTCATGGTGATCTGTGTACAAACAGGCACTTAGCAACTATTTCTCCCCAGATCTGACAGTAGCTGGTGAATGACAATGCTGATGGAGACACCATCAAAGAGATGTTCCCAGGAGCCTGCAGGATCAGTGGAGAAGAGCTCTCACCTCTGAGGTCTTATTATTTGCTTTCTGTAACTGCCAGAAACTGGAAGAAGAGGAGATTCTTCTCTTCCTCATTCTACCATAATTCATCTGCCTTTTCTTCCTACTGATCTTTACCCTGCTCTCAAATTCAGCTACTGTGGGTACAAACCTGACTCTGTTCACAGCTGAAAAGCTAAAGGAAGATTCAAAGCACCAAAACCCCTCACATTTCAAATTTGTCTTAATACACACCTTCGCTTACATCTTTATTTGTCAACATTCGTACATTTGAGCTTCATATCCTGTCACTGTAGATCTGTTTGTCCTGTTGTCTGTGGGGAGGAAGCAGCTTTTGGAAAATGAAGGCCTGTGCCAAACAGTTTGAACCAACAGAAGTGATCCAGAGCCTAGAAAATACAGTCTATGAGAAAAAGCTAGGTCCAGGGCATCTTGAGACTGGTGGGAGACACTGGTGGATTGCTGCTTTCAAACAGGAAAAGGTTACTTGAATAACAGAAGGGGGGAAAAAAGGCTCGTTTTCCATGCCCATTGTGAACGTGATTAGAAGAAATTGATTTAAATTGCAACAAGGGGGATTTCTGAAGATAGTAGACAGAATCTTCTAACACTAAGGATAATTAAGTGCTAGTAGACGTAATCTGGGAGACGGACACCTGCAGTGACGGGAGATGGTTAGGTGACCAGTTTCTTGGTCATTCCAAAGCCATAGAAATTATTTGCTTCAAACGTAAGCTGAAATTTAGTAGATATCCTAAGAATCACAGAAAACAGATTTGGAAAACACCCTCAAAAATCATCTGGTTTATCCTGAAACCACCAAAGCAGGTTTAACTAACTATATACATTCTTAATACAAGACTGCCTGGCTTGCCTTCCCCTGCCCCCAAGGGTGAAAAGGATCAAGGTGATGCACTAAGTTTTGCTGAGTAAAAAATATTTCTATAGCACACTAAATATGCTATTCAGTATAGAAAAACCACATCTTTGTACAAAAATCAGATCACCAGTGCTGGCAAATTAACAGTGGTTCCCTTCCTGCTCAGTAGCCTGGAGCTTTAGGGCATCCCCTCGATGCACGGATAGCTAAGCCAGTTCTGTCTTCCGACCATGGACAACTGTCACGCTGCGGAGAGCGCACAATGGGCAGGGGATGCAGGATTCCGGGAAGAATCTACTTTTAACCTTGTTCCACTACTGAGAAAGAGTCAGAAGGAGAATTTGTTTCAAATTCACTTCAGAATACCAGTAGGAGACAGAGCCAGAAGTTGTTCTGTGCTCTGCCAAAATTGTTCTATTTTTTCAAGTATTCATTTAGAGGAAACAGCCTTCTGGTGGTTACAACACTCCTTGTGTTTTAGTTTCTAGCTCCCATAAAGGTTAACAGAAATCGAAACGGAGCAACACATTCAAAAAGAGTACAAGCACCTGAACCCCAAACAATCTGTCAGGTGAACTAATTTAACTCTAGTTAATAAGGCAATTCTTATTGTGAATTAAACAAATACATTTTATTCCTTTAGATTTTTTTTACAAGTGTAACCAGTTCCTTAATGATTTCAAGACTGTATTTAATTTTAGCCAATAACTTTTACTGGAAAGACAACTTACTGCTTACAATTAGTTAAATATAATAATGTAATCCCTGATCGCTATAAAAAGATTTAATATCTATTTAGATATAAAAAGCTTACACTTTTTAGTCACACAGTTGTTTATATTATTAACTTAACACCAAACTATTTCATAATATAATTAAAAAAATACAGAAAGCCATGAGAATTTTTCCTGAGGTCAAGCTGCATTGCATATGCATAAAGATCTGGCATATTAAGCAAAAAGGAAATATTTGTCCAAACTGAATTAATAGTTTCTGGTCACCATCATCTCCAGTGGTTTAGACTTACTAATGAAAAATCTTGGATTCATACAAAGTTTTCCTGCTTCGCTTTCCTCTTCCAAAAAAAGAAAGATGAGCTTTTCCACTCTTCAAACTCCTGAGGAGTTCTCAGCTTTTAATAAACTATTCACAGTGTATCTTCAAGTTACTGAAGGTGACAGATTACTGATGATTTTACAGTTACAGATTTAAAAATACATTATTTAGTTTATAACATACCCAGTTATTCTCTGATGTGGTGGGTTTGGCTTCTTTTTGAGATTTCTGCAGCAAGCCTGTGTTGCTTGGCTACTTAAATTAGATTTATTTTATAGACCATAGTAATATACATCCTCTGTTATTTCACAGTTAGGAAGGAACTAAACCTCAGCTGTCTTCCTTCCTAAAAACTTCTTAAGCACCCCACTACAGGAGGAATTCCTACCACCATTTCCAATAATTTTCTTCATATGGGTCCAAAAGCATTTTCCACCTGGATGTATTCAACAGGCTTGATCTACATTCATGGTTTCAAATAATGAAAGCTGGATTTTTAACAAATACTGCATTCTTAAGATTAAACCATGCCGCTATATCTGGGTCTTCTCATCCCATCCTACCCCAATTCAGATAGGCAATATCTCTATAGAAATAGGGAACTGTCTTTAATTTCATTTGTCTTTATCTGTGGGAAGAAAAAAAAAAACACACACACACCCAAAACCCACAACAAACCACCAAAACCAGACATCAAAATATCAAAATACCAGGTATCAATACTTTATTCACAGGTGTAATTCAAGGCAGAATCTTCTATTCTGTAATATGGAAAACAAGTTGGACTGAAAGCAATAAGAACAGCATGTTCTAGGTCAAAAAAAAGCGCTTTCAATAATCCCCTTGGGTAAAAGTGATCCAGAGCTGCGAAAAAGATACCTTGCCTCTTCTTTTTTTTCCCCTTTCCTGTAGTGTTTGAAGTTCTGTGCAATGTAAGTTCCAAATCCAGTGGAACTGTGTATCAGTGAAAAGCAACGACCTTTGAAAGCATATGCTATCTCAGCAGACTTCAGAGGCACAAAAGTACATTCAGAGTTAATTCACAACAGACATTGTGACAGAAAAATCTAAGAAACTTCCTCAGCCAGATCCAACCCATCAGATTCAAGCCTAAGGACCGGCTGGCCAAAGAACAGTTTAAAATATCCAAGATACACGAATAGGGATTTGCTTGTCCCTCCAGCCACACCAGAGAAAATACAGGTTTCAGAGACAAAGCTCCCGTACATGCAGTTTGAGGAAGGAGGGAAGTGACAAAAAAAACTTAAATCCTCGGAGACATGCATGTACGTCAGCTACTGCCAGTGCCAAGCATGATCAGCAGCCCAGCCTGACCAAGAACAAACAGAGCTAACGAGCCTGGAACAGTGCCAACCAGCATTAGAGAAATTATGTGCCAGGCCAGGGAGTCAGCTAATCCACAGGAAGACTGTAAAAAACACTCCACGAGAGCTGCCGGAACTCACAGCTACCAGCTGCCAAAGGCTCCTATCCTTAGAAGCTTTTTAAAGTTTGGCTTTGTGATAATCAAGCACAAGACTGCTGCTCAGCATGGCTTAGGGATCAGGGAAGAAGAGGAAACAGTGCAAACTGGGAATTTGTTTTTGTGTACAGTCCTACCCTGCACCTAGGAAAAAGGGAAGGGCAGCTTCCTTCACTGCAGGTTCCAGTCGTTCATTCAGCATGGCAGCTTAGCTGGGTGCTAGAGCTAGCCAAAAGCACACAGCACAAGAAAAGCACATCAGCAAATGCAGAAAGTTACTACACATCTCAGGAGAAAAGCTGGCGCCTTCACTTCTATAAAACAAACAAAAAAACCGCAATCCACCAAACTTCCATTTTACAGTACAAACTACGGTATCAAGGTCCCTGCAAAGTGTCATAAGGGCAGGATTTGCCTCCAGCTCAGCTGTTACCCACCTCAACAGCCCCAACAGCAAAAGAAGCTCCAAGACATTTGCAAATCAAGACCCACAACAGAAATAACATTCAAAGGCATGAAAGAAAGACTTACTAGCACACACAGCTTTGGGTTTGGCTACTGGCAGAATCTACGGAAGCTCAACCACAGGATACTAGTTCTTTAGGGAGAAGAGAACACCAGAGTTAAGAAAAACTGACTCAACACAGCTAAACATGAATACTCCAACCAACAGAAACCCAAAAGACTGGATTTGCAGTGATAGAGAGCTGTAATTGTGATTATCAACAAGTCATTCTAACTTACAGCGCTTTCCAAGTCAAAAACGCTTGAGTTACTTTGGCAGCATGATAACGTTTTGGGGTTGGTTGGTTTTGTTTGTTGGTTTGGGTTTTTTTAAAATATACCAATAACCATAATTCTCACTTCAACAAAGTTGGGGTATTTTGTTGGGTTTTTTAAACCAGGGCAGTAGATGCCTACCTAGGCACAGCAAACACTCCTCCAAAGCCAGACTTTGGCTTCCTTTTCCCCCATTTGCTTCAGCAGTATCCAAAAATATGAGCCTCTCCAGATTCAAGCCAACACAGAAGCCAGTAAAAGCTGCAGGTACTCAACCCCTCTCACAAATGTAGGCCACTTCAGAAATTTGATTCTGGAGCATGAAAACTGGACCAAGTATTCATGGAAACACCAACAAGAGGCATTACTCCCACTGCCAGGGAGAAAAACATCCAGAGATTCCTTTTCGTCATTGCTGATAGCAACATTATCTGACAGATTTCATAAGGCTGCGTGTCTTAATAGGCTGAAAAGGAGAGGAAGTAAAACGCAAGATCTCCCTCCCCCATATCTCCTTTGCACCTACCATATACGGAAAAAGCCACATGCTATCCAAATTGCCTGGGTACTACTTTGGAATGCAGCTGAAGACAAATATTGCAACCCATGGCTTCTGCCACCACGAGTAAATCGGAGCTTTCATTTGTACCTTATCTGTATTCCTGTTTGCGTCAGCATGGCAACACTTTGCCAGGCAGTGTCAGGCCGCTATTGGGACTGAAACTCAATTCCAAAGTGCTACTGCAAGCACTGAAGTACGGCTGCAAACAAGAGCACGCAACTGCTCTGCAAGAGGCTCTGCAACAGGTCAGGCACAGAGATGACAGCAAGAACTCCTTGTTAATACTGGTACTTATCCACCAGGTTCTGAGTGAATTGGACGACACAAGGAGAGTTTAATGGGCTAAAGTTTTACCTACCGGAAACAGGAAACATGCCAAGCTTCATTTACAGTCTTGTAGAGGCGCTGACCAGCATCAATGCTCTTCCTACATCCTTGACATCTCCAGACTTCTTCATCTTCATCTGTATGCAGGAATAAAGTGACATACAGCAACTATTTTACATCAGAGAAAACAAGGATTGCTGCACCCCTGATAAAGAACAGCCATAAGTCATATAACTGGCAGGAAAGCCTGCACACGTAGGAAGTTAAGCCAATACCAGGCAGTCTGTAATCCCAGAGAGCGGAGTTCCCAAATCAAACTCTAACTTCTTTTTTTTTTTTTTTTTCCTCCAGACATAACATCACCATCCACTCCTTCACATTCTGCAGAAGAAAGCAATATGACCTTTCACAGAAAACAGCTCAGTTACAGCTATGCCAGTCTTCAGAGCAGGGATTTCAGGAAGGCGGATTGGGCTAGCATTAACATTTCCCACAGAGAACCATGCTAGGCCAGGAAGCCACACTACTATTTCCCCCACGCCACTGACTCAGCACATAACGTTTGCACTCATTTGTATAATTAACTGGATTTCCCAGAGCTGAAAGAAAGGAAAGGCAAACTTTATTCAGTAGAGAACAACTTGACTACCAGGAAGGAATTACACACTCGAATGAATATTCCTGTAGAGACTGTACAGCCAACACCAGACTACTGTCAGACTTAGGAGGAGGGGTTGATGCTACTGACCTATTGTCCCTTCAGAAAATAGTGGTAATAGCCTTTGTTAGAATGGCCATAAGGCCTTAAAGCATAGAGCTAGTTACCTGGGTGCACACAAGCAAGGAAAAACAGCATGAAAACTCATGCATCACAAGCATTTGGCACACAGATAAATGCTACCCAAAACCCAAGCAGGTGTGCGGGCATATTAAAGCAAGAGTCAAGGATCTGGATGAGCACAGGTTGGTGCAAGGAACGTGTCACACAGCCGGGCAGATCTCAAACCTGTTTCCTCCTGCTACCAAAAGTTTACTTGCAGTAAGGTTACGTAAGGAAAGATGCGCACTTAAGAGAAGGAAAACCACTAACCACGGACTTCCAATTTCCAAAGAACATTAAAATTCAGTAGTTGCTCAGGCGAGTTGATGCCAAGGTCAAGTTCCTTGAAGCTACACAAAAGAGAAGCCATCAGCCTTCTATGCACTTTTACCCCACTGCATAGGTCAATGACAACGTTTCAAAATAACCAAGGTGAAGATCTCCTTGTACACTTTACACAAATAGCTATTTCGGAGAAAAAACTTGTTGCTCAACCACAAGCAAGCACCGCCCTCGCTGGCGGATCGGCCATACCCATAAAGGTCTCCATGAAGACTATAGTGCTAGATAGGACGCATTCAAATATGACACTTGGTGTAAGTTGCTACTCCAGTGCCCAACTAAGCATCAGCTCCGCACCTGGGAGCACATCTGCACCCTCCTGCTATCCGGATCTTGACTTCAGATCTGCACAACAGAGTAAGGATTAGAAGAAACTAGGACAAAGCTGGCATTACCGATGTTCTTCTATAAGGCAAATTGCTTTTCAGCACGCCAACCAGGCCTGGAAATAAAAGGCAGAGCCATGTGTGCCCGTGCCTCAATGGATGCTCTCCTCTCCAAGCAGCGCAAGCCCAAGAAGTCAGCTGAAATTCTGGAATCACTGCCACTCCGCAGGCCAAAAAAGCCTGCAAACCAGGCACCCTGCAGCTCCAGCTCCTCCTGTCCAGTGCCACGAGATGCAAACATGAATACAGACAGCAGATCCTGTTTAAAGGAATTTAAAGACTAATGGCTACACCACGGCTGACTAAAAGCAACAGATGCTCCTCCATGACGGCCCCACAGAGTTTACCCATTGGCTTCTGAGCTCCAGGTAGCAGTCACCCCACTTTCAGCTGCGGTGCTACTTCTGTGTAACTGTACCCAGAAAGGCCGATTAGCTCACCGACGGAAATGAACAGTCCTATGTTCAACCGAAATTGCTGCAGTATCCAGGAGAAATGACGGAAGTGAAAAAAACCAGAGCAGGAAACAGCGTGAAGGAAAAGCAAATGGACATAATCAATGTAACAGGTCTGTCGGTCCCCCAGGACAGGAGGAAGGTCACAGAGGCGCCCGGCGAGGAGAAGCAGCAGCCCCGGCCGCAGCGGCAGCCCCGGCGGGCACCGGCCAAGCCCCGCGGCCGGGAGGGCGGCGCAGCCTCGGCGGGGAAGGCAAGACCTTGCGCAGAGCGGGACAACGGGACAGGGCGAGCGCCAACAGCCGGCACCCCGTTAAAGGGAGCCCGAAGAAGCCGCCACCCCCTGCGCACCTTCCCGCGGGGCTCGCTGCGCCGCAGCCCGGGTGGGACCCCCCGCCCCGCGCGCGGGGCCACGGACCGGCGGAGGCCGCCCGCCCGCCGGACGGCTCCCGGACCGCTCCCCGGGACGCGGGCTGAGGCGTGGCCAAGGCGCAGGTTCAGGAGCCGGCGGCCCCGCGGGCGAGGCCGCCCCGAGCGCCGCACCTGCCGCCCCGCCCCGCCACCGACGGGCTGGCTCCGCGAACGGCCTCCCGGCCGGAGCAGAACCGCCACGGCGCGTACGCGTACCCGCCCCGCGGGCACGGAGGGCGGCACCAGCGCCCGCGGCGGCGCGGCCCGGCCCGGCAGCCTCACCCCCCCGCCGCCCCCCCCCCCGGACGCGCGGTAGGTCACTCCCCACCTGGCCCGGGAGCGCGCGATCCCTCTCTCTCGCGCGCGCGCCGCGCGCCCCCCGCCCCTCTTCCCTCCGCTGCTGTCTCAGCGCCATGCCCCGCCCTTTTCCTCGCCGCAGGCCAATCGGCACTCCGCCCCCCTCACAGTCACAGGCCAATCCCCGCGCTACTCCGCGGTGAGCGTCCCGTCCCTTCCGCGGCGAGGACCAATGGTAGCGCGGCCACGCCCCCGTCCCTCCCACCACGTGCCGCGGCGGGCGGGCGGGCGCGGTAGGTCCTGTCCCCGGGCCTCCCGCCGGGCCTGCTCCGCGCCGCGCCCAGCCTGGCCCCACCGGTACCGCTGCCACTCGCGGAACGGCCCCGATCCCCCGGGAAGGGAGAAGCGAGCCCCCGTCCCTCCCGCTCCCTGAGGCACGGACCAGACACGGGCTCCTCCGCGCCCCATCCTCGAGGTAGGGCTCAGTCTGTCCGCAAAGCACAAAGGAATAGCGGGGCACTCAGGTCAATGTAAAACCATTTTTTTTAATTCTAAATCACTTTCACAACAGTGAAAATTAGTGAACAGCAATGGCAGTGCACTAAACAAGCCGTTATGGGCTGTGTGCAGTCTGAGTACAGGGTGGGGGGGAAGTGGTACGATACAAAAAGCACACCAAGAAAAAGGTAGGAACAAAAGCGTTAACACTTTTAGACTATTTCATTATTAGATTGCCAGAAAATAAGGACTCCCAGTCGTGTTTCTGCAGCCACCTCCATCTAAATCCACTATGTCTCTCACCAACAGATGGAAAAAAACCCCAAGCCATTAAAATTCTGTATTTTAAAACATAAGCGTTAAATCACCTTCAGTACCCCTCGAAGCTAATACAGTCACTTTTCGGAAAAAAGCTTTAAAGGGATGCCCTACTCCTCCCTGGATAACCTCTGCTCTTAGCAGCGAGTTTCTCAATACAAAGAGAAGGAAAACCATCCCTTTTACTACCACATGAACTTCCCCTTTTCATCAGCAGGTGGTGCTGCCTGCCCATGAAAGGAAGTCAAAGCCGCGACGCTGTACCACAGCCAAGTTGCTTACAAGGAGGCAATAAACGGCCTTTCTCTTAGAAAGGGTCCTAGTTACCAAGTTACGCACTTGAGAAGAACCATATGCAGAAGTTAAGCTTCGCAGAAGTGCCACACAACAAAAGTCGAAGCACCACTTCAACTATTTATAGTTGAGTAATACATTCTGCCAGATCGTCACAGAGTCAAGTATAAATTTGACTAGATGTGGCAAAATGCTGCAGAAGCTTTGCAACATCCTACTTGTCAGATGGAATTTTGGAGGTAGGCAAGTTAAACTTGTCATCCTCTCTCTTGATACTAAGAGTGAACAGTTTATAATTACATAAATAAGCTGCTACAACAATTAAGGTGTCCTGCCCAGGAACCTCATCCATACACTAGAAAAACCCTAGCTATTGAAACAAAGTTTCTATGAGTTGATTTTTGTCAGTTGTCTGTCTATTGCCAGGGAAGTCACAATATTCATCTTGCAGGAAATCATTATGACTATCAGCAGTCTGAATCAAAATAATCTAAAAACAGTAAGAGGAAAAAAATTGAATTCCCTACTCAGAGAAATAGGAAAACATCTTGCTAGGGCATCTCTCATATCTGCTGTTCTGAAGAAATCTACACGAATATATCAGGAGTACTCTTTAAAGCTGTATAGCCAACAGGATTCCAAAATGGCTACAGAATGCTCACCTTCCAAAATATTTTCCCCCCAGCACATAAACGGTTGTGGTCTCCTCCACTTCAAATCAACATCTTTGGTAGATACGGCAGAGGCTCTTGCACTGTAGCCATTCTGCTGTGGCACGGAGTAGCTGTATGCACCTGTAGAGAGAAGCTCTTCCAAATGTTCCCTGCTGTAGCATGTGCTAGCAAAGGCAGGACCTAATTTTTCCTCCTGTATAATTTTACAGTATGACAAGTTTAACCTCATATCTCATGTAAATATGCCTTTTGTTCCTTTCCTCAAACAAGCTGATCTCAGATCTGTAATAGCATTTTATTTGGAGTACATGACCTCGTGTTGAAAGTCTCAGCGCCTTGGGAAGAGTAAATGTAGCTACAGTGACAAGGTTGTGAGGGGATTATCCATGAGTGCAGCCATAGGCTGCTGCACAGAACCAAGGAAGACAACACTGTTTTGTCAGTGAGAAACTAGGCTGGGTGAGGCAGACAGGTACGTCGTACTGTTCAGCAACCCCACCCGGCTCCACAACGAGAGAATCTTCCAGTGTCTGGCTCCAGCAAATTCAGGCTTTAAAAAATTGCAGCATAAATTCTATCCCTTCTTCTAACAGCCATTAGAACTGCTTCAGGAAGGGTTTTCCATCATGCTGGGAAATGACAGCAAGAAAAGAAACCAGTCTCCAATCCTGGCTCCATTTGCATCACATGCTGCGCCCAAAGAGTCTCAGCAGTGCTGCAGACAATTTCCTGAAGAAGGCTGGATGTTGATGTGAAGACAATAACTAACATCCGCAGCTCTGGCAGATCCATCGTGGTTGCCAAGCATGAGATACGGATCACGCTGCAGAAGTTTCCTTACCTGCCCAGTCTACCGCGGGGCAATTGTCTTTCACAAAAACCTGGAGTCACCAATTGGCACAGGATTTCAAAGCAGCACTCCTTTTAGGAGCAGAGCTCAAAGCCAGACCCGTGGTTTGTGGCAGGAACCTGTTGTACAAGATAGCTGAGCTGAAATATGCTTTTTAACCAATGTTTAATTTCCAAGTCTGGTGCAAAATGCGAGATTCCTCATTGTGCTGTGGTACTGCCAATTCCTGAAGCCCACAGTTAGCTATGGAACCAGACACCAAGAGGTTTAAAGTGGGATGGGGATGCAGTTTGTAACTGTTTCAGTGGCTTTGTGGGCCATGAATATACAGAATGAAAAAGATTTACGCAATCAGCAGCCAGAACATTATCACCAGAGCCACAAACAGGAAGAGGCGGGATAGGAACTGCTCATCCACATACTGAGGAGTCCCTGGAACAGCTGGAAAACAGGAAGTAAAAAAACCAGGTCAGCTCCTTCCTCTTCTCCAGAATCATGTATATTCTGAACATAGTACATTCATAAATTAAAAGATAAGCAAGGAATATACCTGCTGAGAAACTGTTGCTATTTCCTACCCTCAGACTGGCCAGCCATACTGGAAGATCAGAAGGAAGACAAGCATCAGCTCCCCAAAGCAGGACTCGTGGTAAACCTGCTCATGACTAATAGCAGCAGGCAGCTCCAAGTGCTAGAGTACAGGTAGGTCTGCTCAGAATACTTCCGGGGACAGTGCTGAGCTAAGTTCACTGTTGAGCGCTGAGCTAAGTTCACCGTTTCCATCCTAAGGAACGTTACCACCTCTACCTGAGTGCTCTTCCCCATCAAGGTGAAATATCTCTGAATAAGGAAATGGTAAAACGGTCAAAGCTGCACATGTAGCCTTGACCAAGAGAACTAAGGAAAAGCACACTTCCTGGAACTGCTGTATTGAATGCACAGATGAAAAGCAGATAAAGGAGTTGGTTAAATTACGGCTGTTACAACAGGGTATGTTTACATACTACATAGCTCAGTCACACCTCCACACAAATTTTCAGTGGACACTGAAATATAGTTAATAGGTGAGTTAATTTGACCCAAGGACAGCACAGGTCCTTGGCAACACAGGTGTGACGTGAAGAATGTGTTTCTGTTTCTCATACTTCCTATGCCACATGACATAGGGAAGATTTGCCAGGCACAACCTTTCACAGAGGAAGACCAGAAAATCCCAGGCAGTAGGTTTTCTTGTTCAAAACAGGTAGACTCAGTTTGTCTACACTGCAGATGGGGAGGAGGTTTTATGGGGGTTACTTAATTTTTAAAGAGTGAGGCCACTACCTGGAGTAACCCAACTGTTTTTTCTTAATTAAAACCAGTGAAATTATTTCACGAGAAAGTTACTTCTTGTGGAATACAGATGACTGTCTCGGAGATAAATTTCTGAAAAAGGAACAGTCTTTGCTGTTATTATTTTGTGGTACAGAGCACCAGTTGAAACTTCTCATCTTTCAGGAGATGGTCCTTTCCTGTTGTTTTCAAAATATGGGTCTCCTTCATACACCCCTACTCACTCCTTTTTATTATTATTAGAAACTCTAGTCCAACTTGTCTCATTTTCCAGAGGGAGCCCGCTGGAGTACCAGAGGAGACATTTGAATTAAAGGGTAAAAGTCTCCAGTGCCACTGTCCCTCTCCAGTTCTACTGTCCTCTCAACAGGGCCTTTAGCAAATCACACGGAAGCAACAACTGGCTTCTTACATAAGCACTCATACAAAACCTGTAGAGACCTAGACCGTGTTCTCTACTGGGTGTTTTCCCTCATTTTGTGTTTCTACATACAACACTGATCTACTTTACCATTCAAAAAGTTAGCAGGCTATTTGTTTAAAAGTTACAAGGGAGTTTGTAAAACACCTGTTTCTGACAGGACTTTGGGAGAAGATAGGATGCATGGTACCTGGAGGAGGTCGTCCATCATTTATGTTGAATGCTGTTGCAAATATACCAAAGGGAAACGCCCCAATTCCGAACGACATTTGGAAGCCACCATCGCCAAACCCAAAGCCCTGGAATCCCTGCAGAGATCAAAGCAGTGGAAGAGAAAAAAGGTACCAATCATTTAAAGCCCATTTCAGAATATTTTGTAAAAGTGCAGACATTCCCTCTCACTGGCTTTCCTACGGCTGAAGGAGTATCATGCTGTCTGGCAAATTCCAGTCTGCCACACTATTGTTAAATACCTCCTCAGTTCTCCTGGTTTTGGAATGTTTCACACGGTAGCGAACTTGCCAGAGCAACCCAAAAGTTTGAGAAAATGAAAACTAGGAACCACAGTTCATGCTCAAAGGCCACAAATTTACAAAAGCATTTCTGTAACGTTTCTCAACTTAAAATAGTATATGTCTGACCATATATAAAAATCAACATTACCAATTTATTTAGAATGTCTTAAAAATATATTAATAATTCTGTATTAATAGCTATTAGTCATGTAACTATAAGAAAGGCATTTTAAAAAAAAATAATCTGCATTGATTTTTGTGATACATGTGCATCATTTAAACATTCAGTAAAGTGATAAATTGCCAGTGGGATGCATAGAGCATTATAGAGAAGAACAGTACCAAAAAAAAAAATTTACCAGGGGAACTCTAATTAAGGTGGCAGAGAAAGTCATCTGGGGCAGGAATGCAAGACATAAGGAAAGGAGGAAAAAAGGAAGAGTTACAATGCAACAACATTGACCCCTACAGGATCCAGACTAAAATTCCACATCAAGTCAAAGCCTTCTGAATCAAGATGAATCCTACTGTATAAAAGCAGTGTATTACTTGAGAACCAACTGTATATGAATCTAAGTAGTTACATCATGTTTAAAAACTGTGGAGAGCTCACAGTCGCCATGTTCTGTAACCCAGCAAACCGTCCTCTGGTCTCAGAATTAAAACAGTGATACCGATTCTGAAAAAGCCTCTGGTCTACCACCTCTAAAGAGTGGGAGGACAAAGATGATTTCACTCATATAATATAAGCCAGACATTTCTGGGTTGATCCTTGATTTGAGGAGTTAAGCCTTTTGATGATGACTCTTCTCTAGTGTTTTGCCATTAACTATCAGGGACAGCAAAGCACTCTGCATGGCAGGTCCTTCAGCTGTAGGAAACAGGAGGGCAGCATCACTACTGCTACGTCTTCATACCAGATTCCTCTGACTTAGGGTAGCACCAGCTAAAAGGTTCAAGCAAGGTACAGCAGCTGATTTAATAAGAAGGCAACTCCCCAATGAGAGAGAACAACTGAGCTCCCAATACATTCAATACAGCAATGTTCCTTAATCACACCCAACAGAGCTGTTTGCTTGAAGCATGAGGTATACAAATGCTCTCTGAGGACCTTTGGCTGAGTTACGCAGAAATAGGCAATTGTTTCATCAGGTTACGCTCACTGCCATCGTGCTCAAGAACACTGTAGTCTGTCCTACTGGCTACTCCCATGTCTATTCATGCTATGCTAGCTGCTGTTTACATTCACTCTATGTAATCTCCTCAACAAAACCACAGATCCCTCTTCAAATTAACATGTATCCAACAGTTATCTACATTCTCTGCACAGTAGTATCCCATAGAGATGCTAGAAGCAGGTGTCAGTGCCAAAAAAGTAACTTCCCACATGGATTATTTATTTCCATGACAGGTATAGTTTGACAGAAATATACTTCCGCAAAGAATTTTCAAAGCAAAGTATTCCTTGTATTTATATATGGAGAACAATCAAGTATGAAGAAGAGCATTTCCAGGGATGCCACGCAGGGCTGTTCTCATGAAGCACAACTCAAGTTAGCCCATTCTTTGGGATGCTAAAGAGTACTATAGGAACGGAGTCTTCTGCCACATAGCAGCTATCAATTATGCATGAACAACCTATTGAGGATGAGCAAGAAACGTAAGCTATAGGATCCTCACACAGGATCTCATGCACACATTATGTCCTCCGGGACGAATAAACACAACCATCAATAAAAACAACTTATCTGCTCAAGCGTGTTTTTCCACTTACCCCTCTGTTCTCTGGTTCAGGTCTCTGTCCTTGGGGTCGTGGCGGAGTTTTCTCTCTGCAGGAAGTTGTGAAATTAGGTCAAGTGCAAGGATACATGGCAATAGTATCTGCAATAGCCTGGCTAGTAGGACAGAACAAGCACAGAGCACACTCTCACAGGGCCATGCTGCAGCAGAGCTGGAGGTAGTGTGTGAGCGAGTAAACCACCCAGCTATACGAACCTTCAGCATCACATCACTGAATTAAGATATTGCACTTCTGAATAACCAAGTCCCATTGCAAAGGCTAGAAACCAAGGACATGAATATTTTATATAAGCTTCTCCAGTCAGATGACATTCATTGCAACCTGCCAGTTGTAACTGATAATTAACAGCCAATTCAAATTAAAATAAATTGCCAATTGAACAAGAAAGGACGTGTGCAAACCCAGACCCTGAAAAAGCCAGAAATATTTGGCAGAAGCGTCAGCTCTATCTGTCTTTTGACAATGCATTTCAAATTGTGAATCCAGAGCTTTGGCAGTTTTATCTTAAGACCTTAAACTAAAGTTTCATCTTTACTTTTCACAGAAAAAGAGTTGTATTTAGGTTTCTTACCTGGGATCCTGTTGCCCAGTGCTACCTCTTCCATACAGAGGAATAACTTTATCTCGACTGATTCCTGCTTTGCATACAGGACACACTTGTCTGTTTGGCCTGGTCTCTAGCCACTAAAAGAAAGGAAATTAAAAGAAAACTACTAAAAGACCATGAAAAAACCAACATGCAGACCTCGTTTGCAGCCAGGCAGAGAGACTTTAGCAACTTCTCAGAAAGCCATGGAGCAAAACGTTTTAATAAAACAAGTGCCAAGTACTCTGCAAAGTGTTGGCATTTTGGCTGTTGTTCTGGTATGATCTACTTGCTGACGTGTACACATTCAGAATTGCACTGGCATAAAATATGGAGAAATAAACAATACCAGCAGTCCTGCATAGGCCAAGGGCTAGTGTAGATACTATCCTTTCATCTATCTTTTCTGTAATTATACCACAATGTAAAACTCCATGTATGCAAGGAGAGGTACACAGCACTTAAGCCTGCAAACTAAACCCCTGTGAACTGCCTACAGTAATTCTCCTACTAAAACTGGGAATACTCAGTGTTTAAGAAACTCAAAAGTGGGAAGCAAGTGGAACAAAATGTAACTTTTCTTTTTGCTGAAAGAGCAGATTGCAAGGTGTTGCGCATGAAGTTGCATTAGCACTCTGCAGTTGCCCTGGAGAGAAAGAAGCACATTTGAAAAGAGGGGGATACTCCAGAGAACCAAGGGCTTTATTGAGTAACAGAAGCTGATGAAAGACAAAGTAAAAGGAAATCTGCCTTACCTGGTGTAAACAAGGCCAACTGTGAGAATTCCCAGGACAATTTGTTCACAGAGCAAAAAAAGAAGGGAAAATAGAATTAGTTACTGACAACTTGATCCAACAAATGT
This sequence comes from Gorsachius magnificus, assembly GCA_034008185.1. Classification (NCBI taxonomy): domain Eukaryota; kingdom Metazoa; phylum Chordata; class Aves; order Pelecaniformes; family Ardeidae; genus Gorsachius; species Gorsachius magnificus. The sequence goes on from CM067095.1 coordinate 12,091,734, forward strand.
ATACATGGATAGCACAGCTTGGAGACAACAGAATCCTGGAATCCAGCCAGGCCAGTTCCATAACCTCCCATTAAAATAATTTTTGAAAGCACAGCCCAAGACCAATCTCCACTGGACTTCTCAGGTTATGCAACCTAAGTTGCTAACGTGATTCTTTGCATATCACCCTTTGATTCCTGGGTCCTCATCCATATCAAAGGCCCATACAGAGGCTTAATCAATCCTAGTGTTTACTGTATAGATTTTCTCTTCTGATGCCATGAAAAGATATCCCTGAGCTAAGATGCAAATGAGGAAGATGTCAGCAATGAGACTTCGGGATCTTAAAAGAAGTCACACAAGGGACATCTAGCTGAAACATCTGCCCCATTCACAGAATCATGGAATCATTCAAGCTGGGCAGTACCTCAGGTGGCCTCTAGTCCAACATGATGATCAGAGCAGGGTCAACTATTGAGATCAGACCCAGTTGCTCAGGGCAGAGAAATGCCCATTATACAGAACTACTCTTAAGATTAAATTAACATGGCAACTTAAAAAAGGTCAAAGACAAACAAGAAAGCTATGAGATAAAACTGCTAAGCAGCCACCTGCTTTCAAAGTAGTCTTGACAACACTATTCAGACAAGGTATATGCTATTTTTAAGGTTCCGTTCTTCCAAATCCTTTTGTGGAATAGTTTAATCTAATTTTATCTTAACATCAACATGTGATTTTTCCATCTCCTTCTAGAACAAACCCCTGGATTTTCAGATGTTACATACATTTACACAGAAATTATCTTTTAGGCCTCCCTTTATTAAAGAGCATAATTTAGCCTACTGTGTAAAATAAACAAACAAACAAAAAACAAAACATTTGGCCATGTCAATCCTTAGTAACTTCTTAACATTCAAGAAAGAGTATATTCTAGACCAAGTTACCCAAATAAGAAATGCTGCATTATTATATTTGTGCAATACATTGCCAAGTCAGATCAAAGAACTGAAAAGTTAGTATAATAACTGCAATACCATGGAAAAAGAGAAATAGCCCACAAGTAAAAGCTCATTATCTCATTTTTTTTAATGGTTTCAAAGAAAAAAAGAGCAAGCTTTTGGAAGTATGAAAACTACAGTTTGGCCTCCAGAACCTAGTTTCACATGCAGGTTTAGGTATGCACAGGTTAGAAAGGAATTTAGGTCTGAATAAGATACCTATGCTAGATCATAAAGCACAAATAAAATAACACAAATAACCAAGCATTATCAATGAACACTAAACTGTCTGTGTGGGGCTGCTTGTTTGTTTGCTTTTACAAAATAATCCAGAAGTATAAGAAGTTAAAGACACAAGAAACCCACTCCCTGGAACATGGGCAAAGAAAAACAGTTGAGGAGCAAAACCAAACTGCTCCTAAACTAAAAGTATGGTCCTTAATCATTTTGTACAAGACATTTTATTTGACATCTAGAATTATAAAAATCATAGCCTTTTATGTGATGAGAGAGATATATGGTGTTCTGGTTTATCTGGGGGGGCTTACGTACTTACCAGAAGAGATGTCCACACAAACTGATAACTGCATCCTTGGCAGTGTCTAAACAGATGTTGCATTCAAAAGTGTTGTCCTGATTAGCATTGTCCCCAGCACCATTGCTGCTACTGCTGCCACTGGTCCCTCCAGTACTGGAGTTCTTTGTTGATGTAGAAGAAGTCGTTGGTCCTTTGCTTGCCATCCTCAAGAGCTACCCACACACAAGGTCAAGAAAATTTTCTTGTTGGAATCCTAGCAGTGAGAAAGAGAAAAAAAGAAAAAAAACCCACCTTCTTAGCATTGTAACATTGTATTCTTGTCCTGTTCCAAACTAGTAGTGATTTATCCAAGAAGCACTTGAATCCTATTGTTGATGGATTTTTTTTAACACAGCCATGAGGGATCTTTTTTTAGAAGCTAAGCTACTTTCGAGTCCTGTAGTATGACCTGGCTGATATGTGACCTGTACTTTAAAGTTACTGATAAGCAACTGAGATCCACAGCCAAAACAAAACCATCGTATTTTCTCATAAATGCTACTTGCTGTGAAAAAAATGAGCTCACCTAGTCATACATGCTCTTCCAAAAATCCAATGCAAGTTGTGAGTGCAGCCTGAAATAGGATTTAATCGTGAAAGAATTCACATTTGGACAGACTGACTTAATGCATAGTTTTAAGTTCAATGTTCATTAGTTTGGAATATTAATAATAATAATGGCAAGCAAAGGTGGCTTAGTACTAGATTTGTCTCATCAGCAGTATATTGCTGCTATCACAGCAGCGTGTTGATATGACTATCAAACATTTCTAATCTAATAGTAATGCAGCAGTTCTAAAAATTTTACTTTAATGTGCTTTAATTTCACTTACATGCTTTCACCTCTCATTGACATCATCATGGTTATCAAAGAAAAGCACTTATTTTATTTCAGTAACAACAACCTCTACAATCTGATTCCATGATATGCAAATTCCACAGTACCTAAAACTTTGACACTCAGCACAAAGCATTTAAATTTCCAGAAACAAACACTTTTACCTTTTTAAAGAGTTTCAGCAGTTACAGAAATTAATTCACCAAAATGAAAATGTTAAAATACTCCACTGTGCTTTTCATGAAACTCTGACATCATGTTGCTGCTGCAGGGAAATGGAATACTTAGATAAGGTTGTGAGAAAGAAACAGGTGATAATTTGAACTTTTTGCAAGTGTACAAACAGTTAAGCATTTTAAAAGAGCAACTTGAATTTTTCAGAAGTTAATTTCTTTGCAAACTTACCCCACAAGCATTAAAGGCTTTCCTTAGCGTCCCCTCTTTGTAGCAGTGCTGAAGCACAGGTGCAGGGCAGAAAAATAAAACCTCAGTATCTCTAGGTGTTATTGTCAACGGCTTTTTTCATAGAATACAATCCCAGTGCACGGTCAAGAAAGCATCGTACTCAAGCCTCATGAAGGTATTGCAGCAAAGACACTCAATTACAGCAAGTGAACTGTATTTTTGCAGAGTTTTTTCACTCAGTTACATCATTTTGCACAGTGTCCCAGAAGGGCAGCTTTGTATTCACAGATGCTGTACATACATCGCTTTCAGCACTGCTGACTCTTAGCATTTCACACCATGACTTCATTTACACTCAGCAGCAACACAGTTCATTGTACAAAATTAAAATTCATGTTAGTTCAAGGCAGATGGAAATGCTGCCAGCCCACAAACTATACGCTAAAGACGCTTGCATTTTTCACACATCCTTACTACCAGAATCTTCAGCCTATCTTGCTCAATAGTTTAATACTTGAAAACTTACCAACTTGGACCTACATATATTTGCTGGGAATTAATATCAGGATCAAGAAAGTCTCCTTAAAACTAAGAAGTTCAACACATTGTAAAAAACACTAGCATCATTTTATGGAACAGGCACAAGAAATGTCTGGCTCTTATATCTTAGCACATAACACACGGAAAACATGTAGAAGAGGCAAATAATTGGATTTCTGCGTCCCTAAAACCTATGTGGAAGAAAAGGTCCTTTTTTCCAAATTACATTCCATACATTTAACACCAGAAATCTGAAGTCTCATCAAAAAGATAAAATCTGTATCTTCACAAACACATACTTAAAAAACCCTTAGCTTTTAGTAACTATGAAAAATAAATAAATCATTAAGTTATGAAGGATGATACAGAAATCCATAGGAATATCAGTAATGTAATGAAATAAAGATGGCTGAGACGGAAGAAGGATCAAAGTGATATAATGCAACAGGCACTGAATCTTCTCGCCTAGAAGAAGGTCATTCCTTAGCCTGTACAGGGATCCTCTCCTAATCATTTCTCCATAGGCTGATTGGGCCTGATGACCTCTTAGGATATAACCAATTTAAAATATCAAAAATACATCAAAATACAACAACAAAAATAATCAGTCTTATTCTGAAAAGCCTTCTCAAACATTTGCTCTTGTCTGTGGAATACTGTTTAACATAACTAGGTCTGTAAGTGCTGTTGGGGTCTGTTTATCTGCAAATCACGCTGCACATATACAAAGAAGCACGCATGGAACAGCATCCAATGACCAAACTTACATCTTATAACCATATATTGTGTCACTTGTGAGCACAGTCATGTGAAAACCTTGGGGGGGGGGGAGGGGGGAAGCAAACCACAAGCAAACCACAAACTAAAAAAACCCAAAACCAAACCAATGAACACAACAGGCCAAACCAACCCCATTTTCATTTTGATTTAGAGTTCAGAAGGAAGACGGTGAGCATACTGAGATATAACATGACTTTTGGGGTTAAGTAAACAGAATTTAGAGATGCTAAGCCATGTTTGCTAAACCCTAGTCCTTTAGATCAGGTCTCCACATCAACCCTAGATGCATGATGAGTAGCAAACAAAACAAGTGAAAGGATATAAAAATCAGCTGTAATCTAACTGCAAGCATTCAAAGATCTTTTTTCTTTCTTGCTTCTTTGCTCTCTAGATATTTATAGGAAAACAGCAGCTTTGTTACTTAAAAGCCATCTATATTAGCTGTTTATTTCCTTTAAATCTCGACCCCTATGATATCCCAACAGGTTGTTCTGAAAATGACTGAATCACTGACATTTACTATATCCAAGAATCAAGAGTGGCAACAGATGAATGATTAAGAACAAAGAACCCATTTCAAGTAGTCTTCCTAAATAAAAAGTGGAGCATGAAGAAGACATGGAAGTGAAGATACATGTTTAGGGATCCAGCACAAATCCCCCCGAGTTGTGTAAAGAATAAGCACGGCTGAAAGAGGTGGTGAAACTGGACCTCCGAGAAGCACATGGCACACTGGGACCTGAAAGTTCCATCACAACTGAGAGCACAGGAAGCCCATGAAAGAAGTGCAGGAAACTGATAAGGTCTATGTACCGTGTACAGATCTCACTAACAGGCAATAGGAAAGAAATTTTACTGAAATACTTTAAAAACTAAATCTGTAAATCTAGTGTGAGCAACTGCATGCCAAGAAAACGCAAGCCCGAATGGCTACTGTAAAGGATCACATTTCTGAACTCAGCAAATGAAAAAAGACTGCATTTGCCAAAGTACACTGACCTGATTTAAAAATACAAGAGAAACACTTCAAGACAGACTGGGAGAGTTTCCACCATAAGATAAAGCGTACAAAAAAATCCACTGGAAACACAGCAGGTGAACAATAATTCAACCTAAGAAAGACAGAGAGGGAGCATAAATTAGAAGCTAATGTCACCTGTATGAAACAGTTGTAGAATACACGTTCACAGTGCTACAACATTAGGATGTTTGAAGTATTTACTTTTTAATCTTCTTTCATGATCAATGAGAAGAAAATCTGGTGAGGATATAGGACTCTGGCTAGTTTATTAATAAACCCCAAAGTTTATTGCTCTTTGCAGTATCTAATACATAACAATGAAATAAATGGAGCAGCATCGTTGGATGTAAAATTCCACTAGAAAGACACTTTTTCATATTTCTTTCCTAATGAATCTTACTTTATCTCAGATTACTGAAATTTAAATAATCCAAATCTAGTTTGTTTCTGAAAAAAGTTCTGGTTTAATTTCTCAAATTTTTCCTGTTTAAATCAAAAGGAAAACTTGTCAAGTTCTTTTTCTTATCACTACAGTGACAACGTCATTTTCAGACACATATGACAAATTTTATAAAAGGAATATTAACATTAGAAATTCTATCTAAATCTAAAAATCTTACTCAGAGTTTATATAAATACGCCCACTCAGAAGTTTAACAAAAATCTGATTCTTAACCTATTACAATTGCCTGGATTTCAAGTAAAATGAACAGGTAACCTTAGCTGATAATTGTTGACAGTGTCTAAAAGAAAGTACATTTACTTCTTGGCAGTCACTTTTAGATGTTCTTAGCAAATACATGACTGAAGTCTTACTGTTAATCATTAGACATTTATTTCTCACTGCCTTTTTACTCTATTCTGTCCCCCAAACACGTTATATTTCAACACCTCGGAAACATTTTCTGAGTTCATCTTTTCACCTCCTGTAACCTGTACAGCATCATGTACTCGCTTTGTAGCATTACCATAAAGTGGTCCCAACACACAAGTTTGCGTGATCACTTGGTCTTACAAAATCAGCCATCGGCCTTACAGACCAACGTGCCCTTGCTTGGCCTCATTTCATTAATTGGGATCCTGCAACATACGTCTGTGTTACAGTTGCTGCTTCCAGGATAAGAGCCCCGCTGAAAGGCTGTTTTGGCAGCTCTAAGGGTTCAATATACCTCACAAATGCAAGACATTGTTACAAACTATCAAAAAAGCTCAAGTGATTAAAGTAATTTTTTTTTTAACCATTCCAAAAAAGTACAATATAGACTCCAAGAAAACATTGCACAAATCTTCAGACAAAGATTTTATCCTCTTACCTCATAGAGTCCAAAGGGGAAAAAAAAAAAAAGAAAAAAAACCCCTTGATATAACCAGTTGGGTAATACTGCCTGCGCGTTTTCCTGGTTTGCAGTGTTATGTAAAACATTAAATGCCCTTTAAGTGGGCTAACCAGGTTAGCAGCACAAACGTAAAAATAAAATAAAATAGTTATGATGTGGTTTAAGAAGCAGTAAGTGATTCCCAGCAGAAGAAAACCAACCATGGCATGTACCAGAGGCTAACGCGTTGCGACCGTACCCACAGCCAGACGTGGCGCTTCTTCTCGCAGGGGGCTTCGGCTCCACCGCGGCGCGCGGGGCCCGGCACCCCCGCCCCGCTCCGACCGCCCCCGCCTCGCTCGTTTCAAATGGGCGCAGGCGGCCCCGGCCTTCCAGCGGCCCCCGGGCGCGGCTCGGGCCCGGCCCGCTCCTTTCCCGCCACAAAGCCGCCGCCCGGCCTCGGCTCCCCCCACCCCCCGCCGCTAGCCGGGATCCGCTCGGCTCCGCTTACCGGCGGGTCTCACCGCTCCCCCGCAGCAGCCCCCAGCCGCGGAGCCGCTCCCCTGCCAGCGGCCGCCGTCACCTGATCGCCCGGAAGCCCGGCCTTGACGGAAGGGACCGGCCTCCCCGCCGCCGCGCCGGGCCGCGGGGCCGCGTTCCGCCCGCCCGGGGCTCCCCCCGCCCTGGGGCGCCCTGCGGGCCGGCGCCTTGGAACGGCGGGGGCTCCCGGGCGGGGGGCGGCGCGCCCCCCCCCCCCCCCCAAGGCCCCGCTCCAGAGCCCCCGGCCGGTTGTTACCTCAGCGAGGGAACGGGTTCGGTGCGAGCGGCTCGGGCCGGCGGCGCGTTCAGCCCGTGCGCAGTCACCACCGCCGTGGCCCCTGCCTGCGCGCTCCGTCTGTTCTTCTCGCTCTGTTTCTATTGCGGTTTTGACGCCCGCTCATCGTGAGGTGTTGGCGGGGGCCGTGTCCAAACGCCTGCCTCTGAAAAGAGCAAAAACTACCTACCGTCAACGGCAGCAAATGTTCGGCCCGAGCAGGGAAGGAAGGCAAGGTGGTAGCTTTGAGGGAAACAAATTGTTCAAATGTGTGCGCAGAGCGCTAGGATCTGAGCGGAGGAGCATCGCCAGGATGGGAACAGAGAGCTTTATAAAAGTATTTACACAGCTATGAGAAACTGCAAAGATGGAGAGAGGGGCAAAAGGCCTGAAGGAGAGGTCAGAGCTGAGAAAGGTGACGGAGGAGGCACTTCTGAAGGGCTTGGTCCCTGCTCTGAGGACACTGAAGCAGAAAACACTCAAAAAGTGCGTGTTGTTTTACACAGTGGAGAATGGGTGAATCCTAAGCCAAGGTGTTCCACTGAAGGCAAGTCTTACAAGTGAATAGTTAAGGTAAGAAGTGGAGGGAAGTTAGTGCCAAGGGAGCTTATCAGAAAGAGACCAAGGGTGTTGTCTGATGCCCGTCTGCTGGCTGAGGTGGCCTGAGACTACACAGCTCTAGTGTGAAGGTTGGAATGTGCAAGCCAGGAAGTGTTCAGCAATACAAAACCACAGCTGTACTGAGCCCTCACACTGCTTTCAGTAGTGTGCAGGCTTGGCAAAACCCATGGCAAAGCAGTCATCCAGCAGCCCTGCTGGAATTGCCGTACACGTTGGTGTATCACACTGGAAAATTTGTAGCTGAGGTGAAGACGAAGATAATATCTGAAAATGATAGTGCTTATGGCATTAGGACGCACGTCATAAAGTTGTCTTAGCAGTGCATTTGCTGTCTGTGAAAATTTCTCTTAACAAAGCAGGCTATCTCACTTTCAACAAGACAGTGAAGCAGCATGGTTTGGCACACCTTCAGCATTCCAGCAAAAATTTGGCATCTCAGTGTAGTATCAAATTAATAAGAAGTTAACAAGGCCCTAAAAGTATAAGTGGTATCCTCCAGATGCTGATGAAAACAAGGATGAGCTGCTGAAACTTGGACCAGCTTAGACTAGCCACCATGTATGTCTAGAATCAAAAAAATTTTAGTATAAAAAGTAAAAAAAGGTTGATTTTTGGTATTATAATCATGGGAATAAGTAATCCTCAAAACAGTCTTTATTGTTTGGGTATCATAAGCTAACTAAAGCAATCTGAAAAGAAATACAGATACTGACGTAGACAACATAGCCAGGGAGTATTTTCACTATCCAGTGATTATTTTAACATTTTATCTATGTTTTAAGCCTCAGAAGAATGGAATGATATTACTATGCATTTCTATAGTGACTTATTTACAGTAGTCCCGTTCCATTTCTAGCAAGTGTTTTGTTTTTAAAATGGAAAAAATCCAGAAACAGGCAATTAATAAGATTGGATGAATGGAAAGGGTGGTGTACAAGAAGGGAATGAAAATTTTAACTTTGTTTACAGCTAAGGTTAATAGGGGAAAACCAGACTTATTTAAAACAGTCGGTCAGCTGGAGAATATGTGTGGGACATTCGGATTTACTCCCATTGGCAAAGAATAATGACATTGAATGGCAATAGAAAGTGATTCAAGGGAATACTATCCTTATCGAAGCTAAGAAATCAGCTTTCAAAGAGCTATATATCATGTGCATAATGGGAATGGAAATATAATTTACATTTATGTATATTCTAATGGTGATAGGTGTACATTCTTCAGTGTAGCTGGCAGCCAGTGACTGCTTAGTTAGAAAAACCTTATGCTGTGGTTGCCAGTTCATTCTCGTGGTGTGCATGAGAATAAATCACTTTGATTTATTCACTTTTTCATGATCTAAGTCACAAAATGTTGATTGTGTTGAATCACCTCCTGAAATTCTTAATTACAAAAGTCATACATGTATCAGGAATACAAGTCCTTAAACCTCTTATCAGTATTTTTCTCCTCAATTCTCCCTGTTTTACTTGTATTTTCAACCCAATGGTATCTTAATTCAGTATTAAGTCACATTTGGGAATACCCTTCCTTCCTTGAAATTTCCATGAGGCAGTGTTCCTGCCTGGCTGTGGCCTTTTGCAAGAGCCACTTCCAAGAGCTTCTGCTCATTTCACTTTTCAATACCACACCAGAAAGGTGGGAGACCGTACAGCTATTTCTGGTATGTGACATGCATCCGTTTGTTTTTTTCTGCGTCATATCTCTGGAAACTGCCATATTTCAAAGAGTAGGCCTGTAAGCACACTGAACTTCGCCTGATCTGCTTGAGTAAAACATGCTTTGAAGCATCTGGTGCTTGATATCCATGAAGGCAGATAATGGAGCTGAAACATGGTCACAATCTGTTATAGAAATCCCTGTGCCTCTTAACAGCCAGTTAGAAAGAAATGGCCAGAAGAGTATCGTAAAGCCAAGATGAATGGTCTGCCAAGGCAAGTTGGTTAAGAGCACTGAAGAGAACATCTCCCACGCAATCTTCAGGTTTTTTGAGTTAAAAGATTTAATGCCTTTTTGGAGATCGGTTTGTTATCCTTGGAACTCACCGATCCATATTTATGGACAAAGCAGTTGCAAAAGGCACAGGCAGAGGAGATGCGTGTTTTCTTTCCCCTGCCAGAAGTGGGGTAATGAGATGCTTTTTGCCTCACACATTTTATATATCTTTATGAATCTTGTGTGTCCAGTATCTTTTTTCATCGGCTTTTGTAAGATAACTTCCTACAGCATATGGATCCCGTCCTATCTCATGCTTTCGTGGTAGAAGATTTTTGTGCTGTCTACAACGTAAGAAAGCCTGACTCCCCAAAAGCTTCATGTGAGTCAATATTTCTGAAGCAGTGAAATTACCATCTGACAAAATGTGGTAAAGTGCTGAGAATTTTATTACAGTCGCTCACCCTTTCCACATCTTTATTCTTTAATGCCAAGTATTCTCTCTCTCCAAACGCAAAAGCAATACGGCCTTTCTGGTATCAGTGGTGCGTTTTTCGCTTTTACTCCGTGTGAGCTGTTACATCTGACGAACATTACGGTATTTGCCTCTATGGCACACGGGAAAGGAGGCTGTTCAATAGACGGATGCGAAAACAAGCCGCGTTTACTTTTAGCAATATCCCATCTGTGGGCACCTCTCTTCCTAGTAGCACAAACCCAAAAAATGGGCAATGGGAAAGAGCGGTTGAGCCACACGGGTCCCCTCGCTGCCCTTCTGGGGTTTCTCAGTGTGGGTGGCACTGTCAGCCCTGCTCTCCTCTGGAGGCTGCTACAAATATCCAGTGTAAACATTGCTTTTTCACGGTATCTCATAATTCTGAGTGTGACACCCAGCTCTTCGCGGTTCCTTCCGTTTATTTGCTCATTCCCTGCCTTTCTTGGTTTTTGGGAAGACCTGGCCTGCAGCTGGCAGCGCACCACCGCCCCCCCTGAACACACACACACACACACACCCCGCTTTTCCTATGAGCTCAGCCTTCACCCGGCCTCTTTCACGGAGAAATGAAGAAACGGCGTTGGGAAAGACCTGGAGGTGCCCATGGCGGCCCTCGGGGGCCGCCGCTCTCCCGGGGGCGGCCCCGCTGCGGACATCTTGTCCTGGCGGGACATCTTGGCCGGCCGGAGGACTGCAGCCCCCAGCATACCTCGCGCCCGGCCGGCTGGACTACAGCGCCCAGCGTGCACCGCGGCTGCCGCGCCTTCAAGTGGCGGCGCACAGCAGCGGCGAGGCGGCAGCGCGGTTCCGGGAGGCCGCCTGGGATTGCGCTGCGCAGGCGGCAGCTGTGCGGGCGGAGGCGGGCGGCGGTGAGGTTCGGCGGCCAGCTAGGCTCTGTTCTTCCGCCGCAGCGGCAGCGTGTCCCGCTCTCCCCTCCCCTCCCCGCCGGCCTGGGCCGGGCCCCGCCGGAGCTCCTCCTGCTCCGGGGCTGTCGCGGGGGAGCGGTGTTCGGCCCCGGTGCCGGCCCGCCGGGACTAGAGCCCCTTCCCAGGCAGGGGATCTGCTGCAGCCTGGCCCACGGGAAGTTTCCCTTTACCCTCGCACCTGTGTTCCCCCGCAGGTGGGCGTGGATTGTCTTTCAAGCATGATTCTTTATGCTATAAAATCACATGTGACAGAAGGGGGATTAAAGAGATGCTGGTCACTGTCTGTTAAACTGCCTTAACGTCTTCCTTTGTCAGGTGGCTTTAAAAAGGATCCGTTACAGCCTGCTCAGCCTAGCCTAAGGTATTTTTGCTTCTAGTTTCAGACTTGCGTTTCACTGAAGAAAACAATCAATGTATGTTGTGTTTGTGTGACTTGCAGTTAATGCCTTGTGATACTTCCTACTGGAAGGGCCTATTCTGCTTTAGGAATTAATCCGACCTTAATCTGAAATGATGCTTAAATCTGAAAGAGCTAATAGGTTTTTAAAGTACATTCCTCATCCCTCTAGCAGCTGGGGAATATAGAAGCTGAAAATTTACTACTGCCATCGGCTACAGCATTAGTTCCAAGTGTCAGAAATCTCCCAACTGTGCAAGTGTCCTATGAAGAAATTAGTAGTTACATATAAAAAAAATCTTTTTCTTCAAAAACCATTGCAATTGCAAAGGCAAGCACTTGTCAGCTGGAAAGCAATGCCTGAACTGGGAGCCTTGCAATAGAGGTGATGCTGTCCTATCTAGGTTTGCAGCATTTCTGTAGGCTCAGTTTCACAGGCTGTCAGGCAGGCAACTTAATAAAATCCTTTCTCCTGGGACAGGTTTTGCATGAATTGTGGCAACATAAGCAGGAACTATATGCAAGAGAAGGGATGTCCTGACATAACTTACTTGCTTTTGTAGGCTATTGCAATGAGGAAAATGATCCAATTACAAACTATGGTGGAGATGACTAAATAATGTTTAGCGCTCTCTTGGGAACTGAGCTGTTACTACTGAGCTATTTTCCATCTTTCTTAGCAGTCTTCCCTATCAAGTATGAATTGATTACTCGAGAGTAGGGGATTTTACAGTCCCTTATCTCCTGTTTGGGCGAGAGCACCCGATGTTATTGGCCTTGAAAGAGATAATCATTATTCTTAATTTAAACAGGCGTGAGGTGAACGGTCATGATGACGATGGAAATGAGCTACAGACGACACCAGAGTTCAGAGCACATGTTGCGAAGAAACTGGGAGCAATGCTAGACAGGTATCAGCAAGCAATACTAAAAAAGTTTGTTCCATGGGTCTAGTACACTGCTGCTTTTGCATGCTAAACCCAGGAAATTCAAGATCTGAGTGCAACCTGGATATGGAGCAGTTGTTTCTCTTCTTGTCTCCTTCATTCCTGTATTTAATGCAAACTTTCAATGTTCTGTGAACTAACCTGGCCCATGCGCTCTGCTCTTCTGGTAAAGAGTCCCTCTGCATTTGCCTCTGTGGCGAATGGGTTATGGGGAGGAAAAGGTAGAATTTGGGTACCTTAGCACTTTCATCATTTGAAGGCCAGCATGAGACTCTTTCATTTATTCTTACAACCTAAACCAATACCTGATTCAGGGTTGTGCTCACAGTATGCCTCTGACGGGGCTGCCACTGTCTTTATTCATTGTGTAAATATGACCCTGGTGAACTAGAATTCCTGGTGTTCAGAGTTGGCTTTAGAAACGCTGCTTTTAAGTCATTCTTGTGGTGTGCTTTGCTAAGGAGAGAAGGCATGGTCTGCTCTGGGAGCTGGGAGGTGAGACAGCTTCATGAAGGAAAAAGAAGCTATGTAATATCTCCCTATAGTTTTGTTTCCTAAAAATACATAACTTTAGCTCAGTTTGCACAAACCTGTCTTAAGATCTGACTGGGGTTTTCTGTTTAGTTTCATCACTGTCTTGAAGGACTCATCAGGACCTTCACAAACTTTTGTGCAACAGTCTGACTCTGCAGATGATGGTGAGTTCTAGTTGCAACCGTTGTGGCTGTTTTGTGACATTGTTAGTTAAATGATGACAAGTGGGATGGATCCTGTCCATTGCCAGTTGTACACCCAGCTGACTAATAAACATTTGCAATAGAAGAATTTCTGTTACCATCTGTGAAGGCTGTTACTTTGAAGCTGTGATCTCTGTGCCCTAACTCCTCTTGGATAGTCTCAAATAGTTGCTGTCAAGCACTATAGCAATACAATAACAGCAGTGAGGCTTCCCAGGGAGATTGCTGTCGATTAGTTTAATCTCTGTTCTATATCGTGGCTAAAATTCCCTTTTACATATTTCAGGTTTTCGCCTCTTTTCTTCCTCTGTCCCAGGAGACTCTGGGAAGTTGGAGCCTTGCCTTGCAGCAAGGAGGAGACAGCCATCTAGCTCCAGGTGAGGTGCTGTCAGCTGCTTTGCTCCTGAAGTACTATTGCATCCCACATTTCAGATGCAGCTGGGACTCTCGCAAGGGACTAGGAAGCTGAAGAGCTTGAGAAGTGTGTATTATGACTCCTATATTTGACTAGAGCAGATTCTTTTTGTTTCTTTTTTTTAGTGTTGGGGAACGAGAAGTGTGTGTGTGAGATGTTCTTTCCCCTCCTAGTATGTGTAAAGAATACCTCAGCCTTCAAACTGGATAAATGCTAGCAACTTGTGTTCCCAGAGCCACTGGGTGTTTATCAGGTGTTCTCATCTTAGATTACTCTGCTGTTTGTGCTTTGGGTGAATTCAAGGCAAAAGTGTAGCATAACTCCCTTTCCTATTGTTACCTTTCCAGTGACACGGACAGTGACCAAGAGTGGCAAAAGTACCAGGAGGCTGCTGTGTCAGCTGCAGACATTCTGAAGCAAAGTGCTTTTCCTGCACTGTCCCAGGATTCCAGCCAGGATCAGAGTCAGGGTTATGTGGAGCACAGCCAGAAAAAAAAGAAGAAAAAGAAAATTAGGGGAGAGAACAATATTGAAGAGAATATAATAGACCCAGCAGAGCGTGACCGGAGCAGCAAAGATTTGCCACAGTTGGTGTCTGCAAATGGAGAGCATGAGAGACAGGACAACAGTCATACAGAGAACTCAATGTTGCCAGGAGTTGTGAAGAAGAAAAAGAAAAAAAGAGAATGAAGATTTTGCTCTGCAAATGGCAGGTGATTGTGATGGATGAAGGGTGCCGGAAAAAAAAACCTAACAAAAAGAGTTGTTGCAGATGAGGGAAAATTAATTGGCAAAGCTTCTGTTCTAAAAGCTCAGTGGCCTGAGAGTCTAATTAAGTGACTTCCTATGTTGTTGGCATCCCTTGGGGAAGGGAACATTGTTCTCCTAGCACAGCAGTTATCTATGCTGCTGCTTATGCAGACCTAGTGTAAAAGGATTAAATACTGTGCACAGACTTGCGTGACAGAGGGATATAATCATAGCTGCATCCCTCCTGGTCTGTTCTTTCACATCATGAAACCAAATCTTGTGTTCTGGAGAAAGTATATGATGAATTGAATTTGGTTTACATGGCAACAGGTGATCAACTCCTTTTTCTTTTTGCCTCCTCCTAGATGCCTTCTAAGAATAACTCCAGCCTGTGGGAGACTCATTTATCAAAAGCATCCTGTCAGATATCGGGACCCCCTTATTTTTTTTCCTGTGATGATCATAACAATCTGTTGTTGAAACCTGCCACATTACTAATCCCTCAGTAATCTGCACCTCTTCAGGGCCCCTGCATATAAACAGTGTGCAGTGAGTTTATTTCAGGGTTGTTACAAATAGGTAGTTCTGTTCAAATTGTATCCTTTGAAATCTTTTTCATGTGTAGTTTTCTATGGCATTTATGTTGTTAAATTCTACTACACTATTAGTCTTAGTTAACGTGGCAGGTTTTATACGACAGTGGCTTTCTCGCTGTGTTCAGATGGCTCCCTCATCAGAGATAAAGATTGCTGAAGCTGGCTCTTTAGTTGCTCGATGATCAATGCTATGAGATTGCTGCAGCAAGGACTTAAGCCTAACTTAAAAGTCACTGCATTTCAGTCCTTATTTTGGTTGATTGTGACTTTTGTCTCTCTGAAATACAGTGGGGTTTGGTAGTTTTCAGTATGGATCTTAGTCCGTTTGTACTTCATCTCCAGTATTTCAGGCAATGACCTGTTACTGGATAAATACTCTTCTTCTGTTTTTAAGATTGATTGGTTTCAGTAGCTCTAACTCATTTGCCCTATTCAGGAGACCAGAAAGCCAGATTAGAGAAACCAAACTAGTGAACTGTTGCTCTTTGAGCGTGGGAAAACCCAAAATGTTTCTTACTGTAAGATCCTTGCTGTTTTTTAATCAAGAAAACACAGTTGGCATCCAAAAATTGAAAGGCTAAGTAGAAAATTGGCTTGTAATCTAACTGAATGTGCCAGCAGAAGTTACTTGTCTTGCAGCCAGTTAAAACTTCAGTATACTGAGGCTAGCACCTGGGATTTCAAATGCATAGTGGTCTAAAAATTATCTTTTGACTTGTTTGATTATTTTTATGCTAACTGGAAGTTACATATATTTGCAAATGATACATGTGAGAGATTAGGAAACAACTGTAGGATAAAATTCCTCAGAGAATCTAGTGACTGAAATTAGTCTCTAATGTTTGATAGTATCTAAAGGAAGATCATATCAATACAAACTGTAATGGACATCTGCAATTTTGAAATTTCCAGATATGATAACTGAAGAGTTTGCTGTTGGGCTTTTTCTTTTTTAATTCTCCCTTATCTCAACCTTTTAAGAGTCTTGAGCACTTTCTAGTCTCAAGGATTTTCATCCATTTTACAGTTGAAAGAATAGCTCTGTGTCAGTCACAATGACAAAAACATTTTAATTAGGGCTTTTTTCATGTCTGGCTAGTGACGTATCAGTGATGTGAAGGTTGAGAGTAAATAGAGAAGAGAGGAATACTTAGAAGAGAAATTATATAAGTAGATCTTTAGGGCTAAACCCCTTCGTTTAGTGCAAGTAAGACTCTTGGAACCCAGGGTAATTATTTGCATATCAAGAACTACAGAATCTAGCCTACAGGGAAGCTGAGAATGAACTGTGTTCTGTAAAATTAATCTGAGCTGACATCTTTATTGGGAACAGCTAAAGGAACTGCTGCTCTTTGTGGAGCATGGGAACCTCCCAAGTGTTGTGTGGTCTCAGGGGCCTGTGGAGATGCCATCTCCCGGCTCACTCAGCAAGATGCACGAGGTGAGAATCTACATGGTTAATGCAGAGAACTGGAATCTGCTTGCTGCTGTTAAACTTTAATTTCTGCATTTAAAACAAAGCAGAGCTATATCAAAAATAACCAAGCCATTTCCACTAGGATAGCATGATTTTAGAGCAGGTCATTTTTTAACTGGGAATGTTTGGTATTTTTGTAGTTAATTAAAGGACTCGTAGCTTGTAGTCAGTGATCCCACACTGACAGGTTTGTGCCAAGCTATTCCTGAATCTGTTTCTTGGTGATTTTCATTGCAGTCAGGAACCAGGTTTGCACCCTTGCCTCCAAGGTACTATTATTTCTCATAGTTCCCATTGGTGCTTCTTTAAAGCAAAGGAGGTGAGGGTTTTAAAGATGGTTTCTCTTTTGGCAGCTCAGCTTTGCTCTTTCCTGCATGGCTTAGCCTGGTGTTGGCAGGTTTGTACAGGCCCAGCTCGATGAAGGCTGGGCAGATGAAAGTCCCATCCACGCCCTGGCATTTTTGCCATATTGCATTCAGGTCCCTATCTTGATGGGATCCTTTCTTGGGCAGCTATGAAAGGATGTCTGGTAGTTCTAGGCTGGCTTGGGTTTGCTTGTTTTTTTGGGGGGCAGTGGATTTTAGCAGTGCCAGCATCATCTTTCCATGGTTTCTGTCTTGAACCTGAGACAACTTCTCTCATGGAGGCAGCTGAGTAAGGGATTTGTATGAGGCAGTAGGGGCTGGGGGCCGGCTGAGTGCAGCAGGCTTTCCTTCCCATGAAAGGCAGTGGTGATAGTGATGGCAAACACAGATGGAGTTGCACCTGACAGTTTGGTCATGGCAGTCACCCTTGAGCTAGCTGTCTTGATTACTGAGTGGAGGATGCCATCTGCGTGGAGATGAAGGTCTCGATGACATTGTGAGTGGATGGCAGCAGCTGACTGTGGCTGTTGGTGGAGTCAGAGCTTTGGTACAGCACCAGGCTGCTGGAGGACACTGTCAAAGGCACAGACAGAAGTTAAGTATGAATTCTTACTGCAGTCCCCTTATGTGTGCACACACTCACACTTCTAGCATGACTAAAACCTCCTGGCATAGAGGCATAACTCCTTCTTCTATTTTGTGTGCCATCATATACCTAGCTCAAGTACAAAGCTAGCCTGAAAGCATTGACGGCATCAGGGAGTTCACATCTGAGGATTCTAGTTGATTGTTTATGTCTTAGTTCTTGTCTTAGAACTGGGAACATCCAGCTGCAGTCTCTTAATGAGGGAGTCTTGGGCTTTTCAGCCCTGAAAACTGCTGCCTGCAGGATTGGCTGTGCATGGACACTGATTTTTGTCAATATTTTTAAGGTTATTTTCCTTTGGATTCTGAAGAAGGGTCCACAGTCTCCACAGCCTGCACAGACTGTGCTCTGAATCCTTCCCTTGTACCAGCTTTTCAAGCCCCCCTGGACACTGGTAGAGCCCTCTTAGTGAACAGTGAGCCCCAGTTACTGTTTCCTGTCTGGGTTTTACAGTGTTGGCAAGAGAAATGGCAATACGTGGTTTATAATAGTGGCTGCTGCTCTTACCAGCAGGGCTTGAGGTGAGGCGAGGGCCTGGCTGAAGGTGCTGGATGGCTGTGTCTTGGTTCTGTAAATGTATCGTTGGCGCCTGTGACACCGGTGTATGCATCCCAGACTCTGTGTGTGTCTCTGAGTCAGATGTGAATGCCTAGAGAAAAGAAAGTTAACAGTGCCTGGTTTCTACAAGGCACAAGAGCAGAGTGAGCAGGTGCTGTTTCCAAGGAGATTAAATCCTCCTTAATGATGCAGGGAAGAGCTTGCTCTAATGCCTCCAGTATTGCAGCTGGTACCAGCAAGGCAAGGAGATAAGAAAGATCATCCTGCTGCATGGACCACACACCCAAAAACTCTTTGACAAACAAGGAGCTACCTGCAGACTGGTGCAGTTCTAAGGTGGGGGAACAAATGCATGTGCTAAAGGCTGTTACCTGTTTAGTTGGTGTCAGGTTAGTCAGGGCGCTGAGATTGGCTGTATCTGTTATCACCATGGTTTGTGGTAAGATGCCTGTATGTGTGTATTGGGCCACTTCAGACTTGGGGCCGTAGAGAGCTGTGCATGAAAGAAAACAAGATCATGTGGATGCTGGAGCTTTGCATGAGATTAGTTTGGCTGAGTTCTTTTCCTCATGCACGTGGACCTGCTGTCTGTCTCTGAAACAGTGGGAGTGGAGGGACAGGGAGACGAATGCAAAAGCAAAATAATTTCATAATTAAAGCAACAGTAATAGAAGAGGAAAACAGGTGCTGCAAGCCCAAGGACCCAGCAAATGCTCCAGAACGGAGCCTTTATTTTTTGGTTTGCTTGAGCAAATGAGTTTACGTTCTTACCGTGAGGGTTCTGTATCTGCGCCATGGTAGCCATGAAGGGGCTCTGGTTGATGTGGCTCTGGACCTGCTGCATGAGGGGCTGCTGGTAGGACGGGTGCAGTTGCTGGGAGAACTGGACGGGCTGCAGGGTAGTGAGGCTGCTCCCCATGCTGTTTATTACAGGTACGCTCTGGGGCTGGGTTGAGGCCAGGCCTGAAAAACAAGGACTGATGATAGTAGTGTCACACACTGTGGGAGGAGTGTGGCTGCTCTGCAATAGGAACATCTGAAGTAGCCATTGTGGCAGGCCTGTTCTCACAGGGTGATCTTGGATCCTGCTTTTCAGGTGTTCTGTTTGCTATCTGTGATTCTGAATAGATTTCACGCCTGTGAAATTGAAGTGGGAGTGTGCAAAATGTACAGTGCAGACAGGTACCATAAAACCACCTCTGTCTTCCAGTCTTTGTTCCTGTGTGCATCCTTGTGTACCAGTATAGGTCACTTTCCAGTTTAGTGATAACCTGATACAGAATTTCACTGGGGAGGCCTTGCTCAGGCATAAACTCAGAGCATCATCTCATGTCCAGTTAATTTTATTCTTTTTTTTATGAAGCTGTTGGCAACAGAGGGAACTATGCTGTAGCTGTCCAGCTGCATGAAACGGAGTTTAAGCTCATCTTGCTTGGGCTGCCAAATTTTGACCAGTGAGAAAGAGGGAGAAGGTTTCACACATTACTACTCATTTACCATGACTGTCCAGACCCTGTTCCCGTAAATCAGCAAGTTTTTCCAGCACTGAGAGATTTCCACTGTATGGAAATGTAAGAGGAGAGTATACATTTTATCTTCTTTTATCTAATGAGATACACTTTGGCAGCAGACTAGTCTTGGAATGAAAAGAAATCTCATACAAGTCCAGAAAAGCTGTCAAAATGAAAAATATAAAAAAAAAAGTAATTACTGCTGTGGGTTCCAAAGGCATATGCTGCTCTTTGCAGGAAGTAGAACGGGATGTTTTGTCTTTCAAGCACTATGAACATGCTTCAATTTTCATACTTCTAAGGAAGTATTACATTTATATTTGGGAAGATGCAGAGCAGCAAACCAAAACATTGGCATAGGAATAGATTGCAAAAGTCCCTTGCTGTTAAGATGTGGGTTTGTGTGTAACTTAATTCTAACATGAATAAGGAACATCTGTCCCTTAATTCCATTGGTATTTCTAAGTAGTGTTGCTGAAGGTCCTTAGTGTTTGTGACAATTTCTCCAGGTTCATATCACTGCCAAATTACTACTTTTGTCTCTGAAAATGAGGTAGGTAATTCTAACAATTACAAGCAGAGTCATTACAGAACACTACTCACCTATCACCAGGGTGGAGGCACCTGTGTTGGTGAATGCTGGTGCTAGGGATGAGGTTTCACCAGCTCCAATTGCCATTACACCTGGCAGTGATGCCATGATAAGGTTCTGAGTTTGCTGGCTCAGTGCATGTGGATTTTGCTCTAGGCTGTGCAAGGCAGTCAGGGTGCTGACAGGAGGGAGAGTTCCTCCAGGAGCCGAGACCTGTGTGAAAGGAGGACTGTGAAAATGCCATCTGCAGAAGGTTGAGTATGGCAAGTCCCAAAGCTGTGATAAATGTCCTCCTGCCTGCCTGCTCTGACCGCTTGCTAACTATAAAGACTTCACAACGGCTTGTCTGCAGTTTCCCTTCCTCATCAATTAACTAGCAAAGGTCAGCTGTTGAAATACTAAGAGTAAATCCTTGCTGGTTTAGTTCTTTCATGTTTAAGAAATTGTAAGGGTTTTACAAACAAGAATGAGATTAGTCCCGCTGCATTCTCTATAAGGAAAGCTTATCTTCTGTTTTACAGCTGAGTGTAGAAGTCGATGCTCAGAGAAATTAAGGGGCTCAGGTAATTTTACATAGTAATTTTAGCTGCAGAGTTCAGCACAGAATCCAGGAGTTCCTCTTTTCTTGTTCATAGTTTCCTCTGAGAAATGCCTGTAATTTCCCTTTCTCCCAGCAAGTGTCTCTTAGTGGCCAGTGGGGTTTTTCGATTGAGATTTTAAAGGAGTTGCTGAAAAGTTTCCTTAGAGCTTTTTCTCACAGAGTATGTTCTTCAGGCCCCATTATCTGGCAGTTCCCTGCTGTTAGAGAGGAAACATACCTGTTAGATAGAACAGGACTGTTCTGTGCTTGGGTGTCTTGCTGATTCAGTCTGTCCTTCAGGCATTGAGAAATTTAATAACTTGACTGTTTCCTCAGCCTCTAAAATGAATAATGTAACCTGTGTCTGTGCTCTAATGGCGTTTTGAGTTTGCAAGGTCCTTTGGAGACCTGTAGTTGAAGTACTGCAGAACAGCAAAATAGCATTCTAATAATTTGGCTGATAAAGTTCTATGCTTTAGATTATACTTTTTTTTTCTCCCCTCAGACAAAAAGCTGTAAGGAATCTTTAGTAAGAGTAAGCACCAATAGGTTAAACAGTGGGATGAATCACCTTGATATCAATTTTAGAAGACAGCTGTAGAAGATTTTCAGCACCTCATGAAAGATACTGTTCTTCAGAAAAAGACCAGAAAGCCAGCAAAGTGAGTGACTGATGAGATTTAAGTCATGCTAATTTTTAGTGAACTTAACTGCCTTAAGGCCAGTATGCACTAATGCAAACTTCTGCCAACTGTTTCCCTGTAAGCAAGGGAACATGTGCAAACTGAAAATGATCAGTCATGTAGTTCTAGTGCTTCATTACTAATTATGTGGGAAAAAGTTTGGTCAACTCTCAAAAGGAAATTTGCTTTGAGAAGGCAGATTGCTACCATCTAGATACCTAGTAAATGTCTCAATGGTGTGTGCTGCATACACGCTGTCGAGCTTAATTTTTACAGGTAAGATAGATATAAGTATGTGTCTCTGTTCTGTTAATCCTATTGGTGTCTAATTAGCTATTTTGAGATATGTAGAGTTCAAATGAGAGTTGGAGATGAGATGACGAGAATCTCACTGGGGAAAGGAAGAGAGAACCAGGTTTCCTGTGAAGAAGGAAATCCAGTCATACCTTGAGCCGTAGTTTTTCAGAACAGTCTGTTTTGACTGATCTTAAGGAAATGACTATGCTTCTTGCTTTCATGCTCTAATACCCAGCAGTCTAGAAGGCACATGTATCTCAGCACTGGTCATGTTACAATGGTCAGTGCAAAGTGGCTATGTAATATCTCTATAAAGAGGTGGGGTTTAGGAGTGTTCTAGGAAAAACTACTTCTAAATAATCCATATTGTGACCACAGGCAGAGGACCTGATGTCCTCTAGTCACCAGAATTTAAGTCTGCATCACTTACCAGCTTAGTGTCTGTGCTCAGTAGGTTCTGGCTGGGCTCCAGTCCAGGGGGAGAAACCTGATGCAAGATGGTTTGGGTGGTCACCATGGAGCTGTTCCCATGGTGGTTGCTGCTGGAGGACTCTGCCTCGCTGGCTGGCTGCTGGCTGTACCTCACTCCTGCATCACAACAGGAGGGAAACTGGCTGTCAAAAGTGAGAAACTGAGAAACTCTGGCAAGCACTAAATTCAGTTTCCTTTTCAGGTGCTTCCCTTTAGATGTTTGAGGTAGAGACAAGGTGGGTAGTAGGGGAACAGGCATTCTTGCCACCCTGCCCTGTCTTTCCTCTGTAACTTGGTGCAACTGCTTCCTCAAATACTGACTTTAAGGTATGGCTGTGTGTGCTGCAGAGAGCAATCAGGGTTCACTAGAAACCACCCCTCTGGATGTGGGTGTAGGGAGGATAGAGTGTCAGCAAGATCATCTCAGAGAGAGAGCAACTGCCAGCTCTGGCCTGTGAAGCTGGAAATAGCTCTGCTCTTTTTGGATGGAGAATGACCTCTCTTGATGCCTGAAAACTCAGTCATAGAGTCTGATGGTGCTGATATGTATTGGAAAGACTAGGAGGCACATAAATGAGTGAAAGGATACAGAACTGACTTGTGATGGCAGCCAGTGGATGGCTTCTTGAAAGGGGATTGCTGCCTGCCAGCCATGAGGGAGTGCAGGATGTCAAGGAGTGAGGAGATTTGGCTGAAAGTTTTGTTATTGAACTCTGTCACCCTTGCTATTCTATCCACTCTCCTCACTCGGAGACATGGTCTCTTTGTCACTGGTGCTCTTCACTTGTAGCATGTCTGCTTTTTCTATCTGTAGATTCACCTCCTAAAGGGCTTGACTTAGGAGATAGTTCTGGTGACTGAGTTTGGGTAGGTTCACTGGTGTCTCTTTCAGGTCTCCCTCTAGTTGATTCTTACCGTGAACTTTGCTGGGTGAGAGAGCAGATGGTGGCTGGAGGGAGGAAGAGTTGTGAGAAGTTAAAGGAGGAGCAGAGGTGGGCTGTGGTCCACTGAAGGTGTCCATGGCCAGCTTGTGCCGGAAAGCCTCCTCCTTCCTGCGATTGGCAAACCAGTTGTAAACTCTGACCTCTGTCACCAGGTTTGAGCCCAGTCCCTGGGCCTGAGATGGGGAAACACCTCTCTGAATACACTCTGCTCTGTTGGGGAAAAGCACAAGAAGAGCCTTGCTGAGCTGGGCTTAGAGAGACAGAGTAAGTCTGGAGCCCCAAGGTGCCTGTGGCCTTGGCATGCTGGAAGAATCCTCCCAGGTGTAGCAAGACATGAGGCATTACTGATCCTTTGTGGACCGCAAATGCTTGGTTGTGGCATTTCATTCAAATGTGGCTGGTGTCAGTGGTGACATCCACTGCTGTATCATTAGCCTGCCTCTCATAGGCGCTAGCAAACACCAAGAACATAGAGGGGCCTTGCTGTGCCTCTCTTCCTCAAAGCTAGACACCCATCTTTACCTGTTACACTCTTCCACCAGTGCCTCTCTCTCTTCTTTGCTGGGGTTTTTCTGTCTCTCATAGGCTTGGAACAGGATCTGTTGTGAGGCAGGACCCCACTTAAAGCGGTTTCTTCTTCCCTTCTTGGTGGGCAGGTCATCTCCCATGGGCTCCTCTGTCAGGATACCCTGGCCAGCGTGTGTGAATTCTGCAGGCACAAAGGGGCAAGGGAATTTGCTTTCTGGAAGCATTTCCAACAGTTCTGTCTATTTGGGTGCCTAGCAGACCCCAATGCAGCTTGCTCCTGGGGAATATCTCATACAAGATGGAGGGCTGAATCTAAATGGGGTGGAAATAAAGTTCCATAATCTGCTAAAACTGGTAAGATGTTCCTAGCAGGACCATATTTATCTGTCCTTTCTCTTGCATGCATTGCATCTCTGTTCCCACCCTGCAGTAGTGAAAGCAAATGCAGCTGAGTTTAGAAGCAAGCATGACTGGAGTCCTGCTTTCCAAAACCATCCAATGGCCAGATGTCTCATTTTACTTGCAACCCACCAATAAAAAAGTAAGAAAGACAGATTCCAGACGGGTTCATGAATGTAGAAGTGCATGCTGCAGGGATGGGTTCCCAGTGGGTGCCTGTAATAAAGAGGCTTAGAGGACGTGAGTTGGTAGCCCACAGTGGTTTTTCACATGAGGTGGTAGCCCACAGTGTTTTTTCGCAGTGAGTACTGCAGCCTGCTGCTTTTTGCAGCTAGCGTAACCATTGCTTTAGCTGAAATTGCAAAAGAGTAGTTGTTGGGCAGCAATTCTCTCTCTGTCATCTGTCTACTACACTGCTGTAGGCTGAGAATGGGTGTAGAACTCTAATTGCAAATGGAGAGTAAATAGTTTGCTTTTCTTTAGCTGAATGGAGGGTGCATGGGTGACTGCAGGCTGCTTCACGAGGGAGAGTTTTTCCAAGTACTGTTTGGTTCACCTCACCAACTGACCTAGACTTCTCTAAGCTTCCTGCCAGAAGTGGCTTTTGCTTCCATTTTTCCTTGATAAAAATAGGTAGTAAGGATTAGCAAGGGAGAGCAGGGGCCTTTATGAAATTGAGATAGGAGAACAGTTGTTGCCATACTTACGCTGGGCCACCTCTCGCTGCTTGCGGACATACCAGGTGTAGAGGGCTGCCCTTTTTTGGGTCTTCATGGGAGTGCCCTTGTTGAGGTGTTGTGAGAGGTGAGATTGGTTCAGACCTGTAGTGTCCACCACCTCACGCTGAGGGATGTTGTGCTGCTGGAGGTAGGATTTGACCATCTTTGCTACTCGCCAGGGATCCTCTCTGGAAGGAGCAGAAAACAATTCTCAGGAGAAAGAGATCTAACACCTGCATTCAGCAGACTTGGATTCCAAGGAAGTGCACTAGTACCTCCTGGGGTGCACCTTGCATGTCAGTCATCACCATTGCATTTGATGAGGCCAGAGTTAACTGGCTGCTTAAGGAAAAGCTGTTCCTCAGTGCGGTACCTTGTTCAGTTTTGACTCTGCATTCAGGGTAAAAACTGCATGGTATTAGAAATGAGGTGCAAAAGGTGTAGCAAGAGCTTCCTTTAAACTATTCTCTGTAGGCACTTTGGTCTCCCCTTAGAAGGGAGCTCTTTGGTTATCAAGGGAATTTCCCAGTACATGGCCATAGCCTTTGCTGTCTGTGCTCATTTAGATACAAGGTTTTGGCCTGTTCTGTCTAGGCAACTGTCATCTCTAAATGATAGAAAGTGCTGATCAGTGATGTGAGCAAGGAATGGACCTTTCTGCTAGAATGTAATGTGAATGTAAAGCATTTCTGCTGCTAGTGAGAAATGGTAGAAGAGGGAAGTGATGTTGCATTTCGGTATTCAGTCAGATGCTTTAGGACTAGAGATCTCTTTTTCAGAGTTGACATCTCTATTCCCTACATAGCTTTTTCTTCTCTGTCCCCCTTTCTTTAAGGCATAGGTGCTCAGGGTAGATGTACTTAGCTTTCCAAGACAGATTCATTGTGATATCATGCTGAACCTATCTCATGCCCTGATTCTGATCCAGGTTGGGTTGCCTTGCAGTGATTCAAGAAACGAAAACAGGCTTTCATCACACTGTCACATGACAGCTATATATGTATATGTATACACCGAACCATCCAGGATTATGGTCTTGCACATCTGCTGCATGTTATTCAAACACACTGATTCACATCTAGATCTGCTCAAGCTTCTAAATACAGTAAAGAACAACAGGCAGACCACTAATTCCTCCTATTGCCACCCTCCTTTAGGATAACAGTTGAGGGAATAGACCTATTTGAGACCTACTCACAAAACTTGAGAAGCTAATCTGATTCAGTATTTCATAATGAATGTGAATCTCTGATTTTTAGGATCTCCAATTAGAATATCCATGAAGGTTCCTAAGGAAAGTAGAGAAAACATGACTCTGACTTCTTTGTGTGTATTGATTTCACCAGAGCTGAAAAATCACAGTAGAAATAAAGATGTGAAACCAGGCAGTCTAGATCTGAACAGTGCAGGAGTGTCTCTACAGAAAAAACTTTGGCTCAGTTTTAACAAAGAGCATCCTTCTGTGTTTTCTATGTGAAATACCTGGTGGATGTGGTTTGCATGCTGTAGCATCAAAGGAGCAATGGGGGCAAAAATGGTATCTAGGATTGTGCAGAAACTGTCATGAGAACACACAGGTCTGAGCAACAGGCAACAACCATACTGTTCATTGCGTTGTTGACTCGGGAGGCTGCAAAGTGATAAGGAGGACAAAGTCCACACCTGTTCTCTCAGTACAAACACCCTTATCTCCGTTCCCCTGTAGCCTCTCTCCCAGTGGCTGGATAGTCCAAGGAGCAAGCTCTGCTGCAGTTAAAGTGTGACAGAAGCAGCGTCAGTTACAGCTTTCTGAAGAACCTGCTTTCTTAAAATAGGATCATTAATTTCTCTTTTAGGATGGGATGCTTGCTATAGAGGCTTCTATTTTCTAGCTTCTTCCCTTAACCGTCTTTGTCTTTCAGAAGCCTCAAATTGGGCTGAACTTAACAAAAACGTTTCTTTCCCCAGTGTGTATTTTTAATTCTGCTGTCCAAACCAAGGACTGATCTTCACCCTTTGTATTTGTGATAGTCCAGCCAGCACCTGCACCCTGAATTCATTATACAAGTCCTTATACAAAAGAGAAAAGGCTCCGACTTGGAACCTCTGGTCTCTTAGATTTGAGTTCTGGCTCAGATGGGAAGAGGAAGGACTGTGTTACCACTGGTGGAAACCTCTGTTACATGTTGATTTCCTTCCTGTGCCCCAATCATGAGTCACTTCTGTGTCCCCTGTTGAGATCCTCACTTTTTGTTCTAGGAATAAAGCAGGAAGTATCTGTGAGTCTCTTCTACCAGTGGTTAAAGCCCTGTGGTTTTTCTGTCATCTTTTGAGACAAAGCAGGACGCTTTGCAGGGGAATCTTAGTGCAGTATGATTTCATAGGACAGTTGCATGAAATCCTAGCTACTCTGTACATTGTCAGAACACTGTAATATCAGTGAGGCAATTCCTTTAGGCTCAAGGCTACATCACAGAACAAGTGACAGCAGTTGGTCAGCTGAACCCTCCTGTGAGCCATTGCCCAAATACATAGTTCCACCTGCAGAGCCTTCACCATCGACTAAGGCATCATAAGTTAAAACCTTCGCTCTTTCACTGGCAGTAAGACTGTCATTGATTGTCAGAGGGTAGGATTTCACCCTAAATCTAGTTCTGATGGTAGTGGCACTGAAATCTTAATTGCTTCAGTGAGTCACAACTGCGGAAATGGGTCTGCCTTGCTCAAGCTCTCCTTCTCTATCTCAAAGCCTGTTTTCTGCCTTTTTGGCTTCCCTTTCTGCCCAGATGCAAGATGTCTTCCCCATTCCTTTCTTGTTCTCCAAGGTCTAATCTCTGTCTCCAAATTTTTGTCACACAGTTTTCACTTATTTCTTCTTAAATCTTGCTCTCTTGCTGTCAGTTGTTTGTTGCTGTCTGAACATAGCCCCTCTCCCTGGCTCATCTCAAACACAGGGGCCTGGGTCCTGTCTCCATGCCAGCTTCCCATTTCCTTAGTTCTGAGGTTACTTTTTAAGGGCGTTTTCACCTCCCTTTTGTTACCTGAACAATAAGTAACCCAGGTAGTTAGTTATAAACTCAAAGGGAACAAGAGGCTGGTTGATAATTTATAGCAACATCTCAAATTTAAATGGAAAGTAAATATCAAGTTGTTAGCATTAAAGAAAACCCATTCCAGAGAGCTGGAGATGTAACATTCAGGGGACCTTCTCCCTCCTTCACTCTTCCTGACTTTTCTCTTTCTTTTTTCTTTGTTCCTTTTTTCCCCTCCTCTTCCTCATTCTCTCTGTCTCTCCTTTTATTCTTTCCTGTTCTCAGATTCTCAGGCAAGAGAAGCCTTCCTTTCCCCAAGGTGGGTTCTGAATTGCTGCTTTGCACCAGACCTTGCTTAAACAGAGGTTCAGAACTGTGAAGTACTCGGGACCATCCTCTGGCCCTTTCCTCTGGAGCCTGCTAGACAACCCTCACTGATGTCAGTGCACAGCCTGGAGCCGGGCTAGGCAGAGAGCAGGGAAGGTAAGACCATCCTGGCAGGGTTCATTTCTATTGAACTTGGCCTGGTTTGCCTCATCTTGGTTTATATGTGGAAATGAAAGGGGTGTGGCAGCTTCATCTCCAAATTCCCCAGCTAGAGCCATTCTAAGACACTGCTACCATGGGGAAAAGTCTGAACCTTTATCATTATATCTTTGTTTTCTTTTTTCCTCATGGAAAACATGCTTTTATCCCTGCCTCCAGGGGAAATCTGCTGCTTATCTCAATTTCTCTCTTTCCTAATGGAATTTCACCCCTTGCCCTACAGGTGAATTGTTGCTATACCTCTCTCCATTTGCTGTACCTGCGGTAGTGTGATCTGTCCCTTCCCCCAAAGTAGCCTCTCTTTTTGCTTCCTACTCTGGGGAATATGTGGGAATTATTCCAGAACAGCTCTATCTCCCTACTGAGTTATTTATTCTTTATCATAGATGCAATTTGTTTTCTGTGTGGAGTGATATGGAAGGAATGTTTTTATTCAAACTGTAAATCTATGGAAGATCAGTGAGACAGATTAAGGGACAAAATGAAATTATGTTAATTCCTTGCTAGAGAAACCTTTGTCCAAACTGCCTCTAGCTTTTTTTTTTCTCTTCTGTATGGACAAAATTAATACCCACAGGTGCACCCAGTTGTGTGGGTGTATCTTTTATACATACTGTTTTACTTGGCTTTGACCAGTGCTTTCAAAACTATGGTTTCAATTTTAGTGCTCCTGTGAGGACACACTTGGTCACATAGTGCTGTCATTTTTTCCTTTCCAGCTCCTGGAAAGCCTAGCAATGGACACTTTCCTGATTCTACTTTATAAGCAATGGCTGCAGTTACCACAAAGACTTTCTTGTATCACTAATAGCTGCCCACAAGTCAATCGCTCTGTTAAAATGTGGTCTACAGTATTAGACAAGCAATTGTTAATGCCCAAAGAGGCTTCTGTCTAAAGGCAAAAGTGCCTCCATCTGGCTTCTGGACTTGAAATCCTTGTATAGATGCTGAAATACCTTTGCAAGCATTGAAGTTTTACTGGGACTCCCTGGGCATGGAGATTCTTGCCCATCTTCCTTTTTATCTATTGCTCAGAGTAATTTCTATTATAGACTGTTCTGGCCTGTCTTACAATACTTATAATACTATTTTAAGGACATTACCTTTAGGCATCTATTAATGGAAAGGTTTGTTCTTAAAAACAGAAAAAAAGTTTATTAGTAGGTAACAACTGCTTACATATTATCAAACCCTGATACTGGTTCAGATGCTTTGAATAGGTTCTCAGATATACAGGTGCTTTTTTTTTTTTTAATCCTTGACCAGAAATTGGAAGCATTTCAATACAGATGTCCTACTATCTTCATTTTACCTTGACTAATTTTGATCTATTATATTATTCCATTAGTATACTTGTCATTTTTTTGCTGAAACTGAGGCTTCTGGTCCCCTCATACTGTCCTCAACAGCAGAAGTGAATTGCTCTATCCTGTGATACGGGGGACTGATGAAAGAAAACTCTCATGTTTCAGAGTAAAGCTTTGCAATTAAGACCCAGTATGAGGCTTAGGAGATCCTTGTTCTTGCCCATCCCTCTCTGTGCTATCTTAGGGTTCTAGGTAGGTCACAGAGTCTCTGTCTACCTCAGTTCCCATTTGTTAAACGGGAATGCTCAACTGACTGTCTAGAGAGAGATGAGACGGTTCATCAGAAAGCATTAATATCACAGGTTTGCAAAAGAGGTAAGACTGTTGTGCTGAGGCTGGTCGTAAGCACAGAAAAGACTGGCAGCAAGCTCCTACAAAGGCAGGGAGGATTGGAAACCAGAATTCATGCTGAAGTGAGGGTGGCAGGAAGGAATTCCTTCCATCTGCGTGTCTGTTCTTAGATCACAGGGGATGGCACCTCAGTCCCGCTTCACCCATTCATTACAGAAAGTGGGACAAAGCCAGGTGCTCTTCCTCAACTTCCATGGCTTCCTTTGTGGAGAGATGCCTGATAAACCATCAGAAGTTAATGATCAAAAAGCTTATCAGGGTCTTTTCGTCTATAAATTTATAAGACAAAAGAGAAATAATAAAGCCATTGGATAATTAGTAACTAGCCAGGGCCCGCCCGGTGCCACTGGGCTCAAACTACCCCAAGACCTGTACGCAGACTCAGGAAGATGAGAAGGAGACAAGGATGAGGGGAAGAAAAAGTGGAAAGGAAAGAGAGAATTAGCCAAGAAGACAACAAAATGGGAGGAATAGCAGCAGAGACAAAAGTGAGGAGGGAAGGGAAATGTGTAAAAAGAATGGGAAAGAGGTAAAGGGAACACAGAGGATACTAAAAGATGTGGCAGAGCTGGAAGTGGGGAAGAAATGAGACACGCACGTACTGGGCCAGAAAGAAGACCGAATTATTTGCAATGCTTTCCCCACCCAGGTAAGAGTGATCCAGTGAATCTTCCTCCATTGGGTACTGCAGTCTCACCAGATCCCAATCTGCCAGGGAGCCAGCTCTTGTCATGCTGTTTTTCTAGCTCCAGCCTTTTGTGGTGGGATTTGATGTTTGCTTCTTGTTGTTACATTTTACATTAATTTCCTTTGCACATGAAGGGGAATGATCAGAAAGCCTGATAAGTTCTCTGGATGGATTTTAGTTTTAGTGAAGATTTTAAGTGCAGGATGTTGCTGTACCTTTTTGTCTTCTATCCGCTTGTCATTTCAAAATACCCCCCAAAATGAACGGGCAAAAATCTGGTTCTGGTGTGATAGGTTGGATGGACCCAATCCTTTCTTGGACAAACCTCTTAGGCTGCCCACGGGAATTGTATCCCTGCAAGAATCACAAATGGGAATACTGGTGAATGTGTTTCTCTGAGTGTATGATGAGGTTTACTGGTTCAGGGAATGTTGCCTGTCTTTTGATCTCAAAAATGCTTTTATGCAAAGGCAGATTTGTGCGGCAGTAAAACCTGTAATTGTTGCTGCATAGGTACTTTGTAATTGTGACAGGCAGTGAATGGTAAAAGCAGAGTGTTCTGCCCAGGTTTTAACCGCTGCATCTATTTGGTGTGTGCTCTTTCTACAAGAAAAATCCCCGCTGAAGTCAGGAGAACTTTGCACTCGCAAGAATGACAAGAATGAGTTCTCTTGATTTGTCTTTGACCAATAATCTATAGTAAAACACAGTGAAATTAACAATATTAATCTCCTCAAATATAGCATGGAAACATTACTTCACTTTACTGTACAACCTCAGGCAAATATAGCACCAGTTAACAGTGACCAGATTTTTTTTCTTTTTTTATTTCCTCATGACTGAAATTGTGAATACTATTAAAAATGTAAATCCTAAAAACTAACATTCAGAGAGATGCAAGTTATACAGGCCTCAGACTATTCTGAAGCCTGATGATATAAGCACTTCAAATATGTAATCAGGCTCCATGGCTCCCTCCACGCATTTTAAGTGAGATGAAAAGGAAGGTTTGAGCATTTATAAAGAATGTGGAGAGTGTTTTAGGAGGCTGCTAGCCCTAGCATGGATGAAGACTGTCTCTGTGCAGCTAGATCAACTGTGAATACCAGGGACAGAGTGTTGAAGGGGAAAGGAAAAGAGACTTAGATGGAGAGTGCAAGAAAGCAGCAAAGAGAAGCGGCAAATCTGTCCTTACTGTAATAGTCTTTCCACCACAGCCTTCTGGTGAGCAGCCTCCTCAGGGCTCAAGTTTTCCAACTCCTTCATTATTGGAGGGGTAAATTCCTCCCCATCATCCGAGGTTTCATCTTCCGATAACCTGGACTCCCCCATTCCATTGGGGAGGTTGGGGATGTCGGGACAGGGTTCCCCTTTCTCTGTCTGGAGGGCATTGATAGCGCGCTGACTTTCACTCTGGAGCACGTAGGGTTCCACTTCGCCCAGCGCCTTGATCAGGGTCTCCTTGGTTAGCCCCGACTCCAGCAGTGCTTCCAGCAGCTCCACTTGAAGATGACTCAGCTTCGAAACCATGGTCTTCAGGCTGGTGTCTCTTGGATTTGAATTTCAGGTTACCCTGCTTCCAGCTTCCCTACACCATGTTCCTGAGGTAACACGCCCGATTGTCAGGAGAGTGGGCACAGCAGAGCCTCCCGCCTTTACGCCCCCCCAAAAAAAAACAAAATACAAAATTGAGCCACTTCAGACCCCCCACAACTGTCCTGAGCCAGTGCTGATAAAGGGACCCTTGGCTATCTGTTTACATTGGAGCAATGTAAATTCTCCAAGGTTCATATTTATCTGTGTGCTTAGCAAGTTACTGAACTTTGGACTTCAGCACTGCAGCAGCAGTTCACAAAGTGCAGAGGGAGAGAAAGCAGGGGGCGGGGGAAAGGGAGGGAAGCAGAAGAGAGGAGAGTAAAATGAGGGGTAGAAGGTCTGCAGCGTGGAAAAGAAATGTAAGCTGTTGAAAGAAAACTAGGAAAATGAGAATGGAGAAACGTGGCTTATTTCTGGCCCTGTTAGTTTTAGAGAAGGAAGGAGGTGGAGTACCCAAAAGGAAGAGGCGTTTGGTTGTGCGTGGTTCAGGAGAAGGTGCTGCCGTTGGAAGGTTGCAGAGCCCACTCAGAGCTCTGGCAGTGGAGAGGTTCAGCCAGTCTCAGCCCCTGCCAAAGGCTTTGGGCTGAGAGATAGCCACACTGGCAGCTTCATTAGCCTTTGTGCAACCCCCCAGCAGAGAAGTGCGACCACTGGGTTTGTATGAATGTTCTCAAGACTCTGGATGTTCTGGAGCTGCAGCTGACTTCTGTGGCAGAGCATCAAGTGTTAAATTACTTTTTCACTCTGGCTTTGGCTTGCTGGGTATCTTGATATGCAAATACTAGTACCTCCATTATAACTTGCTATGTTTATAGCTTAATTGATCAGCAGGAGCAGTGTACCCACATAATTTGGGGGATTACAGGGCTTGCCCCACTCAGCTTGTAATTCAGGCACATGATAGAGAGTAGCCCTGGATGTTGGTTCATGCTGAAAGTCCCTGCCCTATCATCAGTTGCCCTGTTTCTTCTGCAAAGTGCTCTGGGCAGGTTTGTGGTTACCATTTATCATCTACCACCAGCCCTGCTCTAAGGTTCTGCTCCCACCTGTTGGGTGACTTCCTAAAACATGCTCACTAGCTCAGCTGGAGTCACTTAGTGCAGTTCTCAGGGAGTCCTTATAACTAAATTGTCCTTTCTAGTCTGAAAATATATGAATGAATCTATCTACTTTGAGTGGCTAAATTAAGGAATAACTTGTGCACATGTGGACTTGATGCACGAGCATCTCGTGCAAGTGATTCCTTGTGTGATCAACAGGAGAAGGATTTAAAACTATTGTCTCAATGGAGGTTTCTTAGGGGTAGCTACTTGTCTCTCTTTATACGCTCCCATCAAACCTAAGCTAAGAGGAGCCTAGCAGGACTGTCCCCAAACTGTGTAATGTCCCAAGACAATGCTGCAGAGTAACCTTGGCCCCCATTTTCCCTTTGTGGGCACCATTAGCCGTGCTCTCAGGCTCATACGACAACATGCTAAGTCAGCAGCTGAAGGACAGAGCAACTTTGCAGATTGGACTCCCTCCTCCCTCCAGGCACAGCAAGCTGCTGTGGGGCTGCTGGGCTAATCCTTTCAACCAGGACTGTTGTTAACTGCTAGCTTTTGTTTCAGATGGCGTCTGCACCCAGACTACCAGGTCCCCTCACTGCAGTGATGGATACAGAAGACTCTCATCATGTGGCCAAAAAGAAGTAACAATTTAGAGTTAACGTAAAAACATTTAAAGTAAGAAATTTTCATGTGAACATGAATGTAAAAAGACATCTTTAGTTTCTAAAGATCACCTCCCCAATATTCTTTAACTCTTTATTAAGAGTATTTAAAGAATGGTGAGCTTTTTTGGCATTGATCTATCAATGTTTTGATACAACTTCCATGTATTTCATTTTTTTATTACAGTTTTCCTAATTTTCCACACACCCCCAGGTAGACATGCCAACAATACTGGCTGGTAAAAGTAAGTGTTAGTTGTAATTACAGTATCCAACTATGACATATAGTTTCTGCATGATACGTCCTTAGAATTCAAGGACTTAGCAAAGAGAGACACGGATTGTGGGCCTCCTGCAGTATGTGACAGAGTAACTGTGTTATGTATTTCTGTCTGTTTTCGGCATTGTGATTTCTTTTACCTAAACCAAGATGGAAAACATTACCGTTGTTCTTGTTTAAAAGATTGTCCAATCTATGTTCTGTAAGGGTATATACCTATTGAATGCTTGAGGGGGGAATGGGGATACAGACCATTAAGTTTAGGCAAAGAACAGCAATGTTTGTCAAGGGAAACTGTAAAGAACATGGCAACAAATTGTCTATCTACATTGTGTTGTTTCAAGGATTCCTTTTGCACCCAGAAGTCCTGTTGCTTCTGGTTGCCTTGAAGACCTTCAGCTGCAGAGGCTTTTAAAGCAGCCTGTCTTGAAACCAGTGAACTTTGAAATCTATAAAACCAGAAATGAGCATCTGTTTGTATGTTAGGACCTCACTGAACGCTACAACTCGATGCTGTGTGGAGAATCCTTAGCTGATTATGGAAACCTTTCAAATACTGAGGAGGAGGTAAATATTCTCTGTCACTTTATCCTGAAGGGCTTTTTCCCTTGGTCTATTAAATTGTCCATTTTAAACTATAGGAGCCTGGACAATTCACAAAGCAAGAAGTAAACTTCTACATTGTCAACTTTACATTCACTGTAACCTGCCAGACTGTGTCAGTAAATGGTTCAGCATTCCATTAAATATTTCAGATTCTTCAATGCAGGAAAACCAGCAAGCTTCTTAGTGTTTCTTAAATGTTATAAATTGGCAGCGGTCAGACTGAACATTTGGAAAGCAGAAAGGAGACTCCCTATTTTATACCGTGGCACTAAGGATTGCAATGTATTTCTCAGGCTATAAGTGCCACAACATGTAGCTGTGAGGTAATATGAATAGCAGAGATCAAGGGTGGAAGCTGCAAAGATTAACCAGATAGATTATAGTTCTAGTAGTAGAGCAAGAGCTAAATTGTAGAGTGCCATAATCCAGACAACATTCTCCTGTAACTGAATTGTACTCGGGGATTTTGCCTTGAGGGTGAATATTTGAAAGAAAAGGTCTTGGTTGTGCTATACCCATTTTCATCTACTACCAGTGCTTAGTATATGTTGATTTCCTTAATTGCAACAATTTGCTGGGCCATGACTTGATTCTCAAGTCACCCTGACTAATGTGATCTTTGTAGTTGTGATAGGGGAAACTTTTGAAGTTTGAAGACACTGAGTGATACCTGCTTGTTTTTCTCACGTTTGCAGAATCTGGTTTTGTATTTTTTTCCTGCAGAATTGCTTGGTTTTCTGTAGGCCTAATATGGTGGCTGAGACCCCTCAAATTCAGTGCTTCATGGACAAGATGTAAGCAGCTTTACAATGTTAAACCGGTCAGCTTAATAGCAGGCTCAGGAACAATGTTACATTAACAAATCAATTTGAATGCAGATTGGAGAAATAAATTAACTAGTAATCACAAGAAGTCTGACTTCTATTTTATTTTAATGGAGAATTCAATAAAGATTATTTAAACATGTTCAACTCCTTTGCATTGTCCTATTACCCTTAAATACAACTTCTATGCATTTTTAAAAAGTTATTTTTCTTTTCTCCTGAAATAGCAGTCTGTGTGACACCTATCTCATAAAACTGGTTTCCTGTCATTCTCCAATCCTTTCAGATGAGGATGTTTTGGGTTCCTCTAATGGAATTCTAATTTATCGGTAAATAATAGTCTGTCTTGATTAACTGTTCCAATGTAATCCCTCTTCCCCTACATGTAATAAAGTAGTTGAATTGCTAATTGAGTGGATTACTTAACACTGAGAATGACTGCATGAAAGTATAAATGGGCATACAATAGGAATATTATTCTTAATTTAGACTTATTGGTCTGTATTCTGCTTATTACACTAGAGCAAAACCAAAGTAATGGACAGCAGAGTCCTGTGAACAGAATGGAAGGCAGAATAGGCTCCCAAAGCCTGACTTCTTGTATCAACACCATTTTTAACTTTGATGTTTTAATTTTATGAATTATATCCATTAAGTGTACATGATGAAAAATATAGTAATTTGCTGGGATAAAGCCAATGTAATGTGGCTTCAAGGAGCATACAGAGAAGGAAAAAAACCTAAATATATTTATGATAAAAGTGCTAGCAGAGGGAGCCTGTATAGTTCCCTGAATACAGTGGTAAAATTGCTATTTGGCAGAAGAAACAGAGAGAAGTGATTCCTTTAATAATTCTTTACCATTTTACTGTTCTTCCTGCTGAGGCTGCTAAATGCTTTATTGGCCTGAATGACATTAACATCATCCCCTCCTTGAAATGTGAGAGCTATTATTATAATGTTCTCCCTTATTTCTGTGGTTGAGGAGAAGAAAGCTATGCAAGTACCAAACCTGATGATTATTTGTGCATTGGGAGCTTGGTCCCAAATGGCACACAGGAGTGTGAAAAATCTGAGATAATTGTCATTTGTATGTTGTTTTCATAGGGTTGTATTTCAGCTATTTGTGCAAACCCAAAGTATCTCAGTGGGAAAGGACTCACTTGAATACAGAGGTTTAACATTCCAAATATATACCCATTTACATTTCAATTTAGTAGTCTTTGTTGTAAATATGTGATTATAATAGAAAATGTGATTTTATGGAGAAGGTGGT
This sequence comes from Gorsachius magnificus, assembly GCA_034008185.1. Classification (NCBI taxonomy): domain Eukaryota; kingdom Metazoa; phylum Chordata; class Aves; order Pelecaniformes; family Ardeidae; genus Gorsachius; species Gorsachius magnificus. The sequence goes on from CM067095.1 coordinate 12,128,849, forward strand.
GCCTCCTTCCATACTTTCAGTAGTACAATCAGAAGCAGAACAATCTACACTTCCAAGGCAAGAAGGGGGCAAGGCTACCTTTTGACTGAGACACTGGAATAACTTCCCAAGCTTCTCCTTACTGAATTCGTGGAATTCAGTTGCATCCAGAAGAACAAATATTTTTATATCCAAAGACAACATTTGTTAAGCTTTGGGAGTCTCAGTTAAACTGAGGCTAAGGTGTAAACACCATTAAGAATGGACCTGGATGCAGAGCTAGAAGGCATGGTGTGATAATTCTATCAGGCATAATGGGTTTAAATTATAGGCTGTCTGTCTCTCTACATTCCTCTTCCTGTACTGGGAAACAGGACCACGTCCTTCTTCCCAGTCATCCTTCTGTTCCCCCTTCACTTACTCACTGTTCCTACCATCAGGGTGAGGATGAGATTGGAGAGCAGGAGCAGCTCTGGAGTTCAGTTAATGAAGGAGATTCCCACTAGGTGGTAGTGAAGAGAATCGTGTCATGCATACTGGTCAGTGCACATTTTAATTATTTTTATCGAGGGGAATCCCACAAGGAACTTACAAGCAGAATAGCCTAGCAAAACTCTGAGCTATATTGTCAAAACTGGATCTCTCAATTTTTTTTTTGCCTGCCCTTTCTGCTCATTTCCATGCTGTTTGTTCCTCCCAAAACCAAGTAGGGTTGCCAACTTATATCTGTCCTGTCCTTTCCCGAAAGGTGAGGCTTCTACGTGAAGCTACTCTGGTTCTCTTTCCACCTCCATTATAGCAGAATCAAGACGTGACATCTAAGCAATTTGGGGATGAGGACTCTTTGTAGCCAAGCCAGTACTTTCATCTGTTTTTTCTCTACTATGCTTTTTTTTCCTCTATCCTTCTAAACATAAAAAGCAAAAAAACCCCACCCACCTTATTTTTGTTTGCTGGTAGTTTTTAAATACATTGACAGGTCTAAGTAATGCATCAGTCTACGTCAAAGGTTCCCAACAGAACAGGTTATTTTGGAAGGACTTTGTAATGTCAGAGTAAACTGTCACTGAAATTCAGAATAAAAGCTCTCTTGTAGGTCCAAAGAAAGACTGTACAAAAGATATGCTGAGAAAATTACCTGGGGAATGCAAGCAGTGCTCCAATTTGCAGTAAGAGCAGATGCTGGGTCTGCAAAGAGGAATAAATTTCTCCTGTGAATTCATCCCACCGCTATCCTGTAATGATAAAGCAAGCCTGTGAAATGATTTAGTAGTCTAGTCACAAAGCCTGAGATGCTGAAAAAAAATTATACTTTAATTGCTCATCAACTATAAATCATTTGTGCCAAATTAATGTGCTGGAAATTTCGCAAGACTGAGGAATTAGAAGCTGTTTCAATAAGGACACAAAGCAGAGATATTGTTTCATAGATACCGGTATCACTTTTACATCCTATTCTCAGGGAAAAAAAAAATTAAGAAAGGCTCTTCAGTACCAAGGCAAGGTTGAAGCATGGATTTATCTTTCCCTGCACTGATTTAAAAGGATGGAGAGGTTTTTTTTTTTCTTCTTGCATTACTCTCTCATAATCAGTGAAAAGGGTAACATAAACAGGCATCCCAGAGACACTGGGGTTGCACCACAGTGACATGAGGATTCAAAATTATTTGTCTGTTTTCTAATTGTTTCTGTTTCTGCCATGCTGAAGCATAAAGGCAGGGAACTTCTCCATTGTGCAAGTCCTATCCGGAGCCTGAGTGGTTTTTTAACAGGGGATGTGTGTGTGTGGGGACACTAGAATTTCCACCAAAACTGATTGACTAGGCTGTGTACCACACAGCTCAAGATTTTGAGTGTGACTTGCTCTTCTCTCCTTGCATCATATCCACCAAAGCTTTTTATACCTACTGAGGTGGACACAAGTACTATGGATGGGGTGTAAGTTGGAGGGCAAAGAGCTATATGGTCAAATAGGGGAGAAAGTTTTTCAAGGTAGCCCAGCCTGCGCTGGATGAGAGGAAATGTTAGTGTTACTCACCATCTAAATCCTGCCAGGATACCTAGCTGCCACCACTGACCCTAGGAGGGATCCCAGTAAGCTAGTCAGTCACTTAACTTTGAGTATTTCCACCTCATAGGTGATAAATCCGCTTCTCAAGCAGATTTTAGTAAGTGGGTAGAGTGCTGATTATGTCAGAAGCTCTAAGGTCATTCCTGTCCACAAAGCCAAAGGGCTGTGAAAGGCACAGAGGATTTGGATGCCAAGGTGTGACAACAGGCCAGATCACTCATTTTCAATGCATAAAGATATATGCCTACGGGGGGCGGGGAGAAGCCTTCAAAGCCCAGCACCATCTCACTAAAAGCAGTTTAACTGAAGCACAAGAATCCCAGGCATTCCTACCACCGAGACCAAGTCAGTCTACCTTGAGTATGCAGCATCCTCCTCCTGCAGTGCCCCGAAACTTCAGGTGGCTGGAACATGTTGCATTTTCCTCTTTATTGATGAAGGAACCGAGCTAGCAGAGATGAAGTGAGCCACCCAAGATTACACAGACAACAGAACTGAGAAGAAATGAGCTGTTCCTTACTTTTAATCCTGTGTCATGACTACACACCAGCCTAAGTTTCTTTCAAGTGAAGAGAATAAATGAAATGGACAAAATGGAAATAATTTATTCAATCCAATAGAATAATAAAATAAAATAAACTACATTGGGCTCCAAATGCCATTTTAACAGCATCTGGCATCTCTGTAAATGCAATGAGAATGTCCCATTGTCACATTAATTTTTTGAAGATATTAGCAAAATTATATTAAGGCATAGAATTTCACCGTTTGTTTTTTTTTTTTTTTTGAACAAATACCTATTTTTACCAGACCCGGGCATTGTTCTTCTATTTATATTTAATGCAGTTACATCACCTCCAACTGGAAGCTAAACTGGCTCTTCTCCCTCCCACACCAAAAGGAACAATGAATGAGATTGCACAGAGGGACTGGAGCAATTGCTCTAAACTCTGCAAAGCCCCACTCGCCCAACTTGCTACAAGTGAAGTAACAGGAGGTGAGGATTGCTCAAGTGAGCAAACCTAAGACACAAGTTCTGCATTTGGTGGAAACATAATCGAGGGCTGAAAATTTGGCAGCAGCACTAAAGAAACCAAGGAGAGACAAGACTGGTATCGACAGCTGCCAGTTCCTCTGCCTGGGACCTGCAGAGTTTTAATACCGGGCTGGTGATAACGTGAAGCATAAGATTTTTATTCAGTCAAAGTATCTTGAATGTTATTTTCCTTCCTTAAAAAAAAAAAAGTTGAGCATTTGATCCTATTTACTTGCTTTGTTCAGAAGGTAACAAATTCAAAGAGACATCGATCTCCAGAAACAGAGTGAATTTAAACGCTTGCATTTATTAATTATCTTATCTGCACTTTGCATTTACCACCTGGAATCAGAGAATCGTTTAGGTTGGAAAAGACCTTTAAGGTCATCAAGTCCAACCTAACGCTGCCACCCCACCACTAACCCCTGTCCCTAAGCACGTCCCTAACCCTGCTTCAGAAGGAAAACCCGCCACAGCCGCAACTCGCAGCCCTTCTCAGGGAGCCGCGTACCCCTGCGGAAGGCCCGCAGCCGGCGGACCCGGCGGAGCGAGCCGCCCCTTTCCCAGCTCAGCAGCGGCACCCGGGGGGGCCCTCCCGGCCCTTCGGGCTGCAGCCGCGCCAGCCGGCGGGCCGGGCTGCCTGCCCGGCTGCTCTCCCCGGGAAAGGCAGGGCCGGTGCGGGAACCGCGCTTCCCCGCCTGAAACTCGGAGAGGCCCCCGGCCTCACAACGCGCCCGCCGCCCGCGCTCGGCTTTTCTGGCGGAGAAAGCTCCGGCTGCGCCGGGCACCGGTCACACCGCGCCGCGGGGGCTGCGCCCGAGCAGCGGCGCGAGCGGCGCCTGCGCGTTGCCGGCGCCGGCGGCACGTGAGCGTGTTGTGGGCACGTGACCCTCGCGCACCGCCCGGCTCCGGCCCCGCCTCCGGCCCGGCCCCGCCCCCGCCGTGCGCGAGCGCGGGGACGAGGCGCGGCCTCTCCCGGCCGCCCGGTGCCCGCCGCATCCCCGCCCCCGCCCCGCCCCTCGCCGCCGCCGCCGCCGCCTCACCGGCCATGAGGCCCAGCCGCCGCCGGCGCCCCAGCGCGGCCCTGCGTCGCGGCTGCTGAGCCTCCACCCTCCCCGCCACCACCATCGCCCTCTCCGCTATCCCTTCCCCGCCCGCGCGGGGACCCCCCCTTCGCTCCCCTCCCTCCTCACAGCCGCCGCCATGTTGGGCCGGGAGCCGCAGCGGGGCCGCCACTGAGCCCCGGAGCCTTCGAGGCGGAGGAGGAGGCGGAGGAGGAGGCGGAGGAGGACCCGGGGCCTGGCCGCCCCGCACAGCCCAGCCGGCCGGCCGCCCAGCCGCAGCCATGGCGGAGCAGACCTACTCCTGGTGAGCCGCGGGGCTGAGGCCGGGCGCCGGCGCTGCGGGCCGCGGGGGGTGGGGGGGGAGCGGCGCCGGCGAGGGCCGGGCCGGGCCGGGCCGGCCGCGGGGGGTGTTCCGGCCCGGCCTCCTTCCGGCCGCCCCGGGGACGAGCGGGTCCCCGCCGCGGGGAGGGGGTCCCGAGCGGGGAGGGGGCGCAGGCGCGGGGTTGCGCGGGAGCCGGCGCCGCGCTTCGCCTCCCGCCGCGGGACCACCGGCCGCGGTGGGGGCTGGGGCATAAAGGGAGCTGCCGGCGGAGGGGCCGTGGCCTGAGGTTTAAGTGCGGCCGAGTAGGAGGGATTAGGGGGAAGGGAGGAGGGACGTCGTGCCAGCGAGGGGATGGGGTGGCTGGGCTGTGAGGATCCCCCCCTCTGACAGCCGGGGAGCATCGCCGTGAGCGGCAGTGCGGCTGTCACCCTCGGTCCCGGGGGTCCCCTTAGGTGAGCTGGATCTCTGCGTGGCTGGAGCTGGTGCCCAGCCGTCCTCTGGGCCTGGAGTAGGGACGGTGCCTGCTCTCACGTTTGTGAGGCCGCAGGTGATCTCTGCGTGAATGGAGATTTGTGTCAGTGTAGGCTGGCTGGTAAGTCAGTGGCATGCGTGTGTGTTTTCACCTAGTGACAATAGGCTTGTTTGGTATACAGGAAATAGAATGAGGAGGAAGAAGAGACCAGTTCCTGTGGGAAGAGATGAAGTATAGCAGATGAAAGTAGAGGGCATTTTTTTTCGGTGTCCTGACACTGTCTCAGGCCTAGCTGGCAATGGATCGAAGAGACAGTTCAGCTTCTTCATATAATTCTGATTTTTTGTATTGTCATGGACCGCAACCAAAGTATCTCAAATAATTTACCTGTGCATCAGCTCTATTGACCTGGCCACTGCAGCAATGTAATTGTGATACTCTTACTGCATTTTAAATCCATTCCAGTGATACCATTCTGAGTTGTTTCTTAGGTTTTTTGAAAAAAGTTATGATATCCTTATTAAAAAAGGAGTTAAATCTCAGCTTTTGACCTTGGTGTGTGCTGAATGTGGAGAAGGGATTCAATATGCAAGGAATATGCCTATTCTGAATGGTTCTGCAAATCTTTCCCATTACTTTTTCAAAACTTGGAACCCAGTGGGGATTTCTGTTATGCCACATGTTGAGACTTGGGCAGCTCCTTCTCCCATCTTCTGTCACTTCTCTGTCGAGAATCAATATACGTATTAGTCGTTTGATTTTTAGATGTTCTTATTTTGTTTCATGACCTCAGTTCAGGCAGTGGTCTGCTCTGCTTTAAAACCACAGCAAAAAGACAACTTTTTTGACTTAAAGGATTAGCTACATATTGTTACAGTAAGTGAATGTTGGTACAGATTCAGGCAGTTTAATGTAGTTCAATTAGATGTGTCTACTGAACTATTGTCTTAGTGTGTTTTAGTTGCAGATTGAAATTATAAATTCATAAACTACTCTGGGATTTGTCAGCTTTCTTAAAAAAACTAAATGAAACAAAATGTCAATTGTACATTATTTTGATCTTTAACTCCCTTGCTTTTTTGCATGAGTGTTTTTGCCATAGTAGTATTCTAAAGGAAAGGTTCTTAACAGAGGCTGGGAGGAGGATTAACTGTTCTTTAGGTTGCATATTTTAGGGGAATGAAGTTGGGATTTAAGTTGGTTTTCGCTGCTTTCTAGGTGGATCACAAGAATGGTAGTTCTTTCTTACAGTACTGAGGTTGTAACAGAGCGAGGGTCAAAACACTCTAATTTTGTTTCTATATTCACTAATGTGTCCTCATGTTTTTGAGGTTTCTGTCACTTCACAGTTTGACCCGTGATCAGCATTGTCTGGGAGCTATGGAAAGAGCAAAAATCCAGTTTCAGACTAAGGAGTCCTGTTCTGTAACTTGTGCGCTCTTCTCTGTGGATGCATATTTAATTACTTACACTTCTAGCAACAATCTTGCATTTGTTTATTTTTAATTATGGTAATACAGCTCAGCATAAAATTAGCTAGTGCTTTAGTGCTTTTAGGAAAAATGCGCATGTTGTCAACTGAGGAACCCGGTACTTCTGTAAAAGAATTGTGTAGAATTGTGTCCAGTAATTAGTGCTGTTGTATGGTTTTGAAGTTGGCAGATCGCATCCTGTCCATTTGCCGGACCTGGTCCTTTTTCTGTGTTGCAAAGGCTTTCTCAGAATGAGTGCTTTCTGTGTTCCTCGGTGTAGTGTCTAGCTGCTGTGCAGATACCTTATTTGAGATCTGAAAATACATAATTTGACATTAAGAAAAATCCTTTCATGAACCTATCTCTGTATAGATGTAAATTGGTTGCTGGCCCCAGTAGTGCTGCCCTTTTGTCCAGGAGTGTAAGGCTTGATTATACCTCTTTTTGTGCATAACTATCAACATGCATCGTTGAATCGCTGTAGCTTCTTGAGATATGATAAAGGTTTATTTTGGGTTTGGCTTTTTTTTTTTTAAATTGTCTCAGATGTGTTAGAAATACCTTGTAAAAGATGTACTTGCAAGCTATGACTACTGGACATTAGCATTGTCAAAAACTTAGGCAAAATAGGGCTTCTTTCATTGATTGACATCTCTGTTAATGATGTTATTTTGAAGAGATGAGAACTAGTTCTCATTTTGCTATATTTATTGTTTTGAAAATATAAATCTGAGATTGTAAGGTGGGTTTATATTTTACTTACCAAATGAAATTGATTGCAATTACTTTCTTTTATTAAGATATGAGAAGGCAGTACTTACGCTTTTCCCCCATCCCTTTCATAATTTTAAATACATAAGTTGTCTTTTGTCACTATTCTTGTGAGTTATTTCTTGCAACAACCTCTTCTTCTTTTTTCCTGCAGTAATGCCCACACTTATAACCATCTGTACTTTTATTTAGCTCTTTTTTTAATGTTTTAAATAGTCTTGCTGACCCAGTATTTCAGATATGTGTGTTATCCCTGAAAGGATCTACTGAGAATTTTGCTGGTAAAACTGAATACTGTCATCCTGGAAAAACTAATTTTAATATGAAATGTGGGATAAGTGCCAGATGGAAATACTCTTTCAAAGGATATGCACTTTAAAAAAAAAAAATAAATAGGGTGTTTGAATAAAACGCTTGTCAGTAGTGAGTAGAGAAACTTTCTTTGTCAAGTACCTGCAATAATAGAAGAGACGAGAGCTACGTATTATATGGCTGTTACTCAAATCTGCAAGCCACAGAGGAACGTGCCTGCTGCATCACAAGGTTGGTCATTATTTTCTAGATTAAATGAGAACTGATATTAATTTCCTGCAAGTGGAATGGATTGGGAGAGGAAAGACGTTGTGGAATACCTATTTTTCCTTTGCTTCCTGTCTGTACTCCACCAAGGAAATGGGGCTGGGTAGAGACAAAAGTTCCTGCTACAATAGAGGAGGCAATACATAAGGGAAGAAATGTTTGCCCATCACCAATGTATACATGTGTGAATAATGTTAGTAAATGCCAAGGATTTTATCTTCAGGCACCAAGCTGTTGGAAGAATTACAACAGATAAATATGGAAGCAGCAGAACCTAGATCATGACTTCGTGAAATACTTGGTCTTTCCTTAATTTCTAGCACCTTGTGCTGGATCTTATTTAGAGGGTGCAGCAGCATGCATATGTTGTTTATCTTAAGTTGGTAGGTGTCTAGTGTTTTTCAAGGCCTGATGTAACGCCCCCTCCCTTTTTACTGTTGCCCAGTTTGGCAATAGAGATTGCTTTGTTCTTTTTTTGCCCTTTGAATGCACAAAAGAATTTCACGGCTTCCTTCCTATGTAAAGAGAGAAGGAGAAGGAGATTTCTACACCAAAACCAAGTATCTTTTTAATTTTTCCTTTCCCAGGGTGCTGTATAAGAGTAATTGGATTGCAATCCGTGCGTGTCCTGTCAGGGTGATGATTAGGAGACAGACTGGGAGAGTAAGCTAAGAACAAAAAAAGAAGTTGTGGTATTGAGTCGCTAATCTTTAAACCAACTGAACTCCCTCTTAAATGTTTTAATCAGTGGAGTGATTCTTGTATTAGCCATCAAATGTTTGATGAGTGAAATGGTGATATATTTAGAAACTTCTCTACGTAATGCAAAGGGTGTGGAAATTAAGTCTAATGATGTGTCAGAGTAATCAGTAAAGCTGCTGGGTTCTGGAATAAGTGTAAATGTACAATGCCATCTTTGCTCCTGGGAGAATTCAAATTGGTTGGTGTTAAAAGTCTTTCTAGATTCAGAGGTCTGAGAATTTGCTTTCGTTGCATTTAAGCATTTACCATGCTACTGCCATGAATTAAAATATAGTCTCTTCCAGAAGACTGAGGTAGTGCTTTTAAGCCTTAGTTGGCTGGATTAGATGTGTATGTGGGAGGGCAGGGAGTAAGAGAAGCTACAGCTCGTTGACAGAACTTGTCAAGTACTAGTAAAATAATTTTTTGCATTCAGGATTTTTTACTTGGTTTGCTCAGTTTAGGTTGAGAGACCTTAACTGACAAGGTGTTTGGAGGATGGGAGGCAGTTTACAACAGAAGCAAAACAAACCATTTACCTGAATTTTTAAAGTATTGCACTTTTTAGGCAACAGATTGCAAAGCCTATAGATAAAATTCTGTTGTGTGTACTGTCTAAAATGTTTCATGAAAGCTTGGCATACAAACATGGAGTTTGGCCTTTAATCTTACATTTTTCAGGAACTGAAATTACCAGCCACATTCCATTTTAATGATTGTTAGAAGCCTCCTGAGGACAAGGATGTCATTGTATGAATGTGTGTGAGTATCTGGCATCAGAAAAGTGACTTAAACCTCAGTAAACTTGAGAATATCAGGTTTATAGTTAATATGTTTGTCTTTCAGTACCAGTCTCACTTGTTTGTTATCCTCCTTCTAGCTTTTGCTATCTCAGACTGTAGGCAGAGGCTCTGTCTACAGCACTGAACTGAAAGACAAACAAGGTAAAGAACATGGGATTAGTAGAAGTTTACAGTTACTTGAGTGTGCATATATATAATTACTCTGATTAGCAAAGGGGAAAAAAAAAAAGTCCCACTTCAATGCAAAGGCTATATTTACTAATATATTAATAATTCTTTAAGAAAAATTTAAAAGTGAAGAACATAAATCAATGTTGTCTTGGTGCTGATGTGCAGTACCTATTTTAATTAAGATTTCTGTCAGTTCTGCCTTTAGCCTTTTCAGGATATCGTGGCAGCAGAAGTAAGTGGTTCCTTGCTTTTTACCCAGTGATTAGAGAACTCATCCAGGATATAGGAGATCAGTTCCATCCCCCAGGGTTTTTGACCTTGCATCTCTCACCTTCCAGGGGAGTGCTCTTATCACCAAACTATGTGTTATGCAGAGGTTGAGCTTTGTTGTATCCTTTTAAATCTGTTTTACTTTGTATGGAATACTGTAAATATTTGCTGGGGCTGGAAGCAGGCATGCCTTTCTGCCTTAATGATCAAAATACTAATTTGGGATTAGTGGGGACCGGGGTCCCACTTCCTGCCTTGATAAAAATGTTGTTTGGAAGACTGAAGGGGCTGTAGTCTGTGGGGGTAGTTCAGGACGCTTTTCTAGGGATAAAAGTTTGAATTCCCACAAGCAGAAGAAACCTATGACACAGGAAATCATATTCACGTTAAGTGAGCTGTTAGGTATGTGGCACCGTTGTCACTGCCTTTTCTTGTGTTTTGTGTCAGGTTTGATGACCTGGGAGCATCTCTCTCTCTTATTGAAAGATGTGATCCAATAAAGTAATTGCTTATTTTATGTACTTCGGGATTTTGGTATGAGTTAAGCAGCCTGACGCTGTTGGGGACCACCAGACAGGCCAAGTTAACTGAGGATATTAAGTTCTTCTGAGATTAGATGTGTTTTGGTGAATACCACAGTTTTAAATACTAGATTCAGATTCTGAAATCTCTGTCATTAATAGTTTGTCACTGAAACACAATGCCAAAAAATGTGTACTTAAGAAACCTTCCTACAAGAAGTACTTTGAAATATGCATCATGCTTTTTAAAATGTGTTGATGTTGATTTCCTAAAATTTGGAAGAAGAGTAAAAGGGATTCTGGTCTTTTTTAGTATCTATTTTATTTCATTATTTCAGTAATGCGATGTATCAACATCTCTGCATAAGCGCCACCATCTTTATTGCCCTCTGACATTTTATGATGACTCTAAGCATTATAATATACTCTAAAAGCAAATAATTGACAGAAGCCATTTAGTCAAACAGTCTAATTTAATTCTGGTGACATCTGAGTAAAGTTTCCAGGAAGAACCAAGACTGAAATAGGTAGAAAAAAAATCATTATGCATATTTTCTTCTTGGTGCTACATTGCTTTAGTGTAACTGATTAACATTAAAATTTGAAATGATTTAGCCAATTATGTGGGTTGAGTGAAACACAAGCTAGTGTGCTAGCTGAACTGGATCCAGGCAATCAAACTGACTTTGAAAGGGGATGATTTAATAAGAGTAGTGGAGTATATGTGTCATTGCACCACTTCCTGATCCCCTTTCTCCCTCTTTAATTCTTCCAAGGATGCCAACGTTGATGATGTTTTCTCTTACATCTTTTACAAGTGATGTCTGTGCTTGAAATGCTTTGATCTGCCAGGCCCGGGTTTTCCTCTCTCATGGGCCATTCCTACAGAAACTCATCTCTCATGATAAATTAAAGAGTCTCTCTGTCCACCAGAACCACCATGATGAGATTATCCTGGAACTGATTAATTGTGTAGCTGTTGTGTTGTCATCTTCGTTATTAGATTCTGTTGAGTATTTCTTTTTAGGGCCAGGTCTACGCCCCAGGTCCCGAATTCCCTTGAATAGTTTCCATAGCCATATGTCACATTAAGTAGCATGGTATAGACAGGGGTGTCAGACAGTAAGAGTGTTCTGACTTTTTGGAAAGGTATTCTGTAACTGAAAACTAATCAATTAAAACAGAACATTTTTAATATCCAGTGACAAGAAATATTCAAAGTAAGAAATATATTAAATGAGACTATCCTTATACTCCGCTTGTGTGGCGACAGGGTTTAAAGATGGAGTGACTTTTTTTTTTTTCAGGATGTCAAAACAGAAGTTCTTTAAAATCATCATAGCTGATGTCCTGAAGTAGAGGAGAACGCACAAAGTAAATTACTCTCTATTGCACAATCTTGTGCTTAAGGTGCCTCCCTTATTACTGAAGCTGCCCACATAGAAGTTGGAGAGATATAATCATATCTTACAGTTTATATGTGGTAGCATTTACCCTAACTAGTGGAATCTGAAAGGAAAATGATGGTGTTTGACTCTCATTTCTTCTCTCCTTCTGTCTGAAAACAGTGTTTTCTTCTGTGTCTGTCAGGTTTGGATGTTCTTCCTTTACTTCCTGTAGCTAGTTCATAGGCTTTTGACCCAAGAAAGTATTTTCCCATGCAGCGCGGGTATGTAGCTGAAGACTGTGAAATGATTCTTTTCTATTTCTATGCCTTACCCTCATTTCTGCAGGTGTCTCCACGGCAGAGGTAGGTTAGGGGAAGCAGCAGGAGACCCAGGGGTTCCACCCTCTGTTCACACACACAATCTTTTAAAACTTCAGGCATGAGTTGGCAAGCTTTCCTGCAGGAATAGGCTTGAATCTAGATTATTCCTCAGTCCAGCTGCTAAAAGAAAAAAAAATGTGCTGTGCAGTGTGAACTACTGGCTTTCAAAGCCAAGCCCCCTCCAGTCCTCTGGTGTTACTAGTTGGTTTTACGTGGTCAGTGCTTTTCTGCTTGCCACTTTCTGTCTTGAAATCCCAAATTTACTTCTTCATTCCTATGGACTCTGCTGGTTTTGGGCAGAGGTAGCTTTAAAAAGTCCTTTTGTGCATCTGATAACTAGTCAGAAGATAACGTCTAGTAAATTCGGAAGGATATGTAATTTTAAATAGCTTTAAAAGTTTGGCAGAAGTTCACAGAGGTCGATAGAAATGTTAAGAGTTGATAGTGTTCCACTGAATCATAGAAGCTGGGGAACTCCATTTTCTTATGTCACTAGTACCACAACTGGTAGCAACTTCATACTAGGATAGCAAAAGTGCTGTACAGATGGATTTGTGGTGCAACCTAGTTTCAGGTTGTACAAAAAATCAAGTGGTCTCAGCATGTGAATTTGGTGCCCCTGTCTCTACAGCAGTGATGCACAGATAGGTTTGCAGGGGGGGTCTTCACACAGGTTAAGCTAGTAGCAAGTGTATATTCTCAGGGTTTATTTTACTTTCAGTAGTTACTTGGATTAATAATTTCAGTTTACTCCACTGGAGATAGCGAAGCTTGGGCAAGAGCCAGCATTACAAAATGTTTGAGCTCTGCGGTGGTGCAATTAGCAGGACAGGGGTGAACACAGCAGCTGAGTTACAGCTCTCTGCTGCCTGTCAGTTATGGTGTCTGTGCCACTTAGCAATCTGCCATCCCTTCTTCAGGTGGATAGGTAGCTCCGGTTTAAGACTTGATTAAAATTTATTTGGAAACTTTTGTAGTGAGTAGAAATTCAACAATGAATTCTGAATAATCATTATAACTAGGATTATCAGCTGTTGGTACAGATATGTTGGATGTATGAGACTAAAGCTGAATGGTATGTTGTTCTACAAAGGACTATTTTTACTAGTATACATTTAGCACTTTCAAAGCTACAGTTGTGATTGATCTCACCATCACCTGTGTGGCAAGGTAAGATAGGTGTAGCATAACTTCGATTTATTTAGTCAGTGGGAAGTCCGTTTTCCAGGTGACTGTTAGCTAAAGGTGAGGTTGGTGAAATAGCAGGAGGCAAACAGAGCTTGATTATATGGATTTCTGTAGCCCGTATTGCAGACTGATGAGGTGAGGTACGTCTGTGTCTTGCTTTCTAGGTTTGATGGTGCAAGGTCATTCTGGTCCTTTGTAGAAGATCAGATTGATGGTCTGTTTGCTGGAGGAAAGATTATCTGCTCTGTGAACTTTCTTGAGGTGACTGATCCTATACCTTCCCTTGAATAACTGCTCTGAGAAGTTATCACAAAGGGCTAACAGCTCTGGTGAGGAATATTATGACCTCTGTAGGGTTTTGAAGATGGAGTAGAATCTAATTAAGCTTTATATTGAAAATAGTTTAAAGAGCTTTTTTTTTTCCTCTTCAAAAAGGAGACTTTAAAGCTAAGTAGTGAAGAGCTGGACTTTTTTTTTTTAATTTTCTGCTAACTTGACTACTTCTAAAGCAGATAGATGCAGCTGTAAGCAGTTATAGATGGTACAGAACAGAAAGAACCTCGTTATCATGCTTTAGTGCCTTACAAGAACCCCAATGTTAGTTTTCCAGCTAGTTATCTTTCTCTTTATTTTTTTGTGGTTTTGCAGATGGAACATTAAAAAGAGCTACCTTAAAGCTAAATCAAAAGATGAAAAAAGTCTGCTATAAACCAGAAATACTGCTCTGCGGGGTGCTTACGGGAAGAATCCCAAAGCACCCTTTCTGTTTTTGTTGTTGTCGCAAACAAAGGCTTTTAGATATTTGGGCTAGAATTTGTTGAAAACAGCCTCCGTCTGTTCTTCTGCTGCCTGTTTGTTGCATGTGAAACTGAAACCGCTACCTTAAGCGTGACGCTCAAGGTATTGATGTACCGTGCTTCTCTTGAACTCAGGTTGGAAGGCAGAGATCAGGGCCCGTCCAGCCTATCATAGGACAACATCTGTCATGTATGCGGAGTGTTTATCTGTAAAGTGGCCACACTTATTACTGTCACAGACCTTTTACTGAGTTTGCCTCTCTCTTAATTGGAGATGGCAAAAACAGGGTGCGCATTTTGATGGGCTGTATTTTGTACTTTCATGCCGGCTGAATCCCCCCTCTTCACTTTGTGCAGTTGTGAATAGTCATGTTCGCTTCAGAATCTCACCAGCTCTGGCGAGACAGACAGGCTACTCTATAGCTTTGACTCATACGGGATGTACTTTCAACATTGTCACTGAGTATTCATAGTTTGGTGCTAATGGTATAACTCATTCTTCTATGGAATTTTTACAAAAATAGTGTTTAGCTCTACCCAGGCATGTCATGGTAAAGTATATGTCATAATGCTGTACTGTGTGGCTAAGTCAAATCATCAATAGCACTCAGAGCTGCTCTTTCTGTATGACAAGGTCATATTGATCAGTTTGACTTTGGTTTTGGCTTGTTGGTTGTAAGGCCTGGTTGTTAAATGCTTCGATTAAACTATTAGTTGTTAGTTTTATTTTTTGATCTGACTTCTGAATACATTGCTAAAAAGAGTTTGGATTTCCAAGCACATAATCAATAGAATACTGGCCTGAGTGTAAAAGGTATGAGGTGTGGTTCTGGTCTGTTTTTTAAGTCAACAGTACAGTCAATATAGATGAGATAACATCCCCTTTTCTGACTTTAGTGATAAAACCGAACAACCTTCTTGCTGATTAGAGAGCCTACTACATTTTGATATCCTAAAAAAAATTAGAATCAAGATATTCTGCACATTTGTAAATTAAGTACAAGAATCACCATTAAAGTTAAACCTAGAAATGGGAAAAACATTTTTTTGTACTGGGATGGAAAGATGTGTTTTGTCTAGCCAAGCAATGCGGCATTCAGATCCATATCCTCCAGATCTGAGAGGACTTGATAGTGTCTTTGTACGTTATGTCTTAGATGAGTGTTCTTCCATCAGTTTGTCCAGCTGCATCTTTGAATCTATGTAAGGTACAAAGTGATGATACTTAGTTGTTGGAAGAGAGAGAGATCCTGGGATCTCTTTTAGGGTATGTTTTAGGGTATGGGACCCGTTCTAGGATTTAATTTAATTAATTCTTCCTGGTAGTGCCTGCATGTGTTCGTGTTAAGCTTTTCTGTAGTGCTTGTTACTGAAACACCTGTATCTCACAGATAAACCAGTTCTATGGTTCTATTACAAGTATCCTTGTACTTTCTCGGTCTCTGAACCACTGTGAAACTTCAGTTGTTGCATTTCCTTTACGAGGAGGCAGTAACTTACAAAGAGGTGGGATTTGCAGCATATTCTGCCATCAGAGTTCTGCTCTGCTTGGCCAGATCTATCACGTACAGAAAGAAACCTTATGAATGTGAATAAACTCCTCTTTTATTAGGCCTTGGCCAGTGAGTATTATACTGCAGATCGTTAGAATGGTTAGCAGTAGACTATCTGTACTGATGGATCTAGATGTGTTGACAGTTTTTAAGTCCAGAACTGGGCACAGACTTCACGGTGGTGTGTAGCAGTTTGTTCTCCTGGAGTGAAGTTTTGATTACAAGCTCGGGATGCCCCTGCAAGATGAGGACGAGGGCTAGAGTGAGAGCCTGATGATAGAAGATGGAGCTGGTCACAAGGAAAATAAGTTAAACAGGTATATGCACAGAATGTTTTTAGGTAATACTTTGAGAATGAGTTAGGCCACTCAAGACGGACTCTTCAGTATAATATATGTGTCTTGGTACACATAGACAAGGACCAACTTCATCTTCTGCTTTTGGCTCCTGCATGAGATCAAATACAGCACATTCCTCTGTGTGCTTTTTAGGAAACCTGCTGTACTTTTTCTGTGTGTTCTTCTCTGTGTTGCTTTAGATGGAGATGCTTCTCTTACTCTGGTCTGAACCTTTTTGTTTTAGTCAGTTCCGTGACTCTGCATCCCATAAGAAGTAAGATTATGGATTTGTTAAGATTTATTGTCTTAAATATTTAGGTATTCTTTTTGCTCAGTGTGGTGTTCCCTGTCCAAGCAAAGCTGCCAAAATGATTACATATTTACCTTACAGTGCTTTACAATAAATTTACAAGGTGAAGTTGGTTATTAGGTCCTCAGAAGCAGGAGAGCTCATCCTGTCTTCTAGTGCTGGATTATTTGTGCTTTTCAGCTGAGGGCTGCCTGGTTAGCTCTTGGTGTAGCAAAGTGAGCAGTCACTTCAGTTCACACAGTTAAAGACACCTTGGCAAGCATCTGACCACGATGGCCGTGCAAAAACTGCACTTGTCTGAATGGGCTGAAGGGCGGTCTCAGCACAGCAGTGCTGGTGTGGGGCTCTGCCCTTCGTGCTGGGATTTCTCTTGCAGAATATTGCAGGCTAACAGATGTACAGAAATTTCCCTGTGTATCCTGAGAGTCTTCTCTTTCTGCCATGTTTTCTTTTGTCATTGCCCTTTTTTAACTGCTTACTGGCACCATGACAATCATCATATTCTGCATATCGTTGAATGTTCATAAATATGGCCAGGATGATGTGCATTGGCTCAGTTGCACATTAGATAAAGCCTTGGATATTCAGAGGATGTTGAATACTCCGGTCATATCGCTGTGAGAGGAAGGTGAAGTTGAGCTGTTAGTTGTATAGAGTGTTTATCTTGAACAACCTTATTCAGAAGAATGCCATGTCTGGACTTGGATGACTGACAGTGTCTGGGATGAGGCTGAATTGCATTACTAGAAAACAGGCTATGTTTTCTTGTGTTAAAGACTTAATTGTCTGGAACCTTGTTCAAATAAATTATTGCTTCAGTTCTGGAAAATGTTAATATAGTTTCTTTATTATTAAAAATTGTTATTCCTTGTTACTAATAGTAGCCTTGAATTTACTGTTTATAGTTTAACTATTGGAAGTTTTTTGTAATGGAATGGAATTTTTCTGTGCTATTAGGAAACTTGGTGTTGAATATCCTATATCTTGGTACTGCATAGGAAATGGATAGCTTTGGATGAACAAGGTTCCAGAACTCCATGGCAATTTATTAACAGGATCTATATGACTAATTTGGAAATGCTGTAGTGCCATAGTCTTTCAAAATTTAGACATGTTTGTTGAAGTAAGATAATGGAATCTCCTGACCCCTCCAGACACTGAATAATGCCCCCAGTCATCCGAAGAGATCCAACTTATCCTCCATTTCTCTGGCTTATTAATTCTTTTGCTGGCAATTTGCACAAGAGAGAGGAACAAAGGAAATAATTTAAAGATAGTTGTAGGAGTTATGTGAGTTCATGATTCTTAGAAAGTATGGTGCCTTATCAGGGGAGAGCTGTCCCACATTTTATCCATGTGAGCTATTCAACACTATAAAGTTTAACAAGTATTTACATTTTCTTAAGGTTGTGGATACCGGAAGATAGTGACTCCACAAAATGCCCAAGTCATAGAACTTCATAGTGCTTTTATTTTGGAAACAAAGTTTACTTTCAGTGGTAGATGTTTTGTAACTAAAAGTGTCTTGGGTATATAATACGTCGAGATGTTTTTTAGAAATCAATGCTAAGTGGATGTTTTTCTGATGATAGGGGGGTCCTCAGGTGAATTTTTAGCATGTTCATAACTAAGCTTCCCCCCCCCCCTTTTTTTCTTTTTAATTTTAATTCTTGTGTTACTAAACTTAAAGATACCTCTCCCCTCCATTTGTGAAACATGGCAAGTGGAGAGCATAAGGCCAAATGGTAATAAAAATCCTGCACAGCTCTGTAATACTATTCGCAATTTTTGTAACAAAACTGATTTTTTCAAGTATTTTTATTACAGTATTAACGTACCAGAGATGTACCAGAACTTGCTTTTCATTTTGCAGTTAGGAAAGTGACTTGACCTGTGTCTAGTTGGGCCCTCTCTCCCCAAGAAGAAAGATCACAGGAATGTGAAGGTGTGCTGTGTAAGGATCGAGAAACGTGTTGTATTTCTGCTGCCATGTGATTAGCAGTGTGGTTCATAATTCCTCTTAAGGTGTTGCTCTATTTTAGATCAGCTACAAAACCTTCTTGCTGCCTAGCCAAGCAACATTTTCCCCGCTGGAATGTTACAAAACTTTCTTAAGTAGAAAACGTGAAGAGAGCGGCTGAGAAACCCTTTATGTAACTGTGGTGCTAGGATTGAAGATCTGTGTTGTTGTTTTCATGACATTAAGAGAGAATTGGAAGTCTGTGATCTCAGCAGAGTTTAATGGCAAGGTCATCGGTTACCTGCTTTGCTTATTAACAAGCCACTGTGTTCTGTACCAAGTGTAATTTTCACACTAAGACATAATTTTCACACTAAGACATACTCCATCTCTATAATCGAAATGGGAGTTACAAGCTGGTATGTGCTCCTGAATCTAGGTCTTCTGTTCAATCTGGGATGTAGGCATTAGTCTGGCATTTTGTCTAAATAGCAGCTTTGCATTGTGTATGCTGGAGTTGAAAATATTTCTGTTATATCACTTCTTGGACTCATTGTTGTAAAGTGCTTGTCTCTTAGAAAATACAAGTGGTGTTACAGATCATTAGTATTGGCAAACACCACCACCCCCACCCCCCCAGTATTAACTGTTAAAGGACTCTCCTTAAAAAGAAATTCCATGTAACTAGTCATTAAACTTGTCTATATGGACAGTTGTCTCTGGGCAGTTCTGTGATGCTTTTTCTGGGTTATTTGTTATTCTGACACTTCAGATTGTTTGGTTTATTTGCTAATTATAAAGAAATATTTCTGCTGTTCTAGAACATCCTCTGTTTTTAGATGCCAGAAACTTGTGCTGCCTTTTGTAGTGTCACTTGACTATTCCAAACTGTTCTGGAGAAAGAATGATTGACTCTGCTAGCACTAAACTTAAGCTTATTTTAAATTAAATAACCTATATACGCAAACTTAAGGAAGAGCTTCTGTACTTTGGGGCATTCACTTGGACTGGGTTTTTTTGTTTGTTTTAGGAATTCATAATTGCTCTAATTTATTGAAAGAAAATAATTTCTATTGAATAGCTTATGCTATGGCATCAGAAGTCTGTAATGCTACAGACACTGCTGTTTTGCTACAACTTGCCTGTGACAATTGTCTGAACATTAAGAACTGCCACAGATGTGCTAGGACATTCCCAGGCTCAGTTGCTTATATTTCTCATAGCTTGCCATGAGGAGCATCATAGCGTTCATATAGCTGTATTGTGTTTTTTGAAGGAATTTTTCACTTGTGCAATAGTCTGGGCTTGGACGTAGCAGAGATGCTTATATTTTTGTTTGAGTTTTGCTAATAATGTCTCAGCTGGTGTATCTCTAGCCAGTGTCTTCCGTTTGAACTTCGGGCAAAAGATCATTCTGTGCTTTGGTTATTTCCCTATTACCACGGCAAGTAATTCACGCTGCTAATGAGGGCACTGCTAGAATTGCAGGGAAAGAATACAGGCTACTTACGCTCACAATTTATCTGTCTTACAGATTTATAGAACAGTTACTGCTAAGGTAGCTCACAGTACACAAATGAAAATATATAACCTTCTGATTCATGGTTATCTATCTACTGAAGGTAGAAAGGAAGAGCCACATATTTCAAAGAGCTTTGTTTTGTCTGGTGTGTATGGAGGGATGTGGTTAGGAGAAAAATTGTGCCCCAAACTAGATTTGTGTTCCACTAGAGAAAAACACATTCAGAGAGACCCCTCTGCTTGGTACTGAGGGCCTGAAACTGGGAAGGCTCTGAGTTCACTAAATAGCTGATGACTGGTGGTTTCATGCTCAGCAGTGTTTCTCATGCAGGTCTCAGAAACCAAAAGGAGACATCTTTGTAATTTTGAAATGAATGGGAAGCCATTGCAGACTCTGGGAAGTAGGTAATAAATCCACAAGACTATTTTAGTGTTGGTTGGAGTTCAAAGAGAAATTAGGAGGCCTAATTAAGGTATGTGTTTAAACATCTGGAAATACCGGCACTGAAGAAAACTGATGGTAGTGTCTTTGTTGTCCACATCAAATACTGGAGACTCCAAAACTAATGATAATTCTGTGGTACATTGTGATAGCTTATTGCAAGCCAGATATGGTACTTCTGCCTCTTTTCCTTTTTCCTTAAAAAGTTATTAGTAATTCTTGTTTAATACAAAAAGATGAAAATCATTAACATTGCCCATGACAGTAGAGTGAAAGATGTGTCTCCATTGTGGTAGTTCATAGTGCACTGTGTCTGTATCTGGGTAGTGCTGCCCTTGCACATCTACTGCAGGAGAAAATAAGGTGCCTAATGTTAAAAGAGAAAGTGCTTTTCTAGTCTTTCTTCTTAAAAAATGATACTGTTTTCCTTTGTCAAGGACCTGTGTGATTAGGTAGTAATCCTCCTTTATTCCTGCAAGAGCAGACATTGTGCTTCATACTTTCTGTTTTGTGGTACAGGATTTCATACAGGTGATTACATCTCTGGAATCTATGTCATTCTCCTCCTAAAAGGAATTGATAGACAAATTTGCTTTCTAAAACATGAAAGAAGCCTAGAACAAACTCTTTGTCATCACATTCCTGATCACATCCAGCATTTGCCTTCCACAGAGTTTCTAATATTTCATAATGTCTGTGGTTTCCCATGAGGCTGCTTAGGTGAACATAGTAAGTGAGAGCTGTCAAAAGAGAAAAGAACGAAGACTGGCTTCATCATGAGCTAAATTGGGTGAAAACTATTTTGGATTATCTATGTGTTTTTTATGTAGTTTTCCAAAATCATACTAGTGTCAATCCATATATTTCTTAGCTTCACAATAAGTTATTAATCGGAGAAAGAAAATGCCAACTATTCAACAAAGTTTATGTAGATGATTGAATTCTTACTCATATCTGTTTCAGAAATTACAGGGTGGTGATTCTCATGATCTTAATTTTAAACTCCAAATTTAGGACTGCATAAATACCTGAACTGAATGGAGAGACCAGTGGATAATTCCAAAACCTTGGTAGAAGTGTGCCTTTCTTCACTGACTGCGTAGGGAGTATGCTCTTGTAAATGAAGTGCTTCAGATGCCCTAAGTGGGAGGACTCAAATAACCTCTGTACCTATTTGCTACAACACCATTTGACTGAACATCTCAAACAAATTTGTAGAGAGCACAACAGCTGAAAAAAAGGCAAGCATTCCCATTCATCTACTGAGGTGTCAGCAAGTCCTAATTGCTGTCTGAAAACTTTGCTCAGACTTGCACAACTGCAGTGTCGTAAGCATCTCCTGCAGTATCACAAAAAAATGTGAGCCCTTGCCGTAAGAGGTGTGCCATGAGCGTGGCTCTGTATGTGTTTAGTATTTTTAGAAGTAGTTTGGGGTTGAAAATGTGCTTTCCAAGAGTTGTGCTGTTACAGTAATTTCTGGAGAGATTAGAGGAAAACATTTGAACAAGCCAGTGTTAAGTCCTGAATAAAGAAAAGTTCTCTTCAGTTTTTCATCCAGAAATCACATCTGTCACTTTTTTGTTATTTTCTCACATTAAGATGTTGCTCAGCTTTGTTCCCTTTACATAATTATTTGCTTTTCTTGCATTTCAGATATGTTGATTTAGAACTTTCCTAAAATATAGGAAACAAAACAGGCAGGAAAAATGTCTTAAACTTTGTCCTGTTTTGATTTTAAACTGCATAAGCCTGTGCTTTGTTTCCTGTGGAGTGTTAGAGCAGCTTATGCCTCATCATCAGCCTCTGCTCGCTTCCCTAAAAGGAAAGTCTTTTGTGTGCTTCTTTCCAGGTATAGCGGTGTGGGACTTTAGCTGTGGCTTGTGCCTGGACTTGGGGAAGCTCCTCTAGCCACTTTAGTCCATCCCTGGAACAGCATCGTTCTAGCCTTCATTTGCTGCGCTTGTCAAAAATCTGCTCTGGACGATCTGGGATCTCTGATGTTAAGTCTCAAGCAGTCACTTGGATCCTCACTGTTGGAATCTGGGGAAGGCTAAAATTAAATAGAGAGAAATTCCAAAGCTCCTACCTGTTTCTCAGCCTGAGGCTTTTGATATTTTCACCCACTAGCAGCTACGCAAGAGTGACAGTTAAATGGCTGTATTGTAGGTATTAGTACTGGTATGTAGAGTGAAATCACACTTTTCAGGGTGTTGTGGGGTTTTATTTTCTAGCTTGGGATGAATTTGAGCAGAACTGATTTTTTTTTTTTTTTCCTTAATAAATTAACACACAGAGCATGAGTTTGTTCCAGCTAGATGTTACTTATAAACTTCAAGTATTAAAATTACTTTTTGAATGTCCAGAATCAGCATTATATTGCGTTGTGTGCCTTTTGTTTCTGTAAACTTCTAGAATTTATGTCTGTGAATGAAATGTATTTAATTTACTTTTCTGTGTCTGATTGTAGTATTTGATTTGCAACTTTATGCATGGCTGATGAAAGTGAATCTCTTACACATTGATTAAGATAATTTTCTCTTTTGATATTTCAAAAAAACAAGATGCAGTTGCTCATGCATAAAATCTTAATCTAAAAGTCCCCCAAACACCAAGTAGTAATGAAATAGTGTTTCAAAAGCAGCTTAAAATTTATGGTAGATACATCCCCGCTGTGCTTTACTTCTTATGTAAACGCAGTTTTCAAATAAAATGTTAAGGATGGTTAAGTGATACTTTTAAGTTACCAGTTTTACTTTTAAATTATCAGTTTTACTTTGTTCATCACTTTGTGCATTCAAATCTGAACAATGCTGTGAAATAGCATTTTAATATTGTTATGGACTCAAAATAGCATATAGTTTTTAGTTACAGGAATGAAAGCAAAGTGACAATTTATGAATTATGTCTAAATTTAGTAGGTGGCTTATGTATGTGGTGGCTCAAACTAACAACAAAAAATGCAAATATGTTTGAGTGAGCTTTGTCATCTTGCTGCTACGTTTTTCTGAGTTTAACTTCCGTTGGAGTTGCGTTTATCTTCTTCTAGTTGTGGTGTGAGTGCTTGTGCCTGTAAGATGCTCTGGAATTAAAAGGAGTGTTCCAAGGGTGAACTCGGCTATTTTTAGGAAGGCTAAACATATGGATGTTCACTACAAAACCTTTTCCAGGAAAGCATTTTGTTCCTGAGCAAGAAATATCAGCAGAAATATGAATGCAGTGCACCAGCATGTAACCCCTGGCTTCCCAGGGGACTCTGGTATTTTCAGACTGCTCTGTTGCTTAAAGTAACTCTTGAGGATTACTGAAGGATATTGGGAGGATTTGCCTCTGTAGTATTTTTGTAGGTGGCTTTGAGACATGGGAATCCATAACAAGGATGAAACCAAGCAGGAAGGAGTTAGAAAGGAAGGAGTGGTTATGGGGGACATAAGAAATATATTTGTAATGTTTCTAAGACTCCGATGTTTGCATTCTGGCTGAAAAAGAAGTAGATTTTTGATAGAGGTTGATTAGTAGAAAACTGTCCTCTATCAGTGTTAAACAGTCTTCTGGATTCAGAACTACAAAAATATTACGGGTACAGTATAGGATTTGGGAAGAAAACTTAGGTTGTACGTAAGGGTTTTAAGGCATTTGTATATACATGGTATGTGTATGGGGAAAACACCCCAGAAAGTTCTGAAAATTAAATGTGTTTGAAATAACTTTGTAGAGAGCTAGACTTGTGTTTCTTATGAGCTGTCTTACACCCTTGATCGTACAGAATACTGCTTTAAAAATGTGTCCTGGCAGCCTGGCTTGAAACTTGAATGGCCAGAACAAGAGTTCTCTGCACATATGCTGCTGTGTTTTGACATTCCAAATTTCAGCAATATTGATTGCTAAAAAATTCCATTTGCAGCTGACGTGTATTTTTCCAGGTGCTGCTTAGAGAACTGTGACATTCCCTTTTCAGTTTTTTAAATACATTTTTACTATCTTTAGCTCCACACTTCTTTTTCCCCTCAAGCAGGAAAACTTAAGATTTTCAAATTTTAGTTACTATATCGATTTTCTAATATTGTTGATATGATGGTTAAATATATTTGTGGTGAGAGGCAATTCTTTTAACTAACGGATATGTGGGTGGTTTATGTACCCCTTGAGGATTTCAAAGCCTCTCATTTATGTATTGAAAATCTTACGTTTCCAAATCTACAAGATTGTCCTTTCCACGATTACTGTTTGATTTTACTTGTATTGTTATGATAGCTTTGCTGGCTTGAAAAGACTGTTAATGTTTGTTTGAAATGCTTAAATCTGGTCACTCACTTTGATTTGTATTTTGTTGTTTACTACATATATTACATGAACATGTGAACTGAAATAGATGCTGAAGGATCAGCATTTGGGCTTCCAGCATGTGAAATTTCCTGGAAAGCTGTCCCCTCTACTACAGTATCAGCAGCATGTCTTCAAACCCAGACAGTGTTGGTTTTACGGTAGCTCCTAGATGCCAGGCTTGTATTAAGTCATTCTGAGCCTGCTGGTACATGGACATCCCTATCAAGCCCAGTGGTTCTCTATGTTTTCTAAAAGTATTGAGCTATTAATTCCCTAATCCTTAGGGAAATTATTTTATGTTAATGTAAAAATTAGAGACTATTGTTTCAGTGAGCTTCAGGACTCATACAAAAGTGTCAGTTTGCACTTTTCAAAGCAATTCTGTTAAAGATTGGAAAAATGGAAATTAACCTGCCTTGTATTTATGAGTTTTCCTTTCTATCCATGTGGTTGGAAGTGTCATGGTTTTTAATAACACCTGAAAAATCTGATATGGCTGCTTCTAGCAGTGCTGGATTGGATTTCTGTCTGGATTAGAGCTCTGTTGTTGAAGATTTAATCTGACTCTGCTGTAACATTTAATGAGTACCTAAGTAAAACCATTTTATTAGAAGTGGATCACTGCTCTGATGTGTTCCAGTTTGTCTAGCGTACAACAAATGAGTACAGTTTCAATTAATGAAATAAAATGAATGTTACACTAAGAGGGAGATATGAACAGGAATTATTATCTTGGGTCCTTTTGCTATGGAGCGTCAGTTGTGTATTTAGGATGACCATTGCAAATTAATGGATGACCCTGTGAGTAGGAGAGAACTTACTTTCCTGTGTAATGTTATCTTGATGCCTTTACTTAGAAGTTTGCTTTTTAAAAGGCAAACATTTTGTCCAGTAAAAATAATATTTTTGTTTTCCTTTGGGATTTCTAGTAGCTTTTGAACCTAGTTACCCCTGGGCTTGCAGAAATACTACAGCCTCACCCTCTGTGTTGTCTGACACTGGATTTGGTGTGTACGTTCTGTGTTTGTAGGAGAAGAATGTTACCTACTGAAATTACAATATCTCTGATAAAACTAGTTACATTTTCAGGTGGGCATCATTTGTTACTGGTCAAATATAAATTTCACTTCGTCCTGTACATGAAGCCTCACATACTTTAATTTGTCCAAAAGGTTTATGTGGTGCAATGTTGAATACATGACAGCTGCTGTTATGAAAGTTTGCTGTTAATAACCCCAGCAATGTTCAGAGGCTCAGTATGTGAGTTGTCTCTAATAATCCCTCTGAACATTATCGTTTCATTAAACCTCTGCTGTTTAGAATGAGTACAAAAGAGCAGTAGGACACGTCCTCCTTTTTCTTGTTTCTCAGGACTGAAAAGAACATACTGGATAATATGTTTGGAATGGTTGCGTGTGTTTCTTGTGTTCTTTGGGTTTTCGTTTCCCCGCCAAAAGCACAATGCATGGAAGTGGAAGATCTGCCATCTCTTGTGTTGTCACTGGTGTTTGTTTGACTATGGAGCTGTTAATCTGAAAATGAACTTGGATTTGAGGGGGGGCGAATTGTTCAACTGGATCAGCTTACCATTTGGTGTTGGGAAAGAATGAATTTCCCTATTGCTAGTAACACAATTTTAGGTCATATTATTCTCCTAGTTCCCCCAGTTGGTGTTTCCTTTTGCCTGTGTGCCAGCTTCCCCTCTTACTGTGTATTTTTTTAGGCTAAATAAACTCAGTTCTTATCTCTCCTAGTCATCTTAGAAACTCTTCTCTACACTCATTCCAGTGACGGGCTGATAATTCTGCTTACGCTAAAACTAAATTCACACTTAAATACCAGTGCCTGTCTTCTCCCTTAATAGTCCTCTATTCATCCTCTGCTGTATTTATTGTTTGCTCTTATAAAATAGTATTAGAAAGAAGAGAAAGTAAGAGGAAAGAACACCTCTGGAAAAATGTGACTACAGAAGTGTCTACCCAAAATATTAGTATTAGTAGGCTCAGTAGTATGGGAAAATCATAATGCTTATAATGTAAAACCTTAATTGACTTATGTACTAAATCATACGCAGTTTTAACAAGTTAATTGCGTTAGAGTCTGTTTATATGCATTTAGTGCCATACTAACAATTTAAGCTGAAGTTCTGTTTCCTAGCTTCACGCTACCCTGAGTCATCGAGCCTTTGGCACAGGTGCCTTGGAAACACTCTGCATTGTCTGGATTTCTTTGTAGCGTATCATTTTGCTGCTTTATACTCAGAAATTTTCTTCCTGTAATAAATACATGTAGTGCTCTGCTTCACTTATTTCTGTTTTCTTTCTGCACTAAGTAAAATAGCCATTCTTTCCATTTGATTAAGAGACTGTGTGGAGTGTGTCATGTACTTGTGGGTATGAGAATTTTAACTCAGGTTAATAGGGAGTCAATGACTTGCATCAGAACAGGAGCAAAATCCCAGTTTAAAGCTTAATTTCCCCTCTCCATCGCCTCAGTTGTAACTGAACTAATCATGGGAATCGCTGTGTGTTCAAATACGGCTTTGTGCATTCCCTGTGGGTGGGATCCATTCAGCAGCGAAAAGCTGCTGTTTGACACACCGGTAGTGTAGATCCTGACGATAATTGATGCTTGAATTTTTTTGCTTGTTTAAAGAAGTTTATTCATTGTGAAGAAATTGCCTTGCATTTGCTTTTTAAAAAGCAAAATATGTTGCTGTTTGATTTTTTTTTGTTTGTTTGTTTGTTTTTTAGAATTACACTTCTGGTTTTGCGAACAGCATTGCATTATTCCTCAACAAATTAAGTACTGGAACCATGAAATATTATCATTACAGTATTACAGAAAACCTGGTGTGAGATTTTACTTAAAGCTTTTCATTCTAACTACATGTACCTCCTTTCAGGTAGTTGTAGAGGGCAATAAGGTCTCCCTTCAACCTCCTCTTCTCCAGGCTAAAGTACACAAGTTATATCAATATACCTTTTGATCGTTTTTGTATGTTTGGAGAATAGATTGATTCATCTTAGGTGTTTGATTTGTGTGTGTGTGTGTGCGCCAAAGTAATCTGATACTACTGTAGAGTTTTCAGTCTGCTACAGGGCTGAGAAGCTTTTTGTTGTTCTTGAGATGAGCAAGTATAGAGCTGAAGTCTTACTATCACTCACTTTTCTAAATTTAGAGAAACTTAAAGTCTGAGTGGCACAGTTTTAAAGTACTCGGAAATAAGGCTAGTTCAGTATGACCAATGAAATGAGCTTATTTTGGTGCTCTGGGAATATGTGGGAGAGAAGGTTGGGTTTGGGGGTTTCGTGGTTTGGTTTTTTTGGTTTTTTTTTCTTAGTCAAACAATTTTTCATGTGTGTGTGTAAGACACGTTATTGTCAGAGGTGGTACGTTACTTGTTTGGCGATAGCTTGCAACGTAAATATGAATCTCTTAATTGTGAGACAGAGGTGAGAGAACTTCCTCACCACTGTCTTCCTGGTCCAGATGGAGCAGCAGTGAAGATTGGGACAAATATTTAATTCCAAATAATGAAAACTCCCATGTTTTATCAGCTCGGACAACTTTTTGTTATGGCTTAAGGTCCTCTGAGATGCTGTTGGCTGGCAGTAATAACTCGTGCTGTAGTAGCTGTGTTAACAATGTTGAGTCACGATATAAATTGCTTGTCAGCATTTTCACTGCAGTGGCTTCTAACCCTGCTCGGAACAGGTCTTCCTGCTCCTGTAAGAGCAAAATACCCACATTCAGCCCACACTGAATCTGCTCTGACTGTGCTGTGGCTGGCAGCAGTAACCGTTTGGTTGTAGACATCTCGCTATATAGCTTGGACGAGGCTTTGTTACTGAGTGGGGGATTCTTGCGCAGAAAAGACTTGCACTTCTTCAAGCAGTAAATGTATTTTATTGTAGACTGGAAGTAGGGAGCATCCCCATGTTTTAGGTGATTATAGTCATTGTTAATGAGCTTTTCTGTTAAGTAGAAAAAGGCTTACAGAGATCAAAACATAGATGGGAGCCTAAGGTGAAGACACTAGGGAAGTTTTTATCTTCTTCCTGTGACTAGAGTAAGTGCCATAAAACGAAACCTAGCACTAAGCAGCCTTCTGTCTAATGCAGAACTGTACTACCAAGTGATTGAAAACTCTGGGTTGCATATATGACTGGGATATAAATTGATACCTTTATAACCCAAAAAGGTTTCAGCTGTCAAAATTGCAGAAAACTTCCCTGCGCCAGGGATAACCACTGACATTTCCAAACGGGCCTTCCTGAAAGCACAATATTGTTTGGACCACGATGAGGCTGTCTAGCATAAAACTGTAGACAGCTTGCACAGTGGTACTCTGTAGACTTGAATTACAGTAACCACTCATTTGATTTGCCTTTTTTCTGATGTAGAAAGGGCTATTTTTTGAAAATTCATACAGTTGAAAGTAGTAATTTAGATAGAAGAGCTGTTTCAGCAAAGCTTTGGGGCAGGCTAAATATTGGACTGACCTTTGCAGAGTTCACTGGTCTGTTGGAATCTGAAAGTTTACATAAAGAAAAATGCTTGTGGCTCTGGCAGGAAAGGATTGTGCATAACAGATCTTGATCTGACCTCCTCTCTTCTCCCTCCTTCCAGTCCTCCTCTTGATTATTTGTGGAAGGTGGAAAGAGTTTTCCAGATGAGGAAAGTCTTCCTATGTGGTCAGTTTGTTCTTGTGGCTAAGCCGCAACCTTCTTGCTTTGTCAGATGTCTCATACGTATATTTATGCATACTTTCATAGTTATATATTTACATCTTGTTCTGATATTTGCTAATCTTAATTCTTCCATAAAAGCATTATATTAATATTTTTGTCTGGCTATATATGGTATTACAACAAAACTTGAATCTATCCTCTGCGGTACAATGAAGTCTTCTATAAATTGATAAACTATGAAGACAATTACAGACAAGACAATTGCTTTACTTAGTTCAGCAAATGAGTCTTGTGTCTCTTTCTCATTTGAATGAAACATGTTTTTGAACATATTAATAGTTTGGCCCTTGCAAATGCAGTATGGCTACTGTTGTTGTACCTCACTGAATACCCTTAACTGTTAATGATGCTGGGGTTTACTTCACAGTCTTGTTAATGGATGGCCAGTGCCTCAAGATGTTACGCTGTGGTAGGACTGTGCAGCTGTAGCAAAGGCATCTGGAAAGCTGGGGATTTTGAAAGTGTATGGGTGCTCAAAGGGCTTGCGGGGACAGCTAACGTTATTATAGTTTTCAGGAGTTGGATACTACTGCATGCTGCAACTGTGGAGTTTACTAGAGAAAACAAATATGGAAGGACCGAAATAGCACCAAATATCAAATATTGTCATAGATTGCAGCAACTACAGTACCTGTGGTCTGGTTTGAAAACTAACTTAATCAAACCAGTGCTAACTTTTGTGTAGAAGGTTAGTTACAGGGAAATAGGAATGTTAGCTTTGTTTAATTTGCATTAGCTCCGGTAAACCTTGGATTACAGGTGTCTGTACTGTAGTTAGGTCTTAGTAAGCACCCTGTAAGCTGCTCCTGAAAGGGTTTTAGTCCCACCTCGTCCCTGGCCACATGCTGACTCCTTTGTCTTTGTGTCATACCTAGTAATTGTGCAACTGCTGGCCTGAATGAAAACTCACTTCACAAAAACAATAATTTACTAGGTCAGCTTGCTAGTTTGCTGGGGTAATTTCTCCACCTCTTTCTTCTTTTCCTGCCCATGAATAAAATAAGTTTTAGTAGCAAAACCCAAGCTAATTGTAATGGAAAATGTTCTAAAAAGGAGGTTTTGTTGGCAGAGCTCTATTAAGTTGCTGAAGTCAGAGGTACCCTAACTTAAGGTGGCTAAAATTTACAGTGTAAGGCTGACCTGTTAAGTCTCTCTTGCCTCAGACTTTTGATTTTCAAACCAACATAGGCAAATCCTATCTTAAGCTGGAGTCTTTTAGATTTAACTGTCAAGAAGGGGTAAAAGTTGTAACTGTAAGAGTAATAATTGTTTTAAAAAATAAAACCAGGGCTGTGCCTTGGCTCAGCAATTTGCTGGGGCTGGTCTGTAGTAATATGCCAGTGTTCTGGGACAAGTTAGCTGATCTGAAACAGCTCAGTTAAAATAAAAATGACACAATTAAAATATGAAATTGAGTAAAACATTCACTACTAACAGGCTCTGTGTTTTCTTATCAGATGTGTTTCTTCCATATATTCTTGTTCAGTTTTAACTCATTGAAATGATAGCTACTAACTGTTCTTCCATGGGGATCTATTATTGCAGACATTGTTGTATGGATGTTTTGTTCACATTTTCAAAAAATGTTTGAAGTTGTTTATACTTGTGATACTGTTTCAAAATCTACTTCTGGAGAGGATTCCTTGACTGGTGGTGACATATATTTGGCAGTAAAAGCATGCCCTGTTTTTCATGACAACTTGTTTTTTCTTTCTTTGAGAAAGAAAGAAGGGGAGGTTCCCATGTCTTTTTTTGTTTGTCTCTTTTAGAGCAAAAACCCCAACCCAAACCAAATCAACCAACCAACCCTCCTCAATAAAACAATGAACCTCAAAAAAGTAAATTTATTTTTGTGTATAGGTAAGAGGTGAAAATTATGTATCCAGGCTCCTATTCAGTCTACAAATGGATAGTATGAAATCAAAAAGCCTGTATTTTCTGTTGGAGCAATGTCAAAGACATTCAACGTGGTTTTGGATATTTATTTTGGTTCTGGCTACTTAATACTCAAACAGATATGTGTGTCCAGTACAACTTACTTGAAGATGTAATTTTTCTCCATTAACCACTGATTGCAAATTTTGCTTCCAAGTATCCTGTTTAGTGTGATTCCACCAGAGTGGTGGGGAGATCAGGAGCTGAGGATGCTTTTGAGGTACAGGGACGCTGTTCTGTGTTGGTTGAAAATACCACTCATTGAATGAGTAAGGTATTCTAACGCTTCCATGCAAGGACTGGAAGTCGTGCTCCCAGTCCTGTGAGGGAGTGGTCCAAGCTGAATATGAAATCTGGAAATCTTCCAGTTACTGTAATTCTTAAATGCTGTGAAACATGTAATCCTTTGTTCTGTTGGCAAACAGTCAGGTGAACTAAAAGGGCAGCTCAGATAATGTTTTTAACAGAAAATGGTTTTTTGCAAGATCGTCTCTCCCAGTGCCTTACTGGCAGTATGCTTCCATTTATTTTCAAAGTGAGCTCAGAGGAGTGTTTTCTCTTAGCAATTTAGCTGGGAGCTTGGTGTTTGGTTTTGGGGGGAGAGTTGTAGGAAAGCAGCTTTCTGGACAAGGTAGAAGAGTGAATTGGGTTTTTTAGTTGGTTGTGTAAAAGAAAAAAAATATATATTTGGTACCTAATAGTGTGAAAACATTGTTCTGAGCTCTGTGTCTGATAAACAGCAGAATTATTCTCCTGTTACAACTTTAAAATGCCTGCCTGAGCCTTAACCAAGTCTGTATAGGAAAGTCTGGGTTTAGTGGGACATCTCAAATTACTCTTTTTTTCACTTCAGACTTGCTTCAGGTTTTTTTCTAATATGATCCATGTTTCCAAAAATTACTCAGACTTAGACCGTATCTGCATGTGACAATAAGATAAAATTGTAAACTGTAGAAACCAAGCTATTCCTTTAACGTAAGTGAAGCCATAGCAATTTGCTTGTTTTTCCTATGAATCACACTAAAGAATGGAATAGTGTTGAGAGATGTTTACAGCTGTGGGTGCCATGACTTCACGCTTAAAATTATACCTTTAACTGTTACACTCAGATTTAACTTTGGTTTGGCAGCAAGCCTAATGGAGGCTCTTAAATATGTATATATCTTGCACATGTAAGGCAGTTGAAAGAGGCTTTTTAGTTATACCCTTGACCTGGAATCCAGTAAAGGAAAAAAGTAGTATTGGTTTTACCCACGGAGTGAGTTCGTCCCCCAACCAAAATGAATATTTGTGCAATTAACTGTAATTGATCTTCATGGTGGTGCTCTTCTTTCATGTGCCCTAGGGCTGTGCTCTGGAGTCCTTGAGTTTGATTTGCTTGTTTTAATAAATGATGCTACAGTGATGGCTCACAAACACCTTGCACTGTAGCCTCAAAAATGAATTGCCCTTAACAATAAATTGTTCTGATCACTGTATTCTCTCATACTTCTTTTAAGGAATAAAAGAGTTAGTAGAATGTTTGGAAAATACCAGAGACAAGTAGGTTCAAGAAAACACTTTCCTTGTGAGTGGCATACTCTTGTGTGATCAAAAGAAAATAGATGCACAGGGTCATTGCAGCAGTGTGAAGGTGAACGTTGATTTCTGCCTACAGCTGATAGCTCCAAAACCCAGGGGTGGGACAGGAGAAGTGAGTTGCAAAATGTTCTTCAACCTGTCTTGAATTTACCAACTATATTTCTTGACTTTATGTTTTTCTATTGCTATAGCAATCACTCATTAAAAAGCATTTGAAATTTGTAAAACCCTTGGAGGAGGGGGAGGCAGGAACTTTCTCCATCCTTGATTTTGTCATTTAACACCAGATTTTCAGTAAAAGGTGGTTGTTGGGGCTTGGGGTTTTTTTATTCTCTTTTTCTGGTTTGCTCTTTGAAATATTGACTGTCTGCTGAGATGGGACCCTCAAACTGAATGCATGCATTCAGCAAGTTCTGAAAATGAATCATGAATAATAGGGCAGGGATGGAGATGCTTTATTGTCACCTTTCCAATGCTGGCACCTACCTATGGGGAGTTTTCTTCAAAGAGAACGGAAATTGGGGAGGTAGAGTACATTGGTGGGCATGGGTTATTGTCACTTACCTTGTGAGAAGACAGTGAACATTTGATAATAAAGGTGGTATTTTAACTGTAGATGAAGAGAACCATATTGATTGAATAAATAGTTGTGGCTTTTAATGTGGGCTGAAGAGTATTTGAAGTTTTGTGTGGTCACTTCTCAAGCAGCCCCACCTTTCAGAAACTTAAATAGGCAGGTGAATTCACATATGGATCCAGTTTGCCCCAGTTGTGTCTGGTACAAGAAGCTCCCCATGAGTTTTGAAGGACTTGTTGTATAGGAGAAAAAAGTATGGACTAAAATTGTAGTCAGAAGGACTTACATTCGATGTTAAGAAAAGTCTTCTCATTTCACCAATGGGTGTTTTAAACAACAGGTGAGGTGGGCATCTGTCATGACTGACTGATTGGCTTTCCCCAATGTAAGACCAAATTATAACTCAAGGAATTAAATGGTCTCCTGATGTTCCCGTTGGTGTGAATTTCTGTGATTCTGTGATAGGAGTCTGCAAGTTGTAGATTTGGTCCCATTAAACAAAGTAAAAGGCCCATCTCTTCTATTTTAATCCATCCTTACTCTAGCCTATCTAGTATGCTTATCTTCCTTTTATAGTTTTACTTTCCTTAATCTTGAAAGCAGTTGGCTATTATGGTCACTGGTAAAGAAAAATACCTGATGAAACGCAATCTTCTCTCTTCATGTGAACTTCAGTGAAGTTAGATCATCTACTGCACTTTTCAGGTTGATGTGATTTATTTGTTGCTCTATTGTTTGCATTCTCATATATGTACAGTAAATGAAGGGAAAGATTATCTTGCTGCTGTTATAAGAGCTTTTGTATGAGAGCGATTCATGTCCAAGGCCTTTAGCATGCATTGTTAAGGAAACTCAGGCTTCTCCTTCCCCCCTCGGCAGGGTTTTTCACAATAATTTCTCTTGTACCTGGAAGTCAGGAGAGGGGTATTTGCTACTGAAACATCGAGGGGCTGGATTTCTTTGATCATCCACTTAGCAGGCTTCTTGTGCAAACCAAAAGAGGTTTTTATTTCAATTACGTAAAACTTCCCTGATCTCTGAGATGATAGTTTTGGGGCACTTAAGCCAATGCTACCACTAAAGAGTCTTTCCTCTTCGATTTTTCTGTCCAGAAGTATGCCAGGTCAGGAATCTGAATCATTTGAGAAACCTTCCCATTCATTCTCCATTATTATTCAAGCAGACAAGTCCCCTGATCTAGTTTTCCCTGTGGTTTTGCAAATGGTTGTGCTGGCACGGGATGAAGAAAGAGAACAGGTGACTGGTAAAAGGTGGGAAGAAGTTGCTTTGGTAATGGCGGTGTTGGCTTGTGGTCACCTCAGCCTGGCCCGTGACAAGCGTGTGTTACAGAGGGTAATGCTCTGTGCTGTCATCAGGAAACACGTTTGGATCCTGGTTCTGTCTCTCTCTGGGTCTTCATTGGACAAAGAGAGTTGCAGGTACTTATCGCTCAACACTGAGGGCAAAAAAGAAGTACCAGGCTTTGCCTAAGGGCCTCCCACTGGTTTGGAAGGACTGTTGAGACTCTTACCAAGAAACTGCTTATCTTTTGGTGATAAGGAAGAGCTGAAATGTGAAAACCAGTGCTTGCATTGACTGGGTGATTTTCTTGAGTTAGAAGTGCAAAAGAAATAACAAAACCAGAGTAGTTAAGAAGTATGTACGTAACAGGAGAACAGCAGGGCTAAAAGAGGTTTTTTTTATAAGAAATTCTGAAGCTCTCAGATGGCAGAGACCCTGGAGGGTGAAGGTTCACAGTCGGAGACAGGTGAGCTTGGACCTGTGGCCACCGGGGAGAAGAGAGCTTGACCTGCAGCTACTGATACAGAGCAAAGAGAGCTTGCAAGTGTCTCTAATGTAACGCTATTACTGTTGTTGTTGCAGCTTTTATTAGCTGGTTACCATCTTCTCTGATGGGGAATGAAGTGGTTCTCTGTTCCCTTGGGAATACAGAGGTTATTCATTTTTTTTCCCAGAAGAAGGGAGAGTGCTGCCTGGAACGCCAGCTGTAACTGGTGTGGCGTATTTTGCGTGGTTACTGTTTGGGACGGGTGGAAGTGGTGGTGTGTTGCAATGGCTGGGCATCCCTGGAATTGTTCTGTAGGTAAAGGTCTATGGAGCGGTCTGTGCCAGGCTGGAGAGCTCGCTGCTTGGATTGTTGTCTGGACAATACTTTCACTGTATAGCTGTAGGGTTGACACACAGAATATGTTATAGAACACTGCTTGCTGTGTCTCTCTCTTGGCATGCCTTAGCAGGCTCTGTGTTTTAAGCACTTGCCCATGAAGCTGCCAAAACCAGATGCCTAATGGCAGAGAATTTGCTGAAATTGATCTCAGCCGTGTAAAGATACAGGTTCAGAGTGAGATCTTGAGTTGTAGAGAAGGCATTTGGGAAGTTACCTCTCACTAGCTGGCTGGGAAAAGGAGCTTACAGAGAAAAGTAAGCCATTGGTGTGTTTGATTTTTATAAAGTACTTGGGTCTAATGTATGGGTCTAATACTATAGTCTGATAACTATAAATATTTTTTGCTTGACTGAGTTAGCAAGAATCTTTCTGGCATCGTGATTAAATAACTTCTAAAACAATTTCCTTACATGGGTGTTGAATTTTAGGTGTGGTAGTGTAAGAATCCTAAAAAATGTACTTCCCTTGGAAAACCAATGTATCTTTGTATTTTGAGCATGTATACTAGAGTATATATGTTTTGCATATATACTAGAGTTTAGAAATTATGTCCTGCTATAAGATCTCTGTGCGGAGAAGTCAGGAAGCATCGCTGGCCTGTAATGAGTTTATAATTTCACTATTGCACTTTCTTGTGCAGGATGGAAGGGCTTTAATTCTCATTTCTCCGTTGCGTAGGATCAGGAGCTAGCTCTCCTAACCATCACTGCAGCCGATCAGTAGGGTTATGGTATATTAGGCCTATGTTTAGAATGGGTTTGCAGGTATTCAGTTCCTTCATTGTGCCAAAGGGCCCTCAGGTTTTAAAACAAAACTTAATGGATTATGCACAGGGCTGATCCATGATCCATGTATCACCCTCATTTTGTCTGTTTTATAAATCTTTCTAACGTTTACAGCCTTGTTTTGACTAATGTTTAGTAATTATGATGAAATGGCATTTTAATTATCATAGCTTCTAAAGCTGACACCAAATGATGAATTATGTAGAAAACATTGTTCATCGCAAAAGTATTTGCCAATTTATGAAGATACAATTTTATGAACATTAGTTAATAAAGTTTAGTGCATAACCTTGGATGTGTTTAATCCCAGTTGAAATACCATTCAATCGTTTTGCTTTTCTTATAAAGCTGGGGTTCCTGAAGATTCTTTTAATAGATGAATGCCATTATTTATTCTCAAATCCAAACAGGGTACGAAGTTTCCCTTTCCCTTCACTCAAGGTCAGGTGAGGGAATGCTTCTCCCTGAAATTGAAGCCAGTAACAGGACATAAAACTACGGTGCTCATCCTTAAGCCCTTTCTTCTCGGTGTCTGCTTAGCTGTAATCATTAGCTAAAAATAATATGCAATGAACTGTATTGTATATAATCTGAGCAGCATTTATATATGCACTGATTGTAAGTGTTTAGTTATATATTGCATGTATTTGCAATTCAGTATATTGATCTTCATGAAAGCTTTTAAGACCTGTGTTCCACAGCCTGGAAACTAAAGGTCAAACATGACCAAAATTAAAAAAAAATAAAATAAAGCTCAGGATTGTCTTTATGTGTTGGCCAACTTTATGAGCAAGTAAGACATCTGTTTGTCACTTTGTGCGGGGTAATGTTGAAGTTACTTATGCTAATTAACAAAAATAGTTTCTCATTTCTTAAAAGCTTATTTGACAAGTATATAATTTCATCTAAAAGAGGCAGTCTGTTTTTCAGTGATGTTTAATATTGAATTTCTATAGTAGTTTTACTAAAGATTTTAAAGTGTATTTCTAGTGGTTTGGTAATTTTATCTAAATTGTTTTGTTAGTTTTTTAAATCATTAATTTTTTTGTTATATCCATAGTCTTGCTGAAATTAGGTTTTTCAGAAATGTTTAGTTATCTTTTTTTGTAGGGTAAGACTAATGCAATTAACATCGGGCATTATTCTTCTCCTTTTCCATTACTTTAGCACAAGTTGTTGTTGAAAAATGTTGGGAGTTGCAGTGCGACTCCTGGAGCCACTCCCTGTGTGTTGTACCCCCTCCAACGTGGTAGCCTCTGCCCCAATGTTCAGATCAAAAGAAGTTTCAGTGTAAACTACAGAGTAGGGTTTGGTCTGTCAAGGATAGGAAAAAAATTGGCGAATACTTGTATTTCTGTGCTTTAAACACAAAGGTATGTTGCATCAGGAAATCTATCTAAATAATGCTGAGTTTTAAGTTTCCTGCTGAAATTTCTGTGGGGAACCCTGTATCAAGTGATTGGCAAGGTGTAATAGGGAAGTAATTGTGTGTGGTTTAATAAATGCATATCGCAGCTTGTTGTGGGGGGTGGGTTTTTGTTTTGTTTTGTTTTTTTCCTGGACTAAGTAAACCTTGACAACCGTATTGCAACTTAACTATTATCAGCCTTACAGAAAGCAGGTTGGTGTTACTTACATGCAAGGTTGCATTAGTTAAAACTGAAGCAATTTTAATGTGTTTGAGAAAAAAAAAAATCTGAATGTGGTGAGTTTGGAACAAATTACCACAAGGATTTTGAATTGTCCTTTGGTGATTGTACAGATTTTGCATACGACAGTC
Organism: Gorsachius magnificus; assembly: GCA_034008185.1. Taxonomy (NCBI): domain Eukaryota; kingdom Metazoa; phylum Chordata; class Aves; order Pelecaniformes; family Ardeidae; genus Gorsachius; species Gorsachius magnificus. The sequence goes on from CM067095.1 coordinate 12,166,921, forward strand.
TTGAATATAAAAAGTTAATTTACAAGCTACAGGTTTTATATTCCTAGATGATATGAGAACTTTAGAAAGAGCTGCCATAAAGATTTGTCATCCAATTTCCATTTGTATTATAATAAGAAAAAGAATTAGCAAGTGGCAGTGGAGAAATGGACACTTGTCATGACACACCTACCTTCTTTTTCCTAATTCCAGGGCATATTCCCTTGTGGATTCCAGTCAAGTGTCTACTTTCCTGATTTCTATTCTCCTCATAGTCTACGGCAGTTTCAGGTAAGATTTTTCTTTAAGGTTCTGCAAAATTTTTCTTTTTCAAATAAAAATAAGGCGAGTGACTGAATACAGTTTATGGTTATGCCTCCTGTTTCATTGTATCTTTGTCAGACTGATGGCTAATGTAAATGAAATTTTTCTTGCTTCTGAAAGAAGAAGGGTTTCTGAAAGACATAATTGTATGTCAAGTTACAAGCACATATAATATAACTTAGTCCTTCAAAACAACTCTGCAAAATTGTATTTTGGAGGATATAATAGGATTGTCGAGAGAGATAGGAATGTAATGTTATCAATGATAGAATTTTATGTATAATGTTTCAGTGGTGGTTGATTCAGAATGTCCTTGTGATTGCAAACGAGTCTTGTAAAGCAGAGATTCCTGAGTCCCAGTGCTATTTACTTGAGTGTGAGTAACGGCTCAATAGAGAAGTGGGAAACACCGTCAGTGTTAAATTCCAGTAAAGTGACTGAGAACTGCTGCAGGATAAGTTTGAATCTTCAAAAATCAGATTTGCCCCACTCCAGGAGACTTGAGTACAGTTCAGACAAAGCATTGTTGTCCCTTTAGACTTGCAGCTTGTATTATACAATTTGTTTTAATGTAGTGGCACCTAAGGAATGAGATTCATACTGACACATTTAAAAAAAATAATAGCCACAGCATGAAAGTATTATTTTTTTTAAGTACAGCATGGTTTTCTTCCTGTTTCTTGAAGAACATTGCTTCATTTAACAAGTCTGTGGTGAAAGGCTATACATTCAGTATGAAGTTTCTGAACTGCTATGAGTATTCCTGAAATAGATGTTAGCCATGGTCATACATATGATGTAAGTCGCAGCTGTTAGGACAAGAGGTTTTAAATTGCCTTCATAAGTTAATAAAATCATATCATGAAAGAGCCAATTTTTGAGAAGAGCTGTCTGTTGTTGCTAGCAAGTATTAGGTAACAGCACTGCTGATGGAATTAAAATAGAAGGCCTTAGGAGAACAAAATCTAGAGATGATGAAAATTAAAAAAAAAAAAAAAAAAAAAGAAATAAAAGGTAGTATTTATTTCTTCAAATTTTGAGTCAGCCTAGCATATAGGTGAGGGACTAATCCAGCTTTTAACTATTTGAAGTTATGCAGTTGTGTAAAAAGGGACTATGCATCTGGCTGCAAGAAGCCATAGCATTTATTAAAATTCAATTGTGAAAACATAATGTGATATAAACCAGCAGGAGTGCTTGAACTTAAATTGCCTGCCCTTCTCAGAGCTCCTTGCTCTTAAAAACTTTCCCCTGCTGTTTGCCATCCTATTCCTATATACACACGCTCTTTACCATCTCATCCTATGATTTACATTTAAAACTGCTCACATAACAAGGACTGCAACTTCAGAACAATCTAACTTATTGCATGAAGTAGTGGAATGGCAATGGATACAAATCAATTGAGAAAATGCCCTGTTCTAGTCCACTTCCAGAAGACTCCAGGATGCAAACTGTTAGCTATTACAGACCAAGGTAGGGTCCCATAGTTTTAAAATTAATTTCCTAATTAATTTCCTATATGTAGTTCTTTTAGCAGATGTCTGAGCTGAAACCCACAGTTATGATGGTGACTTGGACAAATTCCCATTCTGTTTGGTCAGCAAGAGAAGTCAAAAGCAGTTTTTTCAGAAGAGTATGGTGGTGTTAACAAAGGGGTCTACAATACAATTAAGTTATTTTAAAAATTCAAGTATGGTAGTAAATTGCAAAAATTACATTCATCTGGAAATTGCTAAAGCAGTAAAATAAAAACTTCTGGCAAAGTGGGTGGATTTTCTTAGAAAAGTGACTTGCCTGAAAGACGGCTTAGGGCGCTTATTCTGAAATGGGAACAGTGATGTCTCCGTCTAGATTTGAGTGCTTTGCCTCAAATGGAGCTGTTGTAAGACAAAAAGCAAACAGGCCTAACCTTCATGTTGCAGAAAGTGGGTTTGGTTTCTGATTTTCAGTCTGAAAAGAAGCAAATAGAGTTACTGTGGTATTGCTGGCAGGTGACTTAAACCTAAGTGCAGTAATAGGATCAGAAAGAATTGGGTGGGTGAGTCATTAGGATAAAACCCACGTGCGTGGTGGATCTAATCTAATGCAAGAGGTTTCAGGGGAACAAAGGGGAAAGCCTTGGTCCACTGTCCTTATTCATTTGTCCAAAACCGAAACAAATAAAACCCCAAACCCCCAAGATGCTCAGAAGAAATGTCTAACAGACCATGGGTAAAGTCTGCATCCAGAATGAAGTTTATAGAGCTGAGTTCCTCCTTCTCTTACTGTGAACGAACAAGTGTTTCCTTCCTACCTTTGTGCTGGGTCAGGAGTTACCCCTTCAAGCCCTTCTGAACATCTCTCCCATATACATTCTGCCTGTCTCTCAGTCCTGGAACTCGATATACTTTATCATTGACTGCCAAAGGAGCAAGTGTAATCTTTTGAAGTGTTACAAGCTGTAAACTAGAGCGTGCAAGTGTACGTGTTAGTTACGTTTTTTTAAAGAGGTGAGCTTAGCTTGAAACAGATTGTTTCCTGTGGGTTCTTGCAGGACAGCCGCCTATTCTTGCCAAGTGCTTCTCTGTGATTTAAATGTTGGGGTTACTTTGCAGGCAGGTAACAGCTAAATCTTTTTCTATCCTATCACATACTCAGACATGGTCTCTCAGCTTATGTAAAGCCTGTTTTAACCCAGAATCTACCTGTTCAAGTATCTGCTTTTAAACCAAGCCGAATCATGGGATGAAACTGGTGTCTTCTATCTGTAGGCTTTGGGTACCTAAAATATTTGTGTAAACAAAAAATAGTTCAAATAGGGGCTTTATGGTCAGCTTTATGGCTTGACATTTACAGAAATCAGGATACATATGTCACAATAACATTTAGAGAAGGGCTGTGGAGTTCACAAGCACCTGCAGCCGCAGCACTGGCAGGGTGGAATCGGGGATTTGGACAGACCTTCTCACCAAATGGTACAAAAGTTGTCTGCACGCACAAGTGGGTGCACATAAAATAGCTGCTGAAGGTGAGATGTTCTTATCAGAGACGTGGGACTGGGGCATTCTTACTCCATCTAGGCAGCGAGAACATTCTTACATGCACTTTCCACTATTGTTTCCCCTATTTTTATTCCCACTCCAGATCTTGCATTGGAACTTGTCCTTGAATTTCACAGCAGTGTTTTATAAGTGACTACAGCAATGTTAGAGCACACACCATATTTCAGGCTCTCTATAATAAGCATTGAGATTTGATTGAATTAAACTGTCTCAGATCAATGACTGATTCTGTTTGTAATTTTTTATTTAGAGCAATTGAAATCTGGCAATTCTGTGGCAACCCACAAGTCTCATAGTCCCAGAGGTATTAAGAGGGGTGACTGTCCTTGCTAAGTAAGCAAGAATATATTGCATCTGCAAGCGGCTCTATAGATATATACTTGCTTTCATATCTCCTCCATTGTTTCATAAGAATATTCTCCTGCAGGGTTCCCCCGAAGCATTACTGCAGTGGAAGTGATCCATAGCTGAATGTGAGCTTTCATGATAATGATGTGCCAGCAGCTTACTCATTCCTTTGGCCTGAGTGTAACCCTACTGAGTGGTTCCCTGTGGGAGCCTGAGCCGCGCTTGCTTTGAGACACTGTGCTACAAATCCTACCAACTCGGACTGTGAGGACCCGCAGAATAAACAACTGTGTAGTTTATTGCCCCATGGGAGGTGCTGGCTCAATGTTGCCTTTGGAAGCCCAGCAGAAACTTGAACAAAAAGCAAATGTTTCTCAGCTTGTGATTTCTTTACAGTCCAGTAGTTTTCAGTATATCTTCTTTTACAGTATAATTTTTAAATTTTTTGGAGGATGTTTTAGTGATCGCTTCTCAAATTTTTTATTATGTTAGTGATAATTTGTAGCAGAGGGAAGGGCCAAATCATAAAATGATTGGAGATTATTCAGAAATTGTCTTGGATCTTGGAGCAGCTTGTGTTGCTACGTGAAAGTAACTTCCTAATTTATGCTTAACTTTTGAGGTAGGGATGTTTATAGGTAATAATGTAATAATTGCTACACTGTTGCAATGAAAGAAAAAGGGCTGAAGTTGTTATGAGCAGTAGCTCTAATGTTTCTTTCCAGTTTTATTTGCTGATAGAAATCCCTTAAATTATGAGTTGCCTGATGTCCCTGGGAGAATGATGGCATGAAGTCTTTGCTAAACTGTGCTAATTCAGAGAGGGAATGAAATGCTGCTCTGAGAAAAGAATTATCTTTTTTGGCGGAATCTTGGATCATGTCCTGGAGGGTTGTCAGCCTCCTCCTGGATTTTTATAGCTTGAGGGGAAAATTATGAGGCTACAATGCATTAATGGGGAAAAAGGAATCATGAATGAAGTATAAAGGCACTCCAAACAAGACGCAGAGCAGAGGGATCTTTAGAAGAACAAACTAAGAAGAACAGATTCATTTGTTAGAACTGTAGTGTTCTCCATCGCCTCTTTGTATTTTTGGTAACTCTTTGGTTGATGATCCACAATCTGCGTAGAAGTACTGCATGTCTGAGGCTGAAGCTTCCTCATATTTTGCCTGAGCCCAAAAGCTGCTTTACTTTCATACCACTGTTTGGGAGCACTTGCGTAATAGAAGTAGAAGAAACAAACCCATTTTAGACTGGAAGAACCTTTTTTGTTTTGTTTCTGTTTTATACAGTGAAACTGCTCAACCCCTCTTTAACATACCACACCTGTCTCGGTGATATAGACAATATATGTGCTTGATTTCTTGTATGACTGCATGCAGCACAAAATTGCTCACCTGTGCATTGCAGTAGGTAACCTATACACTAAAATGAAATAACTTTGATGCCTATAGAATTGTATAGAAGACTGTGGTGTATTTTTTATTTGTCTGACAAATTAATAGAGTTTGTTTACTTTGTGTAGTATGATTGGTCACAGCTCACCTTGAAAAGGAGTGTAATGCCTGTTGACCTGGAAGTTTTACTGAAATACTTGGTATTTGATGCTGCTGCAGACACAAGACAGGAGCTGTACAGTGCTTCTCTACAGCTTATTTGAGTAAATAAATCTGCAGCTAAGTCATGGATAACACGTGTATCAGAATGAGAAACTATCGTAGTAGAATGGATTGCTAGTATTTTTATATAAAATAACCTAGAATTTAGCAATAGAAATTATTGCTGGCCAAAGCAGACCTTAAATTAAATTCCCCCATTTCAGAAAGTTATGTCAAAATTTGTTAGAATATAATTTATATATAAATTAATATAAATTTATATATATAACCAGACTGAATACTGTAACAAAAGGGATAGAATGCTGTGTTATTTTTTAAATTTTTCTAACGTGTTATATAAAATGAAAAGATAAATCACTTAGAGTTGAGGTACATAGGGGAATGTTGTCAGCTCCTATGGATGAACTAAGTTGTATTGATTTGTACTATTCATTCAGAGCTTCCTCTCAGCATCTGTTCTGCCTGTATCTAAAATAAGTGTCTGGTTACTTTCTAGGCTTTCCTGAAACTTTTTCAATTAAGTAAGACCTTACATTCAGCAGAAAAGTACTTGTAAGCTAGTTTTGGTCATCATTCATAACATGATTTAGAGGAAGGAAATAATACTGTTTTAAAAATGAAACCTGATAGTTAAATTTGAATTAAAAGGATCAAAATGAGAACTTGGAAAGAGTTCATATACATCAGAGAACTGAAACATTCGTTGCATTTCCATCATGTTCGACACTTGCCAGTAATGCAGATAAATATCTTTGTTGTGGTTTGTTGTTAACGCTTGCCAGTTCAGGCGCTATGGTGACTAGTCTCACTATTAGAACCTGTGTGATTTGATGCCTCACCCGTAACTATAAGCATTTTTTAATTACTATTTTCCAGTGTGTATGGTGGGTTTTTTTTCTAATAACCAGCATTAAAGGGCTTTTTCAGGGAGAGGGTGCTGTGGTAGGACGGTAATGAAATCGTAGCTGATGCGCCTAAACAGGAGTTTGAAACTTGCCTGTTAAGTTTGCTTTGTTTCCTGCAGGTCTCTTAACATGGACTTTGAGAATCAAGACAAAGAGAAAGACAATAGCAGCGCAGCTGGGTCTTTTAATGGCAACAGCACCAATAACAGTAAGGGTTAGCTTTACTCCTTATCTTTCTTTCATCACTTAAGCGTGCTGCATCTTTTTTGCTTCAACCATCCATGTGTTTCAGCTATGTGGGTTGTTGATTCACCTGATACAATGGAACTGTTTTGCCTCAGCATTTACTTACCTTGCTATGCACTAATACTGCTATCTCGTTCATGCCCGTGAAAGCTGGATTTAAAACATCAACATAACATTTCAATAATGCATAGAAATAGTATGCCGCACAATTTCTCAGGTTTCACTGGAAATGGAAATTGCTTTACTTTTTAAAAAAAAAAAAAAAAAAAAAAAAAAAAAAAAAAAACACCCCAACCAAACCAAAAACCCAAAGCACACGGTTATGAGAAGGGAATCTAATTTCTTTTTGTCTGGACTGTGTCACTATGATGTATTAGCCAGTCCGTAAGCGATGAAAGATCTCATGGTATGCTCTCAAGTCCCTAAGGATGATTCAGCTTTATCAATAGAGAAATGGAAGTACAGAGTTCACACGGCTTTGGGCAACTCATTTATAATGGACAAGAAAATATGTGTGTACACACAGTCTATTCGGAGTGGGGATTAGCATATCAGCTCCTACATGGTGATTGTCCCCTCTGTAATCTATAAATAGATTCCAGGCAGCTTGGCCATTTGAGATGCTTGGAATTAAATTTTTTGAGATGTACAGTTAGAAGTAAGAAACTGTGCTGTAAATTCACACCTGAGTTTAACTTGGAGCAGTTTGCATGGGTATATTGTGAGAAGAGGCTCTAGGATGAATAGTTTCAGCAAATTTAGAAGACAGGAGCGAGGTATGGGAGCAGCCCTGTGCACAAAACCCTGAATGCCAAGGTTGCTCTGTAGAAATACAGCTCAATAATTGTAAAATTAATAATATATATTATTTTGTATGTGTCTCTTGCCATTTTTGCCTTTTTCTTTAAATATAGACTCTTGGAATTTACATAGTTGTCAGAGCACTGCTTCTGTTGACAACACAGAGCAAAGAGATTGCTGTGTTTGGTGATTCACCAATGAACAGTTGAGGCTTTGGCATCTGGGAAGTAAGAGAAGACACTCTGGGGCTAGGGAGTAAGCACATTAAGGGGATTAGCTGTCAAAATGATCAGAAATGACATTAAGAACTTTGACATTTAATACTGCAGGCACTAATTCCCATATGCCAAGGTGGTTTGTAGTATGTAATTTCTGGGGTTTTGTTTTGTGTGTTTGTTTCCCTTGGGAAGTTGAAGGGTATGTGCATAAATGCTCTTTCTCAAAGCAGAAGGAACTGGATCTAAATAACAGATTAGAACACAAGTATTTCTGTGTCTTCGAACTGTCATCACTGGACTATCTGTATTGTACCAGACCTCAGTAACAGAAATCCCAAGTTAATGAGTTCTTCTGCTTTTTATTTTTAAAAATTATTGTGCTACTTATGTTTAAGAATAATAGATCCATGACCTGAACTAATAAATGACCATACAGGAAAAGTGTCATGGCTTCCATGCTCATTGTTTAGCTTTTCTTTTATGGAAATGGTTAAATACTTCTGATACCAAGTTGTAGCGAGTTTGAGGGTTTTCAACATACTCAGATACGTTAGTAACTATGAGTTGTGTAGGTAACCCGTTATTTAGACAACTTGCTACTCTTCCACAGAAAAAAATGAGACACACGCTCACACACACGCACAAACAATGTGTGCATATATATACTTGTATGTGTATGTCTGTCTATACATGCGTACATACACGTGCACAGATATTCTGCTTAATAACTAAAAGCTTATCCTTAAAATCCTGGGACTGGAGAAACCCTGCTTCATACAGCAGTGTCTAATTATTTTGGGGTAGCACAATGATGTTAATCTGGTTTTAGATCTCATCTCGTCTGAGTCTTGTATTAATTTTTCATTAGAGTTTTGGGTACTTCTTATTAAGTGACTACTTCAGATGTTATTACCTGTTATTTTAATGCTCTACAAGTATAAGTATGTCTTGTATTTTTAATTGGGTTACTACTTACGGCTTCTTTTCCCTCCCACTCATTATCAAATGTAAATACAGCTACAGAGACTGGTTAAGTATTTGAATTTGCAGGGATAGGTGGGCTTTTCAAAGCCTGATCTTACCAATTTTGTTAGTAATTCTAAAAATTCATGGTAAAATATAGTAAAAAATGTCCTGTCCCATTATTAAAATCCCTAGTAAGTCACACTGCATGGTTGAGGTGGGGGAAATAATCAGAATAAAATATTCCAGTATCTCTGCACTCGGTTAAAATTGCTTCCAGCTATAAAATGTGAGTAAGAATTTTTGTTGGTTTTTAGCATAAAAGGCGATTATAGTGCACACTGAACTGAGTCGATAGTTTCATAAACAGGTAAATGGCTTGGGTGGGGTTTTTTGGAAAACTGCCTTTTATTGTTAGGCTTGATGTTATCTGGTGATTGCAATCAGTGATACAATTTCAGTGCATGGTGGCCTTCACCCAAGTGGAATTTGAAGCCATCGCACCCTTTGCATGAGCTCGGTCAGCCTAACACTGTCTGCAGCTCTGGTCGGGCTCTTCACCTCGTGCTGAGAGGTTACATAAAACTTTTATATGCTCTGTTCAACACATTTATGTTGCTCAGTGTAAAATAAGCAAATACATAATTGCTGTATGATTCCTAATCCCGAAATGATTTTTGTAACTTGTTATTCATTCTGTCTATGGCACAAGAGAAAATTAATAAATTTTCTTTCAACTTTCAGTTCTTGGGTTCTGCAAAGCCAGGCTGTTTAGCTGGGGTGTTCTCACACAGACTGCTGTGCATGGTTATGGTAGTACATGAGGATCCCAGAGTAAACACCTATTGCAACAGCACTGAAATGGAATATATTGTCAGTCCTCGGTTGTGTTGGTGAGGACAGGTTGACAATATGTGTGTGGTAAGAAACAGCCCAGGTTAAATGTCACTTGCTTTCTTCTGCAGGTATTCAAACCATTGATTCTACCCAGGCGTTGTTCCTGCCGATCGGAGCGTCTGTGTCTCTCCTAGTAATGTTCTTCTTCTTCGATTCAGTTCAAGTTGTCTTCACAATATGCACAGCAGGTGACTAAGTTTTCTTCTCTTTATAAGAATTGAAATAGAACAGAAAGCACTGATATAATATTGTTGATAAGAATTCTAATACATGTCATAGTGCATTTAAAAAAAAAAACCTCATCAGGTTTCACAGTTGGATTTTCATGTCTCTGTAGCTATTAATAAAGTGACAAGTATTATTTGAGAAGTGTTTTCCACTTACAGATTTACAACACCTACTGAACTAAAAATTGCCAGAGTTTTGAAAGATGCTGGATGTATTATTTTATGTAAAGTTCACTTGTTTATAAATCAGTGCTCAGAACTGTATGTGGGATTTCATAATTCAGGTACTTTATAGGATCATAGCATAACTCTGGAGATCCTATCCACAGATTTCTTTTCCTAGTTTAATTTTGGGTTTTGCTGTTACGCAGTTTTTCTTTGTTTCAGGGGTACTCCTGGTCTCACTAGCATTTTGAGTATTATTCTTTTGCACTGCCTGAATTTAGAACAAAAATGTCATTTTGTCATTTCAGTAAATACCAGGGCTTTGATGGCTTTGAAAATTTTGGCCTTTTGATCTTTTTGCAGTTCCTCAAGAGATCCGCTGCTGTTCAGGGTAGCAGGATTCTTCCTACTGCACCAAATTTGTGATTTTAAAAATTGTACTCTGCAATCCACATACTGAGTCTGTGAAGATTTTTAGACCCCTAAATACCCCTTATGCTCTCCTACTTTGTGTATATGCAGTGCAGGTGTTTCCCTCATGATGCAACTCCTGAGCTACGCATCCTCTCCAGCCTCTTGAACAGGGCTGAATGTTGAGGGTTGAAATCTAAATCTCTGCTCTTGACACAAGTCTTGAGACTCCTCTCTCTCATTCTGGAGGCGCGGTCCTGTCAAGCTCTGTTGAATACTACTTTTATAACTTTGACCTATGTCACATGTATTGTTTCCTATTAAAAATAAATTATTACTTCATATAAATTCTACTAAATGCTAGATTAGGGGAATATATACATACACACACATATAAAAAGATATTATAAGGGAAGATTTATGGCAAAAGGTAAATTTTAATTTGTCAAGCTTATTAGTCCATTTATTTCCAGAATGACCTTGACATTTGTAACTTCATTTGTAACATCTGTGGTGTGTGATTAGACAATATTGTCAGTGGGGCTTGTTGCAGGTTTAAGAGGATTGAGTCAGTCTGGATTAGTGCACTTGGGTATCTTTATTCTTGAGCCTGGTTTTATGATACTTTTGTGCTTTTCCTTGATCTTGCATCAGAGGGTGTCATTAAGCACAGGGGATTTTGGTCTCAGAACCTCCAAAATGCAAAGCTTTGTTAGAGCCTATATGGCAGGATGTGGACCCTGCTGGACTCGGGAACAGTGGGCCTTGGTCCCTCTGTCCCCTGAAGCTCAAGTAGTGCTGTTTCATGTCCTGTTTTTGTGGATTTTAGAGGCTGATGTGGGGGGACTTCTAAGTAATCGCTGAAGTCTGGTTTCTTAAACCCCTCTTAAATCTTCTTCCTGCAAAGATTTGCCTTTCAGGGAAAAGTCAGGAGCAAGGGTAGGTACAGCAAACAGCCCGAGGCCAGGACCAGCTGCTAAGCAGAGGGCAGAGCTGAAGAGTTGGCGTGTTGCCTGCAGACAGGAGTTAAGCCAAGGGATTGCCAAATGAATAATAGGTATTGAGACTAGAGGGACGAGAAAGCTTATGACTGGAAGCCTGGACAGTCAGGAACGAGACTGAGACTGGGCACTTGTGGGCACTGTGTATTAGTGTGATTCCATTTTAATTCTTACACTCTCTGAATGAGCCCAGCTTTGGGGTGGCAGCAGCCAGGGATGCCAGGTGAGGAGGCGCAGGGTTCCCTGCTGAGGAGAGCTGGAGGGGAGGAAGGGGAAGGAAAGGTGCCAAGGGCAAGGTGGGTGGGTCTGGCTGAGGGAGGGTCAGTCCCCAGGGAGCAGGGTGGGCAGGCAACGAGGCCTTGCAGGACTCGCACAGGGTTTGCTGTATGGCTTTCTTTGCCAAGCACCTCTGAAAAGGTTCCTCGTTCAGCGTGTGCAGAGTTGCCACACTCTTCATTCTTTCCCTACCCATTCTGCTTTTTTCCCTCCTCTCTGAAATACTGATAGAACCATGAGTTTTCATGGTGCTGTTTGCATACAGGCACTTTTAAAAATTTCCTGCTTAAATTAATTGATTTTTTAATTTTTTTTTTTAAATCTTCCTCCCACCAGAAGGGGCAGAATTGACGGGTGGAAAGATGTAGTTTGACCAAACCAATTTCTTTTCTCCAGTTGGCTTAAGCTGTGTACTAAAGAGAATGTTCAATTCCTTCCCATCACCTTCATTTGAGAAGAAAAAAAAAACCACAATCCCTTTTAAAAACCAACAACCAGCCCAACTTTTTAAGGAATGAATGAGTAGAGGACAGCACAAAGATTTGATTTGCAGCATGCAGAAAATGTCAAGCGACTCTTCCACTTTAATTTCAGTCTGTTGTTGCTCCAGCAGTTCTGGGTGCATGCTGGTGACATGGCTGTGTCTCCATGGCCTCACTCTTCAGCCTTTAAACAGTTCTTAGTACAAATTCAGTGCTATCATTTAAAAAAAAAAAAAAAAAAAGGAAGAAAAAATTATTATAAATACCAGCAGTTAGTAAATGTTTTTACAAATGTGTGGGTGGGATAAGTATGCTTCTTAAAAAAGAAAATGTTGATGGAAATAGTCTGTTTGAATATTTATGTATTTTTATTGTCCTGTTTTCAAAAACTTAAAGCACTGTATATTTTAAAAAATCTAAGTTGCCAGCTACCGGATACAACTTCCTTTAAGTTGTGCTGTGTTTCAGTAATGAATAAAGGGGTTTGAGTGAGATGGAGGGAAAAAGTGACTATCTTAGTTAAAAGTGGAAAAAAAAATTTTTGTTATGCTGACTTAGTCTGTCATATGTTGAAGAATTTTAAAAGAATCTCAGTTTGCAGTCAGTTGTTTTGGGTTTTTTTGACTCGGAATATTTGAAAGCTGTTTTTTTTTGCTGACATGATCATGAATAGCTTTAAGACTTTTTTTTTTAAGGTTTGGGGATGGGGCATTGAATTCCTTTGAGAGCTTTTGATTGAAGTTTGAAAACATACAAACAACAGAAGCTCTGCAGAAAACCTTGGAGCCTTCAGCTGCTCTTGCTTTAATAATACTGCAGCATATGATAATAGAACATTGTTGCAAGAGCTTTTTCAAATTGGAGGAACTTGTTTGTGTACTGTAGAAATTAGGTCTGAATGTACTAATATTACCTTTTCTTCTTTTTCTAGTCCTTGCAACAATAGCTTTTGCTTTCCTTCTGCTCCCGATGTGCCAGTACTTAACACGGCCTTGTTCACCTCAAAACAAGTAAGGACTTGAGAAATCTTTTGCTCCTCTTCTTGTGTGTTGCTCTTTTAATGAGAATTCTTTAACAGAGACTTTGGTTACGAGCATTAACCTCAGAGCTGATGTTTGTGCATATTTTTGTGCCAACACCATGTTTTCCACTTTGAAAACTAGGAAGCACAATTTTACAAGTCACACATGCTTGCCAGCCTGGGAAATGTGGTACCATTGCAGGGGACTCGATTTCCCAACAGTGTTTTTTAAGAAGTTTGGCTTATTTTGTCTGAGATTTCAGAGTTTGGGATTTGGTATTGGATTTTAATGTTTGTTGACATTGGACTATGGATTTTAATGCTGTCTCTTTCAGAGACTGTGGATACACTGGTGAAAATTACAGTTGTTAATGTCATGTTTTGAAACTAATTTTTTTTTACCGTGTGACTGGAGTTCATGTTGGAAAAGCACTGTCTTAGATGGTACTAGGAAATGGCATTCATGGTAACAATTTCAAGGGAGGTGCCAGGATTTACAGGGTGTTTTCCATCTCTGTAGTTCAGGCTTTACACACATTATTTGAATGTGAGGAAAACTTTTATTTTGTTGCTGTTTTGGTACCTATTTGTGGCAAAGGAACTTCCCTTCAGTTGTTCTTGGCATCTTTCATCAGCAGTTGAGCCTTGTTCCAACAGCATCCATTTTCTGTTCTTTAAATGGAAACATAAAGTCTTCGAGCTAATGTTTATATGTTGTTCCTAGGATTTCCTTTGGCTGCTGCGGGCGTTTCACTGCTGCTGAGTTGCTCTCATTTTCTCTGTCTGTGATGCTTGTCCTTATCTGGGTCCTAACTGGCCACTGGCTCCTTATGGATGGTGAGTATGTGAATTATGGGATTTTGCTACTGGTTTGTGCCTGTTCTGACACATCCAGTCACCTGGTGATGATTGGTGAAACTTGCTAATCCCAGTGGTTTGCTGAGTTGTAATATTGAGTGGTAGACTCCCTGAAAACAACCGCTGTCAGGAACATGCCAGGGTAATGTTTGGGACACCTGTTTTTCTGGTTTGTAAAAGCTTCCAAGGAAGTGCCAGAATGCTCATGAAGGATGTTCTGCACCTGTGTGGTGTAGGGTGGATCGCCAGTTTTAGTTAAAGATGTGTGGAGACAGTGGTTGTTTATGAATCATAACTTGATTTTAACAGTCTGGTTAATTTTTCTTGTTGCTTTTTGGTTCAGATGATCAAATAATTTGTTGTGAGACAGTTCACAGTAGCTGGTTGTCTTTGATCTCTTTGATGCTTGCCAGTCAGTGGTGATGGGTGAAGCTGGCAGGCATCCAGTTGGCTTGAAGGTGTGACTTTTTTTTTTTTTTTTTTTCATGCTGGTTGAACTGAATTCACAGCTTTACTGTTCCAAAAGGAGCTCTCCTCCTCCCCTCCTGCTTCTCAAATCTCTTGTGCTGCTCTGGCACTTACTTAATCACGTGGTAAACTGATTCAGCTCACTAGAATGGCAGCGTACTTTTTTTTTTTTTTTTTGCCAGGCTATTTTTCTGCTGCTGCAGTGAGATGAATTGGATTATTGTGCAGTCAGGTATGTGCTAAATTTGGCAAAGGATAAGTTGCAACATGATGGGATCTGAGAGGATGGAGTGGATGTGATAGCAAAGTGATGAAGAGGTAGCCTGGAACAGGACCTACGCTTCTCAGCAGTGTTGGGCAGCTAAATCGGCTTGGGACATCTCATGAAATGGCACCCTGAGGTGGTGATTGCTTGAGGAAAAATAGCTGGGACAACAATACCTGCCCTTGAAATTGTTTGTTGCAATAGAAAATATACATTCCATCAGCTTTCCAGCTCCTCCTAAATGAGATCGCAGCAGCAGAAAGTCTTAGCACTGAAACCTCTTGTGGCACCGTGATTCTTTCTTTTGTATATAGGCATTACGTTTCATTCATGCTTTTGCTACTTTAGAAGTTCCACCTGTTGTATGTCAGGGAATAGCTTTTAGAGTACCCAGATACTAAATGAAAAAAATGCAGATGATGTTTGTGTTAAGTGAGTAGCCCACCATGAGATCATGCAGTAGCTACAAAGCTAAATGGCGCGTCAAGTGTAGATTTTGGCAAAATTTGAAAAGACTTGTCTACATGGAGGTATCGACAGATGCATTTACTTAAAAATAGCTGGGTTTGTGAGCACTTCAGTCTGAAATAGCGGGCTTTGAGGTAATTAATCTGCAGAGTACTGAACTACTGGTGCAGAGTGGTTCCTGGGTTTTATTTCTCTTTGTGGTTGTTTATGATTTACTGAATGGTGTTGATACCATCTAGCTTTGGAGTATTTTATGGAGTTTATATTAAGAGCGCTTGTACTGTATAGGTAAGCCTCCTGTTGTTTGTTCAAATCCAATTAAATCAACGTTTGTCAGTGACATTGAACAGGGAACAGCGTTTATTGGGCTTCATCAGGGAAACAGACCCTGCAGTTTTGTTCCTCATACTCTACTGCTGCAACTGGAATCACATCATCTCTGCCTTGACCCTTTGCTTCTCTGGAACTGAATACTTAAGACCCCAATTAATCTTGTTTGGGGGGAAATGTGGGCAATAAGCACTGCTTGGTGATCTGTGCAAGACGAGCACTTGCCTGTCTTTAAGCCAGCGCCTGCCAGCTGCCGGGTGTGCTGTCATCTAACTCCTCCTCCCCGCTTGCACGGGGATGATCTTCTGTTTCGCGGTCGGCAGAAAATGGAACAGATGTTGTGAACGTGCTTGACATCGCCTGGGCCGGCGGCTGGAGGGAGGCGTGGTGTGGGTGTTTCTTCTTAACAGTACACCTCGGTTTTTCTGTGTGTGGTTTGTTGTTGTGTGGCTGATTCTCTCTATATGAGAGAGTTTTTCTACTTTAGAGCTGAGTAAAAAGGAGGGGAAATACTTCACGGTAATTTCCAGTCCTTACAAAATTGAGGTAAGGCAGTTCCTGACAGAACAGTCTTCGTTGCTCAAATGCTACAATTCCCCTGTCTGCACAGTGGTTGGTTGAACTGTTTCTAAAGCCAGGGGCATTTTACAGGGTAGAATGAGCGGACAGTTGTCTGCAGGGGGTTGTTCTGGCGTGTGATTATGTACATTTATAGGTCTTGAAATGCTTATTTCTCAGGGTGGATTGTTTGATGACGGAATCATCAAGGATGGTAAATCCTGGCTAAATGTTTTCCTAAGTAGTGGACATAGCTGGAGATGTACAGTGGGAATGCTATAGATGTGTGCAGTGTCTATCTATAGCTACGCAGTGAACTGAACAGTCACGGATATCCCAGGAACTGCTGCAGACCTTAACTGCTGCGCCAGTCGGGCAGAGGCTACTTCATGTATTCTTATTCCCACTCTTTAAAATACACTTTGAGAGTTTTATAGGGACATGATTTGATCAGAACTTCAGTGCCTGTTTCTTTCAAAGGTCAGCTGGCGGCCTGCGGGGGAAGGTTAAGCCTTGCCAGCTTGCACAATGCTTTGTGCGCCAGGCCCCGCGCCACCAGCGTCTTGGTGGTTTCATCAGTTCTGGATGCAGTGGTGCAGTAAAGCTGAAAAATACGCTGCATCCAGAGAGCTCAATCACATATGCAGGAATATTCTTAATCCTCAGAATACCCTTATTCTGTAAGGAGTGTGCTTGCAGGGACTGCAAAATTAATTAGTTCTGTTAATTGGAGGTTAACTCTTTCAGTTAGTTCTTTCTTATTCAGCTTTGTGGACCCACCGCCCAGCACTTCCAGCCCAGAGCTACCATTTGTGTGGCCGTTTTACCTTTTTTTCCTTCCTTTATCTCTCTCTCTTGCTCTCTCTCTTTTTTTTTTTTTTAACTGATTTGGAGTATATTTCAATGGACATCTGCCTTACGTTGTTTGTCAATGCCATCCATCAGCTTGGCTATGGATAGCTTTGTTTCTCAGATGATTTCTGGACTTTTTCATTGGAGCAGGAAGCTGGCTTCCATGTAGAGAGAAGCCTCTTGGTGGCTTCGCTGCACTTTGGCCTGTATTACTCATATTTGCTCTCGGGCATTCTTGCTTCCCTTCTGTTTTTTAAATTTACCAATATTTCTTAAAGCAGTTGCAAAACTGCGTAGTTATTAGCATGTGTATTTCACTGTCACCTAAAGGACTTTTTTCCATCTCCTTTTCTACCCGGTATTTGCTCAGTTTGATGGAAGTGTCTTGTGCGTGCGCCTGCGTTTTATTTCAGTGACAGAGAAATAGAGTGTGAACCGTAGATAAAACTTCAGGCTGGTTAAAATATTTCCACTTCTAGTTAATTATAACCTGGAAATCCTCTCCTAAATATAGGCTTGCTTGAGCTATTATTAACATTGGCTTTAGAGAAACCTCTTTGATTTAAGACAGACTGTTCCCTTGTATTTGCTCTTCTGCCAGAGGAAGTCTGTAACTGAAGGCTAATATTGAATTACTGAATGCAGTTCTTTTTCTCACTGCTTTGCTGTGACAAATTCTTTAAACCCAATAATTTGCTTACATTTTATAGCTACTTACAGCTTTGCAGCATGATTTAGGGTATATTTTAATCTGAGTAATTCCATTACTTTGTTAAAACTGGCAGTCATGACACAATTCTCAAAAGATAAGGTGGGTTTGCTGGGATGCAGCCCCTGGGCACCGCACACCGCCACGCTGGCCGACCTTTGGTGGCACTTTTTTCCCTTGAATCTGTAAGGAAATGTTACCTTAGCGTTTTGATGGAGGAACTCCACGTCTGGCAGGTGAAATGCAAGCATAAGGTAGTTTTACAGTTGCATAATTATAGTGTGAGAATCCAATGGTTTACTTGTAAATTTTGGCTTAGTTGAGTTGTCACGCTTGTGGGCATATACGTAAAGAATCAATTTTCCCTGCGGTTTCGGTTGGTCAAAACAGGATTAGAACTTTTTACAAATTCTGCGCCATATTAGACAAATAGATTTTGTTTACAAATGTCTGCATACTTAAGTGTAACCTGGTCCCAACAGGGCTCCATTATTATTGTAAATATACTGATATCATAGATGAAAGTTGATTTACTTCTAAAATTCTTCTATTTTTTAATTTTAAGTATCTCTTAGGGATTTGCTTGTAAGCAGTTGAAATATATTTGATTTTCAGTTGAGTACCTTTGGTAGCTAAGGCTAGGCTTAAAGAAGCAGGAAATCACACAAATATGAAGACTGGGATTTTATTTTTTTTTAGTGTAGCATCTTGGTTTCCTACCCTGACAAAATTCCCCTTGAAACGGAACTAACGCCTGAGCTGCGGCATGTCGTTCAGCTTGTTGATCTGGCTGGAAATTCGCCCTTGGGAGAGGGGTTGGGAAAAGACTTGCCCGTATTTTTTTCCCCCTTGGTAGGTAGGCTTTCACTCAGAATTTTGATATTGGGAAATCCCTGTATATCTGAATGATAATATTTCATAGTTAGTGTTTGGGCAGTCTTACACAATCTTGCCCGAGCAGAAAAATGGTTTGAGCAGGTTTTTGTCATGTTCTAATATGTCACGTAACCATGCTATTTCTGAATTAAGAGTCAAGGATTTTATTTATTTTATGCATTTACTAGAAAAACCTCTTAATAGTGTAAAAGTAGAGATTTATGTTTGGGGCACAAAGAGTTCCAAGTTGTTTGTTGCTTCAGTTTTTAACGGGGTAGTCAGTGTCTCATAGGGGAGATAAGAGTCTCTAGGACACAAGACATGAAAACATTTCTTTGTGGTGGGTAGCGGAGGTTGAGTGGAATGGGCAGTTGGGCCTGCAGAGGGATTTCTGCTTCCCTGGGAGCATGTGCACAGTTGGCTACTGAATGTGTTTTGACTTTTCTGACCTCTGGTAAGAAGAATTTCACTATCTGGAAACAGCAGACAGTCATCTAGTGCATGCAGTGCTGCACAGGAGCAAAGAGAGGCTTCTTTGGGGGTATTTTTTGTGGGGTAGGTGTTGGATGGGGTTGGTTTGGGTTTTTTTGGTTTGCTATTTTTAATGAACTAATTATGTGCTTGCATTTTGTAGCTCTGGCTATGGGCCTGTGTGTTGCAATGATAGCCTTTGTTCGGCTGCCGAGCCTGAAGGTTTCCTGCTTGCTACTCTCTGGGTTACTAATTTATGATGTCTTTTGGGTAAGTGTTTTGTTTGGTTTTGCTAAAACTGTTTTGATCCGTTGGCTTTATAATTGGCCTTGGGCCATTTTTACATGAACTGTACTAGTATGAAGTTGATGAAATCTGGCAAAGCCAGAAGGTCAGCTTCATTGCTCCGTTCTGAGACGTTAAAAGTCTGCAGCAGGATACAGAATGATTTCCTCGCTAATTAGTTGACAAAAGCAGAAACATGATTAGAATATTTCAACTCTGGCATATTATTTTAAAAAATAAATTGGACCTCAGATTTTGAAAGCCTGGTAGAAGATCAGAACAAGCATTTCCAAGTAAAGACAAATCCTTATCTACGCTTGCACCATGCGCACATGCCAACTTCCGATTAGTAGTGAAATCTGCAAAACGGGAATGCAAACTGATTTATAGCCAGTAAGGTTGGCATAAAACCTTACCGCGCGTTTACAAGAAACCTGACAGAATGTATTTTGTAATACTGAAAGGATTTTATTTTACCTTCACACAACACCAAGTGCTGATCCAGGGCAGCGCTTGCTGACAGCTCTGGCAGCCAGTCAGTTCCCCAGTGTGATGAGCTGTGGCGTAAGAGCCTGTCTGAAACAAGCGTTGCATCATTGCATTTATGAGTGAGCACCGCACTTGCCTCTTCTCTGCTTTCAAGCTTTCTTGTATTTTCGGAATCCTGTTACCTGCCTTTGTAGTCCTGGGCTACCTACTTGTAGTCTGGACAGATCCTTTGCCAAAGGATCTCAAGATACTGATCAATATCTTGATATCAGAAAGTATATTCCAGTTATTCTTGAGGATTAATAGTGTAAAAAAAATTCATCTGAATTTTTGAAATACGTTTTGTCTTTTATTGTCATATATACAATGTATGTATGTGGGAAATTGGGACAATATCCTTTCTTTTCTTGAATAAGCAAAGCAAAAATACATGTTGCTATATAATTGCAGTTTGTAATTTCTGATTATTTCCTTGCTCCGTAGGTCTTTTTTTCTGCCTACATCTTTAACAGCAATGTTATGGTGAAAGTGGCCACACAACCAGCTGATAACCCCCTGGACGTTTTATCCCGGAAACTTCACCTGGGACCAAATGTGGGTAGAGATGTTCCTCGTCTGTCGCTGCCTGGTAAACTTGTATTTCCAAGGTAAAATCAGCAGCTCTTCTACTGTATTATATAACAAAAAATTTCCCTCCCTCCTGTACTTTTTAGTAGCACTAATTCTATTGGAAAATACGAGCTTAGTTCCCTGTTTAGTCATTCCCTCTTTGTGATAAAAAGGTATGTAATGAGTAGTGAGGATTGGACATTTTGCATTTGCTGACTCGTAGCATGCAGAAATGATCCTCATTAGGTTAAAAGGTGGCCTGTTCAGAACAGGATATGCTTTTCAACATACATGTGAGTTCTACAGTTTAATGACTGCTATTGTAGGATTTATGGCCTAATGCTTAAAGGCAAAAGACCTGAGGTTTATTATAACAGAATAGTCTTGATTACTGCATAATTGGAAATGATTGGGAAGGGAGTTAGAAATTGTTCTAAGCAAGGACAGCTTACTGGGTACGTGCTGTGTTGGAGGGAGATTATTCCACATCTCTCTACTGCAGGGGTTCTGCAACGTCTCAGGTTTTGAACCAGCTATGCCTGGGCCTGCTTGGGCAGTCAGCTGCAGCGCGCCAGCAGTTACGCAGTAGGACAGGGTGGCACATTTACTCTGTTCTTGTTTCTTTAGATGTTGGGATGCTGAAATTACAGAGATTAGGAGTTGATTGTCTGCCATGATAAAGACAAAATTGTTCATTTTGTCAACTTTGCGATAACTTAATTTGGCTTTATTTTAATGAAAAATATCTTGGATTTAGGATAATGGGCAATTTTAGTTCTTAATCTACTTAGCAATTTGCTCTTTTCTGGGAGTCTGGTGAGACTATAATTTGCCATGTGCTTTGTCTGAATGAGGCCAAAGACCTGAGAAGTCCATAAGTTGATGTATCGCCTTCTATTAGAGGTGATCTATGTACATGGGAATGAAGTGCAGTGTCTGTCAGTGTTAATCAAACGGTTTGATAAAGTGGTCAGCTGGTACCTCCCATCAGCGCTTAGAAGAGAGGAGACTGAAATACTGAGCTGAGGGACCTGTTTCATTTAGTCACTTAAGAGCAAAAGCAGCTTAAACGCGACTGGTAGAAACAAACTGGTTTGGAACAACATGTCGGTATGTTTAAAACTGAGCTGAGGTGGTGGTGAAATCACCGAGGAAAAAAAATCTTCAGAAGCCAGCTTTTAGCTTCTACTACATAAAAGTTTGCCAGTAGAAAGAAGGGATGTGCAAAACAAAGCTCAGAACGGAAGTGGAGGAGGCTAGAGCTTGTCCCCTTTTGTCTTGGGCACGAACCCAATTCCAGCTGCTCTCCAGTTCCACAGGCAGCCACTTCTCCATGCTGGGGATCGGAGACATTGTGATGCCAGGTCTTCTGCTCTGCTTTGTCCTGCGTTACGATAACTACAAAAAGCAAGCCAACAGCGATTCCTGTGGTGCCCCAGGACCAGGGAACATCTCTGGACGTATGCAGAAGGTCTCTTACTTTCACTGCACACTTATTGGATATTTTGTAGGTGAGTAATTAGTTTAATATGGACAGCTGCTTAGTGAGCAGAAGTGGGATTGTAGTAGGTTTAAATGATGAAAGCAAGCATAAAGAGGCTTTGAGAGAACACTTGGTTATGTTCCTTTTTAATCCTCCTCTCTTTGGGTTTCATTGGCACGGTCTAGGGAGAAAAACCCTTCTGCAGTTTTCTTTTTATGATTTTTTTTGTTGTATTTTATTTAGAGGATGAAAGAGATTATCAGTGTATTATTGTTAGCAACTTTTTAGGCTTTGCTTTACTAGCATAGAAGGTGTCATAGCTCATACCTGGGTTATGGGAAACATGGGAGCTTCCGGATGCCTTATGCTGCATAAGAGTACATCTAGGTAATTAATCTGGGCGATTCTGGCATTTCTGTATTCTACTGTTAATGCTTATGATCCTGTGACATTTTAGTACATACAGAACATCGTAAGTAGTCACAACTGGAATGCTGTTTATGATTTGATGTAGTCATCCCTCTCCTCCCGAACATAAAATAGATTTTTCCCTACGGTCAGGACATGTGTGTGCATATCCTGACCTGCAGCTCTTCTGAGGATGAAAAGGAACGATCATACCAATAGCCTTCCTCCTCCCCCCCTCATCTTTCCCACTACGTTCCCTTCCGGCAAGTATCCAGGAAAATCATTCCTGGCGTGTACAATCCTTCCTCTCAGCCCCCCGTTCCTCAGGCCGGGGCCTCAGTCTCAAGAGGTGCCAGCACTGGAGTAGCACTTCAGTGGGGTACATTCAGCTGCCTCCCCTTTGCCTTTTGTTGTGTTTTGTTTGAGGTACTCTTAGCTTTGTCTTTGAGATTCAAAACTGGAGCAAGTGGCTCAACACAGCCTAATATTAAAATAGAGTATTTTTTCATGGTTTTGTTTGTTTAAAATCTGTTCAGGGATAGTGAAGCACAGATAAGTAACTTTTCCACAGCCCATCCCTTAAAATGGTGGGGAAGGGAGCCACGTGGGGATGAAATGATTAGAACATCCATACACAACCTAAAGGCATTTACAGTCACTTTTTTCTTTTACAGGTCTATTAACTGCAACAGTAGCTTCTCGTATTCACCGGGCAGCCCAGCCTGCCCTGCTCTATTTGGTACCTTTTACTTTATTGCCGCTCCTCACCATGGCCTATTTAAAGGTAAGACAGGATTACGTATTTGCAGCAGGAAGCCCTGGGGTCAGCTGGCAGTGGGTTCCATGCTCTTGCGCTGGGCGCCAGTTCTCATGCGGATGACGCGTGTCCGTAACAGCCCTGGCCCAGAACAAAGGTACCGCTGCTGTCGGGGTGAATCTTCATTTTGGAGGACTGAGTAACAGAGATCAGTTCCTGAAATATGTACATGAAGTACCAGTAATTACAAACTAACCAAATGCTGAAGTATTAAATACTGGTTTAATTAAATAAGTGAATTTGTCCTCGCCCAGCTGGTCATGAATGAATGTGTGCACAAAGGTCGAACAGAGATTGGAGAGGCAGATCCTTGTTTACCTCTTTCCAGTCACCTGCTCTGAAATTTTAAAATGCAACCTTTCCTGTTGCAGGGCTGTTGTTGAAAACACACCTCTAGCGCTCTACAGAGCGGAGTGTAAGAAAGGGCAGAATTTTCCACCTGCATAAATACTTCCTTCCCCATCAGAGACCCCTTTTAGGTAGATCTGCTGCAAACAAAGACGTTCTGACCTGACAGGGCCAGGACTGTCTTACTGTAATTTGCCAAACAGGTGAAGGATAGATTTGCTTTAAGACATGCTTGCAATTATACGTGCATTTTAAAATCTGAATTCTAAGTAGACTTCAGAGTTTCTGAGGGCATGGTCCTTCTGCCGTTTTCCTGCCTAGGGCGATCTACGTCGCATGTGGTCTGAGCCTTTCCACTCCAAGTCCAGCAGCTCCCGTTTCCTGGAGGTATGATGGAACAGACAGAAAGTGACCTGAACTTCTCCCTTGGTCCTTTTCACTTTAACTTGTGGCTTTGTTGTCTCCTAAAGCTGGACTGGCTGGTACTTGGGAAGGTACCAATTACGGGACTTGTACGAAGGGACTTTGTATTAGAAGGAGGAAAAGGAAAAAAAGCTAAGACCCTGGAGCTCCGTGTGACTCCGTATCTCCCTGCAGATGTGGAATTGGGGACCCTTTGTACAACTGCAGCCACTTTCCTCTTTTCCTCGCTCGGATGGATTAGTACCAGACTATTACCTGTGTGAGAGAGGAAGAGACAGACTTGAAACTGAAAACGGCTTGAAGTCGTTCAAAAACTTGTGAACACTAAAAGAAAAAACCGTTAGGCAAACTGAAGCTTCAGAGAACCCTCGTGGACATTGGGACCAGTTTCCTGCTGGACTTCGGTTTTGAAAAGAACTGAGACAGAAGGTCTTCTGTCACAATACTGGGGGGTTTTTTTTGATTTATTAAATATTTCCTGTGGTGTGAGGTTACTTATTAAATCCACAGACATTGAGTGACTTCTTGCAGTATACATATAAAAATTTGTTGTAACAAGTTACATTTCCACCCAGATGTCATGTTGCAGTGAAAAAGGGCACGATTTTTATACATATATATATACACACATATAGATATATATATGAATAAATAAAAAGGAAAACCTGCTAAGATCATGCTATGTAGCAGACAGGGGCTTGCTGTAATTTTTAGCATGTAGAGAAGTTTATGATGGCTTTCTTGTATATGGATCTACAATGAGCTGCTGTCCCCCCCCCCCCAACTGAACCTGCAGTTTAAAAACAAGTGTAGTATTTGTACTGACTGTACTCCTGGACTTTAGGGGATATTCGATTTTGATCAATGTAGCAAACTAGGGAAGAAAAAAGTTCAAACCCAACCCTGGGCGTTGGGGGGGGGGGGGGGGGGGGAGGGTGTCTTTTTTTTTTTTTTTTCTTTTCCTTTTTTTTCTTTTTTTTTTTTCCCCCCAACAGCTCCCTTGCAGGTTTTTAGTAGTTCCTTCTTGACCCAGTGCATGTATTATAGCAGCAATTGTCTTTGTGCTTTCTGATCATAGTAATGTATCACTTGTAAATACATTTTTTCTATTTTCTATTTTTTTGTATTTTTTGCATTTTGTTTCATTAGTGTGCTGTATTTTTTCCATGCCCCTGCCCCTTAAAGAAAAAAAAAAAAAAAAAAAAGGAAAAAGAAAACTGTCCTTTACTGTTGTGACTGGTTGGCGTTTGTGTGTTGACTGCTTTGCACCTGTAGCCTGTTGAAATGTGGATTTTTTTTTTTTTTTTTTTTTTTTTTAAACCAGCAGTTCCAGTTCTGTTATTTTATTGACTGAAAGGCTTCCCTGAGGTAATGAGAACTTTTGTCCTTTACAATACTCTACCAAATTGGGCTTGGGGAACTCTCCTGGTCATAGCTCTTGGTAGTTGGATGGATGCTGGTAACTGTTAGCTGACTGGACGGGAAGCAGGAATGTTTAAGGATGAACCTGACTGAACAGTAACATCATGTGGGGCACGGTGTCATTACAGCAGGTAAGGAAGCTTCAGTGAAAAGCCTGATCCGTTCTGCTCTGTCAGATGTTACAAGAGGAGCATATTTAGAGCAGAAGAAAATTTTGTCTGGCCACGTGTGTGTACGGTCATTAATTAAGCCCTTCCTCTGTTCTCAGGCAGGTCTGCCGCTGCTCGCAGGCAGAGGGGCTGATGGGGCTGATGGGGCCGATGGCCTCCGAGCTGGCTGCAACGGATCTCTGAGACAGGTACAACATCTGAAGAAACAGTGAGAAGCAGCGCAGCCCTTCACGGGGGCAGGAGGCTCCGAGATTTAGCAAGTGTGGGCGGGTGGGTGTGGCAAGGGGATGGTGTGACTTTATTTTTATTAATCATATCTTTCACTTAGTTGAAAGCATTTCCTCTATCATGTGTCTGCAACACTCGCTGTCAGGGAACTGTCATGTCTTAATGAAGCAAATGGGTTATAATTAAAAATCTGCTTTTATGGTTCATAGCAGTTGTTAGGTCCCAGACTTTCAGTCAGCTTGGGATAACAGAAAAGCATCAGTGTTCAGCTACACACCTCAAGGTGAATAAAATATTGATATTCAGGATATTCAGAGAGAAAAAAGACACTTCTGGGTTGTTTTTTTTTTTTTTGCCCAGAGGTTCCGAGCAGTGGAATAACATCTTTAGATCCAGTTTGCTACTGCTTTATCTTCCCAGCCATTCCACCCAATAGCAATGCACATCTCAGGTGCTTTCAGCTTCTCGGCAGTTCCCTCCTGCCTTTGGAACTAAAATAAAAGGCCTTTCTTTATTTTGCAGTGGCATTTTTTTATTCCCCACCAGGAAAGCATGCCTATGAATGATCTTCTACACTTAAAATGGATTCTGGAAAAAGTTCTAGGAGTGCTAATTGACAAATGCTTAGTGAGAATTAATTTAGCTTTCCAGAAAAATCTTGGCCTGCCTTTTTAAGCTGTATTGCCCTCCTGCATGCTCTGCAACCTTCTGACTTGCACTGAGGGAAGAGACTGAGCTGTAACTGCAACGCTTTGATGCTGAACCCACAGGGAGTGCCTGCTGCACCGAGCCGACTGCCCCACTTCCCCAGTGGAAGCTTGTACCTCTCAGGTGAGCAAAACGGGACTGAAAAGTGTTTGCTGCCCCTTCAGCATGGAACAAGAAAAGGAGTTTGGTGCTTTGCAGAGGTTAACTGAAGCGTACTGTTCCAAATACAAAGCTATCCCACTTGCAGAGGGAAAAGCATCCTCCTAGGCTTTCTGAGTAAGTGAAAGCTGTAAAGCTTTGTCCCACAGCGGTCCTGTCTACAACCACCTCAGCATTTGGGGGGATTAGAACCAGGTTCTTACCTCGCTACTCAGCTGCTGGGCCCTCTCTGTGCAGATGCACCTTTTGTCCTTGTTTCTTCAGTCTGGCTGACTACACATCTTCTCAGCTCAAGGTGAAACTGCACAAGCTGCTTTGGGTCCTTTGGGTTTCCAGAGGCCATCGAGGGCCTAGGGTTCCCTGTCCCTGGGGTCCAGCACAGTCGTTCATGCCGCCTTGGTTTAACGTTTCGTTGAACTCCTTAATAAACTACTTGGCACACAGCCCTGCAGTGGGATCACTTGAGCCCCTTCTTCTGAAAAGGTGTCAGAAAAAAATATTTCAGTAATTGTTTGACTAATATAAGCCTTCTTTGTAGGAAGGTAAAAGGATACTGGCAAAAAAGTGATAACCAGAGCCTGTTTATAGCAAAGTCATCAGGATACGGACCAGAATTACAACGTACAAACCTGTTAACGGTTCTGGAGTCGGTTTTGTGCTCTGTCTTTGTGAATAGTCAGCTTAGAAATTCTACTGTTTGTATTTTGAAATTTCCCTAAGGTCACGCTTAATCTTGCAAACATTATGAGTTCAGAAGTGACCTGGGGGTTGTCTAGCCAATTGTGTCACATTCAGAAGGCTTTTGCCGAGATGAACATTTCCTGTCTTTGAGTGTGGAAGCATGGTGTGTTCTGTGAGGGAAGGGGAAGAAGTCACGGAGGCGATGAGGAAATGCACGCTGTCGGTTGGGTGGCTGCCCCAGCTCGGCACTGGCCTCCTTGGAGGAGGAAGTGGAGGGAAGGCTCCCAAGTATTTTTCTTTTTATACAATTAGTGAGCGAGTAGAATTTGAAACTAATTTTTAGCTAAACAGTAGTAAACTGCGTTTTTCATTCACGCAACACCACTGTCACATTTTCTTATCTCTGTTCCATTTCTTCTTCCCATTATAGGTACTTTGCTCTTTTACTTCAGGATGTCTTTCAAATTTGGCATGTTTCACACTTTCCAAGACCCCCAGCATTACCTGAATGTGTGGCTGTTGCCAGGTCTGTGTGTATAATGAGGGCTCTCGACTTCTGCAAAACAAAATTTTAATTTAAAATTGAAATAATTTGTCCTGTTTTTCTCATAGATAACGCTGTCAGGGAAGACTACTGGAGAGGACTATTCTAATGGGAAAGCGATGCTACAGCCATTTCAGCCGAGTCCTGTGGAAAATTCTATACACTGCTTAAACTTGGAAGGCTGAGATGGCGCTTCTGGTTTTTTTTGAAATTGTGTGAAATTGAGAGGTGAGCCCTGTCCCGCTGTGCTCCAAGGAAGGCAGACGCTTCAGAAGGGGATCAAGACTCCAGGCAGCTCTTCATTCCTGGTAGGGGATGGGCCAAGAAGGATGTGGGTCAATGTCTGTGCTTCTCCCCAGGAAGAGTTAAACATTTCTCACCTGTGTGCATTTAATTGTGACAGCCCAGAACAGCTCGTCTCTTCCTTGAGTCTGTTGGGAGCTCACATGAAGAGACTGTGAGCTTTATATACAATATAAAATATATCAAATATAAGGTGAGGGGAAGTAACTCCTCCTTACTTTAACTGTGTTTCCTAAGAAATTATTCGAATTAGGGCTCCCCCTGCTTCATTCCCAGTCTGTTCTGTAACCAGTTTCACGTACACTTAAGAGCTAAAACCTACAATGCCCTTGAAAAGGTGTAGCTGTGGCTTATCTCCTTTCCCCACCTCTTTCTAATTTATGTATGACCTGGTTTTCTCAGCTCTGCGCCCCAACTGTGCAATGTTGGCCAAGTTTGTAAACTGATAAAAACATTTGGCTTCACCTGTAAATAGACCCTTTTCTCCAAGGAAAGCCTGGCCCTGCCCACACCTAGCCAGGTTAGTGCTGTCTGGGGGCGGCTCTCAGGAAGAGCTCCCTCTGTAATGCTGCAAAACATGTTTGTGTTCTGCACTTTCAGCAGTTCTGTAACAGCCCGGAGGAGCAGACGCACGTGTGGTACAGCCACAAGTCTCTCGGCCAGCAGCAGCAAGGAGTAAGCTCTTGGTATCTTGCTCCGGGAAAAGCCAGTTCTTTGCTCTCGGAGCTCTGGGGCAGGCTTTGTGCATAACTGTGCTGGTTACCCAAGCACTGCTGCAGACAGAGCTGTGTGGCAGGTTACCAATCCCTCTCCGGACCTGTGGCAGTGAGGAAGGTATTGGCAAGCTTTTGTTTAAGAGACTTTGCACCCTTAAAGCGTGTTTTTAAGTAATAGCAAAAGGGAACTCTGATGATAGAGTATTTTAAGCTGCTGCTAGGCTCAGGAACCTGATTGGATGCTGTACCTACACCAGTGATGTTTTTTATTTATTTTTTTTGTATCAGCTCCACCCTTTCTGTAAGTTGATGATGTGCAGAGTAATTTGATACAGGTTATGGCAGAGGTGCAGCACTCGGCAAGTTAGCATCAAGTACGCAGTTGTGAGCCAGGTCAGCTGTTGTACTGATATCAGAGCAAGCAAGAAGCTTGTTAATGAGGCACGCGGTGCGTGATCCAGGCGCTCCCAGAAGCAGACTCTGATCGCAGGCGCAGCAGCAGGGCATCTCGGTTGTTGGTTCTTAAGGTGTGTTCTCTGTCAGCCGAGGTGTTCATCGCTGTTCTCCCCCTTAGGCCAGCCATGGTGCGTGTTCAGGGGCAATATCACTCTGCTCTGGAGAAGGGAAGCTGCAGTCATTTACTGTTGGTAAGTGAAGGAGGTGGGATGTTGAAGAGGAGCAGGCTGAAAGCACTGATGGTACAGTAAAGCAGAGCTAAGAGAAGCAGCTAGACAAAGAGGGGAAAGAGTGCAGCAGGCATGGCCGAAGTGTGACTGAATGTTCTGGGTCACTGGGGATTCAGCTGGACTTTGGCACAAGAGGTCAGCAAAGGCTCTGCCTTCCCAAAGGTCTCACTTGTGGAGTTCCTGTTCCAGCTGAGTGGCTGCAAGAAGTGTAAGGTAGTATCACAGTCATAGGTATCAGCCTTCAGCAATCATCAAAGCGGTGATACAGGCTGAAGTGTCTGTCTCTCCTAGAAGCTCTCCATAATTTACAACACATTCACAGTCATCAGGATGGTTTCCCAGGAGAAGTACTCCTCCTGAATTCACTGCCTGGCTCTGTTTCTGTTAATCCTCAGGTTTGTGAGAGCAGCAAGGAGAAATTCAAGACTTCAAGACTGTGCCCTCTAGCGACCTGCAAAGGGATTATTGATATTGCTGGGACATCTGCACTAGCGAACACCCGCTGCACCTCAAAGCGGTGTCTAACTGCTGTGTGCAGGCCCTGGTGGTTCATGCTCCTGTCTCTTGTGTCTGGAAGAAAATACGCTAAATGAATTCACATGCGCATTAAAAAAAAAAGAGTGGGGACTTGTGGTCCTTTAAAATCAGGTTTTATTTGTCTTCTCTGCTTTCTTATGCGTAATAGAATCCTCCTGGTTGTCTCCACACAAATCTAAATAAATGGCACCACAGGAAAATAACCATTTACCTCTAGAGTACTTGTCGTTTGGACAAGGGGGTGGCCCATACAGGCAGTAGTCTTAATCCTCTCCATCTTAGAGCTTTTCTTTTTTCTGTTGAATTTTCTAGAAGTTAATTTCTTGCCAAAGGTAACTGATTGAGGAGATGTGCTACTGGTAAGGTTTTCCTGTGTCATCTGTGCATTTCCTTGTTGTTGCCCAACATGTAGAGATTAAAGGCTGTTTCTGCCACTTCATGTACTTTCTTTCCTGTTGGGTAGTTGTTGGTATCATAAAAGCAGCTCTGGGAGCAGAGGGGGTTTTTTTGTTGGTGTTTTTTTTTTTTTTAATCGGTCTCAGGCATTGCAGCTTTTCTCTCCTCTGCTTTTACACCCACACCTGTAAGTAGCCAAGTGAGCAGGCTGCTGAGCTCTGCTGGGCAAGATCAAGGGGTTTTTTTCTGACCTTTGTTTTTACATTGACACAGACAGCAACCACAGGCTGTGCCAGGAGCCCTTTGTGTCAAGGTAGTACCTGAGTCCTCCTGTCTGGCTCCTCTCCTGCCAACAGTGGGGAAAAGTGCACTGCTGCAAGGGTTACCTCAGCACAGCCTGCATCCAGTTAGGATAGCCACATCCCACACCTGAAATTCATCAAAGTCTGATCAGAAGAGGCAATGTAACCCCCAGCCTGGAACAGGATGCAGAGGTTGCCTCTCTCAGTGCCTCTAACTTTGGCACTGGTTATCGAGTACCACATAGTGACAAATCCTTGCACAGGCAGGGGCCGGGAAGCACACAAGGAGAGCTGCTGACCTCACTAAACAGCAAAGTCATTTTACTGCTACCAAACCAAAACAAGGCTCCGGGTTTAGGAAAAGGACCTACACTCCCCTACAAGGACAGGTTGCCTCCTCCCTCCTGCACTCGCAGCCATTGCTTGCAAAGCTAGGTATGGCCTTCCATCCACCATACGTTGTCCAAAGAAGAATCAGCACAATTTTAACAAGAGGGTCAGTTACTCATTGGTGAGGAAAACTTCCATCATTAGCCTTGTTCAAGAGGGCCAAGACTTGATTCCTGTTGTGTGCCGTAACGAGGCACTTTGGGGCAGTGTCTTTCTCTACTTGGCTTCTTCAGCTACGATAGGCCTTGAGCAGTTGACCTGCTATCACCAGTCTTTGGATCTCACTGGTCCCCTCATAGATCTCGGTGATACGAGCATCGCGGTAGTGGCGTTCTGCTGGCATCTCTGTCACGTAGCCCATCCCCCCCAAGATCTGGATGGCCTGAAACAAAGGTAGGTTAGAAAGGAAGCAGGGTCAAGGAACTAATTTTCTACAGAACACAGCCACCTTCAAAGGAGCTAAGCCCACTGCAAGCATAATTGGGGAGGGCGGGGATGACACCCTCACCCAGGGACGACTGCAGCCCATTAGCAATCAATCAGAGGACTAAACAGGATTTGAGCCAGCAATATACCGATGACCCAGAGAATGAACAGCTTCAGAGGTACTGTTAGTGACCCACATTCAAATAAGACACACTTGTTAAGGACGGGGGAAATAAATGCAGATGCCAGAGGTCCTGCTCCATTTGCTCACTATGTTGTGAAGTTACTACTAGTCCTGACTGCAGCAGCAGGCACAAGATGACTTTAATAATACAAGTGCCACAGGCCAGCATAAATCCCAGCACACATACCCCACCACCACCCTATGGCTGTGCTAACCAGCTTCAACCAGAGGGGTTAGTTTGTTGGGTTTTTTTAAAAAAAACCACAGTAAATTCAATGCTGCCTCCCCCAAGCACTTGTGCAACAACGCAGTCTCCCTTTAGCATGTGTACATCAGAGATGCCAAGTGAAGTAATTACCTGATGAGCGATGGCTGTTGCAGCTTCTGATGCAGCCAGCTTGGCCATCGCTGCTTCCTTTGGGGAAGGAAAACATCACTGAGGGTGCAGCTATCACAAAAAGGAACACCTCACTTGCACGGAGCTGGAAAGCTCACAGACCAGCTGTGCAGAGAGACAGGACTGATCATTGGTGCCAGCTGACTGGCCACCCCTCTCCCCCTGGCTAAAGCCAGGACTCGGCTCAGCAGGCTGCCTGAGGTTAGGCAGCAGAGTCCAATACCTGCCAGTGGGTTAAACACTGACAGTGCTGGCTGGGCAGGAGCTGAAGGCAGCCATGCTGTACATAGCGTGGTTTCTTGCCTTGAGCCTGTGCCCAGCGCTGTCGCTGCTAGACAAACGCAAGGTTGGAAATACCTTTGTGAAGGGCTTCCCATTGTCTTTCAGCATAGCAGCTCTCCAGGTCAGCAAGCGTGCACCCTCCAAGGCCACAGCCATATCTGCTAGCTTAAACTGCAACGACAGACACTGCCTTTGTTCCAGACAGCAGCCTATGCCTGCACAAGAATGCAGCGCAAGTCTCCCACTGCTGAGGCCAGTATTGCTAGAAAAGGAGTGCCTCCTCCCAACCATCGGCTTGAGCAGTGTTTGAAAACATAAATTATTACCTTGTTTATCCCAGTAGACAGTGCAAAGTGTGTCTGAAGCCACGCCTGAGAGCACACGAACCTTCCACCCGCACCAGCAAAGTCTGCAACTGCCCTGTCCGCCCAGCTCGTACCTGCACTGCCTGTAGCTTTGTGATGGGTGACCCAAAGGCCATTCTCTTTTCAGCATAATCCACAGCACAGTCCAGAGCTGCCTGCGCTATTCCAAGAGCCTGTGAGGCGATACCAATCCTTCCTGCATCCAGCGTTTGCTGCAAAAGACAAAAAAATGTGTGTTACATCAAGTCGTGCTTGATCAAAAATAGGACACACATTTCTGCTCTTGCTGGGAAGCTGCTGTAGCCTTAGCATCCTCTGGTCAGACCACCTTGATTCAGAATATTCCTCGTTATGCAGGAAGAGAGAGCTATAAAATGTACTGGCACTGCAGAGAGAAGACGGGGTACACAAAGGAAAGCAGAAAGGAGAGGTATTGAAAAGAATTGTTGTTAGCTGGGTTAAAAAAAGGGGGGGGGGGGTGCAAAAAAAGGCAAACAGCACAATGAGGAGCATCTCTGGAAGGGGCTGAAAAGAACCCTTCAGCTGGACCCCTGGCTCACTGCGCAGCTCATTTCACTATAACTGGAAAAAAAAAAAAGGAAAATCTGGTCAGTTTTCCTCTTTGCCCTCATCGTTAGTACAGACACACCTAAGCAAGCATTTTTCAAAATGACTAGTGAATTGAGTCAATAACCCAATTTACCTGAAACACCTGCCCATTAGGCTTTAACTCCTTCCCTGCCTCACTATGCACTCGAAGAATTTACAGCACAGTGAGAAAAGGCTTTGTTTTCTCAGCCCTGGGCTGAGTGTCATAAAAAAAGTCATTGGTGACTGATGCACTCTTTTAGTTGTGGACATAACGGAAGGGGCTGGTCTCCAGGGAGCACAGCCTTTTTGAAAAAGTCAGGCCAACAAATGGTGGTTTGCCCCTGCAGAGAGAGCAGTGAAGGCTTCCAAGGGGAGTGCATCACTGCAGGGAACCTGCCGTTCCTGGCTCTTCCTCAGAAGTCACACAGGTGCCATAACATCCACCTTTAGATGCTATCCAGCAGTTGTCCTGTGCCTCCAGGACTGCTTTCCTCTGGCAAAGTATTTAGGGAAAAATGACGTGTTTTCTCGTTATCTATGGATACAGAGTGAAGGAATAGAGGGTTGGGAGAGGAGAAAAATTAAAATACACCAGCCCTGCTCACACAGCGCCTCAGCAGTATCAGCATTCCTTCATCTGAGAACCGCCACATGGAGTCTATAATAAAAGTGCTGTCAAGGATCTATGGTAAATTAATAATTCATCAAGCCCTATGAATGATTTCTCCCACGTTGGCAAGAGGGGTCAACTGCTTAATGTTAAACAGAACAGCTTATGCCAACAGTTCTCACCAAACTGCTCCTAAGTCTATAAATAGGTTTGAAAAGGTAAGCTTGGGAACTACAGCTTTACACAACCACAGCTGCACCCCAATCCATCTCTTACCATGGCAATTTTGAAGCCCATTCCCAGCTGCCCCAGTAGGTTGGCCTTGGGTATCCGACAGTCCTCAAATATCAGGTTGGCAGTGGAAGAGGCTCGGATTCCCAGCTTGTCTTCTTTCTTCCCCAGTGACAGCCCAGCAGTTGGCATGGGAACCAGGAACGCGCTAATGCCCTGCAACAAGACCCATCCTCTTAGGAATGGTGCCAACTTCCCCACTTACCTGGGTGTGAAGAGGCTTCCTCCAAACATTTTTCACAGGAGTCACATGTCCAGGTAATCGGGAGAAGGGAGGAGAGAGCTGACACAGAACAAAGCCAGCACACGTCAGCCCCTCCTCTGCTCAATGCCTGCACCACGCTAAATACAGACGCCCCAGAGCCTTTTCAAAGTGCTTCTGCACAGCTCCTTTACTCCCAGCCCTTTTTCCTGACTGTCCCACTGAACACACCTTGTGCTTCAGGGATTTATCTGTAGTAGCAAACACCACAGTGGCCGAGGCGTCCCAGGCATTGGTGATCCAGGCCTTGGTGCCATTCAGAACCCACTCGTCACCATCCAGGCGTGCCACCGTGGATGCCGCACCAGCGTCACTGCCATTTCCTGAGCAAGGCACCAGCAAACAAAACTCAGGCAATCATTGGCAGTCTGGGCCACAAACCCACTCGTGCCCCCCCCCGCCCCATCAGCTCATGGCACCCCTTGTAACTGTGGTAGTGACGGCACTGTGCCTGCCACAGGACCCAAACAGGACGGGAAAAGGCCCACATGTCTAAGATGCGTCCATCTCCAGAGCTCTGCTCTCAGAGAGGGGATGAAAATTTTCAGTGTGGACTACAAGGATGGTCGTTAATACCTTGGGCACTAAGACTTCATTTACACAGAATTGCTATAAACCACTTTTCTACAAACTGCTACAATTTCACAGACCTAAAGCCCATCCTAAACCTGACTAAGGAAAGAAGCTACCCTACGTTCTTTGTAACAGGAATGGTAACAGTCACATCACCTGGTTCACTAAGAGCAAAACATCCAATTTTCTCTCCGCTGGTGAAGGGAGCAATCCACTTGTGCTTCTGTTCTTCAGAGCCAAACTTGAGTATTGGCCCTAAATACAGAGACTTTTGGAATTGAGAGTTGAGTTAGTGCCTCTTGAAGGTACAAGCCATCCAGTCACTCCCTAATGTCTAAGTGCTGTCCAACACACCAGAACCCACCATGGGAACAGATCCCATTTCTCCCATACACTCCTCTCCAATAACCCCCCCATGCCACTCAGTTCCACGCCTGTCCCTCACACACAACACTTACATTATTCACGCTGACAATTACGCCTGTGGACGCACAGCCCCTGCTGATCTCCTCCACAGCAATGGAATAGGCCAGGTAGTCGAGGCCTGCTCCTTTGTACTCCTCCGGCACATCCATAGCCAGCAGCCCTAAGCCACCCATCTTCTTCACCTGCACAAAGGGCATGGAGAAGTAAGATCCTCTGCACCACCGGTATCGCAGCAAATACATGCAGACACACAGAGGTAAAGACAGGTCATAGCAGGACTACAGATGGAGGAAAAGACGCGCACAACTCCTGGTGAAATGGGAATCTGACAGAACAAACTGTTAAGTGTCCCCAGGTCTTGATGACTTCCACAAGAGCTGTACACAGTCACTGCTGCCTAAGACTAGGCTCTTGATCATTTAAAGAGTACCAGGAAGGAGGAAGCCTTTTGAAGGTGAAATAGGGAGATACAACCCCACCAGCATTTCCTCAGCCTCCCACCAAAGCTTTTCCCCTTGCATGTCTCCTGTCACAAGGAAGCTCCCAATGGGAAATCCAGCTGATAAAAATCATTAGAACTTTTCCTTTGAGTCTGCTGAGCTTCAGCCTAGGACTGCGCAAAGAAAGAATTTTACAGAATGAATAACCCACCAAACAATTTGCAATAAGGTGATTTTTTCCATGCCCATTAAAGCCAGGTCTTGCTTCCCAGAGAATTTAATTGTTGGTTATGTTCCAAATTATTCCACCCCAAGCTCCTCAGCTGGACCCCTGGCTTCTTAACCATAAGCTCTTCAGAGCACAGACTGTCTCGCTCTAGATCTCTTGTTAATGTCTGGCAACATACAAGAGAAAAAAACCACCTCTCCTCTGTTTTTATATTTAAGATGTCAAGCTTTTGGTCTTGCAGAAATAACCGTATTACCAGCCTCTGCTTACTTTAATAGGACCCAGGAGGAACTTTTAGACAAGTATTTTCCCTCATGTATGGGCACTCAAAACACTAGTCCTTCACATCAAATCCAGAGGATGAACAAAAGACAACTAGTTCTATGTATGTTGCTTTATCTTAATAAACACTGTTTGCATTTTCAATTTTCCCCTACACATTCAAGTGAAAAGATTCAAAACCAAATGTAAAATTCTCAGGTAAGAACAGGAAAGTAGAGAGGAAAGTGTTTTCATCCTTAAGAGTACCATTTTCCTGGCTATCATCTTCCTTACTCCTTAATAGAAAGAGGGGCGTATGACAAAACTTGCATGCCTCTGTGCTTGCTTGGAGCCTTTTGGCTAACGTAAAAGTATGTATTTTTCTAGAGCTTAGTATTTCATTGCAATGAAACAGGTGAGTTAGTCTGCTCACCACGGCACAGAATGTACTGCTGGGTCTGTACTGCTTTACACCAGAGAAGCCACGGGTTTGACTGGAATCTCAATTTCCTTACAGCCCTAGAGGATGACTGACATGCATCTCCTATCTCCTGATCACTTCTTTTCATCATCTGAAATGCACTCAGGTCATCTACGCTTCCTCACTATAAACCATTTTTATGGCTATGTGCAGTCTATGAAAGTATTTTATTGATTTTATAAGTCAGTTGCATTACAGCCCACAGGGAAGTCAGTAAGAGAACTGAAAATTCAATGGCACTAAAGCCAGATACAGAGAAACACACATCAAGGTAAAGACCTCAAAACATCCTCTGGGCAGTACAACCTCCACACTCAAAGAACTCTCCCACAAGTTGATCTAAACTTCAATTTCCTGCAAAGCCGAAGCTTAACATACATTTTGCTTCAGGCCCAGGTGGTCCTCCACAGCAGCAGAGGGAAGTCAGGAGATCAGGGCACCTAGATTTCCTTCTTTGTTTTGCCATCAGGATACCATGCTTTGCATGAGCATTTGTCCTGTACCTTTGAAAGCAATGCATTTTCCCTCCCTGGAGGAAACTGTAAGGTTTAAGTAATTGAGCTTGCACTTAAAGCAAGGTTTATGGTTTAGAGTTGGACTTGATGATCCTAAGGGTCTTTTCCAACCTGAATGGTTCTATGGTTCTAAGTCAGGCTCTGAACGAGCCAGTCTGCCTCTCTCCTGCCCATCTCCCGGCGGGAGCAGCACGCACCTGCTCGGCCGGGAAGCGGTGTTCCTTATCCAACTGAGCTGCCAGGGGCATCAACTCCTTTTCTGCAAAGTCCCGGCACGTCTGACGCAGCATCTGGTAGGCTTCTGGCAGCTCTGCTGACTGGTACACAGTGTGCAGTCGGCGGAGGCACCCGAAGGCCAGCGCTGAAAGGAGAGAAAGGAATTAAGCGCCGTTGTTTCCCTTCACAGGAGGTCCCGGCCCAGGCGGGACTCACGCAAGGCGGCTGGGGGCCTCCCCCGAGGGACAGCGGGGGGGGATCTGGGACGGCAGCCGGGGCACAGCGGGCCGGGGGCTCAGCTGAAGGGCGGCACCGCCCCGCCGCGGCTGAGGGGACCCGCCTCAGGCCCAAGGGCCCTGAAGGGCACCGGGGCGCCGCCTCCCGCGCAGGCCGGGCCCCTTCCCCCCCCGGGGGCGCGAGGAGCGGGGAAACGGCGCACGCGCAAGCCGCGAGGGCAGCACCCCCTGGCGGCGCAGCCCCTCCTCCCCCGACCCCGCCCGCAAGACCAGGCACCGCCTGTGCGAAAAGGGGAAGTTTCTTTATTACTATTGCTGGTGACAAAATCACGTTTATACAAATACATCGGCACCCGGGCGCGGCGCCGCGGAGGGCAGGGGGGCCGGCCGCGCCCCGGCAGCGGAGGGGCAGGGCCAGCACGGCCGCCAGGGCCTGCTCCCAGGGGGGCAGCACGGGGGAGGTGGACGCGCCCGCAGCCCAAAGGCCACACTGTGAGAGATACAAATCCATGTCCGGCAACAGCACTGGGACCCAGGCAGACGGAGACGGCGTTTGCTGGTGGTCGTTTTTTCCCTTTGCTGCAGAGGAAGAGGTGATGACTCGGCCAGGCAGCTGTCCCTCAGCCTTGTCCTCGTCACAAAGCTACAAGGAGCGGGCAGCGTCCGAGCCTGAGGATTATTACCCCAATACTGGGGTAGCACAAGGCTCGGCAGCTCAGTGTGACAGGACAGCAGGGCAGAGGCAAACACTGGGAAACAGCTGAAGAGGATGTAGTGAAACACAGAGCCAAGGAGTTACCACGTTTGGAACTTGCTGCTTCACCATTGCCACCTTCCTCATTCATTTCTGCCATCCAAACACTTGTTTTATTCTTCCTGAACTCTCGCATAGGCGGAATAAACATCCTCAAGCACCAGAGAGGAGGCCGCTGCTGCTTCTCTGCAGCAACAGACATTGAAAATCCTAAGGAATACACACAAAGGAAGACAATTCCTACCAAAAACTGAGGACGTGGACAGCAGTACCCAGTCCATATGACAAGAGATGACCTTCCTTCACAAGGTGCAATATGTATTCCTCAGTCATTTATGAAAATAGCAGTCCAGGAAGCTTGTTTGCATGGATCCAAAGCACGTGCCTCAAAAATGTGAAAAAGAGGTCCTGGTCCTAAAAGGACAAATACTGAAAAGATTTAACATGACTTCGTGGATTTGGTCCCTTTTTTTTTTTTTCTTATAGCAGAACACAGTATGATCCCAACTCGTTTTCCAACTCAGCACAGGGCCTGAAAGAAGCTGTCTGCACAGACACCTTTTCCCTTGCTCAAACTTTAACCGACACTGAAAGCATCTCCCTTGCACTCAGCACTTGGCTAGGACAGACCTTCCACTTGACGAGGGTGAGATCTCACTGGAATATCTTCCTAGCTCACTGGCATGAGTATCTCTGACCCATCATTAAAGCATCAGAGCACACAATCCAGAATGAAGTTGCTCCATTAAACCGTGTTTACCAAAGACATCATCCCTGCCGCAAAGAGAAGACACTTTATAGAAGGCGTCTAAGAGAAAAGGAACCTTAGGGAAGTGCCAAAGTGGGGACAGGAGTTTGGGAATTCCTGATTTTTTGGATTACAATCAACTTTTTCAGTGCTGGGTTGCCCTCTTGTAGGGACTTCTGTTCTGCAGCATGCTTTTTGGGCAAAGACCTAATTTAGCAAAGCAAACAAATTCAGCTAGAGGCTGCTAGTGCTGCCTGCAAGCCTTCCCATTTCCCCCCAGTTCTCCTTCTTTTATTGCTGAATAGCTGATACATTCACCAATGGGAAAGCAACTGCTTCAATGCTTTTTTCTCATCGCTACTAGCGGAGGTAATGACTAAAGACAGGAATCCACTTTCCTATAAGCATCAAATGCCTCATTTACATTTGGCAGAGTGCGCTCCTGCTCTCAGTTGCATGCTGCAAAGCAGCGGCTAGATGGCACCCACACCCCGACGAACACCCCGACTGCGCGGAGCTGCACACCGCCTGCTACAAACGGTGCTCACAGTAATTTCTGCTGCTCACTGGCAACAGCCTGTCTTCCTTTTTAAAGAACCTTTACGCAGCAACATAGAAAATAGGTGGGAATCATCACACTCATAAAAAAAGCAAGAGGTTGCTTCATACAGAAAATGAGATAAAACTAGCATTTAAAGGCACCTGGATTTATACCACATACAAATTCAGCTCAGTACGCTAAAATTTCCCAGGGAATAACTAGCAGGTTCTTCAGGCACTATCCTGAGCACCTCAGGATAAAAACCACACTTCCAGGCAGTTCTGCCTTGTCACAACTAACTACCCACTCTTCCATAAAGACAAACATTTCCTACCTCACCAGCACAGCACAAGGCTTTCTGAAGACAATCACTGCAAGAGGCATCGCAAGCTCCACCTTACAAGCAGCTTTATCTAATTCTGAAATAACTAAACAAGATTGCCTAAGTGCCTTTGGAGATACTGGAGGGGACTGATGGTAGCAGAACTGTTCTTCATCTTTCAACCATGCAGACCTTGCCTCTCTGCATTCCCAAGACATTTGTTGTGGTTGCTCATGATTAACGCTCCACCCTGAACAGGTCATTTGTTGTGGTTAATCATAATTAAATACCTTCCCAAGAGCTGGAGATTCTTTCATGGCTGCCACCCCACGTACTCTCACTGCTCACCCTGATGCCAGCTGATCTTCTACACCAAAGCTAACGTCATTAATCTGCAAGGTAAAGGCATTGGTTTCCTATTGCTGTCTACGCGTTAACAGGCTTTTGGCTGTGATGCCCACCCCACTTAATCCTGCTAAAATATAAACTACACTGAATCTTACTTAACACAACAGGTAACCAACTGTATCCACCAAGGAGTTAGTCTGCAACTGTTTCAAGGAACAAGTGGAACTAATACTACTCAAACGTCTCTCCTATAGATGCAACCTAACTCCCATGTACAAGAGACACAACTGATCAGCCCAGCTGGGGACAGGAAAAATGCTAGTCTTAAGAGCCAGCAAAACAGGCAGAAAAGGGTTTTTTTTAACTGAGATTTTGCATGGTCAGGAGCTGGGTGCCAGCACGGCTTCTGGGGAGACATGGGTCTCCTCTTCCCACTGCATGATGCTATTCCCTATTGCCAGATCCCAAACGCAGCTGTGAGATACACCCTCTGGTCTGGCAGTAACTAACTCAGCAGAATTTACTAAGCCATAAATAAGCAGCTAAGTAGGCAAAGCAGTGATGGCAACTCAAACAATTAAAAAGAGAATCATATAAATTCTCACTTTGTAAGAATCCCACTCTGTAACACTGAGTGATCTGACCTGGGAAGCTTTTAGCTACTAATACCTCAACTGAAACAAAGCAAATGAGCTGGTACCACCACCGTCTCTCCTTCCAGCACCTCTGACCGATCATTCAGGTTTAACGTATAGAGAGATTGAAGCCTAGGAAGATCTGCTTCCTACACATTTTTCAAGTGATTTTCCAAGTTATCCCTTTTTCCCCTAAGCCCCACTAGACTGACACCTCCTCTTCACCCCAGCTAGACTGACCATGTGCTGTCAATCTAAAAAGCAATACATTCTGTAGCAAGAGCCAAAATTCCTACACAATGGGAAGCAGGAGAAATGGTAAATATAGTGAGATTAACTTCAGCTCTAAGGTTGACCCCTAAGCCCCAAAATTCAACAATTTGCTCACAAGAGCTCAACTAGAAATGCTATCAGACTGATTCAATAACCAACCTGGATAAAAGCCCTTTTTCCCTATCTTGTATCTCTAGTGAAATCTCTAGCAAGATACAGATTAAGCTGTTCTCAGGGGCAGCTCAGACCCCTAGAGGCAGAGGGAAGATTCCCACACTGCTTAGAAGCTGAATTAGTCTCTTATTTTATCTTTCCCACTGAGAATTTTGGGGTGCACCCTAAAAAGCAATCTCAGCCATGCTACAAACTAAACCACTGTGCACTGAAGAGATGATCTATCCAACTGAAGAAGAGATCTGCTCTTCAGGCATCACTGGCAACTGGAAGGGGGAAAATTTTCCTGCTGAGAAATAGCTTACCCAAACAATCTGAGCTCTTGAAAAAGGGTAGTCACCCAACAGGTGAAGCATCAGAAGCACTAAAAGTGCAACCTAACTATAAAGACTAATAGCAATCATTTTCTAACAGCGCCTCTGATCCATGACCTAACCAAGGTACCAGAAGGTAATCAGAAACAGAGAACGAGAGGCAGGATACGTTGAGTGGCGGACAGAGAAGTGTTGCAGGGGGATTTCCTTTACTTTCATGAGCTGTCGTCTTTGCTTCATGTTTTCAGCCTCATGCAAGGAGAAAAGGTTTGGCAAGAAGCCTTATTGCACGAGACAGCAACTCCAGACCACTCCTGGACATCTGGAACGGTTAACGGCAGCACAGCATCCAGTGGACACAGAATAATTACTGTCCTCCATTGTAAGCGTAGTCGGCCTTGTTGTGCATAATCAACTTGTTGTCCACAAAGTAAAAGCTGTCTGAGCGGGTCTCGTATGGATTTTCAACCATCAGACGGACTGTGAAAGAGAAAGCTCAATTACATTCAAAAGCCTGCCACACTCCACTGGACAGCACAAAGTCAGAGTAAAAAGGACTCTGCCACTCTGCTGGGTTTACCAGGCTGGTGCTCTGCCCTATGCAAGCAAGAGAAGCAAACTGCTCTGCTAAGCACGCTTCAAAAGCTCTGGCCTGCCCCTTCCTATTCACAGGACAAGTGCTGTCAAAAGCAAACAAAGGGGGATGGAGTAATCTCACACAGGACGCCCTTAGAAACTGTCAGAGCCACCACCAGAGCAAAGCAGCAATCACGTCTGTAAGCAGAGAGGTTGCAATCCACAATGAAAAAGCGGTGGCACTCCCCACATGCACAAACTCTGCGCCTCCTCCTGCACCTAGGCAGCCACAGAAGGGCCCACGTGCTCCTGCTCTATCCACCCCCTGAGATCAAACATACCCTTCACAATGTATATTTGCAGAGATCTTGGTAGGCTCAAAAACACACCCCTCGGTGAAGAGCCAGTTCTGTTCCAAAGCAGGAGGCTCAAGCCCTAACAAGCAAGGGCTGAAAACAGATGTGTGGCTACCAAGAGAACCCTTTTTCAGGGTTTTGTTATCTTCTGGGCTACACTGTTAGGCATCAGGCATGTCAGCCCTGTGACTCTGATCAGTTCTTGCAGCCTGTGACTTGACGACACAGGTTGTCTTAGGCTTTCATTTTTAATGAAGGACAATTTGCAGCACAAATCTGTAATTCAGTCAAGATTACACACAGCTTAAACCAGGAACCTGTATCTATGCATCCCAGTCACAACTTCTTTCACAAGTAGAGAGAGG
Source organism: Gorsachius magnificus (assembly GCA_034008185.1). NCBI lineage: Eukaryota > Metazoa > Chordata > Aves > Pelecaniformes > Ardeidae > Gorsachius > Gorsachius magnificus. Next base: position 12,210,001 of record CM067095.1, read on the forward strand.
GAGAAAATGAGCATATGCACACACACAAACAAAACACACTTCAGCATGGGAAAGGAGATACTTACTAAGGTCTTCTGAGAGCTGAGGGAATTCATAAATGTGTTCACATGTGTTCCTGCTACTGGGGATGCAGAAGCCAAAATCAAAGTCAAAGTTCTTCAGCAAGCGATCTCGGAAGTAATGTCTCTCAATCATTCTAAAGTTTGACACTGGCTTTTCTCCCACTGTGAATTCCACTCTGTATGCAGAAAGTAGGAAAAAACAGCTAAGACAACACGCCTCTCTTCCTATTGGGAAGAACAGAGCCTTGGACTTGAGGCTACACAAGAATGCAACAGATCATTCCAGAAAGAGAGACTTTGAGATTTGTACTGTAAGATAGGTTCTCTCTAGTCTTTGCTCAAGTTTTGTTATAAACTGTCAAGTGACACTTTGCAAACATCTCATTCTCCCTTATTTCTATGAACTCGTACTCACGTTGCACCAACAGTGCGAAGACGGAGAAATGCTGGGGTGAACTGGTAACGAACAAAGCGGCCTGCACTAGCGTCCAGTTCACTGTTGTCATCTTCATCCTCTTCATCTTGCTCTAGAAAATGCACCAGCTCAGTTATTCTGCTAATAGCGTACATGTAAAGTAATACTGGCTAGCGGGTATATCAGGACAAGCTTGGTATTACTTAGGCAGTGAACATAAAGGTCTTTAATAATTGGTCTGAGACTCATACTGGCACTAAGTAATAAAGATCTGCTATAACAGCTGGCGCAGCCTTGGTGGCTCCGGAGCTGAAATCTCACAGGATATCCCCCCTCACGATTGCCAAAGCACATGAAAGAAACTCTGCACCACCACCAGCCAAAAAGGGAAGATTTGCCGTTTGATAGTATTCCCCCATCTCATGATAATCACTTCACATTTTTTATGACAAGTTTTTCAGCAGAGGTAAACTCAGTGCTGTGCTTAAAGGAGAGGAACTTAGTCACCAGGACATATCGAAGGACGTTTCTGCTTGGTTTGCATGGGTCCTGCATTGCAACTTCTCAGTTCCTCGAGTCTCTCTAGCCTCCCTGCAATGTTAGCACGATACCTGAAGCAGATGGCTTTGCAATTTCAAACAGCACTGTTCCGGTTTCAAGGTCCCGGATCTTAAACCTGGTGAAGTCAATGTTGTAAATGTTGTCTTCAGGTTTGCATAAATAATCTAGAAAAGAGAGAAAACACATAGTAGCATTTCAAAAGATCTCTGAGCAATTACCAAAGGAATTTCTTGTTTTGTTAGCCCCAGCCCAGCCTGTTAAGATACATACTGCAAGTCGTTTTGCAGAAGCTTGATGAAAGCAGGACAAAATTGAGGCTAGAAGAAACAAAAGGATGCTACGTGCCAGGTAGCAGAGCAAGAAAGGGAAAGGGATCGGCACAGAAAAGCAGAGATCAGCAGCCCAGACGAAAAACAAACAAAAAAAAGCCCCAAACCCCCAAAACTTTCTGGCAGCTGTAACAAAGCTGAAGGCAGGAGCACACGGCGCTGCTGCAGCCAGCGCCGGCCAGCCCGCCCGCTCCTCAGCCGCTGCCAAGGCCAGCGCGGGGGCTGGCAGCACTGATCCGGGCCGAGCTCCCACGCTCCCGCCGCCCTCCCCTCCGCCCCCGGGGGCACGGCTCGGCCCGGCTCCGCCACCCCGGCTGCGCAGCCCCCTCCGCCGCGGCCCAAGGGGGATTGATGGTGCAGAGCGGGGGGGAGGGTGCCCGCCCGGGGCGGCGGGGCCAGCCGGACCCCGGCCGAGCGGCGCCGCGTCGGCCGAGCCGCGCCGCCCCCGCAGCCGGCTGAGCGCCCCCCCGGCCCCCGGCGGCGGCTTCTTCTCCGGCCCCGCCGCCGCCGCCGCCCTCGCCTTCGAGCCGCTCATCGCCCCGCCGCCGCCGCCAAGATGGCCGCCGCCTCCCTCGGTAGCTATGGGAGCGAGGGGCGGGCCGCGGCGGGTCAGAGGGCGCGGGCGCTGCCTAGCAACGCGGGGGGGCCCGAAGCTAAGCGGGGCCCGCCGCCTGCGTGGCCGGAGCGGGGGCCCGGGAGCCGCTCCGCCACCCGCCGCTGGCTGAGCCCCGGCACCGAGCACCCACCTGGCGGGCGTCCTCGGCCCGGGGGGCGGCACCTCCCTGACGGGCTGCGCGCGGCGGGCGGGTGGCAGCGGGGCGGGCCGGGCGGAAAAGCTGGGAGTTACCTGAGGAAAAGCAACACAAAAAAAAAAAAAAAAAAAGCAACCAAACCCCACCACCCCCCCGAGCAGCACCCCTCCCGCTGCTCCCGGGGCCGGCAGCGTGGTGAGCCGCCAGCCCGAGCCCCGCTCCCGCAGCCTGGAAGGCAGGAGATCACAGCCTCGCTGCACAGCGGGGGTACCTGGGTCCCCCCTTAATTAAATCACGGTCTGAATCCCATGGCGCAGCAGGTAATTGCAGAGAGCGGGTGTCCCCCCGAGAGCCCTGGTCTTTTTGGGGATGGTGGCAAGCACAGGGGTGCCATGGGGTGCATACCCCACTGCTGCCCTGGCCTGGGGGCACCCCAGCCACTGTCCCGGGGGAGCTGGGGCCCAGATCCAGGCAGGGACAGTGACAGCACCCCGTGTCCCGAGAAGGGTCGCCCAGGGAGCGCCTGTGCCCTGCCACGCTCCCCCAGGGTCAGCCAGTCTCCCAGCCCTTGCCACCGTCACCCTCACCCCAGGCCTCCCACGAGCACACGTCCGAGGGACAGTGGCAGACGCTTGATGGGTCTCCTGAGCCTGGCGGGAGGGACTGGAGATGTGCCATAAGAGCATCATGTCAAGGAAAGGATGTATTTCTTCCCCAAAAGAGGGGCCACCCACCAGCCTGTGGTAGGCACTTCAGAGCTGCTAAGAATCACCTCCAGCCTCTTCAGGGAACCGGGGCAAGAACAAGAAACATCTGCATCCTCTTTTCATACTCTTTTCAACACTCAACACGCTCAGGATGACTGGAAACACTGAGAGCAGTGGTTAGTGATGGCTGCTGCTGCTTGTAAGCAGCACATGCCTGCTACTGCCAACCGAATGCAATTTCAAATAAGCCTGCCCACACCAGTGCTACCAAATCCTCCTCGCTGCATCAGGTTTGGTGCCTCCATCCCGTGCCCCAGGAAGGACAAACTAAAGACCTGGGCTGTCCAGAAGAGCATCTGCTCTGCACAGGGCCAGAGTCCCTTGTCCCCCAAGAGCAGGTCCCTAGAGGAGGAAGGTGCTGCTTCCTCCCTGCTCCAGCTGCAGCCCCTTCTGACCACCTCTGACGCAGTTTCAAGCTGAAATTGGGGCAGCTTGCAAAACCCCAGAAGGTAGATTACATCTCTGGTGTTCCTGATCTGAGCAGGAAGCAACAAGGTCCACATCAGCACTTTAAGAGGATGTTGCACTGTTGAACTTGCACTTAATTGCCCAAAAGAACTGGCGAGAGAATACTGGAGCTGTACTGGGAGGCAGGCAGCAGCAGGCAGAGGCTCTGGGCTGCAGCAGTGGTGGGATGTTAAACTGCATCTCGGCAGCAGCCTGCAGTCCCTTCCGCAGTGCAGTCAGTCTCGGCCTCCCACACCACAAGCAGTAAAGCAGAGGGGGTTCCCCCATCCCCAGCGCTAGGAAAGAGGAACCACCTCATCCAAGTGACAATATAATTTTGTTTATTTTCCTTTAACACACTGCTGGTTAAAACTGCCAGACAGTAGATTTCAGAACATTCCCTCAACCAAACATCCTGGGGAAATTAAAAAATAAAACCGCTACCATGTACCAAAAATAAAATAACCCACCCGCACACCCGTCTTTTCCCCCAGACTAGTCCTTGCAAAGCCAATGCAATCAGAAATAGACATCTGTGCTTTTCACCCAGGGCCCAAGCTTGCTGCAAAACAAACTAAAAAAAAAAGTCACTGCAAGTTATAACACAAAGCAATGGACAGTAAAATTAAAAAAAAATCCTCCTTAAAAAGCCTTTGTACTGGTGACGAGTACAGATGGAGATGTCTCCCCACACTGTTCAGCCTTTACAGACAACTTAGACCTGCAGCTTCAAGTAGTTTGTGACATGTCCTTAACACCAACAGCACGGGTCACTTCCACGCATCCCAGCCTACGCAGCCAGGCACTATGGAGCCAATGCTAAAGCTGCTACGCCGATGGGACCCAACCATCACTGTCACCTGCCCAGCATCTCACAGCCCTGGCTGCTGCCTCTGGGCACGAAGTACAAATCCTGCCTCTGCTCTCACATTCTCCGGGGCTGCTTTACCAACCTGGCCGCTTCCTGAGTGGGAAAGCCCTGAACACACGAAGCCCCTGTAGAAACTACAAAAAATCCAAGCCCCTACTTGCCAGCAATTTTCCAGATACTGCCTCACTCCAGCACCCTAGCTCAGGAGCTGTTACAGGGTGACAGAACAGCCGTGGTAGCATAGGCAAGCACATCCCCACTACACGTGACTGGGAACAACTCCAGGGCAGAGATCCTGCATTTCCTAGATTCACACTCTCCCCAGTTAAACTGGTTCAAGCTGTACTTTGTCCCTTGCCTTGAAGTCTCCATCACATAAGCTCTTTAGCAGGGATCTCTGATGCTTGCAAAAGATTATTCACATTTTTCTAATCAGCCAGCACTGTTTCTAGGAGGATAGAAAGCACTTCTGTTTTGTTGATTATTTTTTTCCCTTTTTTTTTTTTTTTTTAAAATAAAGCACTTCTTGGGAAAAAAAAAAAATCAAAACCTATCAATAACCTGCAGTAGCACCCCACTGATCAGCCTGGGGACAATATCACCACATCCCTCCCCCTCCCACATCTTCCCCTCAGTCTCCAAAAATAGTATTTAATATACAGCAATAAACTCTGAGCAAGCCAGAGTCCCGGAAGACATGGACCTGCTTTCACCTCTCTTGCCCAGCCCAGCACCATTTCAATGCAGTTGCTTTCATACTCCTGGGACAAATCCATTCAGATCCAAGGTGAAACACACATGCTCCAGCCCCGCTGGGCAGCGTGCGAAGCAGGGGTGCAGCACAGGAGGCCTATTTGTGCAATCACATCTCAGCCTTCACAGCTCCAGCCTGATGTTGTATTTGTGCCGTTGAGAATACTTGTCTGAGCCTATTTGGGACTAGCCAGTGAAGACAGACTGGTGGAACCAGGCTGACGTTAAAAAAAACATCCTTGAATTGTATTAGACTTTGGCATTTGTTGTGGAGATGCAGAAGCGCCAGTAGGTAAATTAGCTCAGTGCTGGCCCAGCTCCCATTTCCCTTGGATTCTCAGCAAGGATATTTTCCTCCCTGCCACACAAGTGCAAGAAGCAGAAGGATCTCTCCCACATTTGAGCACCAAACAGAGCCTGACACACTTGGTACTTCGCAGCTGCTCAGAATCTGTCTCATATCAAAGGCTGAAGTTGCTCTGCTGGTCCTCTCCCTCCTCCTGCTGTTTTCCATCAGACAGGCCTGTTCAGCCCAGACTTCCCATATCAAGACATTTCCCTGGCTGTTGCAATCCCATATCAACTTAAAGGAAGGCCAAGGGACAAAGCATGGATCTCTGCTCCCTGTTGAGACCCAAATAGTGTAGGGCAAGCCCTCAGCAAGCAAGTTTGGGGGGCAGGACCCCCCCATGCCACACTCTGCACCCAGAAGCTGTAAGTACCATACAACTACCAGGACCCAGCCGAGACTCACTCGGCCCTGAACTGCACAGACACACAGGCACCAGACTGTCTGGAAGTTCTCCATCCTGCCTTCAGGAGATTTCTGGGGGAGACCAGACCTGAAGGAGCTCTTCCAGTTCTTCCATTCCCTGTAGGCTTTTTTTCCATTGACCTCAAGGGCTGGAACCAAAGATACTCGCAGTTCTCTGCTTCAGCTGTGGCATCCAGGGACAGTGAGACAGTCCCCAGCTGATCACAAGGGCAGGGAATGCCTGTCCCTTGGGGAAAAAGAAAACCAACTCAGAAGCTCCTTAAAAAAAAAAAAAAAAAAAGAAGCTTCTTCAAATAGACTTTTATTCAAAGCCTGAGACAAAGGCACCAAAAATAGACAGGAATTCATTTGGCTTTCTGCTCACTGCCACCTGGGATACCCAAAAGGGTCAGAACTGTTGTTTTAGTCACACACACAGAAGGGGAAAATGGCCTGGCTTAAAGCTACAAAAGGAAGAGCTGATGTGGGGGTAATTAAAATACGCTTTGGAACCACTACCCTGAGGCTGGATCCAGGCCCAAAACATTATCAATGGTGTCATCTCCCCTTTATTAAGTGGAAGCTTTATTAAAATTGCATTATCTGCCCCTCTCTACACAACTGCTCCATGAATCAAGCCAGGGTCTTTTCTGACCCAGCTCCCCACACTGCTGCATAGGGACATGCGCTTCATCTGCCTGCTGCTGGCTGGAGGCAACAAAGCACAAACAGGCTTGTCTCTAACTGGTCTCTGTTAAACGTCGTCTTGGATATTTTATCAGACACCCATGCTGGAAAGCTACAGCCAACCCAAACTTTTTCTTTCCCTCTTCAGGACCAGGTATCTCATTACACCCATCTGGGTGCCTTGCAGGTGCCAGACAGAGGTGACAAGGGGAACCAGCCTAAGAACAGCATCCACAACAATGCTGATGGGGTATCCCTTATCACCCCCCTGTGCTCCCACACACTTTGCTTGAAGGGTCCTTCAGGGGCAACCTGAGAGAAGGACCAACAGGAGAGGATGGACCAACAAGGAAAACTGCTCATAACACCATAACCAGGCTCAGGAACCCTCCAACCACCCAGACACCAGCTTTGTAGTGACAAAAATGGAAAAGAACAGTCAAAACACCTAAATTTAAGCCATGAAGAATGAACTATTCCTCCTCCCTATTCTTATTCAAATAAGACAAATTCATTCGAACTGAGAAACTGGAACACAACAGATCACACCCTGCACAGCCCTTGCCTTAGGTTGGCTGATGGCACCAAATGGGTGCCCTGGCTGCCAGGAGAGGCAAGGGTAAACTATCCTAGAAGACTTGTCTCCAATTTTTGCACACCTAAATGCACACCCCTTTTCTCATGCTAAGCAAGGTGCAGAGATTACTGGGTGAACCACAAGAGGCTAAGTGATTCCCTGCTTCAAGGATGCTCAAATAAAATGCAACCTGAAAGGCCTGAAGGAGAGCAGCTCCTTACAGAGAAGCTTGCTTTCAAGCCCAGGTTCTTTGCTTAACAAATCAGCACAGCTCATCCTTCTAAAAACTGATAAAGATCTAAATGTCTCTGTGCTCCAGTTAGAGCAATCCCAAAAACGCTGGAGAATCTCTGCAGGCACCATCACCAAACAAAACAAAGTTCATATTTTATAGGAGACTTGTAAGTACTAGGATTTTAACAGCAGCTAGAGGACGAAGCAGACAACTTCAAGCTTACTGCCTTTTCATCCTAACGTTTGTTCTTAAGATCTGCTCTCTCTAAAGCCTGTCTTCTCCTTGGGGTGTGGCTTCTCTCAAACTGGCTGTTACCACTTGTACAATTGGAGAGGTTATTAAGGTCCTACTGCTTTCTTTTTAGCTCACAGACACAGAATTAGGGTCAGGCCTATAGCAGAAAGGCAAGGTTCAGTGCCACTGCTGTGCAGAGCACTGCTTTGACACCTCCCCCAGCTCCCCTTCTGGAGCTCATGAGCTGACAGCTCGTATCACATCTTGAGGGTTAGGAGGAATAGAAAGCTTCAGCTGCTTGGGCCCAACAGAGCAGAAAGGCTGCTCCTCCGGTTTCCTTTGGGGAAAATAGGGAATTCTGCTGACCCTTCTCAGCTCAAAGAAAGGCTGAGCCACTGCAGGGGATCAAACCTAAGAACAACTGCTAGGAAAACTTGGGCCCAGGGAAGAGCAGCAGCAAGGAGTACACTGCTCAGCACAGCTGCTCCAGGTAAAGAGAGAGCACTTCTGAGAACAGAGGTAGCACGAGGTAAAGTGTTCTGTGAGCCCAGAGCTCACCAGGATCGAAGCTGACCCGCGAGGACCCAAACATGCCTGGGCCAGATCCTCCTCCAGCACACAGAACATCTCCCTCCCACCAGCCAGAAGTGCTCAACTTGTCAAGAGGCCAAGACTGTGGGAAGGCAGCTCCTTGGGGCCTGCAGCTCTGGATCAGCAGGCGCAGCAAGGGCTTTTGCTCTGCTCAGCCTCTGTCAGGCAGGCACAGGCTCTGCATGTGGAATCAGAAGCCTCTTGCAGAAATATCCCTGGGGGAAGCGAGTGACCTTGTCTCCAGTGTTCTGCTCACTTCCAGATCTCTGGAGGGCAACAAACCACCTTGCTCTACAGTACTGAAACGTTGGACATCTGACCCTTCACCACAGTGCCTGCTGAGCAAAAGGCCCAGCTAACTGAAGACACTAACCAACTCCACTGCGCTTCTCACCGCTTGCAGACAGGCCTGGTCCCTACAACAGGGAATGAAAAGCTCACAGGGAACATCCATGTGGTTGCTCTGCTGTCTTACAGCATAGTCATGGGGAGGAAGGGGAGCTAACCATTATGAAGGCCAAGGAACAAGCCCAGAACCTCCTCTCTAAGTTGTCTGATTCTCAGCTTCTTCCAAAGGAGAGGTCACTTGTTAGAAAGGGCAAAACAAGGAACTGGGCTTAAAATTAAACCTTTGGAAAAAAAAAAAGGATATTAAAGGAAACAAAAGCCATAATCAATACAGAAAACAAGTGCATCTGATCAGACGCTAACAATGTCAGCCTCTCACAGGCTACAGCAGATTCCCTCTGCAATGGATCTAACATTACAATTGTCAAACTAGGAAAGTCTCTCCCAACTGGTGCAGCAAATCAGGCCAGATAAATCCCTCTGCTCCTGGCACAGCTTGCACTCTTAGGAGGGAAACGTCTCCACAGAGGCTGAGTGGATAGCTGGAGTCTTGATATCTTTATGCAGGCGAGTACCATACATCATGTTGCACACATTCAGGGAGATGCTGAGCCAGGCTCCATCCTCCGTTGTCGTTAGTCACCCAACAGCACCACAACAATTCCATGCTCCTGGACAAAACGTGTACCCAGGCCTGGTTTTAGGAGCTGCTTTCCTTCTTAAGGAACCATATTCCACCCAGCAAAGGCAGAGATCTTGCAGCACATGGCTTTCTCTCAGTGTGGGACATGGCCCAGGACTGCTAGCATCAGCTTCCAACAGCCCAATACACAGACAGCCAGGACTTTGTTTACTCTTAGATGCCCCAGGGAGGATCGGAGGCTGCATGTGGCGCGAAGGGGAAGGCGAGGGCCTTGCTGCTTGCTGGCAGGGGGAAGGTAAGCTCCCTCTTACCTGGACCTGCTATTCATTCCAAATGAGTAATTTTTTTTTTTTTTTTTCCTTAAATTATGAACAATACGGAGAAATTGAAAGCAACCATGTTTGGTCCAACTCCTTCCCTCCCAGCCCCTTGGCTGATGCTCTGTGGGGCTTCCTCTCACAATCGACAGAGGCAGAAGAGGGTAGGAATGAAGACACCAAAGGCCACCAATATAGGAAACATGAGGCTGCTGTTGTCCGAGGCATACGGGTTTGGTGTGCGTGGGCCTGACTGAACCCGGTTCTTATTTGCCTGTTTTTTAACACTGGAGCCATCATCATATTCATCTTCATCATCATCTTCCTCTTTTTTCTCCAGACCCGGGTGCGGCTGCAGCTTTGGAACATCTGTTGGACAAGACAAAAAAGTTGCAAGGAGGCAGGACATAACCTGGAAAATCACCCCAGTCATTCCATTCCCCTCTCCCTAATCCAGCATGCACACCGGCAACAGGACACCTGATACCACATCAACACCACGGCAGAGCACCCCGGGAAATAGGAGCATCCTCCTTCACAGAGGATCACACCACTATTTCTTTCCTCTGTGATGCAAGAGCATCTAAAGACCCAGTCTGCAAAGAAAACAGCATCCATCCACCCCATCTACCTGTCACACAGGAGAAGTTACAGCACAAAAGCACACTTACAGCGTACACATTCAGATACCGCAGCTGCTCAGTGAGATCTAGTCAAGAACAAGCATCTGCTGCCTGCAGGACCAGCAGATACAGGTGCAAACAGGAATGGGAACAACCCTTTCCACAAATGGTCCTACCTCAGGTCACTTGCACCCCTCAACCCCAGACCTATCAGAGCAGCATGGCCCAATCCCACTCAAATCCAGTCCTCTGAGCCTGGAGCCTGAACTGCAGGTCCCCACACAGCAAGGTGCCACCCAGCCACAAGGTTATGCACCAAATCTTCAGCAACACTTGGCAATCCCTGACCAATAGTAAAGCAAACTGATGCTTTGGTCAGGGAGGGTTCCTAAATCTCCCCTGTTCAGGAGCTAGGGGGGCTCCAACTCCAGCACTCACTTACAAAGAGGGTGATGAAAGAGCAAGGACTTTACTAGCACTCCCCACTGCTATCCAGAGGAACTGGTATCTAGGAAAAAACACGGCCTTGTCCTCAAGCTGAGAGGGCAAAACAAAGCTCCAGGTAAGAAACACTTAACTACTAGCTAAAAGACAAGTAAATTACTTGTCTGCAGGGCTGCTGCCGACATCCAAGGCCACAGGGAAGTTAGACCGATCAGACATTTTCCTTTCTCCTCTATTCCATATGCAGGAAGTCCTGAATCAAATTGATTTTTCTTATTCCAAAATTGACACAGCTTTGTGCACTTGGAGGAGGAGGAGGACACTACACACCTATTTCATTCTGCAACTTCACTCTGTGGGAACTTGCTGAGAGAAAAACAGTTTTGGCAGAGGTGGGTCAGCAAGAGCTATGATCTCATGGTCTGAGAAGCAATAGGCTGCTTTCCAACAGGGAAGAGCCTTCTGGCTCAAAAACTATGCTTACCTTCCACTGTTCCTTGCAGGATGTACAGGGCACAGATTTTTGGATTGTCATAGTAGCCCTGGAGAAAGCAAAGAAGGAAGTCAGTGCTGCAGCTCTGAGGCAAGAAATATTCCCCCCACCTACCATCGCATCTCCTCCCCCAGCACACAGCTGCACCACATGGCTGGGGAAGAAGGGGAAAAGGAAGATCAGGGCTCTGCTCAGCAAAGCTTATTACCTTTACAAACTCAATGTGGAGCTTCCCCGTGAACGTGGAAACCTCTCCCTGGACACTCAGTTTCCCCTTTTTGATACTCATAGGAATGATCTCATCATGAGCTGTGCTGTGTCCAACTCTGTCAAAAATGTCCAAGTCCTTCACCACCACGTGGCCATTCAAGCGAACATCAAATACCTTCAGGGCGGAAGAAATGACAGAGTGTCAGAACAGATTCAGGCACATGACAGTTGAAAGGGGAACAGAACAGGAAAGGTCTCTGCTTGTTAGGCACCCAGGACCAGAAAGCATTGTAGCATGCACTGTCCCACCATACATATTCCACTCCCTTGGGAAGGACTCAGAGCCTGGAAGCAGCCAGGTAAAGACACTGAAGCATTAATATTGCTTTCAAATACCCTGAAATCTGCCTTCAACTTTTAAAATAACCCCTACGTCTGCTGTTCAGAACTGAGGACAGCAAAATTTTATTCTGGTTTATTCATACTTTTCTTTCACAACTTTCTTTCACCTACTGGCTGAGGACCTGCTCCTACCACCCCAGGGTGGCTGCAGCACACCACACCCTAGGGAGTTAAGCCATTTCTAACAAGCACCCTGCAGCAGAGCAGAGAAGAGGAAACAAGCTGGTGAAGTACAAAGGGTTTGAAGGAGGTAAAATGTTGAACTGCTAACCACATCTGTGAATTCAGAGTGAAAGTCCTCCTTGGGGCCATAATGACTCAAACTTCACTCAGCACCTGGGGAATCCCAGCAGAACCACATGAAGGAAGAGGAACCAAAGATGCCTCAGCCCTTCAGTTTAATCTGAAGCTGCTTTTTGCATCCATTCTGTAAGCCAGCCCCACCAGTTCTGTTCCCTGAAATACTTCTCTGGCAGGAAAGCAGCATAGTGCTTAAGGAGCAGGGCTCTAAAGAAGCTGATTGAGTCAGGGGAAAGCCAGACTGAAGCACACACCACTTCACTCCCAGTTTATCACAGGGCTTTGAATTCTTTGTGCTTCTGCTTCCACGTCTGTACATGAGGGATTTCAAGAGTGGGCAAGGATTATTCTTCTCTAAAGAGCAATAAAGAGAGTTGAATTTAACTCTGTGCTTTCAGGATCAGTTTGAACCAGTGTCAAATCTTATCACATTCGTAAAAATTATTTTGAGTAGGTTATTTAACCCAGATCACTTCCCTGATTCAGTCTATGCAATACTTCCTTCAGCACAAGCATGCCATCAGGTCAGGAACAAGTGCTCAGGAAAAAGGCAAAAACACTTCTTCTCAAAGCCAGCACAACCTAAACAGATCATAAAACTCTAGTGCTAGTTACATTAGTTGCACATGTTTGGTTGAATATTTTGTAATGCAATTTTCCAGGCCAATTGTGTATCTGGAATGTGGAAGAGAGCTCAAAGTTTCAGAGCCCAAGAGCTCCTTTCTCTAGTGTGCAAAGCAGCAGAGGCAACCTGGACACACAGCCCTAGCCAGGAACTCACATCAAAGAGACAAGCAAGGAGCTGTTGCTTACCTTCTGTTGAGACTGTGCAAAATAGACCTCTGCAAACTTCAACACCAGCACATAGTCACCCTCCTCTTTGATGGGAACTTCATAGCCAAAGGTTTCCTCATTGTAACGCTCGGTCTGGTACAGAATCTGATCTTCCGCGTTGGACCGCAAGATCGGCAGCTTCATACCATAGTCAGAAGCTGGGTTTAAAGCACAAAACAACGAGAGGAAGGGTTAATTTCTGAGGCATGTGGAAGAGATACTTTATATACTCTTCAAGTGCTTAACTCCCTCAGTGACATTAGCATTCACGCCCTCATCAGACCTGCCTTCCCCTCCTGGCTCTGACCAGGAGGAGGCACTACTGGAGCAGAGGCAGAGGTAGCCAAAGCCCCAGAACCTGGGTCCTGTGGAAAAACAGGTCTGGACCTGCTGCGGTCTAAGACACAGTAAACTCACTAGCACTGTTTCAGAAAGAAGAGTGTTTCACAAACAGGGCACAGAGCCAAAGGACTTGCACATTGACTCCTGCTTCAAAGAGGAAAAACACTTCAATTATTTTTACATTTTCAAATTACAAACTCTGAGTACAAAAACCAAAACAGTCAGAGTAGGACCGACTCGACTCATTTGTTCAACAGATTTGAAGTCAGCAGTTGATGGCATCGGGCTTTAGAGACTCACCCTCCTCAAGCGAAAACCTGGGGAATGGCAGAAGGGTGAAAAGCATTAAGCATCTCACAAAATCCTTTCTTCTCACCACAGCCATGCAATACCCGACAGCTTGAAGACAGGAAGAAGGAAGCAAGAACGATACACAAGGGTTTCAAGAGCACCAACAGCTCCATCAGCTGCTGTTCTCACGGCCACTCAGCTGAAATGGGTGCTGCCTGCAGTCATCTGAACAGCCCCCTGAGAAGGGCCCAAACAACATTCCCAAATGGGACAATAACTGAGAAACTAACAGAAATCTCAAAATTTACCTCTTCTCAGTCATTATTTCACCACCAGCCCTCAAAAGACCTTAACCTGACTTGACATTTTATTGTGTCAGGGTTAATGTACAAATGCAAACTGATGCATGCCTCTAGAGCTCTGAATCAAGTAATTCCCCAGGGAAGCAAGAGCAGGAAGGAAGACTGTGGACACCATCTGCCCACTGGCACTTCAGGCAGGAGAAGTTGATCCAGACAAAGTTCTCTGCTGACACTTCTACCCTCATTTCCATGGGAACAGACACTGCATTGGCCAAGACAAAGCAAGAACTACTAACCCGGAGCACGTTGCCAAAGATTGAGCCAATGCAAACGAGTGAGAGGAAATTAATGCCAGTTCTTAGTCTCCTGTTTCACACAGGGCTACTCAAGCAATCTTCTGCTTCTCTTCACCACTCAAACCCAGGCGCAAAGGCTGAAGACTCTAATCATCAGAAATACAAGGGGTGAAAAGTTTAACCTGTCCTCCCACACATATATTTCTGGCCAGCTACAGATTACAGCAATAGCAAACCAAGGACTCCATGGAAGTCAGCACCTATTAGAGGAAAACCTGCATAGGAAGAAAGTCCTTTAATATCCAAGAAGGTTAACTGGAGAGGAAGACCTGTCACCTGCATATCAGTGGTCTGTTAACATCGCTGTGGAAGCAAGCTTGATTTCACAGTGCGCTGACAGGTAGCTCACCAAGAGACAAGCAGTACACATTAAGCTGCGACTCAACTATGTTTGGCACCTGGCTACTCTGTAATTGCCATTGGCACATTTTGTCCTTTAGGGCACAGCATCTGAACCGAGGCTTGAAAAAAAAAAAAAGAAAAGGTTTTAATTTGCCGAGAGGCAGTACAGCCCAGAAACACTGTTTCCTTCCAGTCAGCCACATATTTCTGCTGTAGCCATTACATGCCTATCAACACAGAGAGGAGCCCAGAGTAAAGCAAACAATGGTGCAATAAAAAGCCATTGAGGGAAAAGCAGCTGAGAGTTCAAAGCGGTAGTTTCCTCCGCTGTGCCTGGCACCACTGGCTGAAGCAGGATTACTGGAACACCCTGCTGTTCAGAGGAGACACCACAGGCTTTCCCCAAAGAAAGAGCATGTCACTGTATGCTTGAAAAAGACCCTTTTTCCTCCTCAAGTCAAAAATAAGTTGTTCAAGTCCACAAAGACATTCTCCATCAAGTCGCACACATGCAACATCTGTGAAGGGAAGCTGACCTACAGCCATCAAGGTACCTTGTGTGACTGGGGTGCCAGCTTCCACAGGGGTGAAAAACTCCTAACAAGCCGTATTACTATTTAAACATGACCTCCCCTGTATCCATTGTGCACAAACGGCTCTCCATTCGGGATGGCACTCATGCAGGGTGAGCAATGGCAGTCCTAGCTGTATAGCACAGGCCAATCCTTACCATCCTACACGGAAACAGTGGTTAGACTTAAAAGCCAACAGATAGCTCATCTTCTCTGCACTCCACCACTCACCTGT
Source organism: Gorsachius magnificus (assembly GCA_034008185.1). Classification (NCBI taxonomy): domain Eukaryota; kingdom Metazoa; phylum Chordata; class Aves; order Pelecaniformes; family Ardeidae; genus Gorsachius; species Gorsachius magnificus. Next base: position 12,225,090 of record CM067095.1, read on the forward strand.
AACCGACAGCAGGAGCAGCTCAGCACAGGTAACTTTTCAATACATTTGTGAGTCAACTAAGTTTTGGTGCACTGATTATCAGACACAGGCAAAATTCATACAACCAGAACGGTTTCAGGGGAAGCAGGAAAAGGTAACCCAAGTGCAAGTGCAACACTAGTTCTCCATCCTGTCCTTACTGGTAGATAGGAGATTTTACCGATTCAGTAGCTAGAGCAGCTGATCATATCCCATCTGCCTCTACTTCTGCTTTTGTCCCTGCCTTGCTCTTGAACACCCTGTCAGGACTGGAGCTCGGCTGCTCAGCAGAGCAGAGCAGCCTGCTGCACCTTCCTCCTGCCCGGGCCCAGCACTGGGGCTCCCAGCAAGCGCTCCTCCCTGCTGGGACCAGGCTGCTGGTGGCAGGCATCACCCCGCGCCATCAGCGATTCAGCTGCGCAGAGCAACCAAAGCATGTTCACACTTTCTGAGAGCACCGCAGGCTGGGCTTCATACTGGCAGATCTTGCTGTGGAAACTGGGGTCTTTCAGTGGAAAATAGGAAAAAAAAAGAAAAAAAAAAAAGGAGCCAGGCGGCTGCATGCGGCCGGTTTGGCAGCCTGACCGCTCCCGTCACCTTTCCAGCCGAAATTCCACTCCAGCCCACGAGGAGCTACTTCCCCTCCGGCATTACACAACCCCGCAGCCCGAGGCCGGGAAAACCAGCCCGAAGCCCGCAGGGCTCATCCTGCCGCCACCGGGGCCCAGGGCCCGCTCCGCGGCGGGGATGGGGGTGTGTGTGTGTGCAGCCCCCAGCCGGACCCGACGGGAGGACAGGGGTGGCCGCAGTCCCGGTGGGTGACAAGTGCCGTGCGGGGGCTGGGCCGGCGCCCCCCGCGGGCCCTCGCTGTCCCCCGTCCGCCCCCTCCGCGACGCCGGGCCCAGGCGGCTGAGGGAGAGGAGACCCCGCCCGCGGGCCTGCCCGGGCCACCGCAGCCCTGCGGGGACACCCGCCGGCCCTCCGCCGCGGGGCCGGGGGAGGCGGGACGGCGCCGAGGGGAGGCGAGTGGCCGCCGCCCCGGGCCCGAGGGCGCCCCACCCCCCCCGGCGGGCCCCCGCGGCCCCCCCGCCCTCACCCGGCCCACGCGGCCCTCGAGCGGGTCCTTGCGGAAGTGGATGCCGTTCACGTCCACAGGGCATCGCCGCCCGCATTGACGGCCCAGACGACGCTGTCGGCGAGGCCGCCCGCCGCGCCCCGCAGCAGCAGCAGCAGCAGCAGCAGCAGCAAGGGCGGCAGCAGCGGCGCCCCGCGCGCCCCGGCGCCCACCATCTCGGGCTCCCGGCGCCGCGCCCGCCCCTTCCTGCCGCCGCCAGGGGGCAGCCTACCCCGCTGCCGGGGCGGAGCGCGCGTCAACCAATCCACACGCCACAATGAGAATATTAATTCCCTGCCCGACTGCCATTAGGCGGCCGTGGGCCGCTATCTGCATATTCACAAAGCGCCGGACCAATAGGCGACGGGAGCGGGCGAGCAGGCTTGGTTGAGAGGCGAGGGGACGGAGGCGCGCTGCGGCGGGAGGCGTGTCCGGCGGGAGCGGAGCGGGCCGGCCCGCCCCGAGCGAAGCGGGGAGTCGGTCCCTGCGAGCCTGGAGTGCCCAGGGCCGGTGCCGCCCGCTCGGGGAAGGGGAGCGAGGGTAGAACCGGCTCCTCCAGGAAGGAGCGGCGGGGAGGGACGATGCTTTCCCAGCGGCGTGTCCGGAGCGGGGACGCAGCCCGACAAACTCCCCTCAGCTCCGGACGCCTGAGGGGAGAGCCCCGCCCCCTCCGCCCCTCCAATCAGGGAGCTCCAGCGCGGCCGGAACGCAAAGCACTGTGGGGCGGTGGCGGGAAGCGGGGAGGCCGCCGGGTTGCCGAGGCAACGGGTGGCGCTGGGGCAGGACGACCGGGGCGGCCCTGGGACCGGACCGGGCCCCGCGGGCGGAGATGGGGGGGCGGTGCAGGCCGGGCCGAGCACGACCCCGGCGCTCGGGGAAGCGGCTGGGAGCGGAGTTGGGGGAGTGGGAGCTCCGCTGCCGTCGGGGGCGGCTCCTCGTTGCGTCCCGGTAGTTTCGCGTCCGCTGTACTCTGAGCAGCAGCTCCCAGTACCGGCTCTCTGCCTCTGCAAAACACGCTGGTTCCCCCGTTCGCCCCTGCCAAGGAGTAGGGGAAAAGGCAGCTACCGGCCCGCCCGGTAAGGAGTGAGGCAGCCGGGTGACGTGCAGACCACAATAACCTGCTTGAAAAGTGAAGCAGCCAATAAAAGAGGAAGGGGGGCGCTAACCCCTACCGCGCCCGCGATTTTCCTCCCTGTGTTGCATTTTACATGAGAATGCAAGATCCTGTTTGGTTTTTTTCTGGAGGACCTTGGCGAGGTCCTGGAAGAGCTGGCAGGAGACCTCACAGTTGGAGACTGGATGAAACTTGCTCACTGCATGGGGCGGGGAGCAAGTAACTTCATGTTTGCCCCCACGTTTGCCCTTCTGGCTGATCTTGGTGTTCCTCAAAGCTTCAGGTGCCAGCCAAGCCTTGCGTCCACACTTCGGTCACTGACTGCATTAGCAGCGGCTGCTACTAAGTCCCAATAACGTTTTACTAATTTGGGTCTTCCACAGTTGGGGAGACCTGATCGCCCTCTACAACTACCTGAAAGGAGGCTGCAGCGAGGTGGGGGTCGGCCTCTTCTCCCTGGTAACGGGTGATGGGACGAGGGGGAATGGTCTGAAGTTGCGCCAGGGCAGGTTTAGGTTAAGCATTAGGAAAAATTTCTTCACAGAAAGAGTTGTCAGGCACTGGAAGGGGCTGCCCAGGGAAGCGGTCGAGTTCCCCATCCCTGGAGGTATTTGAAAGACGGGTAGGTGAGGTGCTGAGGGACATGGTTTAGTGGTGGCATGGCAGTGTTAGGTTAACGGTTGGACCTGATGATCTTAATGGTCTTTTCCAACCTAAATGATTCTATGATGCTAATGCATCTGCCTTTAGAAATAAAGACTCAGGAGCTGTAGATTGTGACTTAAATGGGCTCGTTGCTTTTGTAATGTACCCTGGAGGCGTCTTAACAGGATGCAGCCTTGGAGAAGTGAAGTCAGTTTGGTGAGGGGAGCATATCCACCCACCCCCTGCTCCCTAACCTGCTCTGCCCAGGTCGGAGCGGGCCCCGCAGCGCACCCTTGCTGCTGTCACATTGGCTTTTGGGCTCATGGTATAATTGGGCCAGGGCAGACATGGCGCTGCTGTGTTCCCACGCCAGCACTGCTGCCAGGAAGGGGTTCCTGAAACTGCAGGGTAGCTTAGGAAACCACGTCCAGAAAAGTAGTGTAAAACGCACATGCTTAGCACCTCTCCAGATTAAGCCACCTCATGCTGGCTCCTGGCAAATTGTCTCAATATTACAGACCCCAGTCCTGGCAGCATCTGATCAAATCCAGACTAATCTCCCGTATCCCTGCTGTGTTTGTGACCTGTTGGGTGTCCCCCAAGTTCAGTTAGCAAAGGAGTGCAAGCAGCCGTGGCCAGAACAATGTTGTCCAGTTGGCAAGGCTGAGGGAAGCCTCGTTAGAGCTCATTTGTACTGATTACAGACGATCCTCCCTAATCTTTCAAGATTTCTCAGCTTAAACTGTGATGCACTTGGGTCAGGAGCACAACTTCAAAGCACGTAAACGCTTTTTGTGTTACCAAGTTACTGCCATGAGCTGCAAAAGTGAAGTGAGAAGAGGGATGGTGTGAACCATCAGCGGGCCAAGGAGACGGCAGGGCTGACGTTACAAACAGCAATGTCCATGGGTACGAATTCCCGTATTTCCAGTCCTGAGACCCACCAGGGCAGCAAAGGTCCTGCCAAGGGCCACACACAGCCCCTTGCATGGCCCAAGTGGGCTGGGGCAACTGGCTCCCAGGTCAGCAGGGCCCTTGCAGGTCTCACACACACACACAAAATGGCAACGGGAACCCAAGCATTGGCTGGGCAGAGCCTGGCTGAAACCCTGGTGCCTGTCAGTGAGCTGGGGATCATGAGGCTCGTGCAGGACCTTCGCTGCCTCCGTGGGCACAGGGGTCATGCAGCTGGTGGCTGGGGCTTCATTACAAACCTAGCATCAAACTGCTTGGCCTAGACAAAACGTGCCCCTGAGCAGGAATTCAGACATGAAGGGATTTACTAGCTAACATTTAGGTATGACCTGGACAGTTCCATCAGCTGAAGGGGCCTCTTTGGCCCCAGACTTGTACAATGGCAGCTAGGAGCTAACCCAGCTCATCCCCTGCCTTGGAACAGTCACCAGGGGCTTTCACGGCTGTGCCAAGCCTGGGGTCCCTCTTGAGGGCTCCCAGGGCTCCTGCACATCTCACAGTGAAATATCAGCAACTCTTCCTTGAAAAGAGAAGAGTTCCCTTGAAAAGAAGAAAACCCCCTCTCTTTCCCCTCTGTCAGCCATTTTAGAGGGCAAGGCACTGAGCGTTGCAATACCTCCTCTGCCTCCCCAGTCAGAGCATCTTTTAATAACTGCCCTGGATTATTTCCCAAGAATTAGCAACCCATCATGAAGCAATTAACTGAGCAGCAGCAAGGGAGGAGGGATAGTGGTGGTGCTCATCCAGGTGCAGGAGCACTTGCCCTGGCTCACAGTCTGGCCATGGCCGCTGGCAGAGGATGGTAGACATGCTGCGATGGCCTGTGCCTGCGATGTTCTACACTGCTGCCCCTGAATCATTACTCGCGATCACCAACAACTTGATGCCAGCTTGTGCCCCAGATGTCAAAGGCTCTGTATCCTGTTACTAATCCACTGAGCCATCAGTCCCTTGATGGAGGCTGGATTTACACCAGTAACCTACAAGTGAAAGGCTCAGGGTTGTCTTCTCAATCCCTTGATCTCTCCCTGTTCCCTGGCAGCTGTGCCAGAATGATTCTCAGTCCTGAAGTCTTGAATCAGTCCTGCCTGGTCTACAGCCCTGACCATTCACAAACGGTGTGGGGCACGTGTTTTGGGTATTTACTGCAGAAAAAAGGGATTGGGATTTGGCATGCCCAAAAAGAGCAACAGAGATGTGTGGGTCAGAAACAAACCTCATGGCTGACGAGACATCTGAGAAGTCAGTGTAAGCCAGCCCCACTAGCTGGGCCAGCTCCCGAACCATATGGGGCTACGGGGCTCAGGCACCCAGAGGGCACCAGCTCTGCCCTGCTGTGTGGAGCTATTTGGAAGCCTCCCTGGTACCGGATTGGAGATGAGAGCAAAAGGATTATCTCTGGAATTAGATTATTTAGATTGGAGCTTTAATCTACGACCCTGTCGGCACAAGAAAACAGTAAACTCACTGGGATTATTTCAGGTTTGTTGGGCAAGTAAAAACAGGCTTGCAGCAAGAGCTTCTGCTGGAAGGAAAAAAATTAATGCTTTGGAGACCTGCCCTGTCTGACCTGTTCACTGTATCATGGTGAGACCTGGAAGAAAAGAGCTACAGATCATTTGGCAGAGACTCAGCTTTCCTCGGAAGTAGCTGTGGCTCCAGAACTGCCTCTGCAATGACACAAAGGTGCCCTGCAGTCACCCTTCCCCTAGCACCAGTGTCCCTGCATTTCTTGGGAAGACAAACATCATGGTACAAACACAGGGACCTGCCTAAGTGAAAATGGCAGTAGTTCGCAGAAAACATTCCCAGCCACCATGATGCTGTGCTATGCATCAGTGCAGCCTCTAGAAATGGGTTTACAATTTTAAATAAATTAAGACCGTGTCCTGCCATCTGCTGCTGTGGGCAAAACATGCAGCTTCTCGGTACAGGACCCAGGAGGGACCAGGCAGAGCCAGCCACTGTGCCTGTTGCCACTGTCCATCGGGCTTGTGCATGCTGGCTGTGGCACACGGCATGTGCCCCGAGTCGTCACCGGTCCCTGTGGGCAGGCGCAGTCACTGCTGCATGCAGGCAAGCAGTGCAGCTGTCCTCTTGCTCTGTTTACACACGCATGCTTCTTCCTCAATGGGCTCCACGTGAGTGGAGCACATTTGTGTACAAACACTCCCTATGGCAGACACAAGCCTGCACAGGTCTCTCCTTCCCTTGTATTATCCTAAGTACATACATAACTTACCCGGACTCTGGACTCTGTTCAGTTTATCACCCCCATCTCCTAAGCACAATACAGCTGCTTTACCAGTAAATATGGAGATCTGTAAATATCCATTTTCCAATTTCTTGGCTCATACCCACATTTCTAAGACTGCACCAGCTCCATAGATACACACATAGTTTGCATACACCCACTTGCAAACAAACTCTTCTACTGCTGCACTTCCAGGTACCTGTCTGCACTCCCCACTTTTATGCACGCACACAGAAACCTTTCCCAGTGCACACGCCTGTGCAAACTTAAGTACACACACACACACACACAAATACACAGAGAAACATAGTTTTTCCATTGCTGGGATATCAGCCATCGCTGCAGCTATGCTGGTTGGCACAGCAACAGCAAAGCAGAAGAGAAAATCCTCCTTTGGGACACGGATTTGTGGACCCCAAGAGCCTGAAAGGGAACCTGGGAAGGGAAAGATTTGAGATGGAGGAAGCAGGAGGATATTGGTCTCTAACCTCCCAGTTGGAGTAAGGGGGCAACTGAAAAGAAAACAGCTCCCAGTCACACTGAGAAACACATAGCAATGGTGATGCCCTTTGAAGCCAAGCAGAAATTAGCCCTCACAACGTGTGACTGAGCCTCTGCATACAGAAAGGGGACAACTGTAGGTATGGCAGAATAGGGGAAGGGAGCAGGAGGTTGGGATCATTTTGGGGAAAGGGGAAGGAAGATGAGCATCTGATGTGTCTGGAAGCAGCTGGTAGGGCCTGGAGGCTGCTGTTGTCACCGCTGCAGACACATGCAGCATTTTTGAGTGTGAACAAGCTGGGGAGCAGGGCACTGCCACACAAAGAGGCTCCCAGCCAATCCCTGGCACCAACAGTGTTATAGCTTAGCTCCCACAGCACAGCCCCCACTGTGCATATGCTCACAGTTGTGTTTGAAATGGTCTGAAAGGGGGGAGCGTTGGCTATTGCTGCCTATCCCCCTCCCACCCAGCTCCCCTCTGTGCCCTTTCTCCCATTGCTCCTTGCCATGACACACAGGGGCTCTCACCTGCCCCCTTTACAAGCCAGAAGGATGCAGAGGTGGGGACCTTCCACACTGCCCTCACCAAGAGGCACCTCCAGGCCCCTTCGCCGTGAGGACAGCAGGAGGGAGGGCAGAGCCCTGCCACAGGCTTAGTGGCCAGCAGTGACTCCCCTTCCTGCAGCAAGGACTTGCCTCTGGACCCTGGTGCAGATGCTGAGGTGTGCTTCTGCCACAGCCCTTCTCCCCAGTCCCAGCCACCGCCTCTCACAGGGACACCCAGGCTCCACATCATTTCAGCGTGCATATTTATCGCTTTCCCCCCACAAGACATGTATTTGAATTTGCTCTTGGTAAACATAACCACAGGAGATGTGAATATGTGCCGGGGAAGCATAAATAACTCCACACAGATAGACACACACAGACAGCAAACACAGACACGGTTCACCAAGGGAAACCAAGAAGTGCAGAGCACGCCCTGAGGCTGCCACCAGTCCCAATGGCTTTGCTCTCATCCACCAAGCCAAGAGGATTTCTCCTGCTTTTGCTTTGCAGCAGCTGGTGGGAGAATAAAGCTGGGGAGGAGGAGTCTAAAGTTGCAAATATCCCATGAAAGCATCATGGCAAGTCCTGGCTCTGCAGTTTCCTGCAATCATCTCCAAGGAATGGTTCCAGTTGTAGGAAGTCTTTCACAGTGTGAAAGGGTGGAGGGGCATGGGGACCACCATGAGGGAGGAGCAGCAGGTCTTCTTGCAATGTCCCAATTGCAGCCAGCCGATAAACCTTTATGTGGGAACATCGGGGCTAGATGCTCCATCGAGGTCCTCTTCTGCCCTCTCTAAGGTGCTGATTCGTCTTTAGCTGAGAATAATCTTCAACGGGACATCATGCGAACAAACTCTGCAACCAATGAGAAAAGACAGTCCTGAAGCAGAAGGCATCCATGGTCCCCAACCCATCTCTCATTCCCTGGAGATAGCGTGCAGCCAGGGTGAAACCGAGAGTCCACACACTGGCAGCAGATCTGTGCTGCTCTGTGACTGGCCCTGGAGAGCTCAGGCAAAATGGGCTTTAATCTTTGCATTAGATATGGTGATATGATCCCACTAGCAGGTCAATTCATCCCACTAGCAGGTCAGTTCATTGCCTTGGACTCCTGCCCAGCCAGTGTACAGTCTTGTTTGCACAAGCAACTCCTTGTGAGACACTACGGCAAGTGTTGTTGCCTTTCACTGTAACTTCAGGGAACCTCTTGGGAACACAGTATGATTTCTTAGTAAGCTTGCCACTTCACAGAGACACCAGTGTGGGAAAGCACTAGTGTTTTGGTAGGTACCAGCATTTTTGTAGAGAAAAGCTTACTTTGATGGACTTCTTGTTTTGAAAGATACAGGTTAACTGTAAGGATACCCTGGATCTATTTCTTCACCACCCTGCTGCTTGTGAAGTCAATTACAATTGTTCAAATTGAGTGCAAATGTCATCAAATATAAATGTGTTTTCATCCTGCACTTGAACTGCTGAGGAACTAATAACTCTGCAAAGAGGAGGGCAGTGTAAATTACCCCCTTGACTTCCTCTTTTCCATTGATGGAGCTGTCCTTTGACAACTAAAGCAGTAACTCACAGAGAAAATGATACTGGGATAGCATTTCATGTATTTTAGCTGTCTAACATAATTTAGCTGTGGGAAACAAGGAGAGCTACTGTCATGTAATCAGCCAGTGAATTAGAACAACTGCAGCTACCAGATACTTTCTAGGGAGACACTTCTAGTTTTTTAGCATTTTCAAAGCCCTCAGAAGCTTCAGTAATGCTGAGGACTGAGATTCCTTGTCATGTAGGAGACCCAGGAATGCCTCTGAGCCAAAAAAATTACGTCAATTTTATTTTAATTCTGTAGTTCCTGTGCTTCACTCTTACTGCAAAGGGATGTCTGGATTTGCACTAGGAAAACAAGCAGCCTGCCATGCTCTCACACCTTCCAGCTCTTATATCCACTTAGTTGTCTGATTTCAACTGCTTCCCTTGCCAGAAACCCTGACCTCTTTTAATATTGCTCCTGCCATGGTTAATGGCTGGGATAGTAGCCTAACCACTCTTATTTTTCCAAGTCCTTCTGGCATGAAAAGTGGGAGAAGAAATGAATTATCTCTAGGATTTAATGACACCTCTACATCAGATATCTGCTGTCCTAGTGAGCACATCTGGCATGTGACCATCTTCTGGCATAAAGGCACAGAAACAAATTCTCTATAAACCCAGATAACAAGGTGAGCCAGAGAAAATGGAAGGTGCAATGCATTCTCCAAACCAATCCAGCCTCCTCACAGCTCTTGCAGTGTTTTTAGCAGAAAGGAAAATGCCCTATAAAAAGAAGGCTGGCAGTAGAATCTGTTTCTCTGTGACAGGGCATATCTTTTACCATGCTAGAGTCATGGAGACCAAATTGAAACTGAGATGCAACAAAAGATGATACACAAATGAACACTTCAGCTAAGGAATTTCCTGAGTGGGCCAATGTTCTCCATTTTCCTCAGCTGACTAGGGAAAAAAAATCTTGTTTGACTTTTTTCTCCATACTTCAGATACCTGGACCCTGAGCATGCAAATCTTCCCTTCTGCTTCCGCCTCTGAGCTGAAACTCTGACTCACACTAGAGCAGATGGACAGGGAGCATTCATCCCTTCTCACCTTCAAAATCAACACGCCCATCTCCATTCAGATCCACGTCCCGGATGATCTCTTCAATATCCCGATGGCCCACCTGCTGCCCTAGAAGCTTTTTCATGGCTTCTCGCAGCTCACTGGTGCTGATCTCCCCATCACCATTGGTGTCAAACTGCAAGTACATAAAAAATACCAGCAGGGGAAATACAGTTAATGGAAATGGATCCTGCTCTGGGTTGGATTTTGTATTGTCTTGCTCCTGAGCACCCTATCTTTCCTGCATTCCTTTTGTGTCCCTCCTTTTCCTCCTTGGGGTGCCTTTTGGATCCAGTCTGCCTTTTATCCTCAGAAACCCCTCGTAACTTCTGTGTCTGCACCAGCTTTCCTCTTTCTTGCCTCAAGGGTTCCCTTATCTTAGTGACTTTCTCTGCTCCTCCCTTGTTTCATGCCTGGCTTGGCTCATTCTCTGTCTTCCACTGTGCTGCTCTCTCCTCCTCCTCCTCTTCCCCAGTGGGTTGTCTCTCTTTCCTGTCTCCTGCTGCTCACCTCTCTGGGGGGACATGCGGTAGGGAGCACTCACCTCTCTGAAGGCATCGCGGAGCTCTTTTACACCAATCATGTCTGCAGTTTCTGCTAGCAGCTTTGGTCCCATCAGCTCAACAAAATCTTCAAAATCCACATGGCCACCCACTTGGGACAAGATGAAAGATCGTGTGTAAGAACTCCATACTTTAGCCAAGCCCAGCACTCACTTTGCACTTCTGTGTGCCCCAGAGAGGGCTTGGTTCTCCAGGAAGCAAAGCACAGAAGGTGCAGGACAGTGGAAGGAAAAGCAGAGGTAGTTTTACACTGTCTTTGTATTTTCTGGATTGTGGGCTAGGCGGAATGAGCCCAAACTATTCCATCCTAGGCTGCCACGGACTGTCACATCTTTATGGCATCACATCCTAGATATTAAAGGCTTGATCATTACAGTGCTTATAGCAACCTCCTGCTGCACCTGTGCCAAAGGGTACAGCAAGGGCACAGAATGATGTTCCTGTGTAGCCTGGGCACTGCCCTGCAGCAGCAGTGGAGTCTTACTCCGTTAGCCACGGCTAATATATGTCCAACTGTTTATTCATCGTATTAGTCCTTTTTCTTGTTTGCCCCTATCTGAAAGCTGGCAGTAACACTCTCAAATTCCTAAGCACTTGTGTGCCAGGGTTATCAGCTGCTTTTGTGTGTGACTGGTTGCATATGTCACAACTGTTTTCCTTCCCTTGACCAAGTAACTTGTCCTTTTTACATCATCATGTGTCAGAAATATCAGAAATATCCTTTTTACAACCTGGCTGAGGGTAAAACCCTGCACTGCCATAGACAAGAAGCAACAAAAAACTGATGGTTAAAGACAAGGGGCACAAAGACAGTTACAGTGAATTGGGTGTGTTTGTCACATTTTTCCATGACTTCAGCAGATGCCCCCATCTGACACTGCCAGCACAGCTCACTCACAGCCCATCCCCAGGCACACAGCAGATCCACAGACAACCACCACAGAGTGAACAGCCCACCCACCATCCATATGACCAAAGCACCTCCATCTTCCCAGGCCCTTTCTTCAGTCTGACTCCATCTGACAACAGCTTCAGTATGACAACACCCAGAACCTGTGCACCAATGTCTAACTGCCCACATCAAGGGCAGTTTTATACCTGACAGCATAAGCACAAAGCACAACCCTTCCACTCACTGTTCCCATGCAGTGCAGTCCCCACAGTCCCTTTGATAAGCACAAAACAAAGGCATCAACTTCTAGGGACCACAAACAAACAGGAGAGATGACAGGGACTGAAAATGAGAACCAAAAGAAAAGGCGGGGGGAAATCTAAAGGAAAAGAGACATGAAGAGACTGAGAGAGCCTGAGGCAATGATGCAGGGCACAGCAGCAACAGGGAGGTACAGCTAGGTGGATATTACTCACAGTTCATGTTGATCTGCTGGGAGAGCTCTATTAGCTCCATCTCCGTAGGCATGTAGCCCATGGTTCGCATGCAGTTCCCCAGGTCCCTGCAGTTAATAAACCCATCCTTGTCTTTATCAAACTCCTTAAAGGCTTCTCTTAATTCTGTGGGAGTGGATCCAAAAAGAACAATATTGTCAGTGACAGCTTGAAATACCTGTTCCAAGAAATCTCCCCAGAATCACCAGCACTTTATGAGGTCAGACTCCCTAAGATACTCCATATTTTCCCAGCAGCTCTCCCTGCAAAGAGGCAATGACTGGTGCAGTGTTAAGTTATTCTATCAGCAGCACTGCCGTGATGACCCATTCTTTACAGGAAAGTTTGCTTGGACTACAAGTGTCACAAACTGATCATTGCTAAACTGCACTCCCTAAAGAAACTGAAACTAGCAAGTTTTCCCAACTTTTGCCCCTGCATGATATTATATAGCCCTCACTGTAGGGATTAGCAGGTAAAACAGCTTCCCTGGAGCCATACTATTGTATCACACTCTACAACACTTCTGTAGGAGCTGGGGTGGACAGCAGTTCCCTGACAGCCAATATCCCATTACTTTACTTATCCTCCCACCCTGAAGAAGCTGGAATGGATGCAAATTCCTTCACAGTCAGCACTCTTGCAGTTTTAAATACTATTTCTTTTGCTGGGGTTTCCAGGAATTATTCCAGTAATCATCTCTCTTGATTTGCCCCAGAATATTTTACCCCATGGGAGCCAACCTGGAAGGACAAGCCATTAGGTTTTCACTGGGCAGGGAGAAAGGTGACACAGAAGGAGCAACAAATTTACCTTCAATTTCTTCAGGACGCAGTTCTCTGTCCTGCAAAAACAGAACATACTATGTTAAAGCCATTTTCTTGCCACAAACATAGTTTCAGAATAGCACTTGTTGGTGCAAACAGTTCTGGGACAAGCCAGAAAGTGAGAGAAGAAACAAGAAGGTGATGACATGTTTAATACCATCCACCTAGCAAGGCTTCCCAGCTCTCCTCCCTAATGGGAGGGGTGTTAGCCTGCACACTTTTCTGCGGAAGCCCTTCTCCCTCTCATATGCTGGATAGGGGAATGACAGGTGCTCCCCCAAAATAGAAGAGACCTGGGCCAGCACAGCAATACGTGTGGCCTCCCCAACCAATGGTACTATGAGCACCTTCATGAAGCTCCTACATCATCCCCCAGCACCAAGTCCTGGAGCAGAGACTGTCCTGCAGCAGTTATGATCTCCTCTAGAGCTCTGATTCTATCTCCTACCGCAGCTCCCACTGACACAGACAGATCAAAACAGCTAGAAGCAGTCTCTGTAACCAGCAGGTCTATACCATCGTCTGCTTGGATCACTGCTTGATCCCCATCCATCTGGCAGGACAGTGACAGCCACGAGCTCTCTTGCAGCCAATGTCCCAGTGCCATCTCCTACAGTCAGTCCCCACAAAAAGGTAGGAACTTCCCCCTTCCCCCCAGCCTCAACTCCATAGACAAGCATTTTGAAACCAAGCATGAAGGCAGACACACAACATATACATCATAAAGGTCATCTACAAACAAAACAGGACAAGGATTCACCATGTTCAGGAAACACTGCAACTTCAAACATCCAGTTTGAATTTCTTGGAAGAAAAGGGAGGATATAAAAGAGTATAGGAAAATTCCAACACTGCACCAGGAAGAAGAGATGAGCATGGAAATGCACTGCTTTCTGGTTTATGTGCCCTTTCTAATTCCTCTCATGGCTCCCAGGCAAATCCAAAACATCTGAGAATTTGGAAACACAGAAACGTGATCTCTTTTGTCGTCTCACTCTCAGCTTTCCCCCTCAACCGTGGGGAGTTTCTCCTTGCCTTCCAGGTGTCCTCCAGCCTCACCACACGTCCCTGGAGACAGTGCCCTTGGTCAGTTTAGGAAGGATGATCTTTTGCTATTTAACCACAGGCTCCTCTGGAAACTCTAATGGCAGCTGCTCAGAGTGCATAGCAAACTAGGACACACACTGGTTTACGTCTGTGCAAAAGTAGGCTGTGCCAGAGAAATGACCAGCTTGCCACTCATAACCTTCCCAGAGGCATCTCTGTGCTGGATGGAACAGAGCGCTCTGGCTCTGTTGTTTCATCCTTCACAGACCTGGTATTTTCAAACATGTCATCCCATTTGTTCTGCTTTCATCAACACCAAGAGATAAAACAATTCAAACTCCTTAGACTGGATGCAGGAGGCATTATTGCCCTCCTGCCTTATATAAAATAGCAGATGAAAACCACCCATGATCAGTACCAACACCTTGGGCACCTCATTGCAGAGTCTGCAAACATTAATCCCTGGAGATACCGCTGTGGGCCAACGGCCGGCTTGGCGCGGCAGCAGATGCAGGGGTATAATTACCACCGCCATGGTGCAAAGGGTGCTGTGACTCACCCACAGTAACTGCTGTCTTGTGAGAGTGCCTGGGGTAGGACTCAGGCCTTCCTCCAGTGCAGTCGTCACAAGACCATTGTCCTCCTCACTCACTGAAGACCCCATTGCAACCAACATGACTGACACATGTCAGAAATGGGGGCTTCAGCACCAATTGTAATTTTGCACACCAAGGCATTTGCGTTTGCAGGCCTCTGAGCATATCTTTGCACATGCAGACTCTACCATCAGAGAGCCACAGACTGCGAATGCAAAAGGAGGGGGAGGGTTTATGTCCCTCCAAAAATCTGACTCAAGCAATAATTAACGTCATGAAAAGATTTTCTATTTTAAATTTGAAAGAAGATCCCCATAAATGATAAAAGAGGAAAATTGCTTGGGAAGAAATGGGCTGAATCCCTCCAAAGCTTTTGGAGAACATATGGGAAGAGGAATAAAACTGTTCAGAGAGTTTAGATCCTAGATATGAGCAGAGGTGACCCTCTGAGAGTCCATTATACATAATGGTCTTACCCTCATTTATTTCTGTTCTATGCACAATAAATCCTGTTGGTCTAGAGAGTCAGTAAAAGTAAAGCTGTTTATCAGATGCACTTATTCTACATCAGGGTAGTTAGAGACATCACTAATCCTATTTTGGAAACTTCTTATGGTACTGTGAGTTTCCAGGGCCTAAACAGGATGGATACCTGTTCGTCTGTGAGCCTTCCACTAGGGAGCTGGACCTCTCTCCTATGTTTGGTAGCTCTGTGCATGTGTGATTGTGTGAGAATATCATGTTTTGTGTTTTAGTGAACTGGCACAAGGAATATGTGATCACTTAGTGGCTGAAGTTTAGGAAGAACAAAAGCTATTTGATCAAGAAGGACACATAATGACTCTTTTTTGGGTTTTTGGTTGAAGAAGAGGTTTCAGAGATGAAGATCTAGGTGTCTCCTACAGCTGTAGGTAACCATACTAACACACGAGTAAGAGAGAGATTTCTTACAGAAGCAAGAAAGCTCTGACTCTCAGGTAACTGGGATGAGCTTTGTTTCACCAGAAGAACATGGAATGCATTGGGTAAATATCTGACAATGCACATATTCACTCAGACATGTCCATAAAAAGTGTGTTAATATGTTTGCATATGTCCTTAAATTCATGTTATTGTAGGAATCAAAAGTTTATGTGCAAAAATATG
Source organism: Gorsachius magnificus (assembly GCA_034008185.1). Classification (NCBI taxonomy): domain Eukaryota; kingdom Metazoa; phylum Chordata; class Aves; order Pelecaniformes; family Ardeidae; genus Gorsachius; species Gorsachius magnificus. The sequence goes on from CM067095.1 coordinate 12,240,486, forward strand.
TTTTACTTCTTGTAAAGATACAACACTGGGGTATTTCTGTATATTTAACATGTCTAGGTGTATAATTTGAATTTACATACAAACGTATATTTTTATTGTTTGTATATAAATGCATACATTAGATGCATATGAACACACAGATACAAATAGGTGTGACTGGGGATGGATGTACGTAGTTTTGCTATTTATTTGTGTGTGTATGAGTAATAGCATTTGGTAGTCTGTCACTATTTGCAAATATGAGGACAGACTGATGTTCTTTGGTTTATTTGGCTGGGATTGCTGCAGTGTTGGGCTGTGTATGATAGTGCATAAGAGATTGCATTTGGGTATCTGTGAAGAGGCAGATGCATGCTTATTTCTGCTGGTACTAGTGTGTTCACTGTGAGCTGATAGGAACAGTATCAAATAAGGGCATCTCTGTGGGACAGCCTGTTCCTGATATGGATGCCCTGATTTGCATTTAAGTGGCTATTTAGGCCTTAAAAGCTAATCTGAGCCTCTGGGAATGAGACGTGGATGCCTTGCTGGAATGCTTTGAACACTGGACTCCTCCTAAGTCCATATGATTATGTAAGTCCTGAAGTCCTAAGTCCTTACTCCTGAGGCCATATGATTATGCCTACTTGAGTGTAGGCTTGGATCTATCTTCCACAGCTGCATTTTTAGAATCCTCCTTTCTTGGTGTTTATGCACAGGGATATCTCTGCACATCCTTTGGGTTAGACATTTGCCTGTCTAGATTGTATTTGCACCTGGAGCTAGAGCCGGGATGCTCGAGACCCAGTGCTAGGGGTTACGAGGCTCCATGCAGATGGAGCATGTGGGCAGCTCCACATCCCTGGCTCGCGTCCACATGGCTTTGTGCATGTCTCACCCGGCTGGGTGTAACTTACGTACAGGCTGCCTGTTTTCTGCGAAGCCCTTCCTCAGGAAGATGCATGCTGGCCCCAGCAGGTTGTGCATGACGGCGCAGTTCTGGGCCAGCACCATGAGTGGACCCTGGTACTCGCAAGCCGACGGCCCCTCTTCACTCGTCTGGACAGCCTTATAGCACGTCTTCTCCTCATGGCGGATCTTCCCAGCCAACCAGCAGCAAGCAAACAACACAACAGAGGATGTTACCTCCCCATCTTGCCCAGCCGTTCCTCTGAAGTTTTACTGAACCACCTCACAGAGACATTATTGCTAGATTTCCTTCATCTGGTCCATGCTGTGTCCCCCCCAATGGTCTATTAGGATTTGTACAGAAGCAGTAAGTCCAGGAGTTCACCTTCAAAAGCTGATAGAAGTACAACCAACCAGGAGAATTTTCCTTTGAAACAACATCAAACTCTCAGCACTGCTCACATCTACCCAGACACAGCCCAAAGGGCCACACTCCCACTATCAGCCCCAGAGTTAACAATCCCTTGAATGAGCTGCAAAGGACAAGCACACCCCAGCCTAACGGTACATGTGCCAGCCTGTACCAAGGGAAAAGCTGCTGGCAGAGCCGCTTCAGCCAGGGCATCCCCAGGAGACCAGGCAGAGCCTGCACAAAGACTCTGTGTTAGTCTCCACGTTACATTTCAGCACACAGCATCACACGCTTTATAATATTATTAGAAGGCCGTTTACAGCATCAGGTGGCTCTGCCAACTGCAGGCTCACACTCCCTGTGCCACTTCTAATTAGTTACATCCTCAGGGTCTCAGGCAGTTACTGCACTGACCTTTTCTAATCACTGACAGTCCCAAAGTGGAGATCAGGCCAACATTTCTGTCTGTTTGCCTTTGCACATTTTCCTAAGTGCACGCGTCCTGCTAACCTAGGGCTCCAGAACAGAATCCAGCACTGGATTTTATAGGGAGGCACTGCTTTCCTTTTATAGAAATGCATTTCCCTGGCTCTGCAAGAAAACTCTTATCCTGATATTCCCATGCAGCTATAAAAAGCCAGCACAACCCACAGGACCCTTGGTTTTATAGAATAACCATTAATCATACATCAGATTCCTCTTCAGGAATTATTCTACTTTTACAGACAGTGCTCCCAGGGGTGATCAGAGAAGCTCTGTCAATTGTCATTGTCTCTATTAACCCTTTCCTTAAAGCCTGAGGTGCTTTTTCAGGCTAAAAGACCAGATACACACACACACGTCCCATTCACATTTGTCCGAGTCTATTGTATCTACTTGCTATGTCTGCCATGTGCTATTCTATTGCACACATGGTTTGTAGTTCGCATTTTTGTACACAGTCTTACACCAATCTGCTCATGTATAATGTCATGTGAATATCAAGCATCAAAACAAAAACCACTCAAAAAGCAAGCCATGGAGAAAGAAAATGATGAAGCAGAAAAGCATTTTCGCTGCAGTCATGGATGAGGAATAAATCTGCCTCTGATTAAATCTGACACATAGGACATTTGTCCTTAAAAACCTGAAAGATGAGCATCCGTCCACAAATGGCATATTACTAGCTCAGCTAAATGTCAAGGCATCTGTGTTGAACTGCACAGTTTCGTGATATCAGTGCAATGTATTTTCAAAATTATCAGCTTTATTTCCTGGCACATTTTTCAGTTTATTACACCAAATAGCTTAAAATAGCCCACATTGGTTCTGTGTTTAATTCCAGTGAAGCCACATGAAAGATCGAAGGCTCCACAGCCCCTAATCCTTGTTTGCTGACCTTCCAGTCAATAGAATTTATTACCAAGCCACAGAACAGTACAACAGAACGGTCATCCCATTATTTTCCTGTTCAGATAGAGATTGCCAGTTTAATGAAACAGCTGCCAAGAGCCACCGAGGATCCTGACCAGACAACCCAATGCAGTGCCAGGAAAACGAGGTGCATGTCTTAGCAAGACCTGGACAAGGGATCCATGCCCCGCTCTGCTGCTGAAAGCAGGATTTATGGCATTTGATGTTCCTTCTGCCAGCAGCCCCCCAGGTATCTTCTGCAAGCATCCCAACAAGTTCCCTCCACCACGTTCCTCCTACATCCTGGCAGAGCCAGAAAGGGAGCTGTGATATAGGTATGGGGCAAAGCAACATCAGCCACCATTACAGGGGCAACAGCAGTGTGTACAACAAGAAAAATGCAAGGTCAGGACTGAGGAGCTCAGGTTTTCCCCGCCCCTTCCCTGAGCAAGGACCACTACCCTTCCTGGCTGAGTCCAGCCCTTGGCTGTGTCAGACCAGCACATTGTGGAGAGGGAAGAGACTGGGCTGATTTAGAGATGGCTGTAGTGATGGTGAAGGGTGGCAAAGCGAGGGACCTGGATGTTGGCTTTCCCTTTCTGCACAGCAGAAGCACAATAGGATTCACCTTATTTTCCTGCCTGCATGCCAGAGGGACTTTGTGGAGTGGCAAGCCCAGAAGGGCCTCTTCATCCTGATTGCAGTGCCTCTCGGAATGGCAGCCAGGCTGGCTGCTGGGATCACTGGGGGGCACTGTGACAGTGAGAAAGTGAAGCTGCCAACAACAGATGTTGTGGAGACAAAGCCTGAGCATTGCCACCAAAACAGGCAAGGTACCCCCATGTCAGCCAGTCCCAGACCAAGCCAGCCGGTGCCTGGGAGTGACTCCCCAAATTTCAGGTTGAAATCATGTATTCAAGAGATCAGTCTGTCACCCAAGAGCAGCTTTCGCACAGGTTGTCTACAGTCCCTCTTCTTTACCATTTCAGCGAACTGAGTTTGCCCAAGGTAAAATCTGAGAAAAAAGACCGGGATCATAAAACAGCCAAGTGAAGTTGTGCAAAGTTAAGACTGATCTGCAAAGTCTCCACTATAATCATGTGTGTTGTGATCAAAAGAACGGCAGAGCCCCAGGACCAGTCAGGATGAGTGCCTGAGGCCTTAATTCATGGCTAGCTGGAGAGACATCTGAGAAATTCTCTAATTCAGCTTTGCAAATTTCTCTCCCTAGTCCTGCCATCCCAGGCCTTCTAACATGGCACAAAGTGCATTATTCGAAGCAGCTTTTAGGAATGAATGCATAAATGACCTAAAAGACCGATGACACAGAGCTTATGAGTTCTTGAATCCATTTTGATTCAAGCAGCCTGGCCACACGTCAGACTTTAATTGCAATCGCCTTGATCATGTTGAGCGCAGCTGCAGCCAAGCGCTTTTATTCCAAGTTGGAGATGACCTACAAGCAACCAAGTTGTTTTTTCATACATGCAACTTTGGGTAAACCTCAACTACTTCTGCCTCTCCCTGAAGGTCACACTGACCTAGGGACTGGTCTCAGCACTGCCTAACTGCTTGGTGATTAATTCCCTCCTTGTGTATCCCAGCTCCCCCGCAGCAGCACTGTGCCATTACTGGCTTTGTTTACAGCAGCCAAGATAACAAGCAAACTGTGTTTCTACACAGAAGAGGCAAAACTCCATCCAGAAGAAACTCCCTGCTAGGGTGGTCCTCTCGCCAGCAGCTTCCTCCCAGAGAAGCTTTCCTGGATGGCAAGGTCTCCTGGGTGGAGCATCCTGATGGCCGTGGCATTTCACTGTCAGCAAGGTCTCCACAGAGGTAGCTCATCATTCTTCGGATGCTTAGCATAACTTTTTCAATTACAAGGAGTGAATTGCATAGCTTTTTGCTGAGCTATTAGATTTGCATCAATGCTAAGTGAGAACCGTGCAGCTGACAGGTACACAGTGCTGCAAGACCTTCCTCAGTCAAACAAGAAATATTTCTGGGGCACGTCATTCCCATTTCAATCTAGTCCCTAACAGAGGAATCATTCCTGAATCTAATTTGCCCGGGGATCACTGTAAAACCTCAGCACAGAGCAGACCACGGGTCGAAGTCCAAAAGATACACATGGCAGCTCACAGATGAAGTCCAGCTGGGCCCAAGCATGTAGACACATGGGCTGTGCTGATGTGCGACATGATGCACGAACACGCAGCCAGGGCCCAGTGTATCCACTCACAGAGGCACGGACAAACAGACCACAGAGAAAAACATGCTTCTGTACCCAAACACATACCAACAAAACTAGATGTGTGCATACGCAAGGATGGATATACATAAAAACACACACGTGTCTACATACAGACTTCTGTGAGGACATGCACTAGCAGGTATACACACACACAATGCCATACAAACAGGGATACACATGTGATGCACACAAATTCCCTCCCTGTACACTCATAACAAACATTGCATGCCTGCTCACACACCTCAGGATGCATACGTAGGGACATAAAGAGCTAAGGACACACATATAGTTCAGATGGGCTCACTAGGTGTGCATATTCTTATGCACCAACAGATACACACCCATTCACGGGTACATGAATATATGTACAGAAATGACACACATGACTAGACTCATGCAGACACCTTTTGACTGAAGCACATGCACACACACCCACAAACTCACACGTATACACATACATTAAGATGCCTGTACAGAAGATGTGTGCCAGCACCATGGACAAACCCATGTGCATGATACACACACATTTATTTACACACATGCTGTGGCACCCAGCATCCCGGGCTCTAACGGCTGCACTCGCATGAGCAGCTCTTACAAAAAAAGACTGGTGAAAAGAGCTGAACCCTTCGTACACATATCTGCATTTCCCCCACCTCCCGTTCCCATCTGTCCACGACGTCATCCATCCCAAGAAGCAGGGCTGGAAACGCACAACGCACTTTGATTCAGGGAACATACCTTTTTTGAGAGGTTTCTCAGTGGAGACTTCACACAGTTGCCCATAATATGTTGAGTCTGCCTTTCCGGTGGACTTGGTTATAAAGGAACTGAAGCAATTGATCCCATTAAAGGTATTCCTTGGGAGCAAAGCAAGAAAGGCAGCGCCAGGCAAATCCAAACAGCTACTGGCTGCTGGGGCTTCCCTCTTCAGGGAGCTTTTTCTCTCTCTGCCTCTCTCTCTCCGTGTTTTTACTTTATGTTCACTTTCTTGAAGAGATGAAGCAGGAAGGAGAGGGAGGGGAGAGAAACAGACAGAAAGAGAGGGAGAGAGAGGGAGAGAGAGTGAGAAGGGGAGAGAGAGGGAGGCGGATGTATAATCTACATCAGATTAATGTTCAAATCCCTCCCACCCCCCTCAATCTGCAGGCAAGATTGTTTCACTCATGGGAGAGGGCTGATTCAGGGAGAATTAAAACAGAGAGGCATCACTAGAAGTGATTTCAGTGATGAGTTCAGTGAATCCAGCTAGTTTGGGTCCACACAGACTCTGAACATCGCATCCCTACCCACCCCCCCTTCTAACTCCTCTCGGCTTTTCAATCACCAGAGAGCTAGGCTGGCCAGAAGGCAATCCACTTAGGGGCTTGGAGCAGAGTCCAGAGCTCATTTTGGAGCAGAAATGGACCATTTATCTGGGTGGGACCTGTTTCAGCTTATAAATACCAGCAGACCTAGAAGTCCCTCATTCTTTTCTGCTATGGTGGAAGCAAGCCTGGAGGCAGGTGTCCAGGGACCCTACAACACTCTCAGCCCCAGGATAGTAATTTTTAACCACAAGGGAGAGACCTTGAGCCAGTCTTGTGGTAAAGTTTTCCCATCTTTCTGCAAGTAGAAATCAACTGGTGGTTCACCCGCACAAGTCTGACAAAGATGGGCTCACACCTGAATTCTAAATCTGAACAGCCCCAGGCTAGATAATGTGAAGCAAAGAATTTGGATGTCAGATCCATCCATTCCTTTTCCAGGCACCCAAGTCCCGGAATAAGTAAGAGGCTACTAAACATAGAGCCAGCTCTGAACTCCAGACTTCAGGCCTGTTATGGTAACAGAATAATCTCTTAAAGAAAAGGGATGAGTCCCCAAAACATTTTCCTCTGATCTCAGGCTGAGCATAAGAGCATTAAGTCTGAAGAGAGATTTAAATTGCATAAAAAACTCACCACCACACCCAGGCAACAGGATCTGAACAGGACAGCAAATGCACCCTTAGCTATGAAGCCACCACAGCTGCAGCTCCACAGTGATACAAAGCCATGGCATGACGAGCTACGTCCTTCAAGAACTGTGAAGACCAAGATGACACTGAAACTACACCCTGTCTATGCAGCAGGCTGGTTGGACACTCAGGTGTTTGGCTGAAAGATTTCACAACTTTCTTTGCGAGTGTGGTTCCAAACAAAAGGCCCTACAAAGACCTAACCCATAGGCTGAGTACTTGCACCACATGCTTTTTTTGTGCAGGAGCCAAGCATTCACTCTCCTGGCAGCTCTAGGGCTGTAGGACAGAAAAGGATGAACTGTCAAGGTCACAACAAAGCATGGATTTCTCTGCTTCCACCCTGATGGTGCTGTGACAAATTAAGTATGACTGTAAGGTGAATCAAGAGTTGCCTTAGAGCTTAGAGGCTTCTTCCACCTGAGGAGTCCAAACATGGCAAGAGTCAACAGCTGTTCCAGTCACAGCCAGAAGCGTACAGCCATGTGGGATGGTGTTCTTACTCTTCCTTGTACCAACCACTTGCCAAGAGTGAAGGCAGTGGAACAGACTCCTCTCAGATCCCCTCAATGCCTTCTTCACTGCAGGGCCTGGGAAGGAGGTGCACAAAGGTCCACAGGCCCTCCAAAGCAAGAAGCTGCAGTAGCAGATACTGGAAGACACCCCTTGTACCCAGAGCAGACTGAGAGAGGGACAGAGGGGATGGGGAAGCTCTAGTCTGGAAGACCTCCGTTGCAGAGCCCACCCATGATGGGCTGGGAAGCAAAACTGTTCCCAAGCTGGGCCTGTCTCCTGCTGTCACAGTTTGCAGACTCCTGACGCTGGGGAAATATGCAGTCACTCCTTGGGGGCTGTGCCAGCCCTGGGCCTTGCAGCGGGGGACTTTGCAGGAGGATGCTGAAACTCCCAGTTCCTCACAAGGCTGCCATCTTTAGCTCTATTTCTCTTTCCCCTCTTAAAGCAGCTAATAGGAGGCTGATCTACCCTCGGCCAAAGTGCCAGTCATTAATAATGTCCTCTGTCAGCTGGAGCCATTCCCCAGGCTCCTTGTTTATTGACGAAGTGCTTGTCTCCCTTGAGTAGAAGCTGCCACATAGTGAGTGAGGAGCCTGGGCTCCTTCTCGAGACAAACGACTCCAATTCCAGAGCAGAGATGAGAGAGAATTGCCTCCCTGCTGTAAATGAATCTCCCCTTGACAGGCAGTGAGAAGGCCAGGAACGCCCTGCAATTGAGAAGTGCCCATCTCCCCCATCCTCCCAGAGAGAGGGAGTGGAGCAAGGGAGTCAGGCATCTCCTGCCAGGAGAATTCATCACAGCCCCCAGACTGCCATGGGACAGCTTTGGGAGACAGCCGTTGAGCATGTCCTACAGAGCTCTAAAAGCCTCTCAGCAAAAGTTGAGATGGTCACCCTCTAAATATTAGCTTGTACCGCAGCATTTGGAGCCAGCCACCATGGCATGTTGCCATGTTTGCCTGCTCCCCTGCTTTTCTTCCCTGCAGTTGCAGACAACTGTAGGAAACGTGCAGGGCAGAGTGAGAGGACTGAGAGTGGCTTGCCAGGCTTGGCAGGGAGTTCGCAATCCAGGAAGGGAAGAGGCGATGGGAGCCCACTTGCACCAGGTTTGCAGCACAGTCACAGTCCTTCAACACTGCAAGAACTCTGGCAGAGCTGTAAGGGGCTCAAGAGACATGATCGTAAACAATTTTCTTATCTCCTTATTTACACTGAATCTCTTAAGAGCAATTGGGCAGCACATCACAGTCTAGCAGACCGACCCTGCTGACCTCTGAGGAGGAAAATCACTCTCTTCATTGGGATCTTATCCCATCACCACCACGGGCAGCTTAGAGATAGGCATGAAAGTGGAGCTGGCAGAAAGGTCATTAGAAGATTAGGTTAGAAGGAACATATTTTCTCCCTTCCTCCAACCGAGGCTGCTGTAAAAGAACAGGATGCTGAGAATAAGTGTGTCAAAAACATTTGTGTGTAGGTGCTGATCTGTGGGTATGCCTATATCTGGGGTAGTCAGTATGCGAGTGGGAGGGCTGCACATGCATGTATACTGGCTTTCCCACACTGTTCTTTGTGGCAATCACACTGTTCTTTTAAGGTCTGGGGCTCTGTTGTAAACTTTCTAAAAATCATCAGGAACTTTGTGAAATGTGAGTCTTGCCTATGTGCCCACATCCCTTCCTCCCCTCTGAGGTCCAAGGTGGCGAGCAGAGGCCTCAGTGGATATAGTTTGGCACAGAGCAAGGTCTCAGTTCATGGGACAGAAGCGTTTGGTACATTGACTGACCTGAGCACAGAGCAGGGAGAAGGCCGGATGACTTGGCATTGAACAGGGAGTGATTTAGGTGGTTTAATATGTCTGGATTCTTTAAAAAGCAGCAGTGCTCTGCTTTGGGTTGGTACCTTTGGCAGAAATGCTCATTCCATAGGAAAATGTTGGATCCCACCACTTGGTAGCTGCCAGAAACTTCATCCAGTGGCAGCAAATATCCAACAGCCACAACAGAAAGAACAAAACTCAATCCAAAACTTGGGATTGCTTATCAGACCGTAGCTGTGCTTGGCAAAAAATTCCAGTGGAAGTCTGGATTTGTACAGGGAGACTGTTCAGATGCCAGGCCCATTTGTCTTTCACTTGCTGGAACATTGTATCAGATGGCTGTTCTCAACACAACACAAACACTGCAACAGGGCAATGTCAGTAGGCAGGTGGGTTAATCTCTGAGGGGAGTATACAGTAAAGCAGGGAAAACTGATTCCTAGCATCTTTTCACTGAAGTCCATAGTTTTACCCAAGAGCCTACTGCATGCTTCTAAGATTTAGTATTTTAAGGTATGCCACCTCATTTAATTTATCCTAACAGGGCAAGAATTTTTGGTCTATTTTTTCCTATCACAGAGTGGAGAATGCATATATTGATTAGTAGCTTTCAAGTCTGCTCCCAACCACCCTTTATAGGTAGCTATAGATCTGTATTTTACAAGAAAGAACTCAGTCTTGTTTACTGGATGACCTCAGATGAGCCTAAACATTTGGAATTAACCAATGTTAACACCATCCCATTGCCAGTGCTGTCGAGGGCCTCATTTCAAAGCTCCCGACCGCTGGAACGTGCACTGGCACTCCAAAATTCTGCAACTGGCTTCCTTCTCTTCTTCTGTGTTAGGCTCCCAAGTGCTTTTGCTGCACATCGAGCTGTGTCTTCTAACCTTGAATGAACCTTGTATGGTTCCATAGTCCAGCCAGACAAGTACAGGTCCAACTCAAGGGGAGACACCAGCAGGTATTGGTGGGTGCAGTCCAGATCCTCATCTGGGGGTAGGAATATTTCTGCAGAGAGTTTGGGAACTTTCTTTGCTGTCAGCTGTTCCAGGAAGAAAGTGTTGCTGACTCATGCTGTGCATAATATTCTTCTCCATTAGAGCAATTGCATCATATTCAATCACAAACAACAGAAAGGTTATTAAAAAGACCAAGGATATTTCCATCCTTCTCAAGGTAACAAAGCCTGGACTGTCAACTTTGTTTAGAACAGCTTTGTCTGTAATTAGCTAGCTTTATTCTGTGTTAGATGAAAAGAGATGGGCATGTGCCATTTCCTGACACCTTCCACACACGTATTTTGCACTAGCCCAACTTCCAAGTCCCTGCACAGGAGATGCATTGTCCAGAGCACCATGCGTTGTGGTTATTTTATGCTTTCAAGATCATCACTGGGCTACAAAAAGACAAGTATCAGCTTGACAGCCCAGAAGCAGCTGTGACAATTTGCCGTGTATATGCAGTACAAAGGTTGTTTAAAATAAACCTTACATGGTCCCTTCCCTTTGCTCAGGATATGGGAATTGTGAATCACTCTCTGTCTGTCTGGGACTACTTCAAAAGCAGCTAATTCTGCCCTGGCTTCTTCACCTCTTTCAAAGTAAATGGGACAGGGGTCAGTATTTGGCTGGCACACTGAGGTGCTACAGAAAGCATGACAGAAAGGTGAGCAGAGGCCTGGGAACCAATACTAACCAAACACTCCAAACCAACCCTGCAGCACTACATGAGATATGCCACTATAAAACTGAGGTCTGCCTCACTTCTATTTTGAGTAAGGATCTGACAGCACCTTTAGAAGGATCAAACTGCGTATCCCAGTATGAGATCTCTGGCTGTATCTCAACACAGCTGGTCACAAACTAGCTAAACCCTTTTTGCATTATTTTGGCAGAACGCAGGGGGGTTGCTGGCGCTTTTCTACTTCCTGCCTTCAGCCGTTGTGACATGATGCCTCACAACATTACACGGTTGCCTGTTTCCTTCCAATGTACTTCATCTGTGTGGGATGAAGCAACGCTATATATTCTTTCCAAAGATGGTTGCAAGGTGCAAAGTACTCTAGGGGAGGACGAGGTGGAAGAAATATTAGAATATTGCTAATGTCTTAATTCATAGACATTATTGAGTTCATGGTCTTATGCTGGTGCAGAAAGCTACTAAAAAACTAAATATGACCATACAAGCCACAATAGCTGTCTTTATTTCTAAGTGGGGCATTTGATTGAAATTGGAGGATTACTCAAGTTCATGGGCACTGCTGTTGCTCTCTAAGGTCACAGGAATGTCAGAGGATTATTGAAAGGGAGCCCAAAGTTAGCTAGGCATCTTTTACTGGATGCACACCATATAGCTGCTTGTTATTGGAAATCAATACCACTCATGGACTCATCAGGGAAAAACGGTTACTGAAGCTGCAATGCTACAAAGAACCACAGCTAATTCAGCTGACAAACCTGCAGCCCAGCCACTACATCTAAAGCTAAACTCTTCCCTGACACTTTGTTCAAACCCAATATTGCATGAAACAAAAATCAAGGCAGTATAGGTTGATGGAATGCACAGTGGACTAAATTAAATTATGATTAATTTATTATTGAAAGATTTTCTTCTCGCAAAAGATAAGCTGAATCTAACCAGAAGGTTTGTGTATTTCAGTGCATTAGATCATGCTGCTGTATATTTCATGAACAGAATATTTAATGAATGTTCTTTTAGCTTGGTTTTATTTTGATGTCTTTCCATATCCTTTTAAAACAGATTTGTTTAAAAAGTAAATCACTGACAAAGATTAACGTTTGCTGGCAGACCCACTGCAGGCTGAAAGCTTATCCATTGCCCCTCAGTGATTCTGTACATCTGGCTCCCATCCCTCAAGCTCTTTACAAGCAATAAATGTGATAAATTTTTCTCCAAGCTGAGCAAGGGAGGGGAGCTGAGTGTATGGGCTCAAGTGGAACAACATTCTTCCATGTCTGTGTCCGTTACATATAGAAAACGTGATACGTACCTTGGAAGGTACGGTGGGTGTCAGCAGGCAGGGTAGTACGCATATGCTGGTCATTTTTAAGCACAGGAATGCATACACATGTACCGAGACAGTTGCATAGGCACAGAGAAGACTTAGCAGAGGCTGCACATGTACGGGCTGTGTGTACACAGACAAGACACGTATACGAAGGCTTTTTATGTCAGGCTGCATGCATGGACATGGGCTGTGCCAACATATACAGGGATGGAAGCACGGAGGCCGTACGAGCCCCACGCAGGTACCCGGACCCCTGGCGATCAGCGGGACGCCCGGACCGGCTCACCCATCACGGGAACCAAGGGGCTCTCCCCGGGTCTAACACACTCACCGAGCGGCCCGGGGACCGGGCAGAGGCCAAGGCCCGGCGGCTCGCGTGGGCCCGGGGAGCCCCGTGGGAGGGGGCCCGGTGCCCCGCGCCCCGCGGCGGGGAGAAGGGGCGCGAAGTGCCGCCCGCAGCGGCGTTTCCCGGGGAGCCCCGGCCGGCCCGGCCGCAGCTCGGGGCGCACCGCCGGCTGCAGGAGCGGCCCCTGCGGCCCCGGGGACACCCTTCCCTCCCCGCGCCCTTTCAGGACCCTTCTGGGGCCGGAACAAGCCTTCAGAGGTGCCCTAAGAAGAGGAGAAAAAGTCGGGGGAGGCGACGGTGTTTCTTCTGGTTTTTTTTTTCCCTCCCAACCTGTGCACCCACGCTCCATACCAGCGAGCTAAGACTACGTAACAGGATCAGCATCACTACGGCAGTTGGTCATTTTGAGCCAGAAGTCCATTCACCCCAAATTACTGTGCCGCTTTAACATGGTAAATGAGTAGCTGTTCCAGACTGTCCTCGGTTTGCCACGAGCCCCGACACGCCGCTGCTTCACCTGCCTTACAGCACGGTACCACACAGCACGCGAGCACCTGCAGACCCAGACCTTGCACCTTCACCTTTGCCATCCCTCTGCACGACACCCGAAAGTTTCCATCGCTGGCGTCAGCACTCCAGAACAGCCCGATACGCTGCAGCCTCCCTCACTAACACATGGGGGCAACTGAAAATTTCCATTACTGAGCCATTAACCACTCTCCCTGGGCTGGGCTGGCCAGGGCTCCCTGGCTCTCCACTGGCAGAGCGCCAAGTGTGGTTCTGATGCAGCAACTGCTCTTGGGCAAAACTCCCATTAGAATCATCTAAAGCCAAAGCCACTGGAGGGAACAAGGTCATCCTGCAGATGAGGAGACGAAGAGGGTGAGAGGCTGGATGAGGCACTTTTTCTCTACCCACTCCCGGCTGGTTCAGAGGAGAATGTTCTTGACACCTGCTTCCCACACAAGCTGCCTGGGGATACATCCTGCCCCAAAACATGGGACACTTCTGTCATCCCAGTTTGCTGTAAGGTCCGTTAATACCTGTTAAGAAGAACTAAAGCCCATGAGTAAAGGAAGATGGAACAGGACAAGAAAAGGAAAATGATACAGGAAATGCAGAAAGATTCCTTCCCTATTTTAATGGTAATGTGGGCGCTGACATTAAAGCAGGAATGGGAAACGGTGCAGATAGGAGAGGCTTTTAACTCCCTGTACAAATAGAAATACAAAAGCCCCTTGGGCCACAGTGCTAACAGCAGAAGCCTGTAAATATTTAATGATTCCCTATGGCATTGTTTGACCCCTCTGATCCCCAAGCTACCACAGGCAATTGACAGAAAACTGTTGGGGAATCACTTCACTAAAAATTTAACAGTCAGGCAGGGTGTGAAAGCTAAACGGCTCTGAAAACGGTCATGTCTCACATGGCAGGATCGCTTGCAAATTAATATTGCATAGCCAAGGCCCGGAAAAAGCTCTTCTTAAAGGTGCCAGCTAGGCCAACTGTGTGGCACAGGACGAATGAAGCAAGGAGAACTGGCAGGTTTCTATACCGCAGTACCCATACAGCGCTGTGCCACAGCCCCGTGCCAAGCTGCTGCATCACTGCTGCCCCAGGTGTCCTGCTGCCACAAAACTGTTGCATCGCGGTCCCTGCTGTCACCGCACTGCTGTCCCAGTCTCTGTGCTGCTGTTGGTACGGTTGGCACATTCATAAACTCTGTCCTGCTGCCAGGCTGCCGCCTCACTGCCATCCCAGCTGCCGAGGGAATCACTGCTCCTCTGCTGTTACGGACATGTGAATGTTCAATACTGCACTGCTGCCAAACTGTGTTCTGTAGCCACACTATAGGCGCTATAGGACTGTCATGCTAGGGTGACAGCATGCTCCTTTTTGCTCCACGACACTCCTTTACCACTTGGACGCTCCAACGCTATCCTGCTACCAGGCCAAAATCTTATGAAACACCCTCCTCACACTCCCTTTTCTTGACACTTTCCCACTTTGCTGCATTATCACGCATGCATCTCTTGCCAACTACACCCGTGAGTCACTGCACTGCTCTCGCACTGCACTGAGCTACCGCTGCTGCAGGGCCACTTTAAAACACTGCTGCCCCACTATCACATGCGTAGTATAACCAGCCCGTACTCACGCTGCACTTTTGTCACCGTGTCGGGGTACGCGGCCGTTGGAAGATCAGCGCAGCTCTTTGCTAATATCACACCAGAAGTAATCACTGCTGTATAGAATAGCTCCCATCTGGAATATTGTATTACTACATCAGTAGACTGCTAAACTCTTCTGTCAGGCTACAACACTACACAATTATCACACCCATGCACTGCCAAACTCCTGCCTCATGGCACCAGTATCACATCTCTGTTCTGCCACAGGATTGCATTACCACACCACCGCGTAGTCAGTGCTGAGTTCTCCAGGCACTCAGTGCTGCATGGCACTGCGCGCTAACCCGGTATAAACTCCACAGCAGAGTGCTTTTCTGCAGCTGCCTCGCCGATCCAGTGTGCAAAACATCATTAGACTAAGATGACATCCTGGCTTGTACTAATACATCATTATACTACCCTACATTTGTTAATGTAGGTACCACTCAATTCCAAAATGGTAAAATGCCCTAAAAGAGTATTGTTGCTTTATTATATTAGAACATCACTGCACCAATATAGCATGAACCTAATTAATAAAATACCACTGCGTCCTGTATCCTGGCAGTATCTTAGCATTCTCCTGGAGTACACACCCACAGTGCACTATATTGCTGTGCTGGTTATATAAACACAGCACTCTGCCTTCCCTCCGTCTTTTTTTCTGCACAGCTACAAATCTGTCTCCCTCAGACACAATCCTGTAGTCCTGGGCTGCTCTTTTTTGCTGTTAAAACCCTGTGGAGTCATCCCTGCAATCTTTTCCACGTATCTGATTGTATGACTGTAGTGTCTGCATCTGCGACCACATCACTGCACCACCGTGGAACAACAGTGATGTTCCACATCTGTAGAGCTGGGACAAGATATACTGGTGCCGCTGGATCACAGTGTTCTGCTGCTGCAGATATGCATCACTGCACTCCTCTCCTTCTACATGCTGCAAAATTACTGTTTTAACTGTTTCACAGTGGGCTGGAGAGAAGTTCTTGTATTAAATAAATTGTCTGCTGAGCTTGTTGCTCTCTTCTAATTACAATGTGGAGCAGCCTGGTGTTACAGCACCTGCAGCCTTATACTGCAATCCCAGGCACTTCTGTACCTGTGACACTGCCTCAGCCCAGGCTGCATCTTGGGCTCCCACAGGTTTAAGTCCTTGCCTGTCTCAAAACATTACTCACATTTTTACACAATGCTTAGCATTTGTTTCTTCACTCACAGAAACAAAATTTCCATCATTCTGTTTCATGACAATTTCCACAGTTCTTTTCCTTGGGCCATTATTCATCCCAGGATTTTGATATCACTAAAAAAAAAAATCCTTACATCTCTCTTCTTGTAACCAGCTCTTTGCGTATCCCACATTACAGTTGCCCTTCTTGTATCCACAAATCCCCTGTACAGCCCACTCCTAAAAGCCAGTCCTAAAATCTCCACTAGACGGTTGCTCTCTCACAGTTATTTCAAAGCAAGTGAGAGATGAATACAGAGAGAAATTGGAATAAATAACATTACTTTCTAAAAGAAAGATGTTGATGTTCGCTTATAAGCACTGGTGCAACGTACCCAGTGAAAGGATAAAAGCTAGAATTGTCCCCATCTCTTTTCTGTAAGGGGCATTGTTCAACACTGCAATTAAAATTTGCTAAGTTTATGGCTTTCAGAAGTGCCTTATGACACTGGAATGCAAGCAGCAAAGCAGGTAAAATAAAGATGCCATTCAGGTAAGGATTGAGTTCAAAACCAGAGAGCTTCCTGTGAGTGGGAGCCCTGGCATGGATTTGTTTGTATTTCTGACGCTTTGAGGATATACAGCTCCATAGACTCAAACTCTGTTCTTGGATACATCTTCACTTTTCCTCAAAACTACAGGGACAGCACAAGTCAGAGCTGAGCCCACAGATTTCAAAGCCTGATGCTGGAATATGGCTTTTTGTAACCTGGTTGAGCACCAAGCCACTCACCAGGCCCTTCCTTATTGCTACTACAACATTTTAATCTAGACTTCTGGTACACCATTGGCACAGTGAGGGTAACACTCATTCTGAGTTAAACACAGCCATAACATTCATAAATAACAGACTGTCAGTGAGGATGCAGAATTGTTGAGGAGAACAGATGTGGTTTGATTTTTCTCTGGAGAAGTCAAGATGAACAGAAGTAGACGACACTTCCTGACACCAGATTAGAGAGATGCGGGTGTATCACCTCCTTCCTTCCACCCAATTACAAAAACTCTTCTCATTCTCTCCATAATCTTAATTTGAATGGGCACGCTGCAAAGCCTCCCAAACACACTTTAAAAAAAAAAAAGACCCAATGACAACAAACCCCATAAATTATAATTCTGGTTTAATCGATCACTTCCAGGGCTGGAACTTAGCTGCCCAGGCTACTGGCTTATACCTATAATTGTGCTTCTGGGAGATTGCAGTTACATTAATCTTCCTGGAGATTACATCTCCCAGTAACATCCCTAAATGGCTCTAAAAGAAAATTTCGAGCCAGTCTCTCTCTGCCTTTTCATTTTTAGAGGGTAGCCCTGTTGGGTAATTTCACTACCAGAAGCAGCTAAAAGTGACAGCTTTGTACCGAAAGAGCTTGCAAACACCGAAAGCATCTGTTCCATCCTAACATAGTGACTGGGAAGGCTTCGGAATTGGGTCAGGATTTTTTTTGTCGTCCTCCCCACTACCTTCTCCTGACAGCTTCTGCCATCAGAAATGATTCATATGCTGATTGTACAGAAATGTACCATAAGGAGATGTAAACAAATACAGCAAAGCAAGGCGGGGAGCCAGAGAGATGGAATCTAATAAGTAAATACATTTTAAAAATCCGCTTCTCTGACTCTCACCCTCAGCAGGCAGAGCCACAACTTCCCCCGGCGACAGGGAAAGCACCGGCCCTTCCTCCGCCGGCACCACCGAGAGCGCCCACCGCAGTGCCCGGCGGGGCGGGCGGGCGGCCGGGGGCTGCTGCCGGCTCCGACCCGCGCCCCCTCCCCGGCGCCGGAGCTCGCCTCGGTGCGGAGCCCGCCTCGGTGCGGCATCGCCGGGAGAAGTTCGGCAGGGGCGGCCAGGAAGCAGTGCATTTACAGCTGCGGCTGCGCCCGGAGCCGCGGGGGGCTCGGGGACGAGGGGCCGAAGGTCCGTGAGCGGGCGGGAGGAGGGGGCGCGGAGGGCAGGCAGGGAGGGAGGGAGGGGGCGGGGGGGCTTTGCCCCTTACCTGGCCAAAGACCGAGCTGAGCATGGGGTGCAGCTGGTGGAAAAGGGGGTCCGCTTCCACCGACCGATCGCTGCCGCTGGACTTGGAGTACTTGCTGCTGGATTTGGACAGAGGCGAAGCGCCCTCCGAGAGCTTCAGGGACTCTCTGCTGGACCTCTGCCTGTGACTGAAGAAAAAGTCCTCCTCTGCCTCCTCCCCATCCCTGTCTGAGAGCTGATGCTGGTCCTGGGGGTGACCGTGGCTGGCGTGCGGCGGGAGGTGGTGGTGGTGCCTGGATGTCCGCACCGGTTCCTTGCCGCTGCCTCTCTTGGACCTCCTTCCGCCGGCTCCGGCTGGCTCTCCCCCCGTCCATGTGACAGCTTCCCCGCGCCCCTGGCTCCGTCCTCCCGGGCGCCCGGGTGGCAGAGCGGCCTGCGGGCACTGGGCTCCCCGGGGAGCGGCTCCTGGCTCTGCTCCCTCCCCGCCTGCCCGCCTTGTCCTCTGCCGTCCCGGCCGCGGCTGCCGCGGGGCTGGGGCTGGGCGCCCGCCGCCCTCCGGCTCCCTGCCGCCTTCAGCAGCGAAGTGCGGGACTCGCTCTTCGCCATGGAGGAGCCGCTCATCGCGGGGCCGCTAGAGCCGCATCCCCGGCCGGGCGGAGCGCTGCCGCTGCGGGCAGGGCTGCGGCGCGCCGCTCACGGCATGTCCTGCGGAGACCCGCTTAAATCCCGCACCGCGGCCCATGTGACAGCGCAGACAAAGGCCGCGGAAGGGGCGCTCCGGCGGCGGCGGGCGGTGCTCCCGCAGCGCGGCGGGCGGGCAGGGCCCGGCGGCCCCGGGCACGGCGGGGAGGGGGACCGCAGGGCCGCAGCCCCCCGGCTTGGCGGGGCCGGAGCCGCGGGAGCATCGCCCCGGCCGGCGGCGGCGCGGGCGGGGGGGATGAAGGGGGGAGGCCTGACCCCCGAGACTCCAGCGTCCCCCAGGGAAGGAGCTCAGTGCCCCCGAGGGCAGAGCCGGGGAGGCGAGCACCCCTGCCCCGCGGGGCGAGCCGCCTGCCCCACGCGTGCCCCTCGGGAGGTCCCTTCGCTCCAGCAGCCGCACTGGCCCTTGGGGCCCGGGCCCACCCGGGCACTCCGCCTGGCTGCTCAGCCCACCGAGACGGGACCACGGTGGACACCGGCTCTGTAGGTCGGCACCTATAGGTCTTATTGCTGTAACTGAGAGGATTCCAAGCCTTGATCCAAATCCCAGACTTCCCAAAGTTCAGGAGAGGAGGCTGGGCACTCAGCCACTGCCCGCCGGACACAGCCCCCAGGGGAAGTTCTGACCCAGCCTTTGAAATGGCCATAGAGGATTTGTTAGGGCATATCATAAAAGGATATAAAAATTAAGGTGTTTGTACCTAAAAAGCTGATTGCTTAGCGTCTTTGTAATCAAACACAGGTAATTAAGTGGCAACAGGTGGTTCAATAATGATGTTCTGTTTAAAAACAGTAAAAGATAATGGTGTCAAATCAGACATATGTTCCCAATGAGGAAGGGACCCAGTTCCTTCTTGCTCATCTTCAGACAGTGATTGTGCCTCACTGCCAGACTTGGATACCTCAGCAGTTTATGTACCCAGAAAGATGAAGGTGTGATTATCGCATAATAAGCTTACTCATGCTAGCTCTGCTCTTGCTGGCACATGCACAGCAGTTACTATGTGATGACACAGTCTTCTCTGCAACAACCCAAGTGCAACTTCCCTCTGCAGCCTGGGGTCCCATTGCAGCCAGTGCTGCTGTGACCCCACCACTACGCACCACGTGTGCTGGTCAGGGCAAAGCTGCCATGGAAAGAGGATTACGCTGCTGCCCCGCCTTGGTGTGCCCCATCCCCTCAGCTGCAATATCGGCACCAGACGCACAGCAGCCGTGTGCAGTTCCTGCACAAGGTGCCCTCTGTCCATCCCCAGGATGTCAGAGAGGAGAGGCTGGTGCCTCTGTCTCTTTCCTGCTTTGGATGCTTGGCAGCAGCTGTCATGGTGGCTTAATGGGCTGTTAAAGGGGTTTGTAGTAGGGATGTTTGTCGAGCAACAATTTCCCATCCATAACTGCAGCATCAATTCAGCTCCTAATTACAGCCAAGGTACGGTTTTGGTTTGGGTTTTTCAGAACAGGCTGCTCCTGTTTGATATCAGCAGTGCAGAACCACTACTCCTGGCTGGATGAACATGAGCCCTGGCTTTCCCTGCTGCAGCTGCATTGCTGGAGCCATGGCTGCTGAAGGGGTCCTTTCTGCCGGGAAGCTCAGAGGTAGCAGGAGGCTGAAATGAACATTTCCCAATAGCTTTCTGTCCTGGGGAAGTTAATTCCGTCAGGATGTAATGTTGCTTCTAGAAAAGCTGCTGCTTCTGGAGTTGCAGCTGGTGCTGACAAGGCGTTGCTGTGAAGAACTTCACAGAGATAAGATTCCTGTCTAGCATGACTAACACTGCCCTCGCTCGCCTTGGGGTCTTTTGAGCTATTCCTGAGGACTGTAGTGACACTGCTGTCTACAGGTGGGTTGTGGTTCCTTGCCTCAATCAACTGAGCACTGCAGAATTCGGAGCTGATGCCTCATTAGTGAGAAGGGACTCACTAGTGCAGGTGTGATTCATCACTTTGGAGAGCACTTCAGGGATCAGGGCAAGAAACGGCTTGACTAACAGTCAGTAACAATGCAGGCAGGGGCCATATTACAGAACCAAGCAACAAAACAGCGGTAGCAGCTGAAAAAAACTATGAAATGGGACAGAATGAGAGCACAAACCCCAAAACCCAGCTGTCCACGACACCTGTGTTTGGGTTTCAACTGGGAACGAAAACGAACCCTGGCTGTTGAGAGAATCTGGAATGCATCCTCCTCACAAATTCATTTTGGAGGTTCTTCATGTATATCCTTTTCTAGACAAATTAATCTTGGGAGCACAGTGGCTGCGTAGCATCCACTGCATACTAAAGAGCTAGCTATTCTGGAGCCAAATGCCAGGGAGCAACAATGCCCGGCTGCAAAGAGAAGCACATAATTCCAGCACGGCTGAGTGGCGAGATGCGCAGGGACATCTCTCCAGAGAGAGCGTGGCGCCTCTTCCATCTGGCAGCACAAAAGAGGACAGGCCTGAATCCTCAAGACACAAAGATTATATTATGTAATGTGCATGCTTGCTGCTTCTGGAGATGGAGCTAAGTCAAAACTACCCATGTGATTAGTCAGAGGCCAAGCCAGAGAAGAGCTGGGCTTTCCTCCCCAAACCTGGGGGATTCTGGAATGAGTGCATAGCCTGGGGCCAGCGGGGGAAGGTGGATCCAATTCCAGCTTGCAATGACAAATACGGCACTGCCTGCAAGTGTAAAATCCTGTCTTTCCTTAAAAGTGCTATCAGAAAGCATGCTCGTGAGGAAATGCATGAGCATTTTTAGGGGAAGGGTTTGTTTGATTCTTTTTGACTTCACTTGTGTAGAGAAAATTTTTGGAAAAAATTAAGAACACAGCTCAAACAAACAGGGGCTGCATTGCCTGTCCTGACCTTGGAAGAGTGTATTTCAATTTCAGTTAAGGACCACAGCCCAGAAAAGGAGTTTGAAAGTGAAATGAGAGAACTGCCCATGAAAAAAAGTGTTCAGCATGCTGTTGTCAGGAAGGTGCAAAGAGTCTGTAATGTCTTGGAGCAATTTTCTTGGTGCTAATCTTTATAACTCCTCTCACCTGCATTTGCAAGAACATAATAATCTAGGGTAAGTATGGTATCATACAAACAATATGCCAAAGCACAGTAAAATCTAGGCTCGACTGGGCTGAGAATCGGGATACTAATCAGGAATCTGTCCTATAACAGAAGATTAACTGCCTAGCCTTCATTTATGCCCTTACCTTTCCTTTCGCTATCTTTCCATCGCTTTTAAAGGGCTTCAGAAACACGGCATGTTTCAGTAGTCATAAAGACACCAAGTACCGGTCTTCCGGCATATTGTATTTGGACAGGCATGTGTCTGCCTCCAGAGGAAGCAAAAGCACTAACAGCTGGAGATTCTGTTTGCTTGAAGACTTGGTTTTGCTCTTCAGGTTTTACTCCACGGGAGAGGAATAATCCCGACAGCATTACAAAGGCATTATTGTTCTGGCTGTAATCCCCGTGCTCAAATCCACCCTGGTTACTTGCATCCTGATTGCAAACGGAGAACTTCCCTTTGTATTTGTCAGGATGAGACTGGCAGATGGACTGGAAGTCACTGTTTTCTACAGTCAAATAGCATCGAAGGGGAGAAAGGCCGCAATGTGATCCTGAAATAAGCCTACAGGAATGGGAAAGGAGGATGAAGAGCAATGGAACAAAAATAACAGTCCACAAGAGGAACGGATAAACTACAGTAAAAACCCAGCTGGAGGAAAGCAAGATGACAGAGAGATAAGGGGGAGAAGAAAATGCATAGGGACAAAGGTGAAGCTCCCTATACATTATAATGTAAATACATAGGGCTCACCAGAGGGCCAGGCTGTGCCTCTGTGCCCACAGAGCTGGCAGTGGGAAAAACAGATAAGAGCAATCATCAGTGTGGAAGAGGGGATGGTTTCCAAAGGGAAGCAACAATGATGCTCTATGAGGGCACAGACCTCAGCTTGACGCTACAGCTCCATGTTGTTGGCACATAAGAGGCCAGTCAGAGCAGGAGACCACACTTCAGACACATGATGCCCAAACCCTTTTTTAGCTTGTTAAACCAAATAACATGAAAGAAGATGCAGCAGAAATTCTGCTGCTCAACAGGACAGATATGACTGAGCTCCCTGACCTAGCACACATAGCCTAACTTTAGCCAGACTCTAGAGAAAAGATCCAACAGCCCCTACTCCAGGTGTGTAAAAAAGAAGTAAACTGTCCTGGAATTACTCCTCACCCCACCTCCTTCCCACACACCCTTTTTGAGAGTCACAGTCTTCCAGTTCACACAGCTATGAATGCAATTAATTAAGCTGATATAGCTGGCTCAGCTTGGCAGTTTTAGAGCCCACGGCTGGCAAATGTCACTTCTTTTGTATCAGACATCTCTGTTGCCAAAACTACAATCAACTTCACAGTCACATCTACACAGAAGGCACTACTGTGCAAGTGGAGGTGAACCACAAGGCAGGCAGGAAGCGTGTTAAAGTGGTGGTCTGAGTACAGGTTTTAGGAAAAAGAAAATCACTGAAGCAAGACTTAACTTAGTCACTTAGCAAGGTTTTAACAGTGACAGTGGTGCCTCTCTCTGTTTGACACAGTCTTGAGGCACAAAATTGTAATATGCCAAAGAGTAAATAGCAAAGGAATGCTCAATTGGTTGGTTTGTCTTTGGTTTACATTGAGAGCAGGAATTAATACAGGAAGGAAAAAAATTAAATCACTTCATAATTTTCCACTCTCAGGTGACCTGGGACCTCCTAGATAAGAGCAAAGCTTTTCATGAGCCCATGCAGATGCTTTACAGTCACAATAAACTACGTATGTGATGAAGTGATCTCTTTCTGAAATATGATCTGGACCACAGGATTATGACTGCTTTTCAGAGAGACAGGTGGACTCTTCAGCTGCATTAAAAAGGATCCTTGATTATCAGGTAAAAAGTCTGATTTTTTTTTTCTGACTAGGAACATTTAATCTTTGCCAGTTTAAAAAAAGAACAAAGGTTATTTATCAACTGCCTAAAGAATTAGTTCAGGGAATGGGAAGGAAAGAGAGCAGCACTGAAGGCCAGACTTGAGGTCTGGGTTGGAAATAGTCTGGGGACAAGGCTGAATAAATTGCTATTGTTTGCTCATTGCCTGGCAGCCTGATCTCTGGCCAGTCTCCTGGTACAGAAAACCTCTTGTGTTTACTGTGAGAGAGGGTTACTTTCCAATGGGAAGGGTATTAAGGTGTATCAAGATTATGATAGATCAGTCCTCATATTTTATTCTGCCACTACTGATGCAGCTGGGAAATCAGAATAAAGGTAGTTGCTGCTTTTCATCCTTGGACCCTTTCACTATTACCAACTAAAATATGAGCTATTGTCATGAGACAACTCAGTTATACAATAAACAGGCAAGAGTATGAAATAACTACAGTGAGTTCAAATTCATTTGGGATTGGCCTGAGTGAATCACTCATTATCTCCAGGGCAGCTGTTCTCTCTCCATAGAGCTGCTCTCTCTCAAATATTTTATTTAATGAACACAGATACTGGTACATAACCAGCACAGTTCTGGTAGAAGATAGCTCCAGGGAGAGACATGGTTTGGCA
Source organism: Gorsachius magnificus (assembly GCA_034008185.1). NCBI lineage: Eukaryota > Metazoa > Chordata > Aves > Pelecaniformes > Ardeidae > Gorsachius > Gorsachius magnificus. The sequence continues at coordinate 12,264,802 of CM067095.1, forward strand.
CACCTGGCTTGTAACCAGAAAGTAAGCCATATGAGTTGCAAACTATGATCAGGTTTCTATTAGCAGGCAGTAGTCCCTTTCAGATGAAAAATTATAGCCCTAGTACTGACACAAGAGGAGAGGGTCAGGAATACATGTCCAGTGGAAGGAGGACACTTTGTTTCAGTAGCAGAGCTGCTCAAAACTCCTGTGCAAGCATGCCCACCTCTCTGTGGAGTCAGCAGGCTAGCAGAGGGAGAGGGGGCAAGATGCTGCTGCCAGTGTCATCGGCATGAGAAACTACACAAAGGCACATTCATAACCTTGGAGGTCTAAATGTTTGGGTTATTTTTGCAAGAATTTAATAAAAGATCTGATGTCCTGAACAAATTACAGCCTAGGTAGTTACATTCTGCCTAAATTACCCTTCAATTTCAGATAAAGTAATTTGTTGATTCTATAAAGAAGTTAGTTGCAAAATGCCTTCTATGCCTCATTTCAGAAGGGTGCTGCTTTTTGGTAGTTGATCTAACAACATTTCATTAGTACAATTATCAAGTTACATTGAATAAAGTAGGTTTTTAGTAATTTCCAACAAATCCTGTTAAACGTCTAGAGAAGCATTTCTACTTCATAGTTATTAAAGGATCAAATTAACTCATACAGAATGAGTAGTTTTATCTCATGCAGTAGCAAAAATCAGCTTTGCCGTTTTCTGGCAGGCAGCATACACTAGTGTATCATCAGGGAGCTGGGTGTCAAAATGAGAGCTAATGACCACTCTGACTGCCTGTGATTTTGTTTGAATCGCTGAATTCTGACATCTTCCCCCACAGTGAAGAGTACCTACGAGGATTTGAGCTTTTTGCACTATGCCTTAGTTTCTTTCCATGTGAAGTGCAGACAGTAATGCCTACTTTCCAAAGGTGTTCTCAGCTCTTTGGATTTAAAAATTTCTGTTCAGATACAAAGTAGAAGATGCTGTGGGCTTCTAAAAATCATTTAACACAGCATGTACAGAAGCTGGAGAGAACAGAATCTTCTGCTTCTGGATGTGACTTCTAAATGCAAACTGCAGACACGTGCTGGCATGTTCTTTATCTTTTGAAGTGGGACTAAGGAAAGGTTCATATTTGCTGTCTGAAGCTCAAATTTACATCTGTCCTTTATCTGCTTATTAATAACATCAAACTCTGTTAAAACTGTTTGTTTCCTCCATTAGTTTACCAGGAAGGCTCTCTGTTTACTCTTTGGGCTTTGTTCAGTCTGAACAATATGTGTCTGAGCTGAATCAATCTCCTGAAGAAAATCTTAAGACAAGTAAACATGAACGTTCATATTCTCAACACACCAGTTCATTACTTTTAAGGCTCACTCTTAGTCCTTCCTAAAATACATAAACATTGGGAAAAGCTGGCAATTGCCTGAAATAGCCGAAGCAGTGTAAGAGGAAAAGGGATGATCACCTGCAATGAGCTGCAAAAAAAGGTCCTAGAAGACTTTATAGAGACTTTTCTAATTACATCACTTAAATCTGTATGTGACAGCAAGTCATACCCTTTCTAACAATATCAAATATTTAAAAATATACATTGACTGAGCTTAGACATTTGAAACATATTGTTAATTTCTAATGGGTTTGTGCATTAAAGGCATGTGGACTAATGACAGACTAGGCAGATCAAACAGAGTTTTTTCCTGACACTCCAGCTCTGAAGGACTCAAGCGTGGATAAGGCTGTTATGCAAGACAGGCTTTGGATATCACTGAAGTGCTTTACAATTAAGATGGAATATTAATAAAAGACTTAAACTGAAAACCTCCAGCTATTAGAAGGATTAGGACTTTGCATTGGGCTAGGGGAATACATACAGTGTCAAAGCCATCTTCTTGGCTGTGATCAAAGGCAGAAGAGGCTCTGGCAGAAACAGCATCTTGGAGGGAGGGGAATAGATCTGCAGCACCACTTAATAATAATAATAATAATAATAATAATAGTAATAGCAGCAACAACAATTCGTGCAGAGATTGCAGTCCACAGCAGCAAAAGACAACAAACTAGGGGTGCAGCCTAGAGCATCTCTCGCTCAGCCATGTGCCCTCTGACAGCAGGTACCCCCACAAATGGGCTGAAGCATCTGCTCATTTACACACATGCAGCTGTACTGGCTTTCCTGGGAAGAGCATGCGAGAACAGAATTTGTGCTCAGTGCATTTGTCATTCAGCAGCAATGTCAACTCCTCACACCTGTGCACTGGCCAAGAGCAATTAGCAGCAAAGCTCACAGGGCTCAATGCTATGTAAACAAACTGGGGTTTATTACATTTATTTTCTGGAAATTGATTCTTTTTTTTTAAAAAAAAATCTCTTCAAGGAAGTACCCTACAGGGTATTTCCTTAAAGAGCCCAGGCCATTTCCCTGTGATTCTCATGGGAACAATGATAGTTTCATTCCATTCTGCAGAAACAGCAGTTTGTAATACACTGTAATCAGGCAAATAGTACTGACTGCATTCTGAATATACTTCTCATGAGGTATCCTCCTTTTGGAAAAACCTGAGGACTGACCCCCTCTGCAAATATACCATTGCCACATCATACCTTCTACTGCAGGGACCATGCCTGGAGCGTGTTCCCTCCCAAGCCGTAGCCCTGGCAACTGTAACTATCTAAAAGTGGTTTAGTTGCCCAGGCTCAGGAACAGGGACATGGCAAAAGCCTTCATTCTAAGTAGAGACAGCTGGAAATGTGTCATTAGTAAGGAATAACTTTTAAAGCAGTTTGGGTGCAGAGGGATTAAAGAATGCCATATGGTATTAGGAGTAAAAAGATGCCAAAGAGTGTTACTTGAATGGAAAAGAAGCAGCTACCAAGATGCCCAGAAGAGCTGAAAGTCTGGAAATACAGACGGCAATTCGGAAAATACTCAATTGCATGTGTATGTGCTAGAAATCCTTGTTTATCTAAAAGCCATATATGTCAGTAAAAAGGAAGACAATCAAAAGCTTTATATTTCTTAAGACTCATTTTGATGCATTTGAAATGTTTAAGAGGTTCCAGTCAATTCTGGCAGCGAAAACCCCTTAGAAATCCGTCTACATCATAAGATATTGCACTTCACGTAAAAATGGAGTGTAAAAGATGTTTTTTTAGGCAAATATAAAAAGGGACAGTGAAACTGAAGAAATGCCTGCACCTGGCTGTTTCTTACGTTTTCAAGGGGTGTCTCTCCTGAGATTTTTTCTGAAAATTCAAATTACGGTCTGGCCTCTCATCAGGGAATTGGTTTTCCCTTAAAAGTTTCAAGACTGAGAGAAGGTCAAAGAACAAATCTGTGGCAATCATCCAGTCCAGAATTAAGTGCAAGTCAGATTTAAACAGAATGAAAACACAAAATACCCCAAGAAAGAGATCTGAGACAGAAAAGCATATTAAGCTCAAAGATAAAATCACGTAGAATCACACATGCGCTATGACAACCAGGACGGACCAAGAAAATACTTGGCATATGGCAGAAGATGCAAGAAATGTCACGGATCAGACAGCTTCACAAATTTTACAAGCAGCAGCAGAGCATTGCTACCTCAGGTAAACTGTTTATAAGAGGAAAGTTCACTGTTGCAGTGGTAAATGAATATGCTATCAGCTTGAAAGGAAATGAAACATGTATTAAATTGGACAATGGCACACAAGTGAGCATGATGCTAGAAGCAGCCATGACCAATAAAAAAAAAAAACAGAGCAAGGGATATCCAGGTAAAATTCAGAGATTACACTGATAAGCCTGTCACCATTAAGGGATTATAGAGACTAGATAGATGAGTAAATAGGAGACTGAAAAACATTTAAGGGTAGTGGCTAAGAGTATTGTTTACTGTGCCAAACGCATGGCAAGCCCTAGAGGTAAGCAACTGGCAGCACACATGGGAAGGTTAGCACAACATGGAATGTAAAGAAAAGCTTGATAATAATTTTCCAGCTGAAAGATGCCAGCCATATCTCTAAGCCTTTCCAATACAGGAAGGGCTTATTGGTCTCAGAGTTGTCAACTAAGTAAGAGAGACAAAAGTGAAACAAAAAACCCAGCACAATGCTTTTGCAGTGGTACTGACGCTGTATACTGTCACTATACATAACTTCTAGTCTCCATTACCTTCACTCCAATAATGTGGTGGAAACCACTATTAAAATAAGTTACCAGTTATTGGCAAATACTGTTGATAAAACCAGTGCAGTCAGATGCTAATATGAATTTAATATTACATAATTTGATCTGCAGCAAGTAAACCCAATGGGTATCCAGCTGGATTCACAACTCATGCCTTTGGCAAAAGGAACACTGGTGGCTTAGGAAAATGTTCAAACAAAATATTAATAAACATTATTAATAGCACACAAGCAATCCAGAACATTGGCTGAAACAAGAGAGTATTTAAAAAACACATTTTCCAAATATTTGTCTACTTCCTTTCTGTGGTGACAAAGCCCAAGTTTAATGAATCAGTTACTTCTGCAGTAAAATCTCCAAATTTTCCAGCAGAAAGACAAGATAGAAATTTAAGAACTCCCTTGTTACTCACATTTAATTCAATTTCTTATTGATCCTTCAGAAAATGTCAATTAGATATAATTTTTTACAATCTGAAGGTATGTAAAGAGACTTGCCTATACTCTATTGCTGTAATAAGTAGCTGAAGCTTTCAGGCTAGACAGTACCTACTGGTTTATAAATTAGTGTCCTCTTCTACCTAACAGACATAGCATGATTTTATTAATGAAGTTCCAAAGTTCATTAACACTTCAATTTACTGTTCCTGGCTCAACAGCTTGGGGATTATTGACAATGTTGAAATAAACATTCAATCACAAGCAAGAATATATTAACCAGATAAAGTAAATAATTCCTGAAATACAAAATGAAACTGTATTTACAACTAAAACATACGCTTTATGTATAACTTTGAGTATTTATAAGGCAAGGTAATAGTCTCTGATGCAACATATTAGAAAACCACATTAATACAACAGGGCTTCTCACCTGTAGACTATGCATTTAACAAAACAAAAAAAGCTAATTAGAATACTTATACGGAAAAAAGCTGAAGTTAGAGGAACTGAGGTTTTGCAAGAATAGAGAGAGAGATATAAAATGGGACAAACTTGCAAGCTACACCTTGTAGTCCCTGGATCCACCAACTTTATAAGCATCACACGTTTGGGATGAAAATCAGTATCTCTAAACAAGTATTCACAAGCGACTGTGGACATAGGAGGTGGTCCTAGAAGACAGGCATGTGCTGAAGAAGAACACACACAGTACATTGCCAATTCCAGGAACGAGACTTTTTCTTGCCTGAGCAAGTGACAGCTTGGTAGCAGTTATAATAAATTGAAACAACTTAATCTAGATATGGTATCACCAAGTGGGGTTTACCACACCCTAAGAACAGTAGTTTTATACATTGAAAGACATTGTCAACTTCATGCAACACTCTAAATCCTTCAGTGAGTAATGAGGAACTTTAGCATGCTGGTTATAAGTATTTATTAGAGCCACGTACCATAGAATGATTGCTTTGTTAATTTTTATTATGGTGAAGATTTGGCTTGGATAGAAGGGTGAGATATCAAGCATTTAAATAGTTTAGACTCCCAGACACAGGAACTCTGTGGAAGAAGCCCAGCAGAAACACATGGTGGCTGAGCAGCTGAAATTCTGACTGATTACTGAATATTATGCAAGCAGAGTGCTTGCACAGTTCCCTACAGTGATTTCTGCTGTCAGGAGAGGCTGGAAATTGTAATAAAAAGCAGTACTTGTCCATTACAGTACCAGCATCGTGAATTGTACACATGTTCAAACAAGATATATCTATGGTAAAGACTGCTGATTACCCAGACAACAATTCAGTCACTAACCCCATCTCTCACTCCTTGCTAGAGATGGGGAACATGAAAGTTTTCCTCCAGTTATTCACCCCAATCCAGTGCTATTCCTGGAAGCACAGTGGTCCTATGATTTGAATCCCCACTTGCAGCAGAAACACTGGTGTGGAACATTGCATCTTGTACCCCTCGGAACAGCAAATCTTTTACGGGTCCTTCTGTGACCCAAGAGCCAGGAGGACAGCATGGGAGGAATCATCAGCAAGAAAGCCCTAAATGAAGAAATGAAATACATTTCCCTTGGAGAAGAGGCTTACTGGAGTGTAACGAAAACAAGCCCCATCCCTCCTCCCCTGTGCGCGCACACACACACACATACCCTAGAGGCTTTTGCAAAGCCACAGGAATGGAAATAATTTTGTTTGAATCCATCAAGCATTAAAATCCGTTCGCTGAGGGATTGAAGTGAAAAATGAGCCGGAGACAGGAATTAGAAGCTCACCGCCTGGGCTGTCAAAAGGGATTTTCCCCAGATAGAAAACAAGCAATTGGAAATGGAGGGAAGTAAATCCTTTCAGTCTCTGACATGTACGCACTCTTGGTTTCCCCTCCTGGCCCTCTCAGTTCTGGGTTTGTGGAGCCAAACCTGGCCATAGGACCCATCTTTGGGATCCCTTCCAGGGGTCTGCTCAAGAATGTCGCAAGCCTTGGGCAAAAGGGAGGTGGTGAGATGTGCAGGGGAGCAGGCTGCACTGTGTACAGTGTACTCATGGGTGCCTAAGGTGCCAAAGGGAAGCCAAGGCAGCTGCTGAAAGGATAAACCAATAGTTCTAAGAACCATTTTATCTACTGTGTAAAATTTGCTGAAGAAAGAGACAAGGAGCAAAGTTGACATTACAGTTATAATCACTGCACATCTTAGTTTACCACTCAGAAAAATAAACACTCCATGCCCCTGAAATATGGTCTCTTTCTCTCAAGACCAATACAAATATCTCTGCACCAGCTACATTTTGTTGGTGTTTCAGAGGCTTATTTGCAACCATAAAAGCCAGAGGTCCACTTTTTCCAAAACGAAACTGAGATTCAGGATAATAATGTGGCATCTAGGGAGACTTGGGGCTACTGTGCAGAGACCACCTCCAGTACAGATTATGAGCTGAAACATATAAGGTACGTCTCACATTCACAAATCTCTACAGTCTTATAACTGGGCTTTGAGAAAAATATGTTCACCGCAGCACTCTTTGGTTTATGCAGGGTAGACTCCCCCTTTAGTTCGTTGCCAAAACTGAAGGCAAGGATTATTTATAGTACAGCTTCTTTATGAAGGTAATAAACACTGTAAGAAAGACCTGTATACCTCTGGTTCCATAGCACAGTGACACAGGACAGCCAAAAGAGAGAACACCAAAAAAACCCTGTGGATCTACCAAATGGCCTTAACACGCTGAGACTACATACTCTTCTAACTGTACAACGGCCGTATACTGCGGAGCCAGTTGTCTATTTAGTGAAGAAGGAGGAAGAGAGAAGTACAAGAGATGAAAAAGAGAAGATGAATAGCCAAATAAGAAGCATTTAAGCTATGGGAAGAAACCTACAGAATGACAGGAGCCAAAGAGCCATCTAACTGCAGCCCAGTCCCAGATGCGCAAATTGGTTAAAGAAGAGAGCAGAGGTAGAACAACAAGGTAAGCATTCATGCAACAGAATCCCTGGTGCCATGTGGCTTTGAATTCAAAAGCTGGTTAAGAGAACAGACAACTTGAAGAAGTTTAGTTTAATATCAAATCCAATAATTTTAATGTATGCTAATATGCTTCAAGATAAAGGCCACAGTTACCTAGATACAAAGACATATGTGTTTGTAGTAAATATTTTCTTTAGCACATGCTGTCCTCTACTGTTGTATAATATGCTTCCCTATTGTTCTGTGACTTTTTCTGGTAATAATACTACCACTTAGGTGGTGTTTCATAGCTATAGATCACACTGTGCTTTACCCAGGGGGTATCATTATCTCTGTTTCACATATGGAGTTGTGGAAGCACCTAAAGATGAAATGAGTCCACAGCAAGATCAGAAAAACAACCAGAGTTTTATAAATTATAGTGTTAGCTTGTATATAGGAGAAACCTCAGGAGGTTTAAATGGGATTTGCTGGCAGCATAAAGACTATTTGGAAACACCTGTGAAAAGAGCTCATCTTAATGGCAAGCCAGGGATAAACATGGACAGAGACAAAGAAAAGATAAGGTGGTAATGTTATGGCCATGGGTCAGAAAGAATCAGCAAGAGTCTGCTTAGCAGCTACAGCAGAAAGAGTTTGCGTTTTGTTCACACTGATGATATTCACAGTTGTCTCCCTGCTCTTTGAGGAGCTGATGAGTTATCAGCAGAATCTTACACCAGGACCAGAGCACCCAGACAGCTGAGCAAAAGGCTTGGGAAAAAGAGCTGGCTGAAGTCAGCTGGGGGGTGCAATACTGGGGCAGGGGTTGATCTGTATCTGACAAGTCCCCCTTCTGTCCCCCTCCTCCTGCTGAAGATGCTGCTGCACTGAACCTGAAAGGTCTGGTTATAAATAGCTTCTCCCTGCAGCTCCTCAATGAGCCACTGAGGTGGAATGAGTCATCTCTGCTGGCTCTGTGGCCCCCCCAAACCGACTGCGTCAGGTTGGGAGCATGGCTGCCAAAAGCAGTGGTACACACTGTTCTCTCTCAAAGGGCAGTGGCCTTGGGGGACAGGGACACTAAACAAACTTGCTCTACTCATTACTCATAAGCACCCAAAAGTCACATCACTTTGTGAATAAGAATAATGTAAAAATCCATCAAGAGCGCTTAGAAATGGACACTGGCACTTCAGACCCCTCTGTCCACACCATTATCTATGCCACCCTGGTTTTCAGCTGGAGCTTCTAACCCATTCATTGGTTTGTTATGGAAATGATTGAGTGGATCTCTGAAAATGAACCTCTCATTCTACTTACAAAGAACAACTTCTTACCAAGACTTGGTGGTGGTGTTCAGTGAATGGACACAGCAACAAGCGGGTGAGCTGACAAAGCTTCACCTCTAGGTGAGGTGTGATACTAGGCACACCTCTGTATTTCCTATGAGGAAAGAAGATGAGTATTTTAACAAGAAAATTGACTTAGATTTGCTTATTCCATTGTGAGAGAAATCCACCCAGGACCCACATCCTCTTCTAAGCAAGACAATGCACGGAGCTGATAGACAGCTGCATCTCTTCTAGTCCTGTTGCAGAAAAGCAGAGTGTTCCCCCATGTGATTTCCTGAACTTGCATAGGACATCAGGTGCCCAGAGTAAAGGAATTCTAGTGATCATTTGCTTCATTCCTGTGGGCTTTATTAGGAGGCAAATGGAGCTCTCCTGAAACATGTCCTTTCTCAAGCCTAAGACAATGAAGATAGATGTTTCATGAGCTTTAGGATAAACACCTGTGTAAGTAAGTAAAGCACAAGTCCTAGCCAAGATAAACATACCAAATTTGCTGTGATTAGCAGAGATTGGAGGGGTTGGGAGTAAGTACCTACGGTAGGGGAAATAATTTAAGCCAATACTGGGTTAAAAGTAAGGAAAAGAATACTGGGTAGGGAAGATAATACAGAGTGGATCCAAAGAAGAACACAAGCAGGGTCTAGAAGCCAGTATTACTGTTATAAAAAAAGAAAGATTTGGAGATAGGAAGTGAGGAAATCTCTGAATGCTACATTCTTTCAAATGGAGAGTTTAAGATAATGTGATCAAAGTGATTCTGGTACGTTTACCATTAACTAAGTTCAATGGCTTACTCAAGTATTGTGTGAGAAAGGATGCTCAGGACAACAGTAAGTGAGGACAAAAGGACAGGCAATCAAGAATATCCTATGGTTCAGCTGAAGCCAAACCTTTGCAAGTAGAATCTTGAAAAATAAAATTCATACATAGCTATTATTGGAAGTGAAAACTGGTAAGGTTGATGAAAATCCACACAAACAGAATAAACAGAGAGTATATTTCAGTTCCCTTGGTTTGTCAGCATTCAATAGTGCTAACAGGAGAAATATTCCTCAGCTATATGGCCACTGTAGTTCTACAAGTGATCCCCGGCTCTGTACTGTGTGACGGCAGAGGGCATGTTTGCTTTTAGGTCATGCTGTGATGCAAAACAATGACAAAGCCTGATAGATTTTTTGCTACCAGTAAAGGTGATACAGTGTTGTCTCAATGGAGGCAGAGGATGATGCAGCTTTACATGAGCTGCCTTTTCATTTTCCCTACAGTTTTTAATTCATCAAATCAACAAAGTGCATTCCATTAAAAGTTAATGACTTTGTTCAGATAGAGTTTTAAAACTGACCTACTTCAGAATTTTTTAAGTTCATCATGTGCAGCCTCATCATTTCTATATTCATTTTGTCTGGGAATATTTTATCTTCGATTATTTTTTTTTCTAAACAGAAGGGACTTACTCTACAGAACAACCTAAGCCTTGAAAAGACCTCTGTCCTGCTTTCTACCTTCCCAGCACTTAGAAAGTTATTTACTAGTACCTGGCACCCACAAAAGGACAATTCTCCTTTCTGCTGTCACCTCTAACCTCTCCTCCCTTTCCTCATTATTACCTCTTCACTGTCTCCTGACAAGGATACAAAGAAGAGTATCTGTGTTCTCTTGCAATGTTGCTGTATCAGTGAGAAACAACAGAGGATCCTCAGCTCCTTACTTTTCACTATGCAGAAGAGACAGTCTCACCACCTCTTCTCTCATCTCCAAATTATGCAATTAGAAAAGATCCAGCCACCTTGCTATTGATCGCTATATTCCTTAGCCTCTCTGTGGAATCCAAGCTTTACAAAGGTTGTACAACTGCAGACTAATTGTGTCTCAAGAACATATCTGAGCTGTACCTGAGTGCTGTCCCCAGCTGCTGTGTTATATGATGGCTAAGAAAGAAAATCACAAAGGTCAATCCCTTGGTAGCAATGTCAAAACCATATCTTCCTTTAATGATAGGAAAAGGATAGAATAGGTGAACTCCTGGAATTTCATTAATTTCTTAGCACTCACTTTAGTCTCACTAGTAAATGTATTTATCAGTTGGGAAACTTAACACTTTGGTCCTTTGTTGTATTTGAATCTCAATGCAGGTTATTTTCACCATAGCTGTAGTCCTGTTACTTGCCACTTGGATGCAGACATAGTAGCCAGTACAAGATGCAGGACATAGAGAGAGATCTCAGTATGTAAGAGAGAAAATTCTTTGTTCATTTGCAAATATACAATTCCAATTACTTCAAGAGGTACAGACAGCGTACCCAGAGGGAGCATCTGTCCTAATGATGGGAGGGAATGCCAATGGCAAAGGCTACAGTGACTACTCCACAACAGAGAGGTCGGTAGTTCCCATACTTAAGAAGTACAACATATATTTTTATTAATGAGCAAGAAAATAGTAAGAAGAAAATGAGTTATATGGGAGGCAAGAGCCTTAGTGAGGGTTGAGGTTCTGGTGAGACTGGGGGAAATACTGACAAAGTACAATTTCTTGCTTTAAATATTTGTAAAGGCAACACATCCCAAAACAGCCTTTCAGAAAATGAAAAAAACCCAACAAAACAATTCCACCAACAGGTTTGCTAATTGTCCCAGGACTGTAAGGCATCCTCTTGTTATCACACACAGCAAACTTGGAAATTAAAAATACTGAAACCAATGCAAATGAAATAGCTACTGCTAGGAAAGGATGAGAACTTCGACAGAGCAGCTGAAGCTATTTAGCTGCTGCTACCTGGAAAGGCCTGCCATTTGCAATCATCAAACAAGAAATGAGAAAGTATCTCTGAAAGCAGTTCCTTCTGTTGAACTGGTATTTGCAGGATCCTATCTATATCCTTTCTCACCTGAGACCAGGTACGTCTCCAACATCCAGGCCTGTTTCATCCTCAACTATATCATTCTTTGGACACTCTGAGCACAGGGAATTCCAGCTCCTACAGACAAAAAGTGAAAAAGCAATTAGCCCAAATGCATTCATGGTATCAACTGCAATTGCTGGTGGGTTCTCTGTCTTTTAGACTAGGGTTATTCAAAGTATTATACTCATATATATATATATTCTCATATATATTCTATACTCCCTAGAAAAGCAGGCCTTTCTAAGGCCCTAGAGGCTGTCTGCCAAGCTCTCCAGAAATGTATACAGACTTTCCTTAAGCATCCCAAGGGAGGAAGTTTTCTGAGGGGCTTACACTTATCTCCCAGGCTGTGTACTTTCCCAGGTCATCCCATGAAAAGCATAGTATACAGAAGTGAACAGAGATAATCAGATGTTTTTCCTAAGAACATGCCCTTGCAATAGGCAAAAATTCATGCTAGCCAAGTTCCAAATTGGACATCACACTTGAAAATTGACAAAGGAAATATTTTAACTGAAAACTTCAAGGAATAGGGGAAACAGTTCAAAAAAAGGCAAATCAACCCAAAGCAGGTTCAGGTAAGAATAATGCAGTACTCATGATTCAACTCCATTTTCTTTCCTGCATCCTTCCAGCACCATATTTTTTCTCCTTTCTGATCCACTGGATCCACTTCGCTTTCCCTTCTGCCTGTTCTACTGCATTAAGCAGAGATGTAGTGATTATGCAATGAGATTTTTCTTAAATTGCCAAGTAGCATGATTAAATTGTGTGTATGAACAGAATAAAAAATCTCCTGATGGAACTATAAAGTCAAGCACAGGTAGTCAGCTGTTGATGCCCAACAGCATGTCCAGTCGCTTGGCCATGCTATTTGGCAAAAGCCATGGTTGAGGTGTGCTGTCATCCTACCCAGTTACAAGCAGGAGTTTAGATAACGACAGGGACACAAGCATTCATATCTGCTGTCATCGTTGCTTAGCAGAAAAAATTTATTCCTCTTAGGCTGTCCAGACATTTCAGTTTGTCTTAGGACCCAGTTAAGAAAAAAATGAAATAAACTGATTATTCCACTGTGGATAGGAATATGGAGGAGGTCACCATATGTGTAGGATAAATATTCTCCTGTTGCAACTTGTATCAGTCAGTCACCATCATCTGGTCTGTGGGATAAAAATGTTTCATATACTGTGCACTCAAACATCAGAATTGCCCATCTCATTTACAGTGTTTGCTGTTCAGCAGGATCAGCCATGGATTCTTGTTCAGCCAATTGTCCTTTCCTTTCCTTTTTTTTTTTTTTTTGGTGTTGAACCTTTACCTTCTCCCTTTCCCCAATGTTAAAAGGTAAAAAAATTTGAAGAGACAACACCACAGTCATGAGAATCGCAAAAGAACTGATTGCACTCGTGTTAGGAAATTTGATTGCTCTGCAGAACCTTCAGCTGATCCTCTCCAATACTGCTTTTATTCATGTCTTTCACTGATTGTTATACAGTATCAGAAAAAGACTGTAGACCGACATCTGAATCTAGTGCCAATGCACTGAACAAAAAGTCATTCTGTCCCAAGGGAGAGGAGGAGTGGTAAAGAAGAGCAATGACAGAAAGGGAGATGAACACAGGGAAGAAAGGCCAAGCAATAGCTGAAAAGAAAAAAAAAAGAAATCTTTATTTTTGCTCTGCATACCTTCTCTTGTTTCTTTCTCACACTCAGGTTCCCTCCTTCCCCTCCTATGGGTAGTGGGATAAAGTGGTCTGCAGCACTGTGCATAACTGTGGCTTTAAACTGAAACTGAGCCCAAACCCCACTTTTCAATTTCTAGAGCTCTGGAAGGGAATGGGCAGGAGGTAAGAGCATCCCTGAGGAAGCAAGGCTTCTCTGGCAGAGCTGCTGCAGCAGCAAAGCTATTAATAAATGTTTGCAATCTTTTAATCGTTCTGCTAAATTGCCATCATGTTCTTGCAAACCCCATAGTGTGTCAGTGCAGCTGCCTCCTCCCGCCTGCCTCCCCGTGTTCATGCATGTGAGTGAGGGGGAACATCAGGAACATGCTCAGATCTGAGGGCTGCTGCAGTGTTAGAGGGAAAATGATTTTGACAAGTGACTTTTTAAATCTTCCCTATTACAAAGTAAGTGGCCCTATTAGTTAAATCTATAAACTGTACTTTCACCTGGTTTTCTTTCTCCAGCAAATACTGCCTGCTCGATCCAGACACTAAACTTTTCTTCATGAAAATACCACATCTGATCTGTCAAGGCTTGGGACCCGCTACCCAAGAGGCCGTGTTTCTTGCGATGTGATAGCACTGTAGTCACAATGAGCTAGCAGTCACTCTGGCTTAAACAAAGATATTCTCAGCAACAGAGAATTTTTGTCCACTTTATCTGACCCACTATGGAGTTGATAGTCATGAGGATACAACACAAACGTGTATTGCTTTTCAGGGTTTTTCTGCAGGGTCAGTTAATCAGATATAAGTGGACTGGAAAAGCTGTGATCCTATTTATGGCAAGAGATAACATTTCAGGATGAAAAGGATTAATACTTTTAAATAAATTGTCTATTTGCCTCTTCATGTGCCTAAAGCGTATCCATTATTGTCCAAACTAGGATATAACAGACAAAGCCACCTTCTAACGTCATGGTGGAGATCAGCTTAATCCTTTGTCTGTTCCCTCCCCCAGCTCAAACTCTCGTCTTCGCCCTAATTATAATAGCATTTGAAATTATCATGGTTTAAAAAAAGGTGCCAGCTTATATAATATTCTTATTGCTTATTAATGATTTCAGAAGGGAGAGCAAGTTGCCTTGCATTCTGGGAATTATGCAAACTAAGGCTGAGCCATACCTTGCTGGGCTCCACCAGTTTCTTATTTGGAAGCCTGATGCGTGAGGATTACCATGTAATAACAGATGTTAAGGCTTTTAGTGAATGACAGGCCTGCCATACATACTTGAACAAGAAGACATGACAGGCGTCACATTTCACAGTGATTAGCCTTGGGCACTTTTCAGAGGCAGAAGACTTGAGGCAAAGTGACTTTAACCACCCTGCAAGTGTGATAATCCCCAAGACGACACAGCCTGAAGAGTTCGATTGCTGTTCGGCATGGAAGCTTATGAATAATAATAAAGAAAACATCAGACTGGGTATCGGTGATACAGTTACACGGCACTGACAGCCAGAAAGACAGTCTGCTTGGATATGAAGTCTTTAAGTCCATTACTTAATCTAAAGTCACTTATACCCTGTCCTCTCAACATCACCTCCTCTATAAAGCTATAATGTGTGAAAGACACTAAAGAACTGAACTTGAGACTTAGCATGTGTCCTTCAATTTTCTGTGTTTGTCACTGTGATATCTTTCTGTTGGAGAATACAGGGTAGAGTAGGAGGGAACGTGAATGGGAGCAGGAGCTCTGTATCCATGTTACAAACTGCTGCGTTTTTATTGAAAAATGAGCTTAAATATAAGGTGACACCATCAGTCTCTGATACTAAGAGACTATTAAAAGACTAATGAAGTTGCTTGCCCCCGTGCTTACAGAGAAACACCTGCACCCTGCAAATCCCAAAAATAAAAGAGCTCAGTATGTATAATTTAAGTAAATTAATTAAATAAAATTATTTTTAAATTGTTTTGTTAATGTCTCTGATCTGACTCACAGATGTTGATCTTACAATACTGGGTAACATTATAATAATAGAGGAATAATAGAGAGTATATGTGCTTTTTCAAGCAGTACGTTTATCTATGGAGCAACCTACATAAAAATATTAAGATCTGAAGTTGCGAAGGTATGTTTTAGGGGAATCTAATAAACGCTCAAAATCATGATCTTATGCTTTTTTAAAACCCTACATCTTACAAAAAAGAACTTCGTAATTATTGCTTAAATAGCTGTCCCTCCGTGTGCCACAAACAAAGCTGAGAGAGTTTTGGTTTTGCCAAGTGGTTGGGGTGGGGACAGGGAAGGAGGAAATACGGAACAAGTTAAAAGAATCAATCCATCTCCTGGAGGCAAACCATCACATGTAGAAAAATTCCCATGTCAGCATATGGAAATAAATGGGGATGTCATGCAAACAGTTCTGGACATTATGTTACGATGCTGGGAGTACTGTGTCCTCTGCTAGCCCTGCTATTTAATCCGCAGTGCCCCACCCTGCTATTTACCCTCAGAAGTCCCTTAGGTGCCCATTCTGGTATCAACAAAGAGGAGCCATGCTGTGCAAAACCACTGGCTCCTGTGACACTACAGGATGAAATCTTGCTATCTCTACACATCCTGCACAGAGGAAAAAAAACCCCACACTTAACTCGCTCCAACTTAGTTTCCTGACCCATAAGCGGGTACTAGTTTTAAGCTACGTACAGTCCACACCACCAATTCTTGACGCATCTCACTGTCTCTACACCGTCTTGTACCTTGCTGGCTGGAAAAGTGGTACTTGGCTTGGCACGGAGACACAGGCAGCCCAGGGTGCTGACATACAACAGGGATATGTTGAAATGTGGGGAAAAGTGAGCTCCCTTAGGAAAGATGGAAAATGAAACCAGATGCCACCAGTACTGAGAGAGAGAAGAAACCAGATCTGGTCCTTTAGATGACTTGATGGAAGCTGCTCATGTTCAGAGGCAGTAGGACCAAATTCAGCTCTAATTAAGTCACTAATGTTACAGCAGGATAAACATGATCTTTTAAGCATCACAGGTATGAAACAGGGACAGAGAAGGTCACATAGCAACAACCTCTTGAGTTCCAGCATGAGCACTATGGAATTTTACTGAGGTGGCCTGAGGGACACGCCCTGGGTCACTTGCCCCCAGATCATCTCGCTATGGCAGATGCCATCAAGCACTGCAAGAAGGTTGCTATGTGCATCACCAGGGGCTTTAGCTTGGGACCAACCAGCAGCAGGCAGAAGTCATCTCCAGTGCCAGCTCAAACCCCCATGCCCTCAGGGCAACTAGTGGAATCAGCCTAGCAAACGCAGCAAGACAGTTTTTTAGTTTGCTTCTATCTTTGTGGTGCACATAGTTAGGAAAAGTGAGAAATATTTACAGTCTCTTTGACTCAGGTGCAAGCACATCTTTAGGAAAAAAAAAAATTGAACAAAATAAAAGCAAAAACCCCCAGCAAGCTTCCCAAAATAGGTCAAATGCTTCCAGCGCTTTTTGTCTTCTTCAATCTATAACAACGACTGCCTCTGGAAATCTGTTTGCACTTATTGGTCTTTGTGAGCACATCCAGTCAGCACAACAGAAATAAAAAGAGCCACTGTTGATTCTCCCCACCCAAATCTGCACCCATACACTGCACCCTGCCCTGCTTTTGAGGGGCTTTCGCTTACTGTGCTGGGCAGTGGGGTGCTGCAGCTAAAATTGGATCTATGCAAGAACAGACGGGTAGGGAGGTGTCTGTCAGAGTGGGTCAGGCAAGGAGCTGAGACCCGTGTGCTCCAACTAGGCAGTGACTGACATACTCTTTGCACCAAGCTGACACTGCTACATGTTGAAACCCTGCAGCTGCCAAGGGGAGCCCCGGCTGTACCCCACCTAGCAGCTCCACTGCAGCCCCTCTCCTCCCCTGCACGCGTTGCTGCTGGGGAGCCAAGCAGCAGGCACGGATGCTGTACGGTTGCTCCAGGATGCCTGTCCTCCCGCCTCAGCGCCACAGCTGCTGAGTGATGGGTACACTGGAAAATGCTTTTCATTGCCTCCCTCATTAGGGACACGTGCTCTGCAGAACACTTCTCCGATCCTATGCTGCGGGAGTTAGACATAAAGCCACATAGAGAAAGGATTGTTGAGTTTATGGCAACATAAGCAGATACATCTTACTGTAAAATAGGACCCTGGCTTAATCTGCACATGGGAATTCAGGGGAAAGAAAAAGCAGAGAGCAAAGGTCTGCAAGACAAGCAACACTAGACACATCGTTTTGTTTCAGAGTAGCCTCTACAACTCATACATGAAGAAGGTGGCTCAGGGTAGGCTATGTTTATGCCATAAGAGCTTCTATTATCTCAATTATATTATTTAAGTGCATAATAACTCAATAATTTATTTGTAGCACTCCTTGAAGTAGAAAAATGTTATTATCCTCATTTTGCCCATGTGAAACTGAGGCCTAGAGAGCTTAAGGGCCAGACTTTTATGCATATGAAGGTGTCCAACTCCCACTGAAATAAAAGGAAATTATGCACCTAAATATTTTGAGAATTTTTAATTAACAACAGAAATAAGTGGGCAGTTAGGAATTTCAGGTGGCAGGTTAACCAATCTACTAACCTTATATGATTGAAAGTGTTCTGGTCTTGTAAAAATCATAAATGTTTTCCTTTTTCACCTTAATTCAAGTATCTCAACATAGTCTCCGCTCTTTGTCAGACACCTCTGCTGTCTGTGCTTACCCACAGGTGAGGTACTGGTTACTAAAGAGTCATGGGTTGTTTTTTTCTTTTTTTCAAAAGCTTCCTTCCCAGACAGGAAAACGCAAGGGTTTGTTTTGTTGTTGCTGTCATTATTGTTGTTTGTTTGTTTCTAATACTTTCCCTTTGGTTTACCTGGAGTTGTTGCACAGGTTTCTGGAAATTTACCGAGGAAAAGTCTTGCAGCAGCATCAATGACAACGAGCCTTACAAATTGCATCTTCTGCTTAAGTGCCATTCAGCACAGAACAAAACGCTGAGTCCTGTCTCACTAGCACGCTGTGAGATCTGTTACCTCTGAAAAATACTGGTCTCAAGTGCAGGCTAGAAAGTGAGTAAGACTCTCAGGCCATTCTGAAGTTTATGGCACTCTTTGCCATAACATTATGGAATGTTGTACACCTCCCTATAGGTAGCAAGAAGTTAAAATCCCACTAATGCTACTGGATTCTTTCTTTGTGGAGGAGCAATTTTTCAATTACACATAATTAATAGTAATTACCCTTTATCTTCAGAGACCAGAACAAAGAATAATTAATCCATTTTAACATCCCTGTTAAGGAGGTATTAAATATGTCTTTTTTCCACAGCAGATTACATAGTAACTTATGTGGCCTACTGCTCAGTCTGTGTTCCCTAATGCAGAAGGGAAAAAGAAAGAATCCTGAACTATCTGAGCTAATATTATAGTTTTTGCCTTAATTTAATTAAGTAGTTTGGAAACAGCCGTTTGCTTCTTGCAGCAGCTTGCTGCAAATGAAAAGTGCGCTGCCTACAGATTTCTCATATATAGAAGCAGTTTTACTATATTTGATAATTAACAACAACAATTCGAGTGGACATTTTACTAATTTTTAACATGTATCTATAAGTAAAGTATTTGCAATTATTCCCATTGCAGAGCTGGAGAAAATGAAGCTCGGAAGTTTAGGGCCAGCTTCTCACTTGGCATAAAGCCTTTTTGCACTGCTCTTCTCTCACACAGTTTTTGCTCCACAGAAAGAGAAGACTTCTAATTCCATGTTCATTCCAGGCAGCATGTGCCAAACTCATAGACGCTTATGCCCTTTATCAGATCTTAAACTTTGGCTTCAGTCTTCCAAAGCAGCTTCCAATTTTCAGTATCTTAATGGAAGCTCACCTTACAACACTTGGGATGTCTCTCAGAGCACACAATCGCTATCAATCTGAACTGAAATTTCCTGTTCTTGACTATTAAAAAGAAAATAATCAAAGAAACGTGAATTTACTGTTTTGATCTTAAGTGAGTAGTCCAAGATCACTCTGCAAGCAACTGAAAGAGGCAGAAACAGAACACATGGTTTTACAAGACAAATATTCCACGTGGCAGGATGACAGCAAAGATGAGGGCAGCGCTGCAGGCAGCACACGTGGCAGCTCTGGCAGGCACACCAGCAGTCTCTGGCCCGTGACAGCCTGGGTACCCAGAAAGCTTATGATTAGTGATTACATGTTAAGGTGATGAAAAAGGGTAGCTTCTACTCCCACATGTATTGACCTGAGGGGTCTTGAGCTCAAAAGGGGGGAGTAGAGAGAGATAGGAAATAGGGGAGTAAAAGGGAGGATATGGAAGGGAGAAAGAGAATGTCCCAAATGTCAAATGAAAGCATCTGCATGAAAGTCTCCAGGCCAACATGCTCAGAGAATGCACTCTTCTGTCTCAGTGACCTTGTGAAGATAAACTGAACAAAAAGCTTCGGGCAAAATCAGACAGAGGATTTAAGAAGCAGTATTAATTTTAGCCAGACTGTTTTGTATTTTCAACTGTGGGGTTATATGGGGATGCAATGTGCATACAGTGGAACAAAATGTATTTGTCACCCCCACTCTGATACCACACCTGATGGCAAATTCAGTTCTGTGCTTCCAGGGGGAAGCAAAAATCATGGGTTTGGCTATGCAGGGAAGATCAAATTGTGGTATCACAAGGATGGAGTACCAGTGCATCCTAACTTTATCCCAGAATGTAATTACTTGGCTATCTTATACATGAGTAACATACAAGAACTATAACCGAACACAATATGCACCAATACACTGGTTCCCTCTACTCACATTATGTCCTTGCTCTGTATCTCCAGACTAACAGCTATTTACCATGAACAACTTCTTTAATCCCCCTGTACCTCAGTTTCCTCATCTATAAAATGGAAACATCCTACCTAAAAAGAGTGCAAGGATTCACTAACTGATACATGTTTTTTCAGTGAACACACTTGCTGGTAATTTTAATTATAGCAGATACATATAAACTCTAAGAGCTGGCTGCATACAATAAAAGAAATGCATTAATCATGATGTGTACTGCAGCTTATTAGCACAATTAATTCTATACAATATCAATGCAATCTAACCCGCAATCTGGAGATTACAAATGCCATATAAATACAAAATGAGGGTCTAGATCTTCAAGTCTGTAGTAAAATGTCAAATCATGACCTAAAATGGTAACAAACCCAACCTGGACTGATTGGGAATAACCCCTCCACATGTACACTACTACATGTAACAAACACGAGCTGGGAAAACGAGATCTCCGTATTTCTCCTGCACCTCCCTAGCATCACCACTTTATTGGACAATCATTGATGAACACTTACGCTGATAAAGAATCTTCTATGTCAAAGTTCTCAAACTGCTTTACAAATTGTCTCTAATGTGTATAGACAGTGCACGTTATTTCTCCATGTCCTCGTATACTCCATTCTCCGTAATTTCTATCTGATAAGCTATGCTGAAGCCACAATGTCTCTCCAAGTCTGCAGGAGAGACATCCATCCTCTCTCCTGGCAGGTCTCTTAACCCATTCTTCAATTTAAACAGCATTTTCTGATTTTTTTCTCTTTCAGATCTTTTCTTAGGAGACAGTTCTTTTCCACCTTGACTGTATAACTCACCATCACTTGCGACAGTTTCTTGAATCACTGATGCTGGAATCAATACAGCAAAGCTGGCAGAGGATGGGAGTGAGGAGATGGGAAAACAAATGTGAAGATGTTGTAACCTTTTACTCCTGTGCTGTCAGCTCAGCACACCATGATGCCTGACCCAACTCACACGGCTTGTACTAACACAGGCAGTGACTGTACAAGGAGCTGTGGTGGCTCAGGGCTGCTCTGTGCATCCTTCAAACCAACAACAGGGGGTAAAAAGGCAACATCCTACATGAAATGAAGCAGGACAGGGCTCTCTCACAACACTGCACTCTCTTTGCACCGTGTCTCTCCTAATCAGCCTTCTGGACTGAAAAGAGAGGCCTTCGCTATACATAATGCCCAGCTTGTAGCATGCACAGTGCACACGTCCTATTGGATTACAGGGCACAGTGCACCCACATGGTCTGCTTGTCAGAGACCCAGCCGTGCCTCTGCAGAGAAGGAAATGAGGGAGGGCATGAATGACAGCAACCCGAGCAGCCCAGGACAACCCGAGCCCAGTCAGAAGGAAGGATGGGGGATGCCACCAGAAATACAGGGGCAGCAGACAAATATACCTTGGCAGGCATGCTAAGATGGGACCTCAGTTCACAAAGAAAATACATGGGAATCTTCACAGACTTTGATATCGTTCAAAAACATGAGAATAGCTTATCACCTAGGAGCTCATTGTATTGACAAGTGGAACAGATGACAGCTAGATCCCAGTTTGGATACTAAACCACAAAGCAATATGGCAAAGATCAATGCAATTCAGTCTCTCTATTGAGAAAATGCTTCTATCTGCATCAGCTTCAGAAACCGACAAACTTCCCCCCCCCCCCCCATCCCCATCCCCATGGTCACGAGGCAAAAGAAAAGGTCTCTTGGCAAGTCTGTACTGGACTTTGTGCTTTTTTCTCCTCAGGCAACTCATATTCTGCAGTTCTCAGAAAAACATGACTCAAAAATGCGATCACAGGTGAAGGAAAGAACAGTTAATAGAGAAAGAGAGAGAGCAGCAGAACAGGCATCTGTTTCAGAGGGCAGAAGTTTATCATCCAAGACAAGATTTCCACTGGGTTTATCATTGTTTTCGTTGTCTAGAATTAAGGTCATTAAAGAAGAGGTTTCCACTCTGAATTAGAAATGAGTTCCCACTTAATTTATAGTGCCTCAGCGTTCCCATCTGATTTGGCTCCAGGGACCTCGGTGTAAGTGCTTCTCCTGTGAATTGTCTGCCACCCTAACGGGCTCCTTCTCCCACCCTACATTCAGGTGCCCACTCATATCTTGTCCCTTACCCCCCACCCTCCCCTCCCCCCAGTTTCTTCTCATATTGGCTCTTTTCAAAGAGCACTCCCTGCTTCCTCAGATCATCTGTCAGTGATCACAGCTCTGAAAAACACTACAGAAATAATTGTAAGTAGCTCTGTTCTGCAATTTACACAGCTGCTTTCATTTGTTTGACAGCTAGCACATATCCCAGAACACCCCATACCTGGAGCCTGAGGGGCTATAAGTACTGGTGTGCAGTGGTGCGAGGCAGCGAAGGCAGAGCCCTTCTGGGAGCACAAGGGCGGCACCGGACGCTCTGCGAAAGCCCGCAGCCCCGGAGGGCGGGTGGCGGCCCCACCACCTGCCCCTGCCAGGGAGGGTGACTGCAGCACCGGGCCTGTCCTCGCCCTCAGGACCTTCCCGCGGCTCCGGTCAGACGAAGCGGGGGTAGGCGCGCGGCACGCCCCCTGTACATCATTTGGACTTTCGCGCACTCGGCAGAGCGGGCTTGGCCGAGGCGGCTCGAAGCAACGCAGCGAAAAGGACGAAAGGCAAGAGTTACCCCTCAGCAAACGCGGCGGAGCCGAGGCCCCGCGCGCCCTCAGCCGCCCCCTCAGGCCGGCACGCGCAGCCACGCGCCGCGCGCGCCCCCGCGCGGAGGGTGCAAGAAGGCGGCGGGGTCGCCCGCGCCGGGCGCCCCAACAGACCCGCCACCGGCTCGCGCCGGGAGGGGACGCAGCGCACATGCGCACGCCCCGCAGCCGGCTGATGGAGGAAGGCGGGACCACGCTGGCGATTGGGGCCGAGAAGTCCTTCCTCTTCCTCGACGATTGGCTGCAGTGCGCGGAGGCGCCTCGCCCATTGGCTAAGCGCAACGTCCGTCGGCATCGGCCGCCGCCGCCATGGTTCGCTTCAAGAACAGGTGAGGCCGGAGGGGCGGCCGCCAGGCCGGGCCCGTCCGCGCCGCTGACGCCGCGCTCTCCCGCAGGTACGTGCTGTGCGAGGTGGTCTCAGAGGACCCGCGGTGCCGGCAGTGCATCGAGGACCGCGCCGTGAGCCTCGCCGTTAGGGACGCCATCGGGCGGGTACACGGGGACTACGGCCTGGCCTGCTGCTCCATCTCCTTCACAGGTGCCGACGGGACGCGCTGCCCCCGCCTCCCCGCGCCCCTCGGGGGAGCGCCTCTGGGGAGGGGCCGGGGCGCGGGGGTCCGGGCTCACCGGTGCCTCTGTGCCCCCGCAGTGAAGTACCTGAACGCCTACACGGGGACGGTGCTCCTGCGGTGCCGCAAGGACTCCTACAGGCTGCTCTGCTCCGCGCTCCCCTTCGTCAGGCAGCTGGAGAGCCGGAACCAGCGGTACCCCTGCTCCCTCAACACCCTGCACGTCGGAGGTCAGCCGCTGCCCGAGCTGCCCCGGTGTCCCAGGGGGGAGGCCACGGGGCTTAATCGTACCAGTCCTGCCAAAATGGAAGAACCCCATCTTGCCGCTGTGGCTGCGACAGACCAATCGTATGCTTTGCTAACTTTACAGTGAGACACTGGAATGGGTTGCCCAAGGAAGTAGTGGAGGCCCCATCCCTGGAAACATTCAAGACCAGGTTGGACTGGGCTCTGAGGAACGTGATCTAGTTAGTGGTGTCCCAGCTCACTGCAGGGGTTGGACTAGATGATCTCTAGGGGTTCCTTCCAACGCAAAACATTCTATGATTCTAATTTAGCAGCTTATAGCAGATCTAAATAAGAAACAGGCACCAGGAATTCTTTGTTGAGACCCTCAATAATCTGAATTACATTTTAACACAAAACCAGAGCAGCAAATACCATATTACAATATTTTCTTTTTCAAAAGATCATCTTTTCCAAGTATAGTACCATCCCTGTCCTGAAAATTAACCACCCGGGGCAAAGAACAGGCACTACATGTTAGAAATTATTAGTCCACACTTAACCTCAGCAGTGGGGAAATGAAGTCTACAGCCACTTCTTAGCACTTGCATCAATAAAGTTGTTGCCCAGGGCATTTGTCGCTCAATACAATGATCTTCAGAAAATACACTAGCAGCTCTGAAACATGGTTTTGTAGATTGATACATATTGTTCTTGTGACTCCTACAGGTACTATAAGGACATGTCAGAAATTTCTAATTCAGTATAACAGAAGACAGCTGCTGATGTTGTTGCAAAACTGTACAAATGAAGGTGAGTTTCTCCAGTCGCTTTCCTAAAATGTGGCCCCAATTCCTGGGAGTTTTGTAGGATATGCTGGGCTACTTCTGAATTCTTGACCTGAGGAACGTTCCTTTCTTTAGCAGCTGAGGATATTCCAGCCTATGTGAAGAGATCAAGTAATGACTGTGTTGTTCTCTTTATTGCAGAGGAAAGGCTGTGTATACAGAAATCATTGCTGAGCTGTTCCCTTACAGAAGAGCAGTCTCAAAGTGGAGATGAGGAAGATGATGATGACACAGAGACAGACTGAACATTACTAGTTACTGTTCACCTCTACTTTGTACTTGTGTAATCAAGATGGTACCAGTTACCATCAGTGTTAAAGCAGAGGACAGAAAAAGCATCTGTTCATATTTAGACTTCATTCCCCCATTCTGAGTGTTCTTAAATAAACTTTTTTTAAAAAAAATGTAGGTTACTTGGCTGTTTCACTCCAGGAGTCAAAACCACCTGCACTCTTAAGGAGTGTAGGAGCTCAATGTGATCTTCATGCTGAGGTAGAAATGAGCTTTAGGCAGTTGGCATGGACAAGGAATGTAGTTATTCTCCTCCAAGTACAGAAAAAGTATTAACATATTACTGTTTTTTACCTTATCTTCAAGTGCACTTGTTATCCATAGGGCTATCCACTGTTCCAAGTCACAAGAGCACCAGTCGTGTACACAGGAGTAGAGATTATGGGGAATGCAAGGTAGAACTGTAAGGCTCAACTCCATCCAACCCATTATAAAACTCATAGGTACAAGTACTGCTTAGATATTTATTAAGTTTACACCAATCAGTTAGAGGAAAGTAGCATTGCTGGTATTATTTCTTGAATCCATAGGAAAACAAGATACAACTTGAAGATGCTGTCCTGTGGAGACTGCCCCTGCTGATGGGACAGTCTTCCTTGCCCGCGTCACTTCCCTTACTTGTTCTAGTGCCTGTGAGATGTGGAGGTGAGTTACACCAGCTCCAGCTATTCTGTCTCTTCTCAATGCAAAGAAAAAGTTGACTATAAATGTGTAGAGATAATAGAACACAACAGATACTGGTTAGACATTAAGTAGTTACTCCTGTTCCATGGCTTAAAATGACTGTTACAAACAGGAAACAATAGTACTGTGAACAGAGTTAACTGCATACTGGAATCTCTCTTTCTTAGTTGTTTTCTCTACTCTTGCCAACAATTTCCCAATGTCAATGTGAAGCATTAACAGCAAGATGTGTTACCACCTTCAGCCATCTCGTTTTAGTTTCTTTGCACTCTCTTTGCCAAGCTGTACTGTTTTTCCATCAAGTGTAGTTAATTGTGACCAAGCGTGAAGTCAAGCTGCTTTCACAGAATGTTCTGCAAGTGTTTCCTCTATCCTCCTGTAGCAGTTGAAGTATTCTTTATGTCCCCCTCTCCCCCTTCTTGCTGGTTTACAGCCTCATACAGAGTTTTGTGAGGTACCCTCTTTGGTACTAGCTTCCCACGTGCACATGCTTAAGTGCCTTGAGGAAGCCCTTGTGTAATTACAGAGCCCCTTGCTTCAAAATCAAGCATCAATGTATTGACATAAACTTTTAAAATAGGGGCACAACTCATGACCTTACTGGTGGTGTTAGAAAACCTGACCTGAGGCGTCTCAAACACATACTTCCATGCTCGGTTCAGTCATGGTGTCAGAGAGAGCCCATCAACTTTTTAAAGCCTGTGCAAATGCAGGCAGACCACTGGTACAAGCGGGGCTGATGATAACAGAAGACACCTCTCAGTCTTGCACTGTCAGTGAGGTGGTACTTCATACCAGCTCCCTGGCATGAAATCTGGCAGTAGGGAAGCAAGACCTGCATCCATGCAGCTAAGTGGTGTTGTGCTCCACGTTGATATGATGGTTTGCTTAGCTCAGGAAGTGTGCAGTACTCTAAGTGTGTGCATATGATTTATTGCAACTGTTGGCCTTGACTGGTACATTACACCTATAGTTCATTTTATTCAAAATCCACACCACTTAACTCATTAGCTCAAATCAAACCACAAGCAGTGCAGAACGTGACCACTCAAAGAAAGAGCAGGGAGGGGTCCAGAAGAGGCATGTTTATAGCTCGAGGTGCTTAATGCAGATCAACTTACATCCCAGAACCAAGCAGATACAGGCCCTTACGGCAGTACAAGAGACCCCAGTTTCTTGCTGGGGGATAAAAGTTATCTACAGACTCCAGCTATCAGTTGTTCTTCCAATTCAAGAGCAGCCACTGTCAAAATATTCAGGTAGTTACCAAGAGCCCTAGGGTGGAGTGTTTATTCTAGATGATCAGGTTACACAGAACGTGTAGACCATGGTTGGGAAAAAAAAACAAACCCACAAACCAAAATTAGCAGCCTCACTCACCCACATTAAAACAGAGTTGAACAACTGAGAGAAGCCAGGAGGTTCCTTCTACCACTAGTGCCAGTATACATTTTGAAATACACAAATTCATCAAGAGTCACTTCAAAACCAAGTAGCCAAGTTCTGCTTTACACTCACCTCAGCTTTAAATCTTTCCAAGCCAGGAGAACAGGAGGAATTCTTGCTCTTTAGAAAAAGAACAGATATAGCAGCTAACACTCTAAAGCCAGGAAGCTCTTTTGCCCATCTCCAGTCCAGCGGAAACCAGTTTCTCAAGAGAGTAGTTCGACAGCTTTACTGAAACAGCACTCTGTCACAGTCAGATGGACTTCTGCCTGTGAATACTTCTAGGGAAATAAAGGCTCTCTGCCTCTTCACTTAGGTAATATTGCAGTATTCTGGCAGTGCCACTCAGCAGTAAAGACTTTCATACTGCTTATTTAGGCCAAAAGAACAGACTTGGCACAGACTAGAAGCCTTGGCTGATTTGTCTCTGGGTTGTTTCTTTCAAAACTTTGTTTCAGTATAAACTGATTAAGCAGTTGGAATCAGATGATCTTATTTCAACATGTAACTGTCATGGTTTCCTCCTGAACCCCCTAGAAGCCCTGGAAACACAAGTTTAGTCTGTTCAAATTTAAATACTTAAAACTATAGCAGCAAAACAAAGCAAAATGAAAAGAAAACCAGGAGAGGAAACTTCTCTTGAATAGCAGAATCACTTTGTGTGAACAACAGAGGTGCTGAACAATAGCTTCTGCTTCTGTTTCTTTCTTTTCTTGCCTCCCTTTTCCTCTGTGAAGAATTAAAATGATACTGTCATTCTTCTCATGGAACAGGAACATCACATAGAAACGATAAATGGTCTTCCCTAGCCTAAATGACTTCTACAGGTCCATGACGTTTCCTATCAATTCACTAAGTACCAGGTAGTCTAATTTTAACAAAAAAATCACTGCAGACAAACTAAAGAGAGACTCCATCACACCTAAACCACACCTATAAACATGCCTAACTGATTCTAAAGTTGCAACAGCAGATCCTAGGACTGCAAGCATGCAGCAGTTTGTCTGTCAGACAAATATCGTTCTCATCCATATCCAAACCCCACTACAACTGGAGCTGATACTCAATTTCACTGCAACTTGCAGGCCCTCCCTCACTCAGTGCAGCCTCCAAACAGAAGCCAAAGCTAAATATCAGAACTGAGCATTATAAATTAGTTTTATCAGCCAGCACCAGGCTCGGAGGTTTAAGTTCATCTCACTTTGTTTCAGACTCCCCAGTTTGAAATTTCAGCTCGCAGTTACCTTGAGATTTTGGTCAAACTTAGTGGCAGTTCAGCAGCTCAGGTATTTTTAGTTTAAAAGTGCATAACCTGAACTTCCTTGAGGTAAAGCTTAAATTAAGTTCCAGCAGACATGGCAAACATGATTGTCAAAAGCCATCTTTGTCCTGACAGGATTCTTTGCTAGCTGGAGATCACCTCACCTCCCACTATGAGAGCTACTTTAAGCAGAAGCCCTAGTCAAGCTGTTCAGAAATCACAAACTGACAATTT
The DNA here is from genome assembly GCA_034008185.1 of Gorsachius magnificus. Taxonomy (NCBI): domain Eukaryota; kingdom Metazoa; phylum Chordata; class Aves; order Pelecaniformes; family Ardeidae; genus Gorsachius; species Gorsachius magnificus. The sequence continues at coordinate 12,293,400 of CM067095.1, forward strand.
TCAGAACTGTTCTGTGGCCAATTTTTGGTCCCCAAAATTGCCACACTCAATGCTCCCAGAGGAAGAAGGGGAAACACTCAATTTTTTCACTTCAGAATTTTTTCATGCCCTCCCCCCTGCCTTTTACCTGATAAATGATCAGCTGTGGACGGTTTGTCCAGTTTCAGGAGGGCTGCCTCAATAGCTTGACTGAAGGAATTCTGGAAGCTGGGCACAGGTACGCGGTCAGAGCTGTCACTTTCTCCATCACTATCCACTGGCACAGGGAGTGCCAGAGTGTTCTCATCTGAAAGAAGGAGAGGGCCTTGGGAGGGAGAAGGCTCTATAAACTTCCGCAGTGCAAATGCCTGTCCACACTCCAGATGTTTCTTGTGAAGTTACAAGATTTCTTAGATTTAGATGCATGGCAAAGAACCTGAAGTAGTAATACCAAATTTTCTTACCTCTTGTCTTTGGAGCTGTTTTGGGCCATGTTTCTGGTTTTGCCTTTCCAACTCTCAACATCTATCAAAAAAGTTGAGAGATATGATAAAATCCCATGAACTAGAACAATCCTACATATCCGCTACATTGCAAGAAAACCTAGGAACTCCTTCAAGCACTCAAACCCTATGTTGTCTCCATAAGATTTACCCCATATTGGTTTTGTGGTTAATCCCCACCTGAGACACAGGTAATTCTGACAAGATTTACTCTGCTACATGGCCTACCTGGGCAAAGGAAGGGAAGGGAGGCTCCTCTTCTAAACTCCCACAGAGCAACGAGCTGACCTGGCTGGCAGCAGGTGACAGCGGAGTTGGAATAGACTCTACAGAGAAAGCAGCAGATAATTAAAGCCAGTTGCATGTGCCAAAGGCACTCATTATCCTGCTTATCAGGATGAAACAAATAAAGTTTTATTATCTTGTGTAATTAACCATTTTTATCTCATCAGTTCCATCCATTAGTCACACAGTGGGACCTTTCAAATTTCCTCAATCTTTTTATTTAAGGGAGATTTAAGTTTGGGGTATTTTTTGTTTGAGTTTTTTGTTTGCTTATTTTGGGGTGTTATGTGGGGTTGGTTCTTTTTTTTTTGAGAAAAACATTTAAGAATAGTTTCTATTTAATATTTTTTATGAACTGCAAGATAAAACATTTGGTAAAGCATCACTGGACATCAATCTAACCGAGTGCTCACCAACTATGTTTTATTTTAGTATAACATAGTGGGGAAGATGGAGAGGGTAGAAAGAAAAAATGCCAGTAGTGTTTTCCTGGCATCACACTTTTTTTTTCCCTTTTGGGGGATCTTTTTTCCTTTCTTCTGCCTCAGCAAAGATTTAGAAGATGGGGTAACTACAGTGCAGATCTCATACTATCACTAGAGGTAGTAAAAAGCAGACAAAGGACCAGAGTATTTCTTAGCCATGTCAGCCTTTTGTGTATGATCTCATAGGCAATCCAGGAAAGAAGCAGTCTTTGATCGGTATTAAGAAAGTTTAGTGTGATGACCTCAGCAATAGATCCCAAAAGAACGATCAAGAGCTAGATGTGATGTGTTTTTCCAGATGCTCACCTGTCTGAAACACAGGGCTTCTGCCAAGAGGAGACAGACAGAAGCTCTGATGATCAATGCTGGTAGTTTCTCCAGGGCAAGAGGTAAAAGCAGGGAACTGCTGCAGATTCTCTAAAGCAATATGGACCTCCGGATCTAGAAAGAGGTTTTAAATTAAAGCACTACACAATGTGGGGAAGGACTGTCAATATGCAAGTTGGTTCAGGAGCCTAGGAGGTGACAGCTCAATTTTCTTTCCACCCCCTATTTTAGAGACCGGTACAAACCCTGCTGCTGGATGGAAGCAGTTCCTAGGCATTTTTTTTCCTTCTTCACTTTTCACACTCTCTCGTGACTACTACAGAAACACAAACTGAGAATCCTAAGAGCTATATACACCACAGAGATAGCTGTGCCCTTGAATGCCCTCTGCCTCTCCCATAAATTTGCAAGTATGCAGCAATTACATAATATCACTTAACATCCTGACTAAAACAGCTTATATTTTGCACTCTATGTCTACCGACTTTGGTTCTAATACCTTGTCATCTTTTTCTAAGCGTACACTACAAACTAAAGGCCTTAGAGTTCATCCTATAGCTCAAGAGATCAGCTCAAAGATGACTGGAAATCCACCAGTTATGCTCAATCACGACTTACATTTGCCCTGTTTCTTGTTTTCTTCTATCTCAATTCTGCGTTCACGTCGTCGTTCATCACGAGCTTTCTTCTGCCGTAGACGTTTCCTCTTTTCAAGGTCATCTAGGAGCAATGCACAGCATCGGATATCAAAAAACCCCACACACCAATACTTTGGCAATGTTTTCTCCAACTTTGCGAACAATGTATTCAGTTATAACACGTTACTAACAAAATATGCTTACAAACAACATATGCTCTTCCAAACAGTCAGGCTTTTTTATTCTTTGTATAATTGTAGTCTATAAAACAGTGAATCGGGGTTGTTCTGTCTAGTAGTCATCAGACAGTTGGTGCAAGAGGAGTAAAGCTGCTATGTATGTTCTGTTTTCTGCAATTAAGGGATAAGAACGACTTCTCCTCCACCCTCATGGATACGTGACAGAGCCTACTAGAAAGGTAGTACCAACCTGAAAATAACTCTAAAGTCTCCTTAGAGATGACGGGTGGCTTCAGAGCCAGCTCACAAATGCTGAACTCACAGGTGAGGGGCAAGTGACAGAGGTAGCGATGACGCTGTCTTATATCCTGATAAAAAAAAGAGCAGATATATATCATTGCAACAAGGTCCAGAGGCTGCCATAGTGATGAATAGCTTATGGAGACAGAACACCCACCGTTCAGTAAATCAAATGGTAAAAAATAGCAGTGACAAATAATCACTTTATGAACTACAAACATGTGAAGGATGCCCTGGGTCAGAACCAAATGCTCCGAGATCTCCACTGACTACATCATAATCAGATTTGGATGCAGTTACTCCCACTTGCTTTCTGATTTTCTTGTTATTCCTCCCTTCTCACTCACATCACTGGAATAAAATTCTACAATACCAGTCTTCTGATGCAATTATTTTTTTGCACTGAACCAAATTTGCCTTTTACACTTAAATTATTTGGACCAATGACCACCACTTTGCTAGACTGAAACAAGCAAAGCTGAAAAACTTGAAGACAATTCCCCACTACCTCTGCATCCATTCTTACTTGAGCATATCCTTTCTTAAGGACAAATTAAGAATTACATACATTTGTTACTGCACATGCCAGTTCTTACAGTTGTCTTTATCTGAGGTAAAGGAATTCAAGATCCATCCCCTCTTCCAGAACTTCAGTGCCTTAAGGACTTTCACTCCCTCTATCTCAAACACTGAAGTTTCTTTCCATCCTCTTTATTTTCTTAACATCCCACCTCTACCCTTGATGCTTAGAAACAACTGTTTGTTCAAGGCAACGGCAGAACACTTCTTCAGGTTGGGAAAGATGATAATCTGTCTGGTTCAAGCTACTGTCTTATATGAGAAAAGAATTTACTGTTTTTAAGACAGCTTTAACAACAAACTGACCTTAAGGTTGAAATTCTCTCTTACTCCTAAAAGTTCCTACTTTCTAGAAAAAAAAAAAGCTAGACTGCAGCCTATTTTTCAAAAGCAATATAAGGTACTGCACCTTGCACAGATGCCCTTCAACAGATTAGCATGCCTACCCATTCAGTTATTATTTCTTATTACTGAAGAGCAACAAGTCTCATCTGTCAGCTACAATGATCAATCTGCCAGAACAAGGGCCCTTAATTAATAAGAAGATAAAATAACTACCTCTGTCATTGAGTAGCCAGTTATCTCAACTACAGCTGCAGTTATCTTCTCTGGACTCTTCTCCAAGCTACCGTATTCACGAACAAGACATCGAACGTTCACAGGATGAAGATACATACACTGTCCATCCTCAGCTGTAAGGTAAGATATCATCATATGCTCTTTGCCTGTTAGTTTTCAGAACCCTTCTCCCCACCTCAGTACATTCTCCAGTAATAAAATTAAAATTCCTTTCTGAGTTTCCGTGGGACTTCTATTTCACAGGGGTTAGCTGCATCTAATGAAGTAACAAACACCCTCCTCAAGAAGGATCCCAGAGGAGGCATCTCTGCCACCATGATTCTAGCATTTCATTGCACTGACCTTGATAGAAATAGTAAAAAGGAGAGCTGCTAACATGTCCGCTGCTAATTGTATCTTTAGATTCTTGGTAGCTTGTTTCAGATGGATTTGATTCTTCTGTAGTGTTCATATCAAGTTCCCCTACGGTGTCCACCTCAGGTACTTCCTCTTCATCCAGCACTGCCTCTTCTGCTTCCACAGGAGGCGAAAAGGAACGTGCCAGATCAGAGCAAGGCTCCACAAGCTCCTCATCAAATGCAGAGAGATATTCCAGACCACACTATCACAGCAGAGAGCATACAGTTAGTACCCCATCACCTCCTTCAAAAGATTATCATCTCTGCAAAAATCTTTGGCACCAGTTCACCATACATTGTGGTGTGAAGTGGCAGAATTAAGTATTAACAAGATCTGCCAGAGCAGAGTTGTCACCCACCTTTTTCTCCTGAGAAACTGCAGGCTCCACAGCCTTGGAGCTTTTTAGGACCAATTCTTCCACAGCTGCGCTGATTCCAGCAATGCCACTGTTTTTATCCTGGTCAGCAGAGAGTGCTGTTTCTCGCTCCTATAGGTCATCCAAAGAGAATAAGTTTCAATTTCCTATGTAAGCCAGGAGACTATCACCACAGTTATTTTTAGCCTTGTCCTGTACTTCAGGTTTTCTTAGTCAATAATTCATCTGTGACAAAGAGTGACCCTTGAAGAGAGGTCCTCTCCTTCTTGTTAATGGAAAGCACACCCATTGTAGGACACCTAAAGGCTTTGAAAAGGAATATTCTACAGGTTTGCTCATGTCTGCCTGATAGAAGTTATCCCAGAAATTGCTGGACCTGAAAGGGAAACACATCTTCCTTTGAAAGCAGAACTCCTTTATATTTATGGAAGGAATACCACTCAGTAAAAAGCATTCTGTTCTATCATCTTGAACATCACACCAGATTTATAATGCTATTCTAGCAGCACACATCACCGCTTTGCTAGTGCGTACACTGTGGAGTCTAGAATAAATCATACACAACCACTTATGCAGCAGAACACAGATGCTCAGCACTCAGCATACTCTTAAAAACAAAGTTACTAAAAGCCTCCAAAGAGGTTCTCACCTTTAGTTCCTGGATAGCTGCCTCAATAAAGCAAGCTTCTGGGGTGTGTTTTTCTTCCTCATACTGTTTTAGTAATGCCGCTTTCTCCTCCAGAATCACCATCTGCAAGACTTGCTCCCTGGATGCCAGAAGCAGCTTTGAATACTGACTGTGCTGGTCATCTGAACAGAAGGAGCACCAAATCATTAATATCTGCATGTAAAGGCACCAGGTTGGACTTCTGTTTCTTCTGAAGTTTTGTTACTGCTCAATTTTGTGAGGTAATCCACCCGAGGGCAGACAATACTTAACAAGAATTTGATACAGACTCCACGTTATTACCACTGTATCACTGATGGCACAAGCTGGTGCCACATACCTGCTCTGCTATACACATCTCCCCCATGCAGCAGTTTATCTGCCGCTTTCAACCTGCCACTTCACCACTTGGTTGCTACACATAAAAAAAAAAAAAAAAATCAACTCTAAACTTCTATGCTGTGGAAGCATCACCTTTGAGAAGCCTTGAGTGGTCAAAACTTCCTGAAACAATTCAGTCTGCAGCTTCTTCCTCTTCTCTATATACTCAAAAATACTGCAGCTGGGAAGTACTGAAAAAGTGACCTCTTTTTTGGCTCAAACTAGTTCATAAGCCCATATGTATTAAAAATCCATATAAAACATTACTATGAGGTTTTTACAATAAGCACAGCAGAAACAGTAAGCTATAAAGAATTAAAGTTTAGCAAAAGGTTAATCTTTGTTACTAGAGTGCTTAACTTTACAGCAACCATAGCATCACATACTAGTGCAGTCAGTATAGTCACTGCTCCCTAAGGGTCCAAGCTTGTCTACAGAACACCAAGTTAATGCTGAATTTCCTGGGTTTAGAATGATCTCAAATCCCTCATTTGTTCTTTTGTTTGTTTTAGGAAAGGATATAAAGTCCTTTACTTTGAAATATTGAGAAACATGTAAGCACACGCTGCATGCTGGATACCCATCATGCTTTCGGAGACTTGACTTTTTAAAGAGATCTTAAATGCATGCAGCCTTTCACTCTGCACTGACTGCAAAATGAAGTGAGCCAAGGCAGCCCACAAAACAGCAATGTTAAGTAAAATTATTTCTTTAGTCACAAATTTTTTTTGATACTAACAGATAAGATGATGATGTGTTAGTCACATTACTTGACTGGAGAAAACTGAAGAAGGCAGGCAACAGATGTTTGGAATAGGTTTGCAGTAATTTGATTATTTCCCCATATCACTCACAGATTTTAGCTGATAAGTGATGATGATGAAAACCTTGTTGAAGATTACATCCTTGAAATAGTTTAGATACAGAGTTATTTTTGCTAAGCTGTATAATGAGGAGCCAGGAGGGAAAAAAAAAAAGAGTTAAGGACACTGAAGAGCCAACAAAAGCAGCAAGTGTCAATGACTGTACGATACAAAACACACATCAGACTAATACCAGTGAGTGAGAAGGCAGGAGTCTGCAGTGCAGTAACTTGAAGGGAAGCAGCACAGAAGTTAAAGCCTTAAAAAAAACCCAAAGCATGGGTAGAAAGCTTATTAATAATATGTGGTTATTAAGGTTTTCAGCTGCTAAAACCCATGTCTTGTAGTCCAGTTTATTCTCAGGTGACAGCACAGCACTGCCATGGTAAATCCTCTCTATACAAGTCCTAGTTACAGTCAGGAGCAGGATGCCAAGCCCCAGTACTCAGAAATGCTCACCTCCGATGTAAACAGGCTGCACCACATTCATCCACTGAGATTTGGGCAGTGCTATCAGAACACCTTTCTCTCTTCTCATAAGTTGCATCGTAATGGTATCACCAATTGCATATTGACGCGTTTCCATAGCAACAACGCTACAATGTAAGGAGGAGGTTAGTAGAGTAAAAATAACATTCCAAAAAGATGTATCATTTAATAAATCTAAAGTCTCACCTCTTGAGATCCTTCTTGTGAACAGAGCCATAACAAATAGGACATTTACTCCAGGTCTTTTCGCTCAGGGAGAGATAGTGAAGGATACATGCCCAACAAAAGATATGCCCACAGCGGGTGATCTTTGCTGCGGTTGGTGGGTACAGACATATTGGGCAAGAGGGCACTTCATGGCTACAAATTCGCTGAAATGGGACATGAGAAGAATGGTACAGGTTTTAGACTTGGAAATCAGTTCATGTGCTACAGAATAAGCCACCTATAAGATCTACTCTAACGTATTAATCTTCCAGCTCTTCAGGCTCTGCTTATTTACCAAGAGATTAAGTACACTGTGAACTAAGTTACACCTTCAGACTGCACATAGAATAACCTTCAAAGCCACCCATCTGGCTACTCTAATGACATTAAAAAAGTGGCCCTTCTCATGTTTCCCCTCATGTATTCATCATCTCTAAGAGTTAGCAGCATCTTCCAACATCCAAATTCAGACACTGAGAAGACAGCAAACAAGCTGTCACCTCACTTACACAAGCAGACTTGCGCAGCCCTGTTTAACAGCAAGACTAAACTTACCTATTTCCATGAATGTTCTAGTTTACTCAGACCCTTTGTTAGCCTGACAGAGACACAACTGCCAAGCAAACACCTAGATTTTTCAGCTCTCTTGTAGTGTCAGGTATCCGTAAGCCTACCTTCTCTCCAGCTACACCATACACCAAGACTAGACTTGGCAGATAATAAGTTTCTACTTGAGGCAACCCAAAGTTCTGACCATAAGTCTCAACAAGATTTTCCATTTTGTTGCTAGGCAAGATGGGCCACCTATGCACAGAATAACTCTTCAAAATTCTACGCTCTAGTCCTCTTCCATGGACTCATGCCCAAATTTTTTGTTAATATCTCAATCACAAGGACTCTGTCTACAGAATGTCAGATACTATTTTTGATGAGCTCCCATCTGCGAAAGCAAGAAGAAGCTGCTAATTTTCCTAATAGATTTTAGCACTTCTCTTTTCCTGTCATGAAAGTATTTCATAATATATTCCATGACAGATCTTTCCCAGTATTGTGGGAGTGACAGAAGAGGCCTCAACTCAAAAACAGCTGAGTTTTACGTAACATCACAGAGAGAAAGAGGCAGTTAAAGACAGGTTGAGCTTCTTAAGAAGAAGGGGGGGAAAAAAAAAAATCTAGCCCATCACAACTGACCACTTGCTCCACAAAGTCCCAGTTGACCAAGGTATCTGGATCAGCAAAGTGGACTGTGTAGTCCTGTTCTTCAGAGACAACAAACTGGCAGCTGGGGAAAGGCAAAGAGACAGATGATCCACTCAGTTGTTTCTAAAAATTCTTTGAGAACTATCCTATAGGATTCGCTGAGCTGCTTCTTTGTCCAGCAGAAAACTGCTGAATGCAGTCACTAAATTCTACCAACAAAAACCAAGCGAGTTCAATTCACAACCAGTTTTCCAGAATACAGGTGTGTCTAATTTCAGTTAGACACAACATCTCATGCTAATTACAGAATGAGCCAGGCAGAGTGGTTTTCCAGAAACATGTAAGCAACAGCCAGCTCCATTGGGGATCTATTAAAAACAGGGAATCCACAAGTAGAAAAAATATGCTCACAAAAACTAGAACCACTGAGGTTCCTGCAAATAGACTTCACTATAATAAGTCACAAAACAACAGGGAAAAATCAGAAGCATCAATGCTGAAAATAATTTTTATTATCTTTAACGTGATGAGATACAGGAAGTCCTGAACACACTTCAAATTCTGGTAAAAGTGACCATTATTTCCAGTCAAAATCAATTCTGCTGCTGGATTACTAAACTGTGATCATCATTTGGGTGATAATACATACCTAGGGGCCTGTGAAATAATCAGCAGTTTACGAACTAAGACCCATATGAATAATTGCTTCTGGGACTTATAAATTCAGATTAGCTTTCTTCCATCCAGCAACTGCTACCCCTACCATCTCAACATACTATTTTTTGGAAAAAAATTACCATCTTCCGTAAAGGAATGACATAGGTCTTCCCAAATGAAGTGTCATATTCCACAAGTGATGCTAGAAAATTAGAGCAGAAGACTAACTGGTTTGTATCTAAAGGACTCACTCCATCAGGTACCTTGTAAATAAGTAAAGACAACAACTTGATATATTTTTATCCCTCTCAAGTATAGCCATTACCACTAAAAACACTACAGAGAGGTAACTTCACCCTGGAAAAGTCAATACAAGTAGTTAAGGTCAAAAACAATTCCCTGGCTGATCATCCCTTACAGCTCAGTGTCTCTGTAGAAGTCTAAGAGCCCTTCTGGTCTTCCACTCACTTGGCCTGTAGGAAGAGCTCCTTGTTGAAAGGCTTATGTCCCCACTTGTTCCTTTTCCCCCAGTTGCCATGTCCACTCCCATCAAAATGACCTGCTTGGCCACGGGGTTCAAAAGTGAAGTTCAGTAAGTGGTTCAGATTAATCTTCTTGGGACCAGAGAACTGGGCAGGGCTGAACTCTGCCCGCTGAGCCTCTGCTACCTAAGAGACAACAGCATGTTAGAACTTGCTAGAATTTACTACAAAAGCATCAGTACAAGTTGATACCCAGGCCCCATTGGTGATTACGAACAGAATACGCAGCATCCACTCACCTTCTCCCATTCCAGTTCTGCAAATCAAGTAGTGCAGCATTAGAAGTGCATAAGAACCTGAACCTTAGAACTGAGTGGTCTTACCCCACACTGCCCACCGAGGAGAGCATAAAACCACCACACGTAAGGACAAGCAAAAGCTGGCAAAACCTAGTAGTCAAGGTTAGTAATAGAAGAAAGTTGTTCCAATCCTGACAACATTCCTGTATGCAGCCAGTAATACAAGTCTGATTACTATTTGCAAAGGTTGTACTTGTTTTGGTTAGTTTTCGTATAATGAAGCAAAGAATGAGAATTCAACAGAGACAGCAGGTGAGTTTTGACAGTCAGAAATTTAGGTGAGCAGTGTTGCTCATCCACTAAAACTGAAAAATCAGAGTATTGGTGAAAACCCACAAATAATCTACAGTATTTAGACCCACATCAGCATAAAAGCCTCAGTACGGTTTTATGCCCGCTTGATGTCACCAAGGCTAATACGATTACTCTCCCAATACCACTATCATGTGCAATTTGTACTCTGAAGTGGTCACATACAATCACATCAGGCTTAAAAGCTTGAAATCGTATCACTAGATATTTTCATGAAGGACCTCTGCTTCCTGAGATATGTACATGGCCTGCCTAGGTACCCATTCCTCAGATGGTATTTTTTATCGCAAGTCTCTCAGAGCAGAGAGCACTCCTCTTCTGTTGTTGCCAAGTTGTTCTGCTCACACTCACTCTGGCATCTCAACGATGTTTTCCTACCACTTTTTCCCTTCCCAGCCCAGGAGCTGAGCACAGAAGGCCTATCCTAGGCAGGTCAGAGTGATTCTCTCATCCCAGGAAAGAAGGCCTTGGAGGCATGGCATTACAATTCTCACCTCATCTCGTCTTCCACCATTACAAGAGCTAAAAAGTTTGCCACCTCCACCGCTACCTCCCCTTTGAGGGGGCATCTTGTTAAAAGCTTTGCTTTTCTGTGAATTGGAGCGACGGGACTGACTGGAAAAGTTCTCATTTCTTGAATATGAAGTCTCTCTTTTACGATTATAACGCTGTTTGGATCCACTCGCATTCTTTCCATCTGAAAGTAAAAAACCAAGAATCAGATCGTCAGCCTCAGAATTGTCCACATGTACCGCGCCTCAGCTAGCTTTGCCTCAGAGATGTGCTCACTTCGGCCACTGCCTTAGGCCCTGGTTAAAAGGCTGGTGTTTATCATCAAATCCCCCAGCAACCCAAACGGTTTCATTCCTATCGCTGCCCAAAGAACTGGTCAAAGAGTATAACAGAAGGACATATTTGCTGTGCTTTATCTTTTACTAGAATGGCTGAATTGCCATTACCAGACATTAGCATGTTGCCTGGTACATCAAGTGATAAACACCAACACCACATCTTCATGTCCCATTACAAAAACTGTCAACAACTAGTTCATTTTTTTCATTCCATTTTCTGAAAACACACAATTTATCATATATTGTTGCCTTATATAAATATACTTCTGCCTACATTTGTCTTGAAGTCTCCCACTTTGCAAGACCCCATCGCCCATTGTTTTCACTCAGTTCTGCCCCCTGCGCTTAAAAACCCCCAACAGATCTAATTCTGTTTTAAAAATACCCTTTTCTTTCACAAGGCCAACAAATGCTAATCGACCTTGAAGCACGAACCCAACACTTTGGCCTTACAAGGCACATACCCAATATCTAAGTACTAAGTCCACCAACCTGTACAAGAACTGTTTGCCCAAAAGCATCCTGAACGCACCACTGACCCTGACACAAGACACTGTGGTGAAGCACAAAGCAAAATTGCCACAGGAATAAAGCTCACAAGAGCAGAAAAATCAGTTGGGCTCTTGAAAGGGGTTTCCTGTGAATAAACAGCTGCTTCATTAGACTGCTAGAACAGGAAATTAATACTATGAAGGTATTTCTAATAGTCTTAACACAAGATCACGGTTGCCACAAGGTCACAACAGACTGCTTACCTGTCACTTAACCTAGCATTTCCACCAACTGCCCTAAGTTTTATTTATAGAAGAGGTATGTTGCTAAGCTTGGAAGCAAAACTCCACAGCGCCAGCAAGACATCTATCCACACTGGCTGGCCCCAAAGTCACTCCGGATACTCAGTAAGTGTTACACAGACAGGAATGCCTCATACAATATCTACAACCATTTTATAAAAGCCTACTAGTTTCCCTTTTCCTACTCAGTACCCCCACCCACCCTTTAATATAAATCTTAAGTGGTAAGCAAACATGCCACTGTTATTCAGGATCGCATTTCTCATACAGGTAGTTTTCATTACTGGTGCCTCCAGTTTTCCCCTTCCCCAGCACCACTTCCAATCTACCCGAGCATTTAAAACAGCTGGAACGGGATCATTCACACAGACTCACTTTTCTGTTATTTCTAGTTTTCTCTCCCACCTAAACCCCCCAAAACAGGTGGGCAGTGAACTGGAAGGTCTGTGTGTTAGTGTACGAGGATCTGACTTATTCTTAAGAATAAGTTAAGTAATAAAAGTGGCTTGACTGGGGTTTGTGGTGGTCTGCTGTTTCTTGCACATGGCAGACTTCAGTCTTTGCCTGCAACTACAGCTATAAAGTAAAAGGACACTGTCATTACTTTCACATGATGTGACAGAGCCATTTTGCGTACAAACTTCATCACCAGAACTGGTCATTTACTCTGCTAATCAGAAGGCTGATCCTTTAATTCAGAATTAAACCAACTCTGTCGGAACCACAGATGTGTAACTCAAACACATGCTTGCGTAGCCTGCACTGCTATAATGCACATCAGGCTAAAAAGGCATGGGTTGAACATTATCAGGAAAAAAACACACCAAAAGCTGCTGAGTACAGAGGGTGTGACCAGGTCTGGCTGAATGATTATTTAGATAGACCTTTTTTGAGAGTGTTTGTAGGAAAGAGGCTATAATCAACACCACTGAGCGTCTGGTAAAAAAAAAAAAAAAAAATTCATTTTGAAGAGGTTTAGATTACTACTTCAGTTATTTAGCAGCAGAGCTTGTCAGTTTAGAGCTCAACCACCCTCTTAAATCTGCAGTTTCAGTGAACATGCTAGAGGGGCACATGCCTATTGTGTCTATAGCAACTTTGCAGTTTCCTGCAATCATCAACTGGGGAGAAGAAACAGTTCAAGAGAAGTTCAGTCTAAAGTGGGTCTTCATGAGGCCCAGGAACAACTTGCACCTGCAGCTGACAGAATAATTTCCTACCACTTATAGTTTTAATCAAGTTAGTCACCATCAAATTTGTCAGTCAGCTGGTTTACACACATTCCTGTCATACTACAGGTCCTTTCAGACCAACTCCTAGAGCCTTTGGGAGTCAACATAATCACTCTCACATTCTATAGGAAAGTCCTCTCCACCTGTGCCTTTTTTAGGAAGGACTTGCATGACAGCCTAACAATGCTTCAAACCTGATTTTACTGATTGCAAGTTTCCCCTCCCAGAATAATTACCCTTATGAGGATTCCACTCCATCAGAGCAGTATTGAAATCATTCAACAGACAACCAAGAGTTTGGAATGTGCATTTGTAAACTGGAACGCTTCTTGCCCACCCCACATCTAAGCAATGCTGTTCCTTCCAACCTTTCCAGCCTGCCACAGGTCAGAGGGCTCTCTGCTTTGTATCGCCCCTCCTTGCAGTCCCACAAAGAGCGGAGCAGGACAGGGCTATCTGCACTCATGCAGGGAGAAAAGCGGAAGAGTCTCACTGCCATCCTCTCTTGTTAGATCCCAGTTTTACGTAGCGTAGGTTTGGATTTGGAAGTTTGTTTTTTTCCTTCTTTTTGTGGCAAAATTAGGAATGAGCAACAGTGCTGGTGGGGTACTTACTCTTCACTCAGGTTCTGAGTTAGTCCTTCTGCTGTTCTCACAAAATCTAACCTCTAATAAATACATCTACCCATCCACACTCCAAGACAACACAGACTTACAAAAAATATTGTCTGAATAATTTTATAAAACTAGCAACAAAGCTGTTCTTGTCTTGTGGGGCAAGCCCCGACATCTGTGGTTTCTCCTGCTGGATGCCATGTTCTGTTAGAGGACCTCAATCTCCAAAGATCCAGAGAGAGGAGATCAAGTTCACAGGACTAAATGCAGCTCTAGGTGACCACTCTGGTCCTGGAGCTGCAGTACTGGTTTGCTGCTGGGGTGAGGACTGCAGTTTCCTTCCATCTTTGTTTGCCTCTTCTTTTCAGCTGAGCGGTGTTGAAGCCAACCATACTGCACAAAGGGTTTGGGTGGTGGATCACGCTAAGCCCCAGGGTGATTTAATGAAAACATGCTGAGGCTATTGCTGCTGCTAAGGCAAACATCCCAGTGAGCAAGAGGTGACTGAGCAGCACCCGCCCCACCTAAGCACACTCACACTGCAATAGCAAGGCCCAGAAACGTTTGTGAGAACTGATGTTGTCCATCAGGTCTCGAGGACTGCAGAGAAACCCAACAAGCCTATTTTCCCTTAGCTACTTTATTCCATCCTAATGGGATGTGACTCCTATTGGTGCACTAATATAACCCAAAGAAACTTTTCTGTTGGAAACTTCTGAGTTTAATGTAGTTTCCAAGGCCAAGTTTGAAAGATAGCTGGAATACAACTTTCCTAATTACAAAAGCTTACAGCATCCTATTTAGCCCATTTCAAGCTGTGCTGCAAGAGAAACACAAAGAGAAGCTACCACAAGCTTTCACAAACGTCCACTTCTTCATTTCTTCTGCTGGATTTGGTCACAGCAGGTAACTCTGAAGAGCATCTAAATGGCAAAAGCTTGACTAGACTCAAGTCCAGTGACCATCAGTGCAAAAGTCACTTATGGAACAAAAGGTCAGCATTTTGGGATCTGTGGTCCATCAAAAATAATTTCAATTTCGAAGGAGACGCAAGATTTTCAGAATACCTCCTCTACCTTTCCTGAAACAGGAGAGAAATTGGGTGGACCACATCAGCTACATGTAGAATGATAAGGAACTCAAGAAAAAAACTCCCATACGGTGACATGCCAGTGTCTTGCATCCAACAGCTACCAAAACATAGCCACGATTTAACACAGCTGCATCCCATATGTTCATCCTGTGGTTGTTTGCCCTGATCTGACCAAGGGAATCTTCTCATTTTAGTTTTCAGTACCCTCCAGTTAAGATCTTCCCAAATATACACCTACTTCTGCTAAAAGAGATTCTAATTTTGCCAGGCCTCTTTGATTCCATATCCCTTCGCTCTCCACTGTAGTTAAGAAACAAGCATCTTGGAAGCAGAATTACATCAAGCCAAAACTTTCTTCTGTTTTATTTAAAAAAAAGAGGTCTTCAAAAAAGGGTTGTTGTTTTTTTAATCAGAAGTTAGTCTATTGTATTGGAGTAGAAGAGTATGGTACATCAGGATTTCTCTCCTCACTGCTCCTCTGCTACTACTGACATTGTTTCAAGCCTGTAAAAGGTGGCATTCCACAAAAATCACTTAGCACTTCTATTTTGGGCTGGAATGACAGGCCTCGTATTTCCTTCCTCACTACAGATACCGTTTCTTCTAGGTATATGCATAGCAGCCACAGGACAGGCCATCTTAACCCCTTACTGAAGGATGTTTATGTTCTGTGAACAATCCTCCATACAGCACCACAAATCACTAAAAAAAAAGCTGTAGTGATGAGGTATCTCTTGGCAAGACAAGGACAGAAACCAGTTCTCCACAACAGGAAAACCCCACGTCTGCTAGCCTTTCACCCTGCCTCTCACAACACATGCGGATAAGTTTACATACTTTGTAATTCCACCAGAAGCCAAAGATCTGGTTATAAAACTCTTATTGCATGCCTAGCACGTTATACCCCCTGCTTCTGTTGGTCTGTACACTAGAGGGGAAAAAAAATTAAATAAGAGACTGAAAAATAACAACAGTAGCTAGGGATAATAAGACCCTCACATCAAATCCTGTTGCTGATGCAAAAAAGCCGTTGCAAATCAGTTAGGAGTTCTTCCAGAAATGACTGCCTAAAAAGTTCTTCCTAAAAAGACTCTCACATGTTGGAATTTGAAGCCAAAACTTAACTACAATCGCACAGTTACAGCACAACCTGGGGAGCTGTGGGCGAGCCAACTCCCATGTCACTCACTTCAGTCTATCCTGTGGAAGGTCAGTTAATACAGGTGACAAGCTGCTAATACTTGGTCACTTGGGATCTGAGTGCATTCAGAAGGTCCAAAAAGGAGTCAACACCTTCAAGTTACTCATTTTGTTAACCCTCTGGAATGTGTTGCTGCTTTCTCAGAGACCTGAAGTTATAGTTGAAACAAACCACCGAAGAGGAAGGAAATTAGTACAGCGATGGTGTTGCAGCAATCTGTAGACACCCTCACACGTACTTCCAGGACTAAAAAGACTAATTTTAATCACTACTGCCCCATTTCTAGGTTTTTGGGGGAAAAAAAAAAAAAGCAAGGTTGCCAGAAACACTCAGCTCCCAAACAACTTTAGAGAACTGGAGGCGGCTCAGGTTTTACCTCGAAAAGACAGATGACAGGAACTGTGATGGCTCCTCGTGAGCTGCTATGTCAGCAAAACCAGCTGTTTGCAGTGACAGACGTAACGCTTTGGCTTAAATGCCAGATGAGCAAACAACGCGTAACTAACTCTGAACTCCCCCAAAGTCGGTTAGCGGAATACCGCCAGGAAGGGGAACGCTGTCTGTTGACACAAGACCTCCTTAAGCAAGATGTAAAAGCACGGTCTAACTTGAGTACAGAATAAAGTTAAGGTTTCTCTCAGTAAGCACTGGCAAACATATATTCTTACTATAAAGCCAAAGCTTTGCCTCTCAAGCAGATTACTCCAGTGCTAATGGAGATAAGACATTAATCCTTAAGGGAAGAAGAGAGTAGGAACCGCAGCTCACCCAACAGGGACCAAAGCCGGAAGAGGAAGGAAAAAGAAAGCAAAAAGAAGCAGTGAGCTGAAACATAACCTATTAAAAGCCAGCTGAGAGACAAACTCGCGGCAAGAAGTTCAGCTTCACCACAGACTCAACGCCGGCACAAGGCCACGGCCCCCGCACCCCTCGCTGCTCTCTCGCTCACGGTTACCCCGTTCCTCCCTCCCGAGCGACCACCGGTTCAGACTCCCGCGCGAGGCCGCCGAGGGGCCATCGCTAACGGCCTGAAGCCCCGGCACTGCCGGCCCGCGGACCCCCGCCCCCCCGGCCCGGCTCTCACCGCCTTTGGGCTTAGGCTCCCCCGCGGCGGGCCCGGCAGAGGCGGATCGCGGCTGCTGCCCTTTGCTGCCGGCCGAGGAGCCGGGCGCACTGGAGCCGGGGTTGTCCAGCGGGGCCGCCGGGCAGGCGGCGGGGCCCAGGCTCATGGCCCGCGGGGGCGACCGGCGGGGGCGGCGCAGCGCGGACTCGGCCTCCTTCATGGCCTCCGGGGGGGGGGGGCCGGGCCGGGCCGGGGGCCCGGGGGGGGGAGGCTCGGAGCCCCGCGGGGCCCGGCGCTGCCTGCCGCCCGAGTGGTCGGCACCACCCGGCTCCTCGGCGCCGCCCCGGCCCCGGCTTAGCCGCCGCTGCCCCGTAATGGCGACGAGTCGCCCACAGCAGTGGCCGGGACCCGGATGGAGCCGTTCCCGGGCGGACCCGGGGCACGCCGGGACTCGTAGGCCTCCTCGGCCGCCGCCGAGCACGCCGGGAGCTGTAGTCCGTCGCGGCCACCCGCGCCGCCTCGGCCGCCCCCCCCCCCCCCCGGGAGCGCCGGCTGCCCGGCCTCAGCCTTCCCACCGCTTGGGGACCAGGAAGGGCTCGGGCCGCCCCCGCTCCGGCAGCGCTCCTCAGCAGCCGGACCCGCGCACGGCTGCGGCACCGCCGGCCTCCCCCCGCACGAGTCACCCACCGCCACCGCCACCGCCCGGGCGGCACCAAGCGGCCAGGAAGAACGGCCGGGGCCAAGGGGCAGGGCACCCAGCAAAACAACAGGGGCAAAATTGTCAAAAAACACCGAATTGGAACAGAAAGAACTAAACGCTGTCAGTTCTTAAGTGGGTACAGGTTGACCATACTAGGGTTAAGCTTGTGAACATAGAGGCCTGAGAAGACATACAGAATCAAGTATTTCTACTGAATTGTAGCAAACAACAATGAAATTCAAAAGACAACTCTGTAATGCTTAAATTGAGACTTTTTAACTTTTCCTTCAACAGCAAAAGGGGGAAAAAACCACAACACAACAGAGATTCTAAAGGCATTTTAATTAGTCCTTAAAATAACACTCAAAGATGTTGAGCGCATCTGCTGATACCTTTCCCATTATTTTAGGGATGAGAGCTTCAAGTTCACTGGGAGAACAGCTTCCAGGTTTCTTACAAGAAAAGGAGGGGTAGAGTGCAAAAGGGCAGAGCTAATAAATAATACCTTAGGAGAAGCCTCATAAGAGGCCTTCTTTTAACTCCTGTTTGCTCCCTAATTAGGTCTATTATTCTTAGAATTACTGACCAGATTATGAGGGTGGTTACCACAGTGTTTAGGTGTTTTGGATTTCAAAAAAGAAACTTTATAACAAAGTTAATATCCACATTCACAGGAAAGTAAGAAATAGCACAAGCAATAGTAGAAAAAGGGGGTAAATAGCCATAAAACTTTTAAAGGCAGAACACAACCTTTTACTAGCAAAGAAGTTAGCTGTGGAAAGAAAATAAATACAAGGAAGTCTTTTTTTACTATTTTCCCCCTAACTACAATAAAAACATGCTAGCAAAATCCCTACCATTGCCCTTGAAGGCCAACATCTGCTTCTTCAGGAAGGCTGAAGGTACCAGGCTTCGTGCTGTCAGCACACAACTGAGTAACGAGATGAGAGTTTGAGAAACAGCCCGTGGCTCTAAGCACCCTTGAGGAAAACAGTAACAGGCAGACAAGGATGAAGTAACTGGTCTTGCAAGTCACAAAATTCCTTCCCACAGCGCATTGCCAGGTATGATCAGATTTCCTGTCAAATTGCTGCAGAAGAGACCTCAGTATTACTATTCAAGTGCTGTCTTTGGAGTGGTAGAAAAGACTTAAATAGAATTGAATTGTGAAAGAGAGGGGAAGAACTGGAAAAGTGCATATAAGGGGTAGAGAAAAGAACATAAAAACAGCAGCCTGCAGAGAAAGTCTGACTGGATTATCTAATGTCCACAGAACTTGCTTCTCTAGAACTACTTACCCACCGATATTTTTGCTTGATTTTTGAAGATAGCATTCAGTAGGAAGACATTAAGAGCAAACACTTATCTTCTTTACGTGAGCTGCAACGTCACGCTCAGCATTGCATTCCTCCAGAGAGTGAATGGCACACTCCACAGCATCTTGCTGCATCTCTTCAGACGCGTCTGTATCCTTTATCACAACCATCTGATCACCCATGGCTACCTGCAACGAACAAAGGAAAGCCTTCAAAGCTGCTGGAGTACCGGCCTGCCAGGATCACCTGCCAAGCAGTCATACACATCATTCACATCATCACTGACAAGAGGTTTTCATTCTGCCTGGCGCACGCTGTGCCCAGGGCCCCGGCCGTGCAGCGCTGCCGCCGGCTGTGTCAGAGGCGCAGGCACAGCCCGTGCTCGCAGCCAGACGAGCGGGGTGGCTCAGCAGCGCGCACACGCCAAGCACCGGCTCGACAGCCGCTCCAGCCCCACGCCCCCCCCGGGCCCGGCCCCGGGGCCCACCCCGCCGGGGCGGGGGCCCGGCGCGCTCCGCCCCACTCCCAGGGACGCGGCGAAGGGGGGGGGCCCGGGGGCCGGGCCCGGCCTCAGCCTTCCCGGCCGGGTGGGACCCGGCCCCGGCCCCCGCTGGGCCACGGCGCCGGCTAGGCCCCCAGCCCCGCCCCCTGCGCACCGCCCGCCAGCCATTGGTCACCGTCACCGCCCGCCCCGGGCGCTCATTGGCCAGTACCAGGTCTCCCTTGGGGGTGCAGTCCCTTTCAGACCAGTCTGCCCCGCGCCTGCCCCCGTTCCCATAGCGACGGGAGGGCGCCGCGGCCCAGCCGCCCCTCCGCCGCCGTGCTCAGGCTAAGCGGGGGCACCCAGGGGTACCGGCTGCAGCCGTAGCACTTCCTAAAGCTACTGTAATAGTGGTGACGCTGCAAGCGAAGAGGAAGGAGACTCCGGTAAAAGCTCCCCGGTGCTCTCTGGCAGATGGATTGACCCAGCTGAGTGCTCTCCGTCACCTCTAACCCGAGGTCAGCCCTAACCCTGTCAGCAGGGACTGTGGTTACTGAAGACCCACGTAGGACGCTGAGCTTATCTTCACAGCTCTGCACACCCACCAGCACAGACCCTGACTACACCAAGTCCCCGGCCGTTAGCCATCAGACAAGCGGGCTGCCATCAACCCAGGCCAAGCGCCTGCTGCAACTCCTAAACAGGAGATAGAATGCCCCAGGCAGAGTAGGGTCTGGTCTCATGCACCTAGCTCAGCATTCAGACACCCTGGATTTGAGAAGAGATTTCTTTGGAAGGTGACTGTTCAGACAGAAATGAGGAGGAACACAAGCAATGTTAGGAAAAAAGAGAAAACAGACGTAAAACTCAAAGATGGAACACATGTAAAATTTTTATTAGCAAAGAAGCCAACTTTGGAAAGAAAAAAATACAAGGCAGTTTGGTTCCCCCCCCCCCCCAAATGCAACAAAAGCACCAACCGCTCCAGAAAAATCCCTGATGGTACCCCTGAAGACCAAGGCCTGCTCCCTCGGGAAGGCCGAAGGCACTAAGCTGCTGCCGTTAGTGTGCAGTCCTGTAGGCACAGGCAACTCTGAACAATGATCCACAGCTCTAACCGGCTTTAAACAGAAGAACGTTTACTCCACACATGAGGAAGAAGATGTGAAGTGCCTGGTCTCATGAGACACATTGCTACCATCTTCCTACAATGCAGTGCCGAGCAGGACTGTGTTTCTTCTCAAACTCCTGCAGAAGACAGTGCTGGGAACTGAGTATTAGCACAGTTCTCACCCAAAAGTTGACTATGGATTTTGTCATTAACGTGTCTCTTAAGAAGTACAACTTTTTGAAAAGGCAATTGTGAAGCAGCGTATGCTTTTAAGTATATGGATTGTGTTACTTACCTCTTATACCTCACCTGCTGCTTAGACAAAAAAAAAAAAAAGAGCCCACAGTGCTTCCTAGCTGAGCAGGAATAAGCTCAGGGACTGCAAATCCCCCGCCAAAGTCATTACTTCTCAAACTACAGTTCTCAAAATATACCACTGAAGTATCAGGTCATACAATCATGTTCTTTCATCATACTCAGAAGCCTACCATGTATTTCAAAAACCAAGATACACAGCTCTACTACAACCAGAACATTCCAGTCAGTGATCATACACTGTCATATCCAACAGCTCTCAAATGAGGAAACTTTCTGCGAGAGCATGCAAGCATTTCTGACCAGTTAACCCGGAAATTCCTCCCCTTTATTCCAACCGGAACCTCAAGGAAAATCTGGTGAGCTCGAACCCTCTGCTCTCCACTAACATAGAACGTTGTTCTTACAACTGGAAAAAATAAACCTGCTCATGTCTCTGTTGGGGTGACAGGAAAGGAAGACCTCCCCAATGGGTTTGAATGACTTTTCAAATGTCTTCCAACCAGACTTGTGTAATATTCAACCTCCACTGGCAACCTTTCTTTATTCTCCTGAGATGACAAAGCAGAAAGCGTATCAGAACTCAATCTTTTCTGCATCTGTTATTCTTCATCATGCATATATAGTAACAGGTATTCTATGGACACCAGATAAACAGTACTCCAAGAAATGCAATTTTAGCGTGGTTCAGGACATAAAAAGAAGATGCAAATACAGAAGATGTGCAGAAAATTCCCTGCAAATTTTGAACCCACTAGCCAATCATGCACAGCTGTTACAGAACTATGCAGAGAACCTTAAGACTAATTTGAATACAATTTAAGTCAAGGACTAGGTTAAAAAAGGCATTCCCTCAGAGGAAAGTTACAGCAGACTTCAAAGGGCTGTATTTTCTACCAGCTGATCAGCCACACTGAGAAAGGCCAGCAGAGAACTCTCCTATTCTGCTAGATATAATGAAAAAACAATTAAAAATACAAGGTATTACAAAATAAAAACTAGGAAAGGTACATGTAAGAGGTGGGAAAAGGAACACAGGGATACCAGCCAACAGGAAAAGTTCAGTGTGTTCTGTTGTCTTGTCCACAGAACTTGCCTTTTCAAAAAGTGTAGCAACACCCACTCTGCTTGACTTCTGGTGTAGAGTGTTCAACAAAAGGTTGTTACAAGCAAACATTTACCCTCTTTATAAGGGCTGCAATTTCTTTTTCAACAGTATATTTCTCTATAGCCACAATGGCACACTCCACAGCATGTTGTTGTACCTCTTCTGACACATCTGCATTTTTTATCACAGCTGTCTGATCACCCACAGGTGGCTGCATCAAACAATGAAAAGAATTCAAAGTTGCAGGAGCAGCCAAGCAGGCACACAGGTATCACCACTCACAGCCAGTTCTCAGGGCCCCCGCTGTGCCCAGGGCCCCGGCCGTGCAGCGCTGCCGCCGGCTGTGTCAGAGGCGCAGGCACAGCCCGTGCTCGCAGCCAGACGAGCGGTGGCTCAGCAGCGCGCACACGCCAAGCACCGGCTCGACAGCCCCAGCCCCGAGCGACACAAGCACCGCCGGAGCCCTCGCAGACCCCGACGGCCACCCACGCCCTCCCCAACCCCTCGCCAGCGCGGCACAGCCCCGCGCAAGCCGCGAGCCCCGCGAGAGGGCGCAGCCGCTCCAGCGCCCGGCCCCGGCGGCCTTTCCCGACCGAGCGGAGGCACCCGCTGCTCGGCCTCAGCCTTCCCGCTTCCCCAGGCCGGCCCCGGCCCCGGCCCCGCACACCCACCTCGAGGCCGCCAGCCGCCCCCCTCACGCCGCTTCCCTCACCGCTTGGCGGGCACTGCGGGACCGGCCCTGTGTGGAGCGGAGCGAGCGCGCGCTCCCCCTCGGCGGCGGTTTAACGGACCCGCGCGCGGACCCGGCCGCCCAGAGCGCCCGAAGCCCCGGGGCGGCCCGACGGGAGAGCCCGGCCCCGCGCCTGCGCCCGCAGCTCGGCCCCTCCTCCCGCTCTTACCGCCTTGGGGCTCCCACTGCCCCGCGACCGGCCCGGGCGAGGCGGATCGCAGCTGCTGCCCCTCGCTGCCGGGCGCACCAGAGCCGCAGGGGCGGGTCTCGTCCATGGCGGAGGTAACAGACGCCGAGAGCTGCAGCACCAACGACAGCGCTGGCGGGCGAGCGCGGCCCCGTAATGGCGACGAGTCGCCCACAGCAGTGGCCGGGACCCGGATGGAGCCGTTCCCGGGCGGACCCGCGGGCACGCCGGGACTCGTAGGCCTCCTCGGCCGCCGCCGAGCACGCCGGGAGCTGTAGTCCGTCGGCCGCCTCGGCCGCCGCCCCGACCCACCCCACCGCGCCGCGCCCGGGCGCCTGCTCCTCGCCCCCGACCCGGCACCCAGCCCCGGCCGGGGACGGGCCCGGCACGCGGGAGACGCCCC
The DNA here is from genome assembly GCA_034008185.1 of Gorsachius magnificus. Lineage (NCBI taxonomy): Eukaryota > Metazoa > Chordata > Aves > Pelecaniformes > Ardeidae > Gorsachius > Gorsachius magnificus. The sequence continues at coordinate 12,316,845 of CM067095.1, forward strand.
GGGCCCCCGCACCCGCCCCGCCCCGGCGCGGCACCGCCGGCCTCCCCCCGCACGAGTCACCCACCGCCACCGCCACCGCCCGGGCGGCACCAAGCGGCCAGGAAGAACGGACCTGGCAGCGGGGCTACATCTCGTCCTTTATTCTCCGAAGCGGTTCTCCCAGAGGCATCAGCAGAAAGAGAAACGGCACGGGCTTTGGGGCAGGGCACCCAGCAAAACAACAGGGGCAAAATTGTCAAAAAACACCGAATTGGAAGAGTAGGAGAGGTTTGGAACAGAAAGAACTAAAACCAGTCAGTACTTACGTAGCACAAGCAGTAATTGAGCAATAATGTAGATGGCTATAAAACTCTCAAAGGCAAAAGTGCTCCAACAGCTCTACTAGCAAAGAAGTAGCTTTCTGAAAAAAAAAATTAAATACAAGGAAGACTTTTTTTGTATTTTTCCTTTTTATATCCACAATGTAATATCATCTGCTATAGCATAATCCCTGCCATCGCCCTTGAAGATCAAGGCCTGCGTCCTCAGGAAGGCTGTAGTAACTAGTCAGAGGAGTCAGCACAGTCCTGTAACCCGGTACAAGGTTCAGTTAACAGTCCATGGTTCTAACCAGACTTGAAGAGAAGAATAGCGACTTGGCCGAGGTAGAAGTAGATGAAGTGCTTGGTCTCATGAGTCACATAGCTGCCAAAATTCCTCCCCACGATGCAGTGCCAAGTGGGATTGTATTTCTTGTCAAATTCCTACAAAACAGATCACTAGAAATTAACAACTCCTCTAAACAGGTACTCAATTTCTGAGCACAGCAATTAAGAGGAAGAGCAGATGCTCTTAAGTACAAGGATTATCTTACTTACATCTTATTGTTCACCTGCTGCTTAGACAAAAAAAAAACCCAACCACAGTGCTTCCCATCTGAGCAGTGGTAAATTTAAGACATTACTTTTGTTCAGGGAAAGTAGTCTTTCTCCCCCCATAATCCATACCATGATCTGAAACTACAGCCATTCAAGAAAAGCTTTACCACTAGTTTTATACCCATGGAGATTAAGCCACCATTTAGACTTCATAATTCATTTGGAGCACAGGTGCTAAAGGGATCATGAAAAGTTCATGCCAGTTGTACCAGTACTTTCAAAAATAGGAATTTGTTGTCAGGCATTTGTTGGGATGGTAAACAAATTCCAGAGTGTGCTACAAACAGTATTACCTGAAAAATATTGACTAAACCTCTTCATCTTTTGCACTGCCCATGCATTGACTTCCTGCATCTGGAAAAAAAAACTTCTAATGTGGGCATTCAACCATATTTTCTCATGAAGGATCATTCAGCTTAGTTGAACTACTTTTTAAACAGCTCTTCCACTCAGATTAGTTTAACTTCCATTGACATTCTGATTTCTCCATTCTCCTGAGTTGACAAAGCAGGAAATATAATCAGAACTAAATCTTTCCCCATGTTCAGCATTGTTAATCCTACATAAAGAATGACACAGACATCGTGAACAACAGATAATGAGTGCACCAGAATTTTTCTGTGAGTTTTTTCTCTTTTTGCTTACATCAAATGTGTGATTACAGTAGACTTCAAATAACCCTGATTTTTTCACCAGCTAATAACTGTGAACAGATCCTTAAGATTAAGTCAGAAAAACTGCCAAACTCTAAACAGTTTCACCAGGAAATGGGACATGGGCAGACAAAGGCTCAGTAGAAGGCTCTGCAGAATGCAGTGACCTGTCGAAGGAAAGGCCACGTAAAGGTGCATGGGGCAAGGAATAAGCAGACAGCCAAGCCCGTACCAAAGCACAGCTCCAGTCGTTGATTATCTAGTGTCTCTAGAAACTTGTTTCTCTAGAGCTACTTGCCTGGCAGCATTCTCCCTGCTTGATTTTTCATGTGCATAGATTTCATGAGGACACTACAAACATTTACCTTCTTTATGTGAGCAGCAATGTCCTTCTCAATGTTGTACTTCTCTAAAGCCTGAGTAGCACACTCCACAGCGTCTTGCTGCATCTCTTCTGACATGTCTGCATTCTTGATCACTGCCTTTCGATCACTCATGGTTGTCTGTATTGAGCAAAGAAGAGAATTCAAAGTTGCAGGAGCAGCTGCCTGCCAAGCAGGCACACAGGTATCACCACTCACAGCCAGTTCTCAGGGCCCCCGCTGTGCCCAGGGCCCCGGCCGTGCAGCGCTGCCGCCGGCTGTGTCAGAGGCGCAGGCACAGCCCGTGCTCGCAGCCAGACGAGCGGTGGCTCAGCAGCGCGCACACGCCAAGCACCGGCTCGACAGCCGCTCCAGCCCCGAGCGACACAAGCACCGCCGGAGCCCTCGCAGACCCCGGCGGCCTTTCCCGACCGAGCGGAGGCGAACGGAGCCCAGCAGCCCCCGCCGAGGGCTGGGGGCCCCGCGCGGCTACAGGGCAGGCTCCAGCCCGCAGCTCCCAGGGACGCGGCGAAGGCGGAGGCGGCCTCTGGGGACGGGCCCTGGCACGGGGGAGCCGCCGGCTGCCCGGCCTCAGCCTTCCCAGTGCCCGGGTGGGACCCAGCCCCTCTCGGGAGCTGCCTCACCCCAGCGCTCGAGACCGTCACGCCGCTCCCCTCACCGTTCGGCGGGTGCCGCGGGAGCAGCCCTGCGTGGAGCGGAGCGGGCGGAGAACAGAGGAAGTCGGACACGCAACTCACTCCACCGCCGCGTCGGTTTAACCGACCCGCGCGCGCCGCCGTCGCCACCAAGCGCCCCCAGCCCCACCTTCTCCATACTAGCCGCCAGCCATTGGTCATCGCCACCACCCCTCCGAGAGCTCATTGGCTCAGGAACCGGCGCTCTCGTAGCATTTTGTTGCAGCACTTTGTTTCAGACCGGCATGCCTCGCGCCTGCACCTGTTCCCATAGCGACGGGCGGCTGCGGCGATGCAGGGCGAACCGCGGGCTTGGCGGGAGCGAGGCTTCTGGGGCGGCCCCGGGTACCCCAGAGCCTCCGCCGGGGCGAGCCCGCGGTCTGGCCCGTCCGCAGCACCCTGATTGTGGGTATGCCTGGGCTGGTTGTTGTCAGGCAGCCTCTGCTCGGCCTTCCCCTTTCTTGGGGCTGAGCTGCCTGAACGTGGCAGGTTGCTGGCGTCTGTACAGTAGCCTGTGACTACAGCGTGAGAGAGGCTCTCCCGGTCACTCCTCTGGTAGGCAAAGATCGTCTCTCTCTGTAGCTGAGGCAGATGAAAAAAACCAAACCCCCAAACCGATGTGTGATGCTTTGCAAGGCATCCTGCTGCAAAGAACATAGAGCAAGAATTTTAGGTTTTGCTTAATTCTGTAGATAAGATATGAGAAAATTATGGTAGGATTTGAGGATGGCGCTAATAAATCTCGATGGGGAAAGATCTTGGCAAGGGAGACGGACTCACGCTAGGGGAACGCTGCCTCTGGCTTGGGCGTGATGTGATCTCTCATGAGAAAGGGTTGAGTAACTTCTTTGTATCTACAATGCTGACAGAATTTCTGGATTATTTGAACAATGATAGGCAAGGCAGCTTTTGCAAAAAAAATGAGCAGAAAAGGTCTCTAACTGGTATTTATGTTCCTAACAGGAATCGGAGACAACCTTTCGCTCCTCCCCTCAGTTCATCAGAACCCACAAACCAATCCTCCCTCCTGCTCCCCATGAGATTTCACTTCAGCCAGGGAACTGCAAAATTTAAAAAGTCAGAGCAAACTGATTGCAAAATTACTGAAATACGTTGTGTGAGGGGTGTTGGGTTTGGGGGGGTTAGGGTTTTTTTGGTTTTTTTTCTCCCTGTCACGTTTATTTTGCCAGGACGGCTTCAACTGCGCTCATGAGCAGCCGGTAGCAGTGGGATGTCTGGCGACTGTTCGGGGCCGGTGCCGCCGCGGGGGGAGCACCCGTGTAGGATCCAAGGGTACGGGCTCGGAACCCCGCCTTTCTCTCCCCGCCCCATCCCGGCTGGGCCGCCTCCCGCCCCCGCGGGGCCGGGCGGTGCTGCGGTTGGCGGAGCCGTCGGGCTCGGCGCGGCGGGGAGGGTGCGGAGGTCGTGCCCTTGCAAGATGGCGGCGGCGGGGCTGTGCCCGTGCCGGGCGCTGCTCGCCCGCCGTGGCGGGGCTCTGCGGGCCCTCTGCGGCTCGGTGCGGGGCCTCGCCGCGGGGCCGCAGACGCACTTTGGCTTCCAGACCGTGACGGAGGCGGAGAGGAGGGAGAAAAGTGAGGGCGGCGGCGGGGTCCGCTCTGGAGCCGTGCGGCGCCCCGGGGGAGGGCGGACTGGGACCTAACAGGGCTCCGGGGCAGCCGGCGCGCTTCGGCTGTGGGATGAAGGGGTGTTGGAGATGTGTTTGGAGTTGAGCCCTTGGTTTGGGACGTTACCGGGAGCCTCGATAAATAGTATCAGTGTTATACCTCTCGATTTTTTCCCCTCGGCTCCGGAAGGGTTACGGGAAGAGGCTGTGTTTCTCCAAAGAGCCGTTTATCAGGCAACAAGCTCAGTAGGATTCGATCATATTTTTTGTAAGGAGTTTTTAGGTGTTTTTTTTTCAGTTACACATGGTGGCAGACCTCCACGAGGCAATAAAGGACACATTTTAGTTCCACAGGAGCATTTTAAAGTAAATTGCATCTCATTCTTGTGTCCTTTCTTTGCAGTTTACCAGGTCTTTGAAAGTGTGGCCAAGAAATATGATGTAATGAACGATTCAATGACTCTAGGGATCCATCGAGTGTGGAAGGATATCCTCATGCATAAAATGAACCCTTCCCCAGGAACACTTCTTCTTGATGTTGCTGGAGGAACAGGTAAATAATTTTGGTGAGTTCCACATGACAATGCCATCCTGGTTTTGAATAGTTTAAGTCTGCTCAGAATTAAGTTGCCTAGCCTTTTTTTTTTTTCCCTTCATTTCCCTGTCTTTAAAACTAGTGAAGCATCTACTTGATTTTCACAGAGAAGGGTTGAGAGCTAACTTCTTTGTGTTTTGTAATAGCTTGCTCTAAGGTTCTGAAAGTGTTACAGTGCTGCCGTGATGTTATGGAAAACTGTTTCCAGTTGTAGGAAGTCGTGGACTCTTTGCATTTAATATGTTCCCATGACATATTTTTATATGTATATGTATGTACACACACACACTCTCTTTGTCTCTCTATACTGGGGTTGGTGGGTGGGTATATTTTTATATATATATATATATATATTAAAAAAAAATTAACTCAGTTTGATGCTCAGAGCCTTATGTTTCCAATTTCCTGGAGTCAAGAAACATTCCAAAACATGTATCTTTCTTTTAAAACAAATGCAGGTGATATTGCCTTTCGATTTATTAATTATGTTCGCTCTGTACGAGAACGCCAGCTCCAACGGAAGCTTAAGCACCATCAGAATTTATCATGGCAGGAAATTTCTGAGAGTTATCAGGAAGACAAATTTAAGTCACTAGGGGATTCCCAAGTGGTGGTCTGTGACATTAACAAAGAAATGTTAAAGGTTGGGAAGCAGAAAGCACAGCATCTTGGTTACTCTGAAGGTAAGTCATGCATTGTACCATTTCAGTATCATGCCTGATAGCAAGAATTTGATGCATGATAGTTATCAGGTAATCACCACTTCAGGATTACAGTATACATTATATAGCCATGCTGTATACTATAGCTGTGTGCTTGCATATTTGCCGATGTTGAGTTACTTTTTCAGTGAGCATGTATGTAGTATGTTGTTCAGATGTACAGTGATCCTCTTGAATAATACTTGAACTTTCAGAAATGCATATATGGAAGTGTCCATGAGGTCCGATAGCCAGCTATCCTTCAAAATTGGTTAAATAATCTAAACCTGCTGTTTATATCTATACTAACAAATCTGATTTTACTAAGGCAGATAATGCAAGAGCTCAGCCCTAAAATGATTACGCTAAAGATCTTGTAATAGGTATTTTAATAATCAAGGCAGCAAATAAAAAATGCAAGAGCTAAAGGATATTGTGAACATGTAATGCTTTCCACAGTTAGAGCATATGCTAATAATTCTCAGAGAAGCTGAAGTTTAATTGAAGATTAAATGTTAGTTTGCAGGTCAATGGATTAATTCACTGATATCTAGAATTTGTTGGGGACCACGCCAATCCTGATTGAAAAGCCTGATTTTAAGAAGTAAGACATAGAGAAAGAAGTCCTGCTTGTGGCTCAGCGTTTGTATGATAGTTGTTTATCCTCTCTTCAATTACAGATATTTGGCAAATATTTTAGCTATGTAAGGTATACCAGGAGGTTCCCAAACTTTCTTTGCCTGGGTACCACCATTAGGTATGCCCTGGGCAGCCTCTGTGTGTTATGAGGTCTCCTGCATGTCCTTTCACTGCCCCCTGCTCCCACACCCCCAGTGGGGCTTCAGCCTACAAATCGTGTAGGCTGAAGGACATATACAGAACAGCTCAGAAGCACAAAGGGGCTGAAAGATAAGCTGCTGGCGTAGGTTCGCTCAGCTGCTCCCTGCTGGTAGGTTACCCCAGGCCTTTGCCTGCCTGCCTCTCCCTTTTCTTTAAAAAACAAACTAATAGTGAAAGCATTGGTTCTTCCAGCTCTGGCAGACTGCATGCATCACGCTTATCTGAGCAGCTTGCAAGCCGATCCAGAGCTCTTCTTATGCATAGTTTGAGAAAACCTGAACTGTACCAACATTCTAAGTATGAAAGCTTTATGACTGTAGCTTAGGATCTGAAATAAAGCTTGATGCTGCCTCCCAGCTACTATAAAGCACTTTGTTTAATTGGCTGCACTTTGTAGGTATTTTTGTGACATCAAATTCTCAAAATAAGTATTTACGGTTTTAATTTTCTTCCTTTGTACATCATAGCTGTGGAAGCCCAACTGTCTTCTTGTTGCCAGGGCTGCATTATGCCCCACTGTGCCCCAGTTCTGACTTCTTGCTCTCTTTCACTCCCTTGTTTAGCACATACTCATTTAATATGTCCTACCTTTTGGTTTTCATGCGATTCCTCCCTGTTGTAGTAACCTCATTTCTGAGCTTGCTTTTCAATTGATTGTCTGAGGTCTAAAATTGTTTTTCTTAAAATTGTGAGGGGCAGAGTTTTCTTTTGCTATTTTCCTATGTACATTCACCAACAGTGGGGGCTGTGAATGGCAAAAAGCAGCACATGTGTTGCACCATTGCTGATTGTGCATGTTGGCCAGCAGGCGTGGTAGGCTGCACTGCATGTGCCCCAATTCCTCTTGTTGGACACCAACAGCCCCTTTTAGGTATCCACTTAAAAACTCCTGACCTGTGATCTTACCACAGTGTATTCTGGGGGGCAGTTTTCCTGTTGCTCAAAACCTTTTCTTGATGCTTAATTCTTATGTGTCTTTTCAAACTGTCTATATTTAAATAACACTAATAATTACTGCTTTAATTGCATGCTGCTTTGCGTACATACTTTCTAAAACTATAAATGTATATATTTTGTAAAAATGAAATTTGAATGTCTTCTGGCAACAAGTGGTATTGTCTGCTGTGTTTTGCTCTACTCCACATTGCTTTCTAGTATACTGCCCTTTAAAACTGCTGATGTCTTGCAAAAGACTCCTGTTTTTTTCTCTAAGTTTTTTTGGTTTGCATTTGAGTCACCAAAAACACTGACTTTGAGAACTATTAATTCTAAATTGAGCAGTCTTATTTTTGGTACCAATAACCTGGACATCCATGCTCCACAGATAGATATGGCCTTGATCCACTGGGATTTGGGAAGCAAAACACAGCTGCAACAGGATGATAGTGCTGGTGGAGGGAGTGTGGCTTTTCATGTTCCTCAATCTACGGAAGCTTCCTAGCAAAGTATTTTAAGTGTTTCGGCCATTGTTGCATGGCAAGACATTAATCATTGTTTATAGTTAGTCTCTGAGCAGAGATTCTCTTTTTGCAACTTTGCTACAAACAAATGGCAGCCAGTTTTTGGAAAGTCAGTTGCTTCCCACTACGATGCAAGATTTGGGTGAAATCTTGGCAGACTAAGGCACTGTGAGTACAACATGTGTGTATATGCAGAAGAATGTTTTGGCTGATCTGCAAAATTAACTACTTTGCTTGAAAGACAGCGGTACAGTACAGGGCCTTGAAAGGTTTGTGAGTATAGACCAATTTCTGACAACAAAAATGCAGACTTGGAGTATTAGTTTTAAGTATCACTTTACTAATAATCATTTCCTTCTGGAATAGATAAGTTCTAGTCTTTCTGGAGCAGTCTGAGTTCAATTCTCTGTCCTTGGCTTTTACTACAGGCTTGTCCTGGGTACTTGGGAATGCTGAAGAGTTGCCCTTTGATGATGATAAGTTTGATGTTTACACAATTGCCTTTGGAATCCGAAATGTAACTCGTATTGATTTGGTAAGTTGCTGTAGTGTATCCTGACATGGGGTCATTGCAGTTCAGCAGAGGTTTTTTATTCTAGCGGAGAAAGCAAAGGAGGAACTCCTTTGGATAAAGGAACATCGTTGTCTACTCCTGAAACATTTAAAATAAGTGGCATGTAGTGTGCATCTTGTTTGAATGAAGAATGCAACTAAATGCCCCACCTTTGTCATAAAAAGTTAAATTTATACTAGTTGCGCCCAGTCCTTCCAGCATGGCAAGCCACACAATCTCTTCCTAAGGCAAAAAGGGCTGAATGCTACAGTCGCTCCCCACCTTCTCCTGACCTGTGATATGACTGGATCTGCACACGCACAGTGCAGTCTGCATGTCTCAAATCTTCCTGAAGCACCTGATCTATATCCCACCGGCAGTGGGTCCAACGCTTCCTGCCCCATTCTGTTTCCCTGCCTGAGCCAGCAGATCTCCCAGAGCAGAAAGTGGGAAGCAGCAGGCTGCTGCCACCACTGCCATTAAACTAAGCCACTCAGCCCACTGCTGCTCAGTGTCTTTACACTGTCTGGTAGTAGAGTTTCCCATGAAGAATGAGTATGATTTTAATTAGGGTAAGTAGTATCCTTTGTAACAAGCAAAGGATATGTTGTCTTTCAAGAATGGCTGGCTGTCTTGAGGGTGCAGATAGGTTAGATCATGTGTCTAGCTGGACTAGCTGTGTTTTGGAGGAGTGTGGTACAACCTTGGCAATACTCCTGTGGAAGGTGCAGCATTTGGATCCAAACCACCTTGAACTGTATGCCTTTTGAACTTCTCTTCATGTGGATGGCTTTTCACCATGCTTCGTCTGCACCCTTCTGAAGCACAGGCTCTTTGCCTTCATGGATATAGCAGTCCGATAGCATAGCTCACTGGAGACCTGATACAAAACATGTCCAAGCCTCCAGTTGTTTTGCAGAGCTCCCATCACGTTTATATTTTATCCCTTAGGAACACGACAGTTGAAGCCAAGCAGATATACAACCTGCAGAGGTTCTTGAATACAGCTCTGCTGTGCTCCTGTATGAAAAAATACACAGTTGTAAACAGAATTTTGTCTTGGTTTTTCTTAGGTGTTTTATTTTGCATATAGGATAGAATTTTGAAAGTAGCCAAAGGTTTCATCCCTGTTCTCACACATTGCTCATCCAAAACCCAGTATCATTTCTTTTTTGATCCTTTGGGTGTGCCTCACAGCTGAGTAAAATCTTTTCTTTTGATTAAAAAACCGAAACCTATCATGCCTTCTTTTCACTTTCAGTTTCTTGTAGCTGAGTCACCTTCTCCCTTTTGGGTTTGGTCTGTAATTACAAAACTGTTCTGGCAAACATTCATCAACTAAGAATAGGGAAAAAGAAGAAAAATTGCAAACCTGACATCATAGTTTCGACACAAAGCCTGGTATAAATCTATTTGTGTAACAGCAAGAGTTTTTCTGGTTTGGTTTTGTTGTTTGTTTGAAGTGGGGTTTTGTATTTGTCTTGGGATGCTTCTCCACAAGTACATTTTGGAGATTGCCAATCAGGATTCTCTTTACTCCCCTCAGTTCATCACCGAGTTGCCATCATATAACATGGTAATAGGCAGGTGCTGTTCTACAGAAACAAACTTACCGCATCTGTTATGTCTCAGGCGCTTCAGGAGGCTTATCGTGTGCTGAAACCAGGAGGAAGATTTCTCTGCCTCGAATTTAGTCACGTCAGCAATCCTATTCTTTCCAGGTAGGAATATGGTGACGCTTTAAGCCATGTCATGAGGCTCTCTTATTTGTACTCAACCAGAGTAAGAGATGGGGACGCTTTGAGGCCACCTCATTGTGCACTTTAAAATCAAATACAGACTCCATAGCATAGATCAACTTGTGTTGAAGGAGGTTGGTTTTAAACTTGTTTGTATTAATCTACATTTGCTGTCTTGTCTGTGCAGGCTTTATGATCTATACAGTTTCCAGGTTATCCCTGTTCTGGGTGAGGTTATTGCTGGTGACTGGAAGTCTTACCAGTATCTTGTGGAGAGCATCCGACGTTTCCCCCCTCAGGTAAGACAGTGTTTCTCTGAATTCACTAACACACAAAACACGGTCCCAGCATAAACTTGCAGGCAGCTGCTTTATAGGCCTTCAGGTTGTTACAATTATGGAACTATTATTTTTCAGGAGGAGTTGAAGGCAATGATAGAAGATGCAGGGTTTTTAAAAGTGGATTATCAGAATTTAAACTTGGGCATTGTTGCCATTCACTCAGGTTTCAAACTATGAGTTCACTGTGTAGCAAAACACAGAGTTTAATTTTCCAGAGGAATATGAAAGCTGTGGATTTTAATGCTGTCAGGATTGAAGAGGAGTTTTAAGAACTTGTGCAACAGGTGCTTGCTCAGCAGTCAGACCCGGAAGAGCACCAGCTACCTTTTTTCCCCCCAAGAAACCTGCAGATGAAGTGACTCCTGTGGCGTTTCTTACACTTGCATTTCCCTTCAAGTGCAATGTAAAGGACTTGGCCAAAACTGAGCGCTGTTAACAGATGAAGCAACTTCAGTCACCAGTGGCGCAGACACAGAAATAGACTGACTACTCTTCAGATAAGATGCCTCCTGTTTTTACTAAGCTTCAAGGAGCATACGGTACCAGTGAGGAGTAACTTGGGTTTATTAGACTTTTACTAAGCTGTTACTACCTTTGTCACATGGACTCTAAGGGATTTTTCCCATGATTCTTTTACTTCTTCCAAATATAAATGGAAAGCTTATGAAATAAAACAGTTCTGCATCAACTTTTTTTCCCTTAGTCAGTATTTTAAGCTTTCTAAGATAGATGCTTTTTTTCTGAAGAATAACCCCATCACTATGTTCTGGGGGGGAGATGACATGTTTTCACCTCCATCTGAAATCTTTCTGTCAGTACTAGATGCATAATCTCTATGTAAAAATAGCGTATTCCTTCTCTTCCTTAAACTAAACTGTTGAAGAACAGATGCTCCTGCAGCACCCTTGTAGGATACAGAGTAAAAAAAAAAACTAGAGAAGGTATCAATTTACATTCTGAAGTGACAGCTGTGTAATGAACGAGTATGAAAATTTATCTGTTCTGAAAATTGGGATATGAAAGGACAATTGCTTAGCTCACCAGTTCATTTGAAATCAGAAAAGCAACATGTATCTAAACTCCAGATTTTGCACGAGAGGTTGTCCATGCTGAAAATACGCTTACCAAGACTTGAAAAGCAGTCTCTCTTCTCTCAGGGAAAGTATCTTCTGTTGTTCTCAGTGACTAATGACATGTTCATAGATTAGCTCAGGATTCAGATGCTGTGGATTTGGGGGGCAAAATGGAGGTGGGGATGTTCCTCCTTCATTCACAGTGGAATAAAGAGGGGAATGCAAGCACCAAGGGGGCAGAAGGGGAGAGAAAACTCTTAAAGGATAAACTTGTTCTGACAGTTTTATTAGCAAAGATGCTGTCATTTTAAAGAAAATAAATACACGGAAGACACTTTTGCCTTTTTTATAGCCACAATGAAAATACCAGCTGCTACAGCAAAATCCCTGACCATTAACAATACAACAAAAGACCTGAAGATCAAGGTCTCTTTCCTCAGGAAGGCTGAAGGTAGGAGGCTGTCTGGAGTCAGTGTGCAGTCCTGTAACCCGGTACAAGGTTCAGTTAACAGTCCATGGTTCTAACCAGACTTGAAGAGAAGAATAGCGACTTGGCCGAGGTAGAAGTAGATGAAGTGCTTGGTCTCATGAGTCACATAGCTGCCAAAATTCCTCCCCACGATGCAGTGCCAAGTAGGATTGTATTTCTTGTCAAATTCCTGCAGAAGAGAGAACTAGGAATTCAGCATTTTCATGAGACTTGTACTAATACCATCTGACGGTTTTTTTGCAATGATACGTCACTTGTAAGCAAGTATCATTTTCAGAAGGCAATTAAGGAGTAGCATATGCTCTTAAGTGCAAGGATCATCTGTCATTTTATAACTCATCTGCTGCTTAGTCAGACCAAAAAAAAGTGCTTCCAAGCTGAGCAGGAATAAGCTTAAAAGTGTGTTTAGGGAAGTAACTTTTCCCAAAAAGTCATACTGTGATCTCAAACTAACTTTTAAGAACATCACTGCTTGTTCTGACTCCATACAGATTAAGCCATTATTTTGACTTCACTGGTTGTTTTCAACAAGGATGCGGAAAGGACTCTTGACGGAAAATTCTCTGCTACGTCCCTGATACCAGGTCACGAGACCATGTTCTTCCTACACACTGAAGTCAGGAGCCTGTGATGACTCTCAGATAAACTTGTGTGCACAAGTCTACGGCAAGTAAAACATTGCTGTCAGTGGTTGTATACTGTAGTATCTAACAGCCGTCAATGGGAGAGACTTTTTGCAAGACTGTGCAAGAGTTTTTGTTCGGTTCAAGCAAACCCTTCAGCTACTTGCAGCTCAGTCAGGCTCCCAGTAGGAGTCGGTGAGAAAATCCAACAGACTGGAAGCTATGAACCATCTGTTCTGTATTAGCAGGAACAGTTTATCTTGCATGTGGTGGGGAAAAAACCAAGAAACAAACCACAAAACCACTTCTTATTAAAAGGTCAGAAAACAACCACTTCTCAAATAGGTTTCACAGGGCCCCTGTGTTTTGTACCAGCTCATCTGTCACAGGGACAGTCAGCTGCCACACTCTGTTCACCTGGACAATGGGACAGGGGCAGAAAAGGCTCAAGTAGAAGGCACTGCAGAATAGCAGAAGGACCTGGAAAAGGCCACGTAAAGGGTGGGGGAAGGAACATAAGGACACCAGCCTACCCAGAAAGTCCAGCTTGATTATCTAGTGTCTCTAGAAACTTGTTTCTCTAGAGCTACTTGCCTGGCAGCATTCTCCCTGCTTGATTTTTCATGTGCATAGATTTCATGAGGACACTACAAACATTTACCTTCTTTATGTGAGCAGCAATGTCCTTCTCAATGTTGTACTTCTCTAAAGCCTGAGTAGCACACTCCACAGAGTCTTGCTGCATCTCTTCTGACATGTCTGCATTCTTGATCACTGCCTTTCGATCACTCATGGTTGTCTGTATTGAGCAAAGAAGAGAATTCAAAGTTGCAGGAGCAGCTGCCTGCCAAGCAGGCACACAGGTATCACCACTCACAGCCAGTTCTCAGGGCCCCCGCTGTGCCCAGGGCCCCGGCCGTGCAGCGCTGCCGCCGGCTGTGTCAGAGGCGCAGGCACAGCCCGTGCTCGCAGCCAGACGAGCGGTGGCTCAGCAGCGCGCACACGCCAAGCACCGGCTCGACAGCCGCTCCAGCCCCGAGCGACACCAGACCCCGACGGCCACCCACGCCCCCCCCCCCCCGGCACAGCCCCGCGCAAGCCGCGAGCCCCGGGGAGGGCGCCAGCCCCCCCCAGGGACGCGGCGAAGGCGGAGGCGGCCTCTGGGGACGGGCCCTGGCACGGGGGAGCCGCCGCGACACGCACCGCTCTCGGCAGCGCCGGCTGCAGCGTGCCCGGGCACCGGGAAGACTCAGACACAGCAGCCGGTCCGCCTTGACCCGCCCCCCCGGGCCGCCAGCCATTGGTCACCGCCAACGCCCCCCCGAGCACTCATTGGCCACGGCCTGGCCTGCCGGTAGGGTTTTACTCCTGCGTTTTGTTTCAGACCGGCATGCCTCGCGCCTGCGTCCGTTTCCATAGCGACGGGCTGCTGCGGCGCGGGCGCAGCCTCGGGCTGGGCGGGAGCGAGGCCTGCGGGGAGGCTCGGGTCCCCGGCCGCAGGAGGCAGGGGCGGTACCGGAGAGCACGGCCCGCGCGTCCTGCGGAGCCTATGCTGTTGGGGATATTAACGCAGAGTTCAGCTGCGTGTGGAAAGCCTCCATTCCTGCCTCCCGTGCGGCTCGTCTCCGCATCGTCTAGTGATCCTGGGCAAAATCTTGTTCCTTAAAGTACACTCAGCCTCCAGTGCTTTTTAACGTGTCCTCCAGTCTCTGTAAAACACTTTTCCACAGTTGATATGTGAGCCCAAAAGGCCATTTTATGACTCACCCCCAGCCCAGATCAGACACCGAATTTAACCCCGTAATCTCTGCAACAGGCTCTTCTTTCTCTTTGAACTGGGATAGCTCCTTCAGTAAGATGCCCTTTGCTGAGAGGAAAGCCTGCCCATGTTGGAGGAAGCAGTTCCATGGCTTATAAATGGCACTGGATCATCTTTCCTATCGATGTGCCTGTTTTCTATTTGTCTTTCAGACTAAGTGATAGAAATCTTGTACGCATATTTACCAAGTATGATCAAGTCAGATCTAAACTTTGTTCCTTCAGTGAACTGCATCCATCGGACTTCTTATATCTCTTTTAAGGCATCTTTTGCAGACCTTGCTATTTCTGCAACTCTTGCCTTTTTTTTTTCTTTTTTCTTTTTTTTTTTTTTGTTTTAAATGAAGCAAGATGTTTTGGGAGATCCCCAGTGCTCTCTTTTGTTAGTTTCACTCTCCCTGGGGCACTTTCTGCTTATACTCTTGTCAGCAGCTAGAAAATTGCTGTTGGGTCTTCCATAGCTGGTGATCTGTTAATAACAGGGCTCTGAACCATGTCTGTAGCAAACAGCAGAGGATGACTTAAAGAGGTTTCAAATACTGGTTGGTGGGACTGCCATTTCCTTATACAAATAAAAACATCAAGAGCAGTCATCCACCTCACTTGAAATGCAAGTATTTTTCATGTTATTACAGTATAGTTACCTGCTCAGTGTCACTCCTGGCAAAAGCAGCATAACTGCAAGCGACCTTTTGCTTTTGCAAGCTCTGAGGCAACCTCAGAAGAATATACTGTCCCCAAAACATTAAACCTGGATGATGTAATACTTTTGTCTAGAACTCTAGAATATCTCAGAAATAACTTCTGGCTGTAACTCCCAGGTTTTAGCATTCCAGTTAGAAGAGATGTAATTCACAGCTTTGCTTTCTGTCTTGCCATCAGGAGTGTGTTTTAGGGACAACTCTGAAAGTTATGAAATTAAGGGAACTTACCTGGTTTAATGCAGCAGATGAAAGGGCGTAAGAGACTTTGTGTGCTAGCAATTTGAAGAAGCTTTGAATAATCTCGGGGCCATGGCAAGCAATTAATTTACAGAACTGTGTGTAGTATCTGCAGCACTAGCAATGGTTCTTTGAGTACTAGACAGTTTTGTGCTGACAGAACTGAACCATTTTACAATCTTCCCAGTGCTCACAATGAACTTCAGAAACACCCATGAATCTCTGAGGAGGTGGTTGTGCTTGGTAGCTGCAGGCAGATTTCTATGCATTTATTAAGAAATGGTTAGCTGAAGGAACAGATGTGATGACGACTGCAGGAAATGTCAGCGTGGGTGAGATACACGTCGTTAAAGAGAAACATTAAAGCCTGAGATACATGGCTTTAGAGAGAAGCATTAGAGCCTTACTTGTTAATCTAGAATATAAAAGTATAACTTCCCTCAGGACAGAGCTGCAGGGGAAGGCAGAACAAATACACAAAGGAGATGATAGCTGGAGTAGAGGAGGTGCCGAAGAAAATTGGTAATGGATAAGGCATATCATGAAATTCCTCTTGCAGATGGAGGTTAGTTTGTAAGCACTTTTCAGCTGAGGCTTTTTTTTTTCTGCTCTGTGTAGAATATTGTATCACTGTATCTAACAGATTTTTCTTGGGGCTCCTAGTTACTATCAAAACATAAAATAATCATTATCAGCAATAAAACAACTTCCATTTTTCTTTTTTCCATAGAACTGAAGAAATCTTCACCTTGGAATTTTCTTTTTAAACCTGGAATCTGTATGCTAAAGCATGTACTTATGTTACAGATATGTTATATTATTATACAGATATATTCTTATACAGGTATATTATTATACAGGTATATTTTATGTTACAGATCTACACAGTAGTGGAAAAAACTAAGCAGGTGTAATTCAAGTTATCTCCATGGTCTCCAGGGAAACTAGATGCATTTACATCACCTCAGAATCTGCCCTCCTTTTTTTTTTTTTTTTTTACCAAACAGATTTTTTTTTTTCTTTTTGCTGTATCTATTAGCCACTGAGAAAAGAGGAGTTATTTCACAAATATACATTATTTTTGCCACTGCAGTTACAAGGAATTTACAGGTAGTGATTTTGTTACACAAGTCCTTAACTATATCTATTCACTTGACTGGGTTTATAAATTGCATTGTGGCAGATCTGTGGTAGAGATCTGATCCGGATCTGGACCCGCTTGCGCGTTGAGACCTTGCAGTGAAAGCAGGTGAACCGGCACCATGGAGGTGTCTCGTCCCCACCTCGGGGCACAGCCAGGGCCCAGCAGGGCTCTGCACCATCCTGCAGGGTGCAGCACCCACCCCATTAGACACGCCAAGGGCAGGCTGAGGGACCGACGTATTCTGCCCCACAGGCAGCTCATCTGGCCTTTGCTGGGGTTTCTGTTCTGGTGGTTGCAGGTGTCTGAGTAAGGGCTGTAATTCCCTTATTAGTGGTGAAGCTGCAACAAACCCCTTCATTAAGGAAATGCGTGTTTTCCACTTTAAATGCAGTTTGGGCTGCAGGCAACAAGCATCAGTGTTTTCTCACCAGAGTGTGTGGGTATGGGAGCAGCAGTGAACTGGCAGTTTCAAGCTTAGCCTATGCCACATTGGGAATGCAGGATCATCTTTTTCCAAATTGTTGGTTTGGTTGTTGCTTTTAAATAGTTATGACGATATCAGGTTGGAAGCTCCTGTGGCCATGCAGTTTACTCTCAAATTCCTCTTCTGTTTTCTGTGTAAATAACACTGTCCCTATTCCCTCTGATGGTCAAAGGAGGTGGCCAAAATGGATGGAACAAGTGGGGATTTCTCAAACTGGGAATTCTCTGCTAAAGTGCTTGTTGCATGGTGTGACTTGAGGTCTTTCCTTGTCGTGATTTATACACGCATCATAAATGACTTTTAGGTTGAGCTTGCACATTTGTAAAACTTCCAGCATTTGCAGGGTCTGAATCTTGAAAAGCCTGAGACTAAAGCACTAACACAGTGTTACAGCTTTGCACAGAATTGGATTAGTGGGGTTAAATAGAGACTTTAATTCTATGCCCTTGGAAGAAGGCAAGTATTGTAATAATTACACGTTTTATGCATATGCATATATGTATGCGCGTATATTATGGAAGCTCAAACAAATAATGAAGTAACTGCACAAATAAGAGCAGGACATGTTTGCTCTCACTTCCTGCCAGAGAAATATGAAAAAAAAAAATCAGTTTAAGGAAAAAAACTCAGTTTGAAGCTGACTAAACATGCAACCTTTGAAGATAGTGAGTGAAAGTGCATCCTACCCAATGGCCATGATTTCTTGTACCAGTAAAGACAGCTGCAGCCTAAGTTTTCCATTAAATACATGGCACACGATGAATGGCCAGAGAGGGAGCTGGTCAAAGCGCTTTGTACACACAGAGCAAGCCACTAATGGCTGAACCTAGTGCCAATAATTTTTTCCAGTGTTTTTCAAATTATGATACTTCTAATATGCTTGGTGGACTTTGAGATGTTAAGAAACAATGCATGTGTATCATCAATCTCTAATTTGTATTACCTGTTGTTCGCAGGGATGTGGAAGATGCAGTTTGTAGGAGAAAGAGTTTATGGCCACGCTCAGGACTTCCTCTGTCAGACAACTGGCAGGACCTGAAGGGACACCTGCACCAAGCTCGTGTTTGTTATGCAGATGTACAGAAAGACAGAATGGGAGTAATAGCTTTTCTCTGCAGATACCGAACCCGAACTGTGTAAGCTTGATGACATCAAGTTACGATCTTGTGAGGTGAGTTTCTGCCCTCAGGGGAAGCATGTCCCTGCACAGTCATGGAGGAGCCTCCTTTCCTTCTCCCGTCAGGCCCCCAGAAGCTGTTAAGAGCCAGCTCAGAACTGGTGATTAGTAGCATCCTATTACAACAACTTCAGGGGTCTTTCCTAGCACTTCTGAAGAAAATTCCACTGTGGCTCAGAATGCAACTCTATGCACTAGGAAAGGTGATGAAAATTTGAATAAATAATTCTGGATTCTTACATCTATATGTGGACAGGGCACCATCCAGGAAGAAGTTACTGCTTCTTCCTATAAAGCTGTTGCTAGCTTCCTGTTAGCAATGTCTGTCTGCAACACTAAAGGGTACCGGGGTACTTGTATTTCTAAAACCTGTTACAACAACAACAAAAACAACCCCGTTATAGTGTGTATTTAGTTCACTGTGCCAACAGAACAAAATGCCAAGTTCATGAGTAATTACATTCTTTATTTACAACAAGCTTAGCCACACAGGATATTTTAAATAACAACCAAAAAAAAAAACCTGCAATGCTTTGTTTGAAACAGAAAAATGGATTAATCCAGGAAGTATTGCTAGAGATACACATCTGGTGTACAAAAATACTTATGGCAAAGATTTTTAATTTTAGAGCAGCTATTTCTGTGTATGCAAAGTTTTTTTCTCAAAATTATGTACAACTCCTAGTATATAATTTGTGAGAATAAAAATATAAAGTGGGAAATAGAAGGTAACCCACACAGACATGGAGCACAGAGATAAAATGAAAATACTCCATAGAAGCAAAATATTTGAGTGAATCATCTTCTCAAAGTGCCTTTTCTTCTGTAATGAAAATCTGAATTCTGTCAAAGAGACACTCAGCAATGTTACGGACTCTTCCATACCAGACTTCATAACTCTGACAGGGTCAGAGCCAGAGTCAAGCTAAAGGTGAGAAATGGGCAAATACATACAGCCTTCCAACCTCTCTTGTTTTCCTGACAAACTTGTTGAGGAAAACTGTAGCGTTCTGGGTTTTTTAATCACCACCTTTTAATGTTCTCTTTAAAGCCTTTAAGCCGTTCAGTATCTTAAAGAATAACATCAAATTCACCTTGCTAAAGAAAAGCGCTAAGGTCATCTATCATGCTGCCTTCCAGCTTCACAAACACTGAATATTTCAGTAGCACTGCTGAACTTTTTACTCCTTCCTCCTCCTGTAAATTGCCTTGCAAGTGCTCTTCTTTGGATCAAAATGCATGCCAGGGTTTCTCAGCTGTGACTGCACAAACCTTAGTTTTCCCCATAAAATACTGAAATGGTGGTTGTGTTCTGGGCTTTCGCTAAGAGCCCTGCAGAAAAGTCTCTCGTTCTTCTATCTTTGGTAAAGGGATGTTACCTGATAGAAAACAAACAGAAAGTTGTGCGAGAGCAGCCGAAAGTTACCTTCTGGGTAGTACAGCTTAGCAGAAAAGTGCTTCTCTTCTATGTACTTAGAGGCAGCTTAAATTCCCTGCACAAGTAAAGAAAGTAAGTCCTGTCTGACTTGTGTAAATAGTCGCTCAACATGTGCAGTAACTTCAGAGCAAGGTTAGCTTCTGTACTGCTTTTGGACCAGTAGACTGCAGTTTGGTTTTGGTTTTTTTTTCCAGATGGCTTCAGTTATTTATTTTAGTACTTCCTTATTACTCACTAGTATTTCTGAAAGTAAATGCAGTTATGGCACGTTTCATTCCTCAGGTTAATTCAAGCAAAATTAAGAGGCTTTTATAAGTGAGACAATACCTGGTGGGGCTACAAAATATTCCTCCACTTTCTCTCTGGCATTTTCCAGCAGCTCATTCGTGCAGTTGCCTTCTGTAACATCATCTTCTCTGAGATACAGGCACCTGAAGAACACAGATGACTAGGCTGTCTTTAAGCTATTCTATGAATGTGAAATGTCAAGTGTGGCTTATCTCTGAACCTGATTTTGGTCTTAAGTAATCAGCAAGACAAGTACTGGAATATTTTGAAGCAACTAATAATGCCACTGACAGATATTTGGGGAGCAGCATGTGGAGATCATTCATGACAAGATACACAAAGGAATTGGGAGTTCCATCTTTGCCATGCTTACACATAAAGGTCATGGGTGCCAATGACATCTCCCTTCCAAACAAAACCACAGTAAGACTTTTCTGTAAGCGAAGGGGCCAAATGCATAACCAGGGCAATTCCCAGGGGGAGGGGAGAAGTTACAAAAGCAGTTAGTTTGGTACATTAAGAAGAAGGCTGCTGTGATTCATTACCTGTCCTCCAGGACCGAATCCATCGGTTCTACTCCATCAGTGTTTACTTCATGAAGCTGATCAGCAAACTGGATTGCTTTCTGCAGCCGCTCCACACCCTCTGCATCGCGGAAGTCAACCAAGGCCAGGCGTTCCAAGTGATCCAGGACTTCCACTGTCACTTTTTGCTGTACAAAGAGACACATACGGACAAAAAAGGCAAAGCTGAGCAAGTTTAATATAATGCTACTTTTCTTTTTTGAACTAAAAACTGGTTACATGGCAAACCCCCGAGTTTACGTGTGCTGGGACACGCCGATTTCTTGTACTTCCTTGAAAAATTAATCGAACTCGTATTTTTTCCTCTTTCTCATCTCCTGCCCAGCGAGGGGCAAACCGGGCCAGGCACTCGTTCCGGCAGCTCGGCCCAGGGCTCGAGAGGGGCTGGCAGGAAGAGCCGCGCGGGCCGCGTTTCTCGCCCCTCCCGCTCTCCTCCGGGCGCTACCTGCGGGGGCGGCCGCTGCTCGCCGTGCTGCCGGGGGGGGGGGGGGACGCGGCCCGAGCAGGGGGGGCCCGCGGTGTCGGCTGCCGCCCCTCCCCGGCCCCGCGGGCCACGCCGGGCGCCGTGGGCAGCCAGCGGCAGAGGCGCAGCGCCCGCATCGCGCCCCACCGGCGGTGCCCCGCAACGTCACCCCCCCGCGCCGGAAGTGCGTCAGAGCGGCGCCGCGGCCGGCCCGGCGAGAGGGCGCGGGCGGGCGCTCGGCCGCCGCGATGAACAGCGTGGGCGAGGCGTGCACCGAGCTGAAGCGCGAGTACGACCAGTGCTTCAACCGCTGGTTCGCCGAGAAGTTCCTCAAGGGCGAGGGCGGCGGGGACCCCTGCGGGCAGCTCTTCAAGCGCTACCAGCTCTGCGTGCAGGTGCGTGCGGCGCGTGCGCTGCGCCGGTGCCTCGGCCCCGGGTGTTCTTCCGCCGGACTTGCTCTTCTCCCCGCTCGCCGGAAGCCTCCGCCCGCGGCTGCGCGCCCCTCCGCGCTGCTCCGGACGTTCTCTGGTCTCCTGTTTCTGCCGATCGTGATGTGTAGTGTTTCACAGGTGTCTCTTGCTGTATTTTTCGCCTTAATGTAGCTTCTTAAGCCTGCTGCTTTAGAGGCTGTGGTGAATGTATGCGGTAGGATCTGGATTGTAGTTCAGCGTGAGCTCTCAATACCTACATGAGCATCTCTTAGCATTAAAGCATGACCCAAATCAGTCTTAAGACTGATCTTTTAATACTGATCGTCTTAAGGCGATCTTTTCTAGATCGTGTTTTGTACCAAAGATGACATCGCTTAGCGCTATAGAATCATGGAATCATTTAGGTTGGAAAAGACCTTTAAGATCATCAAGTCCAACCATTAACCTAACACTGGCATTCCACCACGAAACCATCACACCTAAGCACCTCAACTGCCTGGCTTTTAAATACGTCCCGGGATGGGGACTTGACCCCTTCCCTGGGTAGCCCCTTCCAGTGCTTGACAACCCTGTCAAGTTTAAATGTTTTTATTTTGTTTTTTTTTTTTCCTTTCAGAAAGCAATCAAGGAAAAGGACATACCCATTGAAGGCCTGGAGTTCATGGGCCCAAGCAAAGGAAAAACTGAAAACTCCTCTTGACCTCAACTGTATGGGGGGAGTCAAAACTCCTCTTGACCTTAACTGTATGGATGGTGTTGCTAATATGAGCCTTTGGACTAAGCAACATCACCAGATGTACGACTCGACACCACCTGGATAAGACCTTTGTCAAGCTGCTTTCTAGGAAGCAAGGAATCTTCGCTGCTTGTAAAAACAAACAGCCACCAAAAAAAAAAAAAAAAAGAAAAGGAAAAAGACTGGATCATGTGGTAACTACTGCCTCCTTTTCAATGAATTTTGGTGGTGGTTCAGCGTCTAACAGCGTGAAAAGCCGTTTGAACTAACTTCCTATTGAATGTACTCTATAACGGTATAATGCTTATTAGAGTGGGCTTTTCCAATTTTTTGCTTATTTAACAACACTTGAAAGTGTTTAAAAAGAGTGTGAAGGAGGTTGATTTACTTTGTCTTGTCTCTATGCTGCTGAATTTTGGTGGAAGAAGTTTTAGATGATTCTGAATGCTGAGGGGCTAAAGCATTGTTTTGTATCTGGGACAGAGATGGTATAAAAGCACTCTATTGGACCTGCAATAACTTAGCTAAAATAAATATAGCCAGGTTATATTTTGTTCAAGTAGATAACTGTCCAGTAGAGTCTGATTGTCACCTCTAGGAGGGATGGAGGTGGCCTGCAACAGAAGCTGAAGAGGACACTTTTAATGCAGAGGCTAATTCTTCAGCCCTTTCTGAGGTACTGAAACAATCCCAAATATGAATTCTCTCTCCTTTAGCATTACACATCCCTGCACACTGTGGCAAGGGAGGGGGAGATTTCCATTGATCCTCACACAGGGATGGGCAAGAGCTGTCCCTTCTCATTACACCAGCATGGGTGAAAGAGTGAAAAATACCATGGTCTAAGGACAAAAGAGAAGTCAACTACATACAGTTTGCTTTTCTATGATCTTCATGTAGGAATAAATGTAGTGCAATTAATGTCAGATAGCTTTAAAACAGCTGTGTCTATTAGTGCCTTATTCTGTGCTTTTAACACAGAAAAGCTTGTCTTAGCAGTCATTTTACGAGTTAAGTGAATAAAAGAAATTGCATTGAAGCTCGGGGAAGGGTGTCCCCGTAGTACCCACTTTTGAGATTCTCACTGCATCGTTCCTTTCATCCTGATGCATGATTTTGATCCTTTGGTCCTGATGCATCTTTCCATCATCCTGATGCATGGATGCATCATTCCTTTCAGCAGCAAGATGCCAAGTCAGCTGCTGCATTCTTCCTTTTGGGAAAAATGGTATTAATGACAGCTAAGACATAGCTCGCTCCTTCATACCATGCAAAAAAATACAGAAGTTGCAGAAGGAATTGGGAAACGGTTGACTTGCAGAGAGGAAAACCCTCAGAATTAATACTGTACTGGAACAAACTCAGGGCTTTAGAATTGGCTGTTAACTGTGGAAGGTAATTAAGCAATCTGAGGTTAAGAAGCTTCCATGTGACACAGTATACATTATACAGATGTATGCAGTGGAGCAAAAATTGTTTTCATTTGTAACAGCTGTGTGAGAGACTTTGTAAAACCAGACTGCAGCTTTATGAAAAGCAGAGTTGTGAGCAATGTACATGCTAATACACCAGAAAATTTGAGCGCTGAAGATTAACATTGTGAAGACACACAGAGCTTAATTATTAAACATCTTTCCTGCCACTCCCTCTCCCAGAAGGGGCTAAGAGAAAATTGCCTTCATGACTGACTTATATATTGCAATAGCTGATTATGGAGAACATGCTTCAGTATATATTGAATTTTAATCTACAGTATTAGCCTGATACCTGTTCATCTGGCTGTGAGCTAAGGGTTTACAGCAATCAGTTAAACCAGAAATGAAGAACATGAAATTGAGCAGTGTACTATGGTGGGTGTGTTCCTGTAAGCTTTATCAGATTCAGGAGCGGGTATGAACACTCAGGCAGTCAAACCCCTCTGCTCCTGCACCGTATACTGTGGGAAGCCTCAATGTTTTAAGCAAATGCTGAACTAAAGAACTCCTAAGGATTCAGATTAACAAAAAAGTCAGATCCTGAATTCGAGTTCAGAGTTGTTTATTTAAAGGACCTCTACACAAGTACAGGCAGAGGCCACAATGCCATTGAGCTTCATCGTAGAAGGAATGTGGTTTCTTAAATGATGGTTCCCTAAACGATGGTCCCCACGCAGCATTCTGGTCCAAGACTGGAAGAGCCAAAGTTCTGGCTGTGGTCAGGATCTTAGTTTTCATCTTCATAACCAGTTGGGAGAGCATTAACGTGGGGGTTGTGGAATAGAGTTTTGTTCCCATCACCCCAGGGGAAAGGCTGTTGAAAGAAGACAGAAAATAAGTCAGTGGCAGCTAACTGGATGGTCTCTGCAGCGCAGGAGATCGACAGCAACGTGGACTCAAATGTCACACAGCCTGACAGGCTGATGAATGAAGCAAATTGGCATCTGTTCTGTAGGAAGCAAAGAGTTGGAAAACAATCTCCCTTAGCAAGGAGCCGCTGTCTCTGGGCAACACGATCTTTGCTCTTGCTTAAACATCAACTGTGCTATACTATGAGGACCCCAGTGTTGAGAATTTGGGATCTCCTCTGTTAGCTTTTAGGTCTGTATTAGTTTAAGGCAAGCACAGCAGCTCTTGGACTGTGATGGTTTTCAGCAAGACATTAGCAGGACTACTTGAGGGTGGAAAGGCCTGTGAATACCAGGGATACTGAATACCAGGGGTGCTTCTGTCTGAGCTGTGAGAAACTCTTTTGCTGCCTCAGAAACAAAGCCATGAGTTAAGATGACGGCTACGTACACAGCACCTCCCGTAGCAGACAAGAAAGCGAAGAGAGACGCTGTCGTAATTTCAGGTGAAGCTCTGCAATCATGGGAAATAAGATGGCCTTGAAACAGCACGCAAACATACCTTGGTCCTGATCCGGAGGTGAGCGTAAGGAACAAACTCGGGCCGCTCGTGCTCGTGATGTGCTTTCAGGTAGCAGTTCAGCATGCAAACGCCGACCCCGGGCAGGGCCACGACATAGCTCAGCAGCTTCCACAGCCGGGCTAGGAGGAAGCGTTACACGAATCAGAACAACAGTCGCCGTTTACGTGAGCGTTAAGTGACCCGCGAGCACGTTAACTGCAGTCAGTGCGCTAACGAGGCGTTACGCTCCGTGTCCCTCAGCGGAGCGCGGGCCTCCTCCCCGTTCCGAACGCGGAGAAGCGAGCGCCCCCCTCTCGCGGGGACCCTGGGCTCTCCCGTGCAGACGACCGCCCCTCGCCAGGGCTCGCACCGCCGGGGCCTGGCGAGCGCCCCCGTTCCGCGGCGCAGCCCCGCTGGCCGCAAAGGGCAGCGGCTGTCAAGGGCAGCGGCTGTCAAGGGCAGCGGTGCGCCGGCCCCGGCCCCGGCCTCGCCCCCAAAGAGCCCCGGTACCTCCGCCGCCCTCGTGGGCCGCGGCCGACATGCTCCGCCCCCCCCCCCCGCGGCGGCGCCCCGCCCGAACCGCCGACGGCAGCCGACAGGGGACAGGGCAGCTGCGCGCGCCACCGCCCGCCGTGTCCGAGCATGCGCACTCCGCGCCCGCCGCGAGACTGACCTTGCGCGGCCGCGGGCTAGAGGCGCGCTACTGCGCATGCGCCGCCGCGGAGGCGCGAGGAAGCGTTAGTGACGTACGCGTCACGGCGTGTCGTTAAAGGGAGGGGAACGGGCGCCATTTTGGTGCCGAGGGGCGGGGCAGGGTGCCCAGCAGTGAGCAGCTCTGGAGCTGTGGGGCTGTCCTAGGAAGGGCCCTCACGTAGGGCTGGTCTAGAGCCCGGGCAGTCAGGAGGGGAGCGGGAGCGGCGGTGCCCGGGAGGGGGCTGCAGAGGGGCGCTGGGGTGGGGAGAAGGGGGCCTGCAGCGGCGTGGCTGTGGCGGCTAGCAGTGATTTGTGCTGGCTTCCACTGGCTACTGGAGGGCAACACTGGGAGGGACCGCACAGCTCTCCATAGCGCAAGGAAGCACCGATCTATGGCACTGTGGAGGGAGAGAGTTGGGGAGGGGCGTCTCCCGGGGCGGGGGGGGAGGGGTGCCCGGGAGTGGGTTTCGGGGGCTGTATGCTCAGTGGAAGCAGCCCTGGCATCCTATGTAGAATCTCCTGGCAGTGAAGCGGTTGTGCAGCTGTATTAAAGTTTATTTTGGGCAACAGCAGAGAAGGGCTGTTACATTGTTAGTGTGACTCTTAGGGACCAATGCCGTTGCTGGGGTATAAAAACTGTTTCGATCATACCAGTAAAAAGTTGTTTTTCATTAATGAAATGCATTTTTGTAACCGCTGATGTGTTTTTAATTATGTGGATTCCTGGAATGATTCTGCTGAAATAATAACATCCCTTGAACAAACACAAGATTTCCAAAAAAAAAAAAATTGCAAATAGCTAGATCCTATGTTATTATATTTTTTTATTGGAGCCTGATGGTTGGCTGTTTGACCTCTGGTAGAAGCCATGTGGATGGAGAGTATGTTTTCAGTTTTCAAACACTTGAAACCCCACAGTAAAAGGAGAGGACTCCTGTAGTGGATGTAGAATCTGAAATGGACAGAAGGGGAAAGCAAAGAAATGGAGCTTTTTGGAAGGGATGGTGGTAAGGTTTGGTCTGTGATGATGAAGGAATTGTATTATCCTCCTAATGAGGTATGTTTGCTCGTTTGTCATATAAAGTAGGCATCTATGAAAGATGAAGAGGAGCTGAAGGGAAGTGTAAGCATCATGGTTTGGGGTTATGCTATTACCCAGTGCTGCTTTGGCTGGGGTAGTACAGGCTCACATTTTACCTCGGTCCCACAAAACAGATTGGTTTTCTGTTGGCCAGACCAAAGCACATAGTGTGGCTGGGTTGCTGTTACAGCATGGTGCTTAGATGGTAGGGAGCTGTTTTTGCTGCTGGGGAGTGTGATTTCTTTCCCCTCTTTCACTTGGAGTGGGGCTCACATCTAAATTTACTGTGTAGCATATTGGAATGGTAAGATGGCTAGGATCTTGGAAGGCTGTTGTGAAACATACTTTGGTGTAAAAATGTTGCTTAGCTGTTTATGTTTACTGTGTCTTTGCAGTGTAAACTGTTAAGAAGTACTTTGTTATTCTCTTTGTATTTCTAAATCACAGTTACCTCTTCCAGTAACTTGCTTTCATATAGTTTCATTTAATAAATCATTTTAAGAACAGTTTTGCTTCCATACTGAAAGGAGAAGTTATTCCCTGGTGGCATGTGTCTACCTACAGAAGCGTTCTTCTGTCTTCATCAACGTGATGCATTTTTTACAGTACAGACCTGAAGCCACTGCAGCTCACCATGTGCACGCACACTTGCTTTGCTGAGTGAGGCTGAGAATGTTATGAAGGTCTTGTCCACAGTGGCGGTAGGTTTTGCCTTTCTTCACCTGTGTCCTTTGGATTCAGGCTTACGAGAAGTGTAATGTCAGACTTCAAAAAATGAATTTGCATGTGGCTTTTCTTGGGAACAGAAGAATCAAGAATTATTTTGTATAATATTTAAGTGATGAAGCCAAGATTAAGTGCTGTATCCTAAAGCAAATTATGGTGTTGTTTGCATAGCAGGAGCTACATAAACAAGTTTGTAGCAAAAAGAACTGTAAGTCAGCAACAGACACTAATGTTTACAAAGGAGAGAAAACAAAAAAGGATCAGTGAAACAAGAAACAAACTTCTGCCTAGGATGAGGAAAGAAGCATAAAGTGGTACTCCCTAAAAATAAAAAGGGTTTGTGAGCTGTGCTGCTGCAGTAGCCTCAAAAGACAATGCAAGTGTTCAGTGGGAGGAGAGAGCAGCCAAGGTGTGCTTCTCCCTAGTTCTCCCTGACACCTCCACTTCTCTGACAGTCTGGAAAATGCCCTTCAGAGAAGAAAATGACACAGAGAACAGTACATAGTAGTGGTGACTCAGCACAGCTGCACCAGGTTAAAAGAAGTTCCTCGTGAGCACTTCTTCCACCCATGGAGCTCCAAGGGGCTGGTGGAGAACAACTGAAAATGGGGTTCGGGTCTGTCCTGAACCCAAGTATGGTGGCAGTTTCATTACAGTCTGAGTTACACTGATCTAAAATAGGACTTTCTTAGGCTTTATCTTCCCAACGGCTGTGATTAATCTCTGTATTAGTGTGTCAAGAGTCTGATGGGTCTGATTTACCTCCTCTTTAAATGTGGTGTAAACTGAGAGAGACTGCTAGAAGACACAAACGATTCCACCTGAAAAATTTCTTCTCATTGAGGTAAGACAGGTATTTGAAGAAACCTCGATCTTTTCTTGTGAAGAATGTTTTGATATAGTTGCATGAAATGCATTTAACTGTGTAATATGTAATGGTTATTGTCACTGTGATGATTGCACTCGTCCTGGTAGAGTGTGTTTTATAAGGGTGTGGGGAAAATATTGGTGCATGAACAGTCAGCTCTGCCGCTGGCTCAGTAGCTCTGCCTGGTTTATTGACCCATGGCGTGGGAAACACCTCCTGCACTTGCTGGTATGCGCTATGGCCTTGTAGATTGGACTTAATGTGAGTTTTTCCAAAGCTGACCTATTTGAGGGCCTATAGCTTGATTTAGAAACTAGCTTATCACCTTTAAAAATCCGGTCCTAAATCCAACATTCTGAGGAAGCTTCCACACATACATTTTTCCAAAAGATCCAGCATCCTGGGAGCCTTCTGAGTGCAGAAATGCTACAAAGTTAGCTCTGAAAAAGAAAAAGGAAATAAAGTGTTGGTAGCCAGTCACTTTGAGAAAGGTTTTTTCAGTGTGGTGGTGGGACAGGTGGAAGTCAGGCCAGAACTCCTGTAATCTGACTTGGCTACTCAGTGAATGTCTCCTGTTGCATATGCAGCAGTGACGTGCAGCATCTGATTTGAACCCTTCAGATCATCTCGCTGTTCAGCTTAGCAAAATTTGAGCAATTGAAGTGAGCTGGTGTTCAGTAAGGGTGGAGTTGGCTTGCTAAGCTGAAAAAGAATGTTTGTAGCCCAAAAGAAAGCTTGGGATTATGTGTACTAAGCACAGAAATGCTTGTGGAGGCCGGAAGCTTTAGCCTTCGGGTAATGGCCCTAAGTTAGTGAGTTTTGAGATCTGGAGGTTCCACAGTAATTTAGAATCAAAGGCCACTTTACAAAGACTAGTCTTTCACCTTTCTTTTTCTAATTTTTCCTAGCTGCAGTGGTGGATAGCGGAGAGGAGAGGACGTGGGTAACAGCATGAGTCACTGATGAGGTGCAATTTATAAAAGCCTTCGATACACTCAGCTGGGGCTGAATGCTCTCAGAGCAATGCCGGACTGGCCCGCCTGGTGGCAAACTGCTTTCACTGGAAGCACCTCTCCATTTAGGAGGTTTGGGAACAACAAATGTGCTCACTGGGATTTCAGACTGTAATCTCATCTTTGTGCATTTTCAAGTTTTCAGGGACCTGCTCGTCCCTCAGAATAGCAATGTTTCCTCCATCAGATACTGTCTTAACAAACACAGAGTTCGTGCTGCAGAGGTAGGGCCTGTGTCTTAAACTTCACAGAGTTTCTGGGGGTTTCTTCATCTTCTCCCTGTAGTCCTGGAACTGCAGAAATCAATATTCTGCCATCTGTAAATCCTTTGTTCCCCTTTTCACCAGGGCTTTATCAGCTTTGTAAGTGAAGGAGGGAGGGGGGAAGAGGGCGTTGAGAGAGCCATTGTCCCTTCTCTCGGGAATGATCTGGAAGTACTATGCAAATCTTCATTTGAAGACCCTGGGAACTGGGGGAGGGCTTTAGCTGCGAGCTCAGTGGGAGGGGAGCTCTGCATCCCTGCTCACACACTCCTGCCTAGTGCAAGGAGCCGGGAAGAGTTTTTTTGAACTGGCAGAAGAGACATTTTGTGCTTTGTGCACCTCTGTGAGCCTTTGCGCACCCTATGTCTCCTGCTATGTGCCTTCTCTGCCTGCTTCTTCTAAATGTTTGCATAAGAATTGGGTAGGGGAGAGATCTAAGAGCTATGATTAGTGGTGATGAAGTCAGGACTGTGCAGGGTGCAGCACCCCTCCTGGCTCTCTGCCTTGCACCCTGGGGTCTCCCACCAAGCAGTGGTGCAGCTCCAGTGGTGCTAGCACACAGATAGCCTGACTGCTGGCATCAGCATAGAGCACGGCTGCAGTTTCAGTAAGCAAATTATTCAGCTGGTCAGGAGTAGTGGAGTAAAATAGCTTGCAGTTCTCAAATTATCACGTTGTAGCCAGGTCTTAAAAAGTCTCTTCTTTATGGGGGCAAAGACACAAGTGGTATCTGCTTTATGAAACCCTGCAGTCTGTCCCGGCTTGGCTCAGAGCTCTGTGTCACCTGTTTTGTATTAGGGCAGGGTCATGCTGCAAGTTTCCTGGAAACTGTAGGGTCCTTCTTAGGCCTCATGGAAAGGGAAATATCCTGACTTCATAGACAACGTGGGCAAACAGGCAGCTGGAGAGAGAGGGTACAGATTCATATCTAGACATTTTTGTGTTTATAAGCTACTGTAAAGGCTGTCATAGCCTTCTTGATTTTTCTGACCTTTGTTTTCATGGCATCAGTCCCATTGCTTATTTTTCAAACTTTGAGGGCTTTTGTATTCCAGCAGACTGTATAAGTTACTTTTGCCCAATGACAGCCCTGGAAAATGCAATGCTGTTTGTTTTGTCCTGGGCCGCTGAGATGGAGCCTTTTAAAAATCTAACCTTCTGTCAAAGCCATAGGAACACATGCCATGAGACCCCATTCTGTTACCGCCCACGTTATATCCAAAGCAATGTAAAACACTAGTGTTTTGTTCTGCAAGTACTTTCCTGCTTTGTAGAGGGAAAGTGCATCAAGAGGAAAATGCACAATTGGGTCTAAATCTGCTCTTGTGGTTTTTTTCATGTGTAACTCTAGAGTGACTCAGCTGACTTGGGTGCACGTCCCCTGGAACTGTGCTAGCTGTAAAACAGCCTGGACATGCCCTCTGGCTCCTGTAAGTGCTCCCAACTACCTGTGCACACTCACACATCCATGTAGATGCTTTTCCGAGTACACTTGTTTGCATGCAGGCTGGTGTATGAATGCACATTCTTCTCACCCGCTCTTCACATATGCATGCAAACACACACACATTCTCAAGTGCACACATCCATTCCCATTCTCTCGTATACATTTGCGCACATACACAGACCTTTTTGAAAGCTCCTGTTTTCAGAAAGGTTTTATTTATAGGTCCTGCCTGGTTGTGAATGTGAAAGGGAGAAAGCCCCTCAGAGGGTTCCTTTCATGTGTAAATCAGCCTAGGCTGAGAGCATTGGGGTCACAGAGAGGAGGATTTCACTCTTAATTACTCAGAGAGAAAGCAGGCAGGGGACTTTCTCAAACTAATAGGGTTGTTCTCTGCTGGGGAAAGCAGCTTGAGACGCCCAAGTTTCTCTTGCATCAGACTTCGGGCTCTGATTCACAGGCTGCTTCTGCCAGTAGCAAGAGCTGCTGTGTATGTAGCACTTGGAACAAACAGTTCAGCTTCCAAACAGTCTTACTTATTAAATATGGTTGTGTTCATTCTGATAATTGGGTGTTCTTTGGAGACCAGTGGAAGAACTGACTTAGTTTGCTTTAATTTTATGCCACTTTTATTGAAAAATTGTTAGTCTGTGCTGCATATATCTGTGACTCCATCTGAGGACCTTGATATTCTTCCAGACATACCTGAAAGCTCCCGTGTCTCTCCCAAGTAGAAAAACGTTATTGTCTAGAGATTAGTCTAGTAAGCAGGGCTCTGAACTTGGACTTAAAACCAGCACTGAATTCCCAGTTCAGCCACTGAATACCTTTGTGGCCTTTGACAAGACTCACTACCCTGTGCCTGGCTGTGAAACAGCATAATCTCTCTAGAATGGGGCTGTTACGAACAAACGTCAATATGGGATGTGATGCTCTTGGTAATAAGGCTGCAAATGCCAAGATAAATGCGGGTGATGAGCATGTCTGAAGAGATGTGTCTTTCCTGGAACGCAATGCAAGCACAGGGATTCCCCTGCTGAAGTATCGTTGTCACCTTTCATCCACTGACACAAAACTGAACCTGGAAATCTGCTGCAGAGACGGGGACATCCCAGTCACAAGCCACTCTGTTCTTTACAGGAACCACAGGACTTGCTTGCACACACTGATATGAAGTGCAGCTGCAAAGTGCAGCTGTCAGTAGTTGCAGGGAAGAGATCTGTGTTGTCAAGTGCACATGCAAGCAAGTATATTTTTTTAACTTCAGTTGACTCGGTTAAAGTTACGTTCTCTCATCTGTATCTCCTTTTCATGTGACCTCTGCTTTTCTGGATAGGAAATAAATGCTTTGAGGGCTGAACATTCCCAACCTGTGCACAAACAGGCCCCAGGAGCCCTGATACAGGATTTGTGAAGCTGCGTTAGTTCAGCTTGCCTGGGAAGAGAGAGATTTTAGTCCAGGAGCACCTGTTTGAGGAAGCTTGCAGTAGTGGTGGAGGCCATCGGCAGATGAGGGCAGCAGTCTGAAGTGTCTGCAGAGGTCAGAGAGAAATGAATGGGTCATTTCTTTTGCAAATGAAGAGCTGCAGCCTTAGCAGAGCCCAGCATGTGGGTCCAGGCTGTTCCTTTTATGAGCTGATGGAAATGGGGCCCAAAAGGACTTCCCTGATGGAGTTCTGTCACAGCCTTTGTTATCATTGCCTCCCGCAGCATGCACTGGGCATAGAATATGGATTGGGGGTTATCCTGGCTACCAGCACAGTCAAGAGGATGAAGGCTTTACAGCTGCATAGAAAACCTAAGGCTGCAGGGTATCCTTATTGCTGTTCCACAAGGAAAGTCTTGTTTTAAGATGTAGAACACATGTTTGTTTCTGCTTTAGTGCTCCTTTTTACCCAACCTGCACTAAAATGAGTAAATCCAAGGGCTGCTTTAAAATAATGCACGTAACGGAGTAACAGGGATTAAAAAGCCTGATTCAATTCTTCATTCTGGTGGTAAATTGTCAGTTACTTTGACAAAGTCCTATGAATGCCTTATGCCATGCTTTTTCTGTAAAACACTGAAGAATAGTAGTGTATTCCTTTTTCTAAAACATTTTGAGGATTTGGGGTAGAGAGGGCTTTAAATATGCAAAATGTTGCTGTTGGTAGCACCATCTGTCAGGGAAATGACTATTTTTGTCTACTTTTTACACAATAATGTTACTTTCTCTGAATTGTTGATTTAGAATCATTTTATGTTATATAAACAATGTCAGTTCTGTCTTGCCATTTGCTCTTTTGCTTCTTTGCAGACCACCAGGGAACTTCTTTTGCTGTGACATTGTAATGGGAGGTGGAGACACCTCGAGGAGAAGGTTGAAACAGACAACAGCAATTACAGTCAGTAACATCTATGACTTGAGAAAATCTTGCCTCAATTACAGGTTTGCGTGTGATCTGTGCATGTCATCTTTCCTACGTACAGGTATTTAAATTGAGGCAGGACATGGAAATAACTGTTTCCCTTGTAGGAGCTCTAGGAACAGCTTCCTATTATTACTGTTTCACAGCCTCAGAGTAGGGCAGGGTGGGGGTTTTAAGGGGAAGGCAGCTAAGGTTGGAGTAACTGTGCTCAATTTTCCCTCACTGCTGTGATGTTACAGCTGTGACAGCTAGAAGTTAGAACAGTCCTGGGACTGTCAGATCTTGTGCTAAAGAGGAAAATTAACTTAGGTGTAGATTTTATTTTTCAACCTCTGCTATATGTGAAGGAATTTTTTTTTTATGGCTTTTATCTCCATATTCCTTTATAAACCTCAGGAGGACTGCCCACCCCTCAAATCTGTTCTGATGTGTTTTAAATGTGTGATAGGGAGCCCAGCCACCCTCAGTAGGTTGCAGAAAGAGGACATAGAATCAACATATGTCTTCAGAGAGGTAAGTGTGTTCTTTATTTCCTAGCAGCATCAGCCAGGTTTACACCACTTTGTAAGAAGAGCTGCAAGAGAAAATGAGTATTTGAGGGCTCAGGGACAGCTTCATGTTTGGGGTAAGGCTGAGGTTAGCCTGTGTCCAGGCAGTAATTTGACAGCAGACATGGGCACACAGTAATGCAGTCTCTGGAAATCACAGAAGCCTGCTGAGTTATTGTGAGCTGGAGGAGCTTTTCTGTTTGTGGGCACATGGGTCTGCCTGCCTCACATTGTGCAGGCATAACTGAGACGGAAAGGAGGCTGGCAAATTGCAGAACAGTGATGGAAGGGGGGACAGGGGGCAGACGAAGAAAAGTTAAGAGTTTGTAGACAAAGGACTGAAGCCTAGTTGTGAATTCCTAGCAGGTAGTTGGTCTTTAAATGAAAGCATTTATCGAGTAGCGTACTGATTTAATGTGGGAATTGGATGGATATCTGCAAAGGTTTTTGCACCCTATTTGCAGTGTGATTACAGATATTAACGGAGAAAGTAGTTTTACTTTCTACCAAGGTGTGTATTTGTTCATGTACCTAAACTACATAGGGTAGACGGTATAGATGACATCATAGGAAGTGAGACATAGATGACGCTATGGGGTATGAGCATATAATGTCCGCACAGATTATGACTGATTGCAAATAAGGCATGTAACTTGCTTGCCTTCCGTTAGCACCCCACCATACTGCGAGCACCATTGTTGGATTATCCAAGGCCTTGTATCAGCAGCACTTTGCTGTACCTGGCTGATGGTCTACACCCCCTGTCCCACAGACCCACTCCTGTTCCACCTGGGCAATGCACCCTACTCAGCATCTCCATTATGCGTAACGGCTTTCTTGGACCCTACGTTATCTCCTTTCACTGCACTGGGACCTCAGTGTCATGTAGTTGTTTGGTTGTACTCAGCAGTGGCTGTGATCAGACTGTATGTCCATGCTGTGCCCTTTGCTGAACCGATGGAACAGATGCATTCCACAGAGCACAGCCAGCAGCTCCTCTCTGGTTAGTGTGTATCCCCTTTTTGTGCCTATCAGGACTCAGCTAGGGAATATAACCAGCTCTGCATGGCAGGTTGGTAGGCAGTCCCCCTACACTTCCCCCAGTATTCTACCACAGCTCTAGCTGATGCATAAGCTTGTAGTATTTTGAGATTGGTGCCTCATTTCAGACTTTTAAACTTTCAAATGCCTGTTCTTGAGCCTTGAACTATTCCCATGCTGGACCCTTGTGAATTTTGCCAAGGACTCACAAGTTGCTGATAGATGCATGCAGAAACTAGCTATGTGGTTGGCCATTCCTGTAAATCACTGGACTCTTCATAAATTTCATTCTGGGCTTTTCCTTAAAAGCCCTCTCCCAAACTGGACACGAGACAATGGACACCAGCAGGCACAGCTCCCAGTGACTAGGATATTGTCCCATATCCAAAAGCCTGGTGGGAGGAGCAGACATTAGGTCTGAATTCATCCTGGCAGGGAGATTTGGCTGAGAGAGGAGGAAAAGAAGGTCAGAGGCAGCTCCAAGGAAACGGCTTTGGTTTAAAATGTTTCATTAGAGTTTTCATGCTGGAAATATAAAGTACAGGAATACAATTGCTTGACGGAGGAACCACATTTAGTAACAGTCCTGTATACATTCAATAATCAATACAGAAGGAGACAAAATATATCCCTGGCAATGTCAGCAAAATTATGGGTCCCTCTTGTAAATGTGACTTTTGTTTTTCCAAAATAGCTTACATAATCTGGAGATACTTGTTTATCAGTATTGATAAAAGATGTTCTTTTTTCAGCAGACCATTGGTCTCTGCCATAGCCATGCAGCCTTTGCAGGGCAGACTAGCTTCATCTAAGTAGTGTATCAGTGTCAGTCCAGCGGGGAACACTATTGGGATGCTCACGCCACATTGTTCCCTTCCCCTCTGTGTCTGTCTTTGGCTCTTCTTGTTGTAACTCGGTAAGATAGTCACGGTCACCCTTTTCCAAAGGGTTAGTCTTCTTCCTGCTGATTCGATAAGCTCCTTTTTTGAAGATAGTTCTCACCTGCCACTTGAGCTTTGCTGCCTCAGGATGTTTTACCTCCTCATGCAGGCAGGGTTGAGAGCTTGGACTGGCGCACATACCTGCGAGATCTAGCCAATGCAGGGTTATGGCAAATGTCGCCAGTATGGAGGTAGGAAATGGGATGCCAGTATGTCTCATCTGCTTTCTTCTTCTGGGACATAGCTTGACCAAAGAACTGAGCAGTTGAAATGTCACAGAGGAGTATGTGGTGTGGGTGGATTTTTTTTTTTATGGGAAGCCAGGATTAGTTTACATTTGCCTTCTTTTCTGTTTTAAGTTACAGGTGAAAAACTTGGAGGGGTTTTGTCATTACATCACAGTGGCAGTTTTAAATTTAGTCTGACTTAGAAAGAGGTGTTTCCCAACAGACTGTCAAAACAAAAGCACACATACAGTGCCCTGCAATGGTCATTCCTGACCAGACCCTGAAACAGCTGAAATACAGATTGTCAATCTTTCACGCTGCCAACCCCTGTAGCATGTTTGTACCCAGGTTCTTTTGTCAGCACTTCAAATAATTTTTATGTTCTTCACTGACTGTGCTGGGCAGCATGTTGTCAGGGCCCTGGGTGCACCAGCTGACTCTGCAATCTCTTCCCCCTGTCCTACAGGTTTGGCTGCCTGTATTCAAGGTCTGCCCTGAGATGGTGGAGTGTAACCTGGGATCAGAGTGCTGTGAAAAGAGCTGTGTGCCAAAGAACTGAGAGAAGCCTGCTGGGGCCTCCCCGCTGCCCTTGTCCTCGGTCCTCATCTGTGTAGGCTGTAGGGGTGTCTGTTCCTGGTTGTGGACCTTGCTGATCCTGACCCTGATTTGATGACTTGACTTTCTGGCTTGGAATTCAGACCTGGCTCATCCCTGCGGGCTTGTCTGAGAGTCATTGGCCTCCTGGCTAAATGTGGTTACTGTCACCAGACCTGCTCTGCTCTTCTTGCTTGGGCACTGTGCCCCTTTATGCTGAGGCCCTGTCCCTGCCTGCCTTGCTGTCAGCCCGGCTCACCTTTGCTCATCGTGCTCCCCAAGCTCCTCCACAGCTTCTGCATTGACCATAGCCGCCTAGACACAGCATCTCCATCTGTTTGAGAAATCGGAGAGTAAATGGGCAGTGATATGAGAGACATTGTGGGATCATGCTGGTTTATTGCTACGACAAATAAGAAAGTGTGGCATTAGCTTTGCCTCCCTTCATTTCCCACTTCCTGAAAGGACAAACTGAAAATCGGGTCTCTTGGCAAGAGCACAGGTGGCGAAGAAAACAGCCGGCAGGAGGAGCTCTCTAGACATTTCACTGGGATCATTTTCGGACAGTCATAGCTGCGTGTTTCAAGGGCATCACTTTACATCTACTTTCTTGGGACTTCCTTGTAGACAAACTAGCAGCAGCAGAAGACAGAGGCAACCTTGTGGCATTGCAGCTGAGCAGCTCCAGTGATTTTTTTCTTTTTTTTCTTTTTGAGACTTCTAAGGTTCCTTCTCCTACCATAGTGTCTTTCTCTGTCACTGTTTCAGAAACTTAGTGTTCCCGAAGATGTTAGGGATTCTTTTTGGTCCCTGGAAGGGGCCAAGTGTTTTATCTTCCAAGAAAGCTAGTGTAATATTTTTATGGACAGCATCGTAACCACAAAGTAAAGAATTCTAAAGCAATGCTTGTCTTTGCATGGAAAGATATCCTCCTGAATTCCTCGTAACCTCCGAGGGGACCTGTAAGCAAAGAAGCTCTGAAATGTATCAGTACCACTCTGAATATTGGCTTGACAAAGTTATTAAAATAGTTCTGCCTCCTTGCATACAGTCCATCTTTTTCTTCTGTAAGAAGCAGGTACGGAGGACAGTAGTCATTCTTTTGCACAGCACTGTGTTCTCATTAGTTAGGTGTATCACCCTGCTTCTTAATGCCAGTCCTGCAGCCCCGTTGCGTGGGCCTCTGCACTACCTTTAAAAAAAGAATTAAGATTTTTTTTTTTATGTGATGAATTCTCTACTTTGGCCCTCATTTAGTTATCTAAGTGGGAGCTAGGTGCCTTCTGGTCTTGAGTGTTGCTGTAATAATTATTTTGATTCTGAATGTGCCAGAAACTATTCTAATGCATATCAGTGTAAATTAAGTCAATAGAGATTCTTCACATTTATCCTGGTGTTCAAGAGAATGGAATTCATGCACTTCAATTTACAGCTTATTAAGTGATCAGAATTAATGAACTTGCAACAATCTTTTCTGTTCTTGTTTACACATTTTCTTTCTATTCACTCATAATGTACATGATTTAGAAGAAGCAGAGAGTTGAAAAGGCAATGTGTGGGTCAGATATGTCCCATGGAGCATATCATTGTGCTTCAGGCTTTAATCATATTTGCAAAGCCGCTATGTAGAAATGGCACCTTCTGACTCAGTTGATGCACAGAAACCCAGCCTGATTTTCAGAACCCTCTTTGCATTCTGAAAACTAGAAAAAGATTTGTACTGAGGAACAGGGAAAGTTCTTCAGAGTCACTGGAGTTTGATAGATGCAGACCAATTTCCTCTTTTTTTTTTTTTTTGAGTCATTTTTCAGTGTAGTACCGTATTTCAGTCTGGAGGCTGGCAATAATGCAAACCATCAGATCCACCTTTCCTTTTATTCTGAGATTTGGAAGTCACTTGCGATGTTACCAGGAAAACCGCACGTAAACCCTCTTTTTCCCCACGACCAACTGAGGGTTATCCCACTGGCATTCATTCAAATCAAGTTTGGAATGACAAAAGGTTCCCTTTGATTTTCATAATGTTTAAAGCTAAACTTGTGAGGCTGCATGCTCATCTGGACATCATTTATCTCTGACTTTATGGAACAGGACAACTTCTAAATGCTCCATCGGATCAAGTGGAAAAATTTCCAACACTTCCTATTATTACTGAGAGAGAAGACACCACAAATTTGTGAAAATACTAGGAAATTAAAAAGGGAAAAATAGGGGAGCAGCAGTAATTTAGGTACCCCTGCATTTGTAGATGAAGCAACTGGGTGATAGCACTTGAATACCAATACCTTATCTCTTCTCTGTCTATCATTCTAGAAAAGTTATCATGTGAGCACACTGCTAGATCTGTCACCAGATAAATACAGGGCTTGTATGCAACCTCTGCAGAATGGGAGGAGAATGAAGATCCAAAGTTCAAAGGAAAAAGGATGGGGGATACACAGCAACCCTGATATGAGGGAGCTGAGTGTACCCTGCTACAGCAGTAGTGTAAATGTGCACAGAAACCCTGCTAGTGACATTTAGAGGACCCATTTACTCAGGGAAAGGAGCTAGATGGGACATTGAAATGCTATTGTAGGAGAGAATGAAGGACTGATTCCCAAAGAGGAAAATGTTGGAATCGCAGCAACCCATACACAGCCTGCTTGGGGGCATGCACATGCCCCAGGCATTGGAGGGGGAGCTGAGAGGTTTGGAAAGGTGGTGTATGAGGCATTTGTGCAGGGAGAGAGTGCAGCTTATGGAGTAAATCCCTGTATGTGAGAGCAAAATCTTCAAAGAATGGCTGTAGATAGTGAACTGCCTTCAAGAAATGAGAAATAGAGGGCAGGCCAGCATCTCACACTGAGCAGCTATGCAGACAGAGCTGCTAAGAGTGAGGGGGGCCAAGGCAGCAAATGGGAAAGGTGGTTTCAAAACATGTGGGCTGGTTCTGGCTGATGTATGACTTTCTAAAACCCAGAGAAACTGGTTGGTAGCTCAGGCAGGTTAGAGTGGAGCCCAGGGCTGGACAGAGCTTGGAGCAGAGCCACACGAGCAGCTGACTGTGAACTTGGTCCCTGCAGAGCAGCTGGAACAGCCTGCCTGGCTGTGCTCTCCGTGTTGGTGTGGAGGTGATGCATCTCAGGGGCTACTGGGCAGTCCCTGTGTGTGAAAGTGCCGTGCAGAGGCAGGTAGTCCCTGGAAGTTGATGTATGGCAAGTTCCTAGCTCTTTTTAGCTTTTTTTTTTGCTTATGTACTTGCGTACCAATGTTAAAAGATGAGAAAGACCTTCAGAGGAAAGAGTAGTGAAGCAATACTGGACTCACTCTAAGGATTTGTAAAAACAGGAGGACAGCCCATGGTTGCATTTGAGGAAGGTAGAGCGCATTGGATTTACAGGACTCAGCTTTAACTACAACTGAGTTAAAATTCTGATTGAAAAACAAACGTGCCTTAGCATGAGTTTCAAGTACTGCTCTACTTTCTGAAGCTGTTACCTTTTTTCCTCTTTTCTTCTTGGTGCTGAGTGTTCAAGCCCACAAGGCAGTAACTTAACAACACTGCTAGTATTTCCAAGTTCTGTTTCTTTAAGAAGTTCACAATACCCCAGCAAAGCTCTTTTTGCTGCGCTATCTAATCCAAAGTAGTTTATATCAGATTTATGTTCCGGCAGCTCTGTGATAAACTTGGACTCTACCACATTACAAACACAAAAGATTACTTAAAGTTGTTGTTATTGAATTTGAAGGTTTTGTTTCATGAAGTCCTCCACCCTTGTACCAGGGTTGTGGTCTCCATGGCTCTGCATCTCATACATTTACAAACTTAGACAGCCTGGGATGAAGATGCTTTCACCAGTGACCATTTAATACTTTGGTAGATTTAACCTCTTCTTTGAGTTAAAATTGTGGATGTCTAAAACACAGTAGATGACATAAAGCATTGGAGAATTCAGTGAGGTCTGGTATTTTGGCCAAAGGGTCCTTGAAATGTACATGCTAGGTTTCTCTTCTCTCACATAAGTCCTCTTAAACCTGATGTCTCAATTTATAAGGCTTCTCTGAAACCCTGGATCAACCTTGTGAAATTCCTAGAAAAAGACAATTATGCAGAAAATTATCAGACTCTTGATTCCCCCCAGTGTGAAGCCTTGCAAACTTGAGCCTGAAAACATAAAAGACTCAAACTATGATGTCAGTCACACCCTCAACACAAAGATTATAGGTGTAACTGGAGGAGGAATTCATCACAAAATCTCTCTGATCTGAAATCAAGCAGAACTCTGGAAACAGCTGCCAAATACCCAAGGCCAGAGACCTCTCATCCTGGGGCCGGTTCTTGTATTATCCAGTGCTTTAAAGCTGTTCTATTACCAGTTAACAGAAAGAGGAAAGATTACTGACATCCACTGTAGAAGCTGGAATGTTTTATTTGTTTTTTTTGTTAAAATGAATCTACATTTGGCTGAAGGAATAGTATTTTTTCTTAGTATGACTCCAGGAGAAAAACTTATAACAACACCTTATAACACCAGGTGTACCCTTGGGGTTGCAACTCACAGGGACTACCATCATTAGTAGTACAATGGTCTGTACTGTCTAACTGGCCCTGGGATGAAAGATTAGTTTAATCATTA
This sequence comes from Gorsachius magnificus, assembly GCA_034008185.1. NCBI lineage: Eukaryota > Metazoa > Chordata > Aves > Pelecaniformes > Ardeidae > Gorsachius > Gorsachius magnificus. The sequence goes on from CM067095.1 coordinate 12,358,366, forward strand.
ATGAATTCATCTTTAAAATTACCTGTCTCGAAAAGTTTATATATTACCTGGGTGGCACCATGCAGCCTGGTCTATGTATTGCTTCTGTACTTATGGCCATCACCATCTATTTTGTGTGTTCATTGTCTGATTCTGCTGACATTCATGACTCTCTAGCTCCATGGGACTCTGGTGTGGAGGGTCACTGCATTGCTCCAAGACCTGTTGAAGTCTGGGCATCCAAAGGCAGCAGCTGAACAGGGACAGGCAGAGGATACAGTGAACTTCTCAGCTGGCTTCTTGTTTCCAGCCCCATACTCTGTACTGTTGTGTTCTGCTGTAAGAATCCTTCAATTCTTCCCTTTGGGTCTTTAATGCTAGCAGATGGAAATCCAGCTCAACTTTCAAAAACTCTGAATAATTTATTAAGAACAAAATTGTTGGGTCTGAGAGCTGGTTCCTTCTCTCACTCTTTCTCCTTTTCTCTCTGCAAACTGCCTTTCAGAGGCAAAGTTTCTAATTACAGGTCAGGGAGGCAGGTTTAATCACACAGCAGAGCCCTTGATGCAGCATTAGAGAGTGTTATTTATACACCTGAATTAATAGGGATGCAGTATTTCAGTTGAGAAGAATAAGGTGGTTTTCAATTTCACTCTTTTTATGTGAAACAAACCACATCAGATTCACTGGGCTTTTTGACCTAAATTATTAGGAATCTGGGTAACTAACAAAAAACTGCTGTGCAGAGCTAGAGCAAAAAGAAGCAAGAATAGATAGAGAACTGCTCACATAGCAGGGGAACAACAGAAGCTGGATGTATTGGAAAGAGCTGGGAGGGGGTAGAATGAGGAAGCCATTGGGAAAACTGAACAGGGTAAAAATACACATACGCAACTGTCTGTCCCAAGGAAGACTTGTAGAGAGTGGTAGCATCTACAGAAACTGAAGGGCAGCCTGCAGTGTGTTGGCATGCACCCAGATGCCTCAAAATATTGTTGTTCTTTTAAGGCCAAGAATAGGAGAGGTGGAGATGAAACCTGAAGCGGGTGAGGAGTCCCTTGTACTCCATGCTGCAGGGAATGGGATCCCTGCACCATCAGCACTTACAGTCACCGTCAGCTTTCACTGGAGGTATTGGTTCTGTAGCACTGAAAAGAAGTGGGGAGTCATGGATGGGATTGTTCCTGCAGTGTACGAGCTCCAACGTGACTTATTTACAGCAGCGCAGAGATTAATTTTCTTTGCTATTTTGGATATGAAACTCCCGGTCCCTGTGGACTTTCATCTACTTTTATCTCTGTCTCTAACTTGTGTAGTTTGGCTTCGTGTTCAGTTTTTGCTTGACTGCTTGGAAAGTCTGAAAATTTCTAGAAGCTTTCTGGACTTTTTTCACGGTTAAAAAATGGGAGAGCTGTGCCTATGCATCTGACTCTCTTAAATTATGGAATACACTGAGTTGACAGAGATCCTTTTGCTTGGAGTCATTGTTTGGGCTCTGCAACAGGTTTGTGTATCTCCTACCAGGTAGATGTGTTGGGCCACGTGATGGGAAAGGCCCCCCAACGTTAGGCTATTCCTTCTAGCAGCAGTTCTCCTGGTTGTGGTTCATGGATAAGACACCTCTCCCAGTGTGCCTGTGTACCTGGCAAAGCTATGAAACTCACTGTGACCTGCCAAACCAACATATCTGCCACGTGAAAATCCCAAAGCAAGAGAGAGAGGGATGTTATGCTTCAAAATAGCTAAAATGCAGGTTCTCTGGGTATGGAACAAAGCATAGCAGCCAGAATACTGGGTCTTACGCTCAGTATGTGAGACTTGGCATAACCTTGAGCTCCTAGAAGCTGTATTTTTCTGTGAGTGGTAGATTTCTAGAAGCTGTACTCAGTAGTTGCTAAGCTAAGAGACAGAAGAATGAAATGCAGTCAGTACCTATATGATATATTACTTAAGTAAAAAAAGGTTATCTACTTTTGTAAATTTACTTTCAATCCCAAGATAATTTTTTGTTTAGATTACCTATACTGTGAACTTTGTTCTCATGTATGTCTGCAAATCATTACCACAGTGCTGGAGCGGTATGTGCAGGGAATAGAAACTGATTCACCAGGTACAGTGTGTCACAGTGCTCTGGCTATTGGATCTACCAGGCTGGGTCTCCAGCAGTGCATCAGGATCCAAAACTGGATTGTGAGCTGGATGGAAACTCAGTTGCAGAAGAGAGGTCACAAGCCTGAGAAAGCAAGCAGAAGAGAAGTCTTCAGCAGAGAAGGATGGAATATACTGCTCCCCAGGACCCAGCCCAGCTAGGCTTCCTAGGCTTTGCACTGCCAACAGGAGGGTTTCTACCAGGCTGCGAGGGAGAAGGATGCAAGGTCTGTGTGCACTCTCCTTCTGACATCCCTGTTATTACTGTCGCATGCAGATGGCTGACACCCGCCGTGACAGAGGCAACCAAGGGTTTGGTGGTGTGCTGTACTCGATAACTTGTCGGGTACGTGATAGTCAGGCTGCCCTTCCTGTGGGAGGAGATTTAGAGAGCACTGTTGCTTTTTGGTATGTATGTGTTTTTTTCCTCCAAAAATAGCTATCTGTAGAAGTGGGAGGATTTCAAGAGATGGGAGAGGATTAGCAGTGATGACATGGATGGTCATATTTCAGGGCAAACACCTGTAAATCAGTCTAAGCCTGTAAGTAACAACCTATTAAACTGAGTTCACCTCAGCGGCAGTTGCCCTGTGTCTGTTCAGGAAGGCTGGAGCCAGCTACCCAGCCCTCAGAGTATAGCTGGTGCTACAAGCTCAGCCTTTTCCCATCTTCTGTACCAGTGCAAATGGAGCAACTATGGATGTTTACAGCTGACAAGACAAAACACATTAAAGAGGTGATGACATCTCTTTAATACTACTTCTGCATTTCTAGTTCTGTCTGATCCCATTTCTGGCCCTACTTGGAGCTCTGAAATGCTTTTCCTTCTTGTTTTGTTTTTAGGGGCTTTTTAGTAGAGAAATTATTTTTAACACAACAGGTCAGATTAAGTCTTTCAATGCTGCTCCTTCCATTCAGCAGAAGAGCTGCTAGCAGGGATGTGTTGCCTGGTTTTCTAGAGGTGAAGCATACAGCTGTTCTAGCATCCTGTGCCCTTTCCAACCTGCAGGCATGCAGTGAGAAATCAGGATATGAACTTGAATCCTCTGTTATTGCCACCAGCTTCTCCTCTTTCAAAAAGGACTCTGCCATGTGGAATTGAACTGCTGCAAACTCCTGTTTAATGAACTTTGCATAACAGAGGGTTTGGAAAACATTTCCCATAGATAGATGGCTTAACCACAAAGTATTAATGATTTTTAAGTTACTTTGTGAACAAACACTCTGTACCTGTGACCTGGCAGTGAAAATGTTATATGGTCATAGAGCTGAATCCAGTTCTCCCATCAGCTTCCAGAGTGATTTCTGACATTGCAGTATTTTTGTGCCTGTGTTCCACTCTTCCATTATCCTGTGTTTCTAGAAAAATATCATCAACCTCACCAAGGCTCTGAATAGATATGAGATATTTGGCTAGTTCTTGTGTGCAACTGAGATTGCGTAAGGAAAGCATCCTTATATTTTCTGATATTTAATTTTTCCTGTTAACTACTCTTCCTTTTATATAACTTACATATATATACTTACTCTTATATAACTTACTTTATATAACTTAACTTATAATTTATGGTGAATATTGCTGTGAAAGAAGATCCAGTATTTTCAAATATTAGGTTTTAATAGTAGTGTGTAAGTTTTCTTCCTTTTTAAAGGAAGCTAGCAAAGTTTCATCATTCTTATTAGCTTGTCACCACTAAATTAGAGTGTAGGTTTATATAACATTTTCTTTGTTACAGGGGTTGGTAGTAGATACTTCAGAGAAAGTATCTAGTGTAAGAAGATGTACAATAGAGTCACTTGGTTTTTTACCTGTAACAGGACTTTTGTTCTGTAGGTGAGACAGAGTGAATATCCAGCAGGAACTGAGGTCCCAGCTCTGCCCTCAACATGTGAGCTGGTCCCATAGGGTCTAATAAACCACCGATTCCACTAGGACTACTTCCTTCAAGCTAAGCATGTGGTCTGCTAACATATGGTCTAAGCGGTCATCTAACTGCAGATCCAAGATCTGTTAAATCCATTAAATTGTCTCCTATTTAACATAGCTGGCTGTTCCAATTAATGATATAAATGCCTCTTTCTGTCATGTGACTACTACTACGAGGTGCCTAACTGGGCAATATCTGTCATTGTTCAGAGCACAACAGTGCCTTTAGGTCTGCTGGAGAGTTGCAGGCTGTGTTTAGTATCTGTGTGATACGGGGCGCACAGTGCAGCTCTGCAGGCACACTTCTGGTGCTCATCTGCCCCCTCTCTCCCTTCTGCTTGTTTTCTTGGAGAAACAAGCCTGGCTCACCTGATCAGGGCAGTTGAGAACTTCACCAAATTACGGAGCTGTTTTATTTTCCTAGATGTTCTCATGATCCTGCAGACATTGCAGGTGATCTCTCTGCCTTTGCTTCAGGCTGGCTGCTGTTCCTGACCACTCTGCCAGGTAAACATGGTGAGCATCGAAGTCCAGAACAGGGTGTCATGAACGATGAAGACCTGTTGTTTTCTTCTGTCACTTTGTATTCACAAATAGCAAGTTGTATTGTAAAGACTGAGAAATACGCCTAAGTAGGTCCAGAGAGAGATAGGCAATGCAGATCTCTTTGCACATCTTCACACTGGTGCTGTCGCTGCCCTGCCTTTGAGTGTGGGGATTCCAAGTGATGCTGATGCTGGATTTTCCAGAAGGGACTGGGAATAAAGAAATGGGACAGGTTCGACATGGTGAGTGCATTTCTACTGTTTCCCTATGAGCTCAGTAAGATAACTCCTGCAGATGTAAAAGGTTAAGTGTCACCACTTCTTCAGGTCAGTTACATACACTGTTCTCCCAAGAAAGGAAAAATTTGGCATTCAAAACAATTTGCATCCAAAGAAATCAAAGTGAATGTCATCACCCCTTGTTTATGGATGCAGAAATTAAGATTTCAGCAAGGATTTATGCAAGTGAGAGAAAAATAGGAGTCAAATCTTGTATAAGGATGCTTTTGTAAATACATGTCCTGTGTTTTCACTAATAAGTGTTCAGAGTTCCTTCTGGCTTTGGAATTTGGGAATTATTGGGAACAATCGGTGTGCCTCTGAGATGCTGCATTTATCACGTCAGGATTGTGCTGACAGTCACTTCCCTTGCTGAAACACATCACCCTGGTTTCATTCCAGGAACCTTGGGAGTTAATTTCTCAAGAAACTTTTGTTAATTGCAATGTAAGCAATTTTGGGGGAGGGGAAGAATCAGCTGTATCAGAAAGAAGACTCAGTTCTGCATGTACAGAACAATAAAGATCTAGCTGTGGCAAAAGCCTGTTCCCAAATTTTCTCAAGTGCCTTTGGGAAACACCACACCTCTGTGGGAAGCACAGTTGGCCTGGGTGAGTTGCTGGCATACAGCTGTCAGATAAAAAATGCAGTCTGCCATTGCCTGAGTAAAGAACATTTCATTTGCTAGTAGGCATAAAGAGTTGCCAGTGTCATTGAAATTTTGTAGCTCTGAATAGTTGCTGTAAATTTCATCTGGGCAATATCCCCAATTGTGTTAGATATAATTACATTCAAAGTTCTTTTTAATCATTTATTTGGAACATGTCCCAAGATTCAGCAGTTTTGGATTGGGACAGAAATTGAATTATTTATTATCAATTAGAGGTTGTCAGAGCCTTTGACACCACGTCGAGCTGGCATTGTTTGGTATCTGTATTAATGATCGTATAGATAAAAGCATGAAATTATTGGTTAGGAAGCTTTTATTCCAGGCTGAGAAGGCTAGTTTGCATACTTGGCTGGATGCTTCCCTACACTCACTGTCATTATGGCTCTGTTTAATCAAGTCAATGTTGCCTGTGGAATCGCTTGCCCATAAATTGATGAATTGAGTGTAAGAATAATTCTCCCTAGATGGAACCCAGTTGTGACTTCCCTTGCCATCCCAGCCCAGCACATTTAGACTCTTCTGCTTTGGCTGTGGTCTGCTACAGACCCTGGAACAATCTTTGTCACATCTGTTCTTTTCTTAGGAGAGCAATTTATTGATGGCTATTGGTGCTATGGTAATGCTGAATGCTGAGCTTTTGTTCCCCCAGGTGAGGGGATGGAGATGATAACCTCACAGGTGTTCTTGAGCTCTCTTCACAGCCCTCTTCTGCATCCTTCTCTCATCAGTGTGGGTCTTAAAAATAATTTTTCTTACTGCCTTCTGGCACTTTGCAAGAAACCTCAGCTTAAGAGGAAGGTCACGTAACAGAAGACTGCAAAGGGTAATCCTAGATACATTGCTGCAGAAAGGGAAACTGTCAAGAAATCAGAGAAAAGGAGCACAGAGAAGATGCCACTTGTCTCCTTGAGTGGCAAAGGAGTGGCTGAGGAGACAGGATGCTCATGCGACATTAACTCATCCCTGTCTTCTGGTATTGGCTGTTGCCAGGCTTAGTACAGCCTTAGTGGGAGAAAGAGGGGAAAAAAAACCCTTCTGAGGACACGCACAATTTTTTGTAGCAAATATGTATATTCTCTGCCTGTGCTCTGAGCTGCTGGAAGCAATGTGCATTAGCCCAGTACAGAGACTGATCCAGCGTGTTACAAGATATGATTTGAACAAGGTTATAAGAAGTTACATGCAGGATCCAGGGAGAGAGCAGGAACTTTTCATATGATAGACATAATAATTCATGTTAGAACTCCCTCACCAGTTCTACTCCCCATTGGAGTCAGTTTCCCTCATATCAATCTTCTGTGAATTCCAGTATCGTTTCTTGAAATGTATATAAATTTCTCTGTGGGATTACTGATCTGTTAGGGTTTTTCTTCTGAATTTTTTTTTCTGCTTCACACACACTTATCAAAAGCAGGGTTGTCCTGCTGTCACACAGAAATTATCACATACACCACTTTTTCAATTATTTCATTACAGCAAAGGAAACTGAAACTAGAGAAAGACAGGTTCTCATTTTACTGAGAAATGTTGAGATTTCAAAACCTTTTCCATTCCAAAATGAATCATGCTTTAAATCAAACTTTCTTACAAAATGAAACTCTGAAATTACTGTTCTGTTTTGATCAGAGCAGTTCCTCCGATTTCAATGTCTTTAAACTGAAAAAAGTTATTTTATATAGCTTTATGTAACTTTTTATATAATTGCATTTTTTTGCTTTGAAAAGCTTTTCTCAACAGTGTCAATACACTGAAAATGCCAAAATAGGCCTTTTTGACATTATTGAAATACCTTATTTGTTGAACAGAAAAATCACCATGTTTTTCAAAACAGTTGGGTTTCAACAAATATATTTTTCCATTAGCATTCCTCCACACACATTCACTCATTATCTAGACAAATATTTTAATACTACGTAACTCTCATTCTTTTCAAATTGGTGCCTGTATGGTAAGAAGTACCTCTTCCAGTGAGCTCATTTGGAAAAGCTGAAGCTGCATGTATCCAACCTCTCAGGCTCAGTACTGACTTCCACAAAGGAAAGTATGCAACTGGAATTCCTGGAACAGGCCTCTCCTGAAGTATGTGTTTTGTATCAAAGACGCTATTTCTCAAGGAAAAAAACAAACAAAACTAAACCCAAGCCAACCCAAGCCCAGTCCGTAACAACAAATCAAGAAAAATAAAACCACTTTTGTTATAAATCAGCTTTTGTCTTGACTTGCAGGAGATGCAACGGCCCCTTCATCCGCTCAAATCCTTCTACTTAGGGGGAAAAAAAAAAAAGTGGAAATGGAGAATGTGGCATGTCGAGCTGCAGCACTAACGTGCCTCAAACCCTGCGAGCAACTTTTCTTTCCCAGTCTGGTAGTGATAGTTTCTGATTCCCAACCTCTCTCTTCAGAAGCTGACAAGCAGCAGTAACTCTCAACTGAGGCAGACTTGGGAAATGACTAATTAAACAGTGATTGCAGGATTGCTTCCTGACCTGGGTATCAGACCACAAGGGTGAAGCTTCATAAAGATAGAGTGAATGCAGGAAGCAGTCCTGCATATTTCCACAATAGGGGCATTATGGAGACATGCCCTGGAGGCTGCTTGAGACCTCGCTGAATGGATCCTGATACCATCGGGGAATGGAGTACCTGCTAGTTCAAAGCAAGCCTGAAAGCAGGTTTTAATCCCTTCTGACAATTGTTGAGAGGAAATGGCCTTTCCTCTGACCTTATCGTTGTAAACAACAACTAGTCATCAGGTTTGTCCTGCTAAGGGAATAGTCAAGGTCTATGCAAGGATTTTACTTTAGGTTTTTTTTTTTTCTTCTCTGATTACAATGGTTTAATTCTCTAGACCTGAAATGCATTCTCACCCTTTAACATACTGGCTTCAGGTACATTCTTTGTTAATTATTGAGTCCTGATTCAGATTAGCTTCTCAGAGCTGTGGGCAGACATCCTGTGGCCAGTTTCGGTGCTCAGCCCTGTGGTTGTTTTCATGATGGGTGTTGCGAGATGATTTTTGTATCACTGGTATCCCCAGACAAGCTGACAAACTCTTCTAGCATGACAGAGAATCACTAAGAGCTATAATGGCCAACAGGCAGGATGGAGGACTTGCTGCTGGGCACCATTTAGTGTGGCAGTTTTAAGATGACAGAAGGATGCATACACTTCTGGAATTGCAGCAGTGGGTGGATTTAACTCTCTGGATTCATATGGCTTTTAGTGCTAAGACAGTACGGATGACTGAGGAAATGAGACAGTAGCTTTTGCTGCTCCTGGAGTTAGAGCCAACTGTCTGCAACCAGCAGGACAGAGTGACGATGCAGAAGAGGGCTGACCAGCTGTACTGGCAGAATTTCAGGGTGGTGAAATCCACTTTCCCCCAGAGCTGTGCAGGACTCTGCCACTGACAGGCCACCGGTATTGGGAAGCGCATTGCTGTGGCCACCTGTAAGCTTCCCCTTCCCAGTTGCTGCTCATCAGGTGCTAAGCGGTATAACAGAGATCAGCTGTCACAGCCTTTCTAAAAGGGAATTTGCAGAGCTATTAGGAGGGCACTTCTGTGCCTGGTCATAGGCCTTGGCAGGGTATAGGAGGTTACTGATGGCTTTGTATGAATGGCTTTTTAATTTCTTATGGAGGTTATGGGTAGTACTCACATGTCTGCTCTTTGGTTCCCACACATTAAGTCAGATGGCAAGCCAGAAGATATTTCTCCCTTGTACTGCACAGTCCAGCTGATCACTGCAACATGAAGGATGGGCTGTAGAAGTCAGTGTGCCCGAGCTCTCTGGAAGTCACAGCTTTTTCACTGGAGCAAAGGAACATCTTCCCTATGTAAAGGCAATGAATTGTAATTTTTTCTTGTTATCCTGGTTGACCCAGCTTAACTTCTGCTTTTCTAGCTTGTAGGGATTCTTACTACATGCTTTGACAAGAGAAGTGTGGTGTGTTTTCGTTAGGCTGCAGTTCACTATATATAGGTCCATATATCTAGTGAAAAACCTGTAAGGGTCTGCAAATGAGAAAAGGTTAAAAGCCAGTTTCCCTGGTTTTGTGGGAATGTCTGTGGCAGGCTAAGGGGAGACTGGTGGATTTTTATAGAAAGGGTGGCTTGTTTTTTTGCAGTTATGTACCTGTGATAAGTCTGGGCTGTGTTTTGTGTAACGTATTTGTGAGCAAAGGGAAAAGCCTGAACACTGGGGGGGAACAACCTCTGAACACCACATACATCCTCTGCCAAGTGGATGGTCAAGGTCAGGGTCTCAAGTGGCAAAGCAAACGGGGTTGGATCTTTGTGCTTTGTCTCTGGCACCCGCGTGTGCTGTGGCCACGAACAGACTGTACCCGAAGGGATGGGTTTCTGTGATTTTCATTAGGGATCTATGGTGGAAGAGGCTGTTATGATAAGTATTTGCAGTCTTTCCTGTAACCATGTGAAGTTGCTTTGCTTGATCCATACTAAAATTACTTGGGATCGCTTTGCTTGTAGTCTTGTTCAGAAAACAGCTATACAAGGCTGTGGCCCACGTGTGCCAGTGGGACTGAGACATGAGTAAGTGGGAAGGATCTTGAGAAGCTCTGATGTGATGTGCCTGAAAGGATTTCCTTTCCTCCTGTCCTGGGGGTTGACCCTTGTGGCAGGGTCACGTAATTAAGCTGCTGGGAGATCTGGTCAGTGGTTACAGTGTGCACTGTATACCTTGCAGGACACCAGCAGGTCGGGGGAGGCAGTACCCACCATCCCAGTTGCCTTGCATGTGCTGTCTGCATCATCTCCATACCATCTGCATCAGGGTGGCATTGTCAGAAGACTGAAAAGAAGGATATTAGAGGAAGTATTCCCCTTTCTGTTGGGATTAATGCCCTGGTTCCTGAAAAAAATGCTCTCTTTCCACACTACCCCTTCTCCCCTCTAAGATTTATTTGTTTATATATTTGCAGGTGGTAGCTCTTTGCCTTGTTGTGGTATTTACCTGTGTTAAGGAGAATCATAAAAAGCTCAAGCACTTATTGATTCAGTAGTGGGAGCCATTTCAACAGTGATAAAATGCTGCTTCTCCCTCAGTTATGAAATACCTATCGCATTTTCTCTTCCCACCCTGAGGTTCCCTTTAAGGCTTTTTGAATTATTTCCTCCACTTTAGAGAGCTGTAACAAAGGACGGGTGGCTGGATCACTGTGCCAGCTTTACCTGAGTAAAAGGGGCCACAGAGAGGCTGAAAGGGTGCCTGTCAGCAGGCTACTAATTGTGTGTGTCCATCAGCAGGTTGTCCTTCTACCAAAGAATGTTATCTTGAGATGAATCCATAGGCAGCACAGAAGGGTCTTGTTGAGAGAGGCAGACCAGGGAGCTATGGAGTGCTGCTACTTATCAGGACGGTGTCTTCATAGCAGGTGCAAGAGTGAAAGAAGAGCACTAGCTGTGTGAGAACTGCTTTGCCTTGTAGCGATCATGTTAAAAGGGAGTACGCTTTGCTTTCCTTTCTCATAAGGGACCCCTTGGGTTGCAATTTGCGCTGCTCTGCAACGTTTCTGGAAATCTCCAGTAACTGGTTAGCATTCTGTGGTGCTTGTTTGGCGCTTTTCCTGCTTGTTTTGTCCCATGCATGTTACGCTGTGACACTTCAAATGCACTGTTTGTAAAGAGCAATCTTTTTGTTTTGGAGCTTAGCGAATACCGTAATGCACTTCTTGGCAGTTTTTGTCCTGTGTGAGTGCTGCTTTTCCTGCTTGTTTTGCCCCATTCGGTTTGACACATCTGGTGCTTGGCAGTTTTTGTACCTGAGAATTCCCCCCACTCCCCCCCCCCCCCCCCCCCCCCCTTAGGAGCAGCTCACTTTGCTGCTCTACACAATCTGAGCTCTGGAAGCATCTAAATATTCTTGTACAGTTCAAATGTTCCCTGTGGCCTGTCTTGGAAGCTTCTCTCTGAGGCCAGGGAAAAGGGCAGTTACTTAAAAATACTCACACGTGGTTAGATTTTTTTTTCTGATCTACTGAGAAATAATCACAATCACTTCCAGATTGTTTCTTTGAGTCAAAGAAAGTGTCGCCAGAGCTCACAAGGTCTCATTCTCAATATGGTATATATCGTAATTAGGATGTATATTGCCATCAGCACCCTGAGACCCCAGGAGAACATGAGCTGAGGATTTTGCTTGTCTGCCCTTACTGAATGCGTGTGAGAGTCTCATGAATATTTTTGAAGCAGGTCAAATACTTGCCATTGCAATTCTATAGAGGGTTTAAAAGGGAAGGAGTGCTGGAATAATTTTGAAGCAGTAGGTAATGCCTGTGGAGTGAGTTTTCACTGTGAAGTTGGGGAGGGGAGGTTCTTGATCTTCATTCAGCTGCAGGCTGGCACTTAGCTCATGTCTGGGGGCAGAGGAAGAGCCAGGTAGGACTGTGGGATGGCAGTGATATACTCGAAATGGAAATAGAGACGCTTCCCAAAAGCAAGTTTGCTGATTATATGGCAGCAAACAACTTGGTGTTAAGGAGACCTGGGGTAGGGTAGAATCCTATTCATTAGTATTTTATTATTAATTATTATTTAGAGGCACTTACATTGTTAAATGAACACCTCACAAGCATCATTACCCAGCAAAATGTCACATGTGACACTGTTGAGATGTGGGGGAAACAGCGAAACTGAGACAGCGTGTCACCCCCTTGATGCCTCCAGAGCGAAGTAGAGGAAACCCCCACGTTGCTGGAATTCAGTGTTCATGCAAAATGGCTTGTGGGATCCTTTTTAACTTGACCGGGCAACAGGGTTGTGCCTGAAGTGCCTGAACACTCAAAGGAGAGGGCTGGGTGGAGATGCAGGGTGTGAAGTGCTAGTCTGATGGGGTGACATCAGAGCTGGTAAGACTACACGTCCTTATCACTGCAGAGCCTCACTGCCAAAATGTCTGGTCCAATATTAGCACCACTGATTGACTGAGAAATGGGACTACTCAGGAGCCAAGAGGTTTATCCCAGGGTTCAGCAGCAATCCTGGGAATAGAAACAGGTATTGGCAGAAGAACTTGCTGTGTGCCTGGAGAGCCTGCCAGTGAGTAAACCTGCACCTCTAAACATCTGGCCATAGCCATAGAGAAGCCTGTATTTAGCCATTTGTGTCTTTGGCTGTTGGAAGTGGGCAGGAATTTTCCTGTGCTGTTAAGCCAGCGCTACATCCATGATTAGGACCAAGTCTCGTTCTGTTTCCTTGAGCTCACGCTGCCATTCACTGACTCATGTTGCTGGAGCTCCCTTTCATAGTTTGGTCACATCCTGAACCTAACTGTGAGCAAAAGACTGGCAAGGTCCCAAATGTTGCCACCTTCATAACTTAAGTTCTCCCCTCCAAAGGACAGTCAGGATCACTATTCCTCTTCCTGCACACACGGTGCCCAGAGGGCTGGAACTGAGCTGCAGCCCCAGCCACTTGGGGATGGAGTTGATTGTAGCAGGGGAAGTCTGCATTTTGGTGGAGGTGTGGAAGAGGCAGGTGTCCTGTCTCCTATTCCTCAGCAGCCAGGTCCTTCTGTTCTTCAGGGTACACATACGTCCAGGTAGACTTTTATTTTTTTTAATGAAGAGATAGAATAATCTCTGTTCTGGCCTCAATGCAGGAAAGCTTGGCCTCAATGCAGGAAAGCTTACCCTCAAACCTTCTCTCCTGTTGGTTTGCTTGGTGTTGCCTTAGAGCCGGGAAGGACCTTTCCTGTAAACTCTTGCACTGAGGCGGCCTGTTGCTGTGAACTCTTGCATAGTAATGAGAGGAAACAAGTTTGGGCTCCCACCACTGGTTACACAACACGGCTGGATTTAGCTGCCATTTGTGACCGTGCAACCCAGCACCAGCAAGCTGGTGCCCCTGTCCAGAAACCCCTCCTTCACCTCCATCCCCCCTCCAGGGCAGCCGCTTTGCAGACTGCAGGAGGTTCTGTCCCCCAGTCGGCTCCCAGGTAAATCCTGTCTGGGACCTATTGAGGGAACTTGTAGCCCCTCAGCAGAAATGGTCCAAGTTTCCAAGGCAACTCTCCTCTAACCCTATTTTGAACGCTGCCTTGTTCCCATAGAAAGTTGCCCGTTAGTCTCGTCAGCAGCTGCTGCAGGGAGCACGCCGCCTCCAGAGAAGTTGTCCTTCGCTGGGCTCTTTATTCCCGTAATGAGCAGCCGGGGGGGTGCGGGTGGCATGTGCTGCTCGGCCCTGCCGGCGCTTGGGCAGGGCACTGCGTCCAGCTCGGGAGCTGCTTTTGAGCAAGCGAGGGGGTGGTTGTGCCTTTCTACCTTCCCAGGGAGAAAGGGGTGCTTGGGGCTCCCAGGAGGTGCATGGAGCGGGAGGCTCGGGCACAGATGGGGCTGCTCTTAGGGTTTTTTTGGCGAGCGGGAAGGTGACAAGTGAAGAAAAAGGACATGGCGTTTTATTTAATTAGAAAAACCAAACTCCCTAAAACTAGCCTCCGAAGGGCCTCCGTTGTCATCAGCTGCACAAAGAGCTGTGACAAATGAAAGGAACTGAGCAGAGAAAAGGCTGCTTTCTCTTTGTGTCTCTTTCCCAGCTTCTGTTTGCTTTGCTGTCTCCCTTGCTCCCATTGATCAGGCATGTGGAAACATTCCTCCTCCTGCGCTCCCATTGTGGCAGCCTGGTTGCCAGGCTGCCATTGGCTTGAATAACTTCACTAAGCCAGGCCTCTCCAAAACCATGCCATCCGGCGCGCTGGATGTGGGGCCAGACGCTGCCCTCCCATCCTCCTCCTCTCCCTCCCCCTCCCCAGCAGCACAGGGGCATAGTGAAAAAATGCGCCAAAGAACAAGGGAGGTAATGCGGAGCCCCAGCTGGCCCAACGCGGGGGAGAGGCGTGAGCTCGCCCTAAGAAAATAGGGGCAGTAAGGAGGGGACAATGGCCAGCCTGGGTCGCTGCCTTAAAAAGAAGGTGGGTGGCTGGTGGCGGCAGCCGTGAAGGCTGCTAGCCCAAAGTTTCTGAGCAGAGAGGGGACAAAAAGGCACATTTCCAGGGGATACAAGCTAGTAATGTGCAGTGAGGTAAATCCCAGCCTTGTTCCCTGTGGAGGGGAGAGGCGGCGAGGCAGGAGGCAGCCGGCTGTGACTGGGAGCGATTTGTAGCCAGTTCTTGCTTCGGCAAACAGGGCACCTTGGGCCAAGCTTGCTGCTGCCTCTGACTTGTGCAGTGCCTCTTGTTTCGGTGGCTCTTCCCTGGCTGGTGCTGGAGGCAATGCCGGTGCAGGTGACAGCTCTGGTGCGGAGTGTGGCTGCACTCCTGAGGAGAGTGCAGGGGCAGGCTGGGGTGCTGTGTCCCCAGGACTTGCACCTGGGATTAACTTGGGGTAGCCCTGGTGCTGAAGACACTGGACTTGAGCATGAGATGGCAGCCCAGGGACCTAGGGGACTCGTGCTGTTGCTGCAGAGGGGCTGGCACCCGACCGAACCTGCCTGCACTCCGCTGCCTACAGCCGTTATTATGCCGGATACGAATCTGGCCTATTGTTCTTAATGCTATTTTTCATCGGTGAAATAGCAGTAAGCAATCTGTGCTTTCAGACATGCTTATTGACTCAGCAGGGCCGGGGCTGGATCCTCAGCTGGTGTAAAGCGGCGCTGGCCCATCAGCTCGCAGTGTCACCCGTGACCCCCATTTAGTCTTCGCCCTGCTGGCAGCTGTGGCCCGGCGCTCTGGATCAGAGGAGCTGTATGACCACAGGCTGGGGCTGAGCACAGGATCCCCTCCCGGTGCCCCCAGGTCTGTCCGCAGGGGTGGCCACTGCATCCCGGGAGGTGGAGGAGATGTCCTAGGGCAGCTGGAGCTGAGCGAGGCTGGGTTTGCTCTTCAGAGGGGTCCTGGGTTTGTACTGGGTTTGTACTGGTTTGAAGGGCAGGGACTGCTGAGCTCAGGTGATTAACATAACAATCCTGGGGCTCTGCCTTCATCCTGCGGCTAAAGCCTGGTTTGCTCAATCCAATTTCCAGCCTCTGCCCTTTCTTTAGCAGGCTAATTACACCAGCAGGACAGTGGAAATGACCTTCTTAAAGCCACAGTGCCCCTCGTCTACTTACCTGTCAAAACACAGGAGATGGAGCACTGATATCATTCAGAGAAATAACATGTTTAGGTACAAGGGGCAAACATCCTGAAGGAGCAGAGCACTCCCCTGAAGTTCACAGTGGTAATTTGTGTTGTTTATTAGTAGCAATGTGCATTTGTAAAGATCTTTCCAAGCAAGGCCCACTGGCTAGTGGGGCCATGGAGGCATGGGCTCATGAAAGTTTAAGGAACAGTTAAGTGTGCAATTGTTACACCAGTAAATGTGCAAAGTATTACCATCTCGCAGAGGAACCTGTGAGGGTGCTGGGCTGGAAAGCTTCTGCAGCACTGGCTTCTCTCATTAGTCATCCTAGCCTCATTCTGTCTCTGTAATGCGTAGTGCCCGGCTCTAGTGCAGCTCTGTCCTCCTCCTGCACGAACTTGGATGTGGCCTTTGGGTCCAGAGAAGCTGTCAGTGCTCTGGTGTCCGGTCCTGCAGCAACTACAGCCCTGGTGTGGGCTGGGGCAGGAGCCTGCATGCGGAGCTTGCCAGGGGACTGCAGCTTCAGATGAGGAAGCATGGGAAGCTGTAAGCCATCTTGCTGCCAGGGAAGGCACAGGAAACCCTTGGGCTACACACAGGATGCTGATGTGGCCATCAACAGAGCAAAGGATGGGTGCTCCCAAAGTCTTTGCAAGGGCTTGTCCACTGGAGCAGAATAGGTGACTTCCAAAGAGGGTAAAGCATGTTTCTTTACTAGAGACCAGCTTTGTAAAGACCTGTGTGGTAGGTGGTCTTCATATTGTAAACTCTTGGAACTATGTCAGCAGCCACATAAATCTGCCCCTTCACAGAGGATAACAGAAAGTAAAAGCTCGTGCCTGACCAGTAGCTTGGCACTGGTATCTGTTGTGGTCCTGTTGAAAATGGCAGTGATACTTTGTTAAGGCTGAATTTTGCTTAGGATTGGTTTTGTTTGTGTGATATTAGTACTTGCAAAGAAAGAGGCAGTCTCCTGGTTACAGGAGGACCTGTGAGGTGAAGCCAGTCTAATTGGCGGAGCAGCCGTAGCCAAACTTCTTCTGGAGCTGGAAGGATGGTTATGCTATCTCTCCTGCTTGGAAAGGAGGAAATATTGTGGGCATCTTGAGATTTAATGTAACGAAACAGGCCGGGAATAAAATTAACTGGATAGCTGATACAGATGTGTCAGTCACACTTTGCCCCAAAGCCACTGCTGATTGCTGAGATACCTGTTCCATCAGGCATTGAGAAGAGGTAGGAAAACAATTTTCAATTCATGGCAGTCTTAAAGAGACCTGCTGCACACAGCAAATTTGATGCTGTGATAACTGACACTGTTTGTGACAGACAAATCTGTGGCTTGTGTAGTGAAGCAGTTCAGAAGTGCCTGCTGTCGCATACCAAAAGGCTGTGGAAATGGCACTTGCTAGGAAAAATGTTGCAAGAGGATCCCAACTACCAAAGGCATCTACAGAAAGCCATAGGAGATCAGCCAGATTTTTGAGCATGATGGGAGGTTTTTTTAATCATTTTTCTTTCCAAAGGCACAAATGGCATTTGGTCTGATCCTATTGGAAGCTACAAAATAAGGAACTGTGAGAAACAAGGTGGTATCAGGAAAACCAATACTCCTGCACTGAAATATAAACTGAACATATCTGAAAGAGAAGGAAACAATTACAGGAAAGGCTGTTACTAGAAAACTGCTGGGAGGAGGGAAAATGCATCCAGGGCAACAAGTCTAGGATAAATATAGGGAACAATCTGGGAGGCATGACCTTGCCCATCCTTACCACGACTGCTTTTTCCTACATTTTGTTACTGGGAAGTTAGTCACAGGAGTTGCTCAGTCTTGAACACTGGATGCAGGGCTGTAGGAAACAGTGCCATTGCCTAGTCCTCTGCAGAGCGACATGGCTTTCTGACGAGGCAGATGATGTTTAGAACTATGCACAATAGGATGGGCTTGCAAATATTACCATTGATGAAGATCAGCTGGTTGCTTCAAGTGAGTCAGATACCATTTGAAATTATGCATGTGGATTAATTAGAATGCATAAGATAGAAAATTAAATAAATCTGTCTGTAAAGTGTATGCTACCTGTAATGCAGGTGCACTGTAAGAGGCAAACTGAAGCACACAAGAAACATTACTTGGAAGGGAAAAAAAATGTATCTCTAATATGCTTTGTGGGGCTTTTTGTTTATTTTTTCCAACATGAGCCTTCCAGGGGGGACTCCCTTGTTGGAGAAAAGCCCTGCTGCTCCTGTAGGACAGGGCTGTTGTGGGTTGTCACTGGTCAAGCGGTGACAATAGGCAGCTTGGCAGAGTCAGTGTAGACTTTGCAGTATAAAAAATCAAGGCAAGTAGTGTTAGCTCTTCTCCATGTGTGGTTAAATGCTTTCTGTGTAGCTGGTGCCAGGCACTGTCGCGGCTTACTGCTCACGAATGCCTTTGCCAGGTGGAGACCACGTCTGCTTTTAGTTGGAGTTAAGGACCAAGTGAGACTGCAGTCTCTGTGTCACTTCTAAATGATACTTAGGCTCATATTTCAGGGAGGGGGGTTGGAAAACTGGATCCTATGACACTTTCAATGGGTGAATTCACTGATCTCTTTTTTTGTTCTGTGCCCTGAAAAACATGAATAACCCACGTGTATGTGAGAGCTACCCTGTACCACAGCTGTGTCAGGGGAGGATCTTGTGTTTCCTTCAGATTTCACACCACAGTATGTGACTTGGATCAGACAGTCTTTTAGAGTGAAGCCACCATGGGAATGCTGTTTTCAGCATCCCACACTGTCCTCAAACAGAAGTCAGAGACCTCCCATTTGAGTCTGTATAGTAATCGGTTGCAGTGCCCTTGTTTTGGGGGAGATTAGTGCCATGGTGTCTACGAGCGGAGGTTGTGCAGTCTAATTTTGTAATGAAGAATTATAGTAAAACAGTAGGCAGTGCTTCCTGCAAAGAATATCTGCTGTGTATGGCTTTATACAGGATAAACTGTCTGGCTTAAATATAGAAGCAATGTTCTTCTGTCAGGAACTCTTAAAAGAAAATGCGTTCGAGTTGGTGTTTGCTGGCAGCATGTTTGTTATGTCATTCACTTGCATATCTAAATTCCAAGTGTGATAGGTAAAACAACATTAATTCATTCTCCTGTGATGTACTGGACGGATGGAAATCATTACACGTTTGTGAGATGTGTGCGCCCCATCACTGTGTAGCAGTTGTCTGTCAGGGTCTGGGACCCAGGGTCCCTTCCTGTAAGCTGGGCAGCGTGCTGTACCTCCTGCAATGCCAACTGTGAAATCTCCTTAGTTCCCGATTACTCCCTTTCACTCACAAGGACCTTGATTCAGCTATGTCTGCAGCAGGCTCTTAGTAAAAAAACTTCTGTCTGAAACGTGCTGCGTCTGGCAAAACAAGCAGCAGCTCTTGCGAGGTCCTTCCAAGCAGGTTTCTCTCACTGCTGTCGTTCCCTATGCACATGCACCCTGTGCCCATCCCAGGATTTGCTTCCTTCCTTGTGGTGATCAACTCTGTCATTTTGGAGCACAGGCTCACAGAGCCAAGCTAGAGGATTTCCAAGGGAAGTTTTAAGTGTTCAATAAAAGAAGGAATGTGGGGAGAAAAGAAAGCTCCGACTCAAATGGCATAATTCTCTTTCCCTCATCTCTTTGAGGTTCTCCTGCCTTCCCTGCCTGTGTGTGACCTCCCTCCTCTTCCAACCAGCCTCTTTATTTTTTCAGTCTTCCTCCTGCCCCTCACCCTCCTTGTTCATTGATCTCCCTTTAGGCTTTATTAGTGACTCCCCCTCCCACCCTTTCTCTCCCTCAGTTTTTCTGATTCTCTAACATAAGACAATTGAATGAGGCCAGACTCCTAAGCCGAAGCTGGGGGTGAGAGGGAAGAGGCGTTAAGATTTAATGATATTGCCTCTTTAAGGAATCCCTAATTCCTAACACCCATCTCCTCCCCCACCTGAGAACCAATTAAAACTCAATGAATTCAAGTGGAGGCTTTTGTGCATCACATGTGCTTGACTAACAAAGCCTTCTCCATGCTGGAATAAAAGCTTCTATTCAGCAGCCAGTTTGTTCTAATTCAAATCACTTCCACTCCAGCATCCTCTCCTTCCTTGCTGCTCCTGAGTTCCCAGGCCCGGCTGCGCCCGTGCAGCCCTGCCCAGAGCTCCGTGCTCCACCTCGCAGAGCCCTACCTCGGTGGCGATGGAGCAGAGGACAGGAGATGACCTCCGTATGGTTAACTGGGCAGTCCACGGTGATTATGGCCCTGTCCCCAGGAGCCTTGGGAACTGCCTCTAAAGGGGCTCTGCTGTGCCCTTGGGAAACAGCTCGTCTGTGCAGAGTCCTCCGTGTGTAGACAGAAGATTACCTTGTCTATGGGCAGAGCTCAGCCTTCCTTGAAACCAGTGAAAACCCTTCCTCCTTCCCTCTTCACTGTAGGGGTTATGCAGATGTGGTGATACCTGAAGTAGCAGGGGAGTCCAAAAGCACACAAAGTCTAAGCGAGTCAGAGTAGTTTGTACTTTCATCTGCCTCAGGGTATAAATTGCATTACCTGGGAACCTGAGGGTAGCTTCTGTCCTCTACCATGCCTTGAAAATAAAAAAAAAAGGGTTTGAATAAGGTCATCTGGGGATAGAATATATTTCATGCTATTCAACTTCCAAAATTTAAAACCTCGCTTGAAAGCTTTGCAGCTGCAGATCTGGGTTTTGGGTGACTTTATGTAGGGAGGCAATTCTCTGTCCAGATGTCAGTCAGGTAATCTTCCTGGTGTAAAACAGGCTCTGCTCAGAGTTTCTGCCTGTCCTTTACTGATCAGCGCTACCTGAGCTGTATGCATGGCATTAACTGGGTTATCTTTTCTCTGTTCCCGCAGCCTCCTCTTTGTAGAGACACTTTTGGATTTTTTTTTCTCTTGTGAGAAATCTCTGGTAGAAGCAGGTTGAGTGCTCTGCTCTGATGGCAATGAGGTTTTTACTCCCTCTAATCTCTCCTGGGTGCGAGCTCCAGCTCTGTGGGCCAGCTGCCAAGGAAGCTATCTGCTCTGCTCCAGAGCCCTGTTCTGGTACATGGCAGTTGCATCGCTCCTGAAACACGTGGCTTTCTCGGGCAGTCATGAAGGAGGTACCCAGCTCTTGGGTAGCTGGGACCTATCCCGCAAAGAGCTCTGGTAATTAAGATGAGCTCTTGGAATCTGGTTTGATATTTGCCAAGGCAGCAATGGTGAGAGGAGAGATTTGGGTTTACGTGTACTTAGGGACCTGTGGTGTTTGGCAATGGGGGTATTGCATTTTGAACTTATCTGAAAGTCTGTAGGACTGGTAATTCTTTCTACCACACTGCCTGTCAAGCATGGCAGGGTACAAGTGTTAACTAACGCACATCAGGGTGAGTTGCAGTCCTCTAACCAACTTGTATGAAAGAAAGATTTGAACATCCCTTAGCGGTCCTGTTTCTTACTATAGCTGTGGTCTCTTGCATCTGATCACCAACCCTGACTGTGGCCAGCATTTAGAGCTGAAGCTGTTTTAGTGTTCCCAAAGAACATGTTTGGGTCTATACTGGTCTGTCTCATTCATGTGTTCATAGATTTGGACATGGAACCCTCCTGTGCTGTCAAAAGACTTTTGCTGTTTAGTAAACTGGCACAAATTCTTCATCCAGCTTTTTTCCTGTAAGTGCAAATTGGCCTCTCTTCACAGTGGTGTGCAGAGCTGGAAAAAAAATTGTGCTCTGGATAGGTTTTTCTTTTCTTTAGCAAATCCAGTCCTGTGTCTACATAAATGCAAAAGAGCAGGGACTCTGAAAATATGCAAGATGCACTGGGCTCGCAGAGTAACCCGCAAACTGCAAAGAACGGGTCTTTAAGTGACAAGTTAATTTTGGGTAATGCTATGTGGTACCGTGACAGCATGATCTCTGTCCATGAATATGGTGAGGGGGAAGAAGATCAGATCAAAATCTGTTGGTTTGAAAAAATACTTCATTCCCTGTGAGTTAGAGAGCGCTGATTATTTGGAGGAAGTTAAAAAGTATAAAAGTATTTCCCTTTACAGCTTTTGGGTTATTTTCTGCAGCGTGTTCTCTCTGAAGATCTCAAAGATTTTTTTTTTTTTTTTGAGTTAGGGAAGAAAAATCTCAGTTTTGAAGTAGAAAAATGGAATTTCTTGTCCCAAATCACCTGGCCAATCTGTGAGAAGAGGTAGGAGCAGTACCAAAAACTTGTGAGCGTTACTGGAGAGCTCAGTCCTCTTTCCTATGCTTTCTGTGAAATGCAGCAACTGCGGGATAAACTCTAAGGTGGGGGGTGACAACGCTGTTGCGCCTGCTTGGGGACTGGCACGGCTTAGCTGGTCCCTAGGTATTTTTGTAGTAAACACACGTAATTGAAGGGAGCAGAAGATCTGAGCTCAGGCGCTTGTGTGGCTCGGTGGGCAGAGCAGCCCCTTCCTTCGTGATGCAGCTGAGCTCTCCTTGTGTTGAACACTGACCTTCGTCTCTGGGGCTCTGCACTTCATTCCTGTTTCTCGTTAGTGAAATGAGTTTGGTGGTCTCAGACTTGCTAGTAAATGGTTTCTACTTCAAAACAAAGTGCAGTTAGTTTGGCAGGAGAGTCCCAGGTCTGACCTAAAACTAAATTACAGCTGACCCTGAGACAGTGAGGCCCCTCCAGGTCAGGGACAAGGGCATTGTCAGGACACTGGGAGCTTGCACTGTAATTAGCAGCAAAGGTATCAAATACCTCCATTTCCAGCATTCCTATCCTTAAAGCAACACAAGCATAAAATCCAAAAATTTCTCCTACTGCAGCCTCACTAAAAATTAAAAAAAAAAAGGAAGTAAGGTTGAAAAAACTGACATTGATTTGCTTTTTTTCTGTTCTGCAGTAAATACCTCCCCATCTTAAACTGTCTCCCACAATCCCTTGTTTCCCCAGCATCTGGGAATGAATTTACCAGACGCTGCATTGCTTTCAAGGCTCCAGAATGACCAACGAACTTGAGCACATTTTGTCTGCCTAGCAGGAGTCTGTAAGAGGAGCTTTCCAACTTCAAAAACTTGCTTGGCTCCAGAGCTGCTCTCCCAGCAAACGTCTCTTCTATCCACAGGTTTCTTCAAACACCAGAGATGCTTTATTTTAGGTTCACCCTCCAAAATGTGATTTGTTTTAAACACATTTTATGTCACAGGAACATGATAAATTTTGAGATGGGAAAATACTTGTACTAGCTTTCTTGGTGTCTAGCAGAGTGCCAGTAAACAGAGGACATGTGCTATTGCACCTAAAAACATAGGGAAAGGTATAGATTATCTGAGTGTTATGCTGTTGACCTAGTCACCTATGCCACTACGTATAAAGAAACACAGATCTTGGGTGTGCACCTTGAGATACCACGTGCTTGTTTTGCAGAAAATGCTGTGTGCCCAGAGCTTCCCCGGGCCTTATTTGGAAAGAGGAACATTTACTGCACCTCCAGCTTTTTGACTCAAATGCTCAAAATCGATGGGAAGTTTTGGAAGATGCCTCACTGTTTCCACCCGTCACAAGTGGGCAGTTTCCAAACCCCAAGGGGGCCTGTGAAGCAGCAAACTTGGTGATCCCCAGAGGGGAAATGCTGGAGCAGGGCAGGACATACTAAACAGGGCTTCCAAAAACACCCGTATAATCAGATTACAAGTCCACTGAGTCAGGATGTCACAAGCCTGAGTATGATCCCGCTATGTCCAGTGTAACTCATGAGATTCCTCTCTTCTGCTGTCTCCAGAGCCACACTGGTCATTCCTGCAAATAGAAGAGCAGAATCTGCTCGGTGATCGATCAGGAATGTGGCAGGTAGATGGAACTAAAATCTTAGAAATGTTTAATTAGATTAAATTTTTGTAGGAGCCTTAAGTGTGGGGTTTTTTTAATCTTAATATTCCCCAGTTTGATACATGTATCTGAGAGAGACTTTGAGTTGCAGAGGTTACTGTTTCATCCCTACTTTTAGTAAGGGAGTGTTTCCGATATATGTTGTGCACCTCTGCCCTGAGAGGTTTCCTGCTGCTCCTCTGCATTCCCCCACTTTTGTCAGGGTATCTCCACGTTCCTTGCATCCCAGCTTTGCGCTGAAGAATGTCTTGGACAGCTACTTTGGAGGGAGCTGGTCCTTTGCTGTTGTGGCTTGGCCACCAGCCAGCTGGGAGCTCTGAGGAATACAGCTTGTGAATCACTTCTTGCTCCTGGGGGGAAAAGGGTCAGTGACTCATTTACTTCAGCTCGTGGAACTGCCAGGGCATGAGGTAGATTGGAAAGTTCTGCCTGGGACCAAAAAAAAAAAAAAAGTATAAGGACCCAATGTAGCAAAATCAGCCTTGAGGGAAATCCAGAGCAGGCAAAGGCGTGAAAAGATAAATGCTTAAAGGCTGTGAAAAGTGAGCAAAAGATACAAGGGCAAGAATGGACAAGTAGCAGCAGGAGCAAAG
Source organism: Gorsachius magnificus (assembly GCA_034008185.1). Taxonomy (NCBI): domain Eukaryota; kingdom Metazoa; phylum Chordata; class Aves; order Pelecaniformes; family Ardeidae; genus Gorsachius; species Gorsachius magnificus. The sequence goes on from CM067095.1 coordinate 12,382,474, forward strand.
TATTTCCCTCTAGACTATGAGCAGTGCCGAATCAGAGCCTGTCTTCAGTGGGAGGTTAGCTCACTGGGTCTGTGGGCAGGCAGGGGGAATTGCTGTGTCTTGGGACGAAAGAATGGATTTTGAGCCTTTTCCAGTTCCAAACTCAACATATTTAAAAGGTGGTGTAGGTTGCTGCAGCTGGAATCTTTAGTAACAGCTGCCTCACTTCACATTCCCTAGCCTGGAAGGATTGGGAGCCTGTACGCCTGAGCAAAGATGCTGCGCGCTGGGGCGGGGGAAACCCTCCCTCTCTGGAGGATACCACTCCTGGCCCCAGAGTGTCTGTTCCAAGTGCACTGCTGTAGAAGACCAGGAGTTCTTTGAAGCACAGCACCCACTGGGCGAGTTTGTGCCTTGCTGTATTCTTCTGCAGCAAACAGAAGAACGGCCAGAGATGACTACAAGTGCACCTGGACCCTTGCAGGCTCTCTTGCCTCCATTCCCTCTTCAGCAGGGAGGAGGCTCAGGCAGGGGTTACGTGTACAAAGCAGCTAAGCTGCTCCTGCAATCTGAGGATGGGGGCTTTGCCTGGAAAGACACTGGTGTCCGTCTTGATTAGGATGTGATGCCTGATGTCATGTGACAAGTGCAAACAAAATACCTTGGGAAAACCTTGAGGAACCAGGACAGGCTGAGCTGCTTAAGGAGATTTACAGCATGTATTTCTGTCCTGTACGCTTGCCTTGGTCTGAACCTTTCCCATCTCAGGAGTTCCAGCATGCACCCTGGATTCTAAAGACGTTCTTTTCTGTTCATTCCTCCAAATAATCTGTAAACCTTCTCAATTTTGTGCTGTTAAGTTTAACAGTTTTACCCAGTTACTTTACACTACCATAGTACCTGAATGCTATAAAGTTGTCTTCTGAGAAGCGCTGCTGGGATTTGTGGAGCAAAGGTCCCGTCAGCTTAGATTAGAAAGTAAGTCTTGAAGAAATGGAAGAGTTAAAAGCCAGTGTGTTATAGCAGAGCTAAGAAATCGATTATGTCCTGAAAGAAAGGGGATGAAGAAACAGTTTCTGCTTGCTCAGCTCCTGTTGGTGCGTTGAGCCAAAAGTTCTCTGTTTGCTCCTGTAAGTGCCTCTTCCTTCTGGTGCTGCTCTGGGATGGTGCCAGTACCCAGATTTTCTGCCTCCTGCAAGCATCTCAGCGGAAGATCCAGTCCTCCTTCCCCTGAGCCCTGTTCTTCCCTTGCTCCCCTGTTCCCTTGGACTCCGCTATCTTTAAGGCAGATTTTAGAGGTCCTTGACATGGTGCTGACTTCAGCCCCGGATGAATAATTCACACATGCGTCAGACCTGCAGAGGATGTGCAGATCAACTGATAGTGCAGCATCACTGGTCCCTGCCTGAGAAGCTGGTTACTGGAGGCGCAGCAGACTCTGGGGAGTCTGAGGTCACTGCAGGGAGACACTGGAAAAGCTGTGTCTGTTGTGGTGGTGGTGTGTTTGGGGTTTTTTCCTTTTGTGGTTCCCCCCTCCCCTGGGACACAGGATTTTATTTTTAATACAGAACTTTAATAATTTTTGAAAGTGTTAATACAGAAACCTGTTTTCCCTAATATCTCTGGAAGCCATTGCACTGGCTGATGGTCTCAAACCTGACACAGACCTTTTTCTATTGCCCCTATTTACCCAACTGTTGCAGACCTTTTTTCCAGTCCTAGTGGTGTTTCGTGCAGCCCAGCCCCATATTGCACTGTTCTTTGTCCTGGCATGTGCCCATGGACCACAGCCTTTAAATCTGTGTTACTCCTTTCTTGTCTAGCCTCCATCGATGAATTGGAATGCACCCAGAACTCCCCTTTCTAGTAGACAAGCCCTCACTTTTGACTCCAAGCTCTTTCTGTCCTTTCACCTCACAGGATGAAGAAACTGTAGAAACTGAGGATTAAAAACAGTGCCAAGAGGTCACCCCTGCAAAAGGCAGGGTCAACATAGAACCTGATCACCAAACTGATGTTTGCTTAACTTGTTCTTAAAAATCTTCATGGATGGGGATTCTTTGGCCTTCCTGGCCGACCTCTCCCATCACAGTTGCTCAGTTTCTCCTAATATCTAGCCTTTATCTCCTTCTGTGCCAGCTGAGCCAGTTGCCTTATCCTCAATGAGCACAAGGAACAGTTTAATCAAGGTCATCTTTAAAACAGTCTAGCACATCTAGTGGATTCCTGTTGCATCCGTCCTCATCTCTCTTCTCTAACGGCAGGACAATGTGTCCCTCTGTATATCACCCCATGAAAGCTCTGAGCTTCCAGGCAAGGAGGGGAAGAGCAGGAGGCAACACTTGGCTTCCGGGCTGGGGAAGAGCCTCTTAACACCTTTACATGGGTTGATGGAGTGAGGACTGGGGGGAGATTAGGTAGGAGCAAGGATGGAGCAGAAAGCAGTGACTGATGAAAGCCTGTGACAAATGGTAGCTAAGAGGTTAGAGGGAAGGTGGAGCTCTGGGCACCTTCGAGGAGAGAGGTCTCATTTTTCAAACCTGTTGTTGCTTTCTGTCACTTTATATGCAATCTTTGGAGTGTTGTGTTAAGGGAAGAAAAGAAAAGGGGAAGTGAAAATGTTTTCAGCTCCTCTTTGGAGAGGGAAACCCTTTGCAGGCTGCTGCAGAGGTGGCACCTGCACAGGGGCCAGGCTGGTTGGTGCTGGGCACTCTTGGTGCGCAGAGAAGCTCTGGTGTTAGAGCTGAGCAGTCAGTGTTTCCTCCCCCGTTTGCTGGACTGATTTAGATAGGATCAGGGAGACTAGACACCACGTAGTAGTTTTTAGAGCTTGTAGAGAGGGGAAATAGCAGGAAGGGCTCTCTGATTTTTCCCTTAGCCATCATTTCCAGGACAGCGAGTGGAAGCCTGCAATCTCCTACTGTCCTTCAGAGACCTCTCCTTTTTTGCTGTTTTATGCTGAGTCCCTATTCACTACACTACAAATTCTCTTGATGTTTTACTTTTATTTTCCATCCCATGCAGACCTCTTTTCTTTCCTCGCCCCCCCCGTCCCCCCTGAGGCTCCAATCCCTCTTGCTGTCTGTTTTCTGGTAATTGGGTGGTCTCCTTTCTCCTCCCTCCTTCCTTTCTTCCAGTTATCTCAGTTGTCTTTATTTACTCTTCATATTTTCCTGCTCTTTATTTACCCACAGCTATGTTTCTCTTTTCCTGTTTTGCATGCAACCCTGTGCCTATTCTTTTCCACCCTGTTCTTCAATGCTCTGCACCATGTAGCCTGTTTTCCCATTGCAAATCTTGCTCTGTGAGGTCTGTTACATGAAGCAAAGAAATCCTTGGCGCCTTTGCAGCCATTCCTGTCTTCCTGTTGCTGACTCTGTGTCCCCCCCCACACCACCTGAGTGCAGTCTAAATAATTAAATTTCTCTAAATAGCTCCTCTCCCCCTATAAGCCCGGCTCTTGGCCCAAGCCAGTTCCTGCCAGGCAGGAGGTGGCTGAGCAGTGGCTTCCCTTTGAGGCAGACACCCCTGGCTGCCTCGTGCGTAGGCTAGCAGGGAGGTTTTGCCATCAGCCTTTCCAGAGGGTCACCATCCCTTCCAGAGCAGGCACGAGCACCACTGGATGCCGCTGCCAGACTGGCATTGCCCCCAGGCTGCCTACAGAGCTGCCATTAATACCTTCCAGGTTTACATGTTCAGCATCGTTAATGCAAATATTACAAAAAATATTTGAATTCCAGTTCAAGTTTGTTTATCAACTGTCCAAACTAAATGAAAGGCGAAACTTCTCATAGTACCCGACTGCCAAAGCCTCCTGGCTAGAGAGAGGTCTCCAAGACACAATCTCTCCTTAAAGCCTTATATGATGAGGGAGGAAAAGAGGCGGCTGCTGCTCTGCCCCTCCCCTAAACCTCCACTTTTTGGAACCTCCCTCTCGCCATGAATAACTCCAGTGTCTGCCACTGGTGCTGGGCAGAGCTTTGCCAATCATCCTCCTCAGCAGGAAGTGGACATGATTTTGATAGTGTCACTCTACCACACACGAGACGCTGAATAGCAGCAAGAAAACTGAGCAGTTTTGTTAATCTCACTGGTGTTTGGCAACCTCTCAGCAGCAGCCACAGAGGCACTACAGCTGTCTGTCTGCAGCCCCAGGAATACAATGCTGCATTATTTTATATTCAGCAGATCATCTTTCCAATCATAAGGTCTGGAATGTTTTATATATTTACTTCTCCGTGAGGAAAGCTTCCTACTATCACTAATCAACAGATTTTTTCAAGACCTACTGTCTTGTGCATTACAGCAATAAATGAATTGATATTTACAAAGCACTTTGGGGTCCTAAGGTGGAAATGCAAAATATTGCGTGTACATTTTGGAAAGGGCCTCGGAATAAGTTACATGGTATGGTGTCATTCCTAGAAATGCAAGTCCAACCACATCCTCCATCCAAATCTTCCTGAAGACTCACTTTTTCTTTTTTTCCCTCTGATGTTCACAGATGTTAAGTCACATTGATCCTGTTCTCCCTTCTCCAGTATTATTTTGGTGGAGAAAAAGAGAGTAAAATAATAAGCATAATGCAAAAAAAAAAAAGGTACAGTGAAGCATTTTAACAGTGTCCCCCTCAGAGTGCTCTACTTTATCTGTCTCGTAAATTACATGCATTTAAAATTACAGCAGTGCACTGGTAGTAAACCAAGAGATGTTATCCTTTAGCCTGTCCAGCACTGAGCCCTCATTTCTTTCTTTTCTTTCTTGTGTTTAATTAGCATTAGTACTGTGCCTAACTTGGGCAATTATGTAGCATAAAACCTGTGCCAGGTGACTTGAAAATATTCGTCCCCCCTTTGGAGTATTTGCTATCTAAATGGGAGAGAGCATGTGCCAGGAGGCAGTGCAGCAGCGGTCAGTTTGGGCAGTGTGGCAGGCGGCACCGGTGGTTTCTGACAGCCCAGTTATGGTCCATGTTTCTCAGGACGTACAAGGGGAGATGGCTGAGATGCTGCCTCAGCACGGCTGCTTCCACCGGCCGCGCAGCCCTTCCCCATCGCTGCCAGCTGCGGTACCACCTCTGTGTGTCGTTATTTATATTTCTATTCTGCACCAGCCCAGCTGCCTCTCAGGGCACCTCCACCCAAAGTGGTGACTTCAGCCCTGTGGAATGATGAGTGGGTTATTCTGAAGAAGCTCAGCCTCGACTGGTGGCAGCGGGAGCTGGGGCTGCTCCATGGACACAGCTGGGATGCTGCGTAGCTCATTTCACAGAGGTGGCTACCAAATTTCTGGTGTTGAGAATGTTGCTGTGCCTGGGTATGGGGCCAGGAGACAGGATGGTGTCACTGACCCAGCTCAGGAAATGGAGTGGGTGAATGGTGGTTTGGCAGAGCTAACCAGCAGAGGATGAATTTAACTGAAAGTTGCAGCTGCAGGATGAGCCCATGTAATGGAAGATACTATTGCAAGGTATTGTTAAAACAAAGGTGCCCTGGTTCCTCTCCAGGAGGGAGATGAGATGTAGTGGCACATGGAAAAGCAGTCATGAGAGAAGGGGAAGAAAGGTCAGATGAGGATGGCACAGACTGCGCAGCTCTCAGTACCTGGTGCTGGAAGGAATAGAGCTAGAGATGCATGTAGGGAATATTTGGCAGCACAGTGGCATGCACATGCCTGGGACCCTGTGATCCCACTTGCAACGAGGGGCTCACAGCGACTGTCACCAGAGGTTTTGTGTGCTCCTCTGTTCCAGTATGCCACAGATGCAAACAAGCGCCCTTTCTGAGAGTGATGCACGGCGCAGTCAGGAGAGAGGGGCTACGACTCCCGCTTTACAGGTGACAGCCAGCATTTCATCTGTTCCTGGCCGAGCAAATCCAGCCACCCAGGCCAGGTTGCCCAGGCGCAGAGGCTGAGGGCGCACGGACCTGCTCCAGCAGCCGTCAGTACGTGGATGAACTTGTGTGGCAGCGGAGAGAGGCTGGAGCTTGGCAGGAGTCTGTCTGTCAGTCTGAATGAGCGAGGAACTGCGCGGTGACTTGGGGGCCAGGGTGGCCCCCTCCCTGGCGAGCGGAGAGAGCAGGGTGCGCCGGGCCGGGCATACCCGGCGCTGCGGGGGCTCCGCGGCGGGGCCCAGCGCGGGGCGAGCGGCGGCGAGGCCGGGCAGCCTCTGGCCCCCGCAGGCTCCCCGCGGGCTGCGAGGGGGCACGGAGGTACCGGGGCTCCGGGAAGGCGCCTCGGGGGCCGGGGCCCCGGCCCGGGGGGGCCCGGGAGGGCAGCCCCCCCCGGGGCCCTGGCGCGGGCGGGGGGGGCCGCCGGGGGCCGGGGTCCGCCGCGGCGAGCCTGAGCGCACCGGGTCGGGCCTGGCTCCACCGCGGCGGGGCTGAGCTGAGCCGAGCCCGCCGCGCTTTGTCCGCCGCCCCGGGGCAGGTGCGGGCGGCGCGGCCGGGGACAAAGCGGCCGCAGGCTCCCGGGCTGCTCCCGCCGCCGCCGCCGTGCCCGGGGCCGGGCGCGCTCCCCCGGCGCGGTGCGGGCGCGGCTCCCGGTGCTCGGCCCCAGCGCCGCCGGCGGGTTTTATGCGCAGGGCGGCCGGCGGGCCGGCGGGGGTGGGAGGAGCCGGGCAGGTTGTGCCCGCCGGGCCCTCCTCCCTCGCTCCCTCCCCGCCCGGCGGAGAGGGGTCGGGGGAGGGGGCAGCATGGCCTGTCCGTCCGGCCCCTTTTCCAGCGCTCATCTGCCCCGGGAGTGCGGCGCCGCTCCTCGCAGGGAGAAGAGGTCCGAATGGAGACAGACGGCAGCCAGCCTGGCCTCGCCTCCCCGGACTCCCCGCACGACCCCTGGTACCGCCGCGGCGGCCTCCGCCGGCCGCCCCCCCGGCCCCGGCCCCGGCCGCGGCCGCCCCCTCCCCCCGGCCCCGGCCGCCCGGCTCGGGCAGGCGCGGCGGCGGCGGCGGCGGTGGTGCCGCTGCCAACATGGCCGATCCGCGCCCTCCCCTCCCCGCCCGGCCCCGCCGCCGCCGCCGCCACCCCCGCGGGGCGCCGCGGCCCCCCGGCGCGGCCCCGCTCACGGCTCTCTCCTTCCTCCCGCAGCAAAATGTTCATCGGGGGACTGAGCTGGCAGACCACGCAAGGTGAGCGCCGCGGCGGCCCCGCACCTGCCGCCGGGGCCGGGGGTGGCGGGGCCGGGGCCGGGGCCGAGCCCGGCGGGGGCGGCGGGGCCGGGCCGGGCCGGGCCACCCAACGGTGGGCGCTGTGCTTGCAGAGGGCTTGCGGGAGTACTTCAGCCAGTTCGGCGAGGTGAAGGAGTGCCTGGTGATGCGGGACCCGCTGACAAAGAGATCCAGGTGAGAGGCCGGGCCCGCGCCTCCCTTCGCCCCCGCCGCGGCCCGGCCGCCACTTTAACCAACTTTCTCTCTTCTCTCCGCATCCCCTCTCCTGCCCGGGCTGCGGGGCTCAGGGGCTTCGGGTTCGTCACGTTCATGGACCAGGCTGGCGTCGACAAGGTCCTGGCCCAATCCAGACATGAACTGGACTCCAAGACGGTGAGATGACTTCTCTCATCTCAGGGGTGCATTTGCCGGCAGAGCGGCTGTGCTCGGAGCAGCCGTTGATTGTGGTGTTTGATTTCCAGTTAGAGGCCGTAAACTATCGATTCCTGATACGGATTGATCAGCCCCTTCTCCGCCCCTCTCACTGGTGGGTAGCCTGGCTGCCGCCCAAGCACCGGGCTCACCGTCAGCCCGGGGCTGACGTCCCAGCGCGGGTCTGCAGATCCCGGTGATGGTTTTTCTCCTACCCATCGGTCGTAAGGCCCCTCTGAGGAGTGACCGTGGCCCTTTTGGAGCTGGGACACCTGGGCGCATTTGGGGCAAGGATTCGCACTGGGAAACGGATGCGGCTGTGTTTGGGGAGAAGGGAGCCGCCCCTGCCCCCCCATGTGCTGCCGAGCACTGCTCTTTCCCCAGGGGTGCTGTCCTCCACCACCCAGGCCCTGCTTTCCCCAGCCACGGTGGCCCATGCCCTCCCCTCGGCAGAGAGCCTTCTTGCCGCGCGCCCCAGAGACTTGCCCATGGTTTCCCCGGGTAAAGTTTTTGTAACGGTTGTGGAGGTTCAAGACTTTATTGTCTCCAAGCGTGGCCAGCATCCGCCCGTGTGGGCCACCACCGGCCTCTTGGAGCGGCCGCAGCTCCGGCACTCGCTCTGCACAAGCAGGGGCTGATTAGGAGCCCTGGCTGGGCCAGCAGAAAGATTCTGGTGGCTCCCTGGGTCAGTGGTGTGTCGTGCCCGGTCCTGCCTTAAAGGGATGTGCGGCTGGCCCTTCCTTCCTCTGAATTCCTTTTCCTTCCCCGGGGGAAGGTGGGGTGGGTGGGGGGGGGGGGGCGCGGGGGGTGGCACGGTGAGGGGAGATGTTCTGGCTCCGGGCACAGACTGCTGAGAAGTCCAAACGCGCAACTTTATTTCTTCCAGCGCATGGCTCGGGCATCCTAGCCTTTATCTCGGCAGAAGGGAGAGGGCGGGAGAGCAAGACCCCCTTTCTTAGGGTTTACGGCATGAGTTGCAGCGAGATTTATGTCTGTTCCTGTTTAACTGCCTGGATCGCTCCCTTTGATGTGCACAGGTCCTTCCTCCCCACGGGAGCTCCCGGTTAAACCTACCCCAGCCTTCCTGGCCGAGGCTGGGTCCCCAGGACTCCCAGCCCTCCTCCTTTCAGGAGTGATGTAAAGTGAGTTTTGCTCTGGGGGAGGGTTATGGTGAAGTGTTTTGAGGAGGGCCCAGGGCTTGCTTTTTTTTCTCTTTCTTTTTTTTACTAGCCTGTGTAAACACAGCCTCTCCTCAGCTAGTCCCGTCATGAGTCTGCGGGCTGGCATAGACCCCTCTTGGAAAGGCAAGTGATGGATGTCTGTTGTAGCACTAATCCCGAAAGCGTTGCGGGGCTTGGAGTGAGCCGAAACCCGCTGTCTCCATTCTTCTTCCCGAACTGCCGCTGCTGCCTGCGCCAAGCTGCTCTGCAGCCCACCGTGCAGCCCGCGAGGGTGGGGAGGGACGGGCAGGGCAGGGGCGGACGGCGGGTGCTGCGGGAGAACAGAACGGCCTCGTGGCGCAGGGCGCGTGGGGACTGGCCAGCCATTGAAATTCCTGGCTGCATCTGCTCCGCTCGGCCCGCCGGCGCGGTAGAGAGAATGGGGGCAGTTTCGCCAGGGCCCTTCCTTTGTTAGGAACTTTGATCCTCTCCCCTCTTCCTCTTTATTTTTTATTTAGCGCGGTTTTCAGCTGGGTCAGTTGTTTTGGGGTGTTTTGCCTGGTGAGAGGTTGGTCTTGTGGTACCATGTGGAGCCTCCGTATGGCTTTTCCCTGCTGAGCTGAAAGGCTCTGCTGTGAGTCATGGGTTAAATGACACAAACTCATCTGAATCCTAATTTAGGGTTTTATGAAACTTTGCAGGAAGAGGCCTGGTGTCCTGGAAGGACAGCCTTCTCTCAAGGCTCAGTGTCTCCTGGCAAGCAGCACTTGATAGACAGTGTCTGCCCAACTTGTTGCTTCATTGTTTTCTGATTCTTGCTACCCTAACGAGGGCTGTTGGCCCGATTCTCCAGGGAAACCTTGTGCTTTTCAGACTCCTCTTTGTTTGTAAGCTAGATAGCAGCAGCCTACGGGGTTATTTATGGAAATGCTTGATATGAGAATTGGCTTTGCAGTCTCAAGGTGAAAGATCTGCCTGACTTTGTAAAGCTGTGGCTGGCCGCTACCTTGAGCTTCTTCTTTATGTGCTCCGGGAAGAGCTGGCTTGGTGGTGCTGGGTCGCCCTGTCGTTTCTTTGTTGCCGTTACTGAGTTTTTGCTGGGTTTGTCTTTTGTGGCGGAGGGAGCGATCTGTGGCTCTCGGGCAGCGCTAACGGAGCGGAGGTAGCCATGGAGGTGGGATGAATGAACAAACCCAGTTCTGAGGTCTCGCAGGTCCTTCCCTGCCCTCCCCCTGCTTTGGGGCACCAATACCAGCTGGGTTAACGCAGGAGTTACGTGACCTGAGCTATTAAATGGTGCCGTAGGATGCCTGAAGAGTGTTAATGAGGAGCCCGGCCGGCCCGCTTGGTACACCTGCGACATCAGTGGGATTCCTCGTCCCCAAAGCCTTGTGGGGTGAAGTGGGAGCAGTTTGTGCTCAAGTGACTTCCACTCACCGCAGCCTGATCCCGGGGTTTTGTTTCTTGGATACAATCTGAGCAGTTCTGAATGCTCTTACTCTTAGCAGATTTCTATCTAGGTTCATAAAAAGGATCCGTTACGTCAGTGGGTGACACTGAAACACAACTCCTCCAGGGCTATTTGTTTTAACACCAGAAATGAGGGAATAAGGTACCAGTGCTTTTGCTTTAATTAGAAAGACTCCAGCCACCGAGGAGCAGTCCAGTTCGAGTAACTTGAGTCCGGCACTGAACTCGCTCCCCTCCGCGTGTTCCCAGGGCTGCCCCTGCAGTCGGTTGCCCTGGCCTCCCTCTACCTGCAACAATAGCTGGTTGTGCAGAAGAATTTGTGAAATGACTGCCTGCTCCCTCCAGCCAGGAGGACGCGTTATCTCTGCCCAGTTGATCACACTCAGGGTAATGAGAAAATGAGGCCGAGCTTAGCATTGCTGAGTATGAAAGCATCTTCTTGGCAGGAGCTGAATGACACTGGCTGAGAAGTAAAAGACAGTAGATTATTGTTTTTGCTTATTATCTGCCATCAACCTCCTGGTCTCCTGCCGTCCCCTGTCCTCAGAATTCGCCGTGGGTGTCTGCACTAGCCAGGAAGCGGTGGGGGTGTGTGTGTGTGCGCGGGGAGGGGAGGGAGGGTTCAGATGCCCCAGGGAGGCACCAGAGGGTGTGCTGATCTGCCGGTGCTTGGGGAGGGAGGTTTATTTTTGAGTTTATTTGTGCTCTTCACTTTTGCCTGTTTACTTACGTGCTGCGTTTATTTATGTTGGTAGGCTGTGAGTCAGGATGGAGGTGGGGAAGGCAGGGAGAGAAGCTGGTGGAAGGGTGCAGGGAGGCTGAGCTCCGGGGCTGTGTGACAAGTGAAAGGATGCGGGACGGGAGGGCGGCCAGGCTGGAAAGCTGAACAAAGCAGTGAGAGGAGCTGGAGAAACACAGCTTCCTTTTGGGCTGTTTGAGCTGCCCTGCTGATGGGACGGGGCTCCGGGCTGCCCTCCCAGCTGCAGCCTGTCCAAGTGCAGGGATGAGCCAGACCTGCCTTTACCACAGGTCTTTGTAAGCTGATTTGTAGGTCTGGATCATCCCCGATGTGATGTAACTTTACAGGAGTCGCTGTAAAAATAGGCTATAAAGAAAGAGGTGGTGGCTGAGGAGGAGAGGAGGCTTCGTGGGCGTTTGGCTTGCAGCTGCATTAGTGTTGTCCTGGCTTTTGTGGTGGTGTGAGGCCAATGCAGGCACGCGCTCATCCATGCTGAGCCCAGCAGAACGCGCGGCACCTGGATGGCGGCGCGGGGACCGGCAGCTCCGGCCGGCGGCAGGTTTATAGAGAAGCTGAACAGGCACAATGGAGGGCTCAGCCTGCGGAGGGGAGGCATCGCGTCATTGTGTGCAGCGCAGCCTGGGGAGAGGGGCAGCACGCTGCCCTGCGCCCACAGCCTCCGCAGCCTGGGGGGCTTCGGAATCCTCAGTTTAATTTGTGCCATCCTGTCTGCTCTTTTATTTGTTCACCCTGTGTTTTGTGGGATGAAGTGTTTGGCTTTTTGTGTGCTGCCTCTTTTCTGTCCTGTTCCTACCCAGGTGAGCTCTGTACTTGAAGGTAGAGTGAAGGGGGAGAGCAAAAAGGCAAAAGAAAGCATGAGGCCAGTGATGCAGGGCACCCAGGGGCTGGCTGAGCGAGAGGGTGCAGCCCAGTCTGTTAATCCCAGCATGTGATGGGCTCTCAGATGCATCTGGCCAGTGCTCAGCCAGAGATGGACCACTGCATGCTGGGACTTGTAGTCTCCCTGGATTACACCTTAGCGAGAGGGAAAGATGTCTGCAGCCAGCTTTGTTTTATGCACCTCAGGTAGATTATTTGGGTTTTTAGCAAGGTGCCACGTGGGCAGACACAGCCGTGCGCACGGAGGAAACCCTGCATCTGTGAATAGGCATCAAAAGTGTGTTCACCTGTTCCTCCCCACATCTCTTTCAGATTGACCCGAAGGTAGCCTTCCCCCGCCGAGCACAGCCCAAGGTAAGCACTGCGGGCAGCCTTTGCCACTCCAAAGGGTGAAATTCATGGTGGTGAATCTTGTCCCTCTGTGCAGGGTTGCCAGTGCACGCAGCGGAGTTGCTCCCTGGGGTTTGCTCAGGACTCACCTGGAGTGGGAGCTGCTCTGCTACACTGCCAGCGTGACGTGCTGCACTGCAGTACGCTGCTGTCGGGCTCACAGCGCAGCGCTGGGGGCTTGCGTGGCACTGGGGGAACTGGGAGGCCCCTCAGTTATGCTTTAGGATGCACTAGTTAGAGCTGGTGAAGTAAGTGCTGCCCAGGGTGAACTTAAGTCTTTCCAAAGTTGCAGCCAGTGTCTGGAAGTTTTGGGCCTAAGGAGATACAGAACAGCTCCATGCTGCGATGTGATACAGGTAGAAAGAGGGCTGAGTGTATGCACGTGTGTGTGTACGAATAGGTGTATGGCAGAGAGGGGGAGAAGGATTTCATTTTGTGAAATGCCCTTGTGCGCTTCAGCACTTGGAAAAGGTAGAAGGAGTTCGGTGTTGGGCTTTATCTACAAGAGGCTCTGGCATCAAAATACGCTGTTGCAGGAACTTCTTCCAGGCACACACCTAGAAACTTTTAACTGAGGAGCCAGCAGCAGGCTGGAGAGCCTTTAGACTTTGGGTTTCCCTTTAACTTTGCTCTTGGATGGGAGTTTTCAAGTTCAGAGTCTAGACTCCAAGTGCTTTCATGGGAGAAAGAGCTGGGGAGAAGCAGTGTCGAGAAGCAGTGTCAAGAAGCAGAGAGGGAAGAGGAGACTGGTACCAGGAGGGAAGGAAGGGGGATCAGGCACTGAGAACAATTGGTGAGCAGGTATCCCAAGTAACTGGAGCCAGGAAGCACATGGTAGGAATTGGGTTAATTCCATTAAGCAGTTTGGTGACAGAAGGTGCTTTAGTGTTAGAACGGGCTGCTCTCCAAGCCAGGGAATTGCTGCGGATTAGCCCTACGCTCCTTGGGGTAATTAGGACCATGTGTTCCTCTGAGAGCAGGGGTGTAGCCAAGCAGCTAAGGGGAGGATGCAGCTGGAGAGCTGGTTCAAAGGATGTTGGTGTGCCTCAGCCTGGCAGCAATGCCTCCTCTCAGGGTAGTTTTCTTCCTTGTCCCAGTTGCATGACTGACAAGTGGCAGAGGGATCTTCCCTTTGCCTTCTTGTAAAGGCAAAAGAGATTTAACTGGAAGTTGACCGGACTCCATTTAAGTGACTGAGGAATGGGTGTGAAATGAGGCTTACTCCATGCAAGACCGGATGCTTTGCAATTTGCAAGCTAGGAGGGCGAAGCCTGGGGAGCACTGGCAGGCCTCCTGCCCATCTTTCTGCTCTGGGAAGCAGAGCAGGCATCTCTGCAGGAGCCTGGAGGAGGCTGGCTGTGCAAAGTGGCAGGGCTGCAGGAAGAGCTGGAGGGCTGGGGAGGGGATGGTTGTGCCCTGCACCTCTGGAGTGGGGTGAAGGTGCCAAGAGAGTAGCAACAGGTTAGTGATGGGAGAGGCTGGTAAGGTGCTGTCCGAGGAGGAGATGGTGGCTGGGCACTGGCAAGCGCGGTGGGGCAGCGCAAGGGTGAGAGCGTGCCTCGGGGTCTGGCGTGGGACAGACCTGCTGGCCACGTTTGTCCAGGGGGCCTTGAGAAGGTGGAACTCAGCTGCAGCAAAGGGGCAGGCGCATCCCGGCAGCGGAGGGGAGTTAGTGGCCTTTTGAGTCTCATTCTCTGCTGGCTCTGGGTTTACTCGGTGAATTCCTGTCCTTCCCTTTTCCAGATGGTGACCCGAACGAAGAAGATATTTGTGGGTGGTCTGTCCGTGAACACTACTGTGGAGGATGTGAAACAATATTTCGAGCAGTTTGGGAAGGTAAGTCTCTTGAGTGGTGTTGGATCAAAGCTGTTGCTTCTGGGGCAAAAAGGAGTTTTCCGAACTTCTGTGGAGGCGGGATTAGGAGCCTGTGGGTCTTCTGCATGGGGTTAAGTAGTTCGAAGGTCAGTTACAGGCACTGGGTGGCTGTAATGTCTCTGTAGGGGCTACAGCCAGTGATTGATGCCCTGTGTTGATTTGAAACAAAAAGTTTGTGCTTGTTCCTGGAGTCAGTAGGACTAAGGGAAACAGCTTTCCATTTTTTCCTAGTCTAGACGCCTCTTATGGCATTTTGGTCCTGCAGATTTGCAGTTTGCTTAAACACTGGAGGAAGGTTTGTAGATACTCCGAACAGAGCGGCTGCAGCATCAGACCTGTGATTTTGGCCTGTTTCTAACTCTAAGCCTTGTGATTGATAGTTCGGTAATCCTTTATTAAAATAAGCCTTTTGGTCCTGAAACTTCTCCTGCTGAGTCCTGGGCAAGTGGTGATGTTGTTTTTGGATGTTTGAAGAAAATTTGGCACTATGGCTGTGCCTTGTGTTGGGCTGGCTCTTCTGTGCCAGCTGGCAGCTCAGGGAAGGGTGGGCTTCTGTGAACTGAAGTCACTTGTGCCGTGGTCTGTGAAAGCCAGGTGTGCAAACTGCAAGTCGGAACGGTATTGGAGGATAGAAGAGGGGGCTCAGTCTTGGCCCTTTAGTCCCCTGTCAGGAGGTTGTGAGCATCCCCAGGAGCAATCTCAGTAGTATTAGGCTGAAGGATTCCAAGATTTTTAATGGGATTAGGAACTGAAGGGGATCATCATACCCAAATGCTGAATGTGGTCACCTTTGGGGCAAGGCACTGTTATTCGGTGGTGTTGTGCATGGGTTTGCTATTTGGGGCAGGAAGTGTTTGATTCTGTAGCTGTTGGGACTTTCCTGCCTGGCTGGGGGGGCAGAACACAGTTTGCTGGGTGGTAATCTGGCCAGGATGTTGCTGATAGCATCGTGGATATGGGGAAAGTACCACAGGAACTGTGGAGTGTGAGGGATGAAAGCTTTGGTATTAATTTTCTTCTGAAAGATCCTGCAAAAGGGTGATGTTATGTTAAGGCACACTAATCAGTGAAATGAAAGTGAGTTTTGTATCC
Organism: Gorsachius magnificus; assembly: GCA_034008185.1. Classification (NCBI taxonomy): domain Eukaryota; kingdom Metazoa; phylum Chordata; class Aves; order Pelecaniformes; family Ardeidae; genus Gorsachius; species Gorsachius magnificus. The sequence continues at coordinate 12,397,655 of CM067095.1, forward strand.
AGTTTTGCCATGTCGTTGGAACTTTGGGGCGGAAAGTTTGGAATGAGTGTTTGCTCAGTACCTTTGTTCAGCTTCTGAAGTCAAATCTGCATGTCCTGCTATGCTATCATGACTGCAAAGTAGGACTCCTTTGTATTTCTGTTCTAAGTCCTAAGAGAAGGTGGCAATAGCAAGCATGGTCAGATATCCCCATGTTTGCTAGTTGTTAGCTCTGTGTGGTTTTATTTTCTATAAGAAATAAGCAAACTCTATTGTGTCCTGAAGAGCTTTTACATGGTGTCACTGAAGGTGTCACTGCTAAATGTGGAGTTGTCTGTGTGTCTGCGTTGGCTGAAGGTTGTTAGTTTGACTTGCTTGTGCTTCTGTGCTGCTGATGGATGCGTTCAATGGGAAAACAGAATGTCTTGGGCGTAATCCCCTTTTAGCCTTAACTGTACCTCTGTTAGTTTGAAGCAGAAGCATGTCATGTACCACTCTGTTTACAAGCAGTTAGAGTTGCTCTAGTCAGAGAAGTAATTTCCAGTTCTTTTGGGGCGCTATGCTGTTATGTTCCTCTAGTTTAATGGTCATGTGCTGAAAGGTGTCCTGACGTCAGGAGACTGGCAAGAACTGGTTGTGTCAGATTGTTTTCTTGGGACTGAGCAGAAGGGAGAGTTCTGCATAGCTCAGTGCGATTCATTTCTGAAGAACCAGCATCCCAGTCAACATCCGGCACTCAAAATCTTCATGAGGCTGATGCAGCTGGCCTCTTGGCTGTGGGGAGTTTCCATGGGGAGAAGTCAGAGCTGGTCCCATTGGCTTTCTGGTTTTGGGGCAAATTTTCTGACTCATCTGGCCATTGCAGCTGAGGAGAGACTCCTCAGAGCTCTTGCATAACGCATTTCTCCTGGCCTGCAACCATCTTCTAGGCTAAGCCCCAAATAATTCACCGTCGGCTAGGGGAACTGTTTCCTGACAAATTCTCTCCAGTTGGTAGCTCCGTATGGCTGATGCACAGGATCAGTGGGAAAGCGTGTTTCAGAGGAAAGCTGCCGTGGCCATCAGCTCTGGGGTTCTGAGCTCTGAATGCACTGTTCTGTGGTTTCTAGGGCTAAGAAAAGCCTGTTGCCTTCAGTTTCAGATGTGACTCATGGAGAACATGATTTTGGTATGCAGGCTCTTTTGGTGTTTGTTTATGATGCTCTGGGGCCTCCTAGCTTTCAGAGGTCTCCTAGGATCCCTCCTTCAGAGGTACTCTTGGCACCTGACTCTGTGGTCTTCATCTCTCCAATTTATGCCATCTTTAAGTGAGCGGTGGTGAAGCTTTGGTTATGTCATCCTCATCTTGGAAAGCCCTTCTGAAAAAAATCTTTCCTAAGTAATTTTGTTGACTACTTCTTCTGGAATTGAATTAGGACTGTCTGAAAAGGAATTGTCAAGGATGCCCTTCCTTACCCAAGGAAATGGCTTTGTCTGTGTTCCCTCTTCTTCTGAGCAGTCCCACAGTTTTCTAGGACTTGGTGGGAGAAAAATCACTCCTCTTTCCTCCTGCCTGTCCAGAGAGGCATGGGAACGCTTAGATCTAGAGAAGAGAGAGTGGGGAGCACCAAGTCATCCTGTCTCAATTCCTCAAGATCAAGGTACCAGGTTCCCAGGGGTGATTTTTAGTCAGTCTTTGAGAATCCAGTGGCAAGCTCAGTTCAGATCTCAGCTTCATGGAGAGATCATCCTCTGCTTCTGAGGACAAGGGAGTACAGACTGCTGAATGGGTTTGGTGTGAAAGTTATCTTCTAGGTAACACTCAGGCTGCAAGCCTAAGTGTGTCTTAAGATTTGCCACTACTTAAGGCCTTAAATTAGGGTAGATGCTTTTTGAAAAATATATTTTAGTCCAGATGGAAAACATGCACATGCTGTAGGAGTTGGGAGAAGAAGTGCAGTAGAGACGAGGTCAAATTAGATATCATCATGTTCTCTCTGGTCCAAATCTGCAATTCACATGTCTACCAAGGTAGCTAGCGTTGGTGCATCTCAGGTGAGAAACAGCACACCTTGTGTGTTCGTTAGCAGGAAAAAAAATGGAAGTTTGGTTGGGCTGGATATGAAAGGGTTTCCCATTTCATAAAACAAAATTCCCAAGTCTGATTTTTCCATTTTGGTATTTCTGCTTACTCTCCTATTTTTGATTTGTTTTGTTTTCTTTCCTTGCTTCTTTCCAAGATCTTCTCTCAGCTTTGTAAAATGGAAGTGGCAAAAGAAAAATGAAAATGTGTGAGGAGGAAATCCATGACTATTACTTAGGGATAAAGGAAGAAAGGGAAAGGCTGGCACCCCAGTTCTACATATCAAAATACTTGATTTTAACAGGCACAAAAGGTGAAGCTTCAAAGAGGATCCCAAATACACTGTGTGTGTGCTTCAAGGAAGGATCACTTTTTTGTTTTCCTTCCAAAACAGTGAATGAAAAATGTGGGCTGCTGTTTTGCTGAGGAAGAAAATACAAAGGTTTTTTTTTAGTACAGTGAGCAAGACTGAGAAGTGCTCTCAAGCTGGCTATGGTTTGTCAGGTGCAGCTGCTAGGGCTTTGAACATAGTGGGGTCTCTAGGAAACACTTCTGGCTCCAAAAATTGCATCTCTCTGAGATGCAAGCTAAGGCCACAGACATGCTTTCTAAAGGAGATTATTTTTTCAACTGTAGGACAGAAGTCCTGGAAAGAATTACATTCACAGCATGTGTAGCCAAGTGTCTTGGCTTAAGCTGGATGGTGTGGGACATCTTTAGACTGCATGAGGAAGTATTTCAATAGCCTCTCTAGATTCAGGCTACCACCCTCACTGAAACCTGACACAGAAAGAGAGGAGGAAGATATCTTGCGCCTACCACCTCAGGCATAGCTAGTCCTCTGTCTAGTTCAACACGTATGAGGATGCCTCAGAGGAGCTCGAGTCCCAGCTTCCTCCTTCTCTACTTCAACCTGTGGGAACATGTTGTTCTGTATTATTTTTTTGGGGGAAAAGGGCTTGTCCATCAGAGTAATTTCTTGGGTCCATTGGGTTGCTGATCTTGCAAGCAAGGTTATTTGTTTCAAATAATAACTGAAAAACTCAGATCATCTTTCTTTTTCAAGGGCTAGTCTGATGAGGTTTTGTGTAAAGTCAAATAAATTGCAAGATAGGAGGGTCAGAACAAATAAGGTCTTTTTGTCATGGAGCTTATCTACGCTGTAAAGTCTTTGCCCCAGGATGTTGTTGCTAAAATTTGCATAGGCTCCAAAATGATTGGACAAATTCATGGAAGGTCCTTTAAATGCACAGACATCCCTTTGAGTTCAGGATATCCCTGAATCACAAACTGCTGGAAGGTGATGGAGTAGTCTGGGGTCTATTGTAATATCCTTGCCTTGTCTTTTTGTTCTTCCAAAGGTGTCTGTTGTTGGTTGGTATCTTGGGGGGTGCTGGGCAAGGTGGACCTCTGCTCTTACTTGGTGCTGCCAGTCTTTTGTTTGTCGTTAGGAGAGAAGCTGGCCCTTTCAGAAACTAGAAATGCAGAGGTACCGGAAGAAATGGGGGCCTGGACCCAATTCAGGTGTTTGAACTCATCGTTTTCTTGGGTGTGTTTGCATTTCATGAAGCAGAAGTGCAAGAAAAATATTCACAATGACGTCTTTGCATGACTCACTAATCAGTTGTGGCTCCAAGAGTGCTTGAAAAGTGCTTAAAAGCAGTCTGCATCTCTCCCTGGGCCCCCAGGTGATCTGCGTATGTGGATGAGTCGGTCATGAAAGCTCAGCCTCTCTGTGAGGCAGATCATGCCCTGAGAGAGATCTGCTCTCTAAAAATACCCTGGAAGCAAACAAGAAAAAAGATCTGCTGAGGTCTGAGGAAGATTCTGACCTTTAGGCTGCCATCTAATACTCTGTCCAAATTCTGGACTGTTTGCCTCAGACAGGTTCAGAAACCTCACTTGAACGACAACTCCAGTCCTATCCCAACCAAGAGAAAACCACTCTATCTGAGGTGCTGGATTTGATGAGGGCTTGTGTGTCTGTCACAAATGCACATTCATGTACACCTGCCAGAAAAATGGTGTGGCTGACTTGGGTATATGAAATGAGTTTTCCCTGCTGACTAATTGGAGAACCTTTAGATACTGATGGGGAATTTCTTTAAAGGAAGACTTGTTCCTATGCTTATGGTGGGCACAATTTCCCTCACTTTGGATCAGGAGAATGTTAATTAATTAATCCTTAATCTGCCGCTCTCTGGAAATTTCAGGGATCAAAGCTACTTGTCAACCTGCTGTGGGTTTCCAAACTGGATTTTGGATTTTTTTCCAGATCAGAGGGCAATTTATGCAAATTTTCACATGTAACATGGTTGCAATGAACAGATGGGGAGGGGAGGAGAAGGGGAATCTGATCACCTCTCTTGCGGCAGTAGGCAGTTTGGCTTGTGGTAACAATGCCTCTGGAACAAAGGGTTCTCTGTGCTCCGCATCTGGTAGGCAGATAGCCAAAAATGCTGTAGCAGTAATGGTCATTCAGGTCTTCAGTGGTTCATTTGATATTTGCCAGGTGCCTGTGGCGCAGTGCAAAGAGCGGGCAGGAACACCTGGACAGGCTGTCCTGCTCACCTGTGGCACGGAGCAGGCTCTGTCCCTTGCCCGAGGCTCATTCCCAGAGTTTTGAGAATGGCTCTGCAGAGTGGGGTAAGAAGGATCTTTGAGGAGATGTGCGGGCACAGCTCGCCTGCTCCCTGGAGCCAGGCTCTGTGTTGGTGCGTCCTCCTCCCCAGATTTGGCTTGGCCTGTTTTGAGCAGCTGGGAGAACCTTGCAGGGTTGCTGATGCCACGGGATGGCCAAGTCATTTCTAGATCGTTTTGCTTTACATTCCCTGTTTTGAAGCAGACTCGTCAGCTATTATTCTTCTGCCTGGTTTTTCTACGACTATGTTGCCATGGTTCCTCCTAGGACTAGCCAAGCCATCTTTAGTTACTGTTCAGGTAGAAGACACTTGTTTCTGGAAAGCCTTAGCTTGAATATTTACAACTGCCTTCAAGATCTGCCCATGTGGAAGTACATCCAACTTTTCTCATCAAACTTGTGTTGAAAATGTTGTTATTTTTTTAATCCACATGAGGCTGTCATTGGCTTCCTCCTTTGCAGACACCTGTGACTGTCCCAGGAAGATTGAAAAAAAAAAATCAGGCCTTTTGGCCAAGGCCAGGTGGATCATGCTGTGTTCTGTTTTGGTCTGAAATGCCTCATATCTCTGCACCTGAATATTTTGGCTGGGCTGAGGGCTGCTTTGGTGGAGAGTCTCTCTCTGGGACCTATGACTGTCACTTTGCCTTCTTGTCACCACCACACTGCTCTCATCAAAACCAGGTGCTGGTTTGAGAAGGGCCCATCTCCTCTCGGGAAGGTGCTGCTCGCTGCCCTCCTGCAGAAGGTCGTAGCGGTGGCAAATCCGTGGAGGATTAGAAGAGATTCCCCCCCAGGGACAAACCTTTTTTCACTTTCTGAATGTGTTACCTCCACTGAGCCAAAGCCTTTACCTTTCTTCCACTCCCATTTGGTTTTTTTCAAAGCTAGAGAGCCACCAGAGACAGAATTGACAGGAGGTGATGTTGGATATCTTGGGTTTAAAGCTTGGGGGTGTGATACCCCAGAACAGCCAAGTTCCTGCCAGAGAAGTTGTCTCCTGTGGTGCCTTGGGAAGGATGCAGCTAGAGAGCAAGTGTCACTGCTTTTGGGACCCCCTCTTTTTACCTTGACGTTTTTGACCCTTGTGGCTAAACACAGGGAGAGACATCACTCCTCAAAATTAACAAACCTTGAACTTCTAACCTCACATGTTGGATAACTGAAGCCTGGACCAGCAAGTTAAATTGTTCCCTGGGAGAGAGAGCCTTGACCACTAAGCTAAACAGTTTTCTAGTAAAGTGATCTGCTGCTTTGGCTATGTTTAAAGAATTGAAACAAATATTTATTTAAGGGGGGGGGGAGAGAAGGGGGAGAAAGACAATTCACCCAGCAAAAAAGCCTTTGTTAAAGTACAGTTATGACCATAGATTATTTCCACACCCTATTAAAAATGAATTTAGGGGCGTTTCTGAAACTCTTAAGTGCCATTTTCCACCCACTTCTATATCCAGTTCTTGGATAGTTGACCTGTTTCATCCCTACCAACCATCAGGCATTGGCTGGAGATGGCACCTCCATTCCTTTCCCCCTGGAGCGACCCAAATGCCCTGTTCCCAAATACCCCTGTACCCCCATCCTTTGCAACACCACACCCCTGGCGCCGTATCCCCTCGCTCCCTCACAACCCGCCTCAGCCCGGGCCTGCTGCCTCCCTCGGGGGTGGGGGGGGGTGTGTGGAGGCAAGATGGCGCCCTTTTCTCACCAGAAGCAGGGCTGGGACCGGGACAAAGTCGGTGCAGGAGGGGTCTCGTGGTGGGACCTGACTCCTTGAGGCGTGAACCCCTTGTGCCTGAGGGTGGTTTGCCTGTGAGGGCCTGCGGGAGGGCACCCGCCGGGGGCCTCCGGCCCCGGCGGGTGCCCTCCCGCAGGCCCTCACAGGCCGCCATGCGTGTGAGGGCGCCGCCGCTGGCGGGGCCGCCTCAGCGGGGCGGCTTTGTGCGCGGCGCTAATCCGGGCGGCAGCTGCTATTGGCGGCCGCGTTGCCGTGGCGACGGCCCCGCCGGCGGCCGCCTTTGTTGGGGCCCGGCGCGGCCCAGCCGGGAAGGGCCCGGCGCGGCGGCGGGGCGGCGGCGGGCGGGGAATCGGTTCGCCGCCACAATAGCAGCCCACCGGGGGCTGCCACTCATGCCTGGTTGTGGCTGCGGGTCGGTGCGGGCCCGGCTTGCCTCCTGTCTGGGTCCCGGGCCTGCCGGGCTCTGGGACTTCGGTGGGAGCCGGCCATGGTAGCTCCATCCCCTCAGCAGTCAGCGCTTTGTGCAAGGGTCTGCCCGGGGGTTTGGGTGGCGCTGGGCCTCCGGGATCCCGACGAGCTGAGGCAGCCAGTTCCCATGCCCTCCCCTAGCGCCAGGCGAGGTGATGGCAAGAGCTAGGAGGGACCTGGCGTCAGGCCAGACCCCCTGGGCAGGGTGCTGGAAGTAGCTGCTCCCTGTGGATGCAGGTGAGGCTTTCTGCAGTGTGCTCCGGTCTGCAGCCCGTCCTGCTGGCTTCTGTAGGCTCCCGGGTTGCGGGGCCCTGCTTTATGTCACATCACTGGCTACGTTGCTGCCTGAGACCACCCAGCTCATCTCACCCGTTGCCTTGGAAGGAGATGAGAAGATGCTCCTGTATAGGTTGTGTTGTCAATGAAAGCCACCAGTCGTAGCTACACATAGAGTTGGGGCCCTAGAGTTGCGTAGGGTGAGACTATTTCACATATTATGTATATATATGCATAGATATCTATCTTAGATTTAGTTCACGTCAGGAAACAGCTTTCAAATAGAGTATATGTGTTATTGTAAATATGTTTTTGCAAGATGAGTACGTTTTGGGATGCTGTGTAGACACCTGATCTCAAAGCACGAGCAGAAACTTAGGAAAAAGCTCAGACAGAGGAAGGCTGCAGCTCTCCTCTTGGTGTGCCGAATGCAATTTGGGATGACGTGGTTGCACGTCTTCTGGTTCAGAGTGCTTGAGTGCCACGGGAGTGCCTGGGACATTGCCCAGGCCATCGCTGTGAGGTGGTTTTGTGTGTGGATGTGTGCGGAGCTCTGCCACTTGCAGCTGCTACTGCCGTCCAGGCTCTGCGAAGAAGAGGTTGCTGGGGTTGGTCAGACAGAGTAAGGCAGCAGCGGGGCTGTGCTCATCTCCACTGGGTTTTTCTTTCTCGTGCCCATCTCTCATCGCGATCGGTTTGTGGGCTTCAGCTACCTGAGTGGAAGTCCTGAGGAGCAGCACTGCTGCAGGGTGCTGTTGACGCAACTTTCTCCCAGGTTTACTGGGGAGGAGGACAGCTATGTGCCCAGCCCTTCTGAGAACTGGATGGAGTAATGGATCTAGCTTTAAAAACTAGCAAAAACAGATGGTAAAGCTTCCTGAAATATTTTTAAGCCTTCAAGGCACATCAGGTTTCCCCCAGCACATGACATTTGTGCTGGCACCGTGAAGGGAAATGGTGCAGGGGCAGGAGTGAGCAGCGATGAGGAATGGCAGCGTGGTGAGCTGGCTGTGTCTTGGAAAGCTGCTGAGGCATTGCTTTGGGTCTGTGAAGTCTTATGTCCCCCGTGGCTCTGGCTGGACGCCTGGCACGTTTCTCAGGTGTTTGCTGACTTGGCTGAGGGAGGCTGAGCTGGGATGGGAAGAGTGCGGGATGAGCTGGAGCCAGGTTGTTGTCACCTGGCTCTTGTGGGGTGGACATGATGGACAAGCCCAAGGGCATCAAAGATGATCTCTGTCTGCTCGTGGTGGCACTGTAAACGTTAGCAAGGAATCTATCCATCCTCTTGGCACTGAGGTGGAGCCGGGTGCTCCCGTTTTGTCCTGGGGGGGGGGCGCTGAGGCTAGGAGCCCTCTCCCTTCCCTGACTGGGGCCATGGGCTCTCCACGAGTGAAGCTGGTAGGTGCCGGCACTGGGGCTCGGCCCTCACCGGCGGGCTGTTCTGGAGAAGGCAGTAATGCAGGTGCTTTCTGGGGACAAGGCAAGGGAGTAATCCTTCCATGGAGTTGGGGTGCATGGGGCTTGCTGCTCAGGGAGCGGCTGTCTTGCATGGAGGAAGAGGAGGAGGAGGAGGAGGAGGGCCGGGGCAGCTGCTGGCCGGAGACTGCCGCCGCCTCCCCTGAGCACTTGCATGTCCAGTTTCATAATCGGATTAAGGCAGTGGTATTAGAGAGGAGGGATGGGTCAGTGGGACAGGTTTACACCGGGGCTTACACGGAGGGGATTGCAGTGTATTTTTTAACCCTGCTCGGCCTGACCTGCGGAGCGGTGCAGATGTGTCTCTGCAAGGCAACACCCAGTGGGAAGATGGGGCGGAAAAGTGGCACCAGGCGGTGATGTGCTCGCTGGGGAGGAGAGCAGCCCCAGGCCGGCTGGGGGATGGGATCTGGCCGCCCCTCCCCCCGGGAAGGCAGCCCTGCTCGGGCCTTGCAGTAAATTTGCTCTAATTACAGCCTCCAGCAGTGGGAAACCTCACTTAGAGGAAAGGCTCCTCTGGGGTGGGGGTGGGGGCGCTTCCCAGCTTTCCCAGGCAGGCTCTGTTGTCTGAGGCCTCTGCTTCCCCTGTCGCTGGGAGGCCCCTTATTCCTCTCCCCTCTCCAGCTTTGCTTCTCTCCCCCCCTTTAATTCTCTTCTCCTTTGAGGCCGGGATTTGGGAACAATGCCTTCCCTGCTCCTTGCCCCCCGGCTGGAGCCGCAGGCAAACAATCGGGGTCGCTTGCTGCCAGGGGCCGGGCCGAGGGGGCTCAGCCCAGCAGCACCTGCCCCGGGCTGGTGGGGGGACCATGCTGGCTGTGGCCTGGGGACGTGTGCGGTATGGTAGCTGATGATTGTGTGCATGCACACCCTGTTTCTTTTTTGGGGATGGGAGGTCTTGTCTTGATCCCTTCTGGTTTGGAGAGGCCCAGGAAGCTCTGCACAAATGGGTTGGAGGATGCTTGTGGCAACAGCAATAGTCTGATCCAGAGCTCTTCTCTTTGCAGGTGGACGATGCAATGCTGATGTTCGACAAGACGACCAACCGACACCGAGGTGAGAGTGGTCGTCTGGCCGTAGGAGAGGGAACTGCGGAGGGTTTGCCCCCTGCCTTGCCTAGGGAGGGGTTAGTGTCCCAGCAGCAGGGCATGTGGGTCGCAGCTGCTCTTTATCTTGCCTCCAGTCGCCTCATCCTTTTGCATCTGCATCCTTTACCAGCGTCCCTTGCAGCACAGAGAGCTTTTGTCCAGTGCATTTCCTGTGCTGTAAACTCGCCGAGTTGCAGATATGTGAGAGGAGGCGGCCCCCTCCCCTGCCCGCTTACCTCCATGGCTCCAGCCTGCAGAGTGTGTCTTACCTTGTCCCGAGTAATCTGAGCTCCGGGAAAGCTGACACGAGAGCATGAAGACTGCCTGCCTCTCTCTCCTTCCTCGGCTCGGAGCCCGCTTATGCTCCCAGGTCACCTTTTCTTACCCAAGTCTTGCTGGTGGAGTCTGGTTACAGGATGGGAGCAAGGCTGTAATATTTGCACTATCTGGACCCAGCCCACCCATGGACATCCCTGCCTCTCGCTCCCCTGGTGAGTCTTCAGACCAATTGTCCCAGAGCGTGGCAGGGCTTGACGCTAGCAAGTAATGCATCAGCTCAGAGATTTATTGGCAACAACTTAACCTGCAAACTTAGCTTTGGTGTATTCCAAATTGGGGCCAGTAACAGCCCTCTGCTGGACCACTCTCGTGTCTGGGTGGTGTTTGAAGCACTTCCAAGTACCTCTGCCCCCGGATCAGCGAGGGAACGCTCCCTTCTGCTCTTGCTACACTGTGTGCCCTTCAGGTTTTGGCTTTTTTCTAAAGCCATTAAATCTACTTTGATTGCCTGGCCTAGGATGTTGTTCCAGCTTCAGCTTAAAAGGGAAGAAGTGTTAACCCCTGTTCCTCCATGGGTGCCTCTCAGTCACTAGTCCAATTAAAGAGTTGTCGGGCATTTCGGAAGGAGCAGGGAGAGCTGCTAGCCACTGTGTTGGCAGCGTGGGGCTCTGTCCAGGGTGCAGCAGGCCTGGTGGGAGTCTGGTGGGGCTCAGGACTGGTTTCGGCTCTTGAACTCCTGAGCCTCTCCACTCATGGGTGCTGAGGTAAATGGTATGAAACTACCCGGGCACAGACAGACAGAGGAGTTTATGGAGGGAAACTTTTCTGGTAGTATGGAGAAAAAGTGGGGTTCTGGGCAGCAGATCCCTGTCTGTTTTTTAAAAGTTATTTTGAAGCACCATGGAATCGGCCAGTTCTGGAAAGCGGAAAGCTCTGCTTAATCCCAGCTTGCTTGTAAGGCAAGCTTAAAGACATCTTCCCATCTGCCTCAGTTTTCCGGAAACGTCTGCAGTCAGCTGAGAGGAGTTTAGTCTGCCCACCCGAGCTGGTCTTTGCCAAAACTGTCAGCAAAGGGGTTGGTGAGAGAAAGGAGGTGTGAGTGTGGGCCAGGGGCCAGGAACATCCTGTCCTGTTTTACCCCAGATACTAACCTTACTTTAGTGAAACTTTGCAAATCGCTTTGCTTGTTTATATCTGTCTTGCTCTGTGCAACTGCATTTCTTATACTTGCCTGCTTAGACAAGGCTTTATGAGTGACGACTGAAGAGGAAACGTGCAGGGTGTTATTGCTGGTGGGGTGCGTTTAGCGAGGATGGTGATGTCCTGGCAAGCAGCTGTTCATTTCTCCACTGACTTTCTTTGTGTGAGTGTCTGTCTGCTGGGATCCTCCCCGGCATCATCAGCCATGTGGTTTGCCTTGCAAATAGCAAAGTTAAAAAATATACTTCATTTTGAGAGCCGTTGGGTTCAGAGAGGGTGGGAAGTACAGGATGAGGAGCAAAGGGGAATCTATAAGGGGATGCTCCTGTTTTTCTTGTGCATAAAAGCAGGATTTGCTGGAGAGGGAATATGAGTGACAGCTGGTTTAGAAAGGGTTGATTATACCATCATAGAAGCCTGTGGCTCCTTCTCTCGTCCTGCCAATAAAAGGATGTGGGTAGCGGGTACAAACTCTGTAGAGCTCTGACCTGATCAAGGAGTTTTGCCTTTTCTTCAGGTTTTGGGTTTGTCACCTTTGAAAGTGAAGACATTGTGGAAAAAGTGTGTGAAATCCACTTCCATGAGATCAACAATAAAATGGTGAGTTTCTGGGGCAGAACCCAGGGTTGGAGATACAGAGACATGGGATGGAGAATGGGGCAGTGGCACAAGGGTGGGGTGTGAGGCACTTGGGTCCTGACGTGCTTTCTCTGCAGTGGGGAATTGGATTGAGTCTTTCCCCCAAAATAATGGCAGCCAGTCTGAAAAAGAAACTTGCAGTGTGGAGGTGAACCAGCACAATGCTGAGCTTTCAAGGAGGAGAGCCAACTATAACGGGGAATTGTGCAGTACTTGGAGGTTTCAAAGTTACATGAAACCTCTTGGTGGCCTGGGAAGGGGGCAGGCATTACCTTTATTCAGGAATGAGGAAAACTAGGCTTTGAGGTCCTGGTGCAGGGCCAGGCAGAGCATCAAGGGCAGCACCAGGAGGAGGAAAGCAGTGTTTGAGCTCCCCATTGCCTGTGGTGGCCGCAGAGTGAGAGGGAAGGCTGGCAGTGTGCAGGCCAGAGGCAGGGATGCTGGGGAGGGACAGTGGGACGGGCTGCCAGCGGTGGCCAGGGCTGGGGCTGTTGTGATGGGCAGCCGTGCCTGGCCTGCAGCCTGGCTGCTGCCTGTGCTCTGTGGCAGAGCACTGTGCTGGTGGCAGCTGAGCCTGATCCTTACTTTCTTGTGGCAGGTGGAGTGTAAAAAAGCCCAGCCGAAGGAGGTGATGTCCCCAACGGGCTCAGCACGAGGGCGGTCCCGAGTCATGCCTTACGGGATGGATGCCTTCATGCTCGGGATCGGCATGCTGGGTAAGCCCAAGGACAGATCTCCTCCCCACCTCCCGGTCGTGCCAGGCAGCAGCTTAAAGGTTTTATTCCGAGAGCAGGCAGGGCGGCCAAGGGCAGCTCTCTCTGGTGCAAGGCCGGGGACACTGGGGGGGTGCCCGGTCCTGTTTGCGATCACAACTTGCCCTCTGGTGGCACCTGGAAAAACTGCAAACTTGTCACTGCTGCCCTGTGACAGCTGGGTCTGGCAAGACACAGCCATGTGCTGGGCAACTCTGTCCCTCTGCAACTCCGTTAACGGTCCTGCAGTGCCATAGCATATAGACTGTAATTCTTTAAGGGCTCTCGTGGAATAGGATGCAAGTACATAGCTGAACTGAGCATGGAGTAGTCTGCACCCAGGCATCTTCCTCCCATACTTCTACAGGCTTTCTGATGAGTTGATTAAAGAGCTCCCAAGTTTCCACTTGAAACAGTCATCCATATAAATGTCCTCACTGCCATTTAAAGACTATAAAAAATGCCCTTCAAGTTCTACTTAATCTTTGTCTCTGTTCCTTCCCTCTCAGGGATAGCAAGTATCTGGTATTGCAAGGAAAACCATACACTTATCGTGGGACTGTTTTGCAGGCTGGGTTTCATGCCTGTCAATGATTCTAAGGCAAATGTGTTCAGATAAAAGATTTAAAAAAAGAAAAAAGTCCTTTCTAGCTCCCACTTCTAGGTCTATAAAGCCCCGTGCCTGGATCTGAGAGTCATGATCCTTCCAGGGCGGGTGCTGTTCCTGGCTTCTCTCCCTCCCTCTATTCGTTCTAGCCAGGCTTGAGCTGAACCAAGAGCACACTGTTTGCTCAGGATCATCACTGGTGTTGCTGGGCAGGCTGTACTCAGCCTGGCTCTCCTTGCTAAGCCTGCCGGGTAGCAGTTAGTCACTGAACAAAACCCCAAAAGGGCATTTTTTCCCCAATGTTTTCACTTGACTTATTGAAGGAAAATAAATCTCCAGCTTGGGGTTTGGGGTTTTGCCTTTTTTAAGCCATCTGAATTTAAAGCAGCAAGGCTCAAGCTGAGTCATTGGGAAATCCACATACTCATGTCTTGGGAGATCTCAAATCAAATACTCATCTCTCATTCAGTGCCCTGCCTTCTCACAGGCTTGTTCTGTATTGGTGGTCAGCTTCCCGGGGAATGGCAGGAATTGTCCTCCCGCCTGATGCCAGGAAGAAGCGCTCTGCCTGCATTTGCCAGCACTTCTAGTGCAAAAGTGACTCAGAGCTATTCAGCTCTTCAAATGCCCTTACCTCCCTGATCTCCTCCTATTTGTAAATCCAGCTGATGCATCAGAAAGCTTTAGTCTGCAGAGCTGTGAGTTTCTGAGAAGGAAATCTCCGTGCCCTTACATGTTTGGAGTGAGGAAAAAATTAAACGGGCCTGCTAAAACTCTTCTGCAGATTTGCATGTGTGCAGATTCTGCCCAGCAATTTCCTGGGGTTTCTGCTTTTAGCCCTGTTTGTGCTTTCTGACACTAATGGTCGCATTGCTCATGAGCAGCCAGGAACTGAGGACATGGACCCTGCAAGCTTGCAGTAACAGAGCCCTTTTCCCCTTTTCTCTTCCTCCAGGTTATCCAGGCTTCCAAGCTGCCACCTACGCGAGTCGAAGTTACACTGGCATTGCACCTGGCTACACTTACCAGTTCCCTGGTGAGTGGTGCTCCTTGCTTGGTTTTTTGGTCTGCCTTCAGGTGACGGGAGTCCCTGGCATGATCTGTGACCCAGGCTCTGCCTCTTTCACCCTTTCCCCTGTTTGGTCTTTCTTTAAATTGGAGACGCATGTGGAAGGGGGAGGGGAGAAGCTCTGGAATAGGTGGGAACAGCCTGTCCTTCGTTAGGATTATCCTCACACGCCAGTGGCAGGAAAAGCCCAAGGCTCCTCTGATGCCCTTTATGTTCACCTCCTCTGTAGGGCTGCTGCTGTGACACAGAAGGGCCCCTGCAGCTCTGCCTGTCTTGCTGCCTTTGTGTATGTCTGTCTCTCTTTTACCAGAGTTGCCACCACTCTGAAAGTAGCACAGAATTTTAAAACATGGCTTTCCATGGGCCAGGGAACTCCTAGGCACCCGAAACGCAGGCGCCTGCAATGCTACAGTTGTGTTTCTGAACCGCGCCTGGACCACTCACAGCCTCCAGAAAACATCTGCTGGGGTGGTGCGCTGCAGATCCCCCACAAACTGGGTGGTTTCAAGCTCCCAACCCCACCATATGCACAGAACATGGACTCTGCAAGCAATGGCTGTAACCTGCTGTGCCGCAGCTGCTCAGAGCTTTCAGGGGCCTCTTCTCTTCTCCCTCCCATTCTCTTGTGAGGCAAGGGAATGAGGCAGAGCACTCTCAGGGAAACAACTTGCTATTTTCTAGAGAAGTGGCAACTCTGAGCATCCCTTCCTTACTCCATCCCTCAGTGTGATGGTTTATTTATGAACTCTTGATGTTAGGGGCTGGGAATGGGAGATTTCCTCTTTGCCTGAGGTGAGCCCGGGCTGACTGTGGCTGAAAGTTGCTGTTGCCTCCTAGCTGTCTGGAAGCTCTCCATGAATCCAGTTTATGGGTCTCAGTTGTAGTGGCTTCAACTACCTCATTGTAAACCCATGCCCAGATGAGTGTGGCACACACTGAGCACCACTGGCACGGCAGCCAAGAAGTCAGATTCGATGGGTCGCAAAGTGGTACTCCAGGGCAGACCTGAGGCTGCACAGTGAAGCTTGCACTTGCCCTGCCTTGGCCAGATTTATTCTAAGGATAAATGGATCCTTTCAGTCTCCAGGGCAGGAGTCCAGCACCTTTCAGCACCAGTTATAAATTAAAGAAGGCACTGGCCTGGTCGCATTCTGGCTGCAGGCTGCTCCCCCAGCAGACCCTGGCTGCTGTCTCTCTGCGGGGTCTCCCTCGGGGTGTTTGATGAGTTCCTAAGCTGTCTTGCATTTCGTTTTTAGAGTTCCGTGTAGAGCGGACCCCTCTCCCGAGTGCCCCCGTCCTCCCTGAGCTCACAGGTCAGTCCCGCTCATTTCCTAAACTCACAAGCTGGAAGGGGAGAAGGGGGCTTTGGGCTGTTCCAGTGGTGTCGCTGCTCCACGGCATGATGCAGTTAGACTGGAAACATTCCTTATTTCCTCTTCCATCTGTATGAGCTCCATCCAAAGCTGGGGCTGGAAAGATGGAGAGGCAATCAGGTCCATGTGTATTGCCTCTGAGAAGGGCAATGCAGGTCATACCAATTGAAGGCATGTAATCCTTAGATGGCCTTTCCTGCTGCTTGCCTCATTTTTAGCTCCTCACCCCAGGCTGGGTGAAACCAAATATGGAAAACTGCAGAGAGCAGGGTGACTTCTCAAAGGCCTACAAATGACCTTAACCCAGGCTGCTTCAAGGACGAGATTTGGAGTGCTGGGAGGAGGGAGAGGGTGTGGGGGCACTCCTGGTTACTCTAATCCCATTTCCCTGTGCAGGAGGGGCTGCAGGTAATGCTCTCCCTGCTCCGGGTGGTGCAGCTCCCCAGCTACTCCTACACAGGCTTCCCGGAGAGAAGCAAGAATGGTGGGACTCTACAGTAAAGTGCCGCAGTGCTCGTAGGGAACTGTGGGATGAAACAGGAGCAGAGGACCATTCTCTGGGGACTAGTCCTTGGCTCAGTGTCCTCACAGTGCCAATACTCTCTGGATCTTCAGCCCCTGGGTTGTGTGCGGTGTGTTCTCTCTAGGTGATGCTCCTTCTGTCGGCTTTCCCCTCCATGGCCATGTTTTCCCCAGCTTTGTCCTGTCCATGGTTTTTGTTGTAGAAAAGCAGCTTTGTGTAGCACCCTGCTCCCCATGTGCCATCTCATTTCTGTGGTGTTCCTCTTCTCCAGTGCTTCCTTGCCCCGACCTGTTTCAGGGTTTGAATATCTCTGCAATGAGGGTGTGGAAAAGCTTCCTGAGAAGCTCTCCTGGAATTATCAGTACAAACAGGCTTGAAAGGGGGTTTCTGTGGCACAGAACCATGTCGATCCTCAGGGAGTCTCCATTCCTGAGGATGCTGAGGTTGGCAGCCACCAATGAACAAATTGCCCTGAGGGAGGTAGGGGGACACTAAATCCTAGCTCCCTCTTAATAAAACCATTCCCTGACACCACGTATGCAACTGCATGAGCACCTGATCCCCATCTCTGAGCCTTTTGGTTGCCAAGCAAAGGAGACACAGGCCCAGTGTGTATTTACATGTGTGTTTTTCAGCAAAACCCATAAAATTTGTAGAGGAACGTTGGTGACTTAGTGAAAGTGCTTTTCCCTCCAAGGTCCACCCCCGGCTGCACTGTCTCTTTTTCAAGCAGAGGTGAATTGCCCGGGCCCTGGCTGTCACCGGCGGCTGGGGTGCACCAGGGCTCTGTACAACAAGAAGTTATTAATGCCGCTGTCCTGGCTGGGTGCCATGTTAGCTTACAGTCCTGAGTGTCTCGCTGAAGGACCAGCTGGGGATCGTGGCATTCTTCCCTTGCCGTTACGCTTACCTACTGTTAAACAGTCACTGTGCAGCCTCTTGGCTAGGCCAAGAGCTGTGATTCCCATGTATAGGCTGGAGTTGGTCCCATGAAGGGCAGGGCACCCTTCGTTCCTACAAAGGCCCAGCGAGCTGTGCAGTGCTCGAGGGCCCTTGTGCCTTCAAGTGGATGCGTGCGTGTAAATGGGCTGCGCTTTACGGGCTTGGCAAGTGGAACTGAGATGAGGGGATGGCACAAGCAGGGATGATTGCTCCAGCACGCAGGGAGCTAACATGCAGGTGCTTTGTCATCACAACACAAACCCCGTGTCTCAGTACATAGACTGCAAAGGCAAGAAGGGTTTTTCCTGGAAAAAGAACTGGAGTCTTTTTGAGAAGACCTGGCCTCCTTTCTCAGTAAAACCGCATTCATTCAGCTGTGTGTTAAAGCAATGATTGGGCAGGAGGGTGGCTGCCAGCAGCCTTTCCTCCCCGGAACAGCATTTTTGGGGGTGATGCGAAGCAGCAACATGCTCACGTTGGCCCAGGGCCTGTAATGAGCGGCTAACCCAGATATAAGCCTCATATGACGTTTGCTTGAAGCAGGCTGGTGCCTGCTACTAAATATTCCCTTATAAGCTAGTCTGGTTTCAGCCTTAACGCGATTGATTTGTTCTGACCTCTTTTTATGGTGCTCTAAACAGAATCACAGTGAATTTCACATTCAAGCATGAAATGCTGACCCAGTCATTTTAAGGGCAAAGAGAAACATACTGGCTAGATGCCTCCTGCCCTGAGGGCTAGATGCCTGTGGCACTAGAGTTGGGAATTAGAACTGCTACATATAAATTAAGACTTTATGTTTTAATTAAGCCATTTCTAGTTCCTGCTCCCTAGGTATATGTTTCCTGCTCTTCTACACTGAATGGCAAGGGGTTGAGCAGTTCAGGAGCAAGACTCAGAATGGGGAGGAATGGTGTGTCTTGAGAAGAGTAGAGAAACAGGGAGAAAGAGGCTGTTAAACTGTTACTAAAGAATAGTACCAAGGGACAGAGAGGAGGGGCTGAGCTTCAGGATGCTGAGCTGCCAGCTGCTGCGTTTCTCCACGTTTACAGCCAAAATCTGGATCTGTAGCTTCAGATTAACTGCATCTTGCAAGCTAAGTAGCAGCAGGATACATCTGAAATTGCCCACTTCTGGTTCAGCTCTTCCACGTCGTGCCCTCAGCTGCTCCAGGGGGTGGGCTTAGCAGAGCATGGCTAGTGAGTTCCCCTGGACATTTGCTGTGCAAAAGGGTACCAATAAATGCAGGGCTGTGTGCTCCCCTGTTGTCATCTGTGGATGTCCTGTGTGATGCACTAAGCCGATACATCTGTGTGGGTCTGGGATTTTGCAGCAGGAAATGAAGGCTTTTGTTGAGGAGTTTCCCATGTAGCCACAGTGCCCCTGAGGTGCCTGTTCCTTCTTTTCCAGCAATCCCCCTCACTGCGTATGGACCAATGGCGGCAGCAGCGGCTGCGGCAGCTGTGGTGCGAGGGACAGGTAACTGCCACTTTCCTCCCTGGCGCGGTGTCCTGTCACAGAGGTTTGCGATGGGCTGCGGGAGGGGAGTGGGACGGGGTTACATTTTTGGGATCTTCACTCTGTAGTTTTGCTGCCTCCCATAGGTTCTACCCCCAGTCGCACCGGTGGATTTCTGGGCACCACCAGCCCTGGGCCGATGGCAGAGCTTTATGGAGCTGCCAACCAGGACTCAGGGGTCAGCAGTTACATCAGCGCTGCCAGTCCAGCCCCAAGCACCGGCTTTGGCCACAGCCTAGGGGTGAGTGTTCCCTGTTGGGCTCTGCCCAGGGGGAGGAAGATGGGCGAGTGGCACAACCAGGGCTGCCTCTCCATGGGTGATGGGGGTGAGCTGCGGTGGGTGGCCCCCTCTCAGCCCACGGCCCACATTCTGGTTAAGAAATACTACCCACCGCAGCGTCTGCCATGCCACTGCTGACCACAGGCAGATGGTGCAGAATGCAGCTGTTCACTTGGAGCCTGCATCCCTGGGTTCTGCTGGCTTTCCCTGGCCACCACACAGGGTCCTGATCTCCAGACCTTTCCCTGATCTGGTGCAGACTTTTCAAGAGCCTGTCTTGGCCCTGACGCAGTGTTCTGCAGGGTGATGTGCTCTTTAGGCTTGGCACCTCCAACTGAAACCAGCTTTCCCAGTATCTGGGCTGTGACTGAATTTGTCGTGGTAGTAATTCTCCTTCACTTTTCTTTTGTTTGCTTAAGAGTGGGGTTTTAACTCTTTCTTTTCAGGGTCCCTTGATTGCAACAGCTTTTACCAATGGGTATCACTGAAGCTGGGGACCAAGGAGGCAGGAGGTAAGAGAGCTTCGAACAGGAATGGGTAATGAGAGTTCTGAGCTGGCCCTTGTGCTTGGGCTCTTGGCAGGAGCCGTGGATGCTGTGAGGCTCACCGGCCTGACCCAGCCTGCGGGATGAGTCCTGCAGCCAGCCTAGGGCTCTCTTCTGCACAAAAGGCTTGGCAAGTTGGGTTTCTACCTTACCCTCCCCAGGCTGGGAGTGCTGTGGAGAGATCACTTAGTGTTTGGGTGCAAAGGGGAGTGAAATGGGGAGCAGTGACAGAAAGAGAAAATGTCTGCAGGATTGGCCAGAATCACAACGCAGTGGTGATCCTGAGAGACAAGCTTGGCTCACCTTGGTGGCTGGGGAAGCCTCCTCCATGCAGCTGGTTGTTCTCTGCTGCTGAGACCACTGTCTCTGGGGAGTGAGGTTTTTCCTCTCCTGCCTGGGAGAAGGGCAGAAGGAAAATCTGAGTCTGATCAGTTCTGTTTCTGGTCCTTGGATGGGCCTGAGAGGGAACTGGTGGATGATCTCTGTTCACTTTGCAAACATGGCTGAAGTGAGCTGGCTTAAAATTAAAATTATCCCTCCCCAGCTTTTCAAAAAGGAGGGCAAAAACTTGCAGGGAAGGGTGTCCAGAGAGGAGCCCCCGGCAGCCTGTCACGGCTGCACTGAGCTGAGTGCTGGAGAAATAGCTGGACCCTGCTGTGTCGCAGGCCTCCTGGGGGCCAGGAGTTCCATTGGTCCGGGCAGGCAGGCTGCAGGGTGTGTGGGGCCTTGTTTCCCAGGCCTGCACATTGCCATTAAAGATGGAAGCATCCCTGCCATGCCCCGTTGCTGTGCCAGCAAGATGCAGAGCAAGTCTGTCTTGGGGCAAGTTTGGGTATCGAGCATTTCTGTCAGATCATACCGGAAGAAAACCCCAAGGGAGAAGCCGTTGGTTGTTCTAGATCCTGTCCCTTCCCTCCCCTGCTGTGTCCCGCAGATTCCCCATTGACCTAACCGAGGACAGCGGCTGGAGGATCTGGTGAGCCTCGGGGGATGAGCCAAGGTTACCTTTTTCTTGAATCAAACTGCACACTGCCGGCTGGCTGCCAGGCTCCTGCCGCCCTGCCCTGATCTCTCCCTTTGACCAGACCACACTGGACTGAACCCAAGGAGATCATCTCGCTTTCTTACTAACCACCGACGGTTTACGCTTCCCCCCTCCCTGCCCCCAGCCCACCAATTCTTCTTTTATTTATTTTATTAGCTGTTAGTTTTATTTTTTTATTTTATTTTTTTATCTTTTTTTGGGGCTACCCCTTCTTTTTGTTGTTTGCTCTTTCCCGAGCTAGTAGACATATTTTATGAATTGGCTTTGTGATTGTGTTAGGTAGTTTTTATTGAGGAGTATTTTTATTTGGCTTTGAAACTGTTTTGAATATTTTCAACTCTGTTGTTGTTGTCGTCAGTGTTTTTAAAGCACGGTATGTAACAAGAATGCAGTTCTGAAGGGAAGAGAGAGACACAGAGAGAGCAAAGGCTGAGAGGAACTGATGTATTTCTATTTTTTTTAAAGAAACTGTTTTTAATTGTTTCTGTTTTGTAAATGTGAGGCTTTGAAAAGTGTGAAACTCCAAGGATCCGAAAACGTTGGACATCGCTATGGAACAAAACAAATGTATATTTTGCTAAGTGAAAAACACTATCCTTACAGCTGAAAGATTTTTTTTTTTCCTAGGTTTAGTTTTACGTGGGGTTTTCTTTTTCCTCCTGTATAATATGTAAATATCGTGAGCTGAACCTGGCTGCCGCCTGCAGCCTGGCTCCAAGGAGCAGCTCCAGGTCCTGGACTTGGTGCCACAGTGTGAGCAATACTCTCCAGCAGAATCCTGACAGGACTCCGTTCTTTTTTTGTACACCTTTTACTGTAAGATTTTAAGACCTCTGATGAGATGAAAGGGGGGGTGGGGGCGGGGGTGAAACGTACCGGCCATCGGCTGTTTTGCTGAGCGGGTTAAAGCTGCTTCCAATCGCTCGATGTACAGACTCCACCACTGGGCTCCGTAGTGCCAGCCTCTGGTTTGGCTTTAGGTAAAGGGCTTTACCGCCATTGCTTGTCTTGGTTACTTTGACAGGAATTCACTCTCCAAACACTATCGCTTGTGTCAAGATTTCCGGGGAAAGGGTGTCCTCCTCCTCCGGAGGTGAGGGTATCGGAAGGGGTGTCAGCCAGGGCCAGGGGGAGATTTGGGTGGTCACTCTCTGAAGGGCAGGGTGCTGGGTTGGGGAGTCATTAACGGGGGAGAAAAGCATTAGGGTGGTGATTTGGGGGCGGGTTAAGGGCTTCTCAGGGATTATATGAATTACAGAATTGCAGCTTCCCGTTTGCTTTACTCTGTGTTCTGAAGACTGTGGGAATTTGTCCGTTTGTCCTGTGCAGGGGTGATCTGGTCCCTTCTCCAGAACCTGCCGGGGCTTCCCCTGGCACAGTCCAGGCCCCCGCTAACAGGCACTCTGCCTGGGGAAGCCTCCAGCAGGAGTACACGGGGCAGGTTTGGGTCTGGATCTCAGTGAACCAAAGACCTTGTTAAGGGGGGTGATTAAGCCTTTTATTAAGATGCAGCCAAACTCTTTTCCCAGGGAAATAACAGCTTCATCTTAAGTTTTAAAAATCATTCCCTCTCTTCCCCCAAACTGAGCCCCCTGTAAGGGAGAGGGGCATTTAGAAAAGGACTGGGAGGGCCACAGTGCCCACAGGACCCTTCTCTTCCATCCCTCCCCCATCTGCCGGAGCTTGTCCTGACCTGGGCGATGCGTTTGGAGAGTTCTGTTTAGGTAAGAGGGTACTTTAACAGATTAGTACTGAAAACACAAAGCAATAATTTTTGTTACTGAGACAAGAGTCTGTATGTCTGTTTTTTTAAATATTTCCTAATTAAAGAAGAGCTGCATTTTATTGGGTTTATTTTTATTCTATATACTTCAAATTTGGGTCTGCGGACAGCGCTTTCCTCCCTCTTGGTATATGCGCTGAACTGCTTCCGTGCCCCCTCCAGACATCCAAGGCCAGCTGTGCTGCTGCTGGGCTGTGATTTACTCTCTGGCCAGTGCTGCCACTGCCTGGAGGCTGGGGCTCCGGTTTCAGGGTGGGCATTTTTTTTAAAAGAAATAAAGCTGTGTTTTTAAGCCAGTAAGTTATTACACTCCAATGTTTGTTCTCTCCACACCTGTAACCCTTTTTCCAGATTTCAGTTTTAAATTCCTAATAAATTATTTGAAAACTGTCCCTCTCTGTCATTATTTGGGGGTGGGAGACTTTCAGATGGAGGAGATTGCAGGTGAACTCGGACCTGGCGGGAGTCACATCCTGCCATTAGGATGAAAGCCCCAGGCAGGGCTCTGACTCTGTGTTCTGCTCCCAGACTTTGGCAGCGTCTCAGTTTATAAAGTGAGACAGATCTGGTTTTGATAGAGATGGTGTCTCTTCTCTGCGTTACAGAGGTTTTGTACGGATATTTGTAGGTTCAAGGGAGGAGGAGATAGCGTGGTGCTTAGAAGTTTGGCTCAGATGCTCTGGATTCAGTGACTATGGTGAACCAAGGTGTCTAGATCTAAGAAAGTAAAACGTAGAGATTGGAAAGGAAGAGAAGTCCTTAACGGGCAACTCTACAAGAGAAAGGTAAGTGATAACACTGTAAAACAGGGTGGGGAGCCCTGTGCAACAGCTCTTAATTGGAGAATTCTTAAAAATAAGCTAAGGCTCGAGCCTTTAAGTTTAGAAAACAGCCGTAAGCTGGGATGTCCTCACAAGCATAGGGAGGACCAGCGGCTTTGTATGCAGCACAGGTTGGGGGAAACCAAAAATAGCATTGGTGGAAAAATTTTTACCTTCTGGGGTTTTTCTCATGGGGCACTCTCGTAATGCTCGCATGCTCACTTTCCCACACTTGGTGATCTTCTTGTCAAAATGTATGAAATCTGAGATGCGACAGTATTTTTGATTTGTGACTTAACCTCCAATAAACTGGCTTTTTTTTTCTTGGCAACATCAATAATGAATCAGACATTGAGAAGTGAGGAAAAAGAAACCACGTAGTCTTAAGGTTCACAGGTAAGAGAACAGAGAAATAATAAAAAGAGTAAAGGTGGCCAAAGGAGAAAGAGAAACCACTTAAATGGATATTGAAGGGAAAGTCAGCAGATTGATCTGTGTGCAAAAGATTAAATCCTTGTTTCTGAACTACGGTACAGACTGTCCTTTACATCAGCCTTTAATGTTTGTTCAGTGTTCTCACTATTAGGACACAAGAATCTGTAACTCGGCATCTGTTCAGCTTTAGCTAACCTGTGAGTGGGGAATCCCGGAGAATCGGAGAGCTTGCAAGAGATCAAAAAAGTGGGAATGGTTCTGGTTGTTCATCAGCATGTCTACCTTTAACTAGGTGTCCTATGGGTATGTCAACACCCAGCACCCTATGGGCACCCTGGCATCATTTCAGCCACTGTGAGGGGGAAGATGTCCTCATTGCCCCTTACAGAAATGTGCATTTGAACCTACTGAAGGGTGCTGAACCCTAAGCTTCCTGAATAAGCACTCTGGTGTATTAGGCTGTTGCGGAAAGGTGGGCTTTGCCTCTTCCTTTGCTCTTAAAAATTGAAGGCTTGCTTGGTGCTTTAGAAATAAATGCAGACTCTCACTATCAAGCGAGCGGTCTAGCATCATTATCTTGAGTGTGTCAAGATGCCAAACCTGTAGCCCTGACAGCATTAGAGCCCCCAGAGTCTGAATATGAGCGGAGTATTTTGGACTTACCCCTGGCTGACTCCAGGAAACTTTTTCTTACCTTTTTTTTAAATCTTATTTCAAGGTTCCCAACTTGCCTCATGCCTTGGCACAGAGAACCAAAGGGCCTAACTGGGTTCTGCTTTGGTGCTGGAGAAAGAGAAACTGCTCTCTCTGAGCTTCTGAAGTCTGCTGCGTATGTTGAAACTTCCAAGGCCATGGCAGGGGGTTTGGAACTAAATGATCTTTAAGGTCCCTTCCAACCCAAACCATTCTATGATTCTATGATTTCCTCCCTTGAGGTCATGTAAAAACAGACACTGTTCCTTGTTTAAGCCAAATATAGAGGCTTTCCAGGTTGCTTGGCTCCTGTTTTTTGCCTAGTAGTATCTTCTTTATGGTTTCAAAGTAAAAAACAGCTTGAATTTTTTTCAGTTCAGCTCATGCCAAGTGGTCATTTGGGCTGAGTGGATGACCTGCACCTTATTCTCTGAATTAGGCCAGGAGAATCCATGGAGAGATACAGGATTAATAGTAAGGGAATACCATAAAAGAGGATGCCAGTATTAGTAGGATGGATATTAGTCTGCCAGCGATTTCCAACACAACTACCACCCTGCTACATTTTTAGCAGAGAGCTCTTAAAAATGTCCAGATCTTTCAGGCTGGCTTCTAATAGTAGTATTAAAATAACTTAATGGCAACAATCTAGAGAGCAAATATTTGCCTTCCTGGCTTTCAGAGATTTAACTCCACTGGCCTTCAACTGGTCACGTCACAACCTGCAGCCCACAGCCTCTGATGGAAGAAGTCTGCATTTAGTAACACAAATACTGGCTTGTTTATCTTCTATTCATGTCAAGGTGAGCCTGTCATATAAAGAGCTGCACTTTTCTTTAGCATCGGTCTATCTATCAAGCCCTCTGAGAATGAAGGCCCTGGTCCTGCTTTTCCTGCTATCTGGTGTGTAGGTGGCAACTTCCCCCCCCAGCATGCCCTGGACTGGTAATGCCGTGCCTAACTCTAACCTTTGTGCCTCTCCTCAGCGGGCACAGCCAGCGCTGCTGTCTCACCCTGGGCCGTATGGCAGCTTCGCAGCATGCTCAAATGCACCATGCCGGACAGCCATCCTCTGCTGGAATTTGCTGACTACGGCTGCTACTGCGGCTTGGGAGGCAGCGGGACACCAGTGGATGAGCTTGACAGGTTTTTAAGACTCTGCTTTTACAGACCTCTTTCCCTGCCTGTGCTTTTACAGTTCTGCACACCAGCTTCGTTTCCGCTGGCCCTGTCTATAAATGTTTACAAAACTCTGCTGCTGTGAATGAAGCTTTCCCTCAAAGACTGATTCAAGGAAAAAAAGGTGTAGCATCACACCTTGATGCCTCATTACTAAGATAAAATATAATCCAAACAACTCTGTTTTCTTTTCTGTGGCAGCTAAACTGCGCTTGCTCCAGCATTTTTTTTTTTTTGCAGCAGTGCTGTGCCAGCAGCCTGGACGCAGCGCTGAGCACACTGTCCAGCGCACGACCATCAACACAGGCTGGGCTGAGCTGCAAAATGCTAAGAAGTGGTTTGGGTAGTTTAGAGATCATACAAGACTGATAGCCAAGATGCAGTGAATTGTGTCAGCTGTTAGCTCTTCAGCTGATGGGCACTGATGGGGAACATAGGGTCAATGCTGTCTTTTGTTTTCCCTGTGCCCAGTGGACGACTGTGAAGATGCTCCAGTAAGTACTCCACTTACCAGACATCTCTTGGACCATTAGCTGGCAGAACTCTGTCCCCTTGAGGTCCTTTGTGTCTGCTCTCCTATCACTGGGTATCTTTTTTATTTGTTCAGTGCCTTGTCAAAGCAATACTAGTGTATTTATGTGTCTTACAGGTCAGCTGAATTTGCATTTCTGGAATTTTCTGACCTTTTCCTCCCTGTTTCCCAGGTGCTGTCAAGCACATGATGGCTGCTACTCTCAGGCAAAGAAACTAGAATCATGCAGATTCCTGTGGGACAACCCCTACACAAAGACGTACAGCTTCAGCTGCTCTGGCGAGCACATTACATGTAGCAGTACGTCCACTTCCATGTCACTCTGCTTCAAACGCTACTCCAGTCTCTCTTCTGGAGAAATGGGGCTGCGTTACAGTCGATGCTTCTGTGGCAGCAAGGCACAGTGCACGTCCCTGCCAGGGGGGCTGGTTGCTAGAAACGGGGCACCTCACACAGGCACCGGAGTGAATCCTCTCCCTGTAGCACACAATCTAAACTTTACGGAAGATGTCTGGTATCACAGCATGTAGGTTAGCCTGCCCCCTCTTCAGGGGATTGAGTCCCTATGGTACTTTCCTGGGAGTCCCTTTAGTGGCAGCATTTAAGAGATCAGCACGCTAACTGCGAAGCGTTACGCCGCTCCTGCCAGGCACCTCTGATGTAATGGTGGAGCTCTTATAGGGATCTGGAACAGAGATAAACAGCAGATAGGCTGGCAAACACAACTGCAGGGAAGGAAGGAGAAAGGAGATTGCTGGGCCGGAGCACACAGCTTTGTGGCCAGAGGGTTAGCGGGGAGAAGCACGTACACCCCCAAATCGATGGCAGGAGCCAAACGGCTGTGCCCTGGCAGCAGAAACGCCTGCCTGAGGCACTGCCACGCCTGGGGAAGGAGCTGTGGGGTCTGACTGCTCCTGCTCTCTCCTCCAGGCAAGAACACCGAATGCGAGATGTTCATCTGCAACTGCGACCGCACGGCTGCCATGTGCTTCGCCAAGGCGCCCTACAACCCCGAGCACAGCAGGATGGACACCAAGAAATACTGCACCTAGTCCTCTCCCCCCTCCTGCCCCTCAGGGCGGTAACGGGCCCGCGGCGGCCTCTCACTAATAAACGCCTTGCAACCACCCAGCGACTGCCGCCCGCTGCCCGGCCGCGCTGTGGGGAATGGCGGGCGGGCGGCGAGGGGAGCCAGGCTGGGAGGGGAGGGGAGGCCCCGCCCCCTCCGCCAACGGTCCACTGTGGCGCGTGCGGCGCTCCCGCGTTCTTTGATTGGCTCTTGGGAGCGGCGGGGGCGTGGCCGGGGATGACGTCTCTTACGGCTCGCGGCGGGTGGAGGTTGCGGGGTGCGACGTTCCATTTTGGGTCCCCTCAGGGCGGGTGGAGGTTGCGGGCCGGTCCCTCCGCTCCTGGGTCCCCTCGGGGCGGTCCCTCCACTCTGCTTGCATCCCTGTGGGCGTAGGGGGGGGAGGCACTGCCCCGCGGGCGGCCCACGCGTTGCCGACAGCGCGGCTGCCCCTTCTGTGGGTGCGAATCCCTCGGGGCGTGGCTGTGTGAGGGGCTTGAGCCGTTTGTCTGGCTGTTCACTGCCCCGAGAGACCCGTACGAGCTTACTCTGATGCAGCTTTCTCCCACCTAGCGCTGTTTCTGGTCTGGAGCTGTAGGGGAAGAGGTAACCTTGGCCTGGAAGTCAAGGGGAGGGCAGGGAGCCCCCCTGGGGGACTGTATCTGCCCCAGTTGCTCTGTCCTGATGAGGTCCTGCACCACAGCTTCCACCAGGACTTGGTGCTAGCACGCTGAAGAGGCAGTTCTACTGGCAGAGGCCCTCAGGAGAGTGTTGGTGAGCTCCTGTGGTAGGGCCTGCTCAAGTCCCAGTTTGCTGACAGAGCAGGAGGAAGGCCCTGGTTCATCACCAGAAAATAGCTCTCTTGCCTCTACCAGCCAGAGGAGAGCAGACAGTGTGCCCTGTCATCTTTGCTCAGGTGCAGAATGGAGATCTTGGATGAGTTTGACAATGAGTATCCCCTCAGCGTATCATTTTGTAAGCTGATTTCTTTAGAGGAATTTGAGAAGCAGTCTTCGTCCTACACTCAGCAATGCCTGCATGAACTGTACTCAAACATGGAACAGAACCCAATGATCTGCGAGAGGGCACTGAGAAAGCAAAAACAGGTGGAGAAGGAAGAAGCTGGCTTGATATCTTATTTGGAGGTACTTGCAATGTCTTCCCAGTGAAGATCACTGAATCTTTGAGGGTATTAGGATGATAATGAGATAGGATGGTGAATTGCATTCAAAGTGTGTGTGTGTTTCAGCTGGGTACTCCATCTCAAGGCAGATTGAGTCCCAGTTTTGTACCAATATTC
This sequence comes from Gorsachius magnificus, assembly GCA_034008185.1. Lineage (NCBI taxonomy): Eukaryota > Metazoa > Chordata > Aves > Pelecaniformes > Ardeidae > Gorsachius > Gorsachius magnificus. The sequence continues at coordinate 12,425,958 of CM067095.1, forward strand.
ATTGCTTATTTTTCCTTGGGTGTTTATGTATGTGAATTTTCTGGAAACATTGAGCTCTTGACATCCTCCACAGAAATCCTGAGGGTCCCGGGTGCACTCCCGTCATACGGCTAAGGCGAATCATTCCTAGGGCTGGAAGTGCAAGGTGAAGTCTCCTGTCCTCATGCAAGCTTTGATTCTGTAATACTGTTGTAGAGCAGTAAACGTCCTAAGTAAATTGAAATGTTACTGAAATCCCTTTGTAGTGATAAATAATAAATCCAGTTGTAGAGAAAAAAAGTAAAATACCATCACTATCTAGAAGAAACACTGTACTTTTGAGCTATATCATCGCAAGCAGGGAAGAGAGCTGGGGTGCAATTGTAAGCATTTCAGAAATTGTTGGTATAAATTTTCCCTGTAGTGGGAACTCTCTGGTTTTGAGGTGAGTAGTAGATCTACTGCTGGCATCCAGCACTTGGGGCTTGCTAGCATTCCCTAGATAAACCTAATCACCTAATGGATAGGTGAAGGCACCAGTTCATTCTCTATCATCTGTCTTACTCCATACTCCAGATTCTTATAAGCCTGCACTTATGTTTGGTCCCTTGATCATGCTTCTCATTTACATGCTGCTTTGGCGGTGTGAAAGACCTTATAGTAGACTTAAACAGCCCCCTGAGCGAGCCAAATATATAGGGAATCTTCCCGCATAATGTGAAGTGGCAGGCCCTAGACAATGGCAGAGGTGGGGGCATTGAAGGAGTTCTGCTGTTGCAAAGTTGCTCTTTAGGGCTTTGAGGAACGTTGTGGAAAGCGGAGTCTAAGAGCAGGCCAGTATCACTTGGACTGACTTACTGCCACCTTATGGGGAGTACAAAGAATATGTGAAGATCTTCTGCCATGCTGGTCTGTGTTTCTGTTCCAAGACCAGAAACAGAGTACCTGAAATACAAGGTGTCCCTCTGCTCAGCAAGCATGGGAGCTCTGAAGTCCTACACAACACTGCAGCTATGGCAGCTGATGTGTGAGATGCTGGAGGGATGGTGACTCTGTGGGCTTAATGTTGCAGAAGTGAAGTCTTGGTGTTTTATCTTCCTTTTCTCTGTTGTTTTCTAGGCCAAGATTTTTCAGGCTCTGCAGGGAGAGCTGAATTACTCTAACTATATGAGCATTGCAGAGATGAAAGAGAAAGTACTCCAGCTGAGTCGAGACATGGAGAGAGCAAACAACTATGCTCGTGGTAATCACTGTGTTTCAGTTTCCATTTGGGCCTGGAGACCAGTATTAGACACTTGTACTGTTGCTCTTCCTCTCAGGCTCTGCTTTTCTTCTCTGCCGCTGTCTAGTTAGTGATGCAGAAGGGAAAAAAAGTCCGGAATGTGGTAATTGGGTATCTTTCCTTGGTGGGAAGGGAGAGGACAGGGGCTGCACACAAAATTGCAGATATCCTCTGTATCTGGAACAGTCATTTTAAACCCCAGCTAGCTTGACTCTGCCTTTCACCTTTCTGAAACAGTTTTGTTCCTCATTCAGGAAAGACTTGGGGAGGCTAGTGATAACTGTTTATCTACCATCTCTTTCATGTTTTTTCTCAGTAGACCTCAGAATAGCTTACAAAAAGGTATGGGCCACAGTATTATGTCAATTACATTATGGAAAACAGATGTAGAGAGGTGAAGTGGCTTTCTGAATGGCACAGTGTGACTTCTGGATTGATCAAAGGACTGAGAATTCACTCTGGTCTCATCTTTCCAAGCTTAGTGCCCTGTCCCCTGGGCAAGACTACCAAAGTTTTCTTCTGTGCTTTGAATCTGTTGTGCACTAGTTGGCTATCCTGTTGCCTCCAGGGCTGGCTGCCCCAGAAAATGAGAGTCATAAAGAATATGCATCTTTTGGAGCAGAAATGCCTGTTAGAATAGATGGGGGAACGTTTCTGAGTAATTAATATCCAGCATTTTGAAAGCACCTTTTACTGCCAGAGTGTTTCATAGACAAGATACGGAAAACAACATGTTCAGTGAAGGGTATTGCAAACCCTTCCGATTTGATTAAAAATATTACTTTGACTTTCTTTTCAGAGTGTATTGGGTTTGCGTGACAAGGTTTTGGTAATGGGGGGGATAGAGGGGTGGCTTCTGTGAGAAGCTGCTAGAAGGCACCCTTATGTCTGATGGAGCCAATGCCAGCCAGCTCCAAGATGGACCCACTGCTGGCCAAGGCCAAGCCCATCAGCAGTAGTGGTAGTGCCTTTGAGATAATGTATTTAAGAAGGGAGGGAAAAAATTCCTATGCCATTGCAGCCGGAGAGAAGAATGAGAATATGTGAGAGGAACAACCCTGCAGACACCAAGGTTGGTGAAGAAGGAGGAGGTGCTCCAGGCGGCAAAGCAGATTCCCTTGCAGCCTGTGGTGAAGAGCCCGGAGCCCAGGCTGTGACCCCGTGGGAAGCCCTGCTGGAGCAGGCTCCTGGCAGGACCTGTGGCCCATGGAGAGAGGAGCCCAGGCTGGAGCAGGTTTGCTGGCAGGACTTGTGAGGGGGCCCAGAGCCCTGGGCCACCCCAGCGATCCCAGGCCCGCCGGGGGGAGAAGTCATCTACTGAGGAGGAGGGAGCAGTAGAGACAACGTGTGATTAAACTGACCGCAGCCCCCATTCCCCGTCCCCCTGTGCCGCTTGGGGGAAGGAGGTAGAGAAAATTGGGAGTAGAGTTAAGCCTGGGAAGAAGGGAGGTATGAGGGGATTTTAAAGTCTTAAAGATTCAGTTTTTATTTCTCATTACCCTACTCTGATTTGACTGGCAATAAATTAAACAAATTTCCCCAAGTCGAGTCTGTTTTTCCTGTAACAGTAATTGGTGAGTGATCTCCCTGTCCTTACCTCAACTCATGAGCATTTTGTTATATTTTTCTCTCCCCTGTCCAGCTGAGGGGAATGATAGAGTGGCTTTGGGCACCTGGTGTCCAGCCAGGGTCAACCCACCGCACAGAACAAGAACTTCCTGCTGTTGAAGTCAATATCAGAACTCCTACAAGTTAGGAGGGAACTGAGGTCCCTATTTGATATTTGCTGCTTTGGCTCCAAGCTGAATGCCTGATTTTTTTTTGTTTCCAGGCCATATAGTGGGTATGTATAGGCTGTACAGAAGTTAGACAATTATTCCTATTCAGGACTGACTGTTTCTGTAGTTTGGTGTCACTGGGGGCAAGGCCCTTATGGAGCAACAAATCAGATCCTGTGTGGTTCATATGCCAGCTGTTGCAGATCTGCTTTTCCCTGCTTCTCTGTGGACTGTTGAAGTTCCTTCCCCACTCCTTCGGCTGTCCCAGCTCCTGTGGAGTGCATCCTTAGTGTGCAGCTACTTGGATACCACCTGCGTGCCCTGATGTGAGGAACACTGCATAGACAACACCAAAAATCTCTTGTAGCCCACCAACCTGTAGTTTGGGAATAGCCAACACTGCTAGACACAGAGAAGCCTGTGATGTGCCAGCTACTGAGCTCTGCTGGTATCATGTGAAATAACCAGCTGTGAAAGAGCACTCTACAAACTGCTGTGCATTGAGTCTGCATGGCTGGACTTACTGGTGGGATGCTGAGGTCCTTGCTGTTGGCATAGGAATGGGGACCCAGCCTTAGGTCACCCTCTCTTACCCTTTTTTATTGTGGAGAGTGGTCCTTGGAAAGACAGAGGCAGTACTGAGATCTGAACAAGGCTCAGAATACTTCACTTTATGGTAATTTTGAGAGACCAGCGACTGTGTATTGAGGACTGGAACACAAAAACTTTACCCAGCTTGTCTTTGACATTTTCAGTGGACTGTTTCTGGACTCTGTTAGACTGCTCATGTCTACTAAAATATGCTTGGCAGAACTTGTTCCCAGAGCCAGACACTGTTTTGTGACCTGGAGAGAAAAGAACAAGTTCAATACCACTGTATACAGATGTGGTGGTTCTGCTGTGGCTGTTTGTACAGCAGTTACTTGCAGTATGGAGGAGAGCACGCAATTTATCCTAGCTTAATAGACAGGAGAAGTGTTTTTAAGGGAAGAGAAGTGAGTATAGGTGAAGAGTGTTACAAGTGAGGGAGCAGAGGTGATGGCTTGTGATGTGTACAAGGACAGGTCTTGAACCTGACTTCCTAGATGTGAGGGCTTGCTGAGCAAATGCTTAGATGCTCAGCTGTCAATGTGCCATTGAGCTGAACTGCATACTTCTGTCTAGAAAAAAAACCTAAATGTCCAGTTGATTTAATTGCTCTGTTGTGCATCCTTATCTCCTTGAACTGCTGTTGTCCCTTGGCAGTGAGGATGAGGTGAACGCCTAGGCTATTTGTTCCCTGTTCCTGTGCTTTAGCCCGCGACTAGCACATGCTTCCCTTGCACCGTATCTGCATGGGAAAGGTGGGTAAAAAGCTGTTAAGAGGGATCTCTGCTCCCTTCCCCAATACACCAAGCAGTTGTGTTGCTGCAGTGACCAGTGGGGCAACTACTGCTGACTCTGGTTCTTCTGCATCCTAATAGTACGTGCCATAAAAGGCGGGCAAGGCCTTCTCTGTCTGCCATGCGCAGCTATACCTCTTTCCCTATAAAGTGGTTGAGATGATTCATCTGCTAAATGCTGCATGCAAGCATCGTCTTGTTTTTGTAACTGTGAAGTAGTGGTATTGTGGGTTTGGTAACAGCCTAAAAGTATTTAGCAGACTACTTCGGCAGAGGGTTAAGTGTAACAGGACAAGCTGGAGAGGGAAAGGCCCTGCAGCGTTACCCGGTTCTGGTCAGTGGAGGGTGCTGGTGGGAGGAGTGGTTCAGCCCACACCTTTCTGAAATGCCCCTTCTGCCTTGCTTGCTGCTCCCAAATACTTCTTGTCACAGGAACTGCCATTGTGAACTGCAGAAGGAGCTCAGGGAAAGCACCAGAAAGGTGGCTGGCGTTCTGTGGTCTTTTTTAGAAGATATTATCCCAGATCAACTGTTTTGCTGCTGGACACAGTATTGTATGTCCCTTTTTTTTTATCACCACCTGAACAGAAAACACTTGCTGCAACTGTAAGTTTCTATAGGAGAAACATACTCACTTGCTTTGCAAGACATCTTGATTTATCTTCCATTTTGGAGGGCATCACTGTTATTTTCTGGGGGTTTTTTTTGGTGTGGTTTTCATGAGGCACAAACTCCATGCTTCATCACCCCCTTTAAAACAAGCTTTCCCCTTTGATCAGCTCTTCACTGCTCCAAATTTCCATCTGACTGAAAGGGTCAATCACCATAAATCTGGCAGAGCTTTAGGAATTGTCTTCAACCCATTTGGCTGTGTGCAACTCAAAAAATGGAGGTTATTATTCCCCTTCATGCTAAGCTGTGAAAACGCATCAAGAAGCATTTGCTTCTTGTCTTAGCTCCAATGCTGTTTTCCCTGAGCGACAAAGGGACTCATCTTAGTGAGAAGGCAGCCTTAATCCCACTCATGTGATAGCCTCAGTTTCCTGAGTATCCTCTTGCTTTCCTTACCTGCAGGTACAGCTGCTTTATTGTAGAAGTAGTGGGTGCACAGAGAGACAAGCAGCCTTGCTGCGGCCATGGTCAGTTCTGCGCACAGACACAGGAGTCAATTGTTAAACCCAACTAAGTTCTGTCCTGCCAAGTGCTAAATAGGGAAGGGTCATAATCTGATTTTTGTCATATGCCACCTGCTTGACTGAGGAGCCAAGCACTGCCGCCCTCCCACCAGCAGCTATTTGTGTCAGACTACAAACTGGGGCACAGACTGAGTTGTTGCAAATGTTGTCTTTAGTAGTACTGAGTCCAGTTGGATTTTTTTCCCCTTGGCCCTTATCAGTGTGAAGATGTGGGATCATGCTTCAAATCTGGGTGCAGCATGTGTCTAAATCTTTATCTACACATTTCTTTTTTTGCAGGAATTTTCTGATAAAGGAATAATAGAATGTCCTAGAAATCCTCTTTTATTAGCAAAACAGCACCATTTCTGATTTGCATATGCTGAAGCTGCATATGTTGGCTGGGTCTTGGCAAGGGCAAACAGCACTTAGGTCATTCACTCAAAACCACTTGCCTGTAGTGTGTAAAAGTCACCACTCTATATCATGAGGGCCCCTGTCACAAAATGCTTTCTGCCTCCCCCCCCCCCCTCTTATTTTTAGCTTTAATAATTGTTACCTGCTTGCCTAATTGTCCTGTCAGGGTGAGTGGGTATGAATTTCTGATTGTCCATCTGTGTCTCTTGCATATGATTTCTTCTATCTGTCAGGACTTGGGTGCATAGGTAACAGAGCACTCAGCTGCGCAGCCCCTGTTGGGGACTCTTGCAGTTAGAAAAGCTCACAGAACAGATATGATAGGAGGAGAGGAATTAGTGGGCTCCTTTGTGGTGTTATTCCAAATGCATCATCCACCTCTTTTTTTTTAAGGCTTCAATCAAACAAATTGAAGCTGTTAAACAGCCCATGTACTAGAATTTCCTGTCTCTACAGAAAGAAAGCATCAGCCAGGAGGAATCTGGCATCTGAAAGATATTTTCACAGTATCTATCACTGATGAAAATGGCCAGACCAGTAGGACTGGAGAGGCAAAGTCCTCTCTCATAAATTTACTCTCCGGACACTATTATCTTTTCTGTAATCTAAAAACCACAATTGCCAAGGCCAACTTAATTCAGATCTCAAAAACCCTGCACTGAGACACCATAGAGAATGGCTGGGTGTAGCGATAAGAAACTCTGACTTCAGACATTTGGCTGAGACAGCCGTTACTCCTTTCCCATTGACTCTAGACAGCCTCCTAAGACTTGCTTTCAGTTGCTCTTTACCTGGGGCTGCCCTAGGACGGGTTATGTGAGAGGAAGACTCCGTCTGTCCTGCCCAAGCCCCAGGTTTTGAATTAATAGATTGAGGAAACTAGTAAGCTGGCATGGGTTTGAAATACTTTGGGTTGTTTTTTTTTTTTTTTTTATCTCCTCACAGCTGCAAAGACTGGAAAAGGGCGACATCCAAGTGATGACATGCAGTCACAGGGAAAGAAGCACGCTCGAGAAAGTAGATTTAGTCACCTTCACTCCAAGGTTCCTGAACCTCCCAAGTTCACCATGCCCAGGGTCTTTGGTCCTTTTCCAGAAAGCATAAATAAGCGGGTTTGTCAGTAGGAGCAGGGTAAAACCTATGGAAAAACCTATGCAAATAAACACTGTGCAAGCTCCCTGGCTGCGTGTGGAGACTGCTATGCCTTAGCAATTACTCCTGCAAAAGCTTAGCAGGACAGCTGTACTATGCTGAAGATGGAGTGGATCTGTGAGCTTTCTTCGCTACCGAACAGCAGATACCTAACTCACTGGAAAGTGAGATCTGCATTAAATGCAGAATGCAGGTGGGGTTCCTGAACTTACCTCGCCTGGCTTCTAAGTGAAGCCGTCTCTCCTCTGAGCCATAATAGCCAAGTCTTGAAACACGTTAAGTATCTTAATTCCCTCTACCTTCTGCAGAAATTGGGTGCCTAAGTATCCCTTAGATTCTGTGCTTTACTTGCTCCTGCCTAGCATGGATTTGAATCAACAACAAAGCAAAAAAGAACTTTGCATCACATGGTTGGTTGTCCTTGCTTTGCTACTTGACCTTGTAGCAGATGACTCTGGCATCCTTGCTTCCAACTGCTTGTTACAGTTCCTGTCAAAATATTAATACAGGACATGTTATGTGGAGAGTAGGACTGGGGCATTTGGAAGACCCCAACAATTAACCCCCCTCATAGCCAGAAGGGGAGTGGTAGATTTATGCATAAGGTTGAGTCAAAAATTTAGTGTTATAGTCTGGGCAAGATTCTGTCTTTTAGTCCATAAATGTTTTAATATGTCTTACGTTACCACCCTAAGGATCAACAAAAAATGGTTACCCAGTAGTGATGGATCTCCTGTTAGGAGCATGGAAAATTACATCTATTAATAGCTTGAGACTATCTTCTGAGGGAGACCTATTGTACAGATTTAATTGTATTTCTCTCTTAATTCATCAGCTGTTAGTAATTACATCCTGCATTTTTGCAGTGAAAAAAATAAATGTAAACTGGCTATTGAGACTGTACTTAAATCATAGGAGAGAGAGGAAATTACAATACAAATAGTATCAGTCTTATAAACAATTTTAATTCACTACTTAGCTATTCATTAGTTAAATAACATCTTCAAAAACTGCATTCTGGAAAATGTAGCAGCCCCACTGAAAGCAATGCTGGTCAGATAAGCTTAAAGTAACTCTCTGGCATCTCAACAATATATCATTTTTAAAGGGTTCAGATATAAGCAGTTTAGCTTGTCAACTGACAGTTGAGAGAAATGCTGACTTCTCCTTGCTAGAAGACGTCAGCCTTATAGTCTGTGCTTTCAAATAATCTCTTACAAGAGCAGTATTCTTGTTCGGCTTCTATTTTGAGCCTTTTTTTTAAATGACAACTGCAGTTCCTCTTGCAGCCTTTTCCTCTTTGCACACAGTTGACCGCTAATGGTATTGGATCCTCCAGCAGATACTGTGGTTTTCTGCATCGCCCTCTTGTGCTATAGCCTCAAGTTACTCAGTCAAAATCCCTGTCCCTCATTCTTCTCTGGGGACAGTTATAAGAAAGGTATTTTGTCCTCAGATATGGTAGTCTGATTATCCTGTCATAGTGCCCAAAAAGGAAAGGCACTATTTACAATGGTAAGGTAAGGCAGAAGAATGTTTTTTTCATCATCATCCTGTTTCCTGGTAAGTGGAGATGGTTTCAATGGAGAAAACCAGTCAGGCTGACATGTGTGAGGCTTGCTGCCCTCTCCTGGTGTCATCAAGGGACGTACGTTGGATCTCAGCTGCTTCTTTGAGGTTTTCATCTTTTGAGATTATGAGTCCTCCAGGAGCGGAAGGAAGAAGCTGCTTTATAGATGGACTTGATTATTTTAAACAGCAATGTTTTGATTAGGATTAGCTGGATCAATTGAACCAGGCACAGCTTTTGAATTGTCAGTTGCAAAGAAAACAGCGCTGATCAGGTTCTCTGAATCTGCAGAAATCCCCTGTAGTTTTCCGATTGTGACAAATGGATTGGAACTCAACACTGCTGAGTTTTCTGGCTACTCTTGCCCAATTTTCTGGGAGTGTTAGCACCTAGTATGCTTTTTGTTTATGATCACGGGAAACAGTATCATGGCCCATCAGAGCATACCAGTTACAGATGAAAATTTACAGCCACGTTTTGGTGCACAGTGTGGGAACCTACTTTCAGTCAGCACATCTCAGTCTCAGCATTTGGTGGGAACCCATCTTCTTACCCTGTAAGGTGACTGACCAGGGAAGGTGCTCACCTTGTAGAAATAATTTTACTCCTGATAGCTACTGAAGGTCAGCTTGTTGGGTCATGTGCAACAATCAAAGGCAGCAGCTCTCCACAGCGGGAATTCAGTTTTAAGGATGCAAAGTGATCTAACCTCGTGGGCCCAATGTTAAGGATCGCAATTGGCAGCTGCTTTTCCCGGGCGGCGAGGGCAAACCTGTAACCAGAGTATACCTGCAGGAATACCAGAAGACAAAATTACTGGCAGCTTAGGCAAAAGAAGAGCTACAGAAAGGAGTAAGGAAAGTAAAACAGTTGCTGTTGGCAGTGCGAAAAAGGGCTGTGTTAGGCAACTACACTTAATTCAGGTAAGAAATTTCTTCATTCAGGAGTGCACAGAAAAGAACAGCTTTTAACCTCTGCCAGTGAGGGATCTGCAGTTTCATAGAAACTGCAACTTTGTAGTACATTGAGGGGAAATGCCCTTGTCTTTTAGCAAATCACTGCAGCAGTTTTTATTAGTTATCATAGGTACTTAAATGCTTCTACATTGGTGGTTCTCACATGGCCCAGCTTAGGTAGTACAAGAATGAACCTAAGGCATTTCAATCATTCCTGTACAAAGGATTATAAGCTTAAGAGGTGCAAGCTTGAGGAATGTGTCTCCAGTATCCTGAAGCCAAGAGAATCACAATCAGGCAGCCTTGGTTTTATCTCTTTCTGGGAGGCATTAGGCTTTTTTTAGCGTAATAGAACTTGTTCCTGAAAAAAATTCTCTTATACAAACTCTGTTCCAAAAGCTTCCGTGGGTTAAACAACAGGGGTTTCTAAACTAACTTACCATGTAGATAAGAGACTAATGGGGAAAACACATTGTCATACAAAGGACAATCCTAAGCAGTAACCAGAGATATTTCTGCTTTCTTCTTCAGAATTTAATCAGGAATTAGAGGTCCTAAAATCTGGTATTTCACATAGTGTGCCATGAGGCCTGGAAAGCTGCCAGAGGCTAAAAAATTCAAGCAAAAAAATGCGTGGTGGTGATCTCTGATTTGTATCAGGTATTTTGGCTTTATAGGCAACTGTGAACCTACAATGTACTGATGGAGGAGGTAGCAGAGACAGGTCTGAATGTGTAAACGGAGTTATTTAGAGTGGTGTGAAGTAGACTGGCAATAAGAGTGACAGGGAAGCCCAAACAGGAACAGGCCAACTGTGAAGCCAGATTCCAACCACACTAAAAACATGCTCTGGAGAGGCCATTTTGATCCATGACCAATTAGTAGTCCTAAATCGTGGGACCAAGGATTGTTGCAGGTGGAGTAGCACAGAAATAGGAATGCAGTGTGAGAGGAAGACCTACTTACCTGCATAGAGGATCCTGCCACCAGCATGGAGTCTGATTCCGCCAGGCGTTGGTGCACAAAGTTGACTTTTTCCTGGCTCACTGTGTCTCCAAAGAATATCACATCAGGCTTCAGGATTCCACCACATTTACGGCAGGCTGGGATTTGGAAATTACACACCTGCTCGTCCGTCAGGAAGACATCCCCATCTGGAGCTACACCAAACGCTTCAGCTTTCCAGGTAGGATTCAGAGCTTCAAAGTGCTTCTGAAGCTCTGAGCGCAAGATTTGATCTCCACAGGCCAGGCAGAAAACCCTGAAATTCAGAGCAAAGTTTTAATGGAGAGTTTCATGTCAGTCAAAGATCTAGAGTCTGTAACTTGTTCCTTAGAAGGCCTGGAAGGTCTGTTGTCATTATCCACGTTTATTTACCAAAATAGCACAGGTCAAGGAGCTGTCCTTCTACCTCCAATTGCTGCTTTGTAGGACGCTCCAGAGGAAGCACTTTTAACCATATCATGCATCCTCTCTCCCAGTTCAGGCCGTGCTTTTTCATCTGGAAACTTTGGGTGATCACAGCTAGACTGTGGTGAACCCTCTCCAGTCCCCTCACCCTATGCATTTCTGGCACTGTCCACTTTGCGTAGCCCTTGATAATCCTTGCATCCTCAGGATCCCCTTGTCCTCTTCACTATGAGGACATCTGCAGTAGCAAGGAAAGGGGGAGTTCTGACTGATGCAGGCTCCAAGGGAAATGATCCAAACAACGCTCAAAAAAGTGGAGTGGTGTTCATGTTTCTTAAATACTGTGCTGTGAACAGCAGCGTTTTGTGATCTTTTTCTCCACCCCAGCCCAACAAGACCTTTGTGCATATCATCTCCAGGAACATAGCATTGACATTTTGCTCCTTTCTCAGCAGCTAACACTGCACCTGCTTATCAGTCATCCTGAACGAGGTGCCGGAGGATGAACCAATCCTCCCTCTGCCAACAGAGTACCTGTGTGTGCAGCCGTGCAATTCTGTCATGCGCTGGCTCCCGGCTTTGGTGTGAAGGGCATCCACATTCTGGGTCACCAGCCAGTGCAGCTTCCCCACCTTCTCCCAGTCTCTTAGTACCAGGTGTGCTGTGTTTGGCTGGTGGGAGGAGAACTGGGGCCAGCCCACGAAGTTCCTTGCCCAGTACCGCTGCCGGGCACTAGCACTACGAACAAACTCAGCGTGCTGGATGGGCCGTCTGTCTGTCCTGGCGTAGAGCCCAACACCTTCAGAGCGGTAATCTGGTATCCCTGATTCAGTCGAGATTCCAGCTCCAGTCATTACAAACAGCCTCTTGGAGTTGGAAACAAAGCGCTGCAGCTCCTCTACTTCCACAGGATCTGGAGGAGGACAGGCTGGCACAAAAGCCAAGTTTGGAGAGGTCCTGGATACAGAATGGGATCTGAAATGATGGGATCTGATGGCTCTGCAAACTCCTGACAACTTCCTGGCAGAGAACATGGTCAGCTAAAAACCAAGAACAGAACACATGGCAGGTAAAAGAAAGCAAAGAACATGTCCTTAATTCAGTTTTCTTGGGATTCTCTGGTAAATGATGCTGATAAGTATTCTTTGCTCTTTTTTATTTTTAGTAAAGCAACACAAATTATTTTGGCAACATTAACTGTGTGAGGACACCATCCATATGTCCCTTTCACAGAGGGCAATACTGAGGACTGCTCAAGGTACAAAGTTAGCACACCTGACTCACAGGATTCCTGCTCTCCTGTCCTGGTGTGAAGGATGGCTGCCTAAGAGGACTTCTAAAGAGCCCAGGGAGACCTGAGCACGCAGAGTCTTTCCCAGGTATGTGCAACAGGGTAGAGAAGAAACAGCAGGGAGGCCAAGCACCCCAGCCCAGAGGCACTGTTCGGTTGGTGTGTCTTGTTCCTCCCCAGAGGAACATGTTGCAGGTGTTGTGGGAAGCGAGAGAAAAACAACCTTGAAATGTTGCTCTTTCAGGACAAAGGCCTTGACTGGAATAACTCCTGGTTTGTTTTGGTTTTTTTATAAAGGCCTGGTGCAGAACAGGCCTTAAAACAGGACTGAAGATGATTAGGACACTGCCTAAATGCCTCTAGCGCCTCCTCCTTTGTGGGTGCCACCTCCCCAGCTTCAGTGGAGAGGTGGAGGGCTACTGCTTTGCTTCTCCAGCAAGAACAGGGGGCTTTGCTGAGAGAGAAGGGATCACCAAAATTGGGGAGGGGAGGGTGGGCAGAAACAACTGCTTGGCAGGTAGGAACGGGAGGGATATCCTGCTTTAAGGGAGGAATGGCATGCCCTGTTGGGGACAGGCAGGACAGCTTTGCTGACAAGTAGCCTGGAATTGTGTGCAGGACCTGTCATTGACAGGAGTGGATTGGTCTGGACCTTGATTTTGTTTTATCTTTCTAGCAGTCTGTAGTTCTCCTTTCTCCATTTCAATATTTTAAAACTGTATTTTCTGGGCGCCTCTATGGTTTTGCATACAAAGTACAGTAAGCTTGGAAAGAAACAGTACCAAGAATTGACTGACTGGTTTTTTGCCTTCCCACCACCTCCCTTTGCAAGGGGGCTTGTATGAGATCTAGAAGACGGAGGAAGGACTTTAATTACTGATAAAAAGGGATTATCTCAAAAGAGTGACAGCAACAGGCCCCAGATAGTCTGGTGCTTAAAGCTTGCTTGGTAACATGGGACACCTGGATGCAGATTCATGCCCACTTACACTTCTGCCCTCACCATCAAAAATTACTGGGAGGACGTGTAAAGGACTGGGTCTCACTGGGAGTCCTCAGCTGGCTGGAGCAGATCCCTTTCAGGTGCTACAGGCAGTGGTTTGAGGGAGGGCTCTGTGCAGCTTACTAGCTGTCAAATGGTTAAAGCATGTGGGCAGTTTCATAAATGTTTTCATAAAAGTTCCATAAACTTGCAGTGCCTGCGAGATCTGTGGCAGCTCTGAGAAAGTCAGAGGTATTCAGGTGGTGAGCTTACTTGTCTAAAAGGCTGGCACCTAAGTACTTTTGATCACCTATGCTTCAGTGCCTGGATGGTTTTTAGACTCCTGCTGTGTCTTAAATTGCTTTGTCTCAAGTGCCAGTTCTTACAGTATATTGAGCAATATTTAAATACATTTAAAGTTTGGGTGTTCAGCTGTAAGTATCATGACACTAAATATGCTAGTGGCACAGTGTAGATTTGTCTTGGTCAATCTCCAGTTCTCAAGGCGGCATCATCAGCTGAATTACAGGGAAGACTAGACTTCCTCCGTAGTCTGAATTATTTTTTAAACCTAAGCAGTGGATTCTGTTCACAATGATTTTTGCCATGTTTTGTTTCTTAGCAAGGAGTTGTGTTGGGCATTCCCTCCAAAGAGGTTTAATTTTCCATGTGAATTAATTAGAAGGGACAAAGTCTCCCAATAAACTGTGATTTGCTTTGAGAATAACTTTTGTCATGATGCTCCCCAAAGGCTATTAAGCCAGTTTGACAGTATTTAAATTACTTTAACTGATGAAAATTCGCCATCCCTGTCCCTTATCATCAAAAGATCTCTTGGAAGGAAATGTTTTGAGGGGGAATGAAATGGATATATAATATGGGTTGGCCCACAAGAGAGAGGAGGCAGTGGGTGGGCCCAGCATTAAAAATAACAGATACATCTGAGAGCCACTGTGAAGTGTAGAAGTAGGACAGTGTAGGAGAGAATCTTAGAAAGGACAGAATATTTCCTGTGAAATGCAAAACCGCTTTTAAAATGACAGTGCTCAGATTAAAAAATAACAGCTACATACTAAGTGGAACTCTTTAAACATACCTATCGAGACCCGAGGCTAGAGGTTGTTTTTAACATGCATCCAAGATGCACCGCAGACAGAGGTCAGACAAGTAAGGTAGTCGGTGAAGGGGTCTCTACAAATGGTTACAGCCCAGAAATCCAGAGGACTAGATCCGAGTCTCTTTTGCTGTAATAATGACGCGGGGTGGGGGGGTAACAGCCGAACCAAACACATCTAATGAAATAAGAGTGATACGGTGAATAATGCCTGAAACCTTACCTTTCATAAGGCTGCCGTGCCCGCCCGCGGCAGGAAAGGGCTGGCCTGCCGGAGGAGGAGTTTTCTGGGAAATGTAGTTCACAAAGAAACGCAGCCCTAAGCACAAAGACTACAATTCCCAGGCTGCAAAGAAGAAAACAACCCGACTTCCTCAAACCTGATAAACTGAAAACGAAGAGCTTCATAGCTGCCTTCAAGGAAACGTGCAAGAATAAAATCAAATTTGATTTGATACAAATGCAAGTAATAGCTTTGATAAAATGCATTGCAGATGCTTGTCCTTATGGAAGCCTGCATTTTCTTTTCACTGGCACTAGCTGGGTTTAGGCTTAAAATGTGACTAAACAAGTAACAGAAGAAAAATCCACTGAGGGCTGTTCAAGACCTCTTTTCTAGCTCAGGAATTCCCTGAGACGTAAATTGTTGGAGGCTGTGAGAGTGCTTGCCTTGTTCTGACACTCTTCCCTTGGTACCTACATTTGGAGAGATGGACCTGGCAGCCCTGATGTTCGTAGCTAAGCACATTTGGGATGATGGGAAAAGGGTTTGGGAGAAGGATGTGGAAAGGGCCTGTGGCAACAAGGGTGGACAAATAACGAAAATCTGATCTACTGTGGTGCAGTTAGTGTGGCCAGATAAAACCCAAGAGGTCAGCATGGGATAAGCGATCTCTGTGCAGCTTTCAGAGGAGGCGTGGGTGAAAAATGAGAGGGCGGTTGTTTCTTCAATCTGGCTGGACCTCTCCCAGGGCACAGGCAGGCACCCCGAGCCGCTTCAGTATTAAATTCTTTGCCACCAAAGGGCTTGTACTGGTCGTGGAGTTCACCAGCTCCTTCCTGGGCTCGGTCTGTCGTTTGCCTTACCCGTTAGGGCTTTGCTGGAGGTGGGCTGCCACTGCCTCAGCAAAACCCAACAGGAGGGGAGCAGGGAGCGCTGGGGCGGAGGGACCGCCTCGCAGTGGGAACGGACTGGTGGATCAGCGTGACCCATCTTTGCAGAACCGCAGCAATTACTCCCACCTGTCAGCGCCTCATTAGCAGCAGAGGATTTCTTCCGGCGTTTTCCAGTTGATCCAGTGGATCCTCCTTTCTAGGCATGCAGCGGGCAGGGGTGGCTACTCGTGGTGACTTCTTTGAGTCCCTGTGTGACCACGGGCCGCCGTGTTTTGCGGAGCTGATGCCATGCAGCTGATTTTCAACCCTGGGGCCGTGCTGACCTACCTGCTGCCTACCCCGTACTCCCTGGCCAGAGCTCATTGTGCCTCCCTGCTTGGTGCAGCCATCTCAATAGTCACAAGACAAACTGTACAAACTGCCGGGCAATAAGGGGGGGGGCTTCAAACGAGTCTTATGTTTTTTGAACAACAAATGAGCAGGAAGAGGTCCAGGCTGCTGCACGGTAGCAGCCTGGTGCTGGATGCTCACCTGTTTTACACACAAAGGGCTCTTTCTAATGGTTTGGGCTGCTTTTCAAGCGCGTTCTCCAAATAGCTCTTGCTAATTGGTTCAAGACAGTGCAGGAATTGTTAATCCATTTTTCTTGCCTTTTACAGTTGTTTCAAAGCCTGGAAGAGCCCGAGCCTGCATATACCAGTGTGGAATTTTGCAATCATAGGGACGAAGTGCATCCCGCTTGCTTGGTGCCAACCCTGCCGCCCCCGCGGGGGTGTGGCGGACGACCCCCTTTTTGGCAGTTTCGTGAGTTTAAATGACCCTTCGGCTGTTTAGTGCCCGGACTTTCCTCTGGCGCCACCGGGGCGGCGAGGGCAGCCCGGGCCCGGCAAAGCCCGTTTCACCCCCCCGCCGGCGCTCCCTCCCCGCGGGTGCCGCCGCCCCGCCGCCCTGCCTCCCCCGCCCCCGGTAACCCCCCCCTCCCCAGCGGCAGCGCGGGCTGAGGGCGGGGGGCGCGCGGCGGCGCGGGCCGGCGGGGCTCGCGGGGGCGCGCTCTGACCGCAGCGGCGGGGCGGCGGCGGGGGGGCCGGGAGGGCGGCACGGGCCGCCAGCTTTGCGCAGTGGCAGTATCGTAGCCCGTGAGGTTAATCCGAGGCGCGATTATTGCTAGTTGAAAACTTTTCCCAATACCCCGCCATGACGACTTGAAATATAGTCGGCATCGGCAATTTTTGAGGGCCTCCTCGGAGGCTGCTTCTGCGTGGTTAAAGACAGACGCGGGGGAGTGTGGGGGCACCGGGCTGGGGACCCTCGGGGTGGGCGGCACCGGGCTGGGGACCCTCGGGCTGGGCGGCACCGGGCTGGGGCCGCTCGGGCTGGGCGGCACCGGGCTGGGCGGCACCGGGCTGGGGCCGCTCGGGCTGGGCGGCATCGGGCTGGGCGGCACCGGGCTGGGGACCCTCGGGCTGGGCGGCACCGGGCTGGGGACCGCTCGGGCTGGGCGGCACCGGGCTGGGCCGCCGGTCTGCTCCAGCGGTGCCGCGGGCCGGGGCTCGGCAGGCGGGGGGGGGGGGGAAAGGGGTCACCCCACTCCCGGCGGCGGGGCGGGGGGCAGGCGGCCGTGGGGATCGCGCCGGGGGAGGCGCGGGGGGGGCGCGGGCGGGCGGCCGGGCTCGCCCCGACCTCGGCGGCGGCCCCGGGGCGAGGGGCGGCGGCGGCGGGGGAACGGTGTCAGCTTTGCGCAGTGGCAGTATCGTAGCCAATGAGGTTAATCCGAGGCGCGATTATTGCTAATTGAAAACTTTTCCCAATACCCCGCCATGACGACTTGAAATATAGTCGGCATTGGCAATTTTTGACAGTCTCTACGGAGACTGAATATTGGTGTGAACAATAGAGGAAAAGAAAAACGGTAAGGGACGAGGGGGTGGGTTCTTGTTTAGGCTACAGATGGGGAATGCGGGCAGACTACAAAGGTTCGTTATGCAGAGGTACAAGGGCTTTTGTTCTCTCGCGTTGCTGCCAGTGCCGCCTCCTGCCAAAAGCATGGTTTAATAAATTGAGAGCGCGTTTACATGAAAAGCTCGGTTCTTGTCTTTTTCTTTCAAAACTGCTGAAGGAGGAATTGGTCCGTGAAAACGGAGGAGGAACTTGGGTACTGGAGAAGCATTTTTCGTGTCGCTCTTGCTGAGGAGGTTCCCTTGAGGAGCACGACCTCTCAGAAGGTAGCCTAGGCAGCGAGGAGAGGGCTGGGGTTTCTGGAGCAAGTGAGGGAGGTGAAAGTCTGAATCGTCCTTAAGTGGCTCCAGAACTGCTCCAAAACCTGCTAGGGAACAGCTTTGGTAGTGTGCACTACCCTAACCTGTATTTTGTGTATGTGTGTTAATGTATAACCATTGGCATCACTTGCTTTTTAAAAAAAAAAAAAAAAAAAAAAAAAAAAAAAAAAAAAGCAGCTCCTTATTGTCAAAGGAATCACAAACGTTTTCTCTGGAAAAAACAGTGTTGAGTTTGTTGAAAAATCCTATTTTGTAAGTTAAGTAAACCCCATCCATTTCTAAGTTACAGCTGTTGTCTTATTTAATACCGAAGTAGACCCTGTGGAGGGAGACTAATGATCCTTGCACACCCGCTCCCTGGGCTGAATCTCCGCTGGAGCTGGAAGCAGCTGCCCTCTGTCACTTTGTGTGAATGTGATGTAGCTCGTGGTGCTGATAAATTACCCCAGGAGTTCCTTCTATGGTCGTGTGTGCCATCGGGATGCTCCTACCCTGCCTATAAGACCCCCTGAGCCTGGCAGCTGTTTTAAACTATAACTAGGCAGAGTAGAAAACTTAATAGCCAACAATCTTTATTATGTTCATTTGTAACATTCAGCTGTGCTGGGGTATCATACACAACAGTGACCCAAGAGTGACAGTGAAACCTCCTGGATTGCATTTTCCCCCCATTTGTACTTTGTTGCTAGCAATATCAATCTGAAATCAAATCCTGAAGTGTAGGGATGCCAGTACTCTTTGGCAGAATAAGCCACACTGATAAATACCAAGGGTGTATGTAGTTTACAGGGAGTAATACGGTTCACGTAAATGCTTGATTCATGAAACTGTTGATAAGTATTGGGTTTTTCACTTGGATCGTTTCTCGTCTCTTCTGCCAAAATTGTCTGTGATAATACACTGGCATGGTGTTTTCATTCTGCATTGCAAAGTCATGTCCTACATCTCAAGCTAGAAACAAAGTTTGTTCGTTTTGCTCTAATAGATCATTCCAACAAGTGTAAAGTTGGACCCTTGAAAGGCAAACTTCCATGTTGAGATTTACTGCAATTGCCTTAAGCCTAAAGCCCTGCCTGAATTTGTCTTTTATGCATTCACCTGAAGAGCGAGCTACATCCCCTTGCATGATGTCCACACGGCACAGCACAGAGAACACACGCTGCCATGAAGTCATTGTCATCGCTCTGCAGTTGCAAGTCACTCTCTGGAAAGTGCATAGGTAAGCACTAAACATGCCTTACAAGTCAGTGTAGCTTCATATCTGTTCTTCTCTGACATAGATTTAGCCTGCGTAAGTAACGGTGCATTTCGTAAGAGGTATTATGAAACGAGCTTGGATTGCTCCTCTGTTTGGCAGCCAGTCTGAGATTACAGGCCTGAAGGGGACAGGTGGATGGTTAATCCATCTAGCCTCTGAGTGTCAAGTGTGTGGAGGTCAGTGGGTTAAGCCACCCTTCTATGGAGCTGGTCTGTAACTGGTAAACAATGCTTTGACAAGAAGGAAAGATGCCTTGAGCAAGTACTTTGAGCGCTTCGGTTGTGTGGGGCCAGGAAGTCCTGAAGTTCAACATTAGGTTGATATTGACTCATTGTCTGACTTTATTTCCAGCTCCCAGCCCTGTTTCTCATCTGTAAATGGAGGCAATAACTTCTTGTCACACCTTCTGTAGAAAGATAAGCTGAGTCATAATGTGTCTTAGTCACAAGGCACAAGGTGAGCGGAAGCCCTGTGTGTTTCTCTGATGCACTACATGCCTTCATTCCCTAGCACTTCCCATCTGGCACCAGTTCTGAGGGATGTAGCTGCTCTCGGCAGCATGCCTTGGATATGCTGCTCTGGTGGGAAAGAGTTTGCTGGAGGTGGCCATCACTGGGGAACTGCAGCTGCTTCTGCTGGCAGCTGTGTTAAGAATGGTGCTTCAGCAGCAAGCAGGTGTTTGTGAGTCAGTAGGAGTTTCAGAGGCAGAGAGCAGGTAGACGATGAGAAAACAGGAGTTCCAGGGTGTTATGAAGGACCAGAGAGGGTGAACATTGTTTGGGTGAGTTTAGCTTGAGCCCACATCACTGAGCAGTTGTCTTAGCAGCTTGGGTTTTAACCTGCCCCTACACCTTAGGCTATCACGCGAGGGTTAGGAACTGACAATTTTAAGTAAGAAATGCTAGTGTGTGAAGAAGAATTCGGTTATGAACAGCACCTGGCTATGAGGAGTGTGATGAGAGTATGGTCGGTTCAGTTTTAAAAGCTGTATTACTAGAGGGTAGTATCACTCATGTGACAGCCCTGCCTTTCCACCTCACTGACCCTTTCACAGCAGTGTTGCAGCCATAGGCAAAGCTTTCGAGGCAATGAGTTTTGGGGTTTTTGTGTTTGTTTGGTTGGTTTTTTACATTGAGCAGCTTGGACACAGCCTATTTCTTGTGGGTGCAACCCTGACCGGTGCTATGATGTGTTCATTTCAGCCCTGAGACAGATTAGGAACTGCTGTCTTGATTTGCACTCACTTCCAGACTCCCAAAGGATGCTGTAGGAAGCTGAAGATAAAAATTACATACTAGGCTACAATATGAACAGAGCACAGCGGGCACTTTATTTATGCAGAGGTAAAAATACAACCCAAGCCAAGACAGATGCCTGTCATGTGTCGCTAGAAGAAACACAGATCCCAGGGAAGGGCATGTTTCTGATGACCTTAGGTCCGTTGTGCTACCAGCAAATGCTCATGGTTTATGTTGCTCCACCTGGGGAGGGCACATCCTGAAGTTGTCACTGTACAGCCAGTGATAGGTTTTGAGAAAATGTAACAGTCCCTTCAAATAATGTTTTAAGTTGTGCTCAGGGACCAGCAAGGGGGGTGTGAAATGAGATCCATGGCATTGGTGGTGAAGCATGGGGTGAAAGTCTTTGCTTATATTTATATTGTACTTAGATGTGGGTAAGGATGTCATTTTCTGAGGAGTCCTGAATCTGGAGTAAAACCTGGAATTAATTTCCTGGAGGCTGTTGATTATTCACAAGCATTGGCTGGGACTAGGGAGGATATTTCCATGCCCCCTTGTGATTTTTTCTCATTATAGCATTTCTTAACACAGGAACTAATGATGTCTGTTGAATTGTGTTAGCTGGGGAAACTGGGTGTGGTTGTGCCTAGAGAGTGAAAAATAAAGCATTGGAGATTGCTAGCAGCTGACCTCATGTTCTCTGTTTTTATGAAAATGTAATCCTGTCATCTAGGCTAGACAACAGGACATGTGCTGTTCAGCTCTGAGAACATTCTCTGACTTGGTAGTAATTTTGTGAGGAAAAGCACTACAAGAGTCATGTTTCCTGGATCCTTAGCTGTTCCCACACTAATAGTTTTCTGCCTATCTCTCATCAGATTAGGAGCTGAACATTTCGGCTGAACAACTGTTTTTACTGCCATCTTGACTTGGCCAGAGCGTGATGGTAAACGCTAGCTCTGATGAGGGCGGAGCTGCTCTGTGGTTCGGGCAAGGCTGATGACTTTGCATTGGAGCATGGTTTGAAAGAAAAAACGAGTGGGAAATGGTGGGTCAAGACTCACTGTCACATGATAAATCCAGCACGGCTGTGACAGTTTTTAAACAGAGCAAAGGAGAAGTGGTTGGTGGCTTTCCTCTGTGGTGGCAACAGCTTGTGGAAAACTGCTCAGGGAAGGTTTCACCTTCCCAGGCTTTCCTGTGGATTGTGTAAATCACTTGGGGCTCAGAAACATTGATTTGTTCAAAGGCTTTTTGGGGCACGGAGCGAGAGCGTGCAGGGCTCCTCCTGGGCAGCAGCACCCTGGCCGAGCCTGGCGTGACCACATCGCAGCCCTCAGGGGGACCGTGCCCCTGGGGGGGGGGTCCTGCTCCTCGAGCGAAGAGGACAGGGTTTTGGGTTGTGTTCCTGGCGGGCACCGGCAGCCTCAGACGTGCGTGGGGTGGCAGGCCGGTGCCTCGCCCGGGTGGGCGTGCGGGGCGGCTCCGTGCGGCAGGGCAGGGGACGGAGCGCCGCCGCCAGGCCAGGGAGCTGGAGCCAGGCCCGCGGGCGGGCGGGGCAGCCCTGCGCGCTGCCGTCCGCGCGCGGGGGCGGGGGCGAGCCGGGAAAGTTGCGAGGCGCTGAGGCGGGCGGCGGCGGCACCGGCACCGGGGCGGGCGCGGCGGACCGGGCGCGGCGGCACCATGGACGACTTGGGTGAGTTCCGAGCCGCGCGGACTCCCCGCGGCGGGGGCCGCCGCCCCTCAGCGCCACGGGCAGCCCCCGCGGCGGCCGCGGCCCGCCCGGCCACGCTGCGCCCCTCAGCGCCGCCGCCGGCTCCGCGCCGTGGGGCTCCGGCCGGGCCTGCCGGCGCCCGGGACGTGTCGCTCCCCGCGGACCGCGCAGGCCCTCCCGGCTCGCCGCCGCGGGTCGCGCCGCCGCCCGTCCCCGGGCCCCTCGGCTGGGCTGCCTTGGGGCCGCCGCCACCCGCCCCCGGTCCGGGCCGTCGGTGTTTGTCCCGGCTCTGCCCCGGCCGGGGAAGGCGCCCCTCGGTCCCGTACCCCGAGAGCAGCGTGGAGCGTGGTCGGGTTTCAGCCGCCACCTCCTCCCCTGCCGCAACCTCTCGAGCCCATTCTTGGGCGAGATCCGCAAGTTTGCATGGGTGTAGAGTGATCCCTGGGGAGCCCTCGGGGGCAAGCAGAGCACCGCCTGCCCGACGTGCCGCCGGGCTCAGGGCTCATCCGTGTCCTCCCTCTGCTTCTCCCAGGTGTGCCGAAACCTTCCGAAACCGCACAGCGGGGAAATGTCAGGCGACTGGTCTCAGTGGAAAGATCTAGAGAGTTTGAGTTCCTTTGGTACCCAGCCGGAAAGGGGGTGGATCTGCCAAAATCCTTGTGCTCTGGGAGACATTAGGGTGACTGTTCCGCTTGTGCAGCTGATTGAATCAGACACTGGGGAGGGGCTGCGATCCGTTACTTCCATCCTACCTTGAATAAAAGCCGGACATTCTGTTAAGATATGCTCCAGGAAAATTGCAGTTTTATTACTGGACCTGGAAGCTCGTATTACGGTGCTGGCATAAAGCTGGCAGTCACACCTTCAGAAAACAGACTAGATTGGGCTAATGATAAAACTTAGGGGGCAAGGAGTCCATCGGTTACATGGCTTCCTGGTGAAAGGTGCACGACGAAGGTGTGTTCTTAGGGAGTGAAACTTCACCCTCGGCCCGGGGAGGGGTAGCTGGTGGTGCAAACAGAATGAATTTCTACTGCAGCTGCTTCTCACAGTTCTTGTTTCTTTAAGTGGAGACAGTTCTGTTTACCATTTCTCTTATCCCTCAGCCTGGTTATCTCTTGGAGATTTGGTGCAAGTTTCTAGCGAGTTCAGGAATGCGTTGCTAGTCAGAACAGGATTCACCCAGTCTGTGTGTTGACTTGCAGAGTGGCCCTTCAAGGTGAGCATACAGATAGCATTATGTAGGGCCAGTTTAGTGTCTCATCAACACGTTATTTAATGAACCATGGGTGCTGTACTGTGCCCACTGCAATTGTTGCATTCCTTGAACTGTGGTAATGTGACTTTCCAGTTGTCCAAATAGACTACTGCAGTTTCAACACGTTTTTCCTTTTCTCTGTAGAAGGATTAGAGGTGAACTGAAAAGAAATTCTGAAAAAGATCTGAATTTGTGTCTGTTTTGTTCTTCTGAGGTGTTAAATATATTGGCACAACCAAAAGTTAAAGTTGTGATCTGATTTTTAAAATAGAACTTTTTGTCTCAGCCGCTTGATTTCATCAAGTCTTAATTACACCATGTCTTTCTCAATTTTTGTGCGGTCTTTCAGACTGCACAAGACCTCATTATCTAACAGTAAGCAGTTGAAGAAAAGAAGTGGGACCCTTTCCCTCTTTAAGCTTTTCTTTGGTGTACAAAATTCACCACAGAAAGGCATACCAGCTATTTTGCTGCTGCGAATCATTGTTAGCCCCAAAATCACTCACTTGTTTTTCTAAAGCCATTCACCTTGAGATGCGTACAGAAGGGAACAATGCTGTGCTGATACAACTCCCCTGAAATAAGTCAAACTTCTGAAGTGAGAGTTGTTTGTTTTTCTTTCCTCATTATCTATGGGTGGATTAGCTGGGTTGTGGATTAACTGTGCCATGGATACAGACCTCTGCGCTGGCTCTGTCTAGAGGCAGGCTGGTCCAGCAGGGCTTGTTGGTTCAGGCACAATGCCATGCAGACATAGCTGCACTGCTTCCATGGCCGGTTTTGGCCCAAAAGTAGTTTAGCATTGAGTCTGAGCAAATACACCTTACAGGTTCAGAGGTGATGTTAAATAAAATCAGTTTGGGTATTTCCACACCAGGCTTCTGAATTTGTGTGGTGCAGAAATGGCTAGTGACTGATGGACCTGGCTGGGCATGAGGGAACACCTCGCAGAGCCCGTTGGTGTGTCTGTTCTTAACTCCCTGAATTTATCAGAAATCTCCTCCCTCTGAGCTGATGGAGTTGATCAGTGTGTACTTGTGTGCTGTAAAGCGGAGGTCCGGACGTATCTCAATTTCATGCTGCTTGGGCTGGAGAGGTTATGAGACACATGTGAGAATGGATTTGTGTTGCTTTGGTGATACGCTCAGAGTTGAAAAAAAACTTTGTTCCTTTTTTTTACCCCGTCAGTGTTGGAGAAGTGTTGTTAACAGTGCACAGCTCGCACAGGAAACTGTTTCAGAGCTCTGCAAGTGGAACTTGTGCGCCCCATTGAGCTGGGGCACCCTCTGTGGCACTGCATGCTCTGTGCTGGGTATAAACTGGAATAGTGTGGGAAGGGGGGGGGGGGGGAGATGGCGAATTCGAGCAGCTGACCAGACTTAGCCAGATTGTCTTCCTCAGATCTCTCTAAGGAAGCATGTTTTGCGGATGTGTTTGGAGTTTGACAGGAAGCTTGCTGAACGAGTTTGCCGTTCTGCAGTGTTGTAAATTGGCACAGAGAGTAAAACTTTGTCCTGAAGAGTGAAAATCCTAACTCAGGGCTATCACGCCTTTCAGGGGATTACCAAAGCACAGCGTGGTGGTGTTACATGCTGTGCTTCCAGCACGCAAGTGACCAGCCGCACATACTCGATTCAGAGGATTTGAGATACTGAATTAGATATTGGATGATTCTTGGTTCTGTGGTGCTACTTTGTCTAAGCAGTTGTGTGAACAGTCCATTGGGATCTGCTGGTTGCAGAGAAAGAAACCTAATTTGTGTAGTGTGTCGTGTATTTTATGGTGAGCAGAGTAGGAAAGGAAACTTTACATTTGGTTTAGTCAGATACTGTTTGATTTCAACTTTGAATATTTTTTTACAGCCTTTTTCTAAGGGGTTTTTCAAAACTACTGTAAACCTTTACTTTTTTTTTTTTTTTTTTTTTTTTGTAAAGGTTTAAAGAAGTTATTTCTGTTTAATAAGAATGTATTTTTGGCAGTGTTTTGGCTGTGCATGTAAACTGGACTGTAAGTTTCTTATTTTAGGTGTGCTTGCTCACTTCTAAAAAGATTCTTCTTTTGCAGAAGGTTTGTCTAGCAGTGTGGCTTCAAAATTCTGGGCACACAGGTTCAGTGGCGCAAGAGATTTTAAAAGTTGTTTCCCTTTGCTTTAGGAACTCTAACCCATCCTCTCTTAAGGGCTTAATCCTCTCAAGATTGACTTTAAAGGGAGCAATCTTGTGATTGATTTTTCATGGGAATGTGGAGGGGGGTGCATGTGTTTCCATCTGTCATCTCTCCTAACATTTGGAGGATTGCTGTGCTCTGCAGGGCTGTGCTATCCATCCCTCTTTTGAGGGGGATGCTTGCCTGTTTCTGACTCAGTTCCTTCAGTTTGGAAGTCATATGCAGTGGGTCTTTGTCTTATTTGACTGCAAGTTTAGTGTGAAATTGCTTATGGTTAGCTATGCCCAGGAAATGGCATTGGGGGGAAACACTGGTAAAGTAATTTGGTCCCTTGGCTTTCTACTGGCTCAGGTTTCTGAGTCATTCCTGCTGCTGGGCGAGAAGACTGTAAACAGAACTAATACTCTGCACAATGGGGTTCTGACTTATTTCAGCTTCTTAGCTGTTCTGACCCCTCGTAAAACAGGGACTTCATTGTCCTGAGCAACTCAGACAGGGAGTCCTCTGCCTCAAGCAGTGTGCGATGCAGAGAGAGGCTTCTTTTCTTGTTACTCTATTTCCATGGAAAGGCTGGACTCTGCTGTCTTTAGCTCCTTTGTCCCTTGCTGGGAGAGGTCAACTTATCCCAAGTGTTCAGCTGCCCTCCTGGTTAAAACTGATCCTCCGACACCATCTCTACCACTAGAGAAAGAAATGGGTAACTTCTCATACTACATGTTTAACTCTCTCGTCTTGTTCTTCCTCTCTCAGGGAGTCATGATACTTTAATTCCTCCAGACCCTTTTTGCCTTGCCTCTTTCCCTGTGAAGTGTGTTTATTACTTGAAACAAGTTGTGAAACTGCAGAAGTGATGGATAAAATGCTAAAGTCTGGCAGCAGAACAAGCAATAACAACACAGTTCTACTTAGATCACAGTTGTCCTTCTCATCTGCTGCTCAGACAGACATACATAAATTCATTGAATTAAACCTGTGCAACTAAAGGAGGGGGAAAAAGCCTGTCCAGGGCCACAAACGAAATCTCTTTGAATCGGACTAATGCATTAGTTGTGATATCGAGGATCTACTGCAGCTTTGGAGACAGCCAGAACAGATTCTCAGTTCAGTTGTGTTAGTTGAAAATCAGTGCGAGTTAATAGGATCTCTGGTCCCAGTTTCCTGCTCTGCGTCTCAGACTATGCCTGCCTCCCTTTGTGTACTGATCTTCTGTGCCCCTTTTTGTCTGATGCGGAAGCTGTTAATGAAGATGCGCTTCTGCTCCAGCTGCCTGAAAGTGAGACATTGTCTGTGGGAAGCTTCCCTGGGCTATAAGAACATGGGGTTTAGGGAGTAAGTTTCTTGCTCACTTTAGCCTGTCCTAACTAACTTAGGTTTAATAACAAGCCCTGGAAGCACAGGTTGTCATGACTACTAGGCTGTTATATTTTAAAATGCTAGGTAGGGAGCTGTGGAGACCTTTGGGTCCTGTTCTTGTTTCAGCATTTGTAAAATCTCACCTCGCATCTCATCCGGTTTCAGATCGCAGCCAAAAATGGTGATTCCAGCTTCCTCATCTCTTGTGTATTTGCTGCTTGCTTAGTGAGTGTCAGGCTCCAGAATGAATTGGTACAAATTGCTGATCTTTTGGAAAACTGTCACTTTCCCCCAAACTGAACAAATGATTTGCCATTGGGTCAATAGCTGAACTGCCTTGCCCTGTGGCAAGATAACTAAATCCAGCCCAGTGTAGAAGCAAGGAATGGCACCATTCCTTTCCATTTGGGGCTGAAGTTAAATGGATTGGAAAGAAAGTGGAAGTTGTGATTTCAAATTGGTTTAACATGATTTAAGTGCTGGGTGCTGTAAGCTGTGGTGTTTTTTTTTCCCATCTCCCTTCCTTGTCTCCACAATAACGGTTGGGCACTTAGCTGGATCAGCAATCCAATTCTTCTGAAAGTAATTTTTTTTATGTGGACAGTGGACTGGGAAGTAGGTGAGGCCACCTCTTTTAGCTGTGGTTTATATTTAATCTAGCATAAGGTAACTATTTATCCACAGCCTCAAAAACTTGCCCTGACTTTGGGCATATTTGTTTCTCTGTCTGCGAAATAGGGATAATAGCTCCTTACCTGCAAAGTATGGTTGAAGTTTGTTGAGATCTTTGTGTTTCTGAAATAGCTTCCAGCTGTTTATATATCAGTATAGTAACTCTTTCAAGCTTCTCCGGTCACCATTGCTGGAAAAGCTTACAATGGCAAGTTTGAATTAGATTTATAAGTTTTTATTTCCTTTTCAGCCCTGTTCAATGTTCCCTCTCTGCCTTCCTGATTGCTCATCCTTTCTTCGGGTGAGTAGGGAGAAAAGATTTCCTTTCCCTTCCAAGTTCCCCACAGTAGTTCTACTCTAGTCTTTCCCTTTACCACAGAGCATCGTGAAGTCATGCAAAGAATGTCGTGTGCTAAAGATATACCATAAAAATAGGAGGTGGGTGATGACTTTCTCATATAATTCTTAGCTATTTTTCCCATTCTTGCTTACTCTCATTGCAAATGGCCCCAAGAGCAGCAGAAACCAGCTGGCTCGGGACAGTCTCCCTTGTTAGACTGGTGTTAAAAATCATGTTTTCTCTTCTGTGTATGTGTGTTTTTAAATCCCAATGAAGCAAACAGATTTGAAATGGCAACTTGAGTGCTGTGGAACAAGTTTGGTGTTGGTGTTTCAGTTACGGGAACTTGAGTCCCTGAGGTTATGTGTTTGTGCTGTTTAGGAGTCTGGTAAGGTCTTATTATGCTCATATAAATGCAGCTTTTTCTTGTAGCAGACAGTAATTATTCTGAATTTACACGGGAAATTTATCTAAGCAGTTTGAGACAACTATAAGCTGAGGTTCCAGGAGAACTTAATGGCAGGCCACAGGGGGAGGCAGCCTGCATTGTTGTTGCTTGGCTCCTTTTTCCCTGTGCTGGACTGCCTCTGTGCTGTGAACAAGTTTAGTTCAAGTTGTTTAAATGATGATGGGGTAGTCTGAAGTCTTCAAATGCAGTTGGTCATGCCGCTTCTCACAGTCTCTTATTATCGTGTGCAAGTTTGGTGTAGATGGCTTTGCTGGGTGAGCTACTGAGTGCATCTGGCTGGCAGCATGCAGTGGAGAGTGTAGCTTGATGTCTTGTTTTTTACTGTTTACTGCATGTGTTTAAGCCTCTAACATTTTGCAAATGATGTGAAGAACATCAAAAAAAGTAAAAGGCACTGCAGGGAATAAACTTTCTGAATGACACTTTGCATGGGGAATTGTGCTTTAAATGGCTCAGCTATAAATCAAACTCTATGGGGTCTCCAGGAATAAACCAATCCCATGTTTTTGTCACAAAATTGAGCTGGCAGACAGAATTAATTCTGTGTCTGTCTAGACGACTGATAGGATCTTGCTTTATTTCCACCCTGAAGAGCAAGGTGAGCAGAGAATTTAACTTTGTGCTGTAGGAAGTTTGTGGTGATTCAGGGACTGTGATTAGGCTGGTTTTTTTGGATTTTTTTTTTTTTTTTTAAGATCAGGAGGGGGCAAAAAAATCCAGAAGTAGAAAAGGTCACGGGCAGGAGGGCTGTAAATGATTTGCTGTGGATTAGGGGCTTAATACTCCCTTGTTCTGTCCTCTTTCATGGTTCTAAACAAGTTCAAGGCTTCTCTCTGAAAAGGTTTCTTTTGGGTTGGAGCCACTAATTTCAGCTGGGTCAGACAGAAGTGCCTAAGGCTAACTGCATGCCAGTTGGGGTTACTGGTGCCCCATGAGTTGGAATAAGATGATGGCCTGACTGGTTTCCTCTGCTGTTCATCGTGTTTGGCCATTAGTTATGTCGCCTGCTCGCCGTTCTTCAGCACTGGCAGCTGCCTTGGGACTAGTGTTTTGGGGTTTTTTTTGTCTCTGCTAGCAAATTCTCCCTTTTGGGCGGAGGTGGTCCACAAGAGTAAGATGTCTAGGAGCAGTACTTCTGGATTGCAGCTCTCCTTCTGTTCGTTATGGTTTTATGTGAGAGACTTTTCTTGGGCTGTGTGGGTCTGGTTAGGCAGCGTGATACACAGCTGGAACTATTCTGCCTGGCTGCTAGCAGCTCCAGCAGTTAGACAGGATCCCTGCAGAGAGCTGGAGCGCTGGGGGAGGGAATGAAATGCCATTTCATCCACGTCATGAAATCTCTTATCAGTGGCCAACTCAGTGTTGTGGGTGGGTGAGCAGTGTTGGCCAGAAGAAGCTGCCTTTTATTTCTGCTGTGAAATGTGAGGAGCTCGGTGCTGTCAGTCAGGCTGGGAGCTGTGGCGTGGCTGTGTGGAGTTTGGGATGAATTTGTCAGTCAGGTTCTTATAACCCTAAGCGTGAGGTTTTCAATCTATCCTGCTGGTGCTTAATCTGAGATTTGCTACTTGGCTGTCCTGAGCAGTTCCCTTGGGCAGTGCCTCACAAGCACAGCTGCTCTGGCATGCTGCTTCCATACTTCTTAATTGCTTAAATCTGGTGCCTCCAGCACTTTCTGCCTTGGGATCATGCTTAAAAGCCTTGGCCATGCAAGTTAGAGAGAAAATCTGTTAGGTCATGATTCATTTGTCTGTAAGAGTTGGTTAAAGGCTTAATTTGTTGGGTGCCAGTGATGCTCCATGCTCCATCAAATGTGAGCTAGAACACTACATGAAACAGATCATCATGGTATGGCTTTACGGTGGTGTGAAATTCAGATAGAACAGCCAGTGTGATGTGAGGCGTTCAGTGCCACTTTCTTACTTTCAGTATCGCTCTGGTGCAGTCCTGTCTTTGCAGATTTGGGAAGCTGTTTGCTCTGCGTGTTGGGGAGGAGGGTTGAAGAGAAGGGGCTGGGGGTGGTGCAGGGAGGAAGCTTTATGTAATTCTTGGCTGGCTTCTGAGTAATTGTTTTAATGAAATGGAATGCAGTGTATTCAGTGCTTGCTTGGCAGAAACAGCTATTTTTTTATTTTCTATTTTTGGGGGGGGGAGAGGAAGGAGTTAGTCTATTTTCCATCTGCTTTCAGCAGTTAGGCTTGGATTTGTCGCATGGATAGGAGTGGAATATTGTTCTCAGCAAGGGGGTAGTTGCACCACTGTGTGTGTGTGGGAGGTTGTCTTTGTACATTTAACTTGTAAGTGGAAGAGCCTCGTCCCTGTGTTTCTGTGTGGGTTGTGAATGTCGGTGTCATTCTGAAGTGGATCAGATTAATTTAAAAGTACCCAATAGTAGTGGGATGATAGTGATGCGAGTAGGGACATCTCCATATAAAATATATATGCGTCTAGGTACCTGATAGGAAAATGAATCAATTTTCCACTCTGCCCTATTTCAGTGTATAGCAGGGAAGAATATGATGAGTTGAGACAAAGAAGTCAACTTAATTTTCAGCAAAGCAGAAATGTAGGAACTGGGAATCTTGACTTCAGCAGATTAGTGCAAAATATTCTCTCCGTTTCTCTCAGATGACTGTTGACTTTTATTATAGGATTGGTGGAGGAACAATCAGAGATCATGCTGAAAACCCTTTTTTAGAAAGTAATTTGAAGAAGGATTTATTTCCCGTACCTATGAAAGGGAAGTTTATTCTCATGCTGCTTCTATTTCAGTATTGCTGGCATTTCCATTTTTGGTCAGTGCTGGAGTTTGGTTTCTCTTACTCATCTTTACCTCTCAGAATCTCCTTTCTTTTTCATCTTTATAATTTTTTTTTTTTTAATAGCAGTTTTCTGTGGCCATGAGGTCTCTTGTGAGTAAAACAGCCTTCTGTTGACAGAATAAAATTTTTCCTGGTTTAATAACAAAGCAATAACTTCTGTGCAGGACACTGAGATGATGAAGCTGTCATGCATTTAATTGCTTTATTAATACTGCTTTTGGTAAAAAGAAATTCTCACTATTTCTCTTGCCGCTGACTGAACAAGCAAGAGGCTTGTGACTAGTACTTCCATTGTGATGCCAGGTAATAGGTAGAATGATAGGTTGTCTAACTTCTCACACTGGGAAGAGATAAGAAAGCCTTAAGCAGATTCTCTAGCTCTTCTCCATCCTCTGTCTATAATATATTCCAGTTCTGAAAATGCTAGTTTTCTTGTTGGCTTTAAAAATTTCCTTTCTTTCTGTGGGCCTCTGTCATGACATTGTGAAACTCTTGAGCCACATTCTTCTGCCAGCGCTAAAAAAAAAAAAAAAAAAAAAAAAGCAGAACTCTAGAGTTGTAGAGCCATCAGCAATCTCCATCAAATTACCACCCACATCTTCTCCCAAGGTAGAGGGGGAACTACTTTCCACATTCATTTCTGGAACATTGTCCTTCTCTCATTCCCAGAAGCTGCTTTTAAAGTCAAGAGAAGCTGCTTTAATTAGATTTTTAACCATGTGCTTCTTGGCCCTTTGTACTCTGTTGTCTTTCACAGATGTCGCTTGCCCACTGTCTGTAATTACTTGGGTTATCTTTAAGTTTTAGTAGAATGCTCATCAGATTCAAAGCTTAACTTTAAAACTTTCTACCTATTATAGTTATAAGTAGTACTAAGATCGACATGACTGAAAAATGTTAAATATTTTGTTGTCATTTCCCTCTGCTCTGTGAGTTTACATTGTGCTTTTGGCAGCACTTTGTGTAAAGTCAGTTGCTGCTGATGACTTACACTTTTTGGCTTATAAAGAGTTCGGTGTTGTTTCCATGTCTGTTCCTACTCTCTGTTGCAGAGAACCCTTGCAGAAATGAAAACTTCTTGAAAAATCCACCATTTTGAGAGTACCTTCTTAGTGAGTAGATTTTTCACAAGCCAGTTAAACCACATACTGCATTTGACAGAACTTCTTTTTCTAATAAAAGGGAAATGACCTGTCTCAGAGTGGTTGGCAGGTCAAGTCAGCAAGTCTTTTTAACTTGTCTTTATTTATATCTCAATATACTTACTAACTGTTTTATTTGGCATGCCCAATATCTGGGTGAGATTTGCTGGGACTTCAGTTCTCCTTATAGGCACAGGCTTTTCAAACTTGAGATACCTTGGTTTTTAAGGGTAGATCTGCATTTGTTGAATGCTCTTTGCATTTATGCCCTTGGGAGATACGCTTGTTACTGAATGGGAAGTTGCTGCAGTTAATGAAAAATACTCTCTTCAAGGACTAAAATCTCTCAAGTTTGCATTCTGATACCCCATTTAAGAGCCTTCAGGATAGGAATGTCTCAGTAAGACTGTACTAAATATGGACACGATTGCAGTGTCCGTACAATTGCAGAGTCTTTTTAGTGTCCCCATTCTTTATTGCTGGAATCCTCCTTTTGCTGGTAGCCAGGACATTCTACATTTCATGGGCAGTATTTGTGCTTTTAATGCTTTTAATGAATTCAGAATTTATACTAATATTTTTCTGTTCTTCATTTCATCATCTTTTTATGTGTGTCTCAAATTTTGTAACTGGCACTTTGCCTGGACGGGTCTGTATTCAGATCTGTTTATGCTGCTGGGATAGGATTTCCACTGTTTAAAATATGCTGGTTTTTTCTTCCCTTAAGTTTCATGTCTATTCTTGCATAACCATGCAAGTCTTAGCCTTCCCTTGATCAGGTATAGGGTCCACATGCTTTTCTGTTTGTTACTTTTAAAAAGGCAGATAATTAACTTAGAATGTGCAAGCTCTGTCAGTATTTTGTCTCTGGCTGTGTCCAAACCCATTTTTAGGTATGCAGATGGATAGGATCATAGCAATCTTTAGCAATCTTCTTATTGACTATGGTTATCTGTATGGCAAAGGTGAGATGCTGAGGTATCCAAGGTGGTCCTTCTGGCAGCTGAGTCAATATAATGGCTTACTGCAGCTGAAAGGGGGGATGACTTTGCTTTCACTCATCCCTTTTCTGTTCCCTTGTCTGGCTGTTTGGACATACCCCTTCCTTCTTGCTGACTGCTGTGCTTATCTCTCTTTTCTAACACAAAAGAAAGCAGTCAATTTTTCTGGCTGTGCGTATATGCTGTTGAACTGGTTCACAGAGGGGTCTTGTGAGAGCCAGAGCCAACACAAGTAAGTGGCAGCAGCACATGTCTGGAAGAGGGAGTAAAACCTCTCCATTTTTGGCAGTGGTGAACTGTTAATTCGCCTTTCTGCATCTTGTGAAACTGTATCCTTCACTCCACTGTGCTCACTGTCCAGTGGAACTCCTGTGCTCCGTTCCCATGTAGACCCTGATGTAACGTGTTTTCTTTCCCTAGAATGAGTTAGAATCAGCAGTTACCAAAATTACTATCTCCAAGTGGTAAGTACTTCACAGCTGATGTAAGGTGTCCTCCTAAGTGGTCAAACTTACACACTTACATTTCCACATGAGGGCTCTGGGACACAAGCAGATGAGGCTTGCTGTTGCCCAAAGATTTGGAAACCACTGCTGTGTGTTCACACTGTTCTGATTTTCCACTGCTTATGGCACTAAGCTTAGAAGCTGCTCAGAAGAGTTATCCAGTGCTGGATTAATGTGTGCTGTAATCTCAATGCTGCTTATGACAATTTTCAGTTCAAGTCAGATGCAACTGCCTACAGTTACACAAATCTCAACCAAATACAGTCCACCCAGGGCTTAAAAAATGCCCATGTCTACCCTCATTTCAGTCAGCATGTAGAGGGTTGCTTGGTAGTAGCTGGGTGCCACACATCTCTGTGCTTGGCAGTTTTTCTCGAAGTCCTGTAGTATAGAGCTGAGCAGGGTCTGGCACACAAATGATAGTAGTGTTTTCCACACTGGTCTACTGTCCTTGTAGTTGTTACTGTTCTCTGCCTGTTTTCCAGAAAGGTGTGAGAAGAAATTTCCCAGTTCAGGTCTCTAAAGAGCGTACATTTGTGCTGAAGGAAGCAAGCTAGTCTGCTGGAGGACACAGATGACTTGCTTTCCCAGCAGCTCTACACGCTGCTAGGGAAGAAGAGTGCTAGGGAAGAAGAATACTAGGTAGAGAGAGTCTTTCCTTTCATTGCACCAGGAGGGCAAACTGACTTTTGGCAAGATATTAATTACATGGCATCAACCTGACGTACCTGACTTAGAGAGAGCACGCACGGGTTTGGAGTGGCATCCACTGTAGCAAAATTGTAGGGTATGATAAATTTCCCAGAGCTGTGATGCTCTCGCTGCCCACTGGCAGTACTTCCACAAGTGTTTGCCTGACTGATCAGTCAAGGGACTAGGTATGTCTCAAGCCCTGAGCTTCTGTTTATTCCCTTTACCAGAGCTGTGGTTTAAAATCTGTAGTGTCTTGTTTCCTGCTGTTTCTATACCCAACCTTGGACTCTGCTCTGTTCAATGGAGGTCTCCTTTGTGCTAGATTTGTTAGATGTTTGTAAAATGGCAGCGTGTGCTGTGTTTTGACCTAGCTCTTGTGGAGTAGCTGTGTGCTGATGTAGCAGGAAGGGTCTGCTTCCTCAGATAGCTGGCTTGGCTGAGCCCCTCTTCCTGCAGGAGTACAAGGGAGTTGGTATTTTGATCAGAGGCCTTGGCCCTGGGAAATTGTCCCTGTGGGGTCAATTCAGTGGCTGCTTGTTTGGTTTTCATGAATATTTTTTGCTGTTGTTGTTTTGGCAGAGGAGAGCAGATCTTGCTGGACTCTTCTGAATGCTGATCCCAGTTTCTAGAAACTTTCTGAGGGAAGCCAGCAGCAAATAAAAATTCTTATGACATGCATGGGGACAGTTAACTTACTATTTCACATGCATAAGGATAAAAAGAGGACTGAAAAGGTGACATTGGTGACTAATGTTTTTATTTAATTTTTTTTTTTTTCATCTAGGATGTGGGCTGAAATCCAGCCCAGGTCAGTACCGAGATGGTATTAACTACTTAGTCACTTGTGTAAAATGTTTACGCTCACTCCAGTCTGTTCCTTCCACCAAACTCAGCCAGGATGCCACTTCACTCTTGTTCAGTTTGAGTGTTGCTGTGTTAGAACAGAGCTCGTGTCCTCTACTTTTGCTGAGCCAATGTGCCTCCCTCCCAGAGACAGTTAGGTCAATACTGGCCATTTGCTAATGTCTTTGTCTGGGACTTCCTGGAAATGCCTGAAGATCTATTTGCTGTCAGGCGGAGATCAGAAATAGATCTTGCACAAGAGCCACTCTAGGAGAGGACCGTCAGAGGCTGCACTTACCCTCCTTGGAGACCAAAGCTGTTTCCAATTTGGCATTTGACACACAGGGAGAAAGGGAGACTCTCTAATTTGTGCAGATTGTTGTTCCTCGTAATCTTTCATAGGGCTAACTATAACTGCCCATAGGAACACCAGTCTGCTTGCTTTCAAAAGGAGAGGATTCTGACAAAAGACTTGGTAGCAGGTGGAGCTCATGGTAGGCTGCAGATTCAGACTGAGAAATTCCAACTTAAGTATTTTTAGTACAGGCCTGAGAGTCAGACTTGCTTTCTATTCTGATGTAATGTGGACTCGCCATGTTATGTTGGGCTGTTCAGGGCTGCATATCAGTTCTCCATTTCTGAAAGGTAGATGATTTTTCGTGCTATCAAGGGGGTGTGAATGTTAGGGTGAGGATTCTGATTTGTGATCATCATTGGAATTCAGGTGCAGTGGCTGCAGATGTTACTGCCTATAGTTGCTGCAGGTCACAGCCTGTTATATTAATATAAAATGAAATATGCGGAGGTTTAGGGTGTGGAGCTGTCAACTGCTGTGACTGAAAAATGTGGTTGAAAATGGCTTCCACTTCTGCTGTTAGTGCTGTAATGTGTGGGTGGGACAATCATCTGAGGACAGTAGTACTTAAATCATGGTGGTCTGAATCGCTGGAGGTCATGAGTTGGGAGTACTGAGTAAAGGCTGGTTAAGTTTGTGTGAAGCATTCTATGTGTCACAAATTTTTTTTTGTGCAATTTCCAACTTCTCTGTTCAGTAAACCAGAACCTGGCTTTGTGCTCTTAAAAGTACAAGTGATGAGATTAGCTCTGCCTACTGCTTTTGCACGTGCTGTGTCACAGGACGTGCTGGAGCTATGACTCGCAAATCCTTTACAAACTTTTCCTGACCTTCCTGAAGTTTGTTCAGAGAGCAGTGGAAGAATTTTTTGACTAAGTTTATCCATCTTTGGTAATTGTTTCCTGTTGTTCAGGACTGTTTGTGAGTACAGTGAATCTAGATAGAAAGGAACCATGCAGAGGATTATTTTCTCTTTTAGCTTCGCATGACTGTGGGTCATCTGTGAATTGCTATAGAGATGGCTTGTGTAGCTGAGGATCTGGCATTCTCAGAAGCCTTTGGTAGCTGTGAAACTGAAAACATTTATTTGTTTAGTGTGAGTTGGAACGTGAATTCAGTTTAAGGCACCAGGTCTTAGCATAGGGTGTTTTTTCCTGGCATGAGCTGTTTACTGCTCAGGACTATAAACAGAGGGAAGTAAATAGAAGATGTCTCTTTTCACTTCAAGTGTGGAGAAAGCCATGCTATAAAAATGAGGATGTTGTAATACCACAGGAAAAAAACACTTCCCTCCCCCTAGCCATTTTTGGAAATGAGAAATAAATGTGAGGACACACCTTTGGGAGGGAGCAGGCTCTGAAAGTGCCACAGTGCTGCTACTAAGTTCAAGTACTCCTCTTGGAGGCAATACATGAAGAATGCACCAGTCAGCTTAAGCTGGATTTGTATGGCCTTGCTTTGCTCTGTGCTGTCCTTATATCTTCAATGCCATGAGGAGTTTGTTCTTCCTGGTGTTTCTGTTGACAGCTTCCAAATGTGATAGCCATGGCAGTGGAGTAGACAGGTTAATTTGAAGAACTTGAGAAGTCTACACTTAATTCAGCAGCTTTTCGGCTGAAAACCGAAAAAAACGTATTGAAACCATATTTTCTTTGGAAATTGGCTTGGTGACCTTACTGTTTTTTTCTGGAGTGTCAGACACATCCCTTCTGAAATGAGATGGTACTTAAATCACAAATCATTTCCAGTGTGAGGATGCTCAGCAAACCTGTAACATATTGAGGAATATTTTTCTCTGACCATGTAAGCAGTTATGTGCCTTGTGAGACTTGACTTCTGTTATCTCAGCCATCTAATGAACTGTTCTGAGGTAGTGGGAAAGGGGATGAAAGTTTTTCTGAGGAAGTTGGAGGAAGGCAGAATGATTATGCATTTCTCTTTTGTAGGTGGTGGTTCATTTCTCTCAGCCAGTTTGAGCTGGGGTCTAATTTAGCGTTCAAGAGCTAAGTGGAAAAAATCTGGTCCTACAGGAAAATCTTTTGTGGTTCCTTCACCCAGCTTGGACTGTAGGCCAGGGCGCACTGTGGATTTGTGTTGTTTCATCCAGGAAACTGTGCTGACTCAGATCTTCGAGGCAGTGCCTGCATGCTGTGTTGATGATCCCATGCCCTGTGGGTCTAGTTAAGATTAGGTAACCTTCCTGCCAACTCGGTGATAGGGAGTCAGTGATTTCCCAGCCGGCTGCATCAAAGATTACAAGAGGTGGATCTGAGATGCTCATTCAAGGAATGGGGCTGTGGTTGCCAGGGACTGCTGGTGTCAAGCTGCAAACTGGTCAGTTGCTTTCCTACAGAGTGCCCTCTCTCTGTGCCCTTGAAAGCCTTGCTGCTGGGTTACACGGAAACTAGCTGACCCCTTGTGATGCTGGTTCTCTAGCGCCTGCACCGTGCTGACAAATACACCATTGCTGAGGATACAGGGTGGGTCTGAGTTTCAGTGAAATGATTGTGTTAATTTGAAAGGAAGCGGTGTGGCCAGTTCAGGAAGGATCTTGCAGTGACTTTTATGGTTTTCCAGCATACGTACAAATAGCCCTCTTGCCCCTTGGAGGGATCCGGTGGAAGGTCTGAGCTCACATGATGGCTTCTGTCAAGTTTTTCTAGCATATAGAGTGGGCTCATCTTCAAAGTTTTATGGTCAGGAGTAGTCTCTGTCAAAAGCTAACTCTTAAGCTCAGTGGCACAAATGAGATAGCACCAGTAGGTACATACTGCATGCAGCCCTACTGATTGAGCCATATCACAATTCTGGGGCTGCAAAGCCGAGATAAAATGTCAGTGTAAGCTCAGGTGGAAGTGGCTGGTAATGGTGTGAGGGATGTCTCCGGAATTTAAGAGCATTTCAGTTTGTGCTATCTGCTGATTGCTCCCTTTTGAGGCTGCAGTTTTTCTGGTCTGCATCTGAGATGAAGATGAATTATGGGAATCAGACAGGAGGATGGGTGATTTCTTTCAACTAATGGCAGGATGGGGTTGGATTTTACAGTTTGTGTCCTGGCCTGAGTTTTGGAGGTGAAAGTACAGTATTTCCTATTTAAAGCAGGAGTTTTATTCACTTACTTAGACAAGGGCGAAATTTTGCCATTGGTCTCTTTAAAACATTTTCTGAAAGCTGCTTGAGTCATACAGCGGCTGAAGCTACGCTTCCAAGAAATGTAACGAGTTTACCTAAAAAAAACCCCAAAGCAAACTTTTACTGGATTAGTAAGTTGAATTAGCGCAGAAAGCATCTGGTGATCAGCAGGGCGAGTTCCAGGAACAGCGTGGGTTTGCAAGCTGGGGGGAAATGGGGGATCACTGGGCCCTTCCCTTACACTGGCAGTGTGTGGTGGTGTCAGCAATGCTGAGACTACAGCCAGAGTGCTCAGAGGGTTTGCATTTCATCCCCAAATGTGCAGTGAGTGATAAACAGCTACAAAAATTGTATTTGCACACTCTTTTACAACCCCATGCTTGGGTTGGTAGTAGTGCCTTTTAGTTGTGAGCAGCTAGTTGGCCACAAGCTCTGGAATAAAGTCTCCAGCTTGGGTCTCAGTGGTTGGGACAAGAAGCCACAATCATTGCTGCAGCTGATCGTGTAGACCACATCTCACAGTGCAGTGTCTGGTCTTTGTTTAGACATTTGCTGATAGTGGTCAGAGCTGGGTGCATGGGCTGCTGTACTGGGGAAAGCTAACTGGTTTGGCCGTCCATATTCGAGTTATGGCATAGATGGGATTCATGGTGGCTGCCATCACATGATTTTGAAAGCAGTTCTGTCTGTCACGGGATGAATTCTTGTTTAGTTTGTCTCTGCAGCCTGGTGTAGCTAGGCATAACGACTACTAGATGGTTGGCTTTTCTGTTAAGCTTTTCTGAAACACCCCCACAACTTTGTAAAGCAGTGCCACAAATGCAAAGGTTAGCTTATTCTAAGGGGCAGTATTGGTTTCAAAGAACAGAGAAGCTTCAAGGATTTTCATGCATATTGTCTTCTATTGGAGTTCATTGTGCCATGTGTTGATACTAGTCTGTACATGCTTTTTATTAAGCAATGACACAAGGCATGACTTGCACCAATACCTTGATAATGAGAAAGCGCAAGGCTTTGAATAAACATCAGTCACTTGAATACATTAAAAAAATAGCTGAGTGATATTTTTTTTTTTTTTGACCATGTCATCTGAACTTCCTCCAGGTGGGTCTAGACAGTGTGAAATAAAAATACCAGTGGCTGCTCTGTACTGGTACTCCAGCAGTTGTTAGCTCTGGCAAATGACTTATCTTTTGCACATTGAATTTTTCTGTATCTTAAATAACAATCTGTCCCTGCTACACAAGAAAGCTGAGACCTGTTATGTGTCCTATATTCGAATCACCTTCTCAACGTATTGGTTAAATTTTGGGAAACTTTTAAATGTCTCCTTCTCAAAATGTTCTATGAAGTAAGCCAAGCTACATGCTTTCTAAATATGTGAACCAAAGAACTTCAGGATTTTAAGAGCATATAATTGGACTTTGAATTTTTAAGGTCTCCTTTTGAATGTAGCCTTTGTATTTTATTGCTTTTGTAGTCTCTGATTTGTATTTAAAAACATGGATTAGAATTTCACGCCTTAAGAAGGTGTTACTACACCTCTTTTACCTGTAAGTCAACGCCTGCATTCACCTGTTTGTTCATGATTTTCCTGTTTCTGATAATGCTCTTCCATTTTGCTCAGAAAAGTCAAAACTGCTGTTAAAAAGGGAATTCCTGTCATCAGTGTTGCTCTTTGGGGCTCCCCATCCCTCCCAGACTCAAACTTGGGGGCAGTGAGAAGCCCTATAGCAAGGCTCCAACAAGCCTTTCTGATGCAGCTCTTCTAGAGCAGTGCAAATTTTTCTTTTGAAAGGCTGTTTAATAGGATAAATATACCCAAGCTCCCCATTCCTCTGCAGTTACTCACAATGTAAAATTGTCTTGCTGGGGATTGGGTTACCACCCTGAGCTATCTCCCTATATGTGAGCTGGAGTTGCATTTACTCCTGGAGGCGGGGGAGAGAAGACTTATTTGAACCCAATGAGATTTGTAAAGTTTGGACTCAGGGATTTTGCAGAGAGGCTGCTCAGATGAGTCTGCAAGCTCAGGCTTCAGTTCTGGAGATGCAATTTCCCTCATTCTTTTAGGGGACAGCAAAAAGTCAAGGATTTGAATGCAGCATCTTACAGGTATTAAGAAAAAGGGCTGGAGAATGGTGTGTCATTCTGCAAAGGAGGGATCTGCAATTTGTCTTATGCTGAGACACGATTATCATGTAAAGTCCATGTCCTCATTTAGACCTGCCCTTACGGCTATCTTGCTTTTTATTTCCTTTTGCCAATCCTCTGGGAATTTTCTGCTGTCTAAGCCAGGAAAACCTGTTGCAGTTCTAGTTATTTGGGTCAACAGGGGAGGTGCAGACACCTGTTCTCCACAGCTGCATTAGAGGAAATACTGTAGTTTGTGCTTGGAGATTTCATCCTGATTACCCAGTGTGCTGTGCCTGGGCTGTTGGGGCCATGTTGCAGTAGAGATGCTGGGGAAGATGGGACTCTGTGGCTGAACGCTGAAGGCAGTTGCTCTGTGTGGTGGCCGGATGAAGAATCCTGTCTCCAGCGTCGCTTGCTTTCCAGATGTCCCATGCAAGAAGCAGAGCTACAGGCAACGTGTGGTTTGGTGGATGCGCAAGATGTGACTTTCAGCTGTTGAAAATGAAAGGCTGATATCTGAG
Organism: Gorsachius magnificus; assembly: GCA_034008185.1. Lineage (NCBI taxonomy): Eukaryota > Metazoa > Chordata > Aves > Pelecaniformes > Ardeidae > Gorsachius > Gorsachius magnificus. The sequence goes on from CM067095.1 coordinate 12,467,457, forward strand.
GTATTTGAAGTATCTTGCCTCGGTTATGCTTCCATTTCCTCCGCAGCAGTAGATGAGATATAGAAGAAAATTTGACCACCATCCTTTTGATCTGCTGACTATATTGATAATGCTCTGATCTGCTGCGTCAGCATGGCTTAATAGCTTGTCCTCAGTTGTTGGGAGAGATGAACTGCATATGGAAGTCTGAGGTAGTTTTCTCTCTTCTGGCACTAGTGCTGTCATCTTTGAGCTGACTGAGTATGCTGTGTCTCTCCGGCCCTCGCACAGGCTGGAGTTATGCTGGACATTCAGTAGTAGAAGGTTTCTCCTTAACAGAGGAAAGCCAATTTAAATTTCTTTAAATTGCCTCACTTTAAAAAAAAAAAAAAAAAAAAAATCCTAGACTGCTTATGAATAGTGGAAAAATATTTACTGTTTGAGGAAAAATTAGCATTAAAAAGCTGCTTGATGCCAATTGGCAAATGTGAATTTGTCGATGCCTTGTAACGTAGGTTTTTCCAGAGCTAGCTCATGATGTGTTCTGCTTCACTGTGCCACCTGAATCCAGGAGCATTTTTGACATGCACAGAAGGGCCAGGGAGAGGGAAGTGAGCAAAGAGCGTGGGGAGATACATGTAAATATTTTCTCTTTTTATTTTTTCTTTTTAATAATTTTATCTATTTAAGGGTGCTGAGTGCGGCTCAGATTTATAGAAAAAGGGGTTGATGTGTGCATCAGTACAAAAGGGCCCCCATGTTACCCATCCCTGGTTCAGTACCTCAGAACTGCGTTATGATCCTTAGACTGGCGTTACTGCTCTTTGTCAGACAAACCTGGGATGTGGGAAGCTGAAGAATGTGTCCCCTGCGGCTGCACACGAGGCCATTTGTGCTGGAGGATGCTGCATTTGCAGGACAGCGAGTGCTGACACGCAGCGATGGTGAAGGAGCCTGTGTCAGATCCCCTGGAATGCCTGAGCTGTTCGTCAGCATGACAGAGGTGTGGGCCAGGGAGATAGTGCAGGAATGTGCAGTATATAACTTGGGAGATGATTCCTCTTTTCAGTGCAGCTTGAACTGGTAAATGGGACTTGCCCTAAGGTATTGTCCTGCTCTTTCATCTTGATGATTTTCTTGGTAAAAGGAATTTTTTGTAAGCGGTTCAACGCATTGGACATCAGCTTGAGAGTTCTTATACCAAGCTATCTAAATTGCTAGCAGAGCTTTGGCAGATGCTGGGAACTACCTTGAAGCAATGCAGTTGGTATTAAGGACCACTCATGCATATCTAATATATATGCAGAGCTGTAGGATTTGAAGACCGGAATCTCAGGGACTTTGTAGTTAATAATGATTTTTGGCAAAAGGGTGGGAAGGGAGAGGGGCAAACTAATGCACCTGGACCTCCAGATGTCTTGGAATGCTTTATAGCAGTAAAGGTATCAAATTCTTTAACTGTCCCTCCTCCACAGGAAAATCTGTATAGGAAAACCACTTGAATGCTGTGCTGGTTTTGGCTGGGGTAGAGTTAATTTTCTTCCTAGTAGCTCATATGGGGCTATGTTTTGTATTTGTGCTGGAAACAGCACTGATAACCCAGGGATGCTTTCGTTCCTGCTGAGCAGGGCTGACACAGAGCCAAGACCTTTTCTGCCTCTCACCCCACCCCACCAGTGAGCCACTGGAGGGGCACAAGGAGCTGGGAGGGGACAGCTGACCCCAACTGACCCCAGGGATATCCCACACTGTATGATGTCATGCTCAGCATATAGAGCTGGGGGAAGAAGGAAGAAGTGAGGGGGCGTGTTTTGTTGATAGCATTTTGTCTTCCCAAGTCACTGTTACGTGTGGTAGAGCCCTGCTGTCTTGGGGATGGCTGAGCACCCGCCTGCTGATGGGAAGGAAGGAATGAATTCCTTCTGTTGCGTTGCTTGCGTGCGCAGCTTTTGCTTTACCTGTTACACTGCCTTTATCTCACCCCACGAGTTTTCTTACTTTTACTCTTCCAGTTCTCTCCCCCATCCCGCTGCAGGGTCAGTACATGAGTGGCTGTGTTGTGCTTAGTTGCTGGCTGGGGTTAAACCATGACAAATGTGAACACAAATGTCCTTCCATACTGGAGAGGATGTAGTTTGAGTAGTCTTCTGGCCTGAATGTGATTTCACTTGAGCGTGTAATTTTTGGGCTGCCCAGTGGAGGGAGGAGGACTCTGTCCTGTGCCTCTGTCTCACACTTGCATGCAGCTTTACCAGGTGCTTGGCCACGTTACCTGAGCCCATGGAGTACCCAGGCATGCATACGTTGAGATGCACTGTGCTATGGTGGACAGTGAATTAGGGTTATATATGTCAACTGTGTGACTCCATCAGTATAGTGATAACAAGGAGTGTCTGGGTTGGTGATGTTCTAGCAAGTATCCCTCACTCCTCCATACCCTGCTGAGCAGCACACTGCTAATAGAGTGGATAATACAAATTTCTGTCTGCACAGCCCATGCCTGTGGGTAGGCTGAACCCTGTTGAGTCTTTCGAAACTGGAATGTATGCTTCCACTCCATCCATGTGTCTGTGCGTTGACTTTCTGTGGGTTGTGTTAGTAGCTGCTTGTAGAGATGACAGTGGAAGGAGGGTTGATCCTCTGGAGGAGCAAGGGCTTGAAGATGTAGTAGAACCCTGTCTGGTTTACTTTATTGCTACAAAATGGTTAGATCTATTCTCAAGAGATAAATGAATCTCTGATCTTTTAACCTTCGGAGATCTTGCCTCCTGGAGCTGTGTTTGGAGTATTTTAGAGAGTATTTTGGGGAAGCAGTAAAACTGTCGAGGTCAGTGTGTGTGGTTGTTTCCAGAGTACTGGGCAATAGCCCCCGAGATGCTGCAGTGTGTGGTGGCATGAAGATCCATGTCTCGGTGGAGGGATGCAGCACATGTGGCACCATCACAAGGTTTCTGTGCCCCTAAAAGAGGGACAGGTTCCTGACTCTGCGGGGATGAACAAGTGAGGTGAAGTTACTGCCAAGTTAGCCATTGCTGTCGGGTTTCATCTTTCTGTCCATGTAAGGATGTAGTGGTGCCCTCTGATGGCTGCTGGTTGTGTGAACTGGTCTGTGTCAGTGCGTTGGGATGATCCAGTCAACTGCCTCCTACAGGTTGGGAGGGACTAATGGGTTGATTTACACCTCCTGCAGCACTGTCCCTCAGGAGTGGCCTTGGGAAGAAACACTTCGTTACCCAATAAATCAATTGAACCTTTAATATTTCTATTTAAGTACTTAATATTCTATTTAAGGGGCAGTCACTGCAGTGAACTCAGTCCTGTAACGAGAGGTGCAGCGCTGCACGAGGCACAGCAGCTTTGTTACAGTTCATCAGGTTACAGCTGTCTGGTCCCTTTTGCGAGAGAAAGATAGAGAGCAAAGCATCTTTTTTCCATTAATAAATCTCCCTTCTTTTCCCCCCATCTCTTATCTCATGTTGTCTTCTGGTAGTGTTAAAAAGCTGCACAAATCCTAAATGAATGAACAGTGCTTTGGGACCTCTTGGGATGAGGTGCTGTGTGGAAAACAAAATGTTGATCCCTTTGGTTGGATTTTGAATAATTGCCTCCAGTGGTCCCTGGATTGCAAATCTCCTTAGGTCGACCTCCAAGGGAGCGATTTGCAGGCTGTGCCCGTGGGTTGCAGAGTAGATTCCCTCTTGAAGGGTGAAGCCCCGCAAGGTTGGGTGGATGGAGCAGGCACGGTGCCACCACCTCTCTCGCCCTGCCCTCCTCGGGGCAGTTCCACTGCCGTTGTTGGACCCTTCGAACGGGTGCAACTTCCCAGTCCAGCAGAACTTCAGGGAACTGTGGCTGCTGTGGGATTGGATTGGAGAACAGTTTGTGTGGCTGGAGGCGGCAACGGGGATGGATGCGAACGGGGGAGACCTTCCCTCTGTGTGGCTGTGAGCTTGGAGGGAGTGACTGGGACTTGAGGAACGGTGGACCCTGGGCTTGCTGGATGTGGGGCGAGCAAGCAGAAGGAGAGGTCCTTTGTCACCCCTAAACCAGTGTGCAAGGGCCTGTCCTGCTCCTGGCTTCCTCCTTTTGCTGTTGCCCGATGGGGTGGTGCCTTGGTGCCGCTGCTTCGGTATCAGTTGTAAAGTTGAAGTGCAGTTTGAGTAACCCAGTGATTCCTCTCCAGCCTTTTTTCTCCTCCCTCTGCTTCCTGTTCCTCAGCTCTGCCTTGTTTGCTCAAGTCAGGAAGGGGGAGGGTATGGGGGAAGTTAATCATTAAACTGTAATGTCTTCTCCTTAACTCCTTCACAACCTGGGGGCAGAGTGCTCCTGGTATTTCCAGACCCCTCTTCTTCTGCAGACTTGTAAAAGTAAACCAGTAAATCTAGCCCAACTTCCCTCTGTGCCGTTAGTAAAAAGCAGCGGGTTTCTGCCCGATGGTTCGTTCAGCAGAGTGCTGAGCCGAGGAGGAGAATTTTGTGGCGAGATGGTTCCATCTGCCTGTCCTGCAGTGAGGGCTGGGGATGGAGGGTGGAAAAATGGTTTGGGTCCCCTCTGCAGGGCTGGAGGAGCCCAGCACCCTCCTGGGACTTTCACTTCCTGGTGGGGTTTGATTTGCCTTTTGTCATTGGTGGGGAGAAGCAAAAACCACACCTTCTCGGCTAGCACTTCTCTTGGAGGTTGTGTACACGAAACCTTCAGTCATAGGACCTGCCTGGTTGAAGGAATTGCAGCTCTTCAGCAGTTCCCTTGAGGTATGTGCCTTTCACTCTGGAATCTACCAGCCATTCTTTTGCTTAAAAAGAAGATTAAGTTCATTTTTCCCCAGCTGCAGAAAGCTTGTATCCCTTTGGAGAATCTGCTTCTGGGGTATTTTGGCCCCTCTAGGAAGGTGTCTGTGGCTTAAATGATTTGGAGCATCTTTTTGACTAAATGAAAGGTGTACAGGGTTAATGTAATGCAGTATTTAATTTGCTAATGGCTATATTCTGTTCTCTGAGGGCAGGACTGCTTTTTTTTTTTTTTTTGTGATGCCTTGGTTTGTAGCAGAGTGTGAGTATAAAACCAGCACCTTTCTTGTCTTGTAATGCAATAATACTGTCCTCCATTTGACTCTTTTAATATATTTTCTTGAAGGGTTGCTAAGTGTGTTGGCTGATGTGGTCTGCTCTGCTCAGGAAGTGGCTTTGGGCTGGCAGGTGCCTGTCTTCTTAGAGCTGGTAGGCAGCCATTAGTGTGAGCCGTTGCTTGGTTGCTATTCTGGTGCTATCTGATAACTTCAGCTCCTTGTGACCCTGGTGGAGGATACTGCAGGACGGCTGTGCTCAGGCTGAGCCCTCACACCCCAAACCTGAGTATCGAGTACCTGCTGTGTGCTGGAGGAGAAAGACAAATCGTGCTAACTGAGACTGCCTGAAGGCAGTTGGGTCTGTGCGGAGGGGAGGGACATCGAGGGGGTTTCTGAGAGCCTCCTCTACTAATTCTGCTGAAGTTGTGTTACTGTTGTCTGGCTGCATCCCACATCTCCAAAGGGACCTGCCAGGTATGTCCTGATGCTCTTATAATGGAACGCGCTGATGTCCCTAGCGAACTGGCTCCTCTAATAGCCTTACAGAGGTTTGCACTAGAGCTTGCTGCCCCAGTGGAAAGCTGGGCACCCAGCCAGTGAGGCTTTCTTTAGAAAGTGAGTACAGTGCAGACCTGCAGTTGCTTGCTGGATTTTCCTCCACCAGGGACTGCAGCGGGCTCCGCAGGGTGGGTTCACAGGACAGAAGGTCCAACAAGTCAGGATTTGCCTGTGAGTCACCGCAGAGGAGTGCAGGGTCGGGAATGGGCAGAGGATAGTTCTCAGGGAGAAATCCAGAAAGGTGGGAGTGCCTTTTCATGCCCCATCTCTGAGGGAGAGCGTTTTTTCTGCTTTAAGATTTTTGAGAGATGCAAATTGTGTGACGTGGGTTCCTCTGCCTGGCACGAGTGCCGGTGTTTCTAGCTGGTGGAAGTTTTTCTTCTCTTCAGGAATTTGTGAGCAGTCTCCACCCAGCAAGTTGAGAATTGTTTCCAGGAGAAGAAATGGCGTTTACCTGGCAGCCTCTGGAAACAAGTTAACTGTTTGCGCGATGTACTGAGAGGGAATTTTTTGTGAGAAAAACTGAAACACATACTCCTGCTGCACTGATGGACTAATTTGAAAGTTTCATGCTTCTTCCACTACCTTATACTCTGGAGAAAACCCCTCCTGAGATCTTGTTTCCTGCAGAAAGCAGTGCCTGCGGCCACAGTAAATGACTCTCTGATGATGTGGGGCCTGTAATTAGTCTGTGTCAATATCCTGTTGCGAGTTGATCTCCGGGCAGGTTTCTCCTAGGTTGTTCTTCTGCAGGGTGCAGTGAGACTATGGGTCCCTGTTGTTGGGTGGTTTTCCAGTTAAGACAAAAATCTGAGACTGACACAGTTTTTCTGGCTGCTTTGTTACCTCTTGGCATTTTCTTTGTACTAGAAAAGTCTTCCCAAAGACCTGAGACTGATACCCTGAATGAGACGAAAGAGAAAAAGCTGTAGTCCAGGATTTTACCTTTCTCGTATTTATTTTTGCTCTTCTTTCCTGCAGACGCCTTACTGGCAGACCTGGAATCCACCACCTCGCATATCTCCAAACGACCAGTGTTTCTAACAGAGGAAACTCCTTACTCCTATCCAACTGGAAACCACACGTACCACGAGATTGCTGTGCCACCTCCAGTGCCCCCGCCACCTTCCAATGAGGCTCTCAATGGCACCGTGATTGACCCCTTAGATCAGTGGCAACCCAACGTATCCAGATACGTCCACCAGCAAGTAAGTGAATGTGTGTGGATGGGGAAGGTGCATACTTGGTGCAGTATCTCTCAAGGAAGTAGATGGGGGGAGAGAACAGCAAGAAGTGAGGATGAGTTTGGCTACGAACAGAGTGGGGAAATGGGGGATGGTGTGGGCTTTTAATAAAACTAAGTAGTTGGAGCAAATGGCAGAAAAGAATTTGAAATCCATCGTCATTATTCCAATAAAATGGTAGTGTGATGAGATTAGTATTAGTCATCTGTCTTGTAGCCTGTGGAAAGCAGACTGGGTTTCCAGCACAAACCTGCGACTCATAGGCAAATGTGAAACAAGTGGAGAACAGTTGCTCCTGGTGTAGCTCATCTGATAGAGGCTGGTTGGCTATGTAGCAGATTTTTTTTTTTTTTCTTCTTCTGCTGGGCTTTGTTCTGCCCTGTCTATGTGTGGGATTGCAATGCAGTAGTGTACATATTTGCTTTCTATTCAGTGTTTCCAATGTGAATCTCATTTCCACAGCCTCAGTCCCAGTCTCCTATATACAGCTCTAGTGCCAAAAGCTCCAGTGCCTCTGTTCCTAGAGACGGGCTCAGCTCTCCTTCTCCCCGTGCCAGTGAAGAGGAACACGTCTACAGGTATCTTGTCCTTGTTAAGAGATAAGCCTGGCTATAAGTGGAAACAAACACTGCTCCCTGTGTGTGTTATGTTGCCTTGTGTTGGTTTTGATTACCTCTTTTGTAAGAGGCCAGTGTAACTGTCGTACTCACTTCAAACGTTGACCTGGCCCTTTGGTTTGCTCAGCTGCAGAAGAGGTTAAGGATCCGTCAGGTAGAACAGGCTCTGGATTGTGTTGTGAAGGATACAATCCAGAGACAAGTGACAAATCCATCCCCCTGTTAAGCAGCCCAAAAGTTCTCTAGGAGGTGGGCAGCCTTTGGGTCTGTTATCCTGGGGAGCTCAGTTACCTGTGTCCTAGCAGGATGTGCGTTCACTTGAATTTTCAAGTAAATTAGAACTTAAAACTTTCATCTCAATAGGATAGACAGATAAGTAGTTTATACTTGCAAAGGCAGCTGCTCTTACACTGAGAAGTTGGAGGAGTAGCCTGTATGGTAGGACAGACCATTCTGCTGACATCGGGACAAGTGAGGAAGAGACGGTCAGAACTTCATCTCTGATGGCCCTGTACAGTGCACTCTCTTGGATACCTTCTTACAGTGTGGATACTGGTGTTTCTCTGGTGCCGTGTTCTAACCATGTCTAGCTCTTTCTGCTGAGCAGGAAGTTGCTTTCAACCAGAACTAATTCTGGGTAGAGGCAGGCATATCTAGAGATGGCCCAATGGAGGCAGTAATTGCAATTTTTTTTTAGATGGCTGCATGCAATTAGTACAAAATGGAGGTAATTACGGCCATAAGTCCTCCTGTACGAGAGTCTGGCATGGCTTGGTTCTGGTGTGAATTGTAGCATGTGTGCTTGGGTTGGGTAGAAGTGTGCCCTCCTCAGATTGCATATGTGGATTTTTTTCAGTCTGAAGAGAAAGATAATAACTGCCCTCATTGAATTTCATAATTGTCACTGGTGTTTTAGGTGTTAGAGTCCTAAAGCCTGTTACATATTAACTTTCTGAGCATAATGTGGTAGTGTGCACGAGACAGAAGTTCCCATTTTGGATTTGGAAAGTATCTTTATGATAAACTAAGAATCTCTAGAGCTTTAGAAGTTATTTCTCCATTTGTAAAACTAGGAGAAAATAATTTCTCTGACATTGACAACGAGAAGACTGTTATTATGGTGTAATTACTATAAAAATCACTGCATTGGTGCTAAGTTTTGCTTTGAAACAGTTTGCAGTTGTGTGTGGTAAATGGGATCACCCATATAGGGTAAGGAATAATTACAGCCAGTGTTTTATACACACTTGTGCACAGGTAAACTTCTTTCAAGGCTTGTGTATTTAACACAGTAGAAAATAGTTTCAAATTACTTTCTTATAAATTGATTAGAGTTCCCCAAATTAAAGGTTTGAGGACTTGAAAAGAGACCTTGAGAGCTGCAAGAGGCTACCACATAACCTGCTGCTTTTGACTTTTTGTTGATAGCTTGAGGTTTGTACTTTGCTTCTCTCTCTCCAGTCTGTGCTGGCCCTGCATTCCCTTGCTTCAGGGGGAAAGTTTTTGCTGCTTGGTGTGATGTCAGCAGAAACAAGTAATTTTCCTGTATGCCCACTAATGGTTCTGCTGCTGTTCTGTGCATCTTAGATCTGCAAATGATTAACTCTTTGCTACAGGATTGTACAGTGCACAGTTCTAAAACCTGAGGCTTTGTCCATCAATGCTATTTCTTTGTAACTGACAACCGAAGATGTGGCTAAGCAGTGCCTGTGCTGTAGTAATTTCACAAAGCACACATCTTCTATTGGCTTGAAAAGAATACACTACATGTGTAAACTTTGTGAACTGAATGTAAGTTTCCCTTCATCCTTCTGCTGTATGTTGATGTAGAAGTTTCACATGTCCCTTTTTTTTTTAGTTTCCCCAACAAACAAAAGTCTTCAGAACCATCCCCCACAATGACCAGCTCCTCTCTGGGCAGCAACCTCTCAGAACTGGACAGACTTCTTCTGGAACTGAATGCTGTTCAACATAATCCAGCCAGTGGCTTCCCAGCAGGTGAGGAATAGCAAGACATTTGGTATGAGTGGATAGTTTGATTCTCAGAATAGTAGACTATGTTTATCCTTCCCACATCCTTATTGAGGGAGACCCCTCCAGCCCCTGATCAAAGATTCATTTAGTATGGATGGGATCTCTTGAGGTCTGTGGTGCACCACCCTGCTCAAAGTAGGGCCAACTTCAAAATTGGCTCTAACTAGCGTTTGGAAGTTAGATTAGGTTGCTCAGGCCCTCATGCTTTAAGTTCTGAATATCCTCATAGATGGATGTTCTGCAAGATTTCTGGGCAATTTGTTGCTCTTGCCTGGGATTAGCATGTATGTATGGTCCTATGGGTCTGACTGACTCTTTTTGTCTCTCCTTTCTTAAGATGAAGCCAGCAGAAGCCCATCACTGCCCAGTGTGACTGGACCTCACTATGTTGTCCCAGAGAGCAGCAGCTCTGTGGGTGGGAAGGCTGCACCCCCTACAAAAGAAAAGCCAAAGCGGAATGGTGCACGTGGGATTGAAATGTCCCAGGTGGAGAGCCTGCTGGAGAGCTGGAGAGTTTGTGCCAAGTCCAGTGGAGTAGTGTTTTGGTGGTTGCTGGCCTGGGTGGGGTGTGACAGACTCTTGTGGGAATAGTAACTGTAGTGTAGGGACAGACGCTGCAGGAGAGTGACAGGCAGAAGATGGCCTTTGTCTAAAGGGTCAGAAATCAAGCAGGCAGATGAAGTTGCTGTGCTCTTTTAACTACTGGATGAAAAAATACCTAAGTCATGTTACAAGAGGTGGATTGGTCAAACTCTGATTTAAACTTGACCACAGATACCCACTGTCTGACAAGATGAATGTTTGGTCATCATCCACTCATTAGTGGATGGTGCGTGTGTGTGTACACTCATGTTAGACTTGGCAGAGAGACAGGGTCTGGGGGGGAGCTGGTTAGGATGGGCAGTGCTGGTGAAACTGCTGTGCTTGTTTGGAGGGGCCGTGGAACTTTCAGTCTAGGAGTGCTCTTCTGGGCTTACACGCACACTTTTTTTTTTTTTTTTCCTTCTCAGCCCTGCAATCACTGTGAGCCAAGGTGAGGTGAGCAGCCCCCAGCGTGTCACCGCCAGTCAGCAGCAGACCCGTATATCTGCTTCTTCAGCTACACGAGAACTGGATGAGCTGATGGCATCTCTCTCCGACTTTAAGGTGGACTATCATGCAACTTAATACTTTATCTTGTCCCTCCCCACTCCTGACACTCTTGCCTGTTACCCACATCTGCTGACCTTGATTGGTCTCCAGAATGCCCTCTTTACCTCTCAAATTTGCTCTGAAAAACTTCCTGTGCTGATATTTGCACTTTCCGACTGCTGCTGTAGGTGTTCTCGACTTCTATAAATTCTCATCACTGGCAGGGAAAGGCAGTTCTGGGGTCTGGTTTTCCTTTGGTTCTGCAGTTTGTCTGTTTGCCAAAGATAATGAGTTTAGTTACTGCTCAGTACAGGGTGAATTATTTTGCTGTGCTGCAACTTAACAAGGAGTAGAGGAGCGTGGGGCATCAGTCTGCTTACTGACAGAGACCAGGCTCTTCTGTTCTGTGGGATGACCCTCCTCTTTGGAGCATATTTTTACCCTGATGTGCTTTCCCTGAGGAGGATCTTCCAAGCATGTGGTGTGAACACTAAAGCTCACTTCGCATCAGACAGCTGGAGACTTCAGCGGTTTCCATCTTAAAACAACCTCTTATTCACCTCAAAATGGGATTAAAGTCTGAGCTTTTTGTGGGGGCAGAGGATGGCAAGTACTATTCAGAATCTTGTTTGGAAATCAAACTATTCTATTGGAAAAGAACTGCTACTTCAGTCATAAGTAGCACATAAAAATCCCATAGTAGGATAAACTCAGGAGTAACTTGCCCATGTTCATCTTGATGCATGAAGCACTTGGCATGTGTACTTGGATAACTTGTTCTTTATTCATACAGCTATGTTATCATTCTTGCACTAGATGATTAAGTGTGGGAGTTACTTTCATGAGACTTCATTTACCCATAATCATAGCAAAATGAAAAATATTTTCACTTCTTGCTTTCCACTTTCAGCTGGTTTGCTTATAGCCTTACTGAAGTATTCACTTGAATCAGTTCTGAGAGGGGTGGAGAAGGCAAATATCTGATACATTCTTTTTGTAGTCATTGTTGAGTTTGCCTTTCTTACATACACATGCAAGTCTGCTTTCTAATCCTGAAGAAGTTCCTAACTCTCTGGTTTTCCCTCATATGGAAGATTCTGCTGATGCTCAGTGTTTCTTGTCTGTGCTGAACTCTGTCTTCTCCTAGCATGACTTTAGGTGGGGCAGCCAGAGCTGATGAGTGTTTTGTGAGGAGAGGTAGTTCTCTCTGTGGCACCATTCATGTGACCCCTTTTGATGTGTTCTGGGGTTTGTAGAGGTCATGACAATACCTGGAGTTTTGACCAAGTGCATGAGTTCAGAACCCAGCAGTGAGCGTGCACACCCTGTGGGACTTCACTTGCCTTGCACTTGCTGGAATTGAGTTCAGTCTGCCATTTCTGGCATATGTACTTCATTTTGTGAGAATCTAGAAGTTACTCACTGTTTTCTCTAGACTTACTGTAATGTGTATTTAGTCAATTGCAAATATTGACACCTTAGTGTTGCCTTTTTTCTCCATATTAGATTCTAGGGTAGAGTGCAGGATATCCGTAAGTGTCTGTTCAGTCTGGCTGAAAAACTGCACTGTTGTGAAGCTGGAGAGAGTTCCCACCTGCGCCACTGGCATACCCTGCCTTGCTCCTGCGTGTGCTGAGGGAGCTTGAGTGCTATGGCCCTGTACCCCTGCTGCTTTTATCAGGGCTCAGAAACAAGCTCGGGGTGTGGTTGCTGCCACCAGCCTTCGCTCCTAGGTGAGCTCTTGGCAACTGAGAATGACCTTGCCCAGCCCAGGTTTTCCTTGCAAGATAAAAGGAGGGGCTATTTTTAAGTGTGAGTGTTCAAATGCTTTGCAGCCTGGAGAAAAGTCCTTAGAATCTTTGTGCAACTCCAGTAAAACCTGCATGACAGAGACTAGCTGCTTTCTGTAATACTGCCCACCTTCCTGGCTTGGTTTCTGGTTGGGCTGTGAGAGCAAACTGGGATTTTAAGATTTGGGCTTTATAAACACAGCATTAATATTTTTGTGAGGCATTGAGCTTATCTGTGTAAACATTCCTCCCGAAGCATGAAGAACATGGTTTCTGTGATCACTTTCCTGACTGTTTTTAAGTTACTTTCCTTTTTTGGGTCTTCCAGGTTGCTTCATTTTCTCTTCAGTCCTTTTTGTTTGTTTTTACCTCCTTTATTTATGCCAAGTAATGATGTTAGCTTGTCTGTAAAAATATATTTCTAGTCTGTACCAGTGGCAGGATGTAAGGGAGAGAAGTGGAATGTTTGCAAAGGTGAAAGATGAAAGGCTGCCATTTGAGTACCAGGCCTGTGTGTGGTTGCAAAAAATAGGACCGAAAAACTAAGTATGATGGTAATTAGTTGGAGGTGGTAGTTGGTACAACTAGAAGTTGTAGTAGGTGGGGGTGGTAGGAGTGGAGGCACTGATGTTTCATTTCCCTCGTACCCCAGAGTAAAAAGTATTATTACGGACTGATACATTTCCCTTTTATCATCATTTGCTCACTTTAACGAGTTGCTCATTCTTTTTGCTTACAGAATCCATTTGATTCTGGTTACCTCGCTCATCGGTTAGCAGGCACTGAGATTACTTAATGCACTTGTTTTTTCAATCTCTGCCATTTCTGTGTAATATGATGCCTTCTTACTGCATAGCTAGATGCTTGTATTTAACTGTTCTATTACTGTTGAGTGATTAACTCCTATTTTGGAGCTAGTATGCTTTAATATGCTGGAAATACTTTTGAGCGAAAAGTTAGTCTTGCCTTGACAATGACTGACTTCATTTTAGGAAGTCTGGAAACTGAGTATGAACCACAGCATAAAACCAGGTTACTTTTACAAGTGCGTCCAGCTTAGGCAACGTAGGGGAGGGAAATATTGGGAAATTCTCTCCTTTTAACTGCTTTTTGTCCTTTCTGTCTCTGCTGTGACTGTGGGCCTTGCTGTGGTACTCAAGGGGAGGAGCACATCTAATGAATTGTGGTCCCCTGTTGCACTTTCCTTTCTGAGCACGGTCTCCCTGTAGCACTGCTATTGTGACTTCGCAAATGGATGTGCATGTGCCAGCTCCTGAAGGCATATGTCTCTTCTGGCAGGTTTTGTGCATGTTATGGTTAATTTTATTCTTTTACTCATGATAAGTATCTCAAAAAGGTAAGTGGAGACTGAGATAGTATACATGGGCTTAGGAAGTTATGTGCCCCGCTGCCTTAGAGCATAAGCATCTAACTTCTTGAGGCTTCTTTGGAAAATGTGACTAAGAATCAGAGCAGGTCTTGATAGCTCTTGGATTTGGAAATCCTTTGTGGATATGTTTTAGAGGGCTCAGCATTGGTCTTAGGTTGACCTGCTGTGTGAACTTGTCCAAGCCACTGTTCTGATTTTCCCTAAGAAAAAGGAGTGATGCCAGTTTGTCTCCTAGAGTTTAGCCAGGAACCACTGAAAATGGGGAAAGGAGGACTCATGATCTTCTGTTTTCAAAAGACCCTGTCAGTCAAGGAGATCCAAAAACTGTATCAGTTGCTCTTGTTAGGGTGTATTTTGGATCAAAATTAATACTGATTGTATTACAATGTAAATGTGGAGTCTTTGGCCTAAGGGGAAAAGGCTAATCTAGCCACCTAAGCAATGCTTACAGGGGCATGGAGTGACTGACAGACTTGTATAGATTCAGTATGTGTCACGTCCAAGGTGAGATTAGTGATGTGAATAGAACAAAACCCATGTCATCTGTTCTTGCTGTGAATGCCCTGAAGCTTTGTTTTCATTGCCACGAACTCAGTGGACTGGAGCATTTTATTAGTGTATCAAGAAGAAAATGTCATGCTTTGTTCTATTCATTGATTGCTTTTTTCCAGCTTTGAAGTGTAAAATTTACACATCTGACTATGAGTAAATTGTTAATGTGACCTTTACTCACAGTCTAGACATTCCTGGGCTTGTGGCTGGCTTCCCAGTGGCCGCTGCTGCAGGTGAACACATGAGCTATCACTTAGAGGGCATAGGAGAGGGATCATGATGGCTGTAGAACTTCATCTCCCGTAATCTCACCTAAAGATCAGCACAATGTCATACTGTTTCTGCTCTTTGATATCCCATTTTCCTTCCTTACTCTTGGAAGTAAGTCTTTGGATCAACACGGCTCTTTGATTTGGAGGTCCTGATTGCTGTAATGTTTAATTCTTTGCATTTTTCCTTCTCCTTACCTCTGTCTTTGTCTTTTTCTCTCCTTATTCCTTCTGTCTCCTTTTTGCAGACTAGTTCCACTATGTCTCTGATTTCTGAACCATCCCTAGAGCCGGTTTCCAATTCAGCAAATGCAGACTCCAGCAACACTTCTCACAGTTTAACAGTGCTATCCCACTCCAAACACCCTTCTGCAAGTCACAGCAGGGACTCGACAGTGCCAACAGCTGCCCCCTCAGCAGCCCTCTGCATTGAGGAAGGCAGTCATGCTGTTCTGCCTACTTCAGGGCACTCTGCCGCTCCTCCACATGTGCCCTGTGTGCCACAAACGGTCCCTGTGCCCCCACCACGGGTCTCTTCTGGTTATGCTGCTCGTGGGCAGCAGATGACCTCTGCAGGTTTGGTTCAGCTGAGCAGAAAGCCTGACTCTTCTAGGAATGCTTCCCAGGCTGTGGCAGCTTCCAGTGTGGAGCTGCTGTGTAGATCTGCTGATGTGGAGGCACAAGGCCTAGAGTATGATTTGGCAAAAGAGACTGAGAAGAAGGAGCAGCGAACTGATCCCAAAATCTCAAGTGTACTGATTTCAAATGCTTTAAATGGTCAAGGGAAGGGGCGGATACCTAAAGAGCTGGATCAGCAGGGAGCATTCAGGGACAATTCAGCCCTTCCTTCCCAGGGCAGAAGTGTGGAAACAGCTTTAGACGAGCTGTGGGCCCTGGAGCTGTCTGCACACGTGCCAGAGGCACATGCAAAGAATGACAGTATTTTGAATCCTGTGTATGAACCTTCTGTTGTGGCCCTGGATAGGTGGGATGTCTTCCCAGACACTAAAAATCAGTTGGGCTTTGTAGTGGAGCAAGGACAGGAGCTAAAAGCTAAAGTACCACATGAAACTGAGATAGATGGCTGTCCTGACCAGGTCAAGAAGAGGCAGGGCAGAGAGAGAACTCGTAGGAAGGCAGGTACTGCTAACATGAACAAAGCCAGAGGAGATGAGGAAAATGAGCAGCTCAGAAGCCCTGCGGTCGCTCCGGAATCTCCTGAAAATGTTTGGAAAGCTGAATGGGGTCTGCCATGTGTCTCCAAACCACCCATTGAGAGGATTTCTGCATCAGGCCAGGCAGGCACTGAATGAGTAGGACAAGTCCTAGTTAGGACTGTTCTGACAGTGCACTAACACTTTGTGTGTGGTGTGAGTGTGCTCACCCACACTAACAGCATGCAGCTCTGAGCAGTGTTACTAACAGCTGCATGTCATGGAGGTTCGAAATCCTGCTTTATCTTGTGGTCTCTTCTGCATGTTGGTCAGCAGGAGAGAACATGGCAGTTTGCAGGGACTTCCCTGGGAAATGGACTTTTATTCCCTAACTGGGGTAAGACTCAGTCCACAGAGGCCTCTGAAAAGTTAAAGGGCTGTTTAATGCCACTGGAGGATGTTCCTGACTTGGGATGGCAGCTCTTCTGCTCTGCTCACCTTTTTAGGTCTCATTGCTGGGGCTGTTAGTGTCCTTCCAGTGCTGGAAGTACGCTTTGTGCACCAGGCATCTCTGACCCAGAGTCTTATGCCTGTAAAGGGCAAACAGAGAGTCTGCTCTGTGTCCTTGTGATGCTGAGGTTTCTTTAATGCTCAGTGGAGTGGTCATACTGCACCTCCTATCTTGGCTTCCTGCTGGTTAATCTTTCCCTTCCTTTTCTAGATAGTTATTTTTGGCTGCTGTGATTATCCTTACGGGGTTTTTCCTTGCACTGAGTCACTGTTCTGGGCTGTGCCGAGAGGAGTTTTGGCATTGCAGAATAAATGTCATCGCTCTTACTGCTCATGGTTGTCACTAATGGCTTGAGTTAGTGCTGTCGCATCTTCAGGCTTGCTCTGACATTGCTCCTCTCTGCTGATATTATTACCTTTGTCGTTTAGATTAAATCTTTAATCAAGAGGACAAAAGAGACTGCGAATGTGCATCCAATGTATCGTGACCTCTCTCCAAGGCGTAAACTAGGTCCCGCCATATTTCACAAGACTGAGTCCCAAGATCGCTTGATTGAAGAGCTGCAGGACAGACTGGGCATCGCTAAACAGGAACAGGAAGAGTGGAAAAGCCAGGATGACTGGCTGACAGAGGGGGTCATTATCACTGCCAGACCCCAGGGGGAAGAGCAGAATGGTGGACAGCAAGTAGAGAAGGTAGAAAGCAGGGACATGTGCTAGGAAATTCCAGCATGCTCCTCTGTCCAGATAGCACTGTGTGGAGGTGCAGATTAAGTTGCTGAGTGTCCCAAGCAACATGAAATGAAGAACTAACTCTACTCACCCTTGTCTGGCCTGAAAAGAGAACTGGCACTCAGGTCCTAATTCTTGATGTTTAAGAATTGGAGTGGGATCTGATGGTGCTGGTGATGGCACCTGTTTGGACAGTCTACTACTGTCACAATCAAATGTCCACATCGGGATTATTTTTAAAATCATGCCTGTCATAGAGGCATGCCTTGTTTTCCCCAATACTGTATCTGTGCAGGAAGTTCTGGGTGTAAGAAGGTGCCTTTCCTTGAGCTACACAGGGAAGCACATTTTCTAGTTCCCTTTTCTTTCTTTTTGTTTTTTCTCCTTAGATAAACATAGTGATAACAACCAGCCTTCCTGTTGCGGGAAGTGCTTGTTGGTTCCTCTCTGGATTTATTCATCTTTCTTCTTCCTCCGTGTCTTTCTAGGTGGTTTTTCCTCCAGAATCCCCGCTCCCCCCAAGGAGGACGGTCTCTGTTCCAGCCTCTCCCCCGCTCCAGCCTTCCGAAGAAGCTGCAAATACAGTCCCTGCTAATGCTGCTCCCTCTCGTGTCTCTGGCCCCGCACCTCTCCTCCCACTCCCACCTCAGCCTTGCCACGTGCCATCTACCCCAGCTCCTAGTCCAGTCTCCTCCGCTTCCTTCAGCTTGGCTCCCCAGCCTCTCTTCCAGTGGGAAACTTCTGATGATGATTATCATGAGCTTTCTGTTGTGGACACTCCTCCTGAAGATCCTAGGCATTCCTGTTCTCCCCAGACCTGGACCCCTAACACTAAGACAGTTGTTTCTGTTGGCTGTCAGACTGAAGAGGATGCTTTCTTCCCACAGATGCAGGCAGGCTTCTCTCTTCTGGTTCATTTTTTTAGCAGTGTTTTCCAGTCTAACTACTGCTCCCAACTTGGTAGCTCAGTAGATGTAATGTTCAGGTAAAGGCTGATACTGACCTGCTAGATAGGAGAGAGGACTCACTGGCAATGTCTAATCCCAGCTGTGCCAGTCTAGCACTGCAAAGTATGTGTCTGTGCAACAACCTGCTGCTGTGTGTGTGGTTCCTGTCAGTCCTGATGATCACTTTGTGCTGCAGGGACTCTATTTCCCTCTGAGGTGAAGAGGTAACTCTGAAACACAGGCTGCAACTCTCCCTGTCACAATCTCTCTTGGAGTGGGGGGAGTAAAAGATGGCAAAATCTTGATACTGGAAGGAGGAAATCGGCAGTCCTTCCTGTGTTTGCTCGTTAGAGAGGTGTCCACAATGCAAGTGGATTTTGGGGAGGAGATGGTATGATCAAGAGCTGTGTTCTGCATCTCCTGTCAGGGAAGGGCTACAGCTCCAGGACGGTGGGAAGTCTTAATGTATATGAGCAGTGCAGTGGTGCATGATGTAATGTGTATGGGCAGTGCTCAAGCAGTGAGCAAGGAAACACCTCTGCATCTTGAACTGTTGTACTTTCCAGGTGACCTCTGCTCCTCCCCTGGTCTGCAGTCCCAATCTACTGGCTGCTCATGCACCCCTGGGCCGCCCCGCCCCTGAGAAGGCAGGACCTCCTTTCTGTTCCCTCAGCATGGTGTGCTCTTCTGGTCGATGAGTGTGCTGCAGGTGCTGCTAGGATCTGCTCCCAGAGCTCCCAGCACCATTAATGTAGATGATATCCTGTAGTGCATGGTTTGCTGCTCATAGAGCTCCTAACTGAACTTGAGTGATGGCAGATCTCATGGGTGAAGGGCGGGAGTTCGAAGAGCCTTTGCATGATGAATTTCTGTGGATGCGGTGCTGAGTGTCCCCTGTAAACAGCAGGCGTTGTGTGTGGGAGGTGGAAGCAAACCTCTTTCAGGTGGGGCCTCATCTGTGAGCTGCCGAGAAGGCCAGATCACCAGGCCAGGTAGAAACTGTAATATGCACAGGTGGTTGTGCCTGCTCTGAGGTCAGCCGTGGCTTGCAGGAGTGTGTGGTCCCTACAGGCGAGGGTGAGGTGCTCTGTTGCTACATGTTGAATTCATCTCATCTCCTTTCTCTCCAGATGGTATTTTATGATTTGCATGTGGTGTTTGTGCCTGCCCTGCCTGGTGGCCCCAAGCCCCTGGTTAGAGTGAGAGAGGATATGATTCTCGCAACACGGTCCAACCCTTTTCCTCCTGCTGTGCCACACAGGAAGCCCTGGCTTTGTCCTGGGACTCTGGCCTGGCTCTGTTTACAAAGGCCTGTTGTCTCCCTCCTGTGAGAAGTCTCCTTGCAATGGTGTGCTTTGGAGACACTCACTGCAACTGTTTGGTGGCAAATACCTGCTGCGTGGCAGAGGGTTTGTTTTAGGCTCAAGACATTGGGGTGTGATGGGGCTGCTCTGTGCTGCTGGAATAGGAGAGGTTGTAAGTTATAGGATGTCTGGGAGGAGACAGGAGGGGAAAAGCTGTGTGTTAGGCTCTGTTGGGAGTCAGGCTGCATGCAAGGCAAGGCTGATGAGTGTGTGTGTAGGGAAAAAAAAAAAGCTAAAGTTACGTATGTCATGAGAATTTTTTTACAAACGAGCAGAAACCAGGGTTTGTCATTGAGTAGTTGACTACAAGTACAACCAGCTGCAGGATAGGGAATCGGGCTCTCCCTGGGGCTGGAAGGGCAGGTTCTGCCAAGGCTGTGAAGCACTTCAGTGTGTCCCTGCTCCCCTGGCTGTGCTGGCAGCAGGGTGGTGGGTTGTTCACAAGTGTAGATCTTATGTCTGTTTTAATCTATCCTCTTAGTAAGAGAAAATGTGCTTCAGACCAACATCTCGAGCAGGGACTTCTTTGGGTCTGTCTAAACCTGACAGTAGCTATTACAGTGCAAAGTCAGCTAAAATAATCTGTATTTCATTATTGCAGTTTGCCTGCAAAGGGGGCTTTGGTGGCCAAAGGGAACATATACTTTGTTTATAAGTTATGAACCCAAGTAAAACATTTCTCTCCCTCCTCTGGGAAGCCTTTCTAAGCCATGTGTACTGTGGTGGTGTGAGTTTCGGAAACGGCCTCTGAGACAAGTATCTTAATCCCTTTTCCCCCACCCCCGTGCATTTCCAGTGGTCCGACAATAGACGTGGCAGTCTTTCCATTGCAGTCCTGTCTGCAAGGGCTCTGCTGTGGATGCACTGCCCTTTCTGTAGGTAAACAGCAGGCAACTTGAAGGGAGTTATTTCCTTCCTGCTTCCACTTGCTCAGCTCAGGCATGGGATGAGAGCCACCTGATGGGGGCAAAGGAGACCTTGCAAAAAGATCTGTGGAAGGTGGTGCAAAACGGAGGGAGGGGAAGGGAGAAGATATTCTATCTGAAAGGGAGGTGAGATGAGGAAGAGGAGAGGGATCTCTATCAGGGAGGAGAGCGTGACAACTGAGAGAGCACAACAGCATAGGAATAGAGAGTCGTTAAGGGGAAGGGGCCCTCCGCATGGCGTCTCTGCTTTGTCAGCTGGCCAGGAACTGATGAGGTAAAGGGAGATTTTTGGCAGAGGCTTAGAGAGCGCTGTACTGACTGCTTGGGATCTGCTGGTGACTTCTGCTTATGCACAGTGAAGGAAAATCAAATCCTCAGTTCACAGCTCTGCTGTTACACATCCCAGGGTCTCTGCATGTTTGTGCATGGGCAGAATACATGTGTGTACTTGATCCTGGCTCTCACTGGCTTCTGCAGAGAGCATAGTATCTCCTAGCAATCTCCTGTCCGTCTCTACAGAGGAGCCACTGGCAGCAACAGCAGGCAATCTTTTTTTAAGTGCAGCAGCACTCGCCTTACAGTCTTTGTTTTCTGTTCTCTGTAGTTCATGGCCCAGGGGAAAGCTGGGAGCAGCTCCCCTCCATCCACAGCCTCCAAGCCTGGCAGTCAGCTGGACACCATGCTGGGAAGTCTCCAGTCTGACCTGAACAAACTGGGTGTAGCTACAGTTGCCAAAGGTGTCTGTGGAGCCTGCAAGAAGCCTATTGCTGGGCAGGTGAGTTGAAGGTGCTGTCTCATTGCTGCATCTTGGGCTGCAGCTGGGAGTAATGGGGAGGGCTGTTTCGTGAGGCTGAAGAGACTGGAGATGCTGGAGAAACTGAAGTACTCTATTTATCCACTGGCTAGGTACGCTGTAAGCTCCTCCAGTGACCTCTACCCTGCCCTTGAGGGACTGCCCTCTCCTGAGATGATAGGTAATTCAGTTTTCATGCTACCCCAGTCCAGGGCTCACTTAAGTAGTAGAACTTGTCATTCTTGCTGACCTCCAGCTGGTATCTTGTCATGTGGCCTAGGGGAGAGGGAGATAGAGTTGACCTTCAAAATTTGTCTTCCCAACAGGTAGTTACAGCCATGGGGAAAACCTGGCACCCTGAGCACTTCGTTTGCACCCACTGCCAGGAGGAGATTGGGTCGCGTAACTTCTTTGAGCGGGATGGTCAGCCCTACTGTGAGAAGGACTATCACAACCTCTTCTCCCCTCGCTGCTACTACTGCAATGGGCCAATCCTTGATGTAAGTTCCTTGGGGGGATTAAGGGCGCTGACAAGGTGCTGCAGGCCTGGATGTTAAAAACTCCACCCATGTGTTCCTGGGTGGAATATTTTCTTTGGGGACTTCCACTTTTCTTTTGCTCTGGCTCTGAAAGGAAAAAACTTGGCCCCGTCAAATTCTTACACTAATGAGAGGAATTAGTCCCTCTTACCTTTGCTGAAGTTCCTTCAGAACCCCACATCACTCCATCATTCTGGTAATGATTCCTCCAGCGTTTGTCTGCTGGTAGCCTGTAGTAAGAGGCACCAGTGCTAGTCCTGAGAGCTGGACGGGGCCCTGTGTAAGGGAGGAAGCAGTGCATAAGATCCTTTTAGGGTCAAAAAAAGTGTGCGGTGGGGAAAGCCTGAATGAGCCAGAGGCAGGGAGGATTGACTCAGCTCTCTAAAGGACAGTCTATTTTAATGCACACTCTTGTCAGTACCAACATTAATGTGTTCTTCCCGCCCACCCAGCCCCCCCTTACTTCCAAGCTGAAGCCATCATTTACACGACTTGCACTTTGTCTTCTTCTGAACAGAAAGTGGTGACAGCTTTGGACAGGACATGGCACCCTGAACACTTTTTCTGTGCCCAGTGTGGAGCTTTCTTCGGACCTGAAGGTATTGCTGGTTTATGCAGTCTCCTCCCTGAACAGCAGACAAGTGTGGAAGGCAGAGCTACTATTAGGGGACAGCCTGAGATGACAGGGGAACTACTGAAGATGGAAGTTCCAAGGGATATAGCTGTTTATGGGGAAAGGATGCTAGCAGTAATCTTCTTTTCTTCCTGGAGAGGAAGGATATGCATGTGCATGTGGGACAGGAAGGAACAGCTACCTGCTATGAGTGTTAGCAGGGGGAAGGGTGATCCTACCCACACTGGTTACCCCGCGGAGCTTGTCTGACCATAGGTAAAGATCAGGAGCTGATTCTCTTTGCCTCTCCTCTCCTTTGGCAGGTTTTCATGAGAAGGACGGCAAAGCCTATTGCCGCAAGGACTACTTTGACATGTTTGCTCCCAAGTGTGGAGGCTGTGCCCGGGCTATCCTGGAAAACTACATCTCTGCCTTGAATACCCTGTGGCACCCTGAATGCTTTGTCTGTCGGGTAAGAAACCCAAGATCCTTTCCTGCTGTTGTACAACCCCTCTTGTTTCCACCCTGCAGGCCTCTAGTCCCTTATCAGGAAAAGGTGTCTGTGGGGTAGTGAAGGGCAGCCAGCCCCACAAGATAAAAACGTGTCAGCAACCAAACACCTTGTTCCTATGCCTGTTTACATTAAACTTTCTAGCTGTTTTGCTCTTTCTGTTCCCAGCTGCAATTACGGGCTTCTGCAGCAACTCACAAATAAACAGAGACATTGTGACCTTTAAATAATTATAAGCTAAGCTTCTCTCTAAGCACTTGCCTCAGCAATCAGATTTTGAGGATCTTCCTCCTGTGCTCCATCTGACAATGTAAACTAATGAGGCTGACCTTGTTCAGACAAACATGCAAGTCAGTGAAATAGTGGCAGGATCCATACAACAGGCATAATAAACAGGAATACTGCAGATTAAATGCTTGGCACTCTTTCAGAGCGCCTTGCAAATATTAACTCTTACAGGCCCCAAGAGATAAGCAAAATCAGTCACTGTTTCTTAGAGTGGGAAAGAAAGGCAGAGACCAGAACCACAAGCTGCCGACTCCTGGTATGATGCCCAGAGCAGACTGTCACTGTGCTGTTGGGACTGCTTGCCCAGAACTATCTGTGGCTCCCAGAAGGGTGTGCACAGAGTGGAGGCAGAAGATGGCAGTCCTGGCTGTGTGGGGCTGGGAGGGGGGAGGGCTGTGCCTTTTTGTGCAGAGATTGAGACTTCTATCAAGCAGTTCTGCTTTCCTTTCCCCCTGCTGCCACACTGCCTGTATTAGTGGGGCCAGCAGTGATGTCTTCCAGGACACGAGATGGAATTCTTTTCCTGTTTTCTAAGGCAGAGCAGACTTTTCAGTTGTCCTGCTCACTGAGGGAGGAGACTGTTTATTGAACTAATTGTCAACATTAGAAAAGTCTTGGACTCGCTGCAGGCAAACTGCATTTGTCCCAGTATTGAGAGTGTTTGGCTCTCCATGGCTCTGCATGCTGTTTGCTGGACTCCTGTGTATGTGTTTGGGTCCAGCTATGTGTGATAACTGTGTGTCCTCTCTGGGGGAGAGGATGGTGTTGGGGCTGAGCAAAACCAGGATTCTGGAAATCTGGCTTTTTCTCTGGGCCTTGCTGCTGATCTGTTTGGTAAATCTGGCAGTATCCTCAACTCTCCCGACACTCTGCTGCCTCAGTTTCCTACTGGTACAAGGAGGGGAGTCTCCCCAGTCTTGTTGGGATGGTGGGTGCTTGTGTTGCAGGTTCTGAAGTGTAGCATCCTCAGCTGCCTGACACTGAGGGGAGTGAGGAGCTCTGGACGCTAATAAGCATATAGCTGGTGTATCCTCTTCTCCTCATCTATTAAAAATGATTAGCACTGTAGAACAAACAGTTTCTCCCAGTAGTGGTGCGTGTGTACCTGGTGGAGGTGTTTCAGGATGGACGATCCTGCGCAAAGCGTACCTGCATAATGCCAGCCGATCGCTTGTAAAGATTAATTGTGCCTCATTTTCTCAGCTGGAACCAGTCCCATGTTCATCAAAATTCTGCTGCATGAAAGTCTGTGGTAGTTCCTGCTTCTGCCTGCTATTGTGGGGAAGCTGGAGTGAGATTTTTTTAAAAAAAAAAAAGGGAAGGTGCTGCAATGTTTCCCATCTCTGGGGACAGAGTGTGCTCCTTTCTCCTGGCTGGACAGATCTGGTAGCTCATCTGTAGTATTTTCTTTGTAGAATGAAACTAGCTGGGGGAAAGAGGATGGTTAAATCCCGTGCTTGTGGCTGTGTCTGTCCATCTATCAGCCTTTCCTTGGCTTTTTGGACAACAGGATGACACTGAAAGGCAGCAGTTCACTCTGCTTACGGTACAGCTAGGCTGTGCCACAGAGCAGAGGCTTGTGGAGCTGCCCGCATCCCCAGCTTGTTACACAATCTGTCCCCTTTTGCTGTATCCTCCTGCAGGAATGTTTCACACCATTCATCAATGGCAGCTTCTTTGAGCATGACGGGCAGCCCTACTGCGAGGTGCATTACCACGAGCGTCGCGGCTCGCTCTGCTCCGGTTGCCAGAAGCCTATCACAGGACGCTGCATCACTGCTATGGGCAAGAAATTTCACCCCGAACACTTTGTCTGTGCCTTCTGCCTCAAGCAGCTCAACAAAGGAACCTTCAAAGAACAGAACGACAAGCCCTACTGCCAGAACTGCTTCCTCAAGCTCTTCTGTTAGAGGCATCATAGACGGGCGCTAAGCATCTTTCTGCCACCCCCTTGGCAGTTCTGTCTCTCAGAACATTACTGTGATTTAGAAACCTTAACCAGGCAGGGGAGGAGGGTGGGGTGGGGGTGGGGTGGGAGTGCTTTCTGCTGCTGTGGAGAGGCAGTAGATCCAGAGATGAGACGGACCATTAAACTGGAAATGCCCTTGCTGTGTCTCAGTAGAGAGAGGCCAAGTCCCCTCATTGCCGTGTGTGTGTCTGTGTGTGTGACTGACAGCTGAGCTTAGCTGGAGGGCTTCAACAGGGAGATTTTACCCAGCCCTCACCTGGCAGAAGGAGAGTCTGCCAGGATGTTTCGGCCTGTGTCAGCTCCCTGAGCAAATCGTGACACTTGCAGATAACGCAGCCCTCTGCTCTGACACCTCTTTCTCAGGCTTTTGTCTGCACGCCTGCGGTCTGAGCAATAGCGCAGCGAGGGCACCCTGTGATCTCGGTGCCACCCTGGCTCTGCTCACTAGAGCCACGTGGCGTGTGTGACTTACTGAGGTCAGAGCATCAGTGCAGGCAGCCAAGACCCTGCAAGGGTCTCTCCAGTTCCATTACACTGTAAGGAGATGATACCACTTACCTTTTTTTTTTTTTTCTTTTTTTTTTCTTTTTTAAGAGGAATCAAGATGTTACTGTGTGGGGTATCTTTTTTTTCCCTGTTTGTTATTCCCTGCCTTTTCTCAACACACTGGAGCAGGAGGTAGAGTAAGCCCCAACCATCCCTCAGCACTGAT
Organism: Gorsachius magnificus; assembly: GCA_034008185.1. Classification (NCBI taxonomy): domain Eukaryota; kingdom Metazoa; phylum Chordata; class Aves; order Pelecaniformes; family Ardeidae; genus Gorsachius; species Gorsachius magnificus. The sequence goes on from CM067095.1 coordinate 12,493,144, forward strand.
GTGCGCTCCTGTGGGTGACATCCCATGCCAGGCACTTCCATCAGCACCCCGGCCTGCTCAGGGTGTCTGCTCCCCTTGCTTTCTGCTCCAGGAGAGAGGAAGAGGCATTGTCCTTTCTTTAAAAGCAGGCGCAGAGAGGTTAGAGCACAGCCTTTTTCATCCATCCCTGTCACAAGCGAGTGTGACACGCGTGTGTGTTTATCTGGCCTGAAACTCTCCCATCTATTGGGGCCCGAGACTGTCATGAGAGCGGGGAGAAGTGGAGGGGTTTAAGAAGCCAGAAAAAAAAAAAATCCAAACTTTTATATCCTTTCTTCTTCCTCTCTTTGTTAATGAGACCTGTCAGCCCCTTGGTATTTCCCTTTTCTATGCTCGTTAAACACGTTCTACTGAGAGATGCTAGAGCAATAACCTTTTATATCGATTGTTACTGGTATAACAAGTCCCTTGGGTTGGGTGTGTGTGACACACTTGGAGTTTTACTATCAAAGTGAATACTGTATCCTGTCTTTGATAAGAACCATAGATTTCTACACTGATTTTGAATTCATATCTAATTTACTTTTAATCCTCTTATACAGAAATTGGTTTTGAAGTGATTTTAAGAAAGCAACTTTTATATCAAGCTGTGCTGTTCTAGGCAGTACGCCAGTTGTGCTGGTTTACTGCATCTGTAACCTCAACGCTTTGTTAAGCCTAACTAACATTCAATATTTTCTTTTTATTGCGGGTTGGGAGGGGCTGGAATCTATGGGGAAGGGAATGTGACTTGAGGGGTTTTTTTCCTAGCACAGGCAGGTGAACTGTGAATAGCTTTTTTTTTTTTCCTTCTTTTTTTTTCTCCCCCTCCTCTGGGTCACCTAAAAGTGTGGTTTTTTGGTTTTTATTGTAACCTGTAAACTGCTGTATTTGAGTCACCTGCCATTCCCCCAAAGTCCAGCTTCCAGGATGTTATAGTGAGTCTTAATATGATGCTGCAGGGGGGAAGAGCCTTGCCCTTGGTTTCTCCTCTTCAGCCACCTGAAATGAGAGCAGCGCTAATTGGGGAAGGGATTCCTTTTCTCCTGTGGAAGAAAGCTCTTGTGAATAAGGTGAAGAAATTGGGAGAGACGAACTCTGTTCCTGACTAGCTGTGTAACTTTGGGCCAGTCACTAAACCTTACTGTGCCTCAGTTTCCCCGTCTGTAAAATGGGGGCAGTTTAGCCTGGATTTGTGAGGTTATTGTGAGGCTTAGTTCACGTTTGCTAAAGCACTTTTAGGTCTTTGGCTGGAGGGTGCTATGGAAGGTGAAATACTACATTGAAATACCCGACAGTGTTCTGTGGTAACAGCCAAAGCAGCCCAGGGAGCGGTGTTTGGAATTACTTCTCCAGAGTGCTACAGCAGTAGCACCATCGACATCTGGTTGTGCTTTTCAGCTTGGCAGGTGCATTAGGGGCCCCAGGGGCAACTATGTCAGAAACCAGCCTGACCTTAGGCTGGAATCCACGGGTTGCTGTCCTGCCTAACCTTGCTGTGGTGCTTCACTGCCCTGCTTGGGTCACTGAAACTGTTTTTTCACCAGTTTCCCGTGCAAATGAACCTCAGTTTGTGGTTGTGAGACTGAAGGGAGCCGTGGAAGTACTAGAGCTAAAGCTGCATCAACTGGGCTGAGCGTAGCTCTTGGAGAGTTTGCGAGGCAAGAACCCTTAATGCATTTGTATTTTCATCTTTGAGATCAATTTGACTTAAAATGGACGTTTCTAAGCTGCATGCGTTTATCTCACTGAAAAGGTCAACTTCATTTGGTCCCGGTAAAAGGATGAAAAGCTGCTGTGGCAGGAGTGCTGGAGAGGGGCGAGAAGATGTTTCTGGCACTACCACGTGTTGTGTGACACCTGCAAACTGTGTAATCGTGTGCCTCAGTTTCCCTGCCTGGGGAGTCTTTAACCTACCTCACTGCTAGTTGAGGCGTAAGTGATGCTTCTGGCATGCGTGGGTACAGGGTGCTGCGGAGGGGTGCTGGTGGTGCGCAGCACCGAAGGGGAGGCTTGACTCTCGTTAGTGCTTAACGGAGATCATTAAACACTTACCTCCTGAGCAAGATGTTGAGCGCATCCTGGACTTACCTGGTTTCTGACGTGCTGGAATGCTGCACGGATGCTACTCTGCCAAATAACGACTTTTGGTGGCTGCCGCCACTGTGGATGTCCAAAATACCTGGTATTTGATTTCGGGTGCAGTTGTAGGGTAGGACAGCCACGGTGCCACGTGGGGAGAGATGGGGTGCGAGGGCTGGGGATGGTGTCGGAGGAGGGAGCGGGAGGGCGTGTGGGTGGGGGGGTGCCCCGGGAGGCTGCTCCTGGGGAGGTTTTGTCTTCGAGGCGTCAGCCCTGTGTGCTACCCCTGGGGAAGGTCCTTACACCACCTCCGGGCTGGGCTGCGGGATGCTCCGCTGGGTCGACAGTTATGCGATACCTTTCTCCCTTGTAAACTTCTAATTCCGCTTTTTTTTTTCCCATTTAAAATTCTTGCAGTTATGCTATAATAAAATTTTTACCATTATTCTCACGTGTGTGTCGCGATTGTTTCTAGCCCTTAAGCCTGTGAGAAACCAGAAACAAAGCGGGTCGCCCCTCAGGGGCTCTTGCGGTGGCTCCGCGTCCCGTCCCTTCCCGGCGCCGCAGCGCGCTCCTCCGGCCGCCAGGGGGCGGCCTGCTCCGAGCCGCCTCTCACCGCCGCCGCGCGGCCTCCTGCGCCGCCCGCGCCTTCCGCCGGCGACAGGCGCGCTGCTCAATGAGAACGGCGGCCCGCCCTGATTGACACGCGGTGGGCAGCCAATGGGATGAGCTGGGGTAGACCCGCGGCTCGCTGCGATTGGGCGTGAGCCGCGGTATAAAAGGAAGGGTGCCCGCCCTCCGGCCTTTCTTTCCCGGAGCCCTCGTGGAGGTGGGTACGCGGCGCGGCGGCCTGCGGGGGGGGCCGGGCCGGGGGGCCCGGGCCGTACCCGGGGTCTTGGGCTGCGGCCGGACTGTCGGGAGGGGGGCGCGGAGCCGCGGGAAGGAGGCCTTCCCTGGCGGCACAGCTCGTCTTTAAACCCACCGGGCGATCCTTGGAGCACCGCCGCGATGCCCAGGGAAGACAGGGCTACGTGGAAGTCCAACTACTTTATGAAAATCATCGTGAGTGTTGGCGCGGCCCCCGAGGGCTGAGGCCCGCCCCGGAGGCCCGGCCCTGCTGAGGCGCTGCTGCCGCCTGGGCTTCGGGGCGATCCCGGCCCGCGGGGAGCGGTGCTGGAGCCGCTTGGGGCAGCGGGGGTCGGGCTGGCCGTCTGCAGGGGGGTCTTTTGAAAAAAGAGATGGGGTGCCGTAGTTTGTCGATTGAAGGAATGGTTACATGTTAATAGGAAGAGATTAAGGCAGTCCAGATCAGGCCGTTTTTAAGACTCCTGTGAGAATTTGTTGTGGGACTTGCAGTGATAACTTGTTTAGGGATCTAATCAGATAGCTGAGAGAAAGGTGCAGTTTTGTGGTGAACCCAGTTTGAGCTGAGCACTCTGAAACTTATGACAGGGTTTTTTTTATATTTTAACGTCTTGGGGTTTTAATGCTGCTCTGTGCACCGGTCTGGATTTCTTTGTATAGTTACAGTGGTTTTCTTGCTATAGCAACTCCTGGATGATTACCCAAAATGTTTCATTGTGGGAGCAGACAATGTGGGATCCAAGCAGATGCAGCAAATCCGTATGTCCCTGCGTGGGAAGGCTGTTGTGCTGATGGGGAAGAATACTATGATGCGCAAAGCTATTCGTGGTCATCTGGAGAATAACCCTGCCTTAGAAAAGTGGGTATTGCTGTCTGCATGCACTCCTGGAACCTCTGTCTGGGAGGAGATGTTGTCTGAGAAGCAGAACTGAAGGCTGTCATCTTTCCTTCAGGCTGCTGCCTCACATCCGTGGGAACGTGGGCTTTGTCTTCACCAAGGAGGATCTGACTGAGATCCGGGACATGCTGCTGGCTAACAAGGTAGGGGAGACGAGCCCTCACCTTGTCTCTGGGCTGGCAGATACAGGATTAAAACCAAAACTGAATCTTCATGGGCAATAACTGATCAGCAGGAGTCCTCAAGGGCTGGGAAGTAGGCCCCTGCAGCCTTAGCTAAGCTGCTTAAGTTCAGCTGCCTCACTTCTGTGTGCCTGGGTGCTGCCCATCCTGGAGGAATGCTTCAGGAAGGAATTGATGCCATCCCACCAGATCTGAGAGGTGAGCGCTCTTCCAAATTCTTGTTTCTCCTTTCTCCAGGTGCCAGCTGCTGCCCGTGCCGGTGCTATTGCTCCTTGCGATGTGACTGTGCCGGCTCAGAACACTGGTCTCGGACCTGAGAAGACCTCCTTTTTCCAGGCCTTGGGTATCACCACGAAGATTTCCAGAGGGACCATTGAAATTCTGGTTAGTGAGCAGTGTGCTGCTGTTCTTGAAACTCTTCCTTGACTGGGGGGCCCTGATTGTGGCAGTTGAGGGAGCTGTAGAGATCAAAGCTCTTGTTAGTTAGTGCTGAAATACCATATCGGCAGTCTTGACTGCTGCACTTTGGGAACTTGAAGGACGATGTCTGGTGTGGCTCCGGTACACAGTGCGTCGAGATTTAAGTTTTCCATCAGATCTCAGCTGCGTGGGTGGGTGCTGCTGGAGGAACTCAGAGGCGAGCTGCCCTTCTAGCTGAGATGCCTGCTTGCTCAGTCTGGGGCTTTCTCAGCTTGTGGAGCTGAACTTGGAACCTGTTTTTGTTGTGCCTGTTTGTTCCTTCAGTTCCCTTTCTTGCCATCGGAAGCGTGTGTTTGTGCCCTGTTGCATCAACGTGCCTGAATTTCCTTGCACGTATTCACTCCTTTTTCCCCTTATTTCCTCAGAGTGATGTGCAGCTCATCAAGACTGGAGACAAAGTGGGCGCCAGCGAAGCCACCCTGCTGAACATGCTGAACATCTCCCCCTTCTCTTTCGGGTTGGTGATCCAGCAGGTCTTTGACAATGGCAGCGTTTACAATCCTGAAGTGCTGGACATCACCGAGGAGACCCTGCACAAGCGCTTCCTGGAGGTGAGTGCTGCAAGCCGTGTCAGTTATGTTCTGCCTCACTGCTGTGGCGGCCAACACTGTCCCAGAAGGAAGAATCATCCCTGGTATTTTCTGCAAGGTCCTGCAGAGCTGGGAGCTCTTCCTGGTGCCCTGCAGAAGCAGCCTGTCAGGGAGTGCCTTCTCTGGGCTCTTCCATCTGAAGCTATTTCTGAAAGCGTTTGAGGCCATTTAAATCTCGATGCCTTTAATTTCACTGGAGCTGTGTTACTTGTGTGCATTGGACACTGGCCCTCATTATGCTGGCAGCACAGAAGTGTGCTGTCACCTGCCGTGGTTTCTAGTCTGCCGTGGTTTCTCAGAGCACGGAAACGAGTCTCTCTCCTTGCAGGGTGTTCGTAATGTTGCCAGCGTCTGTCTGCAAATTGGGTACCCGACCATTGCTTCTGTGCCCCACTCCATCATCAATGGATACAAGCGGGTCCTAGCCGTGGCCGTGGAGACTGACTACACCTTCCCGCTGGCTGAAAAGGTAACAGATGAGTGATCTGCCTAGAGGGGTGTTAAAAATGCAGCCGGGCACTTTCATAGAAACCTGGTTTGAAAGGACTTGGACCTGCCTGTGTCTGAGGGACCTGTCCTGAAAAGGGACGTTTGCTTTCATATGTTGTGTACAAGTGGCAGGAGAGAGCTGAATTACCTGGTGTTCCTTCCTTCCTGGGGCTATTACCCTTGAGTGTAGCTGAAACGGCTCAGATTCTTAATGTATGGCAGTGATAAATGCATCTGTTGGGCTTCTGGCAAGCTCCAAGCGTTGCCTTTATGATTGTCAAGTTCAGTCCTTCAAAATATTTGTTGCCTTCGAGTTTACTTCTCCCTCCTCTTTTGCAGGTGAAGGCCTTCCTGGCCGACCCCTCTGCTTTTGTGGCGGCCATCCCTGTGGTAGCTGAAGCTGCTGCACCTGCTGCTGCCGCTGCTCCTGCGAAAGAGGCAGCGAAGGAGGAGTCGGAGGAGTCTGATGAGGACATGGGATTCGGTCTCTTTGACTAACAGCAGCCGCCCTCTGTCTGTTTGTGTCAGAGTTGGTCCAATGGGAGAAATAAAAAGCTTTTACACCTTCATGTGTGCCTGCATCGATGGCGTAGTCTCCAGATGACCGGGGGGGTTGGGAAGGGAGAGGGTGATGCGAGGGGCTGGGGAACGTGCCTTCCTCGGGGGCTGCTGCCCGCTGCGGCCAGGGCTGAGCAGAGGCCTCGGCAGCTCGCCTGGGCGGCGGAGCCACCGCCCGCCCCTCCACGTTCCCCCCCGTTCCGGGCTCGGTCGCGCCGTGCGGAGGGGCCGGGGTTACCCGCGCTCCGGACGGGGACGTGGCAGCCGGCCCGGGCGCGTCCTGAGGCGGAAAGGCCGCGCCGCCGCTGCCCGCTGGAGCCGCCCGCAGGGAGGCCGCACCGGCGCTGTGCCCTGGCCCGCTGCCTGAGTGGCGGCCGGGGGCGGCTGCGGCCCGGAGCAGGGGGCGAGGGACGGCGGCTGCCCCGCTCGGGAGGGTCCCGCCCGCTCGGCCCCCGGCGCCCTGGGGGCCGGGGCGGCGGGCGGCGGCCGCCCCCGCCGTGTCCGGCTGCCGGGAGCACCGTTCAGACAGGGAGCACCCGAGCGGTGTCCCCGCTCCCGGCTGCCCAGCGGGGCCTGCCGTCGTGTAACCGCTCCCCGGTGCCCGGGCTGCCTGGGATCGCCTGTTGGGCCCTGATGGGCTTTTTTTCTCTAGCTTGGTGCATTAGATCGGGATGTTCCCAAGGCAAATCCCAGCCTTTTCAGCATCAGGTCCTTGCTAGCACAAATGCTGCGTTTGTTCTCTGTCTCTGAAGCAGCATTGCGTGCGTCCTGGCTTTGTAATGCGTGTCCATATACCTCCTAATAAAAAGAAAAAGCAAGTGGGTGAAGCCTGTCCCAGCAGCTCTTTCACGGAGACTGGGGAGTTGTAGTTTGTGCCGTTTGTGTAAGTCACTGAGCTGCTTGGGAAGTCCTGTAGTGTTATACATGATTTATATTTTTAATTTCTAGACTGTTGGGTTAATTTGAATGTGTTTTTCATGTCTGTACATTTCCCTGCTTGTGATTAAAAAGCATGAGTAAGTGCAGCATGGTTTGAGGTTTGCATATGATGAGCTCATGTAATTGAAAGGTCTGAAAGAAGCTGAGCTCTTTAATGGTCGCTTGTTCTGTCAGTCCAGATGGTAGTGACGTTTGTTGTCCTCTGCAGGTCGACCTGTACCTTAGTGTTCAGAGATGCAGCCCCACTTTCAGCCAGTTTTTAAGGAGAGCTCAGGGTGTGAGATGGTCACAGGGTCGGGGAGGTGTGGACGGCCTCTCTAAACCCCAGGTAGCTGCTGCACAGGATTACCCTTGCTGCATGTCAGCAAAAAAACTTTGCTGAAAGCAGCTCTTGAGAAGGATGGAGGCAATTGCTGTTTCTCAATTGCCAGGTTGCCTGTGCTTAGAAGAAGACTTGTAGCAAAATGGGCGGAATTTTGCCTGAAGAGGGAAGGAACAGTTTTAATGAGTTTCTAAAGGCATGCTTAGTTGCTGCCCTTCCTGAAGATTTTTTTTATTATTAAAAGATACCGAGTTGTGTGGTTTAAGAGGTGAATTTTAAAAGCCTTTGCTCGAGAGCTGTGATTTGATTTATGTAACCTCAGAAAACCTGTGAGTGTAGACCTGGCTGAGCCCTGTTCAGCCCACATGAAGCCTTTTGTCTTACATATCTTGCAACACTTGGAAGTGCATGGAAATGGTTTCAGTAGTTCAGGGAGCAGGTCGCTGAGAACTTAGACTGTCTGGAAAGACTAGAAAGAAGTTTATCTCGCTGCCTTGATACCACTTGAGAACTGAAACAAACTATTTACAAGAGTTAAACTCGGTGAGCCGTTTCGGTCCCCTCCCACTGCCAGATCCAGGCACACGGTAGTGCAGGCATGAAAAAACCCCATTCAATTGTGTGATGTTATTTTTTTGTTTTGCTTGGGTAACCTTGGGTGCTACTGATAGCACATGGAAGGAGTTTGATAGCGAGGCCCAACCTTTTGTAATCTAGTGAGTCCAATTTACAAAATCCCTGCGACGTGTGTTGTTAATTCTGGAAAAGGCTAAAGGCAAGCAGTTCGTTATTTTGCTGGGCCTGTGTACAGAATTTCACAACTATTGACAGCCTGAAGCCACAGATCAGTTTTTCAGGATGGGCATTTACAGTCAACCCTTGGTTGTCTGCAGTTAGAAGTCCCCCTTTGGGGGTGCATGGGCTTTAGGAGATAACACTGAAAAGCACCTTTGCATTCTTGAAGTGCTTTTTTTTTTTTTGTGCTTTTAAAGGTCCTGTGCTCTAGGCTATTGATCTTACCTCTCACTCTGTCCTACTTTTAGAGGGGTAAATGTATCTTACAGAGCGTGAGTGCCGTGACAGGGACACAGGTTAACAAACAGAAAGTAGTCATCCTTCAGCTGAAGGGGGAGGTTTCTGAGTTTCCTTGTGTATGATGTACAGTGACCCTTTCCCTGGCAGATAAGACCATGGGTGCTCACATTTGGTCACTAAGAGGTCATTGGTGGCAGATGACATGTTTTGCTTGCCCTGGTTTTGTGTTTTCTGTGTTGATATCAAAGTCAGCCTGATGTTTTTTCCTCTCTGTGTGTGGTTTTAGATTTCTGATACACTGAAGCGGTTTGCGGTAAAAGTAACTACAGCCAGCGTGAAGGAACGGAGAGAGATCCTCAGTGAGCTGGGAAAATGCATTTCTGGGAAAGGTAAAAGCTTTGGGACACTGTTCTGGTTACCAGGTTGGAGAGGAACGGTAAAATATTTTGTTTCAAAGGCTGTGTGAAACTTGTGGGTAGTTTTTGAAGCAGAGGGCTGGCAGCGTTTGGAGTCTGTACTTTCTCACAGTATTAATTCTAAGCATGGGTTTTGTAGGTAACACAGAACTCTGTTTACTAGCATGTGTGCTTTTCCAGTTAGTAGAACATCTATATACGTAGAGAGAGGGAGAGTATGGAAGATTTTAGATAGTCTTAATAAAACAGTTGAAACAAAATTTAAAAATCTTTTTGATTTCTCTCATTTTCTGAAGATGACTGTGGAATAGCATGTGTTCCAATTTTGCCCTTATTTCTAAAAAAATGCATAAAATGTATATCAGAGAGAACTCTGTGATCCTTGCAAACAATTTCACAGGTTTATAAAGGTCTGTGATCAGTTCACTGATTTCATTTGTGAAGTGTTAAAGGTTAAGGGTTCAGTGATTTATGAAGAAATATTTTGAAATACAATCTGTTACAGATCTTCCAGAGGGTGCAGTGAAAGGCCTTTGCAAACTCTTCTGCCTTACCCTGCATCGATACCGGTGAGTAAATTGATGTAGGAAGGCTGTATTATTTTATCTCTCAGTATTTATGTATTTATTAGTTAAACCGGTATGGAGCATCTGGAAATGTTAGCATGCAGTGTCACATAGATGTGTATGACACTGAAAGATGCCATCTAGTAATTAGGCTCTCAAGTGATGTTTGACATTAAAAAGTTTTACAATGCTTGCCTTGTGTTTCACTTTCAAATTGAAATAAAATCTTGGAATCCTGTGGTTCAGTCTGCAAGAATAAATGCCTGTGTCCTTTTGAAGTAATTCTAAGGTGTCTTTTAGACATCTTTTCAGCACTTTTACATTGGATTACATTGTGGCCTGTTGTAGAGAAGCTGTTCAGAACCTGTGCTTTCTTCTGCAACCTGCTTTGACATAGCCTAAGGAACTTTTTGCCAGAAACTTCTCCTCTTCTTGGAACAGCAAGGATAAAATAACGATTACCTGAAATGAGAAAGCAGAGCCTTTTGTGTGGTGCAAGTGTAGTACTGTGTAATGTTGGCAGGATTTATAACATTCACAGAGATACATTTTTCATTCTAGTGATGCAGCATCCCGCAGAGCCCTGCAGCTGGCACTTCAGCAGCTTGCAGAATCCCAGCCAGATGCAACAGCAAAAAACCTTCTGCACTCACTTCAGTCTTCAGGGATCAGTGGCAAGGCTGGAGTTCCCAGGTGCTGGATAAGTTGCTTTGTGTGGAAGCAGTTCTGAGTTGCTAGTAGTTGCTCTTGTGTTCACAGTGATTCATCTGCTGCTGCTTGCCAGAGGCGTTACAAACATTTAGAGGCAAAGCTGTTAATGACCATTCGAATGTTCTTCTCTTACATCTTTCATGTCTTCTGGGAAAGCCAGAAGGACTTTTTTGGTGTTACTGCTGGTGAATTGGGCCTGAGTTACAGTTTTGCCTTTGTTATCCTTCAAGTCTGGTCCTTGCCCATCTGGTGTTCAGCTGGTGGAATTCAAGACCTTATTATAATCGGGGAGATAATGAAATTTTAAGCTGAACTGAGAAACACATGGCTCTTCTATTGTGGTAGCATGTGGGATCACTAGCGGTTCCAAAAGGTGACTTAAGGTATTGTTACTGATACAGGCCACAGAGTGCCGTTCCGCAGTGCCTCCATGGCTGAATAGAAGTGTAGTTTTTAGAAGAATAACTGTGGCTTAAAGGCTTGCAGTGATACAATATTCACCCTTCAGTCGCAGTGGCTAGCCTTGTCTGCAAGGACTCTTCCTATGTTCTTTCACTTTGAGGGAGAGATCAGAACGGGGTGAGGATCCTCAGGGAATTGTGAGGTGGGATCCACTACCTGAAGTGGAGGGAGGAGGTGAGAGTTAGCAGAAACCAGAGCTGAGTAGTGTGCCAGGATGGAATGTAAGCTGAGAAACGATTTGGCAGTCGATAAGGCTGGGAAGTTCTGACAGTAAAGATCAGCAGCAGATGAGAAATCTTGAGTCACTTTTTGGGTACTCTCAGTTGGCAAAGTATTTAACTCTCATTGCTGTAATGCCACTGGGAACATCCAAAAATGGTCATCTTCTGCTAAGGTTTTTCATTCTCAGAAGGCAAGATTTAGCCTCTTGTGCCATTCAGAAATGCTAAATATTAAAACAGGAGCTGGAGCGCATAGCTTATGAGGAGCAATTATTTCCTTTACATGCTAAGACTTTAGCTGTATTTTTCTGTGATAAAATTGCCTCGCTTATAAGGTGCTTTTCTGACTTGGGCAAAGATGAGTCTGTTATGGGCTAGTAGGTGTAAGTTACGTACTGGGAGCTCTAGATTTACCTCCTTCTCCCATCTGTACAACAGTAAGAGCAGTGGATCTGCAGCTCTGCTGGCACTCTCTTGGACATGCCTGCTTGTACGCACAGTCTTTCCAACACCTGACAAGAGACAGGGAGAAACATGGAAAAAACTGGTAGGTTCTTTTTGGTTTGCCAAAATATCCCTTCAGAGATAAAGACTTAAATATTTCTAATGTATTTTAAGTTGCTGAAACATTGCAAATAATTCTGAACATAACTGATAATGTCATGTTAAAATCCAGGTTTCCATGACAATCTTTTTTGCTTTCTGGTGTATTTTGATCTCTCCTGTCCTGCTGGAGAAGGCAGGAGGTGTATCTTTATACACGAGAGTGGGGCAGTCTTGCACCTGCACAGAGTTGCTCTGCATGCTACAGTGTGTACCAGTGTGTCTAGACTAGGTTTGCTAGTGGTGCCTCCAAGGTGCAGTATGCAGCATGGCATGAATTCCTGTGTCTCCCTTGAAGTGGTTGTATGTGGTATTCTGCCATATAGTGTCAAGGAGTTTTTTGCTTCCTTTTCACCTACTTTAACAACCTCGACCTGTGACCATGCTCATAGCACCTTGGAATATAGTTGGAACACATTTTTAGAAGAGATGTAATCTGATATAAACTGCTGTTTGCAAAGTCAGAGTTTCCAAAACTATTGTGCATGGTTCTGCGAAGTGATGCGTGTGAGATGAAAGCAATGGCAGCTTGTTGGAAGAACTTACATGACCTAAAGACTTTTTCCTCAGCAGATTCAGCTAATCACTGGCATCTGACGCGTCTTGTTTGAGCTGAGCTCTCTGAGAAGCAGGTGCATGAAGGTTTTCTCGGCTGTTTCCCTTGGCAGGTGGAGGTTCAATGTTTACTCCTTTTGGAAGTCCTGGGAGGTTCTCATAAGCAGGCGGTGGATGGGGCCGTGAAGAAATTGAACAGGCTGTGGAAAGAGGTGATGTGTGCCTTACATTACCATATTCAATAGCTGTTCTAGGTTCTGTTTGTTAATGTACCTTGCTCTTTTCTTTTCAGAACCAAGATCTGGTGGATCAGTACCTATCTGTCATTCTTGGTCTTGAACCAAACCAGAGTTATGCTGCAATGTTGGGACTTGTGGTGCAGTTTTGCACAGCCCAGAAAGAGCTTGATATTATTAAACGATACAAGGTAAATCTGTCATACTGCCTTTTTTTTTTTGGTAGTAAGTAACGTCACTTCTCATGGAGAAGGGGACTGAATAGATGTCTCGGTGAGCTTGGTATTTTGCATCTGCCCGTGGTTTCGTTATCTGTCAGTTCAGTAGTTGTGCACTGCTGTCCAAAACGCTGGGATAGATTTATAGAGGAGGTGTCAGATATGTGGCTTTTTGCTGTGGCCTGTGCATTTATGTAGATGGCCAACACTGCAGCTTTCTGCCTTCTCCCCTATTGTAGGAATGGAAGGCAGTATTTAGCTCTCAGCGTGTTTTGAGCATTGGGCTGAAAATTAGAGCAGAGAGCACTGATCTCTGCTTGACTGTTTTATGTGAGGATGGAAGCAAAGCAGCTGCTTAGTGGATAGAGCTGCCTTCTGTATGAGAATGGGGTGTGGTGTCAAGCCTGGCTTCCTGATGGTGTGTGGGGAGCTGTGTATGGGTTGTGATGTGGCTGTAATTTGGTGTTTCTGCTTGTTCAGAGTGCTCTTCTGGATTTCTACTTGAAGACCATCCTTATGAGCAAGACAAAGCCTCAGAAGCATGTGCTGGTGAGACATACTATTACAGAGCTGTTTGTACTTTTGTCCTATGTGCAACATCTGCTGCTGTGTTGAGCGCTTTGTTCCCTTTGCAGGACAGCTGTTCCCCGCTTCTTCGGTACATGTCTCACGCTGAATTCAAGGACTTGGTTTTGCCAACTCTGCAGAAATCCCTGCTACGGAGTCCTGAGAACGTCATTGAAAGTGAGTCTGTCATCTCTCTGCATTGCTCTGTCAAAGAGCTTGAACAGTTGTTCCTTAGGGGTCTGGAGTTGTGGGGGGAGTGTGTATCTCTGGACTATGCTTTTGGTCCTGTGAGCGCAGGCGGCAGGATTGTCTGGCATCTAAGGATTGGTTTTGGAGAAGCAACATTTGTGGTGTGATCCCAAGTGTCTGGGTATGTGATAGCTGCTGTTTGCATTGAGGACAGAATTTCACAGCTGAGTGCTAAGAATAATCCTGAATTAATCTGTTCACTGGGCATCAGTTTCAGTGTTTTTTCTTCCTATTCCTTACTGACGCTGTCTGCTCCTGATGTGAACTGTGGGGAAGGGCGTATTAAAATGCTAAAAGCAATTACTTAACAATGTAATATGCCATTGTCTCTTCTGTCTTCAGCAATCTCTTGCTTGCTCGTATCTGTGAACCTGGATCTCAGCCAGTATGCTCTAGACATTATGAAAGGGCTGGCCAGTAAGTACTCTTAACTTCTGGAGGGAATGATGAATCCAGAATAAAGCTTTCTTCAACATTCTAGCTGTACCTGTAACAGCTTGATTGCCGGTAAAGAGGTTGTTTTATGTGGGAGGGAGGATGATGCCGTAACTTGGAACTAGAATAGTTCACATGATGGTTCCAGAAACTGAGTCAAGCCACATGTAAAGATAAATCCTTGTCTTGCTGACTTTATGCAGTTTGTTGTAAGAAGCTCTTAGCTTGTGCATTATTTTCTAGGTCATCTGAAATCCAACAGCACGCAGCTGATGGATGAAGCAGTTGTGGCATTAAAGAACTTGGCTCGGCAGTGTAGTGATCCTTCGGCTGTGGAGTCACTGGGCAGACACCTTTTTGCCATCTTAGGGGGTGAGTAAAGGTTTACCAGTTTCAAGCAGTTTTGTGTATTGTATTTTCTGTTGTCTTTAGCTGCCTGTATGATAGGGGTGGCTCAACCTGGATAGAGGTAATGGGGCAAGCTTTTGTATTTTTAGAGAAGATTCTCAATGTGGCACATAGCTGTTGTCTGTAAGTCAGCCATCACCCATTTGTTTCTTGTTGGCAGGCTCAGAAGGGAAGCTGACCGTTGTTGCTCAGAAGATGAGTGTCCTTTCAGGTGAGGATCCTAGAAGAAAGCTGCTTCTCTGATGGAGGAAGTTCAGCAGAAGGCTGAATGAAAGGGATCTGTACTTAAACCTTTAGGATTCCCTGCCTGTCATTCCAAACTGGCCGTGGTTAATGTCATGGACAGTGCTGGATACCACATTCCAGTTCTTGACTTTCTCTTCAAAGGAAATAATTGGCTGGTAGGCTAAAATGTTTTATGCAAGGAAGATGACTGTATCCTGAGTAAAAGTGAAGACAGAGGTCCTACAGTGTTGGTACATGGTGGATGTGACATCCAGATGTAGTGATGAGAGAGAGATGTCTGTGTGAGGATTGAAATGTGAAGGGCAATTCTTGATTGTTTTTAGATTGTGCAGCAAGTGCTGGTAGTTTGGGAACTAATGAAGGAATTCTGTCCTTTCAGGGATTGGTAGCCTTAGTCACCATGTGGTTTCTGGATCCTCTAGCCAGGCTCTGGCTGGAACCCTGGCTGAGCTTTTCATCCCTTTTCTGCAACAAGAAGGTGAGACCTCTTGCCTTTGTTCTGGGTTTGCTAAGCTGCTTTTGTCTTGAGCAGGATTTTCAGGCGGCCTGGTGCGCAGGACGAATCTGCATTCTCGCCTGTTGTGTTATAAAATCCCTTGCCCTGTGTTGATGAGCAGCCTCATGGAGACAGTGCTGTGTCTGTTAGAAACATGTGCATTCTTTTCCTGCCTCCTCCTGATGATGTGCTTTCTGTTTTATTTTCCTGTGTTTCATATAATTGCTGTACTGATGTCAGCTCTGTGTTACTTCCTAGTCCATGAAGGCACCTTGGTTCATGCAGTCTCTGTCCTGGCTCTTTGGTGTGTTCGGTTCACCACAGAAGTTCCTAAGAAGCTGGTAGAATGGCTAAAGAAGGCCTTCAGCCTTAAAACCTCTACTTCAGCTGTGAGACATGCCTACCTGCAGTGCATGCTAGCCTCTTTCAAAGGTAAAACTGTGCAGCTATTAATAACTCCCTTGACTGTGTGGCTTAAGAGAAGAGTAATCAACTTTTGTACTTCCTGATACAAGTAGATAGCTGTGTGGAGTAAGAAAGATTTTATAAGGCAGTATCTGTTCAATGACTTCCTCTGTATTTCTCCTTAAACTGTCTTTTGTCTTCAAGTTTATGAAAATGGTTTGTCTCCTTGTATAACTAGCATCGCTGCCAATCGTGCTATCTTTTCATATACCCCCAAAGTAATTTTTGATTGCTTTATTTTTGTCTTAAACTTAGATTGTAAGGTTTCTAGCTCAGGTCCATGTTTTATATAGCACCCAGCACACTGGCATCCTGGTCTGTGGCTTTGGCTCTCAGAAGCTTTAAAAAAATACAAAAAAATTAATGTGTTGGAAATTGAGACATTCAGAAATTCTAAACATTTGGTGATCCTTTTGAGATTTGCTTCTGTTGGTCCTATCCCCTTTGACTTCAGCATTTCATCCATGGGTCAATAGGCAATCAATCTGATGCCTGTATCTGATATCTCCCTTTCTTGTTGATGCAGTGTGAATCAAAAAGATGGTATGCATTTGCTTAAGAATCAATAACTCAATGTATTGTATCGATACAGTGAATTTGCCATAATTTTCTCAATATGGATACGAGTGAAATTGTAATTCTATATTTTTCTATTGTAGCTACCAGGAATTTCTGTGCTATCATAGGGCTGAAAAAAACCCAACTCTAAAAACTACTTGGATGTCAAAGGATGGTGGTCCTTTCCGAGACATCGCTAGGGCCAACTTGAAGTTCCTCATGCTTGCCATGGGCAAGGGGGATTACTTGTGTGTGATGTGTGCAGCTGTTCAAGGGATCAGGGCTCAAGATAATTCATATTCCAAAGTAATTTACTTGCCACTGGAACACTGTCTACCATTGCTTTGACCAGTGATGCATCCAACTGGGGCATACAGAAAACAGATTCTACTCTTATGAGTTTATGGTTAAAACACTACCTGAGAACACTTAATGTAGAAAATCACAAGGTCTGTTGTATGTGAGGTGTTAGTCCTGGAAATTCCAGGAGTACCTAGCTCAATTTCTGTGGAAGTGAGAGTTGCAGGCCAGTGGGATTCCTTGACTTGTGAATGTTTGAAGTAGAACAGATGGTTGTGGCTCGCCAGGAATTTACTTTCCCTCTCTTGGGGAAACGTAATCTTTGAAGTTAGACTTCCTGTGATTTGAACCGATTCCTTTAATGTAACCGAATTAGCTTTTTCTTTTGCATCCCATGAACAGAAGCTCATATTGAGATGGGACTATTTTAGCTGTGAGGAAAGGACTAAAGTGGTTATCATCCAGCTTTTTATAAAGTTTAATGATAGTAGTGATTGGCAGATACTCTGGGAGATTCAGAGTCTTCCCAGTATGTGTCTGGTTTGTTCCTTGTCTCACGACAACAGAAGATCCGTCGATACCCTTGTGGTGTAAAGTGTTGGTTTTTAACTTGTATTTTTCTGTCTCCTCAGGTGACACATTATTACAGGGAATGGACTTGCTGCCAATGCTGATCCAGACGGTGGAAAAAGCAGCATCTCAAAGCACCCAGGTTCCCATGGTAACTGAAGGAGTTGCTGCAGCTTTGTTGATCTGCAGGATGTCTGTAATTGAGGGACAAACTGGTAAGGTCACAAAACATGTAGTAGAATCCAATATAAACAGGTTCTGAGGGTTAACACTTTTTCTTGACAGTGTGCATGAGATGCTATTCCTTGATTTGTGTATTGTTTCTGTGTAGAGAATCATTGCCCTTTTGTAAACCAGGGAAGAACTTATTCCCATCTCTCTTGGTTATGTCAGTGAAGAATTCTTGCTCTTCCATGGCTTTGCAAATTCCAGGTTCCACTCCTTTAGGGCAGTAATCCTCTTTATTCTGACGCAAGACATTCACCCAGACCTTACATGCTAGGACTTCACTGATTCATTAAAAGTATTACTTGCTTGTTAATTTGGGTAATATTTTTACAAAACATCTCTGGAAAGTATAAGGACTGGAGTTCTGTCTTCTGTTGGAGGATATTACAAGAATTGTCTGAATTCATACATCTGCCAGGATATAAAATCCAGGTGTATTCTGTCTTTCAAAAGCAACACACCACTTCTCTCCTTTCCTTCATTTTTAGGAAGGCTTGCCCTATGAGGGATTAAGGTGAAACAGACTTTACGTTTCACAAGTATAAGTCAGAGAAATGCATTTTTTTCAGCAGGTGTTTTTGGGGCATGCTTGTAGTTCTGAATTGGAGAGATGAGAGGCTTTATAGCTGAAGACAAGTAAAGCTAGAAATAATTTGAGTGATTTCAGGAGACAGAATTCTACTATATTTTATGTGTGCTGGTGAGTTCTGACTTATTTTGAAACATCCTTGATAGACATCTATTCTTTTCCTGTCAGAGACTAAGCTGAGTGGTTTCTGGCAGCTGATTCTGGATGAGAAAAAACAAATTTTTACATCAGAGAAGTTCTTGCAGTCTGCGCCAGAGGAAGGTAAAATGTCAGTTATTGTGTATCTAATTGCTGTTTAACTCTATTATTTAGTACTTTAAGAGCTACTGTTGCTGTTAGCCCTGTTTTATGATCCTTGGAGGATTCAATTTCAGATTAAAATGAACAGCATGCTTTTTCAGAAGTACATCTAGGCTAGTTGTATCCTAAGCTTGACAGTGAATTAATTTATTTCTTAATGAAGCTGAGTTATCAAACATTTATAATTCCAAATGTGTAAATTCTGTAAAAGTCTTTCCAATACAAAATGTGTTTGTGTGGTGTCCCAGTTTGTAAGTAAATAGTTGGAGCCAGTCTAAGGGATGTGGAGAAGCCTAAAATTAAGATGATGATGGAAAAAAGTAAAATAAGGCTGGAGAAGAAAACATGTAGGTGAAAATCTTAAGCTTTGTGGGGAAGAGTAATAGCAGATAGGAAATCGATTGGGTTATAAATCGGTGTCTCTATGCTCAGTTTTGTTCTCTTGTGTTTAAAGATTAATTGAAAAAAAAATTAATACAATGTGCCCAACAGAAAACATTACTGGCAACATTTTAAACCAAAAGTTTTGAAAATGAGTTCATGAATAATTTCTCTGAAATGAATTAATTTATCTTTTGTGCAAAGCTTTGAAGAGGTAAAGTTTTCTAAGTGGGCAATAACAGCATTTCTCCTTTGCTTGCAAGTCTGCAAATATCCTGAAACAGCATGATTTGGAAAATTTTATATTGCTCCCTTAGGATGTTAGCTCCAAAAAGAGTAAATATTGTCACAATTTGTTATTGGTTATTTAAGCAAAAGCATCCAGCTAACATGCTTAACATCTCCAAACTGTCTGATGTCAAGAGTCCCCTGTACCATACTTAATACAGGTTATAACCCACCCCATGTTTCAGGCCTCTTTGCTCCTGCTTTTATGATATGGTTGAACATTGATACACAAACCAAAAGGCCTAGGAACAGTTGAAGCTCAGAAGATGGTAAAACACCAAGGCTACTATTCAAATAGCATTATGCACTTGTGCATGAATTCAGTATACCTTTTATTGTCACTGTAGACATTTCAGCAGTGCTCAGGAATTAACACTATTGATGCAGTGAGCATTTTGTTTATTGTTTGGTTTGTGCTGTTGACTTAGACAAGATTATGCCACATGTAGTGGTCAGGAAAATTCTGCTGGGATCCAGCTAACAACATTTCTATGAAATCCTGGTTCTGTTTCCAGTCTTGACAGATCTGAGTTGGATTTGTCTCTAGCTTCACTGAGAAGATTATGTAGAGGCTCAGTTTGGGTAGCTATTTGAACATGGCCTGCTTGCTGTTTGTTTGTTTTCAGGTAAAAAAAAAAAAAATCTGTTTCCTTATGAAGTCTTATGCTATTTTAAAGATTTGTGTTTTCCCACAGCAATGTGTACAGTACTGCAGCTGACAGAGCGCCTTCTCTTGGATCATGCACAACGACTGCCTGAAAGTAAAGTTCAGTACGTAGACTGCTCTTGCTGCCAACGATCTGTGTCTGATCCCTGAATGTTAATGCGGGCAATGGAGAGGGCAAGCTTGGGACGTTGCACAAAATGTTGAACTCTTTGTGCTTTTGTGTCCAGTTGGCTTGCAGAGCTGCCTCCCTTGCTAAACTTGTTTATTTCTCTGTTTTCAGGCAGTATCACCGTGCCCTTGTTGCAGTACTTCTGAGTCGGACCTGGCATGTTCGAAGACAGGCCCATCAAACAGTTAAGAAGCTCTTGTCCTCTCTGGGAGGGTACAAACTGGCCTATGGGCTCTTGGAGGAGCTGAAAGTGGTTCTCAGTTCTCACAAGGTGAGTAGTCAAGAAGCCTAGTCTCTGCTTAGCTAGTTGTTTGTATGATGCCAATCACCTCCCTACCCTAGATTTGCGTATATATACACAGCATGATATGAAGATGACTCCATTCCAGATGATCTCCTAGAATGCCACTTGTTACTAGATTACTGCGTATTACTTTATTGGTGCCTGTGGTGTGCCTAGTCTTCCCTATATACACAGAAGACACACTATTCAAAAGTATTTGGGGAGGAAGCTGCAGTTTTCTATTCTATGCAGTTTCCTTCTATTAATCCAAATTTAATCCCTGCTGGAAGACCCAAGTGCTTCATTCCTTTCTTGGTATCCTAGATCTTTGGTCCTGGCTTATAGCTCAGGCTGCCGGTTTAAAACAAATGTAATATAAATGCTTTAGTTATAACTGTTATCAAAAATAAAAAGAAAATAAAAAAAGGAAACAATGAGTGCTATCTTATTGGGCATGCTGCTAAGCCAGCACCATGTCAAGTTGTATAATAAATTAAGTTGCATTAATTAGGTACCAAGGCTGAGATATTGTAAACAATCTTCCCATGTTACAGATACAGCCTGAATAAAGCATTTTTTGAAAAGATACTGGGTAAAATTGGACTGCAGAAGTTGGGCATACTGTTCCCAGCCAGCTGGTTCAATCTTTTCCAAAGTCCTCTTTGCCAAAAGTGATCGTTTCAGTTTTATTTTACCCTGGCTTGCCAAATCTAGTATAGTTCTCCATTCTTAGTCTTTCTGACACTGTCATCTCTGTGGTTCTGTTCCACTGTTATCCTTTATCCCTTCTTTCCTTTGAAAACTTGAGGTTGTTAATACTGACAAGGGGAGCTGATTGTTGATATTCACTATGGTGTTACTGTGGGGAAGTGTGCTTAGGGAGGCTTGGTGTGATGCGTTAATGACAAGTTGTCCACTCAGGTTCTGCCTCATGAGGTCCTGGTGATGGAGTCAGGAGAGCTGTCGGAGCTAGGAAAGACTTACATTCCTCCCCGTGTCCTTCATGAGGCACTCTGTGTCATCTCAAGTGTGGCAGGGCTTGATGTGGATTCCTTTGAGCCAGAAAAGCTGGCACTGGAGATGCTGCTGGTGAGCCATCATCCATCTGTAGGTAAGTGAAGGGATAAGACCACTGTCATGGCCAGTGTGTGGGGTTTTTATCTCACCTTTTTTTTTATTGTACTAGCAGTCTGCTTCATATTTATTATGCTCATTTATTGTTCTTGCTAGTGGCAGTGCAGCCAGGTCTTTGGCCAGCCCTCCTCATCAAGATGAAGATAGATCCCAAAGACTTCATTACCAAACACCTGAATGACATATTACCCAGGATCACTGCCTATGCTCCGGAGAACCAGGTAATAAACCTCTGCTTTCCTTGTGTTAGTTTTGGGAGATACTTTGGAACAGGAGAGTTTTCTGGAGGACTTAAGTACTAACTGGTCTATAAGGAAGGAGATCTGTCTAAAAGGTGGGGAAAAGGCAGGTTCAAAGAGAATATCTCTGGTGAAAAGGAGCTGGGAAGAATGTACACCAGCAACCAGGTAGAATTCTAGATAAGATTCAAGTACCCACTGAACAAGGAATTAGGAATTAGAACATAAAGTGGGCTGCCTTAACAGGGCATACTTTCTTGAGACAATTTCAAGGAATACTGATAATGATGTTTTTTCCTTTGTTTTCCTGATAGTCATCTATGAATGCAGTGGGATCTCTCTCTCTGCTTTCACCTGGTAGAGTGCTCCCACAGCTCATCGGCACTATCTCAGCATCAATGGAGAATCCAGCTCTGTGCCAGGTTACTCGAGAGGAATTTGCCATCATGAAGACACCAGAGGGAGAACTATATGACAAATCTATAATACAGAGGTAAAACTTGATGATTTTTTTTTTTTCTCTGTACACCTGGGGATTGATTGCTGCTGGCACCTAGCCAGTGGGTGAGCGGGTTTGTCAGATCCTCTTTCTGGACAGGAGTTCCTGGATCTTAGACCAGAGCCGTGCTGATTCTTTTCTCTGCTTTTCCTTCTCAGTGCTCAACAGGATAGCATGAAAAAGGCCAACATGAAGAGGGAGAATAAAGCTTATTCCTTCAAGGAACAAATCATTGAGCTAGAGCTGAAGGAGGTGAGTTGATGGCAACAGGAAAGCCAGTAGTGAAGGTTCTGACACCAGGCTATCTCGTATGTTTTATGGCTTCTGGCATATGTTTGTACACTGTTGGGAAAGATTCTTTGAACTTCTTTGAATGCCTAAATGTTACTTCTCTTATATCTGTATTTGTATCAATTTATGTGGTATTCTACTTGTTTGTATTTGGAACCCTGGTTTTTTGTTCTGCTCTTGTTCAATGTATCTTGTGTAGCTTTTCAGTGAGGGTTGTTAAATAGGTGCTTCCATCTTGTAGACAGCCAGGAGTTCTGTTCAGTCCCACTGGAGCAGTGGGTGTAGGTGTGGGGACAAATTTGGTAAAAGAAAGGGAACATGCCAGGTTGACTGGAGCGTTCTTTTATTAAAGGTTGACTTCTGTTTGCTCTGGGGAGGATGACATGCCCATCCACTGCAAAAAGAGCTGGACAGCTCTTTTGAATGATATAAAATAATTTGTGACCAATTTAAACATGGGAAAAACTGATTTTATGCTGCTAATGGGACACTGAAGTGTTGTTAACCTGCTGATTTCCATTTTGTGTCTTCACTTAAGAGTGATGTGCTTGGAAGAATATTTTGATACTGTTTGAAAAGTAAATTGCAAAAAACCCCAATGTGTCCAGCTTTCTTCTCTACCTAATTGAGGGGATGGTGTTAATAGCTCCCGGTTAATAATGTCCATGGTGCTCTACTGCAGGAAATAAAGAAGAAGAAAGGAATAAAGGATGAGGTGCAGCTGACTAGCAAGCAGAAGGAGCTGATGCATGCACAGCTGGAAAGGGAGTCTCAGATAAGAAAACGGCTGAAGGAGGTAAGTTTTGATGGTCTTTTTTGCCAACTCTGCAGCTACCATGACCCAAGTAATTTTGATAAAAGGAAATGGAGTAGCATAGAGAAAATTTGGCAATAACCTATTTATTTCTTTCATTAGAAATTAGATTTAACAATTTGATTGTTTTCCCAATGGAGTTTTTTTATGGTAACCTTTTGAATTGGTTCTCTTACAGCTTGATAATGAGCTGGAAACAGCCCTAGGACTCCTGGACACTGTTATAAAGAGAAAGCCTCCTGGTCTAACTCAGTACATCCCTGGTCTCATTGGTTCCTTCTTGCCACTTTTTCGATCACCTTTGGCTGCTCCAAGGATTAAGGAACCTTTTCTTTCCTTAGCTTCCTGTGTCATGCCTGCTCGACTGAAAACCTTTGGTTAGTATTTGCAGTTGTTATTTAAGGGCAGGGTGCATTATTTTTTTGACAGGGCTGTGAAAAACTTTGCTCTTACAAGCTGTGGATCGTGACCATGTACTACAGACAGCCAAGAGGAAAAAGCACCCTGGAACAGTGCCTAAGGAGATGACTGTGATGTCCCAGAGATCCTACTGTTGGATAGGACTGGGTCCACAGACAAGGAGTTGCCCAGTCATTGTGACCACCTCTCAGTAGCTCTCGGTCGCAATGGGATTGTCTCCTCTGTGCAGAGTTTGGAGGATGTGAACGTAACTCACACGTGTGTGTGAAGGAAGCTGTCCTCTATAAGCCCTAGGGCTGTGCTTCCTTCTCTGTGCCTCTTTTGCAGCCTGGGCTCTTGCCCAGGGCTTTGTTATAATTCTTGGGTCTGTGTTCATGGGGATTTTTCTCTTGAGAAATTGTTGGTTTTAGACTTCTCAAGGATTCTTTATTCTTTCATACCAGGTACTTTAGTGAGCCATGTGACCTTGCGCCTGATGAAGCCAGAATGTGAATTAGATGAATCCTGGTGTCAAGAAGAGCTGCCTACTGCTCTGAACAGAGTTGTTGGCTTGCTGCATGCCCATACCATTCCTAGCCGAACAGGCAAGGGAGAGCCAGGTAAAAAGTATTTAGATCCCTCTGACACACTGCACCCCCAATAACTGTGAGTTGTTTTAGTTTTGATGGTTTGTATAATTTTTTATAGGTGAGACTTTGCTTTTTTGTCTTTTTTTTTAATAATCAGGTAAGTCTTCATAGGTATGAAAAAGCTTAAGTTTTTTTTTGTGGTGGTAGTAGTAGAAATGATGTTACAAGTATAGTAAGTCTAGAAATGAAATAACAGTATTTTTTCTTAAAAAGTTCATACAGAAATAATAGTGAAATTAAGTCTTATCTTTGCCAAGGACAGTTCCTACCTTTCAACACCACTTAGCATAAGTGATTCAGTGAGACTAAGTGGAAAGACAAAATAATTGCTTGTTATCTGTGATCTCAGCAGTGAAGTGCCTGTGGCCTCTGCTTGTTTGCTATGTAGTGCTGCAGTTCATGAATATTTTATTCTGGCATGGTTGTAGAAGCAGCAGTTCTTTTCCACTCTGTAACATGAAGGCAAGCACCAATATTATTACAGTGCAAGAATATGATCTGGGTTAAAAACGAACTTCCTTTTTCTTGATTTTTTTTTTTTTGTTTGTTTTCATTTTTAGGTTCCCCCCCCCCCCCCCACTAGTTTTAATCTAGATCACTTCCAGAATTTGCTTCCTGATGGGGTGCACAAGTACTTGTACCACTACATTGACAATAATAGTAGAGAAGAGGGAGGGTAGGTCTGCTTCCTTTGAAGGCAGGGATGGCTTAGGTTGTCTTAAAGCAACTGCTGTACTGTAGTGATAGAGGTAGTTCATCCAGGCTTTGGAGTTGTTCATCATCTACCTCAATCAAAAACTGCTGTAGTAGATGGTTTATAATTTTTTAAAGGAAATGTAGTGTTCCGTTTGGTCCCTTACCCCAGTAGTTCAGTTCTCCTCTTACTGTTCTGTTGCCAGTCAGATCCACAGTTGTGCATGACTGGTGCATGTAATCTTCATAGCTGAGTAGTAGCAGCTGACCATGTTGAGCACCACTTCAGTGCTGAACATCTCAGTGATAATTCAGTATCTCCACTATGTCATTTATTTCCATAGTAAGCCCAAGTTCATTAACATATGAATCCATTTTCAGGCTTACTTCCAGAAAGTAGTGGAAGTATTTTCAACCCTCCTCCTTCAAGATTTCCTACAGTGCTTAATTAAATGAATGTCTGATTTTTTATTTTTTTTTTTTTCTTCTGCAAGAGGAAGGAAATAGGTTCCATAACGATTTGTTGGACAAGTCATGTTATATTTCCAAGTGATTTTTCCTCATTTTCAAAGTTCTTTGGAGTCTAATCTTGCAGTATTATTTAGTAGAGATTAGTTTCTTAGGTTACCATGAGACTTAAGAGAGACCATACCTCATTATAATGCAGATGATAAAATTTATCATTCATTGCTGAAATGCCAAGATATATTTTATAATCTTTTTCCTATTGGTCAATACTAGCTGCTGTGTTAATAGAACATTTATCTTCTCAGATAAAGCTTTCTTCCTCCTGCTGCATATAGAGGGACAGTTGCTTAAGCCTAAAGAATATCTGGCCAGTAATTAAAGAAAACAAAAGAAAAAAAAACATAAAAGCGAACAGTTACTGAGCAAACAGAGAAAAATCCCACATCAGAAATGAAGGGAGTTTTACCTAGGCTATTCATGTTAAATAGGAGCTCACAGTGTGTTTGGTATTTAATATTTCTCCTTTGAACATTTTTGCAGTATCTGTGCCCTACATAAGCTGACTAATACTGCAGTATTGTATCTGCAGTGCTCTTCATCTGCATCTTAGAAATTTAAAATCTGGCGTTCTCTGGCAGCACAGATAGGATGTAGAAAGCAAACGTTTTCCCTGGACATCTAATATTTGAATTTTAACTGGACTAACTGGAGGACTGGAAGGAGCATTTGTTATGTCCCATAGCCAAGCCCCTGTGAGAAGGAAGGAGCCAAATCTTTAACAATGGGAATCCAAAAGCTTTAATTTTTTCAAGGGGGGAGGGAAGTTGAAACTTGCACCAGAATTAGAGGAATCATTCTCAAGAATCCAGCTGAAGACTGGCATGACAGGTTAGCTGGGTTGGTAGGAAGTGTTTAAAGGGAATGTAGCTGGCAAACAGGCTCCTACTTTGGGACAAATGAACTTTAGAAGTGAATTAATGAAATTGTATCAGATCCCTTTGTGGATCCTCCTGCTCAGAAGTAAAATTGACCATAACTTTTTTTTAGTTTAATTAATTTTAATACTCAGTGTACACACAAACTTTAAATAATAGATTTAATTTCAACTTTGGTAGTGTGACAGATTTTAGTTTGTGTCCTGTCCCCTGCTGCCTGCAAGTATTTCCAGGATAGACAAAACCTCAGTTTTGCCTATCTGTCTACTTTAATCTATTGAATTCTTTCAGTTTCATTTACAGTGTGTATTTTTGCACTGCTGAAGCATTGGAAGTAATTTGGAATCCTAATGTGACTTTAATTAAAGCCAGCTCCTTCGTGTAGCAAGCAACAACAACTTTGGCTGGAATCATAGAATCTTTTAGGTTGCAAAAGACCCTTAAGATCATCATCAAGTCTAACCGTTAACCTAACTCTGAAATGCCAAATGTCACTGTTGGAGCCATACTGTTGCTGCCATTAAGTGGCAAAGTGGTAGAGGCTAAACAGGGGGCTGGCTGTGTGTGTTTCTTTGAACAAGCTAAACTTTGTCCGTGTGGGGTAAATCCAGATACACATGAGACAGTGTCCTTTAGACAGGGTGTTTCTAGGGGCTTAGGGTCACTTAGCATGTTTGTACACAAGGCTGAATCTGGCCATATCCATTATGCAGTACTAAGGTGTCATTTCACACCAGTTAATATTATAAAACAAAGAACTCATGCTTAGGGTTACAACATTTGGAAATATAACAAGATCAGCTATGCTCACAGGATTGTTTTTTTCTTTTTGCAGGTGCTGCCCCGTTATCTGCTCCAGCGTTTTCCTTAGTCTTTCCTCTCCTAAAGACTGTTATGACTGAGACGCCTCATGACAGTGAAGACAAGGAGGAGTTTCTGGTCAAGATTCTGCAGATCCTTATGGTCCATGCTCAGATGAGATCATCAGCAAATGGCCAGGCTTTGCTGGTGGATGAGGTAAGTGAGAGCTGTGGGGATCAGATGACCACCTTCAACAGTTGTTCAGATGAGGCATGGGATAAAGCAGCTAATGTGTAAACTGGACAAAGCAGATTAATTCTGTAAGTTAAACTTAACAGCGTAAGATTGTTTTCTGTCACAGGTTTTGGTTACTTGTTGAGTCCTAGGTTTTGGTTGTGATTTTTATGAGGAGTGTCATACACAGGCAAGGTACTTTGGAGTCACAAGACATAAGGCTTTTTCTCCTCCCTCCACCTTTTCTCCATGCAACCTTTCAGAATGGCCCAGAGTTGTTGCCTCGGAGGGACATGCTGGTTCTGCTGACCCGGGTGATAGGAACGGGTTCTCCACGGTTACAGGTCAGTCCTCAGCTTCATAACCACAGTCAGTATTCTGTTTAAATTTCATCAGCATCTAACTGAGGGAAATACACCCACCTGGTTTAAGTCTCTGAGGCTGGTGGCTGACAAATTACCAATTTTCTCCTATGCTTGTGGTATTCTTGGGATAAAATGCCTTTATCTTTTTTCCTGTGGGTTTTATTGCACTAATCATATTCTTCAGTTTTCCACAGGTGCCATTTTATTCCTTTTCTGAGGCCTTGCTCTGGCAAAGGAGTGTAGTAGTTGTTCCCTTGAGTAACCAGCAGTAAACTTTGTTCTAAGGGATGAGATGATAGGAAGGTCAAAAATAAAAAAAAGGCAAAGGGTTGGACTGAACTCACCAGTTCTCGTTTTCATCATGAACTTTTGTCAGTGTTCTTTGAGAATTTCTTCTCTTGTGAGAACACTCAGCCCCCGCCCTGTGCTTGCTTTGACCAAATGCACAGGTGCAGGAGGCAGTGGTGGAATCTCTAATAATTCCTCATGGTATTTCAGGTTTTGGCTTCCAATGCACTGACTGCCCTGTGCACAAGCAGCAGTGGGGAGGACGGCTGTGCATATGCAGAACAGGAAGAGATCGATGTGTTACTTCAGGCCCTGCAATCTCCATGCATGAATGTTCGCGATGCAGCCCTCAGGGTAGGTGGGAATCATTTAGGGTCACATTGAATTCCTTAACTTTTTGAGAACACTGATGAAGAGAGGCTTCAGCTGTGATGCTAGTCTTTGGGTAGTGTGTCTGCAGGAGGTGGCACTAGCTACCGAACAAAAATCTCTAAGTAATACTCTTTGTGCTAGATTTATCTCCAAAAAGGAGTACTCTGTGTCTGTCCACGCTTTTGTTTTGTTCAAACAAGTGTAATTATGACAACTTTACACCTTCTATTTACAATTTACAAAATACAAGCTGTGAAAAAATTCCTATGTCTGTATTGGGTCAAGTGGTTTTGGAAAGCTTCAGGCTTGGTCACTTCTCAGAACATAAAAAGGAAAGAAATAAACTAAGGGCACTTGGTTTTCTTTGCCATGAAACAAGTTTCAGCATAGCTCCCCTGAGCTGGCTTCTCTGTACTTAGACACAGAGAAGACTGTAGTCACCAGAGTACAACCTAGTGCCTGGTTGCCTCTCTGCAACCTGCCTATGGAGCACTATTCTTGAGTTTCACCGTCTCACCTATTAGCAACAGGAAGTCCTTGAT
Source organism: Gorsachius magnificus (assembly GCA_034008185.1). Taxonomy (NCBI): domain Eukaryota; kingdom Metazoa; phylum Chordata; class Aves; order Pelecaniformes; family Ardeidae; genus Gorsachius; species Gorsachius magnificus. The sequence continues at coordinate 12,521,512 of CM067095.1, forward strand.
CTGCATGGGCAGTGTACTGCACAAGCAGACATGAATTTTGACACTTCCAACCGCTGCAAGCTTGACTTGGCAAAGGTTTTAAGTGTTTTAAAGTGTCTGTTTCTAAAATCAGATCCTTGCATTGATTCTCCTGTAAACTAATTCAGGGGCTGATGGAGCTACAAATGGTTCTGCCAACACCAGACAGCGATGAAAAGAATGGACTGAATTTGTTGCGTCGCCTTTGGGTAGTAAAGTTTGATGTGGAAGATGAGATTCAGAAGTTAGCAGAGAGGTAAGAGTTCTTCCTGGCTGATTTGATTGTAAGGGGATCTCCCTTCCTCTCACCTCATGGAGCTCCGCTGGCAGGGGCTTTACCTCCCACAGGTGGAGGGCAGCTTTAGGTCACCCTGATGTTGCATATAGCAGTGGCTTCTCTTGCCAAAGGGTGATCAGTCACCTCTGTGTGTGTGCTGCAGGTTGTGGGAGTCCATGGGTCTGGAGCTGCAGCCTGACCTCTGCTCTCTGCTGATCAAAGATGTCATCTACCATGAAGAGGCAGTGCGACAAGCAGGTGCTGAAGCTCTTTCCAGAGCTGTAGCTCAGTATCGAAACCAAGCAGCAGAGGTCATGAATAAACTTACAGAGATTTACCAGGAGAAGCTCTACGTAAGTACTCTTGTCCTAAGGGGTTGATAGGCACAAGCTTGTGCTCTATTTTATATTTTTTATTAATCACTTTTCCTTTTGTCTGTCTTGAGGATGTGCATGAAGCCTATCATTGTTGTGTTTGAGCTTATCACAGACTTTAATATATTGAGCCTCAAGTTATCAGCCAGTAATGGCACCATTGTACAGGTGGAAGATATACATTGGGTGATACAGAAAGACTGTGGCAGAGCAGGGCCTAAGCTAGCTCTCTGCTTGTTTTTTTTACTGTGCTTTTCTGCTCGTGGCTTCACACCTCTGTGCAGTATTATAAAATGGCATTGCAGGTCTGGCTGTCAGTATTCTCTGCATGTGTGTCCTTGGAAAAGGCATTCTGAAATTTGTTCTCCTTCCAGAGGCCACCTCCAGTTTTGGATGCCTTGGGACGAGTGATATCTGAATCACCGCCTGACCAGTGGGAAGCAAGGTACAGTCATCTTCAGATTGATCTCATCACTTCCTGTGCATCCAAATGAGGTGTTCCAGATTTTTAGTTAGAAGTTCAGGCAGTGGAGAAATAAGGGAATGTTAAAGGAACAAAATATATGCAGTTGTATTGACTTGCTGTTTTCATGCATCCTTCTGGTAGAGAATATTTGTGCCCCTCAAGCAGGCTGGGCAGGCCAAACTGAAATGCTCTCAGTTCCATCAAAATATTGGATGCTGTCTTCTCTATGTCCTTCTGATAAGAACAGAGTCTTTCCCTCTCAGACTGTCTGATTTTTGTTTCATCTTACTGTATTCCCACCTCTGTATGAGCAGTTGATTGTTTCAAGAGCAGCAGTGCGAGCCTTAATGAACTGGAAAAATCCCAGTTTGGCTATTAGTTTTTGTCTACTTGTATGCCCTATATAGGTTTAACTGGAGATCATCTTGTTCACTACATGTCTTAAGCTAATCCGTTCTTTAGTGCTGATGTACCTTGTGAAGCTGCTGTATTTCAGCAGTGGATGAAGTGATCCTGATTTCTGTCTTTGTTGGCTCAAGTATCTGTAATGCTTCATCAGGATAAAAGTTGTCATATGGCTGAAGGATCGTTATCCTTTTGGGAACCTGCAGCATGGGGTTATGTAATGAAATGCACGTGGGTTGGGCACTCTGAAGCTCTCTCTGGTTTTGTAATGTTCTCTCTCTCATTTTCTGTAATGTACTACTGATAGCAAATGTGATTGTCACCTCAAACAAATCCTGTGAAGTCAGGAAGCTCACAAGCTCACCGTCTTTACAGGTGTGGTATAGCTTTGGCCCTCAACAAACTCTCACAGCATCTGGACAGTTCTCAGGTGAAGCCCCTCTTTCAGTTTTTTGTACCGGATGCCCTGAATGATCGCAGTCCTGAAGTCAGGAAGTGCATGTTAGATGCAGCTCTTTCAACTCTCAACACTCATGGCAAAGTAAGTCTGAATGTTTCTCTCTCTAGCAGTGGAAAAAGAGGGAATGAAAATGTAGATACTGTGTTGGAGCCCATAGATTTTATTTTTTTTTATTTCTTAGAGGTTGCTGTTACTTGTAACAGCTGAAAACTTTCATGTAGTAAGAATTTTTGTGTGTTTGGAGTTGTTCTGTTAGTGACTAGTGTTGACAGAGAAGAACTACACTTAGTCATTGCTATAAAAAAGAAATAGCTCTGAATCAACTTGTGTTAAAATGGTATAAAATTAGAGCAATTAAAGTGGAATCAGACCACAGATCTTCTAATCCTGTGAAGGTGAGAATTCCTTTTCAGGTCTCATGCAAAGCAAAACATGAAAGCTTGCTGTTCATTGGCTTAATTAAACTGAAGACAACTGAAGCCATTCGGAGAATTGAGGACCATCCTTCTTCTCACTGCTAGCTCTTCTCCAGCAGTGTTAGGTGGAGAGGTGTGCAGGGTGTAAATTGCTCGGCTTCTGATTTCCTCCAATGGGCCAGTCACCTCTTCTGGACTCCCTTCTGCATTCCTGTTAAGCCCAAGACAATAGGAGTATTTTTACATTACTCATTCTTTCCTTCTGTTTCTTAGAAAAACCATGTGAAGTTTGTTTTATCTTTCTGTTGTCCCTTTGCAAATGGAGCAAGCAAAAGAGCAGGCACTGATGTTTAGGCTAGCAGTCTCGCCTAGTGGCTTGCATTGCTTCTGGCAGAAAATCGTGCTGGCAGGTTTGGGGGACCTAATTTTTAAGAGCTAACTTCTTTCTAGCAGCAAATATTTGTTGCCTGTTTGAGAATGCACAAGGTTTTATGTGATGTGATGCATTAAATGAACTGTAAATACAATGTGATTGTTCAGTTTTTTGGCTCAGAGAAGAACAAATGTCCACTGAGCATAGCAAATCTCATTCTGAGTGGACTCTAGTGGCAAGTTCTGTGGTTTTGTTTTTCAGGACAATGTTAACTCTCTCTTGCCAGTGTTTGAAGAATTCCTGAAAAATGCTCCTAATGATGCCAGTTATGATGCTGTCAGGCAGAGCGTGGTCATTCTAATGGGTTCACTGGCAAAACATCTGGACAAGAGCGACCCTAAAGTGAAACCAATTGTTGGCAAACTGATAGCAGCCTTGTCCACACCATCTCAGCAGGTAGGTGCCTTCCTGGAGGAATTCTCATGTTCCACGCAGAGGCAGGTTAACACGCTGATACTTTTAGAGATGTCAGAGAGATGAAAAATGGCTCTGGTGACAGAAAGCTGTCACTGTGGGTGCAGTCTATGGGGAAGTTATGTTGGTGATGAATATTTTGTGATCTGATAGCTGGTGGATTGTTTTACAGGTTCAGGAGTCAGTGGCAAGCTGTTTACCACCCCTGGTGCCTGCAATTAAAGAAGATGCAGGAGGAATGATACAGAAGCTGATGCAGCTGCTTTTAGAATCTGATAAGTACGCTGAGCGCAAAGGTGCAGCTTATGGGCTGGCGGGCCTGGTGAAAGGCCTTGGCATCCTTTCTCTCAAGCAGCAGGAGATGATGACCACGCTGACCGATGCTATCCAGGACAAGAAGAACTTCCGTCGGCGTGAGGGTAAGGGACAAAAGCTTTTCCTTCCCTAAGACTTCAAATTTCTCTTGTATCTACTGCCATTGTGGTCAAACCAAATGATACCTGAACCCTGGGCTTGCTTTATCTATATTTATTTTACTAAAGGTTGCAGAGGAAGAAATGGGGAGTGTCTGTGAGGAGGCCGCTGATTGTGTACAGTGTCCTAAAATTGCTCTGTTTGCATTGTGGTGGCTGAAGGGTTTCTGGTCCTAAGGAACATGCTTGCACCTCCTCCCTCCTGTTTTCACAGGCAGGTGTTGCTAGGTGGGCTCCTGCTTCCTGAGCGGGAAGGGAGCTGTACGTGCTCCGCTCCAGCTGGTCCAGAGGGGCTCACACAGCCTACTTGTTCCTTTTGCTGCTGGATGTTTCCTGTCCTTATCTGCTTACCTAAGCTAGGACTCAGAGGACTGTTACATGTTTTTAATGCTACTGGGCTTCTTGTCCTTTCTGAGGTCAGAAATCCCCATTACAGCACTAGCCACAAGTGCAAGAAGGCAAGAGACTTTCAGCTGTGAGATTTGAGTGCTTCTGGAGAAATTGTACAAAAATTGTATTTTCTCTTTCCATCCCCTTTAAATGAAGTTGTATTTTCCTCTGACTGTCCTTTTTGTTTCTTTAGGGGCTCTGTTTGCCTTTGAGATGCTCTGCAGCATGCTTGGAAAGCTCTTTGAGCCCTATGTGGTTCATGTGCTACCTCACTTGCTACTTTGTTTTGGAGATGGGAACCAGTATGTGCGAGAGGTAAGATGATTTAAATTTCTGAGAACACAGTGTTAAGAGACAACCAAAATGGAATGGATATGAATACTCTTGTAATTAGGCAAATTGAGAAGGTGGATTTATCCCTTGAGATACCACTAGTACAATTTGATTCTCTTAATAACTGAAAGCATCTTACTTCATTGGTCATTAATTGGGAGCTCCTTGGGTAGCTGCGTCATTGTACTTAGACACTGTTTTACGTGAAGGCTTTGTTCCCATTGAGTCTTTGAGGAAGGAGGAAACGTGCGTTGTGACACAGCTTGTAAATGTTCTCTTCTCCTTGGAGGCTGCAGATGACTGTGCCAAAGCCGTGATGAGCAACTTGAGTACTCATGGAGTGAAGCTGGTTTTGCCATCACTTCTTGCAGCACTAGAAGAGGAGTCCTGGAGAACCAAAGCTGGTATGGATGAGTATCTGACTGACATGATTGAGAGTAACCCATGGTTCCCTTTGCTGTCATTCCCCTTGTTTATTCCTTTATCCCTACAGATGGCCACGATAGTTTATTGTCTCATAAGGGTCTGTGGAACTTACAGCTTTTGAGATACAAATGAGTCCCCTGACACATTTGAGCAACTTTTTTCCCCCAGGAGATTCAAGAGACACTTCTTCCCTCCTGTCTCTCTAGAAGTACTTCAGAAGCTGGAATTTCTCCCCCTTCCCTTCTTTTCCCTGGTACCAAAAAACCCCTGTCTTTAGTGTCTTTAAGTGGCACAGAGTGGCTTTATGCATTTCAGCCATTCTGTGTGTTCTCCGACTGGTAGATTTGAGTTTGAGGTAAATGTGATCATCTTCTCATATCTCTTCTTAATGCTGTGTATTGTTTTGTGCCTTGTCTTTTCATGTACAGGATCGGTGGAACTGCTGGGGGCTATGGCGTACTGTGCTCCCAAACAGCTCTCTTCCTGCTTACCCAATATTGTGCCAAAACTTACTGAAGTGCTCACAGATTCTCATGTGAAGGTGCAGAATGCAGGTCAGCAAGCTCTCAGGCAGATTGGGTCTGTCATCAGGAATCCAGAGATCCTGGGTAAGAACTGTCTGCATCTCTAATGTCCTGACATGACTGTGGTTTATAATAGCAAGGTTTATGTTCACAACATTTAGGATTAAATCCAGACTTCTATAGAAATGAAACTACTCCTAGAAAAGTATAACCTGAAAGTTTAACCGCAGCTGTCTGCTTCAAGGCTTTTTGAATTCTCCTATCCATTTTGTCAGCTAATATTAATAGGGAATCCTCTGTCTCTGTGCTGCTAGTTGCTTTAGAAGGATCTAAAACATCCCATGAGAGAACAGCAGCTCACCCTGACGTGGTTTTGGTTTTATGTACAAATAAAGTCCTTTCTCTCCTTTTTAAACATGTTCAGCAATTGCTCCAGTTCTGTTGGATGCTCTCACTGACCCCTCCAGGAAGACCCAGAAGTGTCTGCAGACTCTACTGGATACCAAATTTGTCCATTTCATTGATGCACCATCCTTAGCACTGATCATGCCAATTGTCCAGAGAGCTTTTCAAGATCGTTCCACAGACACCAGGAAAATGGCTGCCCAGATCATTGGGAACATGTACTCCCTGACTGATCAGAAGGTATGGTGCTAAAAATGCTTTCTTACTGTGTGCTGTAGTTACTGCGTAGGAGATAACAGAGCAAGCACTAGAGAGAACTTACTTGGTTTGGGGGTTTTGCTGTTAAGGTAGGCAATATTAGAATCCACACAGCTGCTTTAATTAAATGTACGTAAATAAACAGGTAATGGCTATAAAGACAGTGACAATTCTCAGGTGCTTAAGGCTGTCAGCTTTGTACTTGGTCATCTAGTTATTACCGGATTTATCCCTGCAAAAAGGTCTTGTTTTTACTGTGTTAGAAATGTGTTAACAAACAAACAAGCAAAACCAGCATCAGTGAAACACAGATCAACTGCTTACAAATGGATCCAGGGTTTGTTTGAAAAGTATTTGTAGAACCTCACTGTAGGCTGAAAATCTGTGCTTAATTTTTGTGCTGATAATCTCTACCTTTAAACCTTGTGTAAATGTTAACAGTGTTGGATTTTCCTTAGGTACAAAGTGCTGGGTTGTGGGTGAGCATCAAAACAGTTTTGAGTGGTCTGCACAGGAGCTGATGGTGTTTCTTGGACTTGCAGAACAATTCAGTGTGCTTATTTGCAGGATTGTGAAACCAACTGATTAACTCAGGAAGTTAAGGATGGTTGCTAATAATAAGGGGCTGAATGTCCTTTACATGAAGGTGACTCAGATTTCTTTCTCGTTTTGAATCTAGTTCTTACTCTTCGGACTCTTTATTTCAGGATCTGGCTCCTTACCTACCCAGCGTGACTCCTGGCCTGAAGGCATCCCTGTTGGATCCTGTACCTGAAGTAAGTCTTTTGTACAAATACAGTTTGTCTTTCAGTGCATTGGGTTAGACTTTGTCCTGATCCTCTGTAGATCTGTAATCAGTCTGACACATCTGTCTCGGTAACTTTGACTGGATATTTTGCAAATCTCTGTTCCTCTTGTCTGTTAGGTGCGTACAGTGTCCGCAAAGGCACTGGGAGCCATGGTGAAGGGAATGGGAGAATCATGCTTTGAGGATTTGTTGCCGTGGCTGATGGAGACGCTGACATATGAGCAGAGCTCAGTGGATCGATCTGGTGCTGCTCAAGGTGAGGACAGCTGTGTCTGAATACTGAGCTCAGGCTTTCTCCTATTAAATCAGATCAGCTTGTTCTTTCTTGTGTTTATCAGCTATGTTACCTGCTGTTTTTCCCCAGGTCTGGCTGAAGTTATGGCTGGTTTGGGGGTAGAAAAGCTGGAGAAACTTATGCCAGAGATTGTAGCTACTGCCAGTAAAGTGGATATTGCTCCACATGTACGAGATGGTTATATCATGATGTTCAACTACCTGCCAATTACCTTTGGCGACAAGTTCACTCCCTATGTTGGTCCCATCATTCCTTGTATCCTTAAGGTACGTAGCAAAGGCTTGAAGTGTTTTATTTATTAGAGGATAAAAAGAAGGCTCTAGAGTATTTTAGGCATCATTTACATCATTTACTGTAATTGTGAGACATGCAGAGACTTGTCCAGCTTTTCTGGACTATACAAAATATAAAAGAATGTAAATTATAAATTATTTCTTGTTCCAAGTTATTTGCTTGCTGTCTTTTGTTTGTAGTCACGAGTAATTTCTTTGAATTACCTTTGTGCATTCACAGCTCTGTAGTTCATTTACTTTTCCTGGCTGAGAGAGAAAAAAATCCTTTTGTTTTCCTCCCATTGGTTTTGTATATTGTGCTGAACCCACCCCCCAGCTTTCACAGACACTTTTCTCTCTCTGTTTCAGGCACTGGCAGACGAGAATGAGTTTGTGCGGGACACTGCCTTGCGCGCTGGCCAGAGAATCATAAGCATGTATGCCGAGACTGCCATTGCACTTCTCCTGCCACAGCTTGAGGATGGCCTGTTTGACGACTTGTGGAGGATAAGGTGAGGGACCATCTTATCCAGAGACATTTCTCTTCCATGGTTGGAAGACTGGTGTGATTTAGACTCTGTGTTGCTCCTCAAGCAAAGGCAGAGACCTCCTGGGAAGCAAAAGCAAGTCTCTCTTTTTGCTTGTTGATTTGAATATGATGCCTTATAGCACAGAGTCTGCAAAACGCTGCCAGCTGTGGACCAGGTTTCCTGGTACCTTCAAAGCATTCCTACTAGATTGTTAATTCTGGTAGTGACTCTGAATAGCATTTCCAAGGCAGTTGTTGTGGCAGTATTTAGCCCTCACATACTGTTTTTCATTTTTCAAAATGCTGAGTTAGTTATTGTTCTCCTGTGTATCGAAATGTGCAGTGGAGCACTCACAGCTAATAGCAATTGCTCAGAAATTAGTTGTACTAAAAGGCTCGTGTCATCTGAGTGCTGATGAGCACACTTATCCCAGGTGAATTTCTTTTGGGTTGAAACAGATACTGGCAATGTCTTGTTTCTTTTTAGAGTCCAGGCTATTCCCTGATTCATTGCTTTGATGCAGGAATTCTCTCAGCCCCTTCCAGTTTGGAATTAATTCCTTCCCTTTCTCTTTAGCATGCTTCTTCTCAGTCATGTAGTCAGACTGATCTTACATATCAGCCCACGTGGCATTTCAGTGCTGACCTAGCTCTTTGCCTTGCATTTTGCTCACGTCTGTATTTGACACAGTCGTATTTGGACAGGTACTGCCTGAATACCCTGTTTGTAACACTTCAGTTCCTCCTGTTGCCAGGTTTAGCTCAGTTCAGCTCCTGGGAGATCTTCTATTCCATATCTCAGGAGTCACTGGAAAAATGACCACAGAAACTGCCTCAGAGGATGACAACTTTGGAACAGCCCAGTCAAACAAGGTAAAGCTGTTCTTGTATGATGTGCCTTTATTTTTTTAAAAATCAGCACAGAAAGCCTGCTAGAAAGTTGTATTGAATAATCACATATTACCTTCTTTTTACAGGTTTCAGGAGTGGATAATACAATTTTATTTCTGTTTCTTTTCAGGCTATTATTAATGCTCTTGGTGTGGAGAGGAGGAACAGGGTGCTGGCAGGGCTGTACATGGGCCGCTCTGACACCCAGCTGGTAGTGCGTCAAGCCTCCTTACATGTCTGGAAGATTGTAGTCTCAAACACTCCTCGCACACTGCGTGAAATTTTGCCAACCCTCTTTGGGCTTCTGCTGAAATTCTTGGCCAGTACTTGCGCAGATAAGCGAACGGTGAGAAATTCAGTAATGCCTCCCTGTTACTGCAGGCGACCATGTAAACTAATTCCTGAAGAACACAGGATAATTCTTTTCTATAAATCACTCCAAAGCTGTCATTAACTGTTCTGAGCATGAGTATGTCTTGAGTTCTCTCTTTGCTGAAGGCAACTGTGATGACAGTAAAACTATTCTTCTGTGGTTACTTACAATAGTAGTGTTTCCATTCCTACTACTCCTTCTATACTGTGAATGGTAGTTTATGGTCAAAAGTTAACATCTACTCACAGTTCACCTTCTTAAGTTTTATAAAACAGGAAAATAGTTAATGAATATAAATTTCTGGGGACAGGTTGCAGCACGGACATTAGGAGACCTTGTCCGAAAGTTAGGAGAGAAGATCCTTCCTGAAATCATTCCTATTCTGGAGGATGGACTGAGGTCAGACAAGAGTGACGAGAGGCAAGGAGTCTGCATTGGGTTGAGTGAGATAATGAAATCTACCAGCAGGGATGCGGTAAGTTAAATGTGGAAGGTGAAATCTCCAGTTTCCTAGATATTTATGTTACGATGCAGGTATTGCAGTTGAGACAGAATAATACAGCTAGTGCTGGACTTGTTTTATGGACTGAATTCAGGGTTTATAACTAACATGAGTTGCTGTTCAGGCAAATGTATGTATTTGTATCTGGTAGTAAATTTAAAACGTTGCACAGTTCTGACTTTTATGAGATACAATAATAGAAATCATCCACTAGGTAGCCTTAGCGCACTGCAAGTATTTGTGTTGATTAATCCTGGTTTTCTTCCAACATATTTCAAGCAAACAGAAATTCAGTTTCAGTTGTTAGCTACTTTACTGAGATGCATGTGTCTGTTGTGCTTTAGATATTCTGTAATTTAATCTCTACAACTTTAGGTACTGCTTTTCTCGGAGTCCCTAGTTCCTACAGTGAGAAAAGCGCTGTGTGACCCTCTGGAAGAAGTCCGAGAGGCTGCAGCTAAAACGTTTGAACAGTTGCACTCAACAATTGGACATCAAGCTCTTGAAGATATCCTGCCATTTTTGCTGAAGCAGCTGGTGAGCATTGCTCCAACATTAGTCAACAACTTGATTAATGATGTTGTGGGACAGGTTTTGAATAATCAGCTTAAAGGAGAAGCAGGACTGTAGTGGCAGACCTTCCAGGAAATGGCACCTCTATTTTATCTGCTCCGTAGAGTCATCCTAGCCATCAGTAGGGAAGGTCTTGTGGCTAGTGCATAGGCCTAAGAATTGCTACATCTGGCTTGCTAGGGAATTGCCATTGTCACCTGCTTAAGCTGTTTGGCCACCATTCCTGATATGGAAAATCTTTCTGATGTGACAGAAGAGCTTGGTTTGTGTTTTTGCTATGTAGTATGAAAGTATTTTTGGATAGGACTTGTGCGTTGGTTATATGATCACGTGGTAAACTGTCACTTGAAATAGGGTTTAGCTTGGTGTGTCACAAATCAGCTCTCAGGTTTATAACTTTCTCTTTCCCTGTAGGATAATGAAGAGACATCTGACTTTGCTGTGGATGGTCTTAAACAAGTTATGGCTGTCAAGAGCCGTGTGGTGCTGCCTTATTTGGTGCCAAAGGTATGGTTGGAAACAAATTTTAAACTTCAGAACTGTGCTTTTTCCTCTGCTTGCTGCCAGTTTTCTTTGGACCGATATGCCAAAAGGAAGAGCATAGTTTGAAATTTTCTTCCAATTTTATGCTCAAAACATTGTTGTTTGGGTTGTGATGCATTTATACTTAGAAATTTTTCATGTTGTATATGATTTGAGATTCCTTCTGAAAAAACTCGCTGATTGTCTCTTTTTTTTTTGGTTTTTTTTTTTTTTTGTTTTTTTTTTAGCTGACTACTCCCCCTGTGAACACCCGTGTGCTAGCTTTCCTCTCATCGGTGGCAGGGGACGCTCTGACACGGCACTTGAGTGTCATCCTGCCTGCTATGATGTCTGCGCTGAAAGAGAAGCTGGGGACCAGTGAAGAGCAGTTGGCAAGTAGCATGGCTCAGCTCTTTGTTATGACAGGTTGCCTGAAGATAGAGCTTCGGGTTTACTTCCCAGCACAGAATCTGTGTTCTCTAGATTCACAGATTGCGTGTTTTAATTCAGTCCATTAGCTTTTTCAGGATGAGCCTTTTTGCCTGGTGGTATATTGTGAGTTGAAAAAACGTATGCTTTCCAAATCTATTTGTATCCATGTAAAAGTCTCTTTGGCCTGCAACAAGATACAATTCTCAGTTTACTTATTCTTGGAGAACTGCCAGCGTGTCTAGTTAACTTGGTATTTATTCTTGGTATAGAAGACTGAGAGATTAAAGGGCTGAAGGAAGGAAATCTCCTGTTTTGCATGCAGCACTCCTTCTGTACTGCTTCCCGAATCATCTGGTATTTGGACTCAGAGAACATCCTGGAGTTGTGATTGCAGACAGACATGTACATAAGTTGGTGGATTAGGGATGTTAGTGGCAGAGTCCTGTTGTCTGTCTGCTGTAGATGCCCATTAGCTCAGCTTCTAGCCCCAAGTCTGCCTGGAGATCTCTAATGTACCCACAGACATGCTTGTAATTAGTATTACGATGCACAGCATTAAACTACCTAGATTAAAAAAATGTTATTTGACAAGGCCCATGGTCTCTGAGGGGTGAGGAAGATGGGGAGACTGACCTGCTCTAATTTCTGTAAATTAGCCCTTTGGCAGCTGGAGAGTGACCTGTGTTGCAATCAGTTCAACAGTTTGGTCACTTGTTAAATTTTGAGAGTTGATTATATACCTGTCTCTGCTCCTGGACTGAATCGAGGCTTCAATGGTGATGTGACCAGCTATTTAATACAAAATGATTAGCAAGTGGGATATGTTGTAGTATTTCTCTAAGATATAATGCTGTGAATAACATGGAGAAACCTGGGGCTAAATCTGGCTTTGTTCTATTTGAGAGTTAACCTGAAATTAATTTGGACTCTCTAGGAGATGGCAAACTGCCAGTCTGTAATCCTGTCAGTGGAGGACGACGCTGGACAAAGAATCATAACTGAAGATTTACTAGAAGCTACCCGCAGCCCTGAGCTGGGAATGAGACAGGCAGCAGCTGTCATTCTGAATATCTACTGCTCCAAGACAAAAGCAGACTATACTGGTCATCTCAAGAGCTTGGTTTCAGGCTTGATACGTCTATTTAACGATACCAACCCTGTAGTTTTGAATGAAAGCTGGGATGCGCTTAATTCCATCACCAAGGTGAGAGGCAGCTGAAAAAGGTTACAGTGGTAATGCCTGGCAAGGAGAAGATGGGGTTAGCTGGTAAAATACTGCCTAAATGGAACCTTCTGTTTTGACTGTAAACTACATTTACCTTTGAAATGCTGCAAAGATTTGAGGGTTGTAAGATGAGCTTGACTTCGGCATTGTGAGCTGGTAGTCAGGTCTTTGGAGGAGGCAGGAAATGGGTGTCTTCTCCTGACACACCTGAGAGGAATTCACAAGGAATAGCTGGTTGCCACGTTGGCCTCATCTTTGTCTTGCCCTTCTCTCCTCCAGAAATTAGATGCTGGGAACCAGCTTGCTCTCATTGAGGACCTGCACAAGGATATACGGATTGTAGGGAACGAGGCCAAAGGCGAGCATGTGCCGGGGTTCTGTATTCCTAAGAAGGTAAAGGATCAGAATGAGCATGGATTCGTCACAGCCGTAACACCCACCTTTTGGGGGAACTGATTGATAGGACTTTACAGCTATTAGAAGCAGTGACCATTGGGGCATTCCAAACCTGTGTGTTGGAGAGACTTTTTGTAGATTACTGCTGCTCTTGAGTTACCCGACAGAAGCCTCCTCTTGTAACGAGATCTTTGACAGTTCTGTTAAGCGTGTAAGGCATGGTCGCTGGCTGCTTTTTGTGGGGGAGTAAAGCTGGACTTCTGTGCCAAATTTCTCTGGTTTAAAAATTCCCTGAGCCACCATCTCTTTTCTCATAGCAGCTGGTTTAGTAAGGCGTAGATGTGTGAAACCAAACCAAATAAAAGTAGCTCTGTACATGTGGAAGCAAGCAGCTGAAGGTCAACAGAAAATTGAGAGAAACTCGCAGAGTTTGTGCATCTGGTGTACAACAGGAACAAAAATAAGATACATACTTTTTGCATCTTCACTTCTAAGCTTTCTTACCCGATTTTCATGACAGGGAGTGACTTCCATACTCGTGGTGCTGCGGGAAGGTGTTTTAACTGGTAATCCAGAGCAGAAGGAGGAGGCAGCAAAGGCCTTAGGGCTAGTTATTAAGCTGACTTCTGCTGAAGCTCTTAAACCATCTGTGGTGAGCATTACTGGGCCGCTTATTCGGATCCTGGGAGATCGGTTCAGCTGGAATGTCAAGGTGGCTCTGCTGGAAACCTTAAGCCTTCTTTTAGCCAAGGTAAGATTCAAAGTAATTTGACTGTGGTTTGTGAACGTTTTCCATGGTAACCTTCAGCACTTGCTGGTTTTATTCATCTAAGTACAGCTAGGATGTCTGCTGGTGTGGATTTGATGTTTAGGAATGGCACTGTAACTGGATTGTATTCTTCCAGCAACTTCTGGCCTACCAAAAAAGCTCCCAGTGCTTCAATTTCTGGACCTCACAGAAATATTGCTAAATGCTGATAACACTTTCAATTGATTAAAAACTACCATGTAATTATTTTCTCTCCTGTGTCCACCATTTTTGTGAAATGTTAAGTCCAAAGACGATCATCTTACTTATTTGAACTGAGCTGAGCTTTTATTTAGTGCTCGGTATGCAAAAGACTGTTCATGATGGTGTTACCCTTGTACTTCAGTACACAGAAAATAAGATTAGATTTGAAAGGGGTAAAAGTTGCCTGGTAAAATAGTGTTTCATGTTTTTCCTATTTTAGTAGTGTGTTAGATCTGAACAAGGGCTATTTGTGGTAACTAACTGCTGCAGAACAGGTCGTGCTGTTTTCAGGCTTTGATTTCTAGCTGCTGTTTCAGACCTGACTGCACCACTTCTTTCATCTCTGGGACAGGTTGAGATTGCCCTGAAACCGTTTTTGCCCCAATTGCAAACAACCTTCACCAAAGCTCTACAAGACTCAAACCGTGCTGTTCGCCTTAAAGCTGCCGATGCTCTTGGTAAACTCATCGTCATCCATGTAAAAGTGGATCCTCTCTTCACGGAGCTACTGAACGGAATTCGTTCCAGTGATGACTCTGCCATCAGGTAAGCCGTAGGTGATAACTCAGGCCTTCTTGCTTATTAAGGATGACAGAAAGGGCTAGGATGAATGAACAAAACTGTTATAGCTATCTGTGTAGAATTTCCGCCCCCTTGCCCCTTGATTCTGAGACTAAGGTTTACTTATTAGTGAAAGCAGCTTGACTTAATCAAGGGTTGTAAAACAAAGAATGTGGATGATGGAGACTTCCTGGGTCAGAAGCTAAGCTGTGACAGTGTATCGGGGAAGCACGGCTCTGGTAGCTGCCCAGGCGTCTCTCCCGCACATCCCCCAGCGACCCGCTGCAGCCCGCTCTCAGACACAGGACTGTATCTGTTGTCAGTCTGACCGGGAGTAATGCAGCTGATCCTGTATCCTAGGTGCACAGATCCCTAAGAAATTAACTCCCTCATTTGAGATTTTTTTTTTAATGCTTGAATAGTCAGGAAACATTTATGTTGTAACAGACAGACACAAGTATACAAACAGTGGAAATACTTTCTAGCGTGGAGTTTTCGGCAGTGCAGAGAACCAGTCTCCCAAACTGTAGTGTAATTGCTGCGTAAGAAACTGTTACAGGTATCCAGAGCTCAGTTTCTTCTTTAGGGTGTGGGGAGAGGCAGTGTCTGACTGTAGGTTGTGATCGCTTCTAGGGACACAATGCTGCAAGCTCTGCGGTTTGTCACACGAGGAGCTGGTGCAAAAGTTGATGCTGCAATTAGGAAGAACATCAGCACGGTGCTTCTAGGGATGCTGGGACACGATGAGGTACAGCTTCAGCCAGCTGCAAAGGATCCCTGCTGTAGACAGGCTTATTCTTAAATTTAAAATCTGAACTTTCTCCAAGTATTTTCTAAAATAACTTCTGCAGGAAATTACTAACGTTAGAGTGGAAAGAAACTTAAATAAAGAAGCAAGTTATTGGGCATTGCTCACTAAACTGAGTACAGTCTGTAAAATCGATCTCGTTGGAGCCCTGTAGTGTGTTAGCTGAGACTTGGGTGCAAGAATTGGAGATCCCCAACCAATCACTGGTAACTGAAAATCTGCCAGTTTAATGTTTCCTTAGCAACCGTGCCTGTGGGTTTGACCTGCAGCGCCTCACCAACGTGTTTGAGGCAGCTCTGAAGTCAGGATTTGCTTTTTATCTTGGACAAAACCTGCAATACCTTCAGTATACGCACATGTGTGTGTTCGTAGGCTCTCAGGTAGGGGTTATCATTTAGTGTGAGAAATTTTTCAGATAATGGCAGATTTTTCTCCAATGAGCAAGAAGCTCTCCAAGTTTAATATAGGGTCTCCTGTATATGGCAGATAAACAACAGTATCATCTGTGAGATTAAAATTAATCATCCAGTAATTTCTTCCTTATGTGTTAATCTGTGCAACATAGACATGTACCTGTTGGCATGCTAGAAATAGACGAACTGAAAAATTCCCACTGGATTGTAAGTTTCGGGGTGGAGAGGAGGGGTGATGGGATGGTCACATGAGCGAGCCAGAGCAACAAAAGCCTGGAAGTTTCAATTAAAAGTAGTATGAGTTTATTCCAGAGATAAGATCATTTGGAGATGGCTAGAAGTAATTCTTACTTTCTAGACTGTGAATCTAAACTTAACTCTTAACACGCCTTTTAAAACATTCACTTTCATCTTTATGAGTCCATTTAACAAATCAGAATTTACATAAGGTCTGTAATTCTTCAGCCTCTGCTGGGTTTTTTGACTGTGGATTTGGCTTTAAGTTCCATTATGTACAAGAAACCTCGTGAAGTGACAGAAATCCCCAGGCAGTAGGAAATAAATATTAGCAGTATTTCACTTTTTATTTCATATCATCTTCTGTCACTTGTTCTTCTTGCTCATCATCTCTGATGTGGAGTGAGCTCAGCCGGTGTTACTCTTCTCTTCCTCTCCTCGTTAGGATGCCACCCGCATGGCCTCAGCAGGCTGCTTAGCCGAGCTGTGCGCGTTTCTGTCGGAAGAGGAGCTTGGTGCTGTTCTCCACCAGCACTTACTGGGTAGGTGAAGCTGTTTACAGTGACCGGAACTGATTCTGAAAGCGGGGAAGATACCTTCGTAGCCACTGGTTCAGGCAAACTTTGCAACTAATGATTTAGGTTCTTCCTTTTTATCTGAAGCTCTACTCTAGATTTTCTCGTGCTTTTCTTTGCTCGGGGCTGTTCATTTGAACCCCTGGTAGACAGCTGAGCACAGCGTGGTGGTTGTAATTTGGGGTTACGCATACTTTTTTTTCTTCCTGGATTTGTTTTTAGGGGAGTTGATGACCACACCAGGACGGGAGGTGGCAGGGTGCTCAGGCAGGGTGGACGGGAGGGCCATTCTACCTGTTTAGATGACACCATGACCTTAGATTGGCTTATGCTAATTGCAGACCACATCTGATGGCCTCAGATGCTTTTGGAGAATTAAGTAATTTGCCTCTAAGATAGAAAAACCCACGAGTTTTATAGGAACTCAGAGAGGTTGGGAGTGCTATGGGATTCCTCTCCTCTGTGGGATTAAAAAGGGAATCTGTTAGCTGGTTGCAAATTACAGATGATTTTTACAATTTTATTAGAGAGTTAGAGCTTGTGTGATTCCGATGCCATGCTCCTTCATGCACTAAGTGATGCGGGCCTGACAACGTGTGACTGAGACAGTCAGAAATAGCTGGGTTGAACAATACAGAGCCACTTCTTTGTGTTGGGTTTCTGTGTTGGCCCAGGAGGTGTTCCCATCTGGTAGAGGTGTTGTGGTTTAGCACTGTTCCTATGGCTTTGTGGGCGGAGCGGAGGAAGCAAGGCATTGCTTTAGATCCTGCTTTCATTTTATGGAAGCAAATTGGCACGCTGACAAGAGCTTTCTTAGATGAAGAAGAATGGACAGCAGGAGCCTCGCTATTGTTCTGTTCTTTCATTTGCAGCAGACGTCTCTGGCATTGACTGGATGGTGAGACACGGGCGAAGCCTGGCGCTCTCTGTGGCTGTGAGTGTTGCTCCTAGCAGGCTGTGCTCCCCCAAGTACTACAGCAGCGTTCAGGAGATGATCCTCAGCAATGCCACTGCCGACAGGGTAAGTGCTACGTGAGGGCGGGCGAGTTCTCTTGCAAGGCCTCGTTGGGCGCTTGAAAAGGTGCGCAGGTTCGCTGTGTTACCAAACAGAACGGAACAAAAATCCCTACGCGCCATCTGAAGATCCTCCCTTTGATGCAGTTTATAGTGAAATGACATTGACTGTTCCGATTGTTTGAGTTCTGATCTCTGTGGACATGAAGATTAAATAATCTTCAACTGCAGAGCAGCTTTCATTGGGAATAACTCACACTGCTGTTGCCCTATTAAAAGTTCTCATTCCTGGGCCAGGTTTACAAGAAGTGCAAATACTGCGTTTTAGGAGTTTAGGGTTGAACAAGTAATTTGGTGTAGGGAACCTGGGGGTGCTGGGGGGCCTGGCTACCTTATTCCATGTGGCTCATGGTCACGTTGATTTTTTTCATCATATTGCCCAATAACATTAACCCAGTGTTTCCCTGCTTTGCATGCTACAGTTTTTTGAAAAATCCATTTAGGCTTCTGCAAAGCTCCCCAGTCCATGAGACTGTAAGCCTGGTGATAAAAAGCTGTTGAACTCTGCTGTAATAATCCTTATTTTTGTCTTTTATGTGGAAGATTCCTATTGCAGTTAGTGGCATCAGAGGGATGGGCTTTCTTATGAAATACCACATGGAAGGAGGAGGGAACCTGCCTCCAAAACTTTCCAACCTCTTTATTAAGGTAAGAGTTTTTATGAGAACGACCTGGGGTGGTGTTCTCCCGTGATCCCACTGTGTGTGAGCTCACGGGTGGCTTTCTGTCAGATTTCTGTATGGTAACCCAGCAGGGGAGCAAGCTCAGTTGCCTTATCTAGGGAAGCTCTAAATCCCCTGATCCTTAACAATCTAGGTGTGTCTTTTTGTGGCAAAGTACAGACAGGATCAGTTCATCAGCCTGCTTTGCAGTTGTGAATACAATGCCGCTACCCCTGCTGTAATATGGAAATTTGACTTTTGATCTTTGTGTGGTAAACTTCAGGTTTGATTCTTACAAACTCATTTTTTCCTTTGCAGTAACAAACAGCTGGCAGAGAAGGGGTGTGGGGGTAGGAGTTGTCAGTTTTTTAAGGCTGCTAAAGGTCAAAGGGCCTTCGTTAGAAATGCATCAAACACCCGCTCTTACCTTACCTGGTTTTGCTGCAGTACTTCTTGACTTCCACTTTTGTGGGAGTAGCTCCAAAACACCGAGATAAAGAGACTATTGAAGTTAAACCGTTTTAAAATTCCTATCTATTTAAATATTCTACCTCAAAATTCCTTTCTTTCTTGGTTGTTCTGGTTTTTTGGTGTGGGTTTGTTTTTTGGGTTTTTTTTTGTTTTGTTTTTTCTCCCCACAGAAGTATCCCTCATGATAGACAGAATCTGACTTTTGAACGTTAGAACCTCAGGTGTTTTTAACGTGTTAGATAAAGTCTTTTTATTTTGCCTGTCACCTTTATTGTAAATAAAATGTGTTACATTTTCAGGTTTTACATTTCTTTTCAATTTACTTGAAAAAACGACCAGACATGCAAGTTGATGTGATGCAGGCCAGCATTCTTCAAAGCACTTTTGTTTTAAATCCTACATTTATATATTTGTATCGTAGTATTGTATTAAAACATGAGCATCACAAGGATCACAATACCTTTATCACAGTATTGGTAATGCAGTTGACATTCAGATGTTAGCTTTCACATTTTAAATGTGTCGAGAAGAAATAAAAACCACAAAGCTAATTTTTTTTTTTTTATTTTAAAATGAAATACACTGTTGAAATGCGCCTTACACTCCAACCAGAGCTTGGCTTGGCTATTGCTGATGACTGAGTATTTTACAGAGGCGCTGACACTATCAGCTATTGCTGCACTTAGTGGTCATTGTCATTTCCTGAGACTTTTGAAAGAGAGGCGTGTGACCCTGTTGTCAACCACATTTTTAGAAGTTTTCTTTTGAAAAGGTGTCTTGTTTTCAGGGTTTGGCTTTCTCTTACTGTTACACAGTTTAGTCACACTTGCTGATAACAAGTTTGTCTCTTGTGTACCTGGGGGTTGAAAAGTGCTTGCTTTTGTTATAGTTTACTTAAATTAGAAAAAAAGATAAACTACTGCTTTAAATACCTGTCCTTGGTCTATCTGGATTCAAGTCCATCTTTCTCTCCCTCAGTGTCTTCAGAACTCATCCAGTGACATAAAGTTAGTTGCAGAAAAGATGATCTGGTGGGCAAATAAAAACCATCTTCCCTCACTGGATCCTCAGACAATTAAACCGATTCTCAAAGCGCTTCTGGACAACACAAAGGACAAAAACACCAGCGTAAGAGCCTACAGCGACCAAGCTATTGTCAATCTTCTGAAGATGAGAGCGGGTGAAGAAGTGCTGGAGGTATGAGACAGAAGAAAATATAACTGTTGGTAGAAGGCAGTGTCCTGTTGCTCTGTGTATGGTGAGGTGGGGTGCCTGGAGCCTCAGAACGTGCTGGCTTATGACATAGGTGGAGTGGCCCTCGTCGGTATTCTTATGCTAAGCCTTAAAGAAATAAGCGGTACGGATACTGTACCACCTTACAGCGCAGTGTTACTGACATCAAGGTATTTAACGCACCTCCCATGTTTAACCTGGTAGCCTTGCTTTCCAAATGCCGTAAGCCCTTCCTGTGCTGTGCTTACCTCAGCTAGGACTGTGAGTTTCCTGCTTTCGTCACTCGTATAATCCTACTGCAGCATCAGCGGTGCTCGAGAGAGTATTTTAGGGTGGACTACTTCGTACATCTGTTTCCAGCCCTCTTTCCTAAATCTTAGCTGCTTTTGGATAGTTCCCATGTCTGGAATCATAAAAGCAGATGAAGGATTTTAATATGTTTGAAAGATAAATACAGCTTGTAAGGCACTTAGGTTTATTCTTAGTTTGAATGGTATGTCATAAGGAATTGGTAAGTGGTGTTGTCTTCCTTCCACAGTCGGTTTCCAAGATTCTAGATGCTGCCAGCTTGGAGCTCCTCAACGAAAGCTGCAGGAGATCTCTGAAGAAGCTGGCTGGCCAGGCTGACTCTGATGAACAGATAGATGACACTATACTGACGTGATGACAACGCTCTAGACGACAAGGAAACACTGATCCAACCGCTGCATCAGCATTTCAACTCAAACACCTATTTTAAATGTTTTCATTTTTGAAAATGTTAATTCTGACGGGATTTCATGAAAAGGACTCCCAGAGAGTATTTTAGTATCAAATATACCAGAATAGCCTTAATTAGACCCACATTAGCTGAAAATTGAAAATTTGGTCCCCTTTTTTGAAACAGATAATGCGCAAGAAACAGATATACTAATCAATACTGGTAAATTGTGGCCCATTGTGAGCTCTAGAGCACATCAGGCTTAAACTCTGGTGACACCTATTTCCTTTCCAGGGTCTGTGCAAAAGCTCCAGTACTGGAAGCGGTGTTGGTCTTTTCCACTGGCCCTGTGAATCAGGAATAGATCTCAGTGAAAGTTAAAGCGTATTGTTTTTGTGTACTGCTAACTTGCTGCGTGTGACGGTCCTGAAGACTGAAAATCCCTGTAAAACAAAGTATTTAAAATAGCCTTAGAAATCACAAATGCGAAAGGGGGATTAAATGCAGTCT
Organism: Gorsachius magnificus; assembly: GCA_034008185.1. Classification (NCBI taxonomy): domain Eukaryota; kingdom Metazoa; phylum Chordata; class Aves; order Pelecaniformes; family Ardeidae; genus Gorsachius; species Gorsachius magnificus. Next base: position 12,542,658 of record CM067095.1, read on the forward strand.
GTTTAAAGAAGGAACATTTAATAAAGGCTCTGACTTTGATCCTTCTGGTGTAAACTGTTCTTTTTACAAATTCATTTGTCAACAAACTTACACTGTGATTTACTTTTTCGGCCTGCTTTTTCTAAGGTATTGAGTTTTGTAGAGTGTTACCAGTAACTATCTTATAAAATATAATCCATAAAAACCTTTTGCAAAACTGAGGCAAGCTGCAGCTTAAGACCAAGCCAGAACTGACATTTAATGACATTTGTAAGTAATTACTCCTATTAATTTCCAAAGTATTTTTGACTACAGACGGCTTCAAAGGCTTCACAAGATACTCGGCACTTCCAACATACAGATTTTTATTTTTTTTTTGTCAATGAGTTGTACCGCTCCAAGAAAGCAGTATTTTATTTTACCTGGCCACATATACCTCTTTTTAAAAATTTTATTTTAATTTACTAATACCTTCTATGCCACTTGAGAGGAAATAGTGAAAATTTTGTTGCAGAATACAACCTAAGACAGGCTCAGCTCCTACTGAACCATTCCTAACTGACTTCCATATAATTTGGTTTTTTATAGCATCATATGATGGGAGATTCCATAACCTCCCTATGCCATCTATTTCATTACATAAACTTTTCAGACTGTCAGAGCTTACAGTGTCTAAAAAAATCCCATAATCTTCCTTGCTGCTACTTGAGTCCATTGCTGCTTGTCCAATTCCCGCAGACATTGAAAACCGTTCATTTTTCCAGCAACCGCATTGTCACTTCAGTGGTCTCATCCCTAGATGAAACAAGTTTAGATTTTTTAAGTCTCTTCTCATAGATTTTCATGGTTTCTAAACTTACACTGCTGCCCTCCGTATTTGTTCCATTCTGATTCCCATTTGCCTTGTGGCATCCACTGCTGGACCAGGTCTTCTAGGGGAGAATGTTACTTCGCCAGCCCTACACAACGCGCTGTTATCTATCCCCGCAAAAGGTCTGGGCGTTCTTTTTTTGCAACAGAACAGTGTTGACATGTTTAGTTTGTGATCAGCTATGAAGCCGAGCTACAAGCTCTTTGGCTATTTATTTCCAGTCTTGTTACTTATGCAGTTGGCTCTATCTACAAAACTGCCGTACTTTCCAGTTGGTCTTACTGAAATTGTATTCTACTTACTTCATGACATTTATCTGCATTGTGAAGGTGGCTTTTAATTCTGATTTTTGCCTTCCAAAATATTTGCAAACCTTAAACCACCTTAAAACTATGTATTTTGCACTGAATTGATAATAATCAAAGAATGAAAACTCAACTAAATGCTCTTAAGGATTTGGCAGTCTCAGGGCACTGGAATTGGTTTCACCTATAATGAATTAGCTGTGTTCTGGGGTAACAGGAACAGCTGCTAAACCATGCAGTGCAAAAACTTCTGTGCACTGAAATGTACAAAATTTTACACCATTGAAAACCTACTAAATAGGTGGCAAAAAGCTCAGTGCCTGTATTGGAATAAGTCACTTTATCAGTGCAGACAGGAAGGAAGAAAAAAATAGCAAGTTTCTCTGAAGAATGGCTGTTTGAGCTCTCGATCATGGGCACCTTGGCTTACCTATTTTATCTCTCATTCTAATTGATTCTCCACTTAAACATGTGAACCAAAATTACAGTTAAATAGAAGCCTTTTCTATTAACTTGCTAATTTTAGCCAATAAGATTTTTTGTTATTAAGGGTATTTTGATGATTTGTATTTCTACCTTATACAGCAGCAAGTGGAAGAACTCACTCATCTTTCCAAACAGCAGCTGAATTTCTGCACTGAGTTCAGTTGTTTCTGAGGGAGGAGTAAAAGGCAGGAGCTCACTTGCACTTACTGAGAATACACCGATTTTTCAATTACAGCGAAACGCTGAATTTGGATTTTGATAGCTACTTTTCTCTAAACTATTTATACACTGCAATATAATACAGCAGAGATAAAATACCTTAATTTTTGCCACGAGACCTGATAAATTGATTGTGCCAACTTGGAGACTAAAGAATTAATTTTTTTCTCATTTCAAATGTCTTAAAAATACCAGTTGTCAGTAAAAGATAATTTTTCTCCACAACTGACTGTAATAACGTCTTTGAACTGTCAAGCAACTGTCTCTGAGTGACAGCTGAGCTGTGTGTATTTCGCAAAGATCAAAAAATAATTTATGAGAGATGTTTAAACTTACAAGGTGCTAAAAATTTCAATGGAAAAGAGACAAATGTGAAAGCATAGAATATTCAAATATTTTGATTTTTTTTTTTTGATAAGTCACAGTTTGTACTGTCCGCTTTATTAGGTCTCATGAGACATCATGCCGTCTCACGCTTTTCACATGATGAGGTTTCATGAGCTTAAAAATAAAGGCAATAGGAGTCATTGTCATTTTGGGTTTGAGCTGGTGGTTTGTATGCTGGATTCATGGGCTCTCTCTGCAGCCACACAGTGTCCTTAGTTTCACTGCTGCTCGGTACATGTGTTGGGTTGTATGATGGGCTGCCCAAGAGCTTTACTGGGGTGGGTGTTAATGTGGTGGGGGTTGCTTTAGCACTGGGCTAGGTTTGGGCTAGCTGCAGACCCTTTTCTAGCAGGGTTTCTGTGAGCATAAGTCTGTTAAATAACACACGCTCATGTCTGGTACCACTCCAGCCTTTCTCCTGCTCCTCAGCTACATTTTATGATAACGCAGAATGAGCTATTAGGGTGTAGTGGTTTAAATACACAAGTTGCAGAGTGAATGTGAGACAGAGGTCATCTACATGGATTTCAGGATGTGTGGGACTTGACAAGGGTGAGCTCTGAAGGCTAGAATACTTTGTTGAAAGTTGCGATTAAGGAGGGTTTATAATTAAAACCACAGACATAAGCCATACTGTTGATCAGAATTATTTAAAAGATACAATTTTATGTGCTTTAAAAAAAAAATCTTCAACCCAGACATGCTATTTTAGCTGTATTGGGTTGGTTTGTTTCCAGACAAATTGCATACAAATTGGACAAATATAACTGTGGAACCTCAATATCCTATGCAGAATAGGAAATGAGAATTGGTGAGAGGTAATTGCCTTAAAAAGTATTCTTATTCTTGTTAACCAAACCCTATAGTATAAATCCAAAGAAAAGAGAGGGAAAAAGCAATACTGCTAAAACTCATCTGTCATTCTCTAAGATTCAGAGAGTACAGCACAGCTGCAGCTGGAAGGCACTTCAGCCCTTCAGCCAGTCCAACCCCTGTGCTCAAAGCACGGCCAGGCAGAGTGGTCCAGGTAGGTTGGACTCCACAACCTCCCAGGGCAACATGTTCTGCTGTATAAACACCCTCATGATGCCACCAACACCGTTTGCAGTGGTGATGTTCCATGGATTTCAGTCTTTTACTTGTGCTTGGGTCCTACCAAAAAGATCCTCAAAGTAGGTGCATCCTACTCTATAAGCATCTTTGGAACAATTAATTAGATTGTAATTATGAAAAGCATTATGGATTGGTATTTTCAAGTTAACTGTCCTTGATTTCTATGTCATCTTTCCTTTGCCTTTCCTTACAGGCTCAGTGGACTGTAAACGTCTTGGGTTCTTCCATGCTAATACAGCTCTCCCCATTTGAAAGATAAATGCATGTTAATGAGATACTTGATCAATGAATTGTAAACTTATGGTTAAAATTAAAAAAACCCCCTAGTTTAATTAGATAATGTCAGTATTTTGGTTTGAAGCTTGCTAAACTAAAATTACATTTAAGATAGACTCAACACCTAACATGTTGGCTTTTGTTGTTGTGTTTTTATGTATGTATTGAAAAACCTTGGTAACTGGAAAAGGAAGTCCTTAGTAATTTACGTATTCTACACCAAAACACTGCATTGATCACAGGAGTTCAAGCACCAGCAAGAACAAGTATTTTTGTAGAAAAAATAATCAAAGCGGAAAAACACCACTCCTCTTATGCTGTTTCCCATCTGGAAGTGGAGATCACCTAAAAAGTGATTTAAGCAAGTCTTGCAGAATCTGTGTAGTCTAATAGCAAAATTACTCAGGCTGTGTGTGTGTGAGACAACTGGGAAAGAACTGCTTGAAACTCTGGGTTTGGGCTGTGGATGGTGCAGGCACTGCTGCTTGTGTGAGGTCAAGGCCCTGCCTGAGCCACACACAGGCACCTCTCTGGATTAAAAACCCCAGGAATCTAATTCCGTACTGGCCTGAATTGTCAGGCCTAAATGACGCACTTGGGCATTTCACCACTTTGCCGTGGGCTTCCTCACCTGCAGGTTGGGCTCTGATGGGAACTGTTCTTGTAGCTGTGCGACTGCTGTGCTGTGCACAGGCGTCTTGCTGAAGAAGCAAAACACGTTCCTAGCCACTGCGGTCTGCTCCTGTGCCTTCCCTGGAGTAGAGCTGAGACTGCCTGAAAGCGCTGGGGCTCCCTCACGCCTTCGGTGCTTTCCTGGGGGCGGCCTCCTCTTCTGCTACGTCCGTAGGCCTCATCCGAGCACCTATGGGAGCCGAGGTGGGCACATCGCTGTCTGCCGGAGGCGGCCCGCCGGCTCAGCACAGGGGAGCTACCAGCGGAGGGGATGCAGGGCACGGGCCCCAGTGCGGAGGAGGAAGGGCGGCAGCCCGGCCGCGGCCCAGCCCTCACGGGTCTGTCATGGCCGCCAAGGCGCGCGAGGAACCCTCACCCCGCCCCACCTTCTGCGCAGGCGCGGCCAGAGGGCGCCGCGCCGGAGAGGGGGCGCATGCGCAGGGGCCGACGGGGGGGGCCCCCGGCAGAGAGCGCGGCGCCGCGTTCTGCGACATGGCGCATGCGCGCGGGGAGCGGAGGCGGCGCATGCGCTGCGGCCGGCGCAGCTGGCGGCCTCCGGCGGCGGCGCGCATGCGCGGCGGCACCGCTGTCAGTTCCGGCTGTTTGTTCGGGAAGTGGATCCGGCCCGGAGCCGCCGCCGCCGCCCCCTCCCCCCTCCCCGCTCGCTCCGCCGCCCCCGGCCGCTCCCGCCGCCCCGGCCATGGCCAGGGACTACGATCATCTCTTCAAGCTGCTGATCATCGGCGACAGCGGTGAGGGCGGGCGGGCGGCGCGGCCCGCGGGCGGGGGTAGGCCGCTGGCGGGGTGGCCGCCCCTCGCCTCCGCCCGGGCCGTGAGGGGCCTGAGGGCGGCGGCGGAGGGGCCGGGCCGGGCGGGGCGGCGGGGAGGGCGGCCCTCTCCTGGGGCGCCCGCGGGGCCGTTGCGGCTGCTTCCCCGGCGTCGGGGCTCCGCGGCGCTGGGCTCTACCCGGGGGACCCCCGCGCTTTGAATGAGAGGGCGCGTTTGCTCGGGTTTCCGAAGTTCTTTATCTGCGGAACGTGCGGAACTGGCTGCCACAGGATATTGTGGTAAATAGCTTGGCCAGATTTAGGAAAAGGGCGATTAGGCACGTCCAAGTAAGCCCAGCACTGGCACTGGTGCTAGCATCAGCCTTCCCGACCGCAGACGTTCTGAGGGTGCCCGCTAATCTTGCTGGGATGAGGGGGGAATTCCCTTCCCCTGTGACAGGCAGCTTAAGGCATCGATGGGAAGGGCTGCCTGCTCCTCAGCCCTAGGGACCATTGTTTCCAGTGTGGCAACTACTACATTTCAATACTCTTATCATCTTAATTATTCCTTACGACTCTTTTTATGCTTCAACCTGAAGTCTCAGTTCTAGAGTTTGTCACTGTTTTTTAATAAAGAGGTGGTAGCTTTGTGTACTTACAGTCTAGGGTGCAAATGCCTAAAATAGATACAGATAAGGGGTAGTTATAGATTTTTGAAAAATAGACCTGTAACTACTTCTGCAGCAGTTTCAGAAACTGTTGGAGGGCTAGTGTGTGAACTCGGCCCTTGTCCGGTGCTTTAGTCTATGTAAGAACTGGGACTGGGAAGATTCCTGCCTTCAGTCCGGTTCAGTGTTGGTAACGCTCCAACAGCTTACAGTTTAATTAACATAAACTGGAGAAGATGGCATCCACCCTCTTCTTTTAAGAGAGGTGTGGTCCATAAGGCAGCAGGTCCTGGCATGCAGCGAGGCATGGCTCTTGGATGAAGGTATAATGTTGCATGATCTTGGCAGTTATCACCTCCAGAAGCTTTAGCTGTATGTAAAAATATTTTATTCTATACTAAATTGTGTCTGCATGAAGGGATCTACAGAGGGAGAAAGAGCAACACCTTCAAAATGGCTTAAAACCTAGGCACTTTTGGGAGCCTATGGATTATTAAAACCAAATGCTGCATTCTGAATAAAGCAGTAACTGTTTCTTGCTGATGAGTTTCAAAACAGTTCAGGCAAGATAAACAGGATGGCGAAAACTCTGAGGAAGACTTCTCCTCATTTTGAACAATTAAATGAAATTTCTTAGCTGAGTTTTCTTGAGTCCCTATAGTGTATCCAGTGAGAAGAAAAAAAGTGGTGTGAGAATTGTCGGGTTGCCTGTGGTTCTCTGTTGTTGTAACTGAATCTCACTATGTAGTTTGAGTATTGATTTTTCTTTTTTGTTTTTGTTTTTGCTAACCTCAACAGGAAGGCTTTGTCCCTGCAGTTTGCTTGCCTTGTTTATTGATGTTTATTCCTTGCAATAGGAAGTGGGCTGATAGTGGATAGGATGATTATGTCTCATCTGCTTTCCCCTGTATGCAAATATGTCAAGAAGGTAGTAGGTTTGTGTGTTTTTAGAACAGGTCATCTTGAAAAGCTGCTGGTGATCTCAGTTGTGCCAAATACTTAAAAATAATACAGATGATTTGCATGTGCTTCTCTAATTCACTCGTGCTTCTTTAATTCACTCTGCATTTGGTAGGATATGGGGTTTAGAAACTGGTATGGCACAGCAGTTTGCTTTTAATTTTGATTTTGCAAAGCCAATAGGCCTCATTTTCATTTGTTTCATTTCGCTGTCTTCAACAAGCAAAGTGGCCCTGCTAGCCTTCTCTTTTCATCTTTTCAAATAACTCTGTGTAGGAGGTAGAGGGTCATGAAGAGTGTGGTTTCTTTATACGTGAACAGCGCGGGTCAGAGACAGCACTTGTTTAGTGAGATGGTTGTCATCAGGAGCATGTAGAACTTCCTGAGTTCAGGAGGTTTCTCTTCTCTAGAAGCTGCCTGAGTGCTGTGAGCAGGCTAGCCCATGTCTGCAGCGGTGGACGGTCTGACAAAGCAGTGGTCATGTGCAGCCCATGCAGCTCTGCAGCATAGCCTGAGGCTGACTGACGTTTTAAGAAGGTGGTGTGGTCTGACAAGTCTGTGGGTTCCAGCATCTACTTTCTTTTTATTAAGCTAGAGGCCAAGGCTGCTTGATCAAGAAGCATAGTACTTGCTGAAACCCTTTCTTCTTTTTTTTTTTTTACCTTTAGCCAGCTGGTATTTTGCAGGGGTTTAGCTCTTGCTAAATAACCAGTCCTCTGTTAAAATTTAGGAACTGCTCTGCTACCTTTTTTGAGCTCAGAGGTATTCAGTGTATGCACGCTGGAACTTTGTATTTTTCACTAGCATTTTTTTTTTTTCTTCTTTAAGATTTGTCATACTTAGTGAGAGTATGGCTTCTCCAGATGTCTGGTGATTTGAACTTCATGCAAATGAGATCTGGCTTACTGGAATTATGCAGATTTTTAGTTTTGGGAGTTGCTTTGTGCTGGTTGCTATCTTTAGATGCCAGCAGCTGAGAACTGTTGGAGTTCTGTATAGTCTTTGCACATGCTTTTTGCACAGGTCTTCTATTAAGACAACTTGCAAGTTATACATCATCAAAACAATTAGTTTAAATAACTTTTACCTGGAAAGATTTAATAGATAATTACCCTGGTGAAGTTGAATTTCCTCTTCATGCCATAGCAGACTTTTGGGGGGGGAAGGGAGAGGAAGGGACATTAACAGCAGAGATGTTATGCAGAGATAACAACTTTGGGGCATCCTGATACCCAGATTCCCTTGATTGGGTGTGCAGGAATGAGTTTCTTACAGTTCTTGTCTGAAGCACTGTGAAAAATGCTTCCCTGCAACAGGATGTGATCAGGGTACAAGCAATCATATAAGGAAAACCTGGATTAAGTGCTACTCAAAGCACTTGGAGAAATGTTTCATGGAACATTTTAGCAAAAGGTACAACTTCAGAAAGGTATGTGTCCTTCCTGTGAGCTGTGGAACAAGCCTATTTTGGATGGCAATATAGAACAATGGTTCCCAACTGCCCCTGTTTGGTTTAGGCTTCTGTTAAACTGTGGCCATGATAACATAAGCTTTATAGTACCAAACCCTAGTCTGATAGTCCAAGTAGTCCAAATTCCACTGCCGTTCAGCATGGCATAAATGAATGGGAGGTAGGCAGTGGTGTTAAGCGTGATGTGCAAGTGGAATTCAATAGAGTAGTTTAGAGCAGCTTTCTGAGTACTTGTTAATTAGCACGACATACTCATTTTTGGATCTGTCCTCAGCAAATGTAAGTCAATGGATGGTAAACTTGCTTTTAGTTATTACTCTTTTATGACCTCTTAGAACTGACCATGGTTCAAAAGCTACTGTTGGAGATTTGCTGAGGGCTGGAGGAAGGAGGGGACAAAAAATCCCCCCTGCACTGCTACAAGAATCATACAGAGTCTTGAAGTGACTTCAGTGTGCTTGATCAAACCTTCAAGGAGAGTACCCTATCAGGGTGGATGGTACTAAATTATCTGCTAAGTAAAGATCCTAGTTAGAGTTAAAAATGCAATGAATGGGTAGAATACTGTTACGTTACCTGACACCCAAGATGACTGTACTCAAAAGATCTTGTCTTTATCATAGGTGTGGGCAAGAGCAGTTTGCTGTTGCGTTTTGCAGATAATACGTTCTCAGGTGAGTGTTTTGTTTACTTCCATAAGTGAAATGGTCAAGGTCTGCTCCAGCGCTGCTGGTTGGCAAGGAGCTGCTGTTCTGCATTTGCCCACTGATAGCTTTACTAGGAATCCATTATGTTTCTAACTTTGCTTCTCTTGGTATAAGCCTATAAAAGCCATCCTGTCTGATCTTCACTTGCAACTGAAAGTCCTGCAGTATTTAAATACTGCCATGGTTCCAGAAATAGCTTAGGTTTTTTAGCTTATGCTGTGCTCTGTGCAGACTTTCTATTGGCCATTTGGGATTTAGATTGATTGAATGTTGTGGCTAAGCCACTTACATTTGTGACATAACTAATTTATTGGGAAGAAACTCTTAGAACAGACTGTATTCAAATTAAGTGATTGCACAAGCATTTTAAAGCAAAGCTTGTCTCAAAATTTTCACAAGTGAAATACTTTCATGGTTACTGTCCATTTCTTGAGATACTTGGGGGCTTACTCTTGACCACCAATGCGGTAGAATAATTTTATTTTGTAACACTGTTTTAAATTTTAAGGGTGTCATGGGAGAAGTGGCTTTATGGCTAAAAACAAGCTATTAGCTGCAGATAAAAATATGCAGATCAGCACAACCTGATAGGGCATTATGAAAGATAAGCGGATAGGGGAAACCTTGTTCTCCTGTCCAATCTGAGAGCTACTGCCAAATAGCATTCAAAAGTGTGCTTTGGGACATTCAAAATAAACAAGACAAGGTTCTCGCTTATCTATGCTTTCTCTTCAGGCAGCTACATTACCACAATTGGAGTGGATTTTAAAATCCGGACAGTTGAGATCAATGGCGAGAAGGTAAAGCTACAGATCTGGGACACAGCTGGACAGGAGCGCTTCCGGACTATTACATCAACGTGAGTATAACTGGGCTTAGTGATATGTAGCTTAGTGTATGGTTCTTATAGTTTAGATATTTTAATGTTGCAGTTGATTGGCTAACGATAGCTTTGCTGTCTGTACAGTGGGACTTCTCTCAGCTGTTTTAAGAACCAATAGTGGTGGTGATATTGTGGCTAGGTTTGAAACTGGGGTTTCAGATTTCCTCACTCCTCTGTGCATTTCCACGAGGGCTTTGTCTTATTCCTTTGCCGCTACTTTCCAAATAGTAGAACTGGAGTTATTTCACTGTTCTGCATATACCAGAAAACTTGTCTCTGAAGCCTGTCCAAGAAGGTCATGCTCTGTTTGTGTGTATTGCAGGAGTACAGAGTGCAAACCTCCTGTCAGTGTCATATAACTAATGCATAGCTTTGAGATCGAAGAATAGGATTTCCGATATTTAGTTTTCTTTCTGGACAAATGCATTTTAGTGGCTATCTTTGTGTGGAGTTCTGTTGAAGCAGACGCCCGCATGAAGTTAACCTTTTCCTTGGTTAGAGTTCAGTTTCATGCTCATTGTCCTTTTGAACAGCGTGTGCACGGCTTTTCCTGTTCCTGAAGAAACCACACCCAGAGCTGCAGCGGTGGGAACTAAGAATAAAATACGTTTGTAAATTGATTGCAGTAAAGGTGGGACTGCTCACTGTGGCGCTAAGGGAAGACGAAAAAATACACTTGGAAATGGAACTTTTGTTTCCTTTGGGTATTAGCAAAAAATAGTAATTCTTGAAAGACCTACGTGTTTCACTTGGTCTTTCATGACTGACTTCTCTTTTGGCTCCTGTTTGAGAGGAGGATTGTTTTCAGCTGATATGTTGGTTAACTTAGACATAAAAATAATGAGATTGGTTGCATCTGTGTTGCATCTAAACAGCTAGAAATGGCAAAATTGAACCTGATGTGTGCACCAGCCCTTTCCTCTGTGCTTCTATACGGATATTACTGGATTACTTCCATTGTTTCTTAAGTGTTTAACTTGAAAAAACTCAGCTGCCTCTTGTAGGGTTCCTGTGTATGACATCACTTCTTGTTTCAGTGCTGCAGGAAGCGGTGAGGGGGAGGCAGCAATGCACTGCTGCGGCTTCCATCAGCTGTGCGCATAGGCTTGTCACAGAGTGCCCCAATTAGTGCTGAGTCAGCAAATGGCCTTCCTGTTTTCAGATTCCCTGACACGACTCGAAGCTGCGTTAATGAGCGTTGGTTCGTGGGGCTGATGCTAGCTAGTTTAGAAAGCCATGGCGTCCACCACTGAATGGGGAATACCAGGAAAGGAGGCTTCCTTGTGTGAATGGGAATAGCTGTAGATGGGACTTTGCATAGTGTTTTATGTAAATTTTTTTCCTCGATTAACATTTAAAATGGAGAAGCTGAAATGGTTGGAGGGCATTTGTGCCATGATCTGTTTGAACTCTGCTACTGCTTTCTTTTGCATAGCTTTTTACCAAAGTGAGGTATATTTTACTGTTGGGGAAGTGAAGGCCCCAGTAGTTACGGAATCTTCTGTGGTCAGGGAAGAAAGATTTTAATTTTGTGCAACTTTAAGCAAAGAAGTTCCTGTGTCTGAGTGCCTTTGAAGCATTGAGGAAAACACTTTGGGAATGCTGCTTACGTTGTCATGAGGTCTAGGTTGGCTAGGTGTGACTGTCTAGCATTCGCTGATATTTTTCAAGAGGTGCTCTGGACCTAAACATATCACCTATAAAAACAGGAGATAAACTCTGCTTTTAGAAATGGGGTTTTTTTGGTTTTTGTTTTGTTTTTTTAATTGACAAAGTAATACCATAACTAATTTGCTTATCCCATACTGAGTGACAAATCAGTTACCATGCTAGTACTTACAAAAGGGCTTGGCTACCAAATCATGGGTGGAGTGTAAGTGCGCTGTCAACAGTGTGGCAGTCTTTGTCTAGTCTTTGACTAGACTGAGGTTTAGACTGAGGTTAAGAATGTAAAAAGGTGTTCCTTCAGTATTCTGTAGGCCAGGAAGTCCCTTTACAGTTAAAGGTAGAGTTCAGATGGATGTTGAGCCAAGCCTGGCAAGCAAGCCTGAAATTAGAGCCCATCTGGTAATAATAGTAATAGGTTGGAAGTACTGCTGTGTAGGCCTAGAATTGCAAAATGGTAGAGGTGGTAGGAAGTTAATAGTAGAAAATTGGGAAACATTAAAAGGTTGTTCTATTTTGATTTTACTTTACTACAGCTGCAGAAGCTGAAAAACAGAATAAAACTGTTAAGGAACAGAAATCAGGTTGGTCTGGAGGACTCTACAGAAGCTCAGGAAAAATAAATGACGTCAGAATTTCAGACTGGGAAGTATAAAAGACAGCAGCTGTTTTTACTGTCTATTAAATGTGGAAATACTGGCATAGCTGGTGCCTAGTTGGAGGAGAGGCCAAGTTGTGTGAATTTGGTTGGCAGGGAACATCATCCAACTCTAAATTTGATTTAAATTCACCAGAGATGTAGCATGCCAGGACTCGGCTGTATTAGCAGGAATACTTAAGATGCATGAACAACCAGTTCCTGTACTTGATTTGCTCTTGTAGATAGGACTGCTCTGTCCTGATTCAGGACTGTGGTTTTAGGATTTATGCTTTAAGTAATAGTTGTCAGATGCTGGCTTAGGATGAATAGTGATAGCGGAGGGACTTTCTGCCATGTATTTGTGTGGAGTGGCATGTTCAAGAGAAAGATAAGATTTTTGAGATGATAGAATTGATTGATGCATCTTGTAAACCAAGTATGACGGTCAAAAGACAAGTCAACTGACCTGTGGCAATTGATGTGCTTCCAGGAACCTGAAAAAAAGATGAGTATGAAAACAGATGATTAGAAGTCTCTGGAATTGGTTACAGTTCTAGAGGAATGAAAAATAAGGGAACATGTATACTACAAACTAGTGAAATACTAATAAAGGTGCTGGATTAACCAAACCAATGACCTATCTTTCATGTTGGCAGTTAATTTTTATTTTTTTTTAATGAACGTATGTGCCCTACTGAACTAACACTCTGTCTCTTCTGACTTAGCTACCCTCATGCTTCAAGAAACTAGTTGTTATAACTCCAGGTGCTAATCTTGGGAAGCATTTACTAGAGGAAATCTGAGAACTTTCTTACTGGTATCTTGTAGTAGGGACCACCACAATGAAGGGCAAAATGTTCCCTTCTGCTTAGAAAGGTAGTCTTCAAAGATGTGAGGGGAGGATGCAGATGGCTGAAGGACACGATCAGTTTGGTTAACCTGTTCTGAAGATTTTCTGTATCAAGTCTGCAGTATTAGTAGGTAATGTTTCAAAGGCAGTAAGCTTACATCTTTAAGCTCCTTTAAATGTAATTCTATAGGTAGAACAAGAAACTTAGGTGTTTATTTCAACTTAAATGTTAGCATTCTTAAGCCTTTTCCACATCAAAGATAAATGTAAAGCCTTTACATCTAGGTAAATTTCCAACCATGTGGAAGATAGTTGGCTACTGCCAAGCATTCAAGGGTATATACAGGTCAGGTTTGGATGTCTTTCACCTCAAGGGGATACTTTCATGGACACTCTAAACACAAATAACTGTTCTGTAACTTTTTTTTCCCTGTATTTCATTAATGTATTTATAACTAGGAGTAGTAGCAGGTACTGGCTTTTGAGGTTTGTAGGGTACGTGGCAGAGCACACCTACCATATAGAGGACAGCTAGCATCAGTCATTTAGTCATTGAATGGGAGGCTGAGATTGAGAACTTTATTTCTCCTGCTGTAATTTCTATGGTCTCCATCTTCCCTAAAATGTGGCTGGGAAGAAGATAAGGCATTCTTTCCCTAGTGTCAAAGCCTCAACTACCTCTTGGTTGCCAAAAGCACAAAATTTACACCTACTCCTCCCTGAATGCCAAAAGCCCCATCTGTTCTCTACTCGCCAAAGCCTACAACTTGTTATAAAAGCAATTCTGCACTGCATCATTCTGAAATTTGAAGTATGGGGTAGGATAAATCAGATTTTGTTTTCTAGTACTGTCCTGCACTTGAGGTTGGAGAATCTTTGCTGTACTTGTTAAGCCTAAAATGTTATCTAGGACACAAGGCTGTGTTGAACAAATGATAGAAAATAGCATGACTAGCTTTTTGAGAAAATTGTGTATTATGGGGGCTTAAGAGAGAATAAAAGGTGGTCATGGTCTTATCTCTCGGGCTGCTAAAAGGTAGTGTCAGCCAGTGGAGAAAATGACATTTTAGTGTAGATGAGGGGTTGGCAACCTTTCTAGAACAATGTGCCAGCCAATTTTCCCTTCCAAAAATAGAAGCAGTGTATGCTGGTAGGAACTCAGCAGGAGTCAGGGGTTGCTGTCTTGCACAAAGGAAGACATTTCTGATGAGGTGGTTGGCAATATTAGTGCTTTGTGGCAGGAGCTCCCAGCTCCTGCAGAGTTTTGAATGCCGTGGTGGCCTGTGCTCCTTGATCCGGTCCACAGTCCTCATCCCTAGGAGGAAATGGCAACTACGCTGACATGTCAGGAGTGGGATCTATATGTGCAGGGCGCATGTTATTCTATTCCCCGACATCATGTGCTTTGCTTAGAAGAAAACGTAGGTGCGTGGGCAAGTTAGAGCAGCAGGGCGCTCCGTTGGGTCCTCTGGTTTGGATGACTGGGATACCAGTGTGGATTTATGGTGTGCACAGCAGAATGAAGCAGCTCTGCGTAGGTGTAACTGAACTACTGTGTTTCTCTGAAGACTGAATGTTGTCTTTGCAAATGTAATGCTCAGTGGTAGGGAGGAAGTAGTGGGTCAGCCTGAGGGTTGCTGAATTGAAAGACCATTAGGTGATATGGGAGAGTTTGAAGATAATGAGTTTATTGTTCAGACGTAGAGAAATCCTGTGTGCTGATAGGATCGGAGATCTTTCCCTTTCTGATGCTATCACACAAAACAGTATTCATCAAAAACTGTGTGCAGTACATGTTGGTGTCACGAGAGGATGGATTATTTTTGCAACGTGTGGATTCAGGCTATGCACTACTTTTTCCTCTAAAGGATCTAAGTTATGAAATAAAGTTGAGCTGCTTGTAACAAAGTGCAAATGCAGTGCTGTAGCAAGTTCTGAAGGTATTAAAGGAACTGATGGTAAATGGTCTATAGAATATTTGAAAGTGCGGGATCTCCTATGGGCTGGGAATAAATAATTCTTATTTTCCGGAAGGGAATGTACAGCATAAATTACTGGTAAGACGTGGCATGGAAGAAATATTTAACTGTCTTCTGAAAGTGCCCAGGTGAGTGATAGGAGTGGGCTCTCCTACTTTACTGTGGAGTATGTATGGTAGCATAGAGGAGTATTGGTACCCAGTGACTACCACTACAATGTGATCATGAGAGGAGGGGGGCGGGGGGAGATGTATGCGCTCTGTGGGTGATACAAGCCTGTCTGTGGCAAGTCTGTCTCGATGGTTTATAAAGGCGAGTGGCTTCTGCTATAGAAGGGATGGGGAGGCTAAAAGTGGGGAAGAAACAGGGACTTGCTCGAGCGCATCAGTAGCAAAAATGAGCCAAAGCTTTGAGATCTTCTGTATGGTAGTGCATTTGGATTAGATTAAAAGGCTTTGAAGTTCAAAGGTGTGCTCACTGAGTTGGAGTGAATTATCAAAGAGGTAATTATCAGAGAGTGGTCACACTGGACATTTTTGAAGTGCAGTGGAAGGGACGGTGCTGCAAGAGGTGCTTGTGGTAAGAGATCAAGCTCTAGAAATGCTGTCACAATTTAAGGGAAAATCCTTGATTTTGGTATACTGAATTCTTGAATTTGTTTTATAATAAATCTTAATATTGATCATAAGAAAGAGGAGGAAGTGAAAGGGAAAGAATAAAGCTACACAAAATACATGGATGCTGGCAAAGACCTCACTGTCATTTGTTTCAATTGCTTTGTTTTGATCAAAGCCACCTTGTTTGCAGTAGAGAAAATACCTGGTAACCCTGTGAATATGGCTGAAAACTGAGAAGGTGGAGCTTGCTTTTTGTGTAGCGTTCTCATGGTGCACATACTGCCTGCCTTTAGTAGGTTCATGCAGGTAATAATGTTGGAACTTGAATTCAGATATTTTTCTTGCATATCAGAGTTGCTCATCATCTTTTAAAGGTGCTGGTTGCCCAAGACTAATGGGAATAAACTGAAACGAAGCTTATTTTTAATGGCTAAAGGTAGCAGAGCACGTTGAATGCACATATGGAGTCGATCTGTTGAGTAGGAAGGTGTGATCAGAACACAGTCGCTCAACAAGACAGAAGTTTTTGTGAGCTCAAGGGAACTGTGACTGAGGGTTGAGTATATTTGGAGATCTGCTGAAATTTTAGTCTGTAAGTAATCTTTCACAGATAATCAAATTGCTGCAAAAATCTGATGCGGCTCATACAATGTGAAGGTTCACATCAGAGCCGGTTCTAAGGACATATTGGGGCACCGCAACCTTTTGCTCACGTCGCCAGAAGACAGCATTCATCTTTGCTGTTAACTTCCTTGTTCAGGCTGTGAAGACCTTCAGTCTTTGGGCGTTGGAACCTACTTGTATAGACCAAATGTGCAGGGAACTCTGTAGGTTTAGAGGAATAGCACATGATCTAGCTGTTATCAAAGAATTAAATAACTCCCAGTGGAAAGAAAATGGGGGCACTTGATTGTTGTAATGTGGGGATTTGTTATGAATCTTGCAGAAGCCAAGTGAGAAAGAGCTGAGAAGGTGATACACAGCTTGAGTTAATGTTTCTTGTCTTTTCCTGCTCCATAGGTATTACAGAGGAACACATGGGGTCATTGTTGTCTACGATGTAACCAGTGCGGAATCTTTTGTGAATGTAAAACGGTGGTTGCATGAAATTAATCAAAATTGTGATGATGTCTGCCGGATACTAGGTAAATTTCTGATCAGAGAGTTAAGAGAATCTTACTTAGTGGCTGACACCTGCTGGAGTATGAAACTGACTTTTTGTTTTCTTTTTTAGTGGGGAATAAGAATGATGACCCAGAGCGAAAAGTGGTAGAAACAGAAGATGCCTATAAATTTGCTGGGCAGATGGAGATCCAATTGTTTGAGACCAGCGCCAAAGAAAATATTAATGTGGAAGAGGTAATACAATACGCAGAAGAGTAGAGATAAAATGACGTGGGGGTAATGATTTAGGAAAAAATAAGAATTACTTTCTTCCCATTGAGGAAGAAAGATCAAATGCTTTCTACAAGTTGCAAATGCGTAGGTAAAATGTCAAGAAGAGACATCCAACTGAATTTGAAAGAGTTGGGGAAGTGAAATGAAGGAGCCCACGTTGCATTTTCACAAGCTTTACAGTGCTAACATATTAGGCATGTTCTCAGGAAAGACTTGTCGCTAGGGAGGATGTTTCTAGGAGGGAGGACTGCCGAGTCTTTGCTCCTGGCTTCAGTTGCCAAACTGACCTGGTTTCATTTACTGGTTCAGGAAAAGGAATGGAGGTGTTAAGGATTTAGCTTGGGAGTGGGTCGGGAGGGTACTGGATTTCCACTTGACCCATAGGGGATTGGGGAAGATCTCTGAAACATTGTTAAATATCTGGAAAAGTGGAGTTGCTTCACAAGAACAGCATCCCAGTTCCTGGGTGGTCTGAACTTGCCTGTTTCTCTTGCAGATGTTTAATTGCATTACAGAGCTAGTCCTGCGAGCAAAGAAAGAAAACTTAGCAAAGCAGCAACAGCAGCAACAGAATGATGTGGTGAAACTAACGAAGAACAGTAAAAGGAAGAAGCGGTGCTGCTAATGCCCTTTCCCTGCTGCAGAGACTCTGCTCTCAGACAGATCAGCCCCTCCAGCTAGACTCGGGCAATTCCACTGGGGCAGGCTTTGGGAGGACTTTCTCAGTTTTGTGCCGTTATTTAAAGATTATTTTTTCTCCATGTTTTCTATCAAGAGGCGCTGGCACCTTACCACTTCAGTGCCAAGAAGGTATCGGATGGAATCTTGCCCCCCTCTCCTCCCCTGCTCATTCCAGTGCGCCTTGTAGACAAGAAAGGACGTTGCCTACCAAGTGGACTAATTAACCCAAGAGTTTGTATATAATGTATATTGCTTTAACCAGCCTCGCCTCCCTGTTGTCGCTTTGGCTTATGCCTTCTTAATGTCAACCAATCATGGACTGCAGAGTTCCTCTTTTTAAAGAAATAGTACAAAGTTCTTAATTCAAGTTGGCCCCAGGCTGGCAGCAATTGCTTCCTGGGGCTTCCAGCTTCATTTCTGTTGGGCTCCAGGCTGGCAACTGGTGCCCCTGGAGCCTATGGCTTCACCTGGAGTTCCAGGCTTTTCCTGGGGCTCCGGCTTTGTTTTTCTAGGTACCAGGATTGCAGGTGTTGCTGCTGGAGCCTGGGGTTTCACTTCACCAGCCCCTGGGCTGGCAGCTGGTGCTGCTGCTGGGGCCTTGAATTTCAGTTTGCCATGATCCAGATTTGTGGCTGGGTCCTTGGGTTTCACCTTCTTGTGCTGCAGCCCAGCTGTACCGTGCTCTCCTTTAGTTTGTGTCAAGATACTAAAAACAAACTTACCTGCAGAAGTGGGATTTATTTGGATAAAACTTTTTTTAAAAAAAAAAAAAAAAAAGCAAAGTTTAACTTCTTTGACCTCTGCTTCTGGTTCTGCCAGGGTCCTAAGTGGGGGTCCATTTCTTTTGAGAACAACAAAACCCATGTGATTCTGCCAAAAAAAACCCCAAACTTCTCCTTGTTGCCCTGTCCACAAATAGGCGATCTGAACTTGAATGTGAATTTTGGTGGTAAAGCTTTTGTTTTTAAGAGAGAAAAGGCATGAAAAGAAATCCAGCTATTCTGGATTGGTGTCTGAATATGAAAGCTGCTGCAGGATCACTCCCAGAATTCTTCTGTTAGAAAGGAGGACTGCTGTTTAATGTAAAGACACGGAAAGCTTGCATGCTTGGGTTATGTGGTGGTGGAGGATCACCCTTGGAAACAAACAGATCTCACTGTGCTCAGCAACGTTTTCCTGGCCCTTGTTGGCCTTTCTGGGAAAACAAGGGCTCAGTTCATCAGCCTGAATAGATGTAGTTAAAGGTGGAGAGCGCACGTGTGTGTAACTAAAATATCGAATGTCTGGGCTGAACGTACATGCTCAGCACCTGAATAATTGCTGAAATAATAATAAAAAAGGATTTTTCCTTAAAATTACTAAAAAGACATGGAGGGTATGACTTCCTTTGAGACCTTGAAGGTGGACGTACTCGGTTTGTCAGTAAGTGATCCTGTGGAATTGCTGGCCTTAGTTTGGTAGGATATGATTCACCAATGTCCATGAGCTTTGAATCAGCCCACTTCTCTCCCTTCCTCCCCCTCCCCCAGGAGAGGCTAAATTTTAGTCACTTACTTTGCCTGCATTTTTTTAGATTTTATGGGTTGTGGTAAGAGCCCTAATCATACAATCACATCACAATCAATCACTTTAAAGACTTTTTAAAAAATGCAAACGATGAATGTGTAACACATTGTTTATTTTAATCAGTTCAGGTGCTGGGAGTATGTATCCAGCTGCCTTCACCCATCTCTTTTCTTCACATATCTTTCGTTGGTAACCCAAGAATAAGAATGAGCTGGGATGATATTGCTAGTGTGAGCTCTGATAATTGTAAGACTTGAGCAGCTGTGGAAAGTGGCAGCTTAAGTCACATCAGTCCATCCTGTCTGCTTTCTGATGTCGAACATGATGTGTGCCCAAGGAAGGAGCTGGGTCAGTCCTCAAAGCCTTCCTGGTGAAATGAAGCTGTCTTGTGATGGTTACCACTTCCAGATTAAAAGGCCCACCTGCGTTACTTTGGGACTCTTGTGGTAGCGTGTGTGCAGATCTAGGAGGGAGTAACTTCATAGAGGCAGAAGTAAAGAAAATGTCTGAATTTACTGGAAATGATGCAATAAAATGAGGAAATGGTGCACCGAAGCCTGGAGTGTTCTCTTATATGGAAAGATTGGTCCTCTTTGAGTCCAGGTCTTTGTGGCCATGGTTTGAACTCTGCCAATCCAGGTGTCCAAGTTCCTGGCTTAAAGTGGGATTATTTTTTTTTAATTTTTATTTTTTCCTAGAACTGGCTGTAGAGGAGCAGTTATCTCTCTGCTCTTGCCACTGACTATTCAATTGGAAGGGGTGGGGACTGTGTCTCTAGTGGTGCTGATGTGAAGTTTCCTAAATGTTGAGCAATGGAATGTCTAACTGGTTTGCTAGGATTATTTCTGTAATGAAAGTTTCTAATTATGCTTTTTAAATAATTTTAAAAAACTAAAAATAAAGGTTACAAGCTGCCAAATCTTTTTCGAGGCTCTGTTTCCTCTGCTGTCCAGCATCTGGAGGTGGAAGGTGGCAAGCCAGGGGTGAGGTCTTCTGCTGTACGTAGAGGGTTTTTTCCTGGGAGGGGGTGTTGGCAAAACCACAATTAATGCTTTCAAATGTTTAGTTGCTATTCTAGTTTTAAATGTGAATGAAAGAGTAAGCTGGAACTGGGAACCTTATTTCTGCATGAAAGTGAGATGCTCATGATTTTACTGTAATCTTTTGTCTTTCTGTTCAATGAGAGCTGTTGAGCGAGCTTCAAAAGCTTCTCAAAGGCAGCAGGGGTCGGACCCTGAATTGATTAAAAAGCATCTGGAATCTCTCCTTGCTTTCCCAGGAAACAAACGTCTCTTTTTCTGTGTAGGAACTACGCAGCCCTCGCTGCGCTTGTTGCCCTTAGCATTCACTTACCCCTGCCTGCCTGCCCTTGACATGCAAGTGGGCTGCTGAAGGCAAGTCCTCACCCCGGAGAAGCGGGAGGGAAGCTTGCTGTGGGCAGGTGCCTTCTCTTCTGTCTGCGCTCTTATGGTATGACTGCATAGAGGGGAGTCCTGCGAACGTGTAGATGCTCCAAACTGCAGCTGGAGCAAGCTGGAGGTGTTTCATTGTCCATCTGTGTTTTGCGTCTAAACTCATTAACATGTCAATATCCTTCTATATAAAGGCCAGTAAATGATACAAATGGCTGGAAGGTGGAGAACATTTACAAGCTCACCTTGCTGTTTTCCTGTGCGGCAGGAGGAGATGTAAATGCTTCAAATGTTCTTTCTCCAGGACCGTTCTCTTCTGAACACGTGCAAGTGCTCTATGTGGCTGAATTTCTTGGGATGATGAAGTACTAAGGTGCTGTTCGGTGTTAAGATGACAGTTCAAGAAGTGAGCTTGTTCTGCAGCTAGGCAAAATAAGCAGTGACTTGAGAGCCAAGACGGTTTCATATAAATGATTGGTTTTATTCTGAAGAGAACTATTTACAAAAGAAGTAGAGCATTGTTTTTACTAAAAATATGCCTTTATAGATTTTTATAATATGTATCTTATAAAAACCATACATTTATTTACATTACTGCTACATACAAAAATTACAGCACTGTGGTATATGTACATATCTATAGGTACATTCTTTCTGCTTGTCCCTGCTGTGTGCTTTTCCCGTCAGTCTAAGGGAATCGTTGCTGCAGCACCCAGACACTTCCTTTCTTGGCTTTTTGGTTAAAACAATCTTGCTTTTTATAGCTGAGCAGGGAGTAGGGGGTTTGCCTGATGCAGAGGCATATCTGGAATTCACCGTTCTAAGTAGGACACGTGCATGCAGCTATCAAGTCCTTATGCATGCAGCACTGCCTGTAACCTCACTTCTTGCTTCTGTGTGCAAAATTATTCTGTTGTCATTAATTGATCTCTTGTTCATCTCCACGGCAAGTTGCTGATCTAAGTTTGTATTAAAGTGCTAGTGACTTGCCTTGCATTTACGCTTACTTGTTTACAGCTGCTTCCCTTGCAGAGTTTACTAAAGGGAGATTGATCCCTTCTCCCTTAGGCTAGTGTAATAAACATTTGCCCAGTCACCTGTTACTTAACTGTGGGAAAGTTCTTTGTAACCTTGATCTCAGCAGGCATCTCTTCCCTGTGCAATATTTGAACAGTGACTGTGCAGCCCTACTGCTTTATTTCCATTAGCTCAAAAACAAGGCTGAGTGTTGTATTTAGAGCTGCTGATCCCACTCCTTAAATCTGCTTTGGGATCCTGAGTACCTGCCGGATTCATGTGCTTCCTCCATCTCGTTCACTGGAGGCAATGTTTCCTTTGCGCCGTGTGTGTCCTAGGAGTATCAAGCATCACAAGTGGAGCATCTTCTAACCCAATGCTGCAAGGACGATTCCAGGTTCCTGGCCATGACAGGATGGAGATGAGCGTTTTAATGACAGCTCAAGGTGAAATAAGTCAGGACCTCGTTAAAACACAACAGACAAATGAGAATGTGAAGGACTGCATTGACGAGGTTTTTGAAAACGAAACAACGAAACCTAGGTGCTATCTTAAGGCAGTTTCTGTTCCTGTTGAGTAGCAGCTCAGCACAAGGAGGTCTACTTTGGTGTGTTGTCCAGTTCATTAAACCCAATTCTCTTGTATTTCCAGGTTTAGTAGTGCAACTAAGTCTTTATGGTTAAGGGGCTAGTTTTAAGAAACCATACCCAACTGGCACCTTAGAACATGCTGACTTTCCTCTTGCAATCTCTTCCATCATTGTTATTCAATAAATAAATTAGCAGAGGGATTAAGGTAGGTTCCTCCTTAAATGAAGAGATGTGCTGTGCATTTCAATTGCCTACCCCTGCAACTGAATGAGTCACTTTCCTCTCAGCAACCATGTAGCAGAAGGCACCTTTCTTCATCTCATTACTGCATCTTCACTGGATAACTTAAGGCCCTTGCCTTAGGATTGCATATGTACAAATATCTGTCCTCATGGGGTTTGAGCCCCACACAGCTGCTGGGCATGAGGCTTGAAGAGAGCTGTTGGGGCCTGGGAAGTAACAAATGATAGGAGAAAAAAGGTCAGTGAAGACCGAGATGTTCATGTGGCTCTCGCCACAATAGACACAGCATCATTTTCAAACAGTGTATAAGACAACTGTTCGCAGGTATCGCTGGCATCCATGAGCCCACGCCTAATTTTGCAGGTATCAAAGCTTATGTTAATATATATGGGCATAACTGAGTCCTGACAGCAGGAGATGCTGAGCATGTACCTCATGTCTCTGCCCCTCTGAGACTCACAGCGTAGGTAAGATGGGAGGATGAGGACTTGCCATCCTGAGCGTGCAGTTGGCACCGCACTAAGTCTCTCTCCCTCACTTGCACACATGGGTACAAGCAGACACTCAACAGCTGAGCATTGCAGAAAGGAGAGGCCAAGGTTTAGTTTCCTTCCCTGCCTGTGAGACTCTGGACTCCTTTCCCTGTAAGCAGCAAGCTGTAGTGGTGATGCTTTATCTAAGTGTTTCCTGGAGCAGGATCTGCAATCCAGGTTTCATTGCTTTCAAGTTAATGGGTTTTGCCACTTGGCTTTTTACCATCATTTTCAATCCCAAAGAATACTCTGTGCCTTGCAACATGGAGCTACCTCAGTGCAAGATGATTTCGTACCAGTGTGGTAGTTTCATGCTAACAAGGAAATATGGGAACGCCCAAATCTTTGTATGCAGAGAGGATATTTGTACTGAGGTATTATGGATGTCCTATCCCATAGGTAAGCTGAATAATAATAAAAAAACCCAAGCCACCAACCTCTTACCTGCTTCTTAGAAGAAGGTGTTTGATAACTAATTCTAGCAGAAAGCTTGTTACTGTAAATAATGAGCAGAGATAGCAGCTCCCCGTGGGATGGTGTTTTAGCACCTAAGTTGCTGAGCAGGACAGAGCTGACTGTGTACCTAGCTCCATCTCCTGTGGGACAGTGTAGGTGGTAGCCTCTTTCAAGCAACGGGGAAACAAATTAGGGCCTGTGGGTATTGTGAGCTGGGAGAATGTGTGAAAATTGCATGACAGCAGCAGGACATCTCTGAACTGAGGCTGGCGTTCCTCGCTGGTTAATGATGGTAGACTGTGTTAAAAGAGAAGAGCTGTAAGGTGCCCATCCAGTGCGTAGGGAAGGTCCCTACTTAAGTATTGCAGGATTTCCAGCACCGCTGTGTGCATACACCAAATAAGCTACATTCCTTCTCGTTGATCAAGTCACGCTTACGGCAAAGCAGGCTCTGATCAGCTTCGGTCAAAAGGACATTTGGCTACCTGCTCGCTGAGGGGTCGAGTAGTAAATGACCCACAGGCAGGGGCAAATACTTATTATTTTTGTCAGGCTGTAGCTGATGTTGCTGCATGGGACAGAGTGAGCTGCAGGATTTCCAGAGCTTTGTAGACGTCCTAATTGCCTTTGGCTTTAGTGAAGGTAGATGCCTGCGTGCTTTCCGAGGATCAAGTCTGCCAACCCATCGCCAAAGACCTCCTGACATCATGGGTAGACTTTCAGTGAATTATTGGTTAGGTTTTTTGGGGGCCTATCCAGTTAAAATGGCAGGTTTCTTACTCTTTTTGGGGGGTACATTGCTTTGGGGAAAGGTGTGTGACTTGCTGAAGCTCCACAACTACCTTTGGCCATTGGAGGGACAGTAGGTGTCCCAGGACTGAACATCCACAACTCTTATTACCCAGTTTGTAATGTGTTGTAGATGGTCAGTCTCTTGGGAAGAAACCCTTGACATTCTGTGTAACTACAGAATGTGCAACTCTTCTCTCTGTAACAGGAGGGAGCTAGAGAAGATGGTAATATCAGCAATCTTACAACTGCCCTGGTCCACGAGGAGCCTGGATTCCCAGTGAGGGGTGAAGAGCTATGCAGAGCTGCAGGGGACACAGCGCCCAGGCAGGACCTGCAGCGAAGGCTCAACTTCCACCACGGAGAAAGCTACACCTGTCAAAACATGGCAATGCTGGGGCCAGAGCGACTCCAGTCTCAGTGAGGTGGATGAAGGACATCACAGCTGCCAGGACCGGAAGGCGGTGTAAGTGACTCCCCTCTCTTCTCTTGCATTCAGCCCTCTTCTTCCCCCTGTGCTCACTGTGACAGCAGTTCTCAATCCCCTGTGCTGCTTTGTCTTGGGGCTGCTTATTTCCTTCTCCAGCATGAGAATGCTTTTAAGATGATCATATTATTCTTCACAGCAGAAACTGGACTGTGTCAAAGCGCCTAAAATATACCCTGAAGTTTATTACTTCACTTTTAAAGAATAAGAAAAGTTTCTTTCTATTAGTATCACATTGTCAATTTGCAAATCTCCAGTTCATGTAAACATTTGATTCAGACCAGGTGCGGTGTAAATAGTGCAGAGTCTGTCTCAAGGGTTAACTCCTTTGCCCCCTTCTTTTTTTCTTAGTGGATCAGAGTTGGGTCCATCAGCAAGCTGGGCAGCTGCCTCACTCCCCATCTTGAAGCAGGAATTGTTGGAGATGTTTCTCTTTTTCAAATTAATTTTTCTTGAAAAAGGAAAAGAGACGGTTCCCTTCTGCCCCAAAGGGCTCGTTCCCCTGCTGCTCCGGCCTGAACACGGGGGAGGGTCTGGCACTCCGCTTTGCGCCATAGCCACTGGAGAAGGAATAAGCAAGCTGGCTCCATTCCTTCGGGTGTTTGTCCATCAGCTGCTGGTCAATGACCCTGTGCATGTCATCCTGCAGCAGAGGGAGAGGAGGGGGTTGTTAGTGGCAGCTGATGCTCAAAGGGAGCTTGTGCAGGAATGCGGCTGAAATGGGTGTGAAACGTGCTGTGATGAGATGGGGGAGGCATGACAAGAGTGGGGACAGGTCTAGCTCCCCACCTGGCAGCCAGCTCAGTCTTACTTGCTGCCGTGAGGCTTTTTAGTAAGTGAGGAAGGTAAATCACACAATTCTGAAGGTTAAATTGCTGAGGTGGTCTCGCAGAGGAGCACCAGCGTCTGCTTGGGACTCTGTGACACACCTAAACTATGTTTCTCTGCTGTCTGCAGCTTGCAGATGTACCCTTTGAGGGGAGAAATAAATAAAAAAGAACAAATGCAGCTGAAAGCAATTGCCAGAAAAAGTAAGGATGTCTGTGCTGAGCTGATGAGGTCTATGTGCTTGCCATGTGGAGCAGGCAGGCAGGCACGACAAAGCTGCCTGCCCAGCCGATTGTTAAGGGGGGCTTCTTCAGAGAGGGTGCCGCTGGGAGCCAAGGGACTGGGGCCAGGCATGGGCCCACCAGACCCCACGTGGGTTTTGCACCAGACTTACCGAAGAGAACTGCGCTCGTCCCTTAGACCCGCTCCTTCCCCTAGAGCCAGCAGAGCGGTGGGAGGTCTCTGACCAACAGCTTGGCATCAACAACTGCACTGTGGTTTTTTAGATGTACCCAAAACGCTCTGGCTTAATCCATGTTTACAGCACAGTGAAATTGCTCCACATCGAATAATTAGTCAGTTCTGTTGTAGCTAATGACGTGCTAATGTGTTCCTTGAAAACCTGGCTATCAATTCTACAAATTTTAAACCTTCAGATCTATTATTTCTGCTATAATTGCATATTGAAATTGTAGCTTAGTAAAAATGTGTGTACACAAACCAGCCCCACAGGATAAATCCACTGTTTTCCAGTGGTTTGGTCCCTGATTGGGACTGAGGGCACTCTCTGGTAAGAACAAGGATACTTTGGACGGGCCGTAGTGGTGGAAGCGCTGTTCATTTGGCACGTCTTGCAGGGCAGCCTATCAGGGCAGCACTGAGATGGAAGGGAAGGTGCTGCCATCACCCAGCGAGTGCCCCAGCTGGTCTGTAGCTCAATGTGGTATAAAACCAGCCAACTTGGACTGGAAACTCGAACGATGGCTCATCTCTTGTAGCATTTTGTGCAGGGAAAAGGACGGATAGGCCTGGTCCTGAAATTAGTATGGGGACTCTCCCTGGGGGAGGAGGAGGGTACAGAGCTACATGGACTAGGGAAGCTTTGGATATTTTTAGAGCAGGGCTGGAAAGGGGGAAGGCAGAGGGAGAGTTAAAGAGGTTAAGGTAAACATCAGCATTAAGGTGAAACAGGTTTCTAGAGATGAAGCTGCCATGTGAAAATGTATAGCACTTGGATTTTGAAGGTACCTCGTCTAGCAAATCAGGTAGGCACCCAGGCTTCAGCATGGCAGATCTGTGTCCTTGGTTAACCACATAACAAGGGATGAGTATGATTTTTACATATCTTTATATATACACAAAAATATTATATATATATAAAAATACAGCATGGACTATTGAGAGTGCACTGTGTTTGGGTCCCTATCTGTCCGATGCATGAATCAGAGAGCACAGCACTTGGCTGTGCAGATTTGGGGTAGATGTATGCAGCAAGGCTGGGGCAGAGCTGTGGTCCCTGCCTTGGCACTGGGCAGGGGCACAGGAGTGTCCGGGGAGGCAGAGGGAAGACAAACACCAGTGGTACAATACCTGTCTGATAAAGAGGTCCCATAAAGCTGTATAACATGGTACCAGTGTGCTCTAGGCATTCTGGGCAGAAGATTCTGCTCTTTGCAGAAGGGGTGAGGCTGAAGGAGGTACAAATGGCATGTATCCTCTTTGTGAGCTGGACTCCCTTGCATGAGATAAGGCTTGGAGCTGCCCAAGGCGACCTCGGAGGCTGGTGGCTGTGGCCATGCAGGCTGCAGCTCTCCTCTGGCATTGTAGCATTTTCTAACCTATGATGCCCCTGTTGCTACTGTACTGAAGCCACTGAGCTCTCATTTCAGAGGAGCAGCCCTCTTCACTTCCAAGTTTGCTCTGTACTCCTTGCCCCTCCTGCCCCCAGTCAGATGATGAGTATCAGTGTGGGTCAGATTAGGCCTGGGGGTGAGGTGCACATCCACTCCTCTGCTAGGCTCAGATGTGTGGGATTTTGCTTGTGGCGTATTTTATAGCTTGCATGATTATGTGCTTACAGAAAACTGTAATCTTGTTGATGGTCTTTGGTAAAGTGCGGACTAGAAATGAGCAAGAGCAAAATTTTATCACATTAAAGCCTCCATTTATGACCAGCTAAAGCAGAGAATCTCATCCCATTTTATCAGAAACGTTCAGCTTTGCAAAATAGTCCCCAAAATACATAAATCACCTGACTTGTTTTGTGCCTCTGTGGTTGAGCTTCTGTTCTGGGGACATTAGGAAACTATTTTGCTACTGCATAATAACACTTCAGGTCAGTATGTTGGAGGCAACTTTCTGCAGTTCTAGTGAGCCTGATCCTCATCTCAGAGAGCTGATGGGAGCAGGACTGGGGTTGCTGTATTGCTGCAATTGGGCGACATAGTGTGAAGTGAGAAAGCAAATGCCTGTTGTTAAAACACTAAGGTGCAGATATTCCAGCACTAAATACTGAATGTACTAGTAAGTAGGTCTCAATTTATACCACCTATCCAAACTGAAGCAGAATTTGGATACAGACAGCTCCTATGCAGAGCACTGAATATCACTTACTAGATAATGAGACTGAGAAGTAAAATCCCAGTCTGTATTTCAAGAAGTTTCCCAGATACTAGATATGCCAAATACAGAGGATTAATGATATGTGTGCCTCAGCCTGGCTTTCCCCGCAGTGACCTGCCCCTATGAGCAGGGCAGTGATCGTGCCCCTGTGCTCGGCACTGGTGAGGCCGCACCTCAGATGCTGTGTTTGGTTTTGGGTCCCACAGTTCAAGAAGGACATTGAGGGGCTGGAGAGTGTCCAGAGAAGGGCAATGAAGCTGGTAAGAGCACAAGTCTGATGAGGAGTGGCTGAGGGACCTGGGGGTGTTCAGCCTGGAGAAGAGGAGGCTGAGGGGAGACCTTATTGCGCTCTACAACTGCCTGACAGGAGGGGGAAGCCGGGGGGGTCAGTCTCTTCTCCCAGGTAACAAGCGATAGGATGAAGGGAAATGGCCTCAAGTTGTGGCAGGGAAGGTTTTGACTGGATATTAGGGAAAATTTCCGTACTGAAAGAGTGGTCAAACATTGGAACAGGCTACCCAGAGAGGTGGTGGAGTCACCATCCCTGGAGGCATTCAAAAAACGTGTAGATGTGGCACTTCAGGACATGGTTTAGCAGGCAAGGTGTTGTTGGGTTGACAGTTGGGCTTGATGATCTTGGAGGTCTTTTCCAACCTTAATGATTCTATGACCTGGGGGGTTCTCCTGGTTCTGGCTGGGATAGTTAATTTTCTTCCTAGTAGCTGGCATACTGCTGCGTTTTGGATTTAGCATGAGAATAATGTGATAACACACTGATGTTTTAGTTGTTTCTAAGCAGTGCTTATACTAAGTCAAGGACTTTTCAGCTTCCCGTGCTCTGCCAGAGAGGAGGTGCACAAGAGGCTGGGAGGGAGCAGAGCCAGGACAGCTGACCCAAACTGGCCAAAGGGGTGTTCCATACCACATGATAGATATAAACTCAGGATATAAACTGGGGGGAGTTGGCCAGGGGGCAGTGATCACTGCTCAGGGACTGGCTGGGCATCAGTCAGCAGGTGGTGAGCATAATAATAATAATAATAATAATAATTTGTTAAACTGTTCTTATCTCAACCCATGCGTTTTCTCACTTTTTGCCCTTGCAATTCTGTCCCCCATCCCACCAGCAGTGGAGGAGGGTGAGTGAGCAGCTGTGTGGTGCTTGTTTGCCAATTGGGGTTAAACCACTACAGGGGTAAAGCCTCACCATGGGTGCAGGATGCTGCCCTTGTGCCCTGCCCTAGCGCTGGGGTGGGGGTGTCTGTGTGTGCAGAATACCAGTGCGTGATGGAGATGCTCCCCCACTGGCCCCTCTTGCCAGATGATGGTGAGGACAGAGACAGATGCAGGTGATGGTGACAGTGAATGGAGCAGGCAAGGGTATGGCGGGTGCTTGGCGAGGGTGTGGGGAGCTCACCTCAAAGGCAGGAGGGGTGTACGACTAAAGCTGTTGGTACAGGAACTGAGAAAGGCCACTAGATCAGAAACCAAAGGAGCCAGATAGTAAAAAGCCCTGAGGAAGCAAACTGTAAGCAGGAGAAAGAAAAGAAAAAAAAAAAAGAAAAGAGAAACGAAAACACAGTGGAGTTGAAACAGGAGTGAGGTTGTACGGGAGAGGTTTCTACAGGTCAGGCTGGTTGTTAGTAGAGTCAGGGTCTTGCATGGTCTGCAACAAATTACTACAACTGGCCTGGACCTTTTCTCTTCTATCTGCTTGTTTCCTATTAAAGTAGCCCTCCCTCGGCACTAGTTTCTGGGAGGAGACAGTTTTGTCTGTTCTCAAGGGCTCTCTGCCTTTACATGGGTTTTGCCCACTGACCTCAAGCAGAGCATCTCCAGGGCAGCTGCTGAACTGCCATGGGTTTGGGTTTTTTTTACCTTGGTGGAGAGCTGGGATTTTAGCTTCTCCATCTTGCTGGATCTTCTGAGTTGATGACAACAGTGCAGCTATACCGTGAAACAATCACCACAACCTCTCTGCCTCCCACCTTTCTGCTCCATTATGGAAATGCAAGGACATGCTGTGCCCACACATCCCCAGGGCTGCGCCTGCCCAGGGACATCTCCTGCATGGACACCTTCCCTCCCCAGGCCACAGCAGGTTATTCTGCAAAGTGTATGTTACTCATGTCGCATGCAGCCATGTGATGCAGTTTGTTTCTCCACTTTAAAAGGCTATTCCTATATAATTAATTAACAGCTCACAGCTGAAAGGCTTTGAGCAGGGGAGGGCTGTGTTCCACACCCCCCCCTGAGCACCACTGCATCGCTGGCTCCTGCAGAGCCCAAAGCAAGGCCTCCTATCTATGGACACTTGGGCTGAGAACACAGCAAACCCACAGGGAAGGGGGAAAAATAACCCAAAGGTGCCTCCTGGGACGCATGCCACCCAGACCCTGCCCTGAGGTGACCAGGGGCTGCTCACCTGCCAGGCCTCTAGCTGCTGCGAGAGGTTCACTTTCTGCTGGATGGCGTCCAGCAGCTGGCTGTTGAGGGACATCATGTCGATCTTGCACTTGGCCAGCTCCACCTCCACCGCGTTCTTCCTGGGGGGAGAGAGAGAAAGTGGGGTGTGTGACTTTTTTTTTTTTTTTTTTTAAAGGAATTGTTAAACATATCCTTGAGGAGAAGTCAACAATTTCTTTCATTGGCAAGTCCCCAAAGATGAAGCTGTTCATCTCCATTGTATTCTGGACAATCTAGTCATCTGAAGAGTGGGACAAAACTGTAGACATCATTACTACAAAAACAGTGAATTTCTGGTAAGCACACTATGAAGAATACAACAAGATATTCAGATACACTGCTGTTTAAGATAATATAGGGTACCTGGATAATGTGTAGAATCTGCCATTGAAAATTGAGATCTAAAATGAACTAGAATCTACATATAAGTACTTTTTCCTTTTCTTCTGTTTACTAATGCATAGGAAAGAAAATGGTATATGGTAAAAAGCAAATGATCTGTATCAGATCACTTGATCAATAAGTTGCAGTATAAAACAAACAAAGCAAAAACCCTCAAAGAATACAACTCTGCTTAGAGTTTATCTAACAGCATATGCTTTTTAAGAATAACAAACTGTTAAAGTTGTTTGAATTAAATGTTTTGTTTTAAGGAAAGCTACCTGTTTCAATGGGGTTGTGCCAGCCCTTGTGAACACTGCTGCTGCATTTCCTTCCAGGCATTTGGTAGCTACCAGGCATGTGACTCCATGGCCAAGGTCGCCCAAAGGGCCTGAGTACTCAGTGGCTGAGATCTTCCAGCTCCTACAGGCTAGTGGAAAGGGATTGTTCTCTAGGAAGGAGCCATTTCCTAAGCTGCCCTAGCTGGCCTATGCTGCTTGCCATGCTGGGAGCACACAGATGAGCACAAACCTTAAGTTTTCAATTAACTGCTGTGTGATGGGAAACCATAACGTGACTTGCTGGGAACCATCTTTCCTTGCAAACATTTTCAGGAGAAATAATTGCATCTTATTAACTGTAGCTAATTCATTGCCTCCTAACAGCTCCCTTGTGCTCCCCTGCAGAAGAGCAATTTGGGAATTTGTTTTTATATTCCAGGTAGTGGTTGCTTAACATCTCCTATTATAGGATCCTATTTTCCCATTGCTTCCTATGTTGCCAAACTTCAGCTTCAAGCTAAAAATTTTCCATGCCAGATGTCTGCCTCAGGCAGTGATTTTATTTCTGTTCAGAGTTAGGGCTTTTTTTTGGGAGGGCTTCAACAAAAGTGACTTAACCCTTGAGGTGCGAGGTGGGAAGCATATCACGAGCCTCCCAAGCGTCTTGCTGCCTGGGAGCAGTCCGCTCAGCCTATGGAGGGATGCTTTCATTTCTAGTAACAAGACACTCTTGTCTGCTTTCACTTGCAGCCACTTTCTGCTCATTAATCACCCACCACTCACCCATGCACACTTGTCACGTCCCCCTTTCTCTCGGCTCCTGCTGCTGCAGGACAGTCGGCCGTAAATATTAGTGCTTTGTCCCAGCGGGGTCATTAACTGCCGTGGAGAAGCTGTACCCTTCCACTCCTGGCTGTGGGTTTGAGCACCTTAAATAGCCTTTTGTTGTGAAGCTCCCCATTGCTGCTTGGATATTACCGGGGGATTTATCACAGCGGCAGTGCGTTGCCATAGCCACAGCAGAACCAGCAACCCACACGCACTGGAAATGTGAGAACCAGCTCTCTGCACCCGGCAGTGCAGCTGGGATGCTCCTGATTTTTGCCAACAGATGGAGGTGTTACAGAGGACAGTGATGGGAATTTGGTAGCCAGCTACCCAGGCAAGAGCAGCATGGATGATCGCGTCACTTAAAAAAAGGCGAAAAGATTATGCGTGTTGATTTAGCTCCCCACATCCTCAGAGGTGCAATGCTCTTGTGCTCCTCCTCTTTCTCGGGGCTTGAGTATTAGGTGTTTCCATGAGGAGATAGTCTGGTGATGTCCTGGCCCATCTGCTTATTGAAGAGATTATCAGATGTGTCCTTTCTACCTAGAGCACAGGGGGTGAATGTTTCTGCCACTCTCCTCGGGGCAAAAAAGTGCTCAGGGCAGTATGGCAAGCGCAAGCACAGAGCTGGGGAAGCGGTGTATGGGGTACAGGGTAGCAAAACTGCATAGGTTTGCAAGGAGGATAGGGAAAAGAAACAGTCAAACCAGTTAAGAGTATCCTGAAAGGAGAAATAGAGAATTACAGGACTGGAGATGCAAAAAAGACCCTGGAATAAGAAAGGAGAGCAAATGACTGAAGAGATGGTTTAGGAAAGAAGCCCAAGCAGGGCTGTAATGGGGATGGGCAGGAAAGCAGGGTTGTGTGTCTGGGAGAGCAAAAGAAGAAAAATATGACCAATAGGGCAGACCATTTGGTTCCCTGAAGTCCTCTCCTTGCTGTGACTCAGACCAGCAGTAGGGATGGCAAAAACATGGTTCACAGCATCCTCCTAAAGTTCCCAATCCTGCCATGGGGCAGCTCAGGAAATCAGCATCTCCTGCCCTGCACCAAGCTCCTGGCAGCATTTCCCAATGCCAGCAAAGCTGACACTCACTCCGTCACTTTGTAACAGCTACTGAAATTCATGGAGGGTGTGAGAAATTCACCCTGGAGGCATCTCCTGCTAAAGCACTCCATAACTGCTAACCCAGCCTGTCTTTGGCTGTTCATACCACTTACTTGGCAATGGCTTCATCTCGGTCCCTGATGGCCTGCAGGAGCTGTTCACTTGTCTCCTTGTCTTCAGCAGCACCTCGCAGCCGGTCCCGTTCCTCCTTCAGCGTCGTCATTTCCACACTCAGCAGCGTGACCTGTGGGCAGAGGGATGGCATGAAACCCAGGGCTGCTCAGACAAATTCATCATGAGTGGCGGGAAAAAAAAGCCACATAGGCCAACCTGGAGGCTGAGCTCCCCTGCTTTTAGGAGAAGCTGTGTCTGCTGGGAAGGGGCTGTTAGTGCTGCTGCAATCCCCCATGCAATGTGCTAGCTTGCCCTGGGATGCCAGCAGTGCCAGTCTGAGCAAGATGGGTCACCAGGACAGCCTCAGTAACATGCAGCAACAGCACTGAAAGCTGTGCAGCTGCATGGGGCAGGACCCACCTGCAACTTTGCTGTCACTACGGCATCAGTGCTGAAATACTGCCCCTTGTCAAGCGCTTTGTCTTGCACACATATCCTCTGAGTCTGCCTGTTGTACTCTGATCTTTCCAGGGTTAAATTATTGCAAACATCATTTAGTAGCAATTAAGATTTTTTGGAGGGGGCCCTTGTGTCTCTTGAAGTAGTATGACGCTGAAGACAAAGGATGTGAAAATTCCCTTTCGCACCATGGAAGGTGTTACTGGCACATCTTACAATTTTAATTAGACTTTAAAATATGTGCAGAGTCTTAAATAGCCTGAGAAATGATCTATCGTTTTGGTCCTGTGCAGAGTGAGTTAATAGTGTGTGAAATCATGCAAGGATTGCATTAGCACAGCTTTGCAATATTTCATACACATTTAATTTCTTTGTCTAGGGCACACACATGCTCTGTTATGCTACTCCACCACCTGGAAACCCTTCCATCATTTGATCCACCTCCCTTCTCTAAATGCAACTCAGTAGTGCTTGAATCCTCAAAGAAATCTTTAAATAGAGGGCTGACAGTCAAAAAGGGCTCATCACATCAACGGCGTGGGAGGATCTGCCGTTAGCACGGCATGGCTGGGTCAGGGGGAGGAGGGTGCAAACACGCCCTGTCTGTGTGCAGAAGCTCCCCGCTGTGTGCTGGGGCTGCCAGGGAATCAGGGAGCTCTGCCCAGGCTGTGCCCTCCCGCAGCCCAGCATGGAATGCACCTCAGAGCAATGATGTGATGGAGAGCGGTGTGAGACCTATGTGAAAGGTGCTGAGCACTTCTGCTGAAATCCCAGGGGACAGTGGATCAAGAGGCCCAAAAAATGCATTTGTGCATAGGCTTGGGGTTTTAACTGGTTTTGTCTGTGTTTCAGGTAAGAATGGGATGCCACAGAGAGAGGATACAGACCAGGCAGAAGATGCAAAACTGCTTTCCAGTGTAGACAGAGGCAGGGGCAATTCCTGACTCCAACCAGCTTACCTTGCTCTCAGGCAGGAGCAATGAATGTGTGTGGTGCTACAAGGTCCCAAAAGGCATTTAGGAGTTCCCCTTTTATTGTATCAATACCAGTGACAGCACAGAGGGATGCAGAGGCAGCAAAGCACTGCTGCCCCAGGTGGACCAGATTTCCATGTGCATTGATTTTCTTTAGTACTGAACTGAAGAAAACATTGCCTCTTCTACGGGAGGTGAGAATAACGATTAACCTTGAGCAAGTGCGAGGTTGCGTTATGGGCAAAATCTGTGGGAGATGTGTACTTGCTGTGTGAGGCTGAAGTGCTTCTCTGAGAGCAATGTCTACTGCATTTGTAGTTATGCCCATCTTTCTTCGTATAGCAGAGAGGTGTGAGAAGAAAGTAGAACTTCAGT
Source organism: Gorsachius magnificus (assembly GCA_034008185.1). NCBI lineage: Eukaryota > Metazoa > Chordata > Aves > Pelecaniformes > Ardeidae > Gorsachius > Gorsachius magnificus. The sequence goes on from CM067095.1 coordinate 12,577,781, forward strand.
CTTCCCTTTGCTCCCTGAATATTCAGAGCTTTGGTAGTCAGGGACCCCTAAAAGCAGAGATGGGGGTCCAGACTTGTGATCCAGGGTGGGTCCGCTGGTCCTTCCTGGCTGGGGAGTTTGGGGAGACCAGCCACAGCAAAGAACAACCAAGTGCTGCTCCCTCCTGATGTCCTGTCAAGGCCTCGTGTGCCCGGGAGCACTGGTAAGGAGGTGCTACATCCATATGCTGCTGGCATATGAATGGTCGCTCAAAATCTGTGAATAAGCCTGTAATGGTCTCTGTCAGCACAGGACTATGGCAGCACGGCCAGAGGAGCATCTGGGCTCATGTATCACTGGGGACACAAGTTTGAACCCTTGAAGGTGTCTCTTGTGGTGGCCACATCGCTGAGAGGAGCAGTCCTCAGGGCAGGACAGGTGCCAGGGCTGCTCCTTCGCTGCAGTCTGCCTCTGATCAGCTGCTTTGCCGGCGAGTCTATTTTCCATCCTTGTACTCACGCAGCCATCACTGCCAGGTGTATTTAATGGTGGTCTTACTCTTTTTTTCTTCAGCCCCATGGTGGGAGCTCCCATAATCTCTACAGAAAGCTGTCAGACCCCAGGTTATGCTGACTTTGTGAACTGGGATGTGTTTTCTTTTCTCTTCTCCAAAGGGGTACAGCAAAAGGGCAATACACTGCCACTGGCCAGACCAGCTAAGGGCGTTAATCCTATTCTCTGCTCCAACACAGTTGGTGCCACACAAGCAGCTGTGCTAAAGGCTGCTTCTGCTGCAGCCTCCAGATCCCTCCCAGCATTTGCAGACTTGTCCCATAGAGATAGGGATGGCAGAGCATCTCCTCGAGTGCCTGTCTCCATTTGCTGCTTTTGGCATAAGGCCTCAGACACAGATGATGTTCAGTGTGGATGCAGTGCGATTCTGTGCTTTGGGTGTGGTGTTGTTTTGGGGGTTGGATCATTCATTGCTGTTGAGATTGTCTTAGCCAGTCCCTGTTGGCCCTGGAGTGTTGCCTGGTGCCATGATTAAGATTCTCTAGGTGTGCATTTATGAGGGTTTTGTGATGCTGCTGTGGAAGGGGGTGAACCTTGCACCTTGCACAGCAGAGCAGCACTGTTTTGCCCATCCAGTGGTTGGATATACCCCTTACAAGGGCTTAGTGCAAGCAAGGCAGGTCAGACTGGATACCTGTGGGTTTCCAGTATCCCATATCAAGCAGCCTTGTACTTTGGGGTCTTCTGCTGAGAAGAATTTAAGTGAGACAGGTTGGCTGAGAAGCAGATTGGGGGAAAGGTTTAAAGGAAGTTTGGCTGCTGGAGATGGTGTCTGGGATGGGCCCCAGACAACTTGTCAAAAACTCAGATCCTAAATGCATGAAGCCTGGTAGGTTTAACAGAGTCTCCCTCATCCAACCATAACTGGTTGTGGGCCAAATCCTCCTGGGTCATTTATCATGTTGATCTCTTCTATGGAAGGCATGTCTCAGAGAGTGAACAGCGGTGTTGTGAGACCACGTGTAAAGTGTGGGAATTGCTAACCTGGCTGTGCAGTCGCTGCAGCTCCTCCAAACTCTGCCTCAGTTTCCCCCGTTCTCCCTCCATTAATTCCCTCAGGGCTCGCGAATCCTCACTTGTTCGCCTGATCTGTTCCTCTAAGGTGTCATCGTCACTTCGTCGAGAGCTCTGAGAGCGGGAGAGAAATCTCAGATTTCACTTTAAAAAAGGCAATTGCATGAATTTGACACTGGTTTGGGATGAGGGGTACTAAACAAGGAAGAAGAAAGTGTGAATGTGACTTTGGTAGAGTTTCAGTTTTGTTCCCATATACCTCCACAGTGGAAACATGCTCAGCCAAGGGCAGTGCTTCTACACATGATAAAAAGAGCACGCAGACATGTTCTCACCTCAGCATAAACCGCCTTTACAGCACCCTACTCACCACTTGGTAACATATAGCTACAGTATCTGTGTTTCTAGACCCTTTGCAGGAGCCTCTATTTTTTTTCCCTCACCATAGCATCTCAGATAAGTCATACTGGCAATGCAACCAGCTTGTGGGTGATGGAAATAGGCCTGATTTGAACCTTTGAAAAAGTGAGATGTTTTCTTGTAATTCTGCGCTCCTGTGGATGCTGAGTGGTCCTTCATGCCACCCCCTCCTCCCCAGCAGCCCCAGGACCATATCCCACAGACACCGTCTTGTGCCAGCAAAACCCTTCACCTGTCTATGAATTTGAGCCTGGCAGCTCTTGCCCAGACATTTGTACCCAGTGTCAATTTGCCGGGGCAGAACCTACCCCCATAGGGGTTACAGTGGTTTTGTGATACTATTGCTAATAAAGCAAGGTTAGGAAAATCCTCAGGGAAATAACTGAACTGTGATGTATAAGACAATCTGCAGTACTTCCACACTGAAACTCTAACTTATTGCAAATCTCGAAGAAAGCCTACTTTCATTAATTTTCCAGAATGACTCCCAGATCAATGACAGCTGCATAGCTTGAAACTTAGAGCTGTCTGACCACTGCAGGCTGGAACTGCATGTGCTGGCTTGGCTCTTGGCCAACCATTTGAGACACGTGGAGCAGGCTGTGCACTGTGACAGACCATCTCTGTGGGCTACAGAGGTTTTCTTGGAGACTGGGGACTTCAGGATCCAGCAGAAACCTGCAGCAAGCTCTGTCACCCAGGCAAGGGGACATGCACAAGCCAAGGTCTTTCTGTGCCACCAACTTACCGTGGAGTCTGCCCCATCCAGCACATTTTGTATCAGTCTTTTCAGCTCACTGAGAGCTGCCCGTAGGCTGCCGGCTGGGACGTCTTTGGCTGATGAGGTTTCTGAAGACTCATCCATGGAGGAGTCTGTAGAGACTGCTGAGTCTGCGCTGTCGTTTCCTCTGAGATGGGAGCAGAGATATCGGACTTGGCAATATGCTTCCCAGAGCTGCAGCCTCAGCTGGAACAAGAGAGCCTGACATTAGCCTGGGACATCAAGGCCATGGAGATCCTCCTTCCACGGTGAAGTGAGGCATGTGATTACCAAACCTCACAAACATTTGTCTAGCTTGCTATGTTGGTTTTGAAATGGATGCAGAGATTTACTTTCATAGAGGTCCATGGGCTTTCACAGGGGCCGGAGGGCAAATACCTGTTCTCGTTCTTGTTCCAGCTCCTCTGCCTCCATGCTCTGCTCTATCTCAGATAGCAGGGATGTGCTGGTTGTGTTGAAATTTTGGAGACTTCTCTCCTCACTGAGCTCTTCTACCTTCCCCTGCAGCTGCCGGTAGGACAGCCGCACCTCCTGGAGCTCCAGCTGGCTTTGGTGCAGCTTGCAAAGAAAATCAAGGAATTTGTCAAGGAAGTAGGGAAAAAAATATTAGTGGAGGTGATATGGACTGGATGAATCTCTTGGTTTGTGAAGGAGCTGAGAGGGAGGAATGGGTGTCACAAAAGAGGATTTCCAGCCAGGAGGAAGGTACTCTTGGCTGGTATTACTATTTATTGGAGCTTAATAATCTCCAAATGTCATTAGACACTGTTTAGACTCCAGAATATCCTGAAAGATAAAAATAGCAGGTTAATCAGCACTAAAGTGAGGAACATCATGAAGTTGGGACTCAGGTAAAAAAATTTGCTGAAAACAACACATCAGGAAGTGTATCCAAAAAGAAAAGTAATATAGATGTGATTTTAAAAAATCTATATTAATATAATAATAATAACAACAACAACAACAATAATAAAAATATATATAAAGGGGAAAAAAGATTCAGGGCTATTCTGGAGAGCTAGGGTTCCGGTAGTTGTCAACCTGCAGAACAGAAATGAAAAAATTTTGCTCTCTACTAAGATCCCTGAAGACACAGAGGTGCCAGCTTGTTCTATGGGGAGTAACATTTGGTGACACATGGCTACAAACACCACGGGGCATGTTGGGAAACCATCTGAGCAGTGAGAGCTATGAGGACAGTTACTATCCTCTGGGACAATAGGGTCTAAAGAAGCCCCTTCTGAAGCCAATTCTAATATTAAAAAATTAAGTAAAATGAACTGCAACCAGAGTTCTCTGCTTCCTTTTATGTTTCCCTCATTTCCCCAGTACCCTGTCCCACTCCCTTGCTCAGATCTCCTTCCCAAGCTGCTCTTTGCTGTCAAGATGCCCCATTGCAGCTCCTGTTATCTGTCCCTGTGGGGAACACCCAGGACCCTGCTTGCTGCCATGCTTACATGAGCCATTTTATTCTTCCAGTTGTTTTATCTCCCAGTTCCTGATTATCTTCCTCGTCAGTTTTGCCCCAAACCATGTCTTTTACTCCATTTCCCCCCTCTTCCCTGTCCCCTTGCTGCGTCCTCACCTGCAGGTCCTTGTCATGGCTTTGTCTTTCCAGGATGAGGACTCGGTCCTGCAGCTCCTCCACGGTTCCTTGGAGCAGGTCATTCTCCTCCATCATGGCACTAAGGCGATGCTCCAGCTCCCGCTTTCTGTCCGTCAGCATTTTGATCTGTGGAGGAAAGAGAGGCAGTGTTGGACACCACGCTTTCCAGGGAGAAGAGAGGATGGAAGAGAGAAATGAAACAGCAAAAAGCAAAAGCATGTACATATATGCTCTGTACCTGTATGAGAGAAACTGTATCTCTGTGTGTGGCTTAAAGCTTAGGAAGCCTCTGAAAGGAAATTCCTCCTTCCCTAGGCTGCAGGGGAAGCTCCAAAGGGGCTGGGTGCATTGGCAGGAGGCTACGGAGCAGGCAGAAATATCCAAACGGATTAAGTGGAGGCCAGCCCTGCATACCCCTTGTACCTTAAAATTTCCAAGACTGGGCAAACCTAGTTGCTTCTTCCTGGCTGGTCCCTAACTGAGCATGGTGGCATGTTCTCCTGTATGGGTGCTTGAAACCACAGGATGAGCCTGTGGGACCTTGCTCCCCACAGGGCTGTGCCACAGCACTGCCCATACACTTTTCTTAATTGCTGCATGTTTGCCAGGTCCTCACCAGGGATTTTTCTGTCTTTTTACTTGTGATGACTCCTTTCTGTGCCATGCTTATTTTTAGTCTCCCAGTGATCGGTTGCTTTTAAAATTGGTTCATTTCTTTTAATTGTCAAGGGCAGTGATTTCAGGTGAGGAGGGACAATGTGCCAAGCAAAACCTCTGTGATTCAGTTAGCTGGGAACAGTGCACAGGATGAATCAGCACTAGCCAAGGTCACTCCTTGTTTAAGCAAGAAAAAGTAGCCTTTTCCCAGATTAGTACACAGAGGACCTCTGGGGACTGGGTATGCCATTTACCAGTCCAGTACAACCCTAAATATTCCCTATGGCCTCCTTTTAATTCATGGACCATAGACAAATTCAGCAACTTCCCACTGGTTTCTTGGCCTCTTTGGGACCTTGTCTCTTTGCTGCTTTCCAGGTTGCTGGAAAGATTTGGCTACATGAAGGAATATTAGCAAAGTGTGTGGACTTGCTATTTCTGCAGGTTAAAGGCTGCTGTAGGTATTAAAAAGCTGCTTTTAGGTGACTAATGGTTTCTGAGATATCTCTTCCCACCACCATCATGATTTGCGTGGGCTGGAGAAAAGGGATGTGAGAAAAATAAGAGGTATAATACAGAGATTGTATCAAGAGTTCATATTTGGTACCCAAATCAGTAATGAACACCCTGTGAATGACTGTGTAACAGAAAAAACATTGCTCTGCTGTGGGCCCTGGGCCATAGGAAGGGCACAGGGGGAAAGGGATTTGGAAAGCAAGAGACAGGAAGGAGGCAAGGTGAGGCATGCATTGTGACAGGCATGCATGATGACAGCAATGCACCCGCGGGCAAACCCTTTCCGAGCCTCTATACTTACTTCAAGGACCTGCTGCTCCACACCAAGGGGAGGGGGAGAAAAGGCGAGGGACCAGGAGGGAGCAGGTGGGAGTGGGAGAAAAGAAGAAATTGAGAGGTTTTAGGAAAAGCTCTTCCAAACAGCTTGTAAATAAAAAAAGCCATAGGGTAGTAGTTGGACATCTTCTACCCCTCTGGTTGCTGCCTACATGGTCTTCAGTGACCCCCATCAGGGAACGGAAGAAGAAGAAAGGTAATATCATTCCTGCTAATGTACCAGAACTAAACCAGGCAGGGACTCCTTGCTTTCCCACATGTGTGGCTCAGAGACAGGCGAGGATTGCTGCTTTCTTTGCAAGCATAAGAAACTGAAAAAAACCCTCAACCTTGTAGACCTTCCCACCATGCCCCAGAGTTTAATCTGTACTAGGCAGCAGCCCTGCAAGAGCACAGCCATGGTTTAGCTCCTGGAAGACCCTTCTCATCCGTTCATTTTGCAGGCATGCTTGTGGCTGAGGCAGCGGTGGAAGCTGTCTAGTGCCACTCCGGCCAGCCCTGGGTTGCAGCAAAAATCCTCATTGGGGGGGTCCTTTGCGCCACAGCTACCATCCTTCTCTTTGTTTGCTCCAAGAAGCAGGTTTTGATTACCCAGTTCAGAGGGGTGCTTTATACAGGTTAAAACAGCCTTGGCCATCTTTTGGAGTGAGGCCGAGCACAGGAGACTCACCTCAGCCTGGAGGCTCTCGAGCCGTACAATGTGTTGGCTGCTGGAGGAGTTCTTCTCCCGAAAGTCCTCCCGGAGGGTGTGGACCTGCAGGGAGAGCTGCCGCTCCACCTCCGATGCCTGCAAGGAGACACCAGCTGACATTACTCTGGGGGGTCATCCCATAGACAGAAAGCGGTTATCTCCTCCTGCCCATGGGAAGATCTGCCCCAATATGACTCTGCACAAGCCCTAGTTTTGGCAGAAACTGTGAAGCCTGCAGAGTCTAGACAAGCAAAAAACTCATCCTGACCGGACACTGGAGAGAGCAGCCATTTAGGCTGTGTTGATTTTCCCCTGGGGCAGCCAAAGGCCATAGCCAGCAACTTTCTTCTACTGCAAAATTGCATGATGACTCCCATGCCCTACAGAGAATTCAGTTTTCCTCAAAAATAGTAGCCTGATTGGGGCTAAAGAGGAGACCAGGGCACTCGCAAAGGCAGAGGGGAGGCAATCTTCATAGACCCCAGGAAAAACTGCTAATAAATTTACACTTTCTAAACCTCTGAACATCTTTGGCACAGCTCTAAAATAACAAGTGCTCTTTGCCTCTGATTTCTGGCTCCCGTCAGGGCCAGACGGAGAAGCATCCGCTCCACATGACTGCTGGTGTAGGATCGCTGGGCTTGGCCCTCTTTCCCATTTTGAAGGAGGAATGCCCCATTTATGTAGGGTGGTTTGAGGACAGTGGAAAGGCCATTCCTACCTGCAGGATCCAGGCTGCAGACAGCCTGTATAAATGACAGCTTAGACATGTTAACTACTCTCCAGACAGCTTTATGGCTGATTTTTACATGGTGAACACACTTGTTTAGGCTTGTAAGAGAACATAAGGTTTTTATGACAAATCCCTAATGAGACAGCACAAATGGATGGTTTTCTATTTAATTAGCCTCCATCAGGTTCCATTATACTTAGGCACAGATCTCCCCCCCTGGCAGATTAGCTGGAAGTGAATTGATCCTCCTCAAGAGGCATCATTGCCGTCCTGCTCAGGCCACAGACAGAGCTGTATGTCCAATAGCAAATGCCATCAGCAGCTACAAATGCCTTAGGAAGTGAGATGGGAGGGAGGGATGGGGGCAAGGGGGGAAAACCCACATTGGGGCAGCAGCTGTGGGCAGGTTTGGGAGTGCAAATGTCCAGCAAATGCAGGTCAGGATTTGACCCAGGATGCTCTGTCTGACAGGGAGCCCAAGGAAGGAGTTCCACCAAAGAGTGCAAGGACTTTGCTCTAGCAGCTTGTGACCTGAAGAATGAACACACAGACCCAGCCTGAGCTGCCCACAAAGGCAACCCTACCCCCTTTTAAAAATGGTCCCTTATTTTGCTCAGTCTGCAGCAAAATAATCCAAATCAGAAGCAAGAGGTAAAAGGCTGTTCCAGCTCCATCAAGTGGAAGAAACTGTAGTTGCCCCCAACACTGCTTGCTTGCAAGGGTAGCGGAAGACAGAAGTGTGGCCACCAAAATCAGCCAGGCTCTGACCACTGTCTTCTGGAATGAGAAGTGATTTCCAACAATAAGAAATTATCTTGTCTACCAATTGGTTTTTAGTTCCCTTCTTATCCTGGATTAGCATAACTGATCTTTCCCCCTTCTTTAAAGCCTCACATCAGAGGCCTTTGCGTACTGCCCTCACCTCATTTATTTAATAAAGCTTCTTTGCACAGGCAGAGTACACAAAATATCATAGAACAGCACTATAGGAAGGGTTAGGGTTTTTTCTTCCCTTAAGCAGCTACAGATTTCAAAGCATCCTGAGCAGCTATTAATTGGTGACACTAAAGAAGATGGATGGATTGTGCTTTTTTTGAATGATTCACTTGCTTTTGTAAAGATTGCTGAAACATCTTGATGCTGAAATACTCCGCGAGAGCTATCAAGGATGAAAAAGCACCAGATGAAAAGCACTGAGGGATTTTTCCTGCAAGATGCTGACCACACTCCTAAGGAGCACAAGTGGTAATAGATGAGATGACACACTGGTATTTGATAGTTAACTGTATAACATAATTTATATGCTAGAACAATTCTATGGACAGGCAGTGTAAATGTACAGTATAGCAGTACAAAAGAAGGGAGTGTTAATGGCATTGTAAAAATCCCTGGTAAGACAATATATAGGTGCAGTTCTGGTCCCTGTGCTCAGATTGGAGCAGGGGAAGGGGTGCACTGCAAGGGTGATCCAGATCGTGGAAAGTCTGTTATATGAAAGGAGACTAAAAAAGGATGGCTTGTTTTATCTCCTGCAATGAATGCTGAGAGAGGACGCCCTATAAATACATCATGGATAAGCACACAGAAGGGAGAAGCACTATCTAAGCAGAAGCACAATTTTGGCAGAAAAAATTATGTGAATAAACTGGATAAGAGTATATTAAGGCTGGGAATAGGAAGATTTCTGCATTTCCAAGGAGATGCAGTAGGATTTCTCCTCCTGCACCATTATAGTAGGAGAAATGGTGGCAAAAATTAATTTTGTGGTGGACCGGGATCACTTTATCATGCAGTTTCTTTCAGAGGGCTGCCTACAACAGAAGGGAAATGAATTGACCTCAAAGGTCCTTCCTGGTACTAGACTGCTTGCAGGACTGTAAGGTTGGTATTCACCAGCTTTAAATCATCATCTGGAATTTATCTACTTGCTGCTCAGCTTACATGCTCACACATCTTATTCCTGCAGTTACAGCCCACATGGAGGGAAGAAAGGATTCACTTATGGCTAGCGTTTAGCGCCCTAAAGCAGACGGGATGTTACAGCGTCACCTCAGCATACACCATTCACATCCTATCTCATGCAATAGAGAAAAGTAAAAATAAGACTCGCTTTAGCCTCATACAGTGGAGAATACTCTCTCTGACCAGCCGTTTAACAGAATTAAACAGAAATGACTGTATCGTGTGTTTCCCTCCACAGGAGAATGAGTGAAGTCTTCACCTAGTTCTAGATAGGGAAATGGCTGATATCTTTAGTCTCACCTTTGTAAAGATTTGATTTTTTTACAGACATGAGACAAAGTCTTCTGAGCTGAACTCTGGTCATGGAAATCCCCTTTTCATACTACTTTTGTTTCAGAGTTTATTAACACTGCTGCTGAACCACCCTTTCTAACTGATTATAAAATCTAGATTTTAACATCAATTTGCATTATTTTATGGAAAGCCACCTTGACAGTGGCCAGTATTTGTTAGGCGCATTTTCATATGGCATCTACTTGGGTTCTCCACACTGCTGTACATGTGTGCATGTGCACGTGTGTTTTAAACTGTAAGCTCACTATTGATTACTTCTAACATGCTCTTCTACTTAGTGTCATCAGAAGATGTAAACTTCTATCTACGTTTTCCCTGTATTGCTCAAATAAGCTATGGCTTTTGTTGAATCGAAGTGAGTTTCTTCTGTTTCAGCCAGTCTGGCTCTACTCTCATAATGCAAACTGTAGGGCTTTCTCTTCCCCATCAGTGTTCTCCTAAACATTAAAAGTGAAAATCTTTTGTGGTTATGTCAATCATTTAGCAATGCATTGATTTTGCTAGAGAGAAGTAATATTCTTTCCAGAAAGGCAGACATATATTGCCCAACATCATAGCTTTGCTCTGTAGTTAAGGAAGAATTAATTTCCTGCGTATAGGCAAATTAGCCAACACAGCCACCAGGCAGAGTTTGAAACATGTCTGCAAAAGTGTAGACATCAATTCACAATTAGGTATATTCAATCAACTGTGAGATTTGTTTTCTGGACCTCAGGCAAGGTTTAGATGAGCAAGGTTTAGATGAGCAAGGTTTGGGCAGTGCAAGAAGAAAGGAAGAGCAGGAGGACATTTTGGCCTCTGCTCTAATTAAGGGGGTTTTTTCATTGCAAACCTGATTAAGTTTCTCTCATGATTAATTCTGAAGTGCACAAAACTACACAAAACTGTGTAGATATTTGGCAGAAAAATATGGCTTACTAGTTACAATAATTCTGAGAGGTTTAATATCTGGAACATACTAGCAATAAATAAATTAAATAAATGTAAATATATCGGAGCACTGATGCTCCTGTGAAGAGGGGATCTTTGAAATGTTTGGGATGGACTGTGAGAACTGAATGGCCTGTAGGTTAGTCTCATTCAAAGAAAACCCTATTTTAAAAAATAAACCTAACTGCATACAAAATATCCAGCTGTAAGTCATATCAGAAAGAAAAGGAGAATGGAACAAGTTTAATAGACTATAGCTGGGTGAAGAAACTGATGTTTCTGTATGATTTACTTCTACAAACAAGATGATTCAAATTTAACAAAGGATATTGAAGATTTTCTTGCCTAAAATAGCTAGGAAAGAGAAGTCCTAATTAGTGCTAAATCTGTAACACTCAGGAGAGCGTGTTACCCCTTTTATTAATTTGCTAATAGCTGAGTTCAAGGGACTCCCCATTCCCGCTGTGGTAACATTAACACTTCAAACCACTAATCGCTGCCTCCCCTGGCTTCAGGTTCCTGGATTCCTAGCTCTTCTCTGGCAGGAAAATATATTTAGCTACTGAAATGCAAGCAAAGGAGGAAACAACAAACATCTTGCTTTAGATTAATAATTTTTAAAAAATACATTAATCTGGCTGCTGAGAGAAGCCCCAGAGGATTGGGACTGCTGCCCTGCCACCACAGCCAGCACCCTTGCACCCCAGTGCCCACTGGTAGTGGTGGGAAACCTGGTTTTCTGGGCTAGCTGACCCATGCCAAGAAAGTTGTGAGGCCATGGCTATTTTCCAGCCCTTGGCATGCTGGCACCATAAGCAACCATCTATGTTTTGCATACCTGGAGGTCGCCCAGTTTGGGAATCTTTGAGAGATTTTTTTACCAAAGCTTTTAATTCAGGTCAACTTTAAATTGTTATTCAAAGCATTAGTCTATCCAGGAAAGTGCTTACATAATAGCAGTGCTTGCCGTTGGTCACCTTTTGAGGGCTTCAGTTTGCATTTGCTGATGTATGTGCGCAGAGGAGGGATTCCCTGATGGATGGCCCCTGCGTCGCGGGACCCTCAGCCCTGTCACGGCAATGCCGCTGCAATGTGGAGAAGAGCAAAGGCACTGTGGTGGGTTGGCCAGACGTCCACCCAGCCGCTCTCACTCCCCTGCCTCAATAAGACCAGGGAGAAAATAAGACAAAAAAGCTTGTGGGTTGAGGTAAAGACAGGGAGATCACTTACACAAATTCAGAGGAAATTGAAGTAAAACCAGTAACTGGGAGACATAACAGGCAAAACTCAGGCTGGTCATTGCCAGGGACTGGATTAATAGTGGGGATTTTTTTGTTTTTGTAAAGTGGTGGAGGAGCTGTACTGTGCACATTGCCCACCTTTGCAGCGTTGTGACGATGCCACTTCGATTTTGGTGCGAGGAGATTTTTTTCTGTGGTCGATGTCATCAGTGCAGTTTGTGAAGGGTGTCTGACGAGCGAGTATTTCAACAACAATTCTTAAATGTGCCTTTCAGCAAGGCGAGAGGTGGAATTTCTTGGGTCTAGGTGTCCAGACACTGTCAGGGGGCTGCAGGGCCCTCTCTGAGGAGAGGCCGGGGCTGCCCCATGCTGGACACAGCTGGTTACAGCCGGTTCTGCCACAGCTCCACTGCAGGGCACAGCTGAGCCTGTCAGCGATGCCAGTGGCGCCTCTGGAAAAATGTACTTAAGATGGACAAAGCACTGTTTGGCAGTGACAAGTGAAGTAAAAAGTGTGAGGAACAGCCTTGTGAGCACCAAGGTTGAAGGAGGAGGAGGAGGGGGACCTGGCTAAGCCTTCTCCAGAGGACCTTTTCCATTGCTCCCCAGTGCAGCACAGGACACTGGATCTGGGGAGCGTTGTGCATCATGGCCGGGGCCAGAATTGTCCCCATCTCTGCCAAATGATGTAGTGGGGCTGAATCCTCCTCTCCTTGCCTCATCCCTCGCTCTGCTACTGCCCAGGTGTGAGGAAATTTAACTACACAAAGTCTGTAGCAGCTTGGTCTGGGTGTGAGACCTGTCATTGCCTGGAGAAGTTGCGTGGAAAAATGAGGCTTCAGGAAACTTGCAACACTTCCAAAATATTTTGGTTGTAAACATCCAACAGAGACCATTAACATTGATCCCATGGGGTATTTTTAGAAGAAATGGATTTTTAAATCTGTAAAAGTGCTGGGATAGTGCTATGTAACATATACCTATTATATATCCAGCAGCTATAAGCAGACTGGCAGGTGGATTAAATACCAGTAGCCAGAGTGAGTATATCTGTTCAGCTTTTGCAGGTAAGATTTACTTCCTAACACAGGTTTCTTTCTGCTCAGGAACCATCTCTGCAACCTGCCAGAGCACCCGGCAGCCCCCTCCCTAGTGGTGTTCTTGGTTTTGACCCCCAGCTGACTGCTGCTTCATTTAGGTAAGGTCTGCGAGGCAGCCACAGTAGGGACATACAGCATCCAGACTGAGGTATCCTCACTGGGGCCTAGCACCAAAGTCACACGCCTATGTGAAATTGTGAGCTGTCTCCCTGTCACCTTTTTCCGTGCAATTCAGGCAAATGCCTTCATATCTGGCATTTGGTGCCTTTGTACCACACACCTTCACACTCAGCGACTTGCGATGGTCTTTACACCCCTGCAGGTCTCCTCCTGGTTGTTCCTTCTCTCTTCTCATTCAGAGGATCCAATAAATCCATATCTGCTTAGACAGAAGGGTTGGATTTTGTGGCACACTGCCTGACCTCCTTTGTTACAGCTGTACAGGCTGATGAGCCTTCCCTTCAGTGGGAAACAGGCTGACATTGTAGAGCACAGGCCAGCTAGATTGGTTGGGGGGTCCTATACTGACAACAGAGCAGGTGGATAAAAGAGGAAATAAATGAGCATTTTTTTAGATCTTAATCAAAGATCTAAAGGATGAGGATCCTTAACTGCCAAAGCAAGGAGTCTGAGTTATGGAGAAGAGGCACTGGAATTACTCTTTTATAAGCACCAGGCTCGGGACACATTACTGATGCGAAAAGCCTCATGACTGTAGCATTAAACCTAGTCTGAGAGGTTTCTGTGAGACAAAGGACAACAGTGGCATCTTATGCTACAATCTGCACTACTTCCACAGTCATGACATTTTGGAAACATGACACTTTATTGTTTGCATGAAAGTGAGAATTCTTTGCTGCAGAACCCCTTTCCCTTCTGTAGGACAAGTAGGAAATTCTTTGTGTGTCCTTTGACCTCACTCCTATTTACCTGAGTTTTAAAACAAACCAAGAATGTGAGTAGTTTCCTCTTAACACACCCCAGTCATGCAGCAGGCTCTTGTGGATGGCAATGAGTTAACGAGCTCAGATGCCTTACACCTGAGAGGCAGAGGCCAGTGTGGTAGCTGGCTATAAGGGAGAGCAGGGAGCAGCTAGAATTTTTTTTTTCTGTGTGGGGCTGGGCTTGTACCTGCTCATTGCAGTGGAGAAGTGTTACAGTGGAGATATTTACCTCCTTGGTGGAAACCTCCGCAAAACCTGAAGTTGGATTGCCTGTTTTGAGGGGTAAAGCACTTGTGTTGGTTGACTTTGGTTGTTTCCCATGGCTGGAGGGCTGGAAGTGCTGCTGGAGATAACTGCTGTTACTACTCAGACAAATTAAGGTACTGCTACTTTTTTCTTTCCAAGTGTCCTTGAAAAATCCTTTTAACAGGGATAGTGAACTTTTGCTGCATCACTAAGCAAAGCATGAAAGAGTAGTCAGGGTTTTCCTGGAAATGTCTTTGTTTTTATTTTTCCTTCCTATAAGGCTAGCTGATATATGAGAACTAGTTTGCAAGGGAAACATCTGAATGCAAAATGGTGGTCTTCATCTTGTTGTTCAGTAAGTGCTTAGGTAACTGTTTGGCTGAGGCCAAAATCCATTAGCTTAGGCTAAATCATCTTACAGGATTAGGCACTGCTGTTTAGAGCAGAAGCAAGGACAGTTGTGTGCCATATGGAGGCAACTCTAGCTGGGTGTAATGGCTCTAGGTTCATTGTTTGAATGAAAGAAGTAGCTTCACAAGTGGATGTGGGTTGCTCACATCTTTTAGGAGGTACTTAAACACAAGCCTCCCTTTTTTGTGGTTTATTCTTGACCTAAGTATTTGGCTCTTGTGGAGAGGAAAGTACAGTGTGTGGAAAAATGAGTCAGCCTGCTTCCTGTGGGAGGGACTGCTGGAGGCCCGCTTCTTTGAATGCTGCAATAAATTAGCACTGGAGATAACTCAGAGGACAAAGTGTGCCTGGAGGACACGCACTGCTAAGTAGTGCATGCAGTGGCTCTTGTGCTCTGTATGCAAATTCTGCTTGCAGAAGAAATGTGGGAGATGCGACAGCATTGCACAGTGGCTCCCAGGCCTGGTGTCTGTTGTAGGTCTCCGAATAGAGAGCTGGATATGGGGCTGGTTGGCAGCAACTTGTCTTCTGGTTGTTGAGAAGGAACAGTGTAATGAAGTGTAACACTAGCAGGCTCTTCTAGTTCTGTGTAGATGCTGCATGTGACCTTGAATGAAGCATTTGTTCCTCTGCACTTCAGTTACCTATTTGTAAATGGAAACAGAACGCCTTATGGCTTAAATAATCAAATCTGGTGATGCTGAAGTGGAGCTGAGAGGAATTTCAGTGGAGTGCAGCTTGGGTCCAGTGTGTTGCAAAGGGGCCTGGGACCTTCAGGTTAAAAAGTCTGTTGTCCCCCCACACCTGTGTGCGAGACTGCAGTTCCTGAAGTTTTGCCTTGGCCTAGCAGAGGGAACTGGTACAGTTTGAAAGCTGGATGGTCTGTGTTTTGCATCAGTAAATTCAGTCATCTGCTCTCCTAGATAACTTCTAATGCATTTCTAATGCCTAATTTCCATTAATAAGTTATTTTTCCCTGACAAAAGGCATATTTCATCTTGATAGGGCACTTTGGCCAAGCTACCTTTGATGTGGGTTTTTAATCCAGATTTTTGAGCTCAGTCTGACTTTCCTACTTGAGCTAAAGGATGAAAAATATTTCTTCAGTAAATTCCTAGTGAGCCATAAGTGTGGGTCAGATGATAGCCTAATGAAGTAGAAAATGCCTGACTAGTTTGGAAATAGCTGAACTGGAAATATGAAGACTCAACATGGTCATTAAAACCTTTTGAAAAAAGAAGCAGAAATTTATGATGGTGGAGGCAAAGAGAAGTGTGACATACCCTCCTACTCTGAGAGATTTGTTGTCTTCCCCTGGTAGTCAGTTGTCAGGACAGCCAATCTACATCTTGATGATTTTTTTTTTTAAATTGAATTGTTTTAGTCTAGGACTTTAAATCTGGAGGTGTTAAAACTCTGATGTCTGTGCCTGGAAGCAAGACACAATTATTAAGCTTCTTGCAGTCTCCTACTCTGGCTTTAAGTGCTCTATCTCCTTTATTTCAAATAAAATGAACTGAGTTCTGTTGGGCATATCTAATATGTGATGGCAGGCTAGCAGCTCTGCGTGCTCTTGAAATCTTAATCTATACACCCTGTTAAACTCAGAATATACTCTTTTAGGATTTAGTAGTAATATACAAACCAGCTTTCCAATGTATGTACATCTGATGCTCAAACTTGCACTTACAGACATATCTTAGTGTAGAAAAAGTAGATGTTCATACAAAAAGGTAGGTGTCCATTCCCATGTGTGTGAAATGAGTGGATGCCAATAAAAGATGGAGCAAAATTCAAGGAGCTGGCTTAAAATATATTAATCTCTCTCAGGAAGCCTTCAGACAGGAAGAGAGAAAACACTTTCTAAAATGTAAATGTATATTTAAACTTTATGGTAGATTGACCTGGGAGATGTTTTACTAGCTTTTAAATCCCTGCCAAGTCTGACTCCCAATAACTTCCATCAGGCTGTTTCTTAAAAACAGTAGTGGTGTGTTTGGTGGCTGCTTTCTGTAGAAAAAATAAGTAAACCCAAACCCTATAGTGAATATTGGCCAGGATGGGAGCTACAGCTTCAAACTATTCCATTAGAGCTTTCTCTTCAGTAAATGTTTTTATCACAGATAGGTGCAGTAGGGTCATAAATGAAAGGTGAGTGCCATAAAAATGAGCAAGTGCATCACAAATTTTTGGGGTAAAAAACTCCAAAAACCCACACATGGCAGCATGTCACAATTGCAATGCTTAAATAAAAAGGCCCAAATTTACTTTATGAAAGGATTGTTCCAGAGCTGTTAGGTAACATTTTACTTAAAAATATTTCTTGGTCAGTTAGTATTTGATCTGTCATCCTAAACATGACAGAACTGTGCTGGATAGCTGCAGACAAAAAGCTTCTAGAGGTACCATTTAAATTAGCAATACTTCTTCCTGTATGTCAGCAGCCTCCAGCTCTTCCTGAATTGCTCTCCCTTGTTGGCAGCCTGAAAAGATCTGCTTAGAGCATAAGGTCTTTGGAGCAGACTTTGAGCACAAGGCAGACCTTGCTCTTGGTGATCGCTGACAAAAGATAATTACAATGTATTAGTAATAACATCTGAGCACTCTGATCTGCTGAAGTCAAACACAGATCTGTACTTTGTACATTACCATATGTAGTAAGTACATGAACACTTGCCTCCTCTCAGCCTAGCTTTGCTCTGTTTCCACTAAGGTTCAGTTTATGACTCATGCAGCAGATGCTTGAACGGCCCAGACAGTTCACCTTGATAGCAGTATGTAGTGGCAAATATGTAATGGTAACTTCTAGCATGAAGCAGAGCTGCTAAATTAAGCCACAGCAGGTGTATTCAAAGTTGAGGGTAAGTTTTCCACAGAACACCTGTAACCCAGCTTTTGGGAAGCTGCTGAGCACTTCTGTAAGTGGCCATATCTTCTTATGCATGTGTTAGCCTGGCAGGTGAGGTGCTCCTGTGAATAGGCTGCATGGGCATTGCTGTGGCCAGAGACTCTGGATGATGGGAGGGTCCAGAAAAGCCTTGTCCTCCTACAATCTAGCTTTTAAAAAGGTCTTGCATGACTTTTTAAATAACAGCTTTTGGCAAACTTGGTAGCATTGTGGTACTTGAAGTTCTACAAAAAGCTGTGCTTGAAAATGAAAAATAAAGCAACTAGTTATGGACAGGAAACTTAGCTGAAAAACAAGGTGGGTGCAGCACATACTGTAGGATGGTGTATAAAATATACTATGCTCTGCCAAATCATACACATGCAGGGGAATGCATTATTTGGAACCAGAAGGAGCCCCTCTATATGAGTTTCAGGCTTTAGTGCACCTGTGAATATCACTTAAGGTAAAGCATGGATGGTCCTGTATGGGGGAAGCCACCTCAGTCACAAACCCTTCATGTATTCAGTTATTTTTCTGTTGGCGGAGAGGTGGAGTGCTGTCAGAAGAAAAAACAACTGTTGTACCAACAACAGTAACTGCATGTGAACTAGAGTCCACTGGAAGCATTGCAGACAAAGGCTCTGTGCTTGGCTGTGGGCAGCAAATTTGGCACACACACATGCTGTACTTAGACTTGCACCTATAGCCAAGGCTTTGCAAATGTAGGTCAGGCGTCATTGAATCGAAAGCCTTTTCCCCCCTGCAGTCTGAGATGCTGCTTAGAGTGTTAAGAATCATTCAAGCTGTGTCCTTTTGGCACTGAGGCTGTTGCTTTCTGACAACTGACCCATGCAGATGCAGCAAGCTTGTGGTGAGCCTGGGATGGGGCATGCAGCAGGGAGCAGGTACCAGGCAGACATGGGGACTGGGTATGATCTGTGGCCCAGGTTTCTGTGCAACCAAGCCATGAGACTGCCTGCAAACTGACACTGGGGTGTGGAGACCTGTAAGCACTGCACGAGATCTTAGATTGGGAAACATTGTACTGACAGATGCTGTGAGAACTGGCATCCTGTCCTGTGTGTCTGACGCTGAGAAAATATGCTTTTTTCCCTGGTGGCTGAAGGTTTGATGGCTGAGGCTTTGTCTAGAAAGAAATAGCATCTTTGATAAAGCTGTCATGACCAGGGAAAGGGGAAGCATGCTTCCCTCCTTCACCAAAATTCCCCATTTCACCATCAGTGATTTGTCTTGGAGGGGCAGAGTGCGTAAGACCTACGGGAGGCCTTTGGGAGAAAGGGGAGAGGATTGGGGAAATGCTCTTGGCTTTGGCTCTGGTGCTTTTAAGCAAATGTCAGTACTGATGAGTGTCATGTACCCTCTGTATGTGCTTTCTGGCCCTAACTAGGTAACAGGAGACCAGCTATAGCACACAAAGTAAAACATGATGAAAGTGGTGTGGCTGTTCTTTAGCTTCGAAGTCCCCCTGAAAAGTTGCTGGGTTGTTGGGGTGTGCTTCATTTTGAAAGCCCTGTTCGAGTGTGCTCATACTTTAACTGTGGCAACTTTCATTGCTTTCCAATTGTGTTCTTTTATCACTTCATTGTCAGCAGAGAGGGCTGCCTTGCACAAGTGTGTGGATTATCCTGTGCTTGAGCATGGGCTGATCTACTGCTCCAGTTCTTAGGCTACTACAGTAGGATTTTAAACTGGGATCTTCCCTAGCATCGCTGCATATAAGTGATTAGCTTTCTCTTCCTCTTGCTGCCCGAAAGCAAGAATAATGTGATCAGTGACAGAGGAGATCACAATATTCAGCTCCCAGCAGTTTTTATTCCTCCTGCTGCAGATGAATTTCTCTATGCGTACAAGCCTGTAGTAGCAATACTAAATCTACTGAGTGCTTGCTGTGGGCAGAAGTGTCTAAAGTGGTGTCGCTTAAAACTTCTGCCAGTACATAGGCATGTGAGTTAGGAAGACTTTTATCCTATCTGTGCTAAAAATCACCTGCCTTAAGCCACTGGCCCCTCTTCCCCCTCCTGTCTTGCACGTGACGAGGTGTGTGCTGGAGTTGGCATATGGCTGGGGAGCAAAGAGGTCCACAGAAGCATGCAAAGAAATCATATTGCATCATTGCTAACCAGCTTGTGCCAAGACTTGGATTTTCTTCTGCCTGTCACTACTCTGCATACACTGGCTTCCCTGTCACCCCTTGGCTTGGCTGTTTTGTGACCTACCTCCTGGAACAAACTTGTAGACCTTTTTTTCCCTCCTCTCTCTCAGCTCTCTCTAGTTGATTAGTCTAATAGACATTAGCCATGGTACATTGCGTATATAGTCACAATGCTGTGCCAGAGATTTGTTTGCTTAATTACAGAAACACTTTTATTTCTGCTGTAGTGTGTCTGGTTTTGGTTTTGCTGCTGAGGCTGGTGTTTCTTTTAGCCTCCTTTCTTTGGCTCTGCTCAAAGATTATTTTATTTTGTTCTGGTCAGAGCTGATCTTCCTAAGCTCTGGGACATTATAAAGACTCAAATGGACTGAAGAAGGAACAAGTAGTTTAACAGTGTCACTTGTGCACCACAGGCTGTTTGTTATCACTTAGATACTCCAACCCTTAACACTTGTGTATAATGCAATGCTGCTCACCTCCCTGCACTGGCGTGTTCTGCTTTTCCTATATGAGGACGGGTCTCATGTGTGATGTTAGTACCATGCATGGCAAAAGCCTGCTCTGGGTGCCCAGGCAGGCCAAATGGGGTAAAAAGGGACAAACAGGCCTAAGCATGGTATGGAGCAGAGAAATGCTTTACTTGCAGAAAGCTTGTGGTGTTGGGGCTGTACCTCCTTGACTTGATGCTTTGGTCATGTCTGCTTGAGGAGTGGGACATGAGGGTGTAGCCCTTAGGTGCTTGCTCAGAAGCAGAAAGTCTCAGTACAACTGGTGTCAGACAGAGTATGCACATGGATTTCAAGTGTTGACCTGAATCCAGGCTAGTTTTCAGAAAATAATAGGTTAAAGAGTAGAATAAGTTTGTTAAGCTCTTATGGGGATTTGGAATTTCCCAGCGTGATCCCCACTGGCACCAAGGGACAAAGGAGATAAAGATATTAGAGCCCAAGTTTTCAGCACAAGCCTTCTCTTAAGTACTGATTCAAAATACAGCTTTACTTGTCAAGCAGTGAAATGCCAAGTATATTAAATATATCCACGTCTCAAACTTATTTGTTTGGAGGGCAACACAAATACCACCACTTAAAAAGTTCCATATTAGTTTTCATCCTTACTCAGGTTTACTGAAAGGTTCTGGGATTTAATATTGTTTATGGCAACATTTTAATGTCACCAGGAAAGAAGAGTGTTTGGCCAGGTCTCTTCACAGAGTAGGAATTTATACGAGGGTTATAAGGCTCATTGGGGCTAATCCCTGCTAGCA
Organism: Gorsachius magnificus; assembly: GCA_034008185.1. NCBI lineage: Eukaryota > Metazoa > Chordata > Aves > Pelecaniformes > Ardeidae > Gorsachius > Gorsachius magnificus. Next base: position 12,598,602 of record CM067095.1, read on the forward strand.
TTATACATCATCTGACAGTTGCCAAGGAGACAAGGATAATCTCAGTAAGACAAGATATGTGAGAAGGGTATTTATGGACGTTTGCCTAACGAGGCTGGTGGAATGCACCAAAAAGTGATTATCTGAGTGCCTTTGAAGTACTTCCTCTTCTGTGGTGAATATGGGAGACTGTTGGTACACAAGCAAAAAATTTCCCTGTGATACTAAAGCAGCAGCAACTTTGCCTTGATGTTTCCAACTTAACCTGAAGTGACCTCATCCACTATTGTGCAGAGGGGCAGACAAGGCTTTTGTGGTGTTGCGAGATGGCTGCCCATCTGTCTGCACTCTGCTGCATCAGCAGACTGTGTAAATATAAATAAGCCATTTCAGTTTGTGGTGCTGACACAAGCTTAATGAAAAGTGTCCACTTCACGTGCTTGAAATACTAGCAGGTGCCTCATGCAAATGTTTTGTGTGCCAAGTGATGAGAGGGGAGGGAAGAGTGGAGGGGGATAGATGTATATATGTAGGCATAGATGTGTGCTTTGGCAATGGCTTTCCAGAATAACCACCTGGTTCCTTCCTCCCTGTCCCCAGGGTAAGCCCAGTTGCACCATGGCCAGCTGGCTCTGGGTGCTTATGTCACATTCCCTGAGATGTGGGAAGGGTTAACATCACAGGCTACTTGGTATGTGAGTCTGAACAGGCATTCTGGTCAGATTAGGCCATTTTCCCTGACCTGGGGTGGCTTATAGCTCTGCTTAGGGAGATTAAAAGGAGTAGGAGAGCTAATATCTTCATTTGAACAAGTTCATGCTTGGAAAGGCTTCTGCATCATCTGTTTCACATAGCAAAATATTTTCTTGGTAGTGTGCTCCCTGGCCATAAGAAGGGGCAGAGGTTGGTGGAGGAGGCCTATATCTTGGGACCAGGAGCACTAAAGCTCTGTGGTCTGGAACTGTTCCAGCACTGGGAAAATCTTCCCTTCCTGTGTTGAGGTGAGGCAGTGACCTGTAATGAATGCACAAAGGCTGCCTGTCTCCTTCCCTCTCCCCCAACTTGGCCGCCTTAGTCTGCGGGACTGTCTCTTGATGGAAGATTATGAAGGATGGGAAGACAGAAGGAATTTCCCAAGTTTTCAGAGCAAATGATTCCTTTGAAAGGAAGGTGCTGCCGAGAGCCAGCCTGCAGCTGATGGGCTGTGTCTCCTGGTGCCAGAGTTAATATTGGTAAGCAGCTCTGAGCTGCTGGGTTGGATAATGCCTGGAATGGAGGAGGCCTCTTTAAATGAAGTAAATCAACCTGTTAATCCTCTGTAGGTGGGTTTTGAGGAGTTGCTTTAGATTTACAAATCAATGGCTACAATCTCAATAGAGGTTTCTGCAGTAGCACCTGCCTTCCCTTCAAGGGGTTCAAAGTAAAATGGTGCTTGGCCTGCCTATTCCAGCCAGTCAAGAAAATTGCTTCTGAGCAGTGTTTCTGCCTGCCTCCAGTCCTGCTCTTAAATGGCACCATTCTCTATTTGCTTGTTTTGGGGTCTGTGTCTGGCATGGGTTCTATGTGAATGCATGGTGCTGCCTGGGAAATCTTGAGGTGTCTGTGTTTACTTGGCTTTAAAAGCACCAGGGATATGTAATTGCATCTCTCAGGGGGTTAAAAAGTGCAGTTCCCAAGTGTGTATTATCCTTTTCTGCCTCTCTGGGCTGAGCTCATTCCTCTGTACCATGAAAACAAGCCAGATGAGCCTGAGCAGGTTTAATAGTGGCTTTTGGTGCTGTCTTGCCTTGACTGAGACGAATATGGGGTAGCTCAGCAGATCTGGGGGTGTAGTGGTTTCTTGCAGCAGGGGTTGATAAAGCAGACCAAGACTGGGAGACCCTTCCTTGTCTGCAGTTCTGCAGGGTAAGGGCCTGTGCCCATGGCAGCAGTGCTTCAGGAACAGAAAGGCCCCAGGAAGAGGTAGTAGTATTAATGAAATCATTGATTTCATAAGCATTTGCCTTGAGCTCTTAAAGCTTTGAATATTTATTAGTCTTCACCAAGATGTCTGGTCCCTTGTGCTTAAGGTGGAGAGGGAAATAGAGTAAGAAGCACAACATTTAGGAGGAATTTGTGCACAAAGTGAAATACAATATCCAGTAAAGCCTAGAGGAATAAATCTCTCTGGATTAGAAGAAAAAACTACAGAAATAATTTGAGTTCTCAAATCCCTGTGCAACTTCATAGACAATCAATAGATGCTATTTGGACAAATATCACACTTCTAAATTCTACAAACCTCTTTTGAACAAACACGGTCATTTCAGGCTTTCTTCTTTGGCTTCATCTAAACATAAATCTGCTGGAAAGCATGATTCCCCCAGTATCTGAGTCTGTTCAAGAGCTCATGTTCAAGGAAAGGTTGGAACCTACTTCTGAATAGTTCCCTGTTTACATTTGTTTTCACCGCTCAGTTACGTTATGCCCATGTAGAGTGAAAATGCAAGTCTGTTCCAAAGGCTTAGGGATCACTTATTTCTGTGAGTATTCCTTCAGGCTTCTCTGCCTCTTTCCTTCAATATTCATAAATAGCAGGAAGGCTTGACCTGATGCTACTGAAAAATCTTCCCTGCATAAAAGATAGAGAAACCTCAGAAGGCCTCTTCCAGACTTAACTTTGTCTAGGTCTTCTCATGCCAAGGCAAAAATTGGTCAGCCCTGTCTGACTGGTGACTACTTGGCCACTTCCTGAAAGCTTCCTTTCATGGAGACCTTGTAGAATCTCTGGGCCATCTATTCTACTCGGCTAACCTTACAGCTAGGATGTTTTTCTTCATGTCTAATCTAATTCTTATCCTGCAATTCATACACATTGTCCTTTATGTAAGGCATATGGAGAATAAAGCTTAAACTCTACAAAGGAGAAACATCTGGACTGCTAGCTTTTTCCTGGGGTGCTACACTTTCAGTATAAGACATAGCTCACTAAATTCCTAATCCATACTTTAAACAAAAAAAACCCCAATTCATCCCCGTTTTGTAAGATCAAGAGAAAAGCTCAAATTCTTGTGCAGTCTGCCAAAGTGGAGAGGGGATTTTTCCTTTACTAGGGTCTTTTTTGTTGGCTTACACGGACAATTATTGCCTAGTCTGTCAGTGCCTGGATTTTCTGGTGATGCAATAAAATCTATGCAAAACACTTGCTAACCAAGTAAAGAAACAAAGGGGAGCTTTTTAAGTACTTCCCAGAAAGCTCCCCTTCTGTTAAAACTTGTGGGTGTTTACTTGGTCCTGAAACACTTCACCTGCAAAAGCTACTGGGACTACAGATCTCTTCTGTAAGTATAGACCCTTCCCTCTAGCAAGTCTTACTGTTTGTGCCTGCCTTGTGACCCTGCCATGAGCAACCAATCTGCTGGTCTACACTGAAGTCTTCTGCAATTCAAGTATTCCTTGATCTGAGCTTGTAGGCAACAAAATACAAAGGTACTTTGTTCAGCAAATAAATGTGAACAACTTATGCTAAATAGTTGACAAATGGAATAGCTTGCTAAGACCACCCTTGTTACTACAAAACTGTGCCAACTCTGGAAGTGGATTCAGGAACAGACTTCCAAGGATGTGGAGAATAAGGAAATCTCAAGGCTAAATCTTCCCCCTTGGTGTACTGAAGGTGGAGGCCAAGCTAACCCCAAAGGAACGGAGGGATAAGATGGTCTCACATCAGCTTAAGGAACAAAACTGCGGACAACTACCAGCCTGAGGCTGGTGACTACTTAAGCTTCAACTGATTTTTGAGATGTATCCAGGAGGGGAGAAAGACTAAGGGACAAAAGAGAAGGGGGAAGCAATGAAGACAAAACACAAGAGTTTTTTTTTTTTCTATGTCATCTGAACTGCACAGTGGAACTAGTAAATGGTATTTAAAGGGCAAAGTCAAGTCAGCTGGCTGCTTTAGGTACCCATATATCCCCAGATCTTGTAACTGTTCTGTGATAGTTCTACATTTATTACACACTTGCATTACTGTGTTAATCTTGGTAGAATCATAACCCAGCTGAATATATCCAAGTAATTCTTCCTTTTAAAAATGTTCTTTGACTGTTTCAACATTACAACTTTCCAGAGAAGAATAGTTAGGAGATGATGAGAATAGTTAATGGAAATGTTCTAAACACTTCTGATCTTGGTGGTGTCCCCACCTCCGACACTGATGGGGATCCTGTCCATGAAGGAAATCTGGTGCAAATCTCTGTATCTACAGAACTGAGTCTGTGGTAGGAGGATACCTAATGAAACTTAGGCCAACCTCCAAATGAAATGCTTTCTTGGTCTACTTATGAGCAACCTTTTACCCCTGTGACTCTGTCATGCAGGTCAGTTGATTTATGTCCTAATCTGTCAAAGTTGTTTCCTGTTGTACTCTCACCTCTAGGCAGCTTCTTGTTCCCATCTATGGCGGCATTTCCCACCCCCATGGGTGGTACTGCCAAGAATAAGCCAGCTCTGTATTGCATTGTGGCATCCATCAGAAGTCAGCAAGAGAGTCTTGCTGATCCTGTATCTGTGCTCAAAATAAAATGGGTTTTGCTAAATGCCATTTTAAACAAAATGTTGATTAAGTTCTATGCTATTTTGCAAGGGGCCTCTCTGATTTCATGGGTAACCAGAGCACCTAATACAGCTGGCAAAAAAACCCCTCAGTGTAGAAGAGACCTCCCTCTTGAGCTGTTGTCTACTAAATTGCATTTAGAAAAAACAATCCTACTTAAAAAAGGGAATTTAAAGACTTTCATTATAAGGTGTGCAAACTTTATAATCCAGAATGGCTCTTTAAAGATCAAATGCTTCTAATTGGGGTTTTCTTATGTAGATATTTGCAAAGCCTTCAATCATGTTTAGCTCCGGTTCTAGCTAGTAATGCAGTGGCTGGATGCAAACACCTTCTGTGTCCTACTTTCTAGAATCTCCTGGAGGAAGTGTTTACAGCAAGTGTGAATAAGCAGAAATATTTTGAAAAAAATCTCTTCTGCCCATGTGTTCCTACCTCTGAGCTACTGCATAACAAAACAGTTCCTATAAACATGAAGAGTTGGACCCAAACAGAATAGCCACTTAAAATTTCTAGTGCAGTGAGGGGAGGGGCTACTTCTCATTTTTAATCTCCTCACCCCAGAACAAGTTCACCTTCAGTTTCATGTGGTATTCCTGTTTTCAGATGTTCATGGCTTAGTGGTGCTGCTAATGTCTCAAGGCAGAAGCCTTGCAGAAACTCCCGAAATATGTTCCAGAACCACTTGCTAGAGATGAAAGCTGGGCTGTGAACTGGGCTCAGCTGAAGTGCAGAGAAGAGCAGTGTATGGTTAACTATCAGGTGCTTAATGCTTATGTATATTTCTCCTAGATCGTGCTCCAGACACTCACTCTGTGCTGATGTGCTGCCCAAAGTGTGGGGAGCAGGAGGTCTGGGCTTCTGGGTGTGTCTCATGGAGCCAGTCTCTGCTGCTCCATCAACGCACCACAAGCCTCTGAGGATGTAAGATGAGCCATGTGCAGCGTGGAGGTTAAGTGGCTCTGGCTGATAATAATTTGTTTTGTGCTGTGCTCACTGAGTTGAACTCGCAGGGGGAGATGCATTATGCCAAGCCCTGGTGGAGTCACCTTTGTGTGGGTTGTGCTCACAAGGAGCTCTTTTAACCAAGAAAATAAAATGTTTACCTTTTTCCCCCAGCAGGCACAAAAGCTCACTGTGGGTGGTGTGGACAACAGGCTGCCTTGGGCTGGGAGATCTCCAGGGTGATTTTTGGGGAAAAATTGCTGTGAACAGAGGAAGAAATGGGGTGGGGGGGATGAAGTGGCAGATGCCGGGGATGCATGCTGGCAGCGAGCTGAGCCCACGGGGGTGGCAGACAGGCCTCTGCCATCCGCCTGCCTGCCTCAGACGTCACAAGTGCGTCTCCCTGCGTGTCCGCTGACTGTCACAGCATTACAAGCAGAGAAATCACACCCAGTTGCCACAGCAACGTCACCAGCTGGGACCACGGTGTGCTGTCACCTAGCAACCAGCAAGGGGTCCCCAGGGATAGCGGGGTACCTGCTGCACTGCCCTGAGGGAGGATGAGGGTCCCACCCAGCCCCTGGGACTGATGGATGCTATCCTCTTTCCCAGGAGCAGGGATTTGTGTAGTTCCACTGCCTTAATAGTAACATTTTTTAAAATTTTAATAGTAATTTCTTAACCCTTTCCCTAGGGAGAGCTTTGCACTGTGGTTCAGTAGCAGTGTGTGCCCCTGTTTTACTCTGTGTATGGCTTTCTATCTGTTCCCTCAGTGCTCACCAGTACTTAAACCAAAGGATATAAGGGTAAAAGTCTTTTATTAAATGGGTGGGTGCAAAATCTTTGGGCAAACTGTGCAGGGGTGCCTCCCCCCATCTTTGCTGAAATTGCTTCTTTAGTGTTTGCTGCATTTATGCCTTGGTGTCCGGATGGCCCTGTTCCAGTTGGCTCCTGAAGCTCTGGGTTCCTTAAAACGGGGTTAGTGGGTGCTGCAAGATTGGCCAGACTCTCAGCAGAGGGTTGAGCCTTTCTTCCTGCCTGTCTCCCTTCCCCCAGATGGATGGTGGGTGAGTGCCACTTGGCAGTGACCTCAAGATGTTTCTTCATTACCTTCTAGGGCACTGAATCATTTCATTGAAGGGCTTGCAGGCAAGAACACGCAGCTGCAGTCACGTCCTATATTTACAGCTTTAGCACAGAAAGCCTCAGCACTCCAGTCTTGATGTGGCATGAAGCTGAATTATTAACAAGTGCTCTCTGCTAGGGGAGAGGTAGCTGGTGAGAAGGAGCCTTTCCTGCATGTGCACTAATCAGTATTCACTGGGTGATCAGGGATCTGGTTACGTAGTGCTGGGATCTGCTAATGCTGCAGAGGGGCAGGGAGCTGAAGGGTGCTTGATGTGGTTAATGGGAGGTTTGCTGGCTTCAGTGTTTGGCTCGGTCTTGTGCTGGTATCTGCTTTCCTCTCACCCCACTGTGTGTAACCTAAGTGTGCCTTATGCCAGGCACAAAGCAGGGCTGGAAGGGCTGTCTGCCTACCCTACCTAAGCCCTACCTAAGCTGCCATGAAATGCAAGTACGTCAGCCCCTGCAACAGGAAGGGATGCTGCCTTTTCTCAGTGATCTTCCCCCTCCATTGAATTCGGACTGCTCAGAGGTGATGCAGATCAAGATCTGCTATGCAGGACTCCATGTGCTATTGAGTAGCTCAGTGTGGAGTTCCTTACAGTAAGCAACTTCTTACTGAATAGTCTAGTAAACACTTGAGCCATAGCAAAAACTAGAAACTTCTAATGGAAAATAATTCAGTGTAGTGACTGACATGCACCTTGAAATGTGGGGCTAGTCAAAGCAGCTCTTCTCGAGCATAGGTCCACTCAGGATCCTCTTCTGTTTAAAAATAAAATCCGTGAAGCAGTACTTAAATTTGGTGTGACTTACTTGCCTCTGTGCTAAGCCCAGAGTTTCCCAATATACCCTGCTGGGCTATTGGAGACAACTTAATAAACAAGAAACATAAGGAGGCTTGTATTAAGCATCTGTACAGATAAGGAATTAAAGACAAGCTAGCTCATAGTGTAATGGCTACAGATTCTCTGGCAAAAGCAGTGAATCTTACCTGGCACGCTTGTTCCAGTAACTTTTTTCAATGATCAGTCTGGTTTTCTTAAAACCAACGTTGTTCCTATGCTGATAGACCCAACAAACAACCATTCAGAAAAAGCTCTTCAAATCAATAATTGACAACAGAGCCGCTTCTCTTATAAGTATGTTGTTGACCACAAAAGGATGTATTTAAAATAAGTGATTTGGAAAAGCAAAGTTCATTCTTGAATAAAAACATGTTTCTCTCAAATCAAAGCCAGGTAGGGCCTACCAGTTCTCTGAAGCTATGGTGCATGTTACAGTGCAAAGTTAGAAACAAAACTCCTTCAACTGAAATATTACTGAAAGGAAGGTTTTGTGGCTAGCAAATAAAACCTCCTTTGGAGACTTGTGGGCTGGCTGATCATTTTCTTGCTGTACCAGAGGGATTGACTGAAACACCTCATTCTTTGTAGCAGTATGTTGGCACTAAATACTGAGTGAATATAAGAACTTGGTGACTGAGGGCCCCTCTGAGGGATGCCACAGCAGCCAAGCGCTCTTCTCTAAACACAAAGAGCTATTTCAGTGGTGCAAGATGACACACTTCTTCCTGCCACTGAGAACAGATTTTCATTGCAAAAACTACCTGAGCTTGACATTGTGAAATTACTTCCTTATGCTTTATGTACCATAAAAGAAGCGCAACTGAGTTGGGAAGGATACATCCTTGCCCAAGCTACATGCAGCAAACAGCTACAGGAGCCCAGAGCTTGGTAGCAGGAAATGTGTGGGAAAGCCATCTGGTGAAGCCACTTAGAAACAGTGTGAAAGTAGTTTTTTTTTTTTCATTCACTTCCTGACAAAGTAGTAATATGTTGCCTCATTATAGGAAGAGGGCTGCTTGTTATTATTTGCATTAGTAGCTCTTAGAAGCCCAAAGGTGGGGACAGGACTCTTGCTGTGTTAGATGCTGTGGGCACATGTAAAAGGAGACCTTTGTTTACACCTATTCCCCCCCAAATTTTATAACTTAAAAGGACAGAAAGCATAGGATTTTTTTTTTTCCAAATAAGGAACTGAAACAGATGGGAGAGACTGAAGGAACTGGAAACAGAACACATAATAATTCCCAAGCCTTGACTTTCTCAGCAAAACTGTACTTTGACTCCTATTCTTTGAGCATTTATGGTGAGTGGTATGTACCTTGGCATACTGCTCGGAATGTGCTCTGCAGTTCTCCTAGGTAAAATCGGCATTTAGCTTGGTGTGGACACACTGCTGAGAGTTACTACATGCTTTGCTGTGCTGAGGCAGGGGGAGGGAAATCAAATCAACATGCAGAATGGATTTTAATCATCACTTAGCAAATTAAAAAATAAGGTTACTGTGGAGATCTTAAACTTGATCTTTGGCATCTGAATCATGTCTTTCACTATGAGCTCCCAGTCCAGCCCACCTAATTTCCCCATGGTTTAATACTGCTATAACCCCGGGCAGTATCTCCATTCTGCTAAAAGCAGAGAACCACACAAAAGGCTGTATTTCAAGAGGAGGCAAAGTTCCTTTTAGCCTACTTACTATTATTAGATATGTAAAGTTCTCCTATATTGTCTCATCTGAAGATCTCAAATCATTTTATGGACCTTATTTTAGCCTCTTGGTGACTCTAAGGCAAGAGAGTTACCCCATTTTTAGAGACTGGAACAGACTTGAAATCCCCATCCTTGAGTTTTCCTTATTGGTCTTTGCCAGAATTTAGGATGGATTTTTTTTCCAGTCCCATACTTTAATTGCAAGTCAGAGCTTTCCAGGTAGCTTTGCTATCCTTGTGTGGGCATGTGGGACTGCGTGCTTGGCTGGTTAGAATTTGTGCCAAGTTTAGACTGGAAAGAACTATGTGCTTGGGTTGGCCTTTCATCTCTGGGGAAGGCAGGGTTAACAAAATGTCCTAAAGCTTAATAAGTTGATGAAAGAATATCACAGCAGCGGGGGGGGTGGGGGGGTGGGGTATGGGATGAAGGCGATGGTGGATGTTGCCCTGTTTTGAGGTAAAAGTGGGCTGAAGCCCAGGTACCCTGGGAGGAGCAAACAGGACCCCGTGGGCTGGCAGCTGATGAGGCTGAGACTGTCATTTGACATACACAGCCTCTAGTGCCAAGGGAATACCTGCCCCAGGAGAGAGATGCTCAAGTACTGTGAAATTGGGCCATGAGGTGTTAACTGCTAAAAAATGTAGAAATTCAGATTTAAAGAACTAGTACCTACTAGTATAGAGTTACTTGTACTAGAGAGCAACCTTTCTTTCTGTCCTGTGAGTGAAACCTCCAGTACTGTATACAGTGTCAGATGAGGCAGAGTGGAGGCTCTGAATAAGGCTTTTGTTGCCTTATCACAGAGTTCTCATAACCCTCTCCTCCCAAACAGCCCACTGTGACACAAAATGCAGGTGCAAAATGCAGACTCAGGAACGCAAGGAGGATACCAGCAACACCTCAAAGTTCACAGAAACTCTAACAGCACTTCTTTGTAGGGTTTTTCCTCTCCTGGTGCTCAGTTCATGACCCTCAGAAAGACTCCAGCCTATGGCAATGCAGCTGTAGGCAAGCACATCCATGCAGCTGTGTTTGTCCTTTTTATTTATCGAAAGCCTAAGTAGTAACAGGAGCCAGAACCATGTGGGTGCAGGGTTTAAGCACCACCACTGCCTCAAGGATTATGTGCATAACCTCTTCAGAATAAGAGGCCAGACAAATAAGAGTGCAATTGCACTGTGGAGCAGCAAATGTGGAATACTAAGCACCCAGTAATCAAGTGCTAATATAAAGCTGAGATTTTAAAAAGCCTCAACCAAAGCCCTGGATGAATGACAACAGACCTTTTCCAGCTCTATTTTAATTTGTCCAGACCCTCATGACTCTAGGAAGACTGTTTACACCCTTGCTATATCCATTGCTATATTTGAGTTACTAGCAAGTTTTGGATAGGTGACAAACTCAATGAGCACTGAATTGTGCCTTGGCAAATATAAGCTGTCTGCATTGGAGAACAACAGCTGCCTTCCCCAAGCTGGGAGCAGGGCTGGAGCAGTGAGGGCAATACCAAGACTCAACTTTTTCCCAGGATGTGGCAGTCCTGAAGTGGGTGGATGAAGACTACTTTCGGCAGTAATATAGGGAGTTAAGGGAGCAAAACCTATGCTTGGACATTGCATACTGGTAGACCTAACTTGGTGGTTCCTTTACACAAGGCTTAGCTGAGCTGCTCTCTGAGCATCTGGACTGCGAGGGGCTCCTGTAGCACAAGTGTCATGTGAGGATAATCCTGTGTGGTTTAAAGCCCAAAGCAAGCTGTCTGGTTTTCCTCTCCTATCTTCTAGACTGGTCTTTGTGCTTATGCTGGCACCATAACAAATTTTACATTTCCCAGCCAGTAATGGAAATCAGGCATACACAGAAAATCACTGAAGGTCACCAAATCTGATGGGAGCCAATTTCTTAGCCCTGGATAAGAAACCTGACACAGCACAGGAGCTCTGCAAGGGCTTGGATGGAATTTCTCATCCATGTTGTATGTGAAATATGTTCTGTCTAGAGAAGAGGTGAAAGATCATCTGCTAGGATAAACTTAGTGTTCCTGAGTTAAGGAAGTTGGGGGGGTAGCGTTTGTTTTTGGTGTTGTGTTCTTTTTTTTTAAAGCCTGTTAAAAAACAAATCTACAGACTAAGTGGCTTTTTTAGTACTTGACAAGAAAATGTATAGCAGAATGAGGAATGATTTCCCCAAGTGCTAGTACAGAGTGTTATACCCAAGACCTGCTCTTCTCACCTCCAGAGGCACAGGAAAACTGCATACCCAGTTCAAGTGAAGAGACCTGTACACTTGGCCCATTTCAGGTCCTTGTGTTGTGATCAAGGTTTCAGCTGTCCCTTAGGCAATCCCTGTGTCAGCCCCAGAGACTCACCTCTGACAGAATCTAGTTTGAAGTGTGCCCTTACAACATTAGATAGGCCTTTTCAGCATGAGTCTGTGGTGTGTGTTTTTGTTCTATGCTATTTTGGGGACAAGCAACTGGTGAGAAGAAAATGCTTTCATCTGCTGGAGTAACTGTGTTCTCAAGCATTAAAATTATGGTTTGTGCTAACTGTCCAGTGGGGAGAAAAACCCAAGGTTCTTAATTCTAGAACACGGGTTAATTTCTGGGGGAGGAGGCAGACACTGTTAAGTCTTTTGCTGTCAGAAAGAAACCCATGCTGGAAAAAGTACTCAGTCAATTAGGCTGATTTGTAGCAGCCTCACTATAAATCCTCTTTCATTCAGAGGCAAGTTAAGCTCTTTGAAATGTGCCATTCCAAGGAATTTCAGTAGGTTCTCACACATCTAACCATGGCGAAGTTATCTGCAGGGACACACCATCTTTAGAATGACATGGTATGTTCAATTATAGCCAATATATGTCAAAAAAGGGAGGCCAGCAAAAAGCCTTTCACCTCACTGTCACAGATCAGCCTTTCTTGCGTGCTACATTTGTTCAGCCTATTGTTAAATTAGAAACAGATTTTCTAAATCAGTTTTACATACAAAAACAGTTGAGAGAGATGTCTATGCAGTAAATGACCACTCAACCCAGAAACAAAACTGTTTTGCCAGTGAAATGCAGCACTCATTAAAGGTGTAAAATTCAGGTTAAAGGCAGCATGTTTTATAGGGACACCTGTGTTAATCTGACCAGATGCAGAACCATTTTTTTTCCTTAGAGGAAGCTTTCCCCCTCATTTACCTTGAAAGGTGGTTTATAGCTTAGCTGTGAGCCTTTCCCCTAACCACGGTGGCTGGGTGCCTGCCCTCACCGTGCCGCAGTGACTCACCCTGCTGAGCTGGTCCAGGAGTCTTTGGTTCTGTTCGGAGAGTTCCTGGACAGCCCGTGTCTTCTCACGGTCGGCTTCACGCAGGTGAACCTGCTGCCTCTCCAGCTCATCCTGCAGCTGTTTTACGTCACTTTCCAGTTCAGACACCCTTCCTTCCCATTCTCCTTCTCTGTTCTCAAATCGCCTCCTTAGTTCGTGTTTCTCTTGTTCTAGGTGCTAGATAACAGGGGAGAGAAGATGTTAAGAAGGAGGAAAAAAGTGAATGCTGCCTCCTTTTCCTCCTCTATGCTTAGGGCTGAAACATTTTATGCAGGAAAGAGAATGGTACTAGAGCATGACAATGCTATGGAGGTGGCAATCCCATGTCAGGGCAGGTCACTGGCGCTAAACTTGCTTTCCATTTCCAGCAATTAGCCTGTCCTTGGCTTCTGGAGATCAGCACATTGAATTTTTACTGAAACAACTGCCAAAAGAATAAAGCAGGCTGCATGTCAATAGGCGGAACGCGTAGATCAGGCAGGCCAATTGATTTGGCAGAGCCTAGATTAACTCTAAAGCAGTATCTCAGTGGGCAGTGGCATAATTCTTTTAAAAATTGCCTTTATAGTCAAAACTACTCAAACTGTATCCTTACTGATGATGAGGAATCTAGATGAAGCGTCTTTCTTGTCACATGGGTCTTATGAACAACAGTTCAGTAATCTATCCATTTGCTCCTTCTATTCCTGACCTGATCAGTTGTCTGGTAGTTTGATAGTGCACAGTAACTATTGTTTGATGCAGTCTGTTCTGGAATGGCAATAGATGTAATGAAGTAGTTCCTATAGATATTACATACCTGTATGTTCTGGATTGCAGGTGTTTTAGAAACCACTCTCAGTTCTGGAGATTGCTCTGCTTAGGACTAGCTGGGAAATGAAGGACAGCACAAATCTGGTGGAACTTTTTCATGTTTTACAGGCTCAGTGAAATGAGGGCTTCACTTAAACAGAGCTGTGAATCAGGTCAAAACAGGTTTATGTTGTGCCTGTATGAAAGAATCCCAGCTCTGAAACTCTGTGCCATGTGCTTACTTGCAGAACAGTCACAGACTGGGGACATGGGCATGTCCCAAGATAAGCAGGGAAACCTGAAGAGCAGGAGCCCTCTCCTTATTGATTGTCTTCTGTCCCCCAGAAGAACCTGCTGCTCTATTGGATTCACCAGCCTTTTAGGAATGTATCTTAGCAAAGAACAGAAAGCCACTGGGCCCAGTGCTGGCAGCACTCCCCCATTTTTCCCAGGGTATCATCCCCCAGTGAGCAATCCCCATGGCACTTATCATAGGAGGGGGAAATAAACTGGCTAGGAGGAAAAGAAAATTGCACTGCATTTATGCAAAGTGGCCTTTTATTGCTTGTGAGAAACCCAGGCTGTGAGGTGGCTGGTTCCCCTGGGTGCCTACTGCTGATGATACACAGCCTCCCTTGCAGGGTCTCTGCCACATTCCTGAGCAGGTCTGAAAGTCAAAGCTCTCCACTTCTCCAGCAGCCCTCTGGGCCTGCATTATCACTGATCTTCTACCTCTTGCTCTGCAGAAGATACCATGTTTTTTTGTTTCTCAACCTTATCTCCAAATCCTTTCCTATGTTCCTTCCAGTGCAGTGTAACAGCACCCTGCTTGTGCCCTTCTAAATCTTTCTGCATATCCTGCATATTTCCAGGACTTTCTGGAAAACCCTAAAATGTGAGGGAAGGCTGACTATAAAAATGCTGGCCCAAAGCAAAAGTATTTCCCTGTGTTTCAGACACAAACGAGAGTTCTAAGTATTATGATATTTACTTTTAATGCAATAGGTAGGCATGAGATTCCAGCACCAGGCCCATGACAACCATTGCAAAGAAATCTCATTTGTAGCCTAAGTGTGGATGGAGCAGCCACAATTTCACTTTTAGCGGCACGCTGAAAATGCTGTCTTTTATAGCTCTGTCTCCTTCACTGCTAGGCAACGTTTAGAAAGATCCAGGGCCTTCTCTAAATGGAAGATGAAACTTCAGCCTGCTGTGGAGCAGCACTGCAGCCGAAGCTCCCCAGACATACTCAAATGTGATTTAGAAGCCACCGATAAGCCTTGTCAATCATTTAAAAACCACTTTAGTCCTTTACTGCAAAAGAAAATCCACACAACATACAGCTCCAATAAATGGCCGTCACATAGGTTGGAGTTAGAGGGAGGTGAAGAATATCAAGTTTATTCTGTTGTGATAGAGAGACCAGAACAGTGTAGTGGGGCACAGAGAGGCTGTTGCAAAGAGGGAGGATAAGCAAGACTGGACATGCTGACTGACTCCTCCTGCCTCTTCCTCTCCCAGAAGCCATCTCCCCTTGCCTGCCCTCACCCCAGCACCTGTGCAGCTGCAGCCTGGATAGGGTTGTTTGGGGTTTTTTTTTCATGTAGTGATGACAGGGCAAACTGCTATCCTCAGTAGGGGAGTTTCTTGTTTTCTAAGTGTCTCTTCATTTACCAGCTGCTCACTGATTTTCTTTTTTACGCAGAACTGCTTTCTAGAAGACTATTTCTTCTGAAAACAGCTTCTCTTCAACTTAACTGAGCTGGGCTGGTCCTCATTTAAAGAGATGAGAACAAGGGGGAGTTTCCCAGGTGATAGAGGGTTCATTCTGTAAAATGCTTGGACATGGCAAGCTTCTCTGTGTCAGAGGAACAGAGGTATTAGCTGGTTTAATCCCTTACAGAGGATAAAACTGACTAGGTTCACATATCAGAATTTATTACAGGGCTTCAGTTCCACTAATAGAAATGAATTTGAATTCAGGCTGTGAAGTGAAAGAGTTTCTGGAGTAGGTGTATGGCAGGAATGCTGCACTTTAGTAGTGAACCCACAAAACCAGAATGTATTTAGACTTGAGGCAAAGCACCAGAGGAGCAGGCCAGCATATTGGCTGTTGGGAAATGGGGAGGCTTCACTTGAGCTCTTGTAGCCAACTTTGAAAATCTCTCCTCCTAAATGCTACTTAAACATCGCTATATTGGGTGCAATTGTCACCAAGGTTCTCATCTGCGACTTTGCTTCTGATCATCATCAGAAAGTTCTCAGCATAGGGAAGGAGGTAACAGATGTGGGTTGAAACTGAAAAGCTTATCATGAAATTTTGTTCACTTCAGTGGCAACAGGAGGCGACCAGTGTTTAATCTGTAGAGGCTAGGATTACCAGGCTTGTGTTGTAGAAGATTAATGTTCGTGTTGATTTTTTTTTGTGTGTGTGCATGTGAAGTAGCACCATCTTAGATGTGCCAAACCCAGCGGAAAAAATCTGACCCTTAAGTAGATAACACTAACTCCTATCAGATGGGTAGCCTGAAAAGCAGGAATCTGTTACTCAACTGGAAAGTTAGAGCGATAGTGATGGGATGAAAAGATGTAAACAGTTGGCTGCATTTACTATCCCTTCATTCACCTTCTGAATGGGCTCGTAAGAGCAGAGGTAAACATTTGAGGGATGTTATTTAAAGTACTATAAACTCATAGTTTTCCCCCTCTCCTTTTAATCTTTACATTTTGCAAACAGCGAGTGGTATTTGAGACTCCTGAACTCCCCAACAAGCAGCTCAGTGAGTGCCTAAACTTGTGCATTTTTCCTTTAACGGTAGGAAAGGTTCTACTCTAACTCATCAGGAAAACCACGTCAGCACATACGTCTGTTCTTGCTTAAAGATCAACCTGAAAACATTGGCTTTGGCAGATTTTAATGCTCTGGGAAATTTTAATCTGATAAATAGTGCCACTGAACAGTTTGAGCAAATGTCACCTTCACTATTGTTTCTATCAGAATAGTAAATGTGGAGAGATTTCCCTGCGAAGAGGAGGGGATCAGCTAGCATAAAGTGCTAAGTTTAATAATAGAGAGGAATTTTGTCATGAGAACAAAGGCCATACAGTAATTTCACAAATCCTCTTGAACTTGAGAGATGTAAGTCTGTGAGGAAGGAACACAGGAATATACAGGACTGTGGCAGAAAAGAACCGGTCTAGGGCTATGACTTGAAACTTGAATGTTAATCCAGTGCTGTTCAAACTCTCTCCAGAAAGGTGAGAGGGGCTTTTTCTCAGCATTTTAAGGAGCATTACTTGCTGGGAGAATTAAAATTTCAAGACTATCTCTCAGAAAAAGAGTGGGGGTAAGAGTGGCTCTCTTACATAGTTGTGCAAGAGTTGTTCCAAAAGAAGCTGCCTGCACAAGTCTTTTTCTTTGTAATAGCTCTATTTCATCCTTAAAAATCAATAAATGGCTCAATCTACTGACTTCCTGGCAAACAGCTCTCTCCAGATACCTGTAGGTATTTTTCAGAGCAACGGGCTAACAGAGACATATCATTAGGGCTTATCTCCTGCCATGCCTAGTGCCTTAGCTGCAACAGCTTAAGCATAAGGGTTACAGCTGCTCTGTAGCTCAGTACCTGCTGTATAAATTTAACTTCTGAGGCATTTCTGTGACGAGCCAAGCACAGTGCACGTCTCCTCGCCCAGGTGGTACCTGGGTCCTGGGGCATAACAGGCATAACACCACCCTCTTGAAGCAAGGTGCTGCAGCTCGTCCCCAGGCTGAGATGCCAGCTTGAAGCCAGGGAGGGGGAAGAACCGCAGATTTGCCTCCCCCAGGCCTAAGAGGGTTTTCTTAGACCCTTCCTTCCTCGTCACGGCCACAGGGAGTTCCGTGAGCTGCCAGGCAGGGCCCGTGCCTGCCTGCCGCCCCCGGGATCTGTCGGGGAAGGGGCCGCTTTCCGCGGGGAAAGCCCGCGGGGCTCCCGGGGGCCGCGGCCGTGAGGTGGGGGCCCTTGCGGAGCGCTGCGGGCCGGGGGAGGGAGGGAGGAGGGCGGCGGGGCCTCACCTCCAGCTTGTCGGTGAGCTCCTTGTGCATCCTCTCGTACTGGCGGCTCATGTCCTGGTTGCGCTCCAGCAGCGCCTTGCCCAGCCGCGCCGCCAGCACCAGGTCCTTCTCCTTCTGCCGGATCAGCGAGAGCAGCTCGGGGTCGCGGGCGGCGGCGGCGGGCGGCGGCTCCGGCGGCTCCCCGGCGGCGGCCAGCAGCGCCAGCTCCTCCTCCAGGGCCAGCTCCAGGGCGGCGGCCCCGGCGGCGGCGGCGGGCGGCTCCATGCCGCCGGCGCTGTCCGCCTCCGCCGGTGCTGACCCGGCGGCGGGCAGGCGCAGGCACGGCGCCGACATGGCCCTGCGCGCCGCCGCCGCCGCTCCGCTGCGCCCCCCGCGCCCGGCCCGCGGCTGCGGCTGCTGGGCGGGGAACGCCGCCGCCCCCGGCCCCGCCCCGCGGCGCCGGGCCCCGCCGGTGGCAGCGCCCGCGCACCGCGCTCATCGGCGCGGGGCTGGGGCCGCCGTGTCTCTGGGCGTGCGGGCTTGTGCTGCGCAGCTGTGCGCGGATCCTGCTGCGGCCGCCTGCAGCCATCGGGTCGAGCTGTTTCTGCCGCAGGCCCAGGCCAAAAGTCCCCCCAAAACATTGAGGAGTCCTGAAAAGCCCAAGGAGGGAGCTTGGCACCCCCAAAGGGGTACAGCGCTTTTTTCCTGCTTGCTACCTGCTCCTCAAGATCCCTAGCAGGGCTCTTTTGGTTACAAGAGCAGCTCTCGGGATCTTTCTACTCTGTAGTTCACCCCTGTAGAGCTGACTACAGCTTCCAACAACCACCGGGGCTTGCTTTCAATTTCAGATTGTTTAGGATGGTCCCGGATGAAATTTGTCTTAAAAGCAGCCTCAGTGAACGTTGGGAGTTGTAGTCAATTCTGTTCATAGCACTTTTCTCTCTGGGAGGAGACTCTGTTGGGACTGTCTGGTTCTTCAGTTTTGGTTTTGTTGACTTTCTCCCCCCTTAAATCCAGGCATCACTTTCCTTCTTGCCACAGGAGGGAGGCTGAGGCAGAGTAAGGCAGGGTAAAACTATATTCTCATGTTTGCTGTGTTTCCTCAGTTTCTGATTATGGTTTAATTTGGAGCGAGGCTTTAATAGTGATTGAGCAAAAGCATTTCTTAAGGAAACCTGTGCTATTGGCTCCTGGATTCTGCAGAAAGAAATGATGAATTGTACAGCTTTTCTCTTTAGACTTTGTTTCTATGGGGCTTGCTTTCCTTCCTCCTACAGAAGATTCACTTACACCATGTTCATCTGTATGCAACTGCCCCAGCACCTCAGTCCAAGGATGTTTTTGGCTGGGACAATTGATAGCTGATGCAGTTTTCTGGCAGGGCTGGCTCCTGCTTTTCATCAGACCCAGGGCCCTGGAGGAGTGCTGATTATTCATAATTGTGGGAATGCAAACTTCCCTCTGGCCATCTGCCTCTGGGACTTAGCCTTTTGTGGGGGATATGCCCCAACAGCCCAGTTAGAAGGACTTGTCCATACTTGCCTCTTTTCCTGGCAGTGTCAGTTAATGCTAGTGATGCTTTTTGTAATGCGAGCACCCGCTCTCCAAAGACCAGGCAGAGACCTGGTACCTCATGCCATGCCGCCTGCCAGCACCTGTCCCACAATGGTAACTGTTGGCTTCTATCCATGATTTCTTTTGCACTGCTGACCCAGAGGTGACACCTTCTTTATCTCATAGCAATTCCCCCAGGCACCAGTTTTGCCAGACCTTTTGTCCTTGCAATCAACGGATGCTTAAGTTGCTGGAAAGCGGGACTCACCATAAGGTGAGATTATTTGAACAGTATTGGCCCTTTTAAAAGAATCCCCCTGGCCTGATGCGGGAACCATGCTTTCACAGATTTGATCATTGCTATTTAAACAGAGGAAGGCGTTTAATATTTAAACTAATTGTGAGCACCTTCTGCTGGAAGTGCCTACTATAGCAAACCAAGCCTTCTGGTGTGATTAATGAAATCCATTGTGGCATTAATTTTCATCTCTAATGCTTCTTTCGGCGTATGAAACAAAAAGATTATACTGAGATGGTTTTAATCCCCTATACAAAGCCTGAAACAGAACCCATAGCTGCAGCTGTTAGGATAGGGAGGAGGGGAAAAAAGCTATTGCCTGGATGGAGGAAAAAAAAGCACATATAAATCAGTGTTATGTATTGTAGATATGCCACCAACTCAGTCAGGCATCTGTACAAGCTTAATGCTCGTTTGGGGTCTGTTAACTGCAAAACATAAGTGTTATCTGGAGTAACCTTGGATTAAAGCTTTGTTCACAGCATGACCTGTTATTAACTTCCACTTAAAAAAATTCCATTGTTCTGGGAATCTAATTATTGGTTTGACTTTTTAGAATTAGACTAGGTTACTGTTTTTTAAAACTTCTTTGTATGTTATTTCTTTATCTTGTATCTTATCTTGTATGTGTTATCCCAATCAAATAACCATGAAAAACTGTTAAGAATACAACAGCACAGTTTCTTTACAGTCACATGGTGCCATTAACCATTAGGGTCCTCAAGTGTATTTCAGCTGAGAGCTGGAACAGTTGCTGTCCATAGGTGGACATCTGACTCCCATTTCTGCTCTTCTTCCCCTAGTAGTCCTTTGGAGAACCTTGGCCTAGAAAAAAGAAGAATTAGTTAAGCAAAACAAGTCAAACACAAGGATTTTTTTTTTTTGATTGCACTGCTCAAGCCTGATGTGAGACTTCACTACTTGGGCACTAAGAACTGCAAACAGTGGGTAGTTCTTGTGGAGATATAGATCAAGCATTTCAGGAGCTGATGCTCAGAAGGTTCCTGTATGTACACTGCAAATTATCTTTCAGCATGGAAATCACCACAGGGATGACCGTTTCTGAAAATACAGAAAGGCCAGGCTGATCCAGGCACACAGAGAACTGAGAGCAAGTGGCTGATGCAAGTGATGTCATCACATAACAGAAAAATGTCACCTTGTCCAGGACTTATGAAGGCCTTCTCTGTGGTATTAGGAGATGAGGGTGAAAATAAAACATTGATACAAGAGAGTGGTGTAAGATTGCCTATAAGAGGAGCAATCATTCTTTTCTTGCTCAGGTAAAAAACTGACAGGGCTGTAAAAGAAAAGCGAGTAGCAAAACATTCTATCCTGTATGGGGAAAAAGGACAGCACTGACTTTGTTGCTGAGTAATTTCCCCTTCTTCGCTTTTCCTCATCCCACAATTACCCAATTCAGTAGATGAGCCACAGGGATGGTTGGAGAACTTCACCCAAGGAGCCATTCAGGGAAATCTGTCAGTGTAATTCACTCTGCTAAACAGGTTCCTAAAGGAGCAAGATACTGAAACAGGCAATCCAGCTTAAGCTATGGATATGGAAATGTGTATTGTCCTCCCCAAAGGGTCAAGGAGAGGTGAAGTTGCACAGGCTCTTCAAGCCCAGTGTCAAGTATATAATTAAAACCAATGCTTTGAATTCAGTATTCTGTCTTCCAGGGATTTCACTGGTTGGTCTTTTCACAAAGGAAGTGTGGCAGAGGGTCTGGATCTTTGGTGGTTACACGAACAAGTACAGCAGTATGTAGGACTGTATGAGTTAAGCAGGACAAAACATTTTTCACACATCAGAAAAGCCGCAAATCCAATAAATGTCCAAGTGCTTCAACCAATATTTTCACCTCAGCTGTGAGGGCAGCAATCAGATGACAAGCACTGCAAAGGATCATCCTTTTTTATTTAGAGTAAAGGGGGGAAAAAGATGTGTTGCGGGAAAGCCACAGCCAGACCTGTAAAAGTAGATTGTTGTCCTGTGCTTTTAAAGCTGACTGTGGTGAGAGAGGAATTCCCATCAGCATCCTTAATCTTTCTGTCAGTGGGCTGACAGTCTTCCAAGCGAGGCAGCACAAGCTATCAGGTTTCTTTTGCCATGGCATGTGCACGCTCGCTCTCTCTCATATTTTTGAATGACTAATTGCTTTAGTTTTCTCTTTGCTTTACTGCACTTTATTTCTGATAAATGTATTGGTTATTCTGGTTGTTTGTGTACCTCCATGCTGAGGAGTTTCAGTGTACCACAGCCTCCTGCTGCTGCAAGATGAGCGGCAGGAAGAGGTGCAGGCAGCCTAAGAGAGTTTGCTCAGATGAATAATTAAAGGACATATGTGTCTTGCTTTCGAAGCAGGCCAGGCCTGCAAAGCCAGAGATAAGACTTATGTGTGGCCTTTTTGTCTCTTTGCTTCTATAATGTCCAAAGCTATCCAGTATGTGTGTGCCCAGGTTTTCCCTGCTGCTGGGTAGAGGAAATACAAGATGGGAAAGTGTATTTGCAGAGGTTGGTAAGAGAGAAGAGAACAGAAATTTCTGGTTCAACAGAAGGGAGTGTTAGCCAAGAAACATGTAGTAAAATAAAAGACCATACTAATTCTTCCCAAGGCTCAAGATCCCCACAGAGTTCCCAGCAAGTTTGTTGTTTTCCAGGGTTATCAATATTATGTTAATTAGAGCAGAAAAAGCACTTATCCACCAAGGTGACTCATAACATTGAAGACAGGGGAAAAGTCCCTTGACTGCTAAGGGTTTACAGCATGGCCTGGGTGACTCAGGACTGCCTAAGGACAGAGCCGACACCATACTGTCCTCACCCTACTGCCTGCATGTAAGGAACAAGGGATGCAAAGGGAAAAGAATAGGGTAATAGTTTTGACTTGTTTTATGGTACGTATGAGTAACGTGCTGAGACATCTGTGTGTTAGAGACATAAATACTTTGTAATACAGTTTTTAGTCACTTTGAGGTGTGAAGTTTGGAAGCATGCCATAATGGTCTCTCCAGTTGACAGTGCTGGGAACAAGAACAACTACTCTGGAGCTAGTGGAATTGTATGGCAAATATTTCAGGCCAGCCTGATTTGTTAGGGGTACCACACTGCCAATTCGACTTTGTTTCACACTTGGCCCTGACCAGCTGTATGACATACATGCTACTCCTTCTTGACTTGCCATGCTCCAGGTAGACTCCAGACACAGACAGGGTCCGAGCTGGCTCCTTCTTGCTGGGACAATCCTCCAACACTTAACCCAGGAGGGCTCCCATCCTCGCATGATCTTACACCAGCTGCAGGGTTTGCCATTGCATAACTTCAGCATCATGTTAGAGGCATATGCTACTCAGCGTGGCTGCAGCACTGCTTCTCATTGCTTCGAGCTTTCTCAGCTGGAGAAGCTGCAAAGAAACAAAAAGTGCCCTGGGGATGTGGTGAGCACAATGGGGCCCAGAGCAGACCTGGGACACAGCTGTGCATGGTGGGCACCACAGGCCCACTTGAAAGGTGTTAGGCCTGAGCACTTCCACACAAACCTGGCCCTGGGCTTGCTGCTCCTGCAGTCCACAGAAGGAATAAGGATGTGATGGCTCTATGGGTAGATGTAGATCTACATCTAGACTAGGGCTGGTTTGTTTTTTTTTTTTTTCTAATGAAGTAGGTGTTCTCAGCAGTGGGTGTGAGTTACTCCCTCTTGAATCTTACAACTTGACAATGTTTGACAAGTCTTTGTGGAACAAACACTCCTATTAAAAAAGAAAAAGTAGCCTGTGACTTTGCTCATGTGAAGACACAAACTGAGTGAGATGTTCTTGCTTGTGTTTCTTTATAGGAAACCATTAGGTCCTAAAATTACCTGTCATAGTCTTGGCCATGGAGCTCTGCAACCATTAAATGATTACAAGTAACTTTTTGGTTTGTTGTGGGGAAAAATATTTTTCACTACTATCTTGCTCTGCCTTTTATGTACATGCTGCAATTCATAGTGACTCGTGTTAGGAACAATGGTCTTTGATCTAGCATTATTGGATTGTAATTGGCCATGTTGACATCAAGCAATCTTGGTTTTAATGCAGCCTCCTTCACTCACTGTTGTGGTCAATTATTTCATGATAATGGCAACTCTGCCAGGTATTTTTGCTTCATTGAGCAATTATGTTGTTATGGAAACTGGTATTCTATAAATTATCTGATGAGAGGCCTGATTCACTTCTTGGGAACAAGAAGTTTGAAAGCAAAAAGTACAGGATAACAGTCTTTTAATTAGTTACGTATTTATTTGTGTAATTACTAATCCTTAGGGCCTATTAACTATGTGGTGCAAATACCAGCACCTTCACCTCCATGCAGGATCTGGTCAGTTGTTGTCCCTCAGTAGAGACTGTGTGACCAGTGGACATGCACAACTGAAGATGTCCTTGTTCCTGCCTATGTTTAGGTGACCCCCCTGCCAACCTTGCCAGATTTGGAGAACCTTTCTGTGTTCCATCTGCAGGGCTCATGAGCCTTGTCCTGGCTGTGCCACGGCCAATGCTGCATGTGGCTGTGTCAGGAAGGATGTGTCCTTTTGTCATTGATACAAAGATTTATGGGGGACTGGACGCTGCAAGAGATTATCAATCTGATACAAGAACCTCTTGCTCCTGTTCAATCATTTAAGCATTTCAGAGACGCTGTGTGTGCAACAGTTTTCTTCCCATCTACTGCTAGTTTCTTTCCTTAAGATAAAGGAATGGGCAGCCTTGAGGGGTTTTTGGTTTGGGGTATTTTGTCCAAACAAAACTTACTCTTTCAACTGGTGTAAAGGGAACTCCTTATTTACTAATCCCAACCACTGGAAAAAAATCAGAGCCTGAACTGTCACAGCATTAGGAGCTAGACAATCCTACCTGGATGGAGGCATCCTGGATATGTGCAGTATAGAAGCTTTCAGAAAGAGGTTTTGCAGCACCCATTACCTATGAGAGGAGCAGCCTTTCATCCCCAGAGCTGTTTCTTCAGAGCTTTTCAAGGGCATGAACTACGATAAACATGTAGGTGGAAAAGCATTGAACAGAAGTAATTAAGTTGCCCCTGGTTAGCGGAAGGCATTCTACATGGTTGAGGGACCCTGCATCAGCATGAGTTAGTCAGCGCTGTTCTCCAGAATCCTTCTCCCTTTTCATGCTTTCAAACCGTGGTTTTTATTTCAGTTTCTTTTGAACAGTTCAGTTACTAAAAAGAATGTTGCTACCTTATACATATTCATCTTAAGCCCAAAGTTAAATGCCTGATCTCTTTGGCATCTGGATGCAGACCCCAGGTAGGGGGCAGGCAGGGTGAGATGTCCATCAATGTGTGCTCTGGTAACTTGGTAACATTCTTGATTTTCGCCTTGCTCATGTTCAAGCTTGAAAAGCCAGATATTGCTTCTTAATATTGACTAAATACTAAATTGTTCCATAGTATTTACTTATTAGCTTGTGAGAAACTGAGTCCTCTGAGTTGAAACAGGTGTTCAGAAAGAAACCAACAGTAAAAAAGGAAAGAAAGAAGTAACAAAACTTCTTAAGATTTAAATCTGATAAGTCAAACTGGCTTCTATTCAAAATGCCCATTCTTCCTGAAATAGCTTTCAAAAAATAAAGTAGTGTCTGTGAGTACACGACAGGAGCCACACAGGGACATCAGCTGCCCTGGGCGTCAGGAAAAGTAGCTCCACGGGGTGGTCTGGAGCAGGAACCTCTCTTCCTTTTGGTTCTGGAGGGCACCTAGAAATCTGTCTTTCCTCTGGCAGCCTGTCCATGGGGAACACTGCAAGTACTAGGAAAAGAGCTGTCAGATGAAAATTTGTTTCTCTGAGTAGCGGGGTTTAATTTGGGGGTTGTAATAAACCTTGCTATAAAAATACCCAGGTCTTAATTTCTCCAGAAAAATGAAAATCCTTTGTCTTCTCATTCTAGTTGTTAGTTTCTAAATCCCCTTCAGTTTGTCAGCACCTTTCTGCTTCACAGAATGGAGAGTTGCCAGACTGGTGTATCATCTCTCTGGGGCCTGCTGCCCACATAACAGGTAGCATATTCAAATTCAAAATAGCAGACTTTGTAAGAGTGCAGGTCAACTTCAGCTGGCAGTAAGAGAGATTTGTTTTCTTTACAAATGTGGTTGCATATTGCTGTATGAGAACAATTCACAATGAAATAAAACTTGTTATGAGTAATTTCCATTTTAAGCTCATATTTATGTATAAGAGTTTTCAGGAGAAAAAGAATTGCTAAATAATAGCTAAGACATACTGTTGAGTTATGAGTACTAGTTTCTGTTATTTAATTACCTGCGGACTGCACTATCCTGCTGGAAAGGCAACTGCAGAACTTCCTATACTACAATTTAGCTCTCTTTCATCTGGCAAATGTCTGTCTTTAGGATTAAACAGTAAATTATTTTCCATCATTTGTACTGCTCAAAAAAATAATGCATCTTTTCTCCCCATTTGGGAACTTGTATCAATAACAGAAGCATGACTTTGAAAGCTTTTTTTGTCTGCTTTACTGCTAGCAGAACTCCTTGTCTGTACAGCACTATGCAAAGATCCCTGAATATTATATATGCATGTCATCTGCTTTTGGAGAGGCAGCAAGACAAGACTTTTCCAAAAACTACATACCATCTCTTCCTGTACTGTCTGCTTTCCAAAGAGTCCAAAGCTCTTCATAGAAACTATAATGAGGCAAGTCTTCGGGTAATGCTGTTCTGTAGTCGCTCTTCCCCTTCTACAGAAGGACGAAGAGAAGCCAAGGCAGTAACTAGCCAAGAGTCCCCAATGCCAGGTCATGCACAAATCTCATGCTGAAGTTATGACTTACAGTCTTAACCCTTAGTTCACAATTTCTCTTCAAGAGCCAAGTTGCAAGAGGAAAACAAAAGAGCTTCTGTTAGTATCTTCCTGTAATGACTACGTTACTTTGGTTTTTGACACAGACTCCCAAGGATCAAGGAAGGAGACACTATAATACAGCTGAAGTCACAGATGTATAATGGTCATGGTATTAAAAGACCTTAATAGAACATGAGAGAGACAAGGTTGCAGCTCCAAAGAGCCTGAGATCAAAATAAGACACGTGGAAAACATGAAAGCGATTAGTCTTAAATACCACAAAGGAGAAGGGGAGAAAATGAATCCATATTACAATAATTTTACTGCTCAGTTTTTAAATTGTGAGATAAATTGTGCTTGTAATTGA
The DNA here is from genome assembly GCA_034008185.1 of Gorsachius magnificus. Lineage (NCBI taxonomy): Eukaryota > Metazoa > Chordata > Aves > Pelecaniformes > Ardeidae > Gorsachius > Gorsachius magnificus. The sequence continues at coordinate 12,625,020 of CM067095.1, forward strand.
AAAAAGAAAGTATTTCTTTATTCCTGCTGGGAGGACCTAGTTCACACTAGCTGTAAATGTGTTAGGACAGAAAAATCAAAGTATTTAACTGCTGCAAGGCACTCTCATCATATCATAATGCCTTTTGAAGTAGTAATTCAATGATTGATCAGAGGAGATCTAATTAACTAACTACATTATATGAAAACAACAACCACGGAGAAAGTTGTGATACTCTGGGTATCACATTCATCAGAATCTTTGCTCTGCTGCATGGGTGTGGGTGTTCTGTGGAAAAGCCAAACCTTCATTCAATATATGACCTAAAAATAAACCTTAAGATTAAAAGTTTCCTTTGTCTTTCTGTCTTGCCTTTCCCATATTATTGCTTTGCATACTTCTAGACATTTTAGCAAGTGCATAGACCATATTTGTCACTAAGATATTTAACATTCAGTTAACTGCTTAAATCTAATTTCACCCACACAGGAGTTATATGGGGGTGAAATTCAGATACGAACATCACCTTAATCAAGTAGCTTCCATTCTTGTTTCCCACTTCTAAATTTTGCTTTCTAGCATTCCATGCCTGCAGAGGCTAAGCAAGCTAAGTCTTACTGGAAATTACATTTATGAACACTTAGTGCAGCTTTGGTCTGAATTCACAGTCAACTTCTCCCATGGAATATGTGAAAGCAGCGTGACCTGCAACGTTACAAATGAGAGATGTGACAAACATGAAGCCAAATATTCTTCACTGGGATTGATGAAAACTTTGACATGCTATTGTAAAAGAATATAGAGATCATGTGCATATTTTGCTTGCTTGACGGCCTTTCATCTTAGATGCAGAGACTATGATAAAACTCTACAGCAATTCAGGCTCATCCAGCAGAGCTCAGTTTGGCTGATTGGCCTTTTATACCTGTTGTGCTTTGGACTGTGATTCTCCTCTCTCTTGGACATCAGGCTGTTTTATAAAGCTTCCAGACCTTTGCCTGACAAGACCTTTTGAAATCAGCCTTGTTGGGCAGGATAAAAGCTGTCTTGTGTGCATTATTTCAGTGCTGTGGGCTAGCTTGTATTATCTCCCACATATTTGGGTATCTGATTTCTTTCAGAAACGCTTTACTATTAAAAGAACTTCTTAGGCAAAAAATATATTCATTTAAACTATCCTAATCATGCTCTTTTAAGTTAGTGTCAGATGTAGCCTTATGTGAAGAATTTAATTAATTTTTATTTTTCCCCTCACTGTTTTGATTCAAGGACGTTGCATAAATAGATAAATGTTGCTTCCCTAGATTTACATTTAAGTGAAGAAATTTCAGCAAAGGCCAAAAGGGAGGGAAGCAACTACCTCCCAAAGCATTATTGAATATTGTCCCAATAGAGACTATATGGCTTGCCCATGCCATACAGTCTGGCCTAGAGCTAGTAATTCTTGCTGCTCCTTGGGCCAGTTTTGTGCTATTCAGTGACAGGCAAGATACACGCTGTGTCAGTTTTACTCTATTTTTTAACTCCAAAAGAGTAACCTAAATACAAATAACTTGATAACTTATGGGTTTGCCCTTCAAGTGCTTTTGTTTAGTGTTTCAGAAGTTACTCTGTGGGGAAAAAGAAGATGCTTCTGCATAAAGTGATATATCTGCGGAGCTCATGAAATATTGTGTTACTCTTTGGAGCACACCAACATCTCTCTCCTGTGCAGAAGCCTCCCTAGGAACTTGCTGTGGGCATGAAAGGTAAGAGTGGGCTACTGTGATTTTTATTGTGTCTGCACATGTGTCACCCTTGGTTGGTTCCCTTTTTATCCTGATGACTTATGCTACACCTTATTGAGCTAGTAACTAACCTGAAGTGCTGTAGCCATCAGAAATTGGAAAATCATTCAGCAGCACAGTTGGTAGTTAGCCTAAGAGCCTACCCCAGCTGACGGGGGGAAAAGGCTTATGGGTGAAGGAGGTTATTTATGGGAATAATTTGCTCAACTGATATAGAGTTAGTTCTTACAGTTGGAAAGCAAACCTGTAATAAAGGAATCTACATCTTTGGAAAACTGTCCTTGCTCTGAGCTTCAAATAATGCTTTGTTTAAAAAGCTGGAGTTTTCTTTCTATTTATAGAAAATTAAACCAGGGGTTCCTCTGTGCTAGCATATGCTCAGGAAATGATCTTCCAGCCTTTTGTATCTGGTATTTTAGCATGCTTCTATTTAACTTTGTCTGGCTTTCTGCTACCATTAATTATATCTATTAGTCATTAGTCTGTTAAACTCTTTCTATATCTCATTTCTTTGGAGAATAAGAGTAATTTGAAATTGGAGAATGATGGCTATGCAAGTGATTGTGTTAATAAAACAGAAACATTATGTTGTTCTTTATTTACAATTATTGTAAATGGAAAATGCATCTATTGTTTGTGTTTCTCTGAAATTACATATCACTCTTTCAGACACCTGAAGAACCATTATCACCTCCATAATTTTTGTGTTGCTTTGTCTATGAGAGAAAATGTCCTTTATTGGCCTATCTCAGAAATAGCTTCTCATCAGTTGGGAGCCAATTTAGAATTCTTTTAATTCAGCAGATCATTAGAATATATATGGCACTTCCAGGGAAGATCAAACCATGTGGAAACAATAAAGACTGGCAGTTATGTCTGATCAACAGTAATAGTCCGGCATCTAGGGAGAAAACTATGAGTTTTTTTTCTCCTGAAGCCTATCAACTTTTAACAAAACTGGTTTTTGTATTTTTAGCCTGTTACAGAAATACCAATAGTTGGGTTTCTTCTTCTTGGGGCGGGGGGGGAGGGGGGGAGAGGGAGATAGGGTGAAAAGACAGACAGCTGCAAGGATACTTGCAGCAGATTCTGATTCTTTATTTTGTTTGACCTGATTTAACAAGCTTCCTCTGTTGAAATATCATAGTCTATGTTGGGAATTATGTCAGGAAGCACAATATGTGCAGTGTGGGTGAGTGAGCTTGCATAAACTGTCAATGAAGATCAATTATAGGAATTATTGAATTACACATTAGATAAGAAGCAGATGACTTCTTTTTGCATGCAAGTGTGGTGTTAACTATTTTTGTCTAAATTAAAATATAGCCATCCAGGCAGTGGAAATCTGTCACTAAGCGTCACAAGCTGCCCAGGCTTATTGATTATTTTTTTCTTTACGACTGAAGTCCTGCAGTCTTGTGGTTTTTGGCATGGAGCGCTGTGCAGTTGAAGCAAAAGATCATCAATCTACTAACAATGTACAATTTACATGCAGCTTGGGCAGAAATGGCCCCTTACAAAAGACTTGATAGGGATGAAAAGAAAAACGTTATTTAGCAGTTGCTATTTTCTGATGTGTTGGTACTCCCAATTCATGCTGTGGGAGTTGTGTGTCCTCCTGGTCATACCGCAGCCGGGCAGTTGACATCACGGTGGTGCCTTCATCATTTATAAATACCTTGTATCAGCCTGTTTATTGGATCTTTATGAATGTCTAGATGGCATTTTTGCCCCAAGAGGCTACGTATAAGGTGGGAAGACTGGCTCTAGAATAGCCACCCCTTAGCAGACTCCACACAGCTGTTGAACACCACTGCCAGCATTGTCTGTCTGTGCCTCTGGCTCAGTTTGGTGCTGAAGGATCCTAGCTTGGCAAAACAGAAAAACAGTAAGATTTAAAGAGCGTCCTCTGCTGCTTCTACTGCTGTCTTCTGGAGTATTTTAAGTGGTAGCTGGTGTTCTGCTTTAGAAAGGTTAATAACAATTACTTAGCATAGATTTTTTTGGGTTTTTGTCATTTCGAGGTTGGCTATTAGGCTTTTTCTGATAATTGTTTTATATGAAAAGCTGACTACTTTCTGCTTCGTGTTTAAATTGTTTAAGAACTGTAATATTTATTATGTTGCAACAAGTTTGCACCTCTCCCTTTGTTTCTGAGAAAGTAATTGCTATTAGCTGTTCTTATCCACCAGCACAATTAATAAATGCTGCATCTGATCCATTTCAAGACTTCAGAGAATCAATGCACAAAACTCATTGCTCTAAGGAAAACTGGATAGCTGAGTGATGAGAACAGCAGAAAGTAGAAAATATTCTACCTTAGTACTTACACAATTCATTTGATTACAGAGGAATTTGAAACAGTAGCATAAACCCACCTTTTATTAAAAAGTGATTTTTAAAACTTTAAGTCTATCTGCAGTACTTTAAAAACAAAGAAAAAAAGAAAAGTACCCGTAACCTTTTTTTTCCCCAGGAAATGTTTATTCCACAGAAGCTCTTTTGCATGGACTTTCTGTTCTTCTTTCAAGACTTGTATTTTAGTATCCAGCCTTTGGCTAAAAATGGCTAAATGCAATTCCTTGGCAGACCACGAACATTGAATCATTGCAACAACCTTCCACTGTGTGCTTTTTTTTTCTGTTTGAGGAAGAATATAGGATTTTTGTAGCCTTTTCCTTCCAGGTAGCAAAGGAAATTTAAAAGTGTAAGAAAACAATGTGAGCCTGGCCAATAGCATGTCAGGAATGGTGATCAGCACTCCAAAAAGAGAGATTTCACCGTGCAGGGACCTTCCGAGCAGCCAAAAATTCTCATTCAATCCCTATATGAACATTAAGTTACTTCACTGTTTGTCAGTGTTCTCTCTTAATCACTTATTCATCACAATTCTTAACATGGAGAAGCTGTTTAAAAATCAGAATCCCACAATAGTCACTGTAAAGTATTTCTTGGCCTCTAAGCAAACAGTATAGAACTAATTCTAGAAGAATTAAATAAAGTAACATGTAGGCTGTCATTGCTGAGTTCTTCAAGACAGGAATGAACACACCCACTCAGAGCAAGAACATCTTAAGTCTGTAAAGTACCAAAATCGTGATTCCAAATTAAAAAATAGACAGGCAATCATATCTAAATTTCTTTCAGTCTTACCTGGAAGAATCCTTCTACATTCGAGCTGTCATTGCCTCATCTGATGCTTTTATTTACACTCTGAACAAAGTGCTATTATTGGGGTTTTTCTCCCCTATTAATTCTTGCCACTATGCTTATAAGGCTGCAGTGTACAGATTATTGTTTTCTGGAACTTTTTGAATAAATCTTCAAAAGAAAAAAGACAATTTCTTTCAAGTTCGGTTATATGAAGAAGTGAAGTCTACCTCTGTATCTTAATTCACCAGAGTTAGTAAAAAGGGTTTTTTTAAAAGAGCTTTTAACAGAGATATTGTTTAATGTATTTTAATACTTAATTTTGATGCTTCAGTCTTGACCATATTTGTTTTACTAAACTGTAGGTAAGAGCAAGTGGGTTTATTTTGCTTTAGGTAACAAATCTTGGAACTCTGTAGTATGTTGTATCTACATCTGTCAGCCAGCACAGCTGCAGGAAAGCACCTTACACTTCCCAAGGACTTCTACAGCAGAGATGACTGGAGCAGTTGCCTCAGTGTGTGGATTTGATATGAACAGGCTCTTCCCAAGTGAATTGTAGGTTGCAACTGGCATTGAACTGACCTATTTTTTAAAAAACCAAACTACTAAACATCCCTGTTCCAAAAAAGGGGGATGTTTTCTGCTCCAGTGGAAAACTGATTTTAGCGATGCTTCCCTCCCCAGAAGGCTGCCTGCCATTTTGTTATATAGCGTAGTTTTGACATCAATCTAACCTTACGTATTCCAGAAAAGTCCAACAATAGCTAGACCTGTTCTCCCCAAAATCAGTGGTGTAGTGACATATGAGTATCTTTCAACGCTATCTAGCTAACTCCTAAATTAATTCACATTCTTACACCTTTCTGGAAGTCAGCCAAAGAGATTTATGGGCATGCATGGCTCTGCTACTCATCAATATTGGATAGGGAGATGTCTGTCTGGCACATCGCTGTTTCTGGCTGATCTCGGGGACAGAGATCAACTAATAGCCTACTACTTACATTAAGACAGAATGAATCTCTTTGAACTCTTTCCCTTGATGACGCCCAGATTTCCAGTTTCCAAATATAGTGCATGGACTGGATTGAGTCAGAAATTCTTTCACCACAAATCAGGATACACAGTGTTCTGCAGCCCACAGGAGGGTGGGGAATGCCAGGTTTCTAAATGGAATTCTAACACATGGCAATGTAGTGCTGATGACCGCAAGCAAGCAAATTATTGTTTGTTGATTTAAAGCAAGGAAAAAGTCCTCCTGTGAACATCTAGAATTCATTTGTCTTAGGACCAATGTAAGATTAAATTCTATTAATAAAGTTTTAATTGTGCTCTCAAAATAATTTGGTGTCTTCGCTATAAAGGCATCTTAGTTTGTATCTTCTGGAATGTAGGTAAAATATAATTTGATATGGCCATCTCTTACATGATTACCATATCTAAATTCCAGAGTAGTTGCATATTTTGTTACATGCAATTTCCAGATGATAACTGCACCTGCCCCATTCTAGGTTTTTATCTTTTAAAACGGAGTTCAACATTGCCTTCCTTTCCAAGTCAATGAAAACATGCAAGTGGTTCTTTAGCTACATTTAAAACAAAATGTTTATTATAGTTGCTCAGATACTTTGTCAGTTTTGCTTTAATTAAGCCCTGTCACTTGTTGCTCTGCAACATATAATTCCCATTAAGTTATGACAAATTTAGTTTTCAGCTGCTCCAGGAGATGTTAATGTGAACACATCAATATTCATGTGTCTTGACAGATCGTGAGGTTTAATAAATTGCTTTCTATAAAACAATTTTTGTGGAATCAGGGGTGTTCCTGTGATAGTACAAAGGAAGCCTGTAGCTGAGATAAGTAAAAGATCATTTGCTTTCACTGCATCTAAAAATTATTTCTCCAGTAAGTAATGTGGAAGACAATTAGGATTAAAAAAAAAAGCTTCACTTTCATGTGGTTAAATACTCAGTTCACATATAAAAAGGATTGTTAATTGATCTCATTCAGCTACCATTCCATTTTGGTCACATGAGAAATTTAGCATGATTATGGTGTGGCTTAAAGAGAAATTCAACACAAGGCTGTATGTTAGGAGAGTTTGGTAAGAAAACATGAGTAGTCACTGAACAGTGTGTGCTGGAATGAGGAATCCTTAGAAATGGGATTAGTTCTGAAGAGCATGACAGGTGTCTGCTTTTTTATAAATAAAAAGATAGATGATAGCTATGTATCTAATGGGAAAGCTACACTTTTAATGGATTTTAATTCTGTAAATACAAAGAAAATAAAAACCATGTATAACCCCCCCCAGTGAGCATTAGCACTAACATAACACTATTACTAGCACATTGCTGATACAAACAAAAAAGGCCTTCCTTTCAGTCAAAATAACCTTGAAGATTATTATCAGATGTAGTTCTATACCTAACTTCTAGTGGAAGTCTATGGGAGAAACACCTAACAGCCATTTTTGTCTTTTAAAGTTTCATTTCCTTTCTGCTTATCCTAGAAGAATGATTGCAGAGTGGTCTTTCTCCAAAAATTCTGAGGAGGAAATTAAAAATACTGCAGAAGGAAAGACAATATAATTGTTTTCCTGGTGATTATTTCTCTTTGCCTTCATATCTTCTCTGAAAAGGAATTTACCTCTTCCATAACTGTTATTCCTGAAGATGTATTGTGCAAATATTTATATCCCCGGTAGTGTGTAAGACTATTGCATCTAAGTTGGATATTTTGTGATAGTTTGGGAAAACAAAGTAGAAAAAAAATAAGTCTAGGATCTAAGGATTATTTAGGTCCCATTAAAAAATGGTGAGAAGGTTTATGACAGTATTCAAGTCAGCCAAGTTTAACCCTTTATTTTGGTGCAGAAAGTGATGATCAGGGTTAGGGCTAGGGAAAAAAAAGGAAGGGCTTGGTTTATTACAGGATCTTTTAAATATTGGCAAGTTAGAGCAAAGAATAAAGCTGAGAAGGGATAATGCATTTTCTGTTTTCATATGCATATAGATTAGCTATGGTAGAGGCCAGCCATAACATTCAACAAAAGAATCACTGCAGAACATGATTTGTTTCTGGGGTCCACATACTTGGGAAGCCTAGGTTGCAAACCACTACCAGTCTGCATGAAATAATAGTAATAATAGCATTAAAATTTGGAAACAACAGAGCTGGAGAGAGTTTCAAGGTAGGACAAAAATTAGAATTTTTTTTGGGTCATGCTTAGCTCTTAGAATTGTGATAGCACAGGGCTTTTTAAATTACCTTCTAGCCGTATGTGAATCTCAGTAAGTTAGCTTCCTGGGAGCAGTCACAAGTGTCTTGCTGCTCCAAAGATGAAGATATTTAAGAGTGATGCTGCTGTAAATACAGAAATTCACAGCCAGATGGTGTTAGGGGGGATTTGGCATCCCTCTGCCCATTAAAATATGGCGATGTTACTTTGGATGAAAAACTGAGTGCCAGGTTCTTGGCAAAAGTTGGCATACCTACATGCCTGATCTTTTACTTAGTGTCTTAGACCCCGAGCAACCCTGGAGGATGTTACAGTGACAAGGAGTCTTTGGAGCATGGTCACCTTGGTGCACTATACAACAGCACGAGGGAGGAGAATTTTGGCGAAGGAAATAAAGGGAAACCCCTACTCTTATAATAAAAAAAAAAAAAAGCCAAACAAATGGTAACCAATTCAACGCACAGTGAGATGTCAAAACATGTTGAGCACCATATTTGGTCTTGTTTAGGGAAAATTATAGAGCTATTTATTCTGTTACTCTTTTGAATGACCTACTAATTTAATAGTAGGGAATAAGCCCTGGTTTTGTACAATTGCAGGTCTGCTGATGATCCTTCAAGTTAAGTGAGGTTATCCACAGGAGTAGCTGCCAAGACAAGAAATGGTATATATAATTTGACCGTTATAAAGACAAAGTAGTGTACTATGATTGCTCTTCATAAAAATATCAAAAATATGAAGGAATCATCACTTTGACCCTGAAGGCTTCAGATCACCAATTTAAAGAAAAGCAAAATACACATTCTTCTGAAAAGGTATTTATTTTTTACCTGAGACATGAGAAATGGGTACTGAGGTTTTATCACTGAAACTGCACAGCTTTTTCTCTCTCTCCTCTACTCCTTCCGTCTGCCACTTCAGCTTCTTTTCTTAATGTTTGATAACAGTTCTGGTGCAGCTGTATTTTTTTGCTATGATTTCATTTTGCTAGTAGACATTCTTGTTTGTGTGAGTCTCTTACAGAGCAACAAAGAAGAAAAAAAACAGTAAGTGATCGTCTCCCACATGGCTGCTTCTAGCAAAATATGTGCTTGAAGGGAACTCATCTAACTTGAGCCTTTACCTAAATTTTGAGGAAAACTGAATCTGTCCTAAAGAATGCTCTTAAGAGCCAACTTCCTTGCTTGCAAGCACTCAAGAGTATACAAACAAGGAAACCCTTATTTGGGAAAATTAAGTTATAAACATGAAAATCATAGCAACTCAATTCATACTCTAGATGAACCTGCTGGGCAGTTGAGAGGACAGACTTGTTAGCCAGGTAGGGCTGTGCAATGCACCTCGCTGCTCAAACCAATTTAGGATATTGTGTGGGAGGCCCAGAAGTAGCGTTTGTGTTGTAGAAGTGTAGCCTAATGTGGATGAGATGAAGCATTTAATGACCCATCTCCTCATCCAGTTTGTAGATCAGCTGTTCTACACCATCCTGCAGAAAAGATGGAATCACCTTCACCTTGTTATTTGAATACAATGAGGAAATGAGCTGTCAAAGAGAACCCAACTCTTGCTTCCCCCACTTTCTAAATCTAAGCTAATGTAAGATATGGTAGTTTCTCAAGTGGCATTAGAAACTGTGGCTATTTAACAGCTAAAAAGAGGGGTCTAATGGCATTTGTGCAGGAGGAGGGGAAAGGCAGAGAAGCCTAAAGTTCTCTTAGTTTGGATGGCAGACAATGAGACTTGTCCAAAATCTAGGACGGAGTACCCATAGACATGATAGGGTTCCAGTTATCAAGGCACGATGTGGTATTTTACTAAAATGAAAATTTTTACTAGCATGAAAATTGACCAGTTTACAAAAAGGAAGCTGTTTATTGCAGTTCTTCTTAAGAGCTGCTCTCTCCTATGCAATGCAGCTGCGGTTGAAACATAGACAATGACAGTGTCCTGAACAGAATACAAAAAGCAAATCGGCAGTGCAGGTGGTGCATTAGATTATTAAATTAGATTTTAAAAACTCTTTCAGGTTTAGTAACTTGAAATGAACCCAGCTATCTTAACTTTGAGATAAGAAATACACCAAAAATATGTCAGTGTTCCAGGGGTGGACTGGAAGAAAGCACGAAATTTGTTATAAAGTCATAATATAATAAATCCCTCAGTGCATTACTTTCCAGCTAGATGCCAAGCCAGTATTAGTGTAACTGAAATGATTGCTGGGTAGCAAAACATGTTTTATGTCACTGCACAGCAACATAATTATTTTTAAGGAACCCCATCACCTAGACTTCTGTTGCCAGCTTAAATCCTGCTGAGACACTGTTTAACAATGAACTGTACTTTGAAATGGCATCCTGTGTTTTGCGTAACTGTGATGTTTGCAGATAGCATCCATGCTTCATGCTGATGTTCTCCACTGACATCACTGTACTGAGCCATTGTCGAACAAGGTCACGCTGCATTCCACTTAGCATTCCGATGGATGGCATGTAGGCTCTTTGGAGGGGATGCCGAGCTGGAGCGTTTTCACCAATGCTTCACCTGAAAGCCAAAAAAATGGCCATGCATACTGTGTACACGCACGCGGGGACATAGAGGTCAAATAAGCATTTCAGAGAGGAAATGTAAAGCTTCTGGAAACATTTTTATTTCCCCTCTGGCTGTCCTACCTCGCAGTTAGCTGCTGCCAACGCATGACGTCTAGTCTACGACTGAATCGACTCCAGTCAGAACTATTCAGAATGAGTAATTTTTTGCCTTTCACGATCTGGCAAATAAAGAAAGTGGCAAAACACGGGACAAGTGGCGTACGCTTTACGGGAACGACACCCTGAGAGCGGAGCAGAGCGAGTGACAGCGCAGGGCAGCGCCCGGCCGCCGCCGCCCGAGGGGCTCCCGCCAGGCCGGCCGGACAAACCGCCGCCTTGACGGTTAAAACCGTTGTCCCCAGGGGCCTCAGCCGCGCCTCTAAGGAGGCCGCGCCTCGGGACGACAGCGCTTCCGCCAGATCGCCCTCGGGATTGGCTGAGGCGGGGGCGCTTGGCGCGCGTCATGGGAAGTGATGGTCGGCGGGATCCGCCCTTCGCCCCGTTCAAACCCGGGCGGCGGTAAAGCGGGGCGGCAGGTGGGAGAAGCGGCGCGGGGGCTTGTGGGGCGGCCGGGACCGGGGCGGCGGCAGCGCGGGGTTTTGCGTGGCGGGCAGCGGCTCCGCGAAGCACAAACGCCGCCCTTCGGGGGGCTCTGCGCCGTCAGGGTTTGTTTTCCGTCCGCTGCCTATCCCTCTCCCCGCTTTTCCCAGAACACACGTTAATCGCTGTTACACTCCGGATGCCTTCAGACTTCATAGTTTTAATAAATTTTGTCTCCAAGAAAATACAAACGTCGCTTAAATTGTACCCTCCTCATCCCCCTTTTTATTGCCTCTGCTTGAAAGTCCCGGTTCTCTTTTTCAGGTGACCTTTTCTACAAGATAATCTGTAAAGATGTTGAAGTTTAAATGCGGCACACGAAATCCGGTAGAGGCGGGACCGGTGGAGCCCATCACCAGCCGAATTTCTCGGCTAAATCTGCTCTTTCAGGTAAAGAGCATCTGACATGGGATTACTGATCTCAGTTTTGTCTGTGTCCGTGCCCAGCGTATCAAAATACGGTTTTGCTTGTTCCTTTGGACACTCAAAGCATGCCTGTGTGGTCCTTTGGAGGAAGCGGTAAAAGAAGAGGATAACTTGTTGAAGTTCAAAGTGTGTGTCTAGTTTGCACGAAGTTCGGTGGATAGTGGCTGGTCTTACGTTTACGCCCATCTGTTAACGTTTTAGCCTGAGTGGATTTTGCCATATTAAGATGGAATATGGCATTTAGTGTCCTGTAATCTGCGTTTTTTTCGTGGGTGATGTGGCTGAGGGTTTGTCGTGAGGTGGATTTACCCAACTAGCTGCTGTCTGAGCTTCAGCAGCTTTTCCTTCTAGAGCTGATACTGATTGCTTAAACTATTTGCATCGTGAAAAAAACCACATGGTACAACATCAAGAAAAAAGCCGGTCAGATCAGAGTCATCAGTAGGATGTAGATAGTTTCAAGAAAGCTGTGATTTTAACTTTAACAATCTTTAAAGGACTGCTTTGTCTAAAAGTAAAATACCCATAACAGCTATCCCAGATAGGCATAGTGGGTTGATATATTTACCGCATCCTTCGCATCATTTGTCTAATTTCTGAAGTAGTGATTTTTAAATGGACAATATATGTTCTGCTTTATACATATGTTATTGATTTGAGGATTTTCATTGTTGACTGAGACTCCATCTGCTGTTGCTTCTTTTTTTTTTTTCCAGGGGAAGCCACTCTTTGTGACTCAACAGCAGATGTCTCCTCTCTCCCGGGAAGGCATCCTTGATTCTTTATTCGTTCTTTTTGAAGAATGCAGGAACCCCGCTTTAATGAAAATTAAACACGTTGGCAACTTTGTCAAGAAGTGTAAGTTTGTTTAGACTGATTTTCAGGTGTAATTTTAAAAGGTAGTGCTTAAGAATCTGAATGTTTAGATAAATCTTTAGTTGCTTTGATTTCTTAATGATTGTACCTCAGGACTTTGAGCATCAGACTTTTTGTGGACAGACTCAATGTTGCAAAGGGGACCTTGGCAATCTTAGAAGGGCTTTGTTCAGGTCCAGAAAGGTCAAATGTAAGCGGCCTTTGAAGTGCTGTGGCTTGAATGTGCATCCTTCTTAGTCTGTACTATATTTATAGTCGAGGAGGCACTTTCTGTAAAAGTGTCTGAGTACTGCATACAGCAAAGCTCCAAGTCTCCACAATAGAAAGATGTCAGAAATTGAGAGCAGGACAATGACTAGAGGTACGAGGGGAAAAAAAACTAGAACAGGACTTGGTAATACTTAGCTCTTTCAGCTCGAAGTAATCTTTTGGATTCCACGTGTTATCAGAATTTTGCATGTGTAACTTGTAAATAGTAATTCTGTGCTTCAGAGAGATAATTTCTGATGGAGTAAATATTTTGCTGGTGATGGGCTCAGATTCTTTGTGGGAGGGAAAAAAAAGGTTCATCAATTTTTCTATTAAGATATACTAGAAAGCCGTTTGGTTAAAAGTAACTTGTCATGCCCTCTGTAATAGTTCCATCCAACAGCTTCTAGATATTATTAGAAGAGAGTAATTTTCTGCTAGTCTGAAGAATTTTTAGAACAATCTACAGAGAGCAATTGATTATCACAGTGCGTGCTGGTTGAAACTAGTCAATGGAAGACTTGAACTGAGTATCTGAAATGTCACCTCTCCGGTTATTTGTTAGACAATAGGCTAGTGCCTCCCACAGGCAGAGGAGAAAACCCCGCCGCTTGACTTGTAACAGAACTTGGCTGGGTAAAGCCCTCGTATTTAGAGAATATACTTTGTATTGGTAAAGGATGGTTGGAAAGAAATTAGAAACAAAAGAAGCTCTCAGCCTATGATGTTATGAATGGGACAGAATTATGGTTGCTATGGGAACCGTCTTAACATTTCCTGATTCTTTTGTATGTACCATATTTCAGTCTTAACTATGCATTAATACAGTCTTTTTCTAGTTCTTATGCATACTGTTTTTTTTTAAGAAGCATATTCTGGAATGATTTAACATTTCTTGAGAGTCTGGAACTAAATGGTTTTTTCTTTTGTTTTATTCCCCATTTATGATGATGTGTTCGTTATGAAATGCCAGTTGGCTAATGTAAAAATAAGCGTTTTATTTTTATAGATGCAGAGACTATAGCTGAATTAAGGGAACTGCAACCCAATGTGAAGGATTTTGAAGTAAAGAGTGTGGTTGGCTGTGGTCACTTTGCAGACGTAAAAGTAGTAAGAGAGAAAGTTACTGGTGATGTATATGCTATGAAGGTGATGAGCAAGGAGTCCTTGTTGGCGCAGGAGCATGTATGTATATTTTTCTATTATGGCAGTTGAATGATAAATTACTATTTATTGAACATTTTCTTTTTGTCACTACTATTAGAATTAAGTTAAAAACATATCTTGAGAAGGGTCATCCTGCATTTCAATGAAGTAATGTATTTGTGTGTAGTTTTGCTGTGTTTAAAAGCCATTGTCATAGACCATGAATCTATTGGGTGAGGTGCCGTCCAAAAAAAAAAAAATGGCCCTTGTCTCATAAACCTTACCATCTAATTGCAAGACAGCTAAAAACAGATGAAGAAAATACTGGATCAGTATTGATCAGCTTGATAATGGCTTGAATTTTCAGGCAACCTATTCATTAAGAGTTGTGGGTTTTTTTTATTTTAAAGAGCGACATAGAATGTCAAGAGTGGGTGTGAAGGCAAACTGGTGACTGGATTTTTATGGAGGGCCTCTCACTAACTTGAGAAATGTGTTACTTGAAAACTTAAAAAGGGGATAATGGAGGTTGTTATCATAGTTTGGTGAGAAACAGAAGTTAATCTTTCACTGACATGAGATGACAAGTAGGACAGAGATACTCCATGAGAGACCTTGTGAATTTATACAGCAGTATCTACATCAATAGTTCCCAATATTTGGTGCAGTTAGGTTGCTCCTGAGATCCCTTAGCATTGTTTGTGTCTATCAGAAATGAAGATAAACTAAAATTACTCTTGCTATGCCATAGGTTGACAAGAAAGCAAGGTATGATACTATCCTCAATATGACACTTGATCAATCTTGTCGAGTGTGGGTCAGTGAAAGCAGGGAATGTTGATCTAAATGAACTAGCAGTATTTCTGTAATAAAAGTAATTTCTTGTTGTCTGGCTGCACATCTAAATAATTAAATAGTTGCTAGATGATGATTTCAAGAAAGCCTTGTATTTTAATATCTTACAATGAATTCATTACTGAACTAGCTGTAAGATGCTACCCTATAATTGTTCTAGCTTCTTGTTTGCTTGTCTGATTCTTTTGAGATTAGTTTTGTTTCATTAGGGCCAGTCCAGATGAGGCCAACCAAGTTTGCACTCCAGGCTGGTAGATGCTTCACCAGTTTTAGAGGGGAGCTGGCCTTTGCTGCAGGGACTATTCAGTTGAAAGCAAGCTAGACAACAGAAGGTGGGAGGGAAATGGAAAACACAAAGGAGTAAAATTACTTTTTTAAAGGTGCACATCACAAGGAAATAGCAGGTAATATTTTCTGTGTAATTTTTTTGGTGATGTTTGCCTTTGGCACAGACGCAAATCTTTCTGAAACTAGGGGATTCTAATTAATTTTCATCATGATATAACTGAACCCTTTCTTTTTTTTGATAGGTGTCATTTTTTGAGGAAGAACGCAGTATATTATCTCAGAGCACCAGTCCCTGGATTCCACAGTTACAATATGCATTTCAAGACAAGAAAAATCTCTATTTGGTAATGCCTAGTCTTTGTTTCTTTTGTCCTCTATTGAACCCTATTGCCATTGTTATGTTGAAGAACAATGTGATGGTTGAAATGTGCTCATCTTCCGTAAATTTTCTGGCGTTACATGCAACTGTTTGATATGTGTCCAGTGGAATATGGAGGACTTGAATGGAATGTCTTTTTTATATATGGACTATATCTGTTCCTTTAAAATTTTATGTAGGTTATGGAGTATCAGCCTGGAGGGGACTTACTGTCACTCTTAAACCGATATGAGGACCAACTAGATGAGAGTATGGTGCAGTTCTATCTTGCAGAGTTGGTTTTAGCCATTCACAGTGTCCATCAGATGGGTTATGTACACCGGTAGGTAAAGGTTGCTTTGCATTGCACATAATATTTGATCAGTATCGTTCCAGAAAAAGTGTTCTGGAATGATGCATTCTTGTTTTTTTAATATTCCGTCCTCTTTCAGGACAGTATTTCACATGCTGTAGCAGAGGAGAAAATAGAAAATTAATCAGATTCCAACTATAATTGTAGCTAAAGGCATTAACTTTGATGTAAAGTTCAAACTAATATCAAGAAAAGATTGTTACATATATTTTCTGGAAGCTTAGTAAAAAGAAGCCTTAATGTTGCACTATAAAAAATTAAAATCTTTTCCAGAGATTGTTGCTTTTAGCAACAAGTAGTATGGGAAATTGGTGTAATTGTTAAAACTTGTTGTGGGCTGATTGGTGAACAGGGCAGTAAAGGATGTTGGAGTAGTTAAATATCAGAGTTTTCTAAAGATCGTGTCAAGGCTTGAAAGCTGTTACTGTGTGCATTTTCAAGTCATGTTGGTGTTTAATAAATTTATTCTATTCTGAGGCTTTGGAAATAATATGAAGTATTTTATGTTCCAAGCAGCTGTAGTGGCCGCACTTAGAGCGTAGGCTGTGGCTTTCTAACGCAAGGTAGCTGCCTAGATTTGAAAGATGTGCAGAGTAAGTTGTGAGGAAATTTGGGAAGAAAGCTACATAACGCTTCACTATAACTCAGTTACAAGGTAGACAAGGTGCAAAACCACCTTATCTTTCCATTTTCTATCAATAATTATTAATTTTCCATGAAATACGTGAAACTTTACTGCATTCATATTTGCTTAGAAACAGAACAACAGTTGGAAATAAGACTCACACTTGTTAAGATTTTATGCAACTGAGCATACAGTTGAGTGTAGCTGGAAAGGGATATCCTGCTATCTAGATGTGACAGTGGGGAACAGTATGGAAAGGTACTGACTGATTGCTTTCTTCTTGCTTACAGAGATATCAAACCAGAGAATGTTCTTATTGACCGAACAGGACACATTAAACTGGTGGACTTTGGGTCAGCTGCCAAAATGACAGTGAACAAAATGGTAATAATGTGGATTTAAAATGGCTTGTTTGGATAGTCTGGTCAAAAAGGGAAAACTAACTTTATATCTGTTCCTTGATTACAACTTGTTGTTCTGCCTTTCTTGTCCAATATGGAATCTATTCACAGTGATATTTTTCTATTTATAAATGGCTTTTCAAACATGAGCTTGAGTATCTTTTGCAGATCTCAGTTGATCTATATTTGCTTATTAAAATTTTAATACACAAGTAAGGTAAAGGTACTTTCTCATGGTGCTGCACTGCAATACAAAATCTTAATTCTGGAGAGTCTTAAAACTGTTTGATGCTGTGTTTAAAGAAGGACATGGATTTATAATTGGTCATAATTGGACTGAAAATTGTGGTTTTTGTAACTAAGGTGGCATAGTTTTGAAGGCTGGGAAGCTCTTGATTGAAATGGGTCACATTCCAATATTCTGGGCTTTACTTGCCAGAAAGCACTATATTCAAAGCTGTGAATTGGTTGAGGTTTTTTTATAAGTTGCTTGTAAATTTAGGTAACTGCATACAATTTCAAGTGATAATTTGAAATTAAAATATATCTAAGCAAGAATATGAATTTCTTTACCAGATTCTTGTCGTGTTTTATAATTTTGATTTTTTCATAGCATTTTCTTAGTATTATGACTCTTAATATTGTTTTTCCTGTTCTTCCCTTTTCAACTTTCTCTGCATTGCATTTTTCTTTTTTTTTTTCTTCGCATTATCTTTTCAGTCATCTTCAGGTTTTTGCATTAGTCTGCCTGCTGTTTTGTTTCATCCTTTATGCCACTCAGTGCAAAAATTATTGCAGTTTTGGCTCCTGAATTACCTTTTCTAAGCACTCCAGAAATTCAAATACTAGTAATTTGCTGATAATGAACACAAGGTAAAAAGGTAGGGATGACACAGTATGGAATGGCAGGCAGGGAATATTTATGTCTAAATTGGACTAGTTTTGAAATTTCAGTTATGATGTCCCTGTTAATACTAGCCAAAGCAGTAGTGCTAGAGTATGCATACTGCTTAAAACATCAGTGTTTAGTAATCTTGTGCTTTTTAGAGTGCCACTTCTTTACTTTATCTGTTCATAATTTCTAATAACAGTTAGCTCTGATAATTTGACTCTTTTTTGGTTTTTTTTATACCAAATAACTTTCTTTCTGTTGTTTACCAGAAGTCTCCTTACCCTTGCACTTTTTTGCTTAACAGCCTTGCTTAAAATGACATACTTAAAATTCATGTGGAGGGCTGAAAATTATTTGTCTCATTAAAAAAAAAAAAATTATTACCAAGATCACAATGAACAAGTGCTGTAATTTAACTTGGTATATCTTTGCTTCTAGGTAAATGCCAAGCTACCTGTTGGCACACCTGACTACATGGCACCAGAAATGCTAACGGGGTTGAATGGGGATGGCAAAGCTGCTTATGGTCCAGAATGTGACTGGTGGTCCCTAGGAGTCATTGCGTATGAAATGATTTATGGAAGATCTCCGTTCACTGAAGGGACTTCAGCAAAAACTTTCAATAACATCATGAACTTTCAGGTAGAGAGAACTCCTTCCTTGTTCTTGGGTAAAAAGGCTGTAACCAAAGAGCATGTTTTTACAGTTGAAAAAAGAAGCTTATGGCTGTCTCTTACTTTGTCATGTTCGTAGAATATTTAGAATGTACCCTTTATGTTGTTTTTATATGTCTCTGTATTGTAGATATCAAGTTATTTTTTGTAACAGGTGTTTAAAAATAACCATCTGTAATGCATGAATTAAAAAAGATTTAGCTGTCCATCTTAGGCAACTATAATTGTAGCATCTCCCAAATAATCTAGAAAAGGGACTGAAAGGATGAACTGTGGATTGATAAAGTTCCTGAAGTTTACTAAGTGTTTCTGGATAGTAAAGACAAGCTCTATGAAGAGCTGCAGAAAGGCTTGAGGATATTGAGTGTCTGTACGATTAAACATCATGCGAAGTTTAGTGTAAATGAATTTAAATCCATGCATGTGAAGGGAAAAGTATCCTAACTTCATCCAGTGGTAGGCTCAAGAATAGTATCTTGATGTTATAATCTATGCAAATGTTAGTTTAGTTCTTAGTAACAGTCCAAAAAGCAGTACATAGAATGGTAGGAGTTAGTAGGAAAGAAAAAAAAATCACTTGTAGCTGGGAGGAAGTGAACAAAGAATGGATGCCTATTACCTCTTCTAATATGGGGAATTAGGGGCATCAGATGAAAGTAGCCAGCAGTAACTACGTTACGAGCAAAAAAGGATACTTCATATAGCACCTTCTCGTGCTGGGGAGTTCTTTGCTGTAAGTTTGCAGCTACTGAATGTTTATATGGGTTCAAGGAGTGACTAGAAAAATTCATAGAAGAATAATCCACTGAGATCTGGCAAATACAAAGACATTAACCTTGGTTCAGAAAATCCTAAGCCACAAATCCTTGGAAGTTTGAGAGAATTTTCTGAAGAAGTGTCTTGTTTTCCTCTTCCATTTGTGCATGCCATTGGCAATTGTTCAGCATAAGATGGTGGTCTTGGTCTACCATTTGTGTGATTGGATATGGTTATTCCTATGTTCTTATCTTTACTGCAGTAAATGCTTATAAAAGCCTATTTGTAAAAAATGCACATTACTTTTATTAGTATGCTATAAATATTTATTCTTTGTGCCTGGCATATCTCAGAATAATGCAACTGAATCTTACTGTTCTGGACTGTTTTCCTACTGAGCAGAAATCCTTTTCTTCCTAATGCAGAGATTTCTGAAGTTCCCAGAGGATGTGAAAGTTAGTAGTGAATTTCTTGATCTGATCCAGAGCCTGCTTTGTGGGCAGAAGGAAAGGCTGGGTTATGAGGGGCTCTGCTGCCATCCATTTTTTTCTAAAATTGACTGGAATAATATCCGTAACTGTAAGTAGAGTAATACTGTATTTATGAACAATTTGTTTCTTTGGGTAACATGGAAATTTGTAGAATGTGAGTATTTAATTGTGTTTGGTCTGAAGAATTATTCATAATGAAACAGGATTGTGTCCTGGAGCAGGTGTTTTAACAAAACAATTCATTTTGGTTTTTGGATAGGATATGTTAACATGTCTCAGGTGAAAATTGTAAGGTAAGATAAAGTTTAATGCAACTCTATATGAATTTCTGATGCAATTGCCATATTACTGCAAGCACTCAACTGGAAAATCAAAATGGTCCTTTCCATGTCTTTCCTCAGATTAAAATGCATCAGTATGTTCTTATGGGCCTTTTCCACCTCAGTCGGCTTTAATAATTTTGGCTTAATCTTATTAATTTTTGTTGTATATTGAGATTTCTCTCTACCATTGCTTGTGATCCAGCTTCATTTAAGTTTGTTTGTTTAATTTTTTTTTTTAGCTCCTGTAGCTGATAAAATGTCAGGGGTCATAGGGGCATTGGAGTTTTTCCTCAAAGTTAATATGGCTAATATATAATTAATTTTTGTCAAAAATCAGTTCATTCCAATAGAAATGGAATACCATCAGTGAAACATATAACTTTCTATGCAGAAAATTGTTTATAATACTATGAAAGCAATGGAAATTAGTATTTGGAAGTACTGGGACACCAGCTCCATGGCAAAAGTAAATATTTCACAGATCATCAGTGATCTATGTATGAGTGCCTGACTTCTGTTGGATAGTATTTTGAATTACTTGGACTGTAAGATTATCTGGGCAAGGAAGATGTCTGCCTTATATTCTTTATCAAATATGCTGTAAGAGCAATGATTGTGCTCCATTTTCCATGATAAATTGCTACGCCAGTGCTGCTACTTTTGATGACTATCTCAGCACTTCAGCTGTCAGCTCCACCGAATGTTTACTCACTTTTCTGTTGATTCATTAATTTTGAACTTGTGGAGCTGCTGTTCTGTTAAATTCCATTGTTTCTGCCCTTTGAGAGCCATTGAGCCCTGAGTCTTTTTCATCATTTTAGCATGCATTTCCCAGACTTTAGTTCACTCTGCCTTCTTTCCCCAGAATCCTGCCTAAACCACCAGTTTCCGTTTCTGAGATTTTTGTATTGCATTTGTATCATATTATCTCAGATCTGGAACACGTGAACATATGTTCTGGTGTTTCCTTGGCAATCATCTGTCCGGTATTCACACAACTGCCCAAGTTAATTGAGTGTTTTGCCATTTCATGTGACAATGGTGATACTGATGGACAAGCTGGTAGGCAGCCGTGATGTCATTATAATGTTGAAATAATCATTTGGGATTTGAAAAATCCCATTTCTGTCTGCAGCTGGCCAGTGGATTGCATCATTCCCTGTAATAGCCGGACTTACCAACTGTGAAGATTCATGCAGTTTTGACCCCTGACTTCGTTGTTATGTCTCATACTTCATAAAACCCCACTGTAACTAGCACAAAACACAGCAGTCTTCTTGCTTTTAGTAGCAGATTCAATGTATCACCTATTGCTTTGCTCTCTGCAGTGGTTCTCCATTTGCTGGTTTATTCAGGGCAGTGTCGCTGTCATTCTGTTAAAAACCCTTGTTGGGTTTGACCCAGGCTATCTAAAAGCTAAAAGTTTCTTTCTTATCTTGACCTCTACTGACAGTGGTGTTTAACTGGAGCAATGGCAGCCTGAGAAAATTAGGAAACTAGCGAGTACTGGAAGAGGTCACAGGATTTAGATTTAGATTAAAGAATCTCACTCCCTCAAGTTAATCTGGTCAAAGATTTTGGGGGCGTGGAGAGTTGGACTTGATCTTAAAGGTCTTTTCCAACCTAAATGATTCTATGATTGTTAAATAAATTCTGTGTCAGCACAGTCAGACTTTCCTCTAGTCTATAAGAGCAATGATGTTATTTCTATTTCAGACTGAGAAGGTTAGGGAAAAAATTGGTACCCCTGCCTTGCAGGTATTTAAATTATCATGCTGGGAGCTCCAGGATAACCATTCTTAATGCACCAATTTTTGGTTAAGAATGTATCATTATGGGGTTTTTCTGTATTACACTTTGTTGTTATGGTAACCTATGAAAGACTTGGACTTTTCAGTAAACCCCTTCCCGAAAGAGAGTTGCCTCTAATAATGCTCCCAACTTCCTTGGGTTCAAGTATCATGTGCCTGTAGAAGCAACTCTTTAAGTTACAGAAACAGAATCCAACCACTAAACCTAAGGTCAGGTTTAACCAACTCTGTCTCAACAGGTAATTTTCCGCTTCCTTGGAATATTGTATTGAAATGTATTTATAGATTTTGCTTTCTGTATTTGTTGATTTCTACTATTTAATGACTTCTAATGCTTCTTAAAAAAAAAAACCCCAAAGCAGACACCACCACACACCCCCCTAAACAAAAGAAAACAAATCAAAACTTTTGAAAGATTGTGTTGATTTACTTGACAGAATTTTCTGAAAATAATTAGGAATTTGTTTACCTAGAATAAACATATTTGTATCTGTGTTTCAGCTAAATGATCAGGATTTTAACTGGAAAGTTGATAACAGAACTGAGTACTTGATAAGTATCTAAAATCAAAGGTAGAGAATGGGGGATGATGTACTTGAGTTTGAGTTATCGGCAACAAGGTTGCATTCTATATAATTTGGGGATTTTGTTAATAACCTTGTGTTATTTGAAATCTATAAGTTGCAGCAGCTGTTTATTTTGGAACCAAAAATCTGCCTGCTGAAGGCTAGCTGAGAGATGGTCAGAAGACTTTTATTGTCATCTAAGCAATATATCTGTATGGCATAAGCAATCTTTCATTTTAAGAATTGTTTTGTAACTGCAGTTCAAGAGGTCTTGAAAACAGTATGGCATATTTGGACTTGCATGAGGAAACCATATATATGAGAAGAGAAGAATTAATGTTTTGTGCAAACAGAAGAACTTGAGAAAGTATTGAAGACTGATTTTTAGGCTGTCTTCTGCTATTAAACAGGCAGAACCCCTAATCTCATTGTTCATAAGTCCAAGACACTTCCTTATCTTTATGAACCCAAAGTTGTCATTAGTGTGTTAACAGTGTTGTGATGTTTCATTTAAATGCTTGCCTTCAGAAAAATATGTTGACTTGTTTCTCTAAGTGGAGATCACTTTCATGTCAGCTTGAAGATCAGTTTTATTAACAGAAATGTATGTGTTGGTTCATTGTCTTGACAGAACAGAAAAGATGTTAAGATAATATAGTATAGATTGGTTAGAACGAGTATAATGCCTTTTTTTAAGTGGTCTTAGAGAAAACATCCTTAAATTACATCACTTGGACTTTCTATTTTCTATTTTTCTTCCGTAACACTTTACTCAAATAGGCCTCTTAAAGCCTGAGGAAGAGTAATGCTTAACCTACTTAAGGCTGTGCAGATGCTTTTCCTCAGAAAGCATATATACCTTGTAGATCAAGAAAAGACACATTTTTATTCTTAAGAAATGTTCTGTATTGCCTTTACATTTCCTATCTCAGATAAGTCTTTCACTGTCCCAGGGGAATGCAGTATCTCTTTTCTGAATTTGCATGAAAATATTTTGAAAGACCCGATTAAGGCAACGTTCCTTGAACTAATCATAAATACGCACACTACTGCAGCGTTTAAAAAAGAAAAAAAGCTTCTTTCCATAAGAGACATTTTATCTAATCTTAATGTTAAACTGGTTAAAGTACTGCAGTGTACATGTGGCGGGTTTTGTGGGGTTTTTTGTGTTTTTTTTTTTTTTTTTTTAAACTTAGCAACCTACAACACCCCCTTTTCCTCTGAAAGTCATTCTTTGGAACAGATGGAAGAGGGTTACATCCTTCCACAAGTGGGGAGGTATCTAGGCAAGCAATTGGCTTTTTTAAAACATGCAGTTCTCTACAAGATACTTTAAATGGTAAACAGAACATGTACGTTCATTTGTAACATAACAGAGACAAAAAGAGGTCTTTATACCAGTTTGTACGAGTAGAAGCATCGGGTTTACTGTCTTTTTGAGTAGTAGTTTTGCCTCCCTTTTGGGTGAGCCTGAAAAAAAGTGCAAATTTTTCACCTTGTCAGATGCGAT
Organism: Gorsachius magnificus; assembly: GCA_034008185.1. Lineage (NCBI taxonomy): Eukaryota > Metazoa > Chordata > Aves > Pelecaniformes > Ardeidae > Gorsachius > Gorsachius magnificus. The sequence goes on from CM067095.1 coordinate 12,648,986, forward strand.
AGCATGGCTTTAACATTTAGTTCTCAGAGGCTTATCTTGACCTCTGCAAAAGGATTCTTCCCTTTAAAGAAGCAACTGATAAGCACATTGGTGTATTTGCATTCACCAATGTTGATCTCGTTCTGAAAATACTATAGCTGTGTGACAGTCCTCTGATTTTAAGCAAGAAATAATAATTTAAGTAGAGATTATGTCACCATGTGACCCACATTTGAGAACAAAATGGCTCGTATGTTTTAGCTTGTTTCTACAAGACTACTCCGTTTATTCTGTGGATATTTTGGACATAAGGCAAAGAACTCCTTAGTCTTAGGAATAAAAGACTATGAAGAAGCTACCAAATAATTAACAACATCAGACAGAGTGGATCTAGCTTTTTTTTTCTTAAAGATATTCCCGCTTACTCCTAAGTGAGTTTTCCTCCAGTGTCCTGAAACTTCTGAAGAGGTTCTGCTTCTCATTTTCAGTCACTGTTGACAGTTCAGAACTACTTACCATCTAGAGGTTTTTTTGTTGACTAAGTTTTCTTTTTAGTTGCTACTATTTCTTGATACAAATATTGTAACAAGTTGTACTGCAACGTTGCAGAGTTTTTGGGCTGTTAGTCATGGATTTTTCATGAATGCAAAATAGAGGGCAAATGATTTTTTCATTATTTTTTTAATCTAGCATTCACAATTTGTCTTCTTTGTTCACATCTTCTGTTAAACATTAGAGGAAATGGCAATATAAAACATTGTGCTCTTTAAAACGAGTTTCCCACCAGCCCCCAAAGTTTGCGCTGTCTCACACCATTTTATCTTTTTGCATCCGTTGTTCCCCTATTGAGTGCTTTTCATCTTTTGACGTGCATGCTGATCTTGGGCATATTTAAATTACATTTTCTTTTATGCATGTGGTTTGACTAGGAATTCTTAGTGTTGGTAAGAAGAAATACTTTCTTTTTAATTGCAAGGGCTTGAAAGATGACTCTTAAGACCTTCTTAACTAATTTCTGGTGAGAAGTAAGGCACTAGATCTCTCTTTCAAAGATGAAGTTGCCTGTCAGACTCTGAGGAGTATATAACAGTGTTGTTATACCATTATAAAAAGGCAGCTATATTGGGTTTTGCTACCTCTTTAAGAAAGATTCTAGACTTCCCCAGACAAAGTTAATAGTTTACTGTTTTCTCTATTACTTTACCTCTCAGCCAGTATCTGTCTTCAAAGACAGTGTTAAAAACCCCACAGCAACCCCTGCCTGTAAGAGGATGTGCAAAGGTCTTTCAGCAGAGGTCCTAAACTAAAAAATATTAATTCCTGAACTTATCCCCCTCTGCTGTGAATGAACTTTGGGCTTATATTTGCGTTAAAGATTATATACTTACAAACTGTTTTCTGTTGCTTTTCTGTTTTTAATCATTAAGAGCATATGACAGAGTAGCTGGATGTTATCCTGACATTAAGTGATTTTTTTAAAAAAGTACAGATCCTAAACAACAATCTACATTCCAAAATTATGTTTACAATATGTAAATGTCAGCTATATATTGGATCTAAATGAATATTATAACCAATAAAATAGCAGAAATTAATAAATTCATAATATTGACAGGAAATGTAAATGTTCTGGAGCCAGCAAGTAAAACTACTTACTACAGAACCTATTTAATTTGTATATTTTCCTCATTTATCTCATTCTAATGTACTTGGAGGTACTGTACGTGAGCAGCATCCGATCTGCTTCATGGAATTGCTTCTCACTTCGCTGCTTGGGAGCAGTGGCAGAATGGCTCCTTGGGGAGCTGCTAACAAAGCCTGCACGGGGAGTTGCGATTTGGCAGTTTATACAGACAGATTTTTTTTTTTTTTTTTGCTATTAACGCTGCTCTGGTGGGTAGTTTAAGCCTATGTTTGCCTAGAGAATTAAGAGTTAAAAAAGCGGGCTGCGAAAGGCTTTGGCAACCTAGAGGGAGCTCGCAAGCCCCAGCCGTGACTCACTCTGCCTGTGTCAGTCAGATCGGCATCAGCATCTGTCACGATTGCAGGCAGGTAGGGTTAAACTCCGAGCATGCCGAGAGCGAGGAGCAGTGAGCCTGCACTGCAGGGGTTGTAATGTTTGTTCCCGGTTCTTCCAATTCTCATCAGCCCTTCAGCTACAGGAGATCTATACTGGATCCATGGTAACGGTTTTAGCACACTACACTTCCATCAGCTTGTGACAATGGGCTGTGTGCTGGCTGCTGACTGAGGAGCTGTCTCCTGTATAGAGCAAAAAGGAGATTAGTAGATTTGCCGTGAGTGAGGACCCGAGTGAGGAAATAAATTAAAAAACCAAACCAAAACAAAAAACACCTTAGAAAACGTGATTTAATGAGGTAGAAATTGCACAGCAGGCTTTTGCATTCATTCCTTTCACACACACGTAGCCAAGCCAGCAGGTAGCTCGGGTGCTGCACATCATTGAGAAGAACTTGTTCTTTTGTTCTGTTGGTAATTAAACTGAAGCAAACACGAGAAAATCAGTTGAAATTAAACAACTGCTTAACAAGTTAAGTGGTACCAATTTAGAAATTATAGTAAAAAATACGTTGTAATTCCTGCTATTTATACCTCTCTTCAGAGCTGATTGTATCAGAGCCAGACTGCAGTGGTGTCCCAACAAGAGTTCCAGATCTTTAGCAGGGTGTTTTAGAGAAATAAAATCTTACTGATACTTCTTCCCTTCCTAAAGACCAGTTAGCTTCTAGTAGCTATGGTTTATTAGAATCTTCCAGGGGAAAGACCAGTTTGCTGTTGATCAGAAGCCCATGCTGGGAAGATTCATGGAGGTGTTAAATGGTGGATATATCCCTTAGCTGACTAGCAAAGGATCGTGCTACATTCTCACATAGTATCACTAATTGGATAGGTTGGAGACATTTCCTTTTTCTAGATGAATCAGAATTGAATTGCTTTTAGCTACATTACATTAATGATTTTCTTAGACGGGTGCTTTGATATGGTTCAATGTATGTGTTTTAAAAAAAATCAAACCAACCTGCAAAAAATCCCCCCAAAAAACCAATCCCAAATGCCCAGCATAAACCCCAGTTTAATCAGTGTGGGAGACATTCTGCCTGCAGAGTGGTAGCCATGTTGGTAGTTTAAGGGTTAATCTCTTGTTGCTGTAATACGATTTGAGAGCAGCAGCTCAGTCTGCTTGTGTTAGCAAGATTAAAAGCAGGAGCTGCAGTGCCATTGCAAGCACTGAATGAGTGGGGCTGTTGCAGAGTGAACTGTAGCTGAATTTTGTCTTTTCTTCTTGCTTTTTTCACCAGCTCCTCCCCCCTTCGTTCCTACTCTCAAGTCTGATGATGACACCTCAAATTTTGATGAACCAGAGAAGAATTCGCGGGTTTTATCCTCTACGCGCCAGTTGAACCCAGCAGGCTTCTCGGGTGAAGATTTGCCGTTTGTGGGGTTTTCATTCATCAAGGCATTAGGGATCCTCAGATCAGAGTAAGTAGGAATTATTGCTTAGGTGCATAGGACCACTGGAAAAATGTGAAGGTTTCTTACAGTGAGAATGGTGTGCGTGTGGGGAAAAGCTGTTTTAACTGGCCTGTACTCTGCTTTAGGGAAGCTGCCAGATTCTGGCTTTATCTGTTGCTGCTGTGGCTTGTGCATGTCCTACTGTTCTGTGATTATTTCTGGGATGAGGGGGAGGGAAGGGAATGGAAAGATTGATTCTAAAACAGTTATTGTTAGAATTGTTGTTCAAATACTTTGAGTTAGTTGTTGCTGTTAACCAGGGAGCAGTCCATGATTGCATTTCTGGTATTGCAGATGCCTGAAAGAAGGAGAATACTGAGGAGTTCAGAGATGGAAAAGGGGTGTGTGTGTTATTTTTATTGGGTCAGAGAGTGGGCACCAAATGCTGGGGATGTGTAAGGCTGAATCAGTGATCCACAGAAATGGAGCTCCACTAATCTGGGAATTTGCAGTGATGGGTCAGTGAATAAGAGAAGGAGCTTCACAGCCGCTGACTGTGTGCTGTTGGGTCAAATTAAATACAAAGACTGCTGTATTGTGTGTTAAGAGACTGGAGATTCAGATGAAGTATGCAGGGTATGTGTTCGTGGAGTGAGGTAAAGGTCTAGAAAAAATGGTTTCCAATTGAAAGAAAATATGCTTTCCAAGAGAATGGAGTCAGAGAAAAAGAATGTAAATAGTATGGTATAAACCATTTGGTGTGGTGAGTGGTTAGTTTCTGATGGAAAAGCTATTGGAAAAGTATTAGTGCAGTACGTTAAGTTGAGAAGTCCTTACCTTAATATCATGAGGCCTCTCAGGAATGCAATGGCTTTAGCTGGGTTAGTGACTCAATGCACTAAGGTGCTGTGTTTGTGTGTCAACCATCGTTCATCGCCCTTAGTTCCCTTCAGGGACTTTGTTGTCAATCTGTCTTAAGTTTTCATTTTTTTTGTCATAGTGGTTGTGATAGTTGCTCTGCGGTAAGCGTGTAACCAAATCTGGTGATACTGTTGACATCTTTGATCTTGCCCACACTGTGAATCAAGGTTATATGATGGTTATGTCCGTAATAAAAAGGGAATCTTTGATTGTCCCTCCTCACCAGAGTTGCTTTTACGACAGAAGAGGAAGGAAGGGAGAGGAAATAACAACCAAAAAAGTATTCTTTTGGTGAAATGGTCTAATAGTCAGCAGAATTAGAAAAATGGAATGTTATATCTGTAGATACCTGGGGTTAAAAATTTATCTTGATTTGGGAGTGAAATAACTTACAGTGTTATCTTTTCTGCCTCGGGAACTGCAATCCGTCTGTCAGGGCTACATGACCATTCATGACAGCCAGAAGAGGCTCAACAGTGACCATAGGTGTATGGTAAAAATGTATACGTAATCGGGGCTGAGGACTAGAACTGAAGAGGAGCGTGAGGTAAAGTCTCAGGAACAGTGGTGTAACTGGCTGAAAAGTAATATAGATATAGCAGATTAATTGATATGCTTTCTTTGTGGAGCTAGTATGGAAGATGTTTTTGGGGTACAGAAAAGAATATAGAGATTAATGTGTTGGAGAAATTTTAAAAAATTTATGCGTTGGCCTTTTTTTTTCCTGAGCTGGAACAGAAAGACATCATGTACTTAATTTTCCCTCAAATAATTTTGAGATAAGTAGATCTTAGTTGTTTTTTTTTTTTTTGAACAAGATCTCAATAAATGCACTTCGATATTTTTAGCATTAAATACTGGCATTTTGTTCTAAGAAGGTGAGTTAAATATGGCAAAGAGTGTACGGAGACTTGAAAATAGCTGTATTTAAATAATGCAGTGACTAGTTTATTTTCAATATTGCTGCAATGCTGTGGCATAAAGAGAACTTCTTACTTATGAAATATTGTGTGGTGTATATTTTACTTGAGGAAAAAAAAGTACCGTTTCAGTCCACACTAGCTTTAATACCAAATTCTAGATGGGGAAGAGAACAGTAAATGGAGGGTAGGCTTATCTATTGTGGATCTTGGGATGCCTTCTCTGGAAGGAACTAAGTAATCAAGTTTATCAGTCCAGAATTATTCTTCTTAAAATCTTTCCTCTGAAAGTCTAACCCTTATGGTTGCTAAGTGATGCAGATCTGTTTTCCCGTGTCTGCAGCACGATAGCTCTAATGCCTCTAGTGCTGCTCACAGGCCAGGCAACTGCAGAGTGCCATTAACAAGGTCCTTGAAACTTTCATTGCTTTTTATTTGAGGGCTGTCAAGCTATGAAGTTTAGGATTATACTCTTGCCCTTGTTCACTGGACAGTAAGAAGCCATAGCTGAGCTAGGAATTTCAAATACTAAAGTGAAAGGACGGTTAAAAAAAATTGGACAGAAGAAGGATAAAAGAAGTTTTCTTTTCAATTCTCCTCTTTCTCCCAACCACTTAGAGTTAGAAGGGTTCACCTAAGTCACCTGTTGCCAGAAATTTTATAGTCAGTGTGTAGTTTACAAGGGTCCATTGAATGAAAATGTTCTGTATATTGTCCTATACCATGAGTTTTGGGAAGAATTTGTGACCCTATAACAAATGCAAGACCTAACAAAAGAGCAAAAGGCATGACGATGATGTGTCGTAGGAAGCAATCGGGAGAAATCAAGGGCATTGCTTATGTCATAGGTTCTTGTACTAGCAAAGTGTTTGTTAAATCAACCTCTTGTATGATTCTAGGAACCAGGATCAGGCTGCAGAGAAGGACCAGCTAACTCCTTCTCCCATCATGGCCTCTGAATTCTTGATTTGGGGAAGAAGTGCCTGTCTGACTGCAAATTTGGCTGCTGGTTTGGCTGTGAGTGTGTGACTGTGACAAGATAACAGGCAACTGAGAGTTTAATTCCATTAAAAGCCAGCCCCACCTTACTTCCTGTCCCTAACTGTGGCTGATCTCCAGTGCTTAGAACAAGTGAGAAAAACCCTTAGATGCCAGAAATATGCATCAAGTGGTGAAAGAAAATTGTTCTTGTCCTTTGCAGGTGACTAGCAGAAGCCCTCAGGCATAAGATAAATACATTATAAATTCAGGGCTAACCCAGTATACCAAAATACCTAATAAAAATAAATACCTAATAAAATATTTCAAAATAGCTAATAACAAAAATAAATACCTAATTAAAAATATAATTTACAATGGAAATTTTTGCCTGCATCTGTCTTCTCTTAGACTGGAGAAAGGAGCTAAAGGGGCCGGGCTACTTATGATACAAAACTTATGTTAATACAAAATACTTGTGAAACCAGAACCTGGAGATGTATTCACAGGCAAGGCTGACTGTGGGCCTAGTAGCTAATCTCAGTTGCTGATATAGGGTTTTATTTTTTTTAATTCTCTTTCAGAATATTATAAAGGTAATCCTAGTAATTCTTGAATTGTGGTCTGTGAGGCTTTGGTAGATGGTCCAGATCTTTTCTCTGGATTCCTAAGAAGTGGGTTTTTTCAATATTTCTTTTTTTTTTTTTTTTTTTTAATTATTTAAAACTTGATATGGATTCGTGATTGTCATTATGAAATACCAAGATTTAAACCAGGCCATTCTTCCAAAAAGAAGGACTACCGATTTCTTCCAACAATTTGTCGGGTTCTGGTAAACTCTTTCACCAAAGATAGATCAAAGAGGAAGCAGAGGATGAGCATACCAAAAATACGCTTTGCTTCAGCTAGCTCTATTCACAGATTGATGGTATCACTGTTTGTTTTTGGTTGGTTTTTTTTAGGCCTGAGCAAGCATTTACGAGGGGGCGGAAGGTACAGATGAGTATAATGCTAAAAAGAATAGAGCATGAGGGACGGGGGATGAGATTATAGGCATGTTGTGTGGGGGCCAGGATTAGGACAGATGGTGTCAACCATTATGAGAAGAAAGAAATGCAGGTGAGTTGGGGGTTTATGAGAGTGGCATAAAAGGACAAAGGAAGGTATGAGGTATGATGCACAAGAGACGTTAAGATAGAGTTTGATACCTCAGAATCATCTTACAGCTTTTCCTTTACTGATACTTTTTTCTTCTTCATCTCAGCCACGATAAGACTGGAGGAGCTTTTACACAACTAGCACCATTTCTGGTAGTTCTGCTGGTTGAGGCTGTTGCTGATCTAGCTGTGAAATCACTAGATAGTCAGCTCTAAGTGAACTTGTTTTTTAGTCATGCAGGCAGTGCTGCTTTTGAAAGTAAATTGGCACAGCTAGTGCTATCAGCACTTGGTACTGTGGACTTTGGGGTTTTTTTAATCTTTTACTGCCTTTTTCTTGTTGATGTATGCTGGTTACCTTTTGTTAATCTTTTTTTCACACTTCAGAGGAAACAGCAGAAACTGCTCTGTTGTGCTAAGAGAATTGATCCAGATATAGCAGTTAATTAAATGAAATACTCCGAGATGGTACCAACCTGAATGATAGCTTTGCATCATGGCTTTTGATGTTGGATTGTATATGTTTAATTTCTGAGATGATGCTGACTGAGGAAGAATGTAAGTGCCCCAGCAGTGTTTTCCACCTTGTCATGCTGTGTTGAGAGCTTATATCACCATGACAGGCTTATTAGATTAGTCAGTATTCCATTTCTCTTGGTTTCCTCTGACTGGCCACTTTCTGATAATTTGAAGGTTGTATGGATGTTCATGAAGTTGTTCTAGTGTAATTTGTACACAGGGAAGAATTACTGGGAAAGGATGTCTCTTAAAAACCGTGTGTCCAGTGCTAACTGAAATCAACTTCACTTGGGGATAAGAGGTACTGTTGCCACGGCGGGAAAATCATCATGCCACCAGGACATGTATTTTTAAGGAATTTCTTCCTCCCTTTTGACAGGGATGAGGAAGAAAGATTCTAGTTCTAGTTTGTAGCCTTCTCTTTCCTTGAAAAACTGACACCAACCCTGAGGAGCAGCTCCCTCTACAGTCATGTAATGAAATTCAAACTTTGGTCGGTGCCAGTCTCCTGTACTCTGTCCCATCCCATCACTCCTGGCTGCACAGCGTGTCTTTGCAGAGTTCTGTATCTTCTTGCCTATGGATGCTTTAAGCCAGCTTGCTAGGAGAAATTTTTGAAATGCAAAATCGTGCCTGTAATATTAGGCTCTGATTCTTTTACTAGCAAATAAAATAAATAAGCAAAAATTACAAATAAAATTAGCCCATTTAGGGAGGTGAAATAGAAGCAGCAAATAAAACCAGGTCTGTGAGAACTGGCTAGGGTTTTCTTAGGTAATGTCTCAGATTTGAAAAGAATAGAAGTAAAAAGGTGATGGCTAACATTGAAACTATAACAAAAAAAATTGCTTTAGCCAGTACAGTTCAGACCTAAATTTTTATTATAAAGATTTTCAGACTTGTCTCAGTATACATTTACAGCTATTTACATATATTTGATTAACATTTTAAAGCAGATTCCTTAGTGTCTTTTTTAGTTAATGTGAGCTTTAACTTGTATTTTTAGACTGCTTTTCTCAACTATTCATTTTTAGCCTTGTTTGTACACCCAGCTGTTATGGGATTTAATATGCATCTTTCTCAGATGGTTGCCTTTTCTCTGTAGGAGTACAGACACGCTTTATAAATTGATTTTTAAATATGATAATCTGATGGATCAGATTGATTGAACCGGGACTAAAGGAATGCTTTACAAAAGTGTTCACTTTTAACATTTGTTTTTCATGGTTAAGTCCTGATCATATCTGTATTGTTAACATGCAGGATTCTTTATTCTAAGTTTTTCCACATTAGGTTTCTGAAGAAATGTTAATATTTGACCTTTCAAGGCAGAATTGGTGGATTTTGCTGTGTTTGTTAATATCAAAACGTGTTTCCTGATGACTGCTTAAGGTGGTGATACTGAAGATCTATTTTGATATACATATGTTGCTGCAGCATTTTCATAAAAATCCATGTGTCTCTTTTTTTTGTGACTATCCTGCATATCTGTTTGGATTAAGGAGTAGATTTTTCTCAGAAAATGGTGGTGATGGAATCAAACTTTCCTTGGTGTTAAGAAGAGACTGTGCTGCTGTGTGTGGGTGTATGGCTATATGCAGAGAGCTGCTCAAAGCTCATTTCTCTCCATGGGGATAACTGGCTGCATACCAAACTGTGGCCAGGAGAAGCAGAAAGCAAGGTGTGGGCAGACTGTATGATCTTTTATTAGCACCTTCATTGTACTTCTGTGTTTCTATCTATCAGGTAACACTGGTTCCATCATTAACTGCTTAAATATCTAGTTTGAATCATTTTATGCGAGGGAGAATGTGATTTTTAAAATTATGTTTTGATATGTGTACTTAATTTTTGGTTGCAAATTACATATTTAAGACTGCAGAGCACTAAAAATATGCTCCAAAACATTGAGTGGCTTCCTATCCTTTTCTAGAAAGAATTTAGACTAATAGAAATGGTAAACTTCTTAAATGTTGAGTCCCAATTAGAAAGCTTAAGAACATGTAAATGTTTTCCCTAGGTTTCTGGAGTCAAATTGTTTTGAATAGTACAGTTAAGTTGTGTCTCATGAAAAAATTACTTACAAGTAGAACTCTGAAGTTCTGCAGTGTGACTAATCATATTGATATTGATTGAGTTTGTAGGGATTGTATGAATTGGGTTAGGAAAGTTTCAGTTCAATTTTGATTCAGGGAAGATAAGGATATTAAATTCTTCTTCCTGTGGTGCAGATTATGACATATTAAAGTTTTTAGGGCTTTTGTACTTTGATGATAACTTTAAAGCCTGTTTAAAAATGAAGTACAAAATAAAAAACAATTCTCTGAAAATTTGTTATCTTTCCAGATGGTTACGTTGACTTTATGCTTTTTTTCTGTTACATTTATAAATCTGTACAAGTTAAACAAAAATGTTGCTGTGATTTATTGTTTTGCACTCTGACATAACAGTCACTGATGGAAAATATTAATATTGTAAATAGAAGTACACATGGATTATTTAATAATGATATACTGTCATCAGGTTTTGTGGTATGTTTGATCTGAAATGATGGCTGTTAGACTCTGATTGCTGCACCTTTCTTTTATCCTGGTATAAGTAAGTACCCTATGACTTTACCAAGGCTGCATAAATGCAGATTTCTGTACCTTTTGCCTATATTCATGTGCTGTTTGGCTTTGCTCTTTTAGATCTGTTTTTTCAAGTGTGGATTCTCCAGCCAAGGTCAGCTCCATGGAAAAGAAACTTCTTCTCAAGAGCAAAGAACTCCAAGACGCCCAGGACAAGTGTCACAAGGTATTTATTTACACGATTGGCCATCTCCATTGCTCCAGGAATCTGCAACCACTGTATGTCCAGGGATCTGTCAGATGCTGCTGATCATCCAGACTCATGGTGGGCAAAGTGCTTTTCCTTCAGTGAGGTGGCTTCCTGTCCAATGCAAAGGGAGATGAATTTAGGCCATGCTGTTGCTCTAGATACTTGTATCTTAACAAGAAGCGGCTCTGGATTTTAAACAGTCCTTTTCTCAGCGTGACACAGATGACTGCTTCTTCCTGCAGGCCGTGCCTCTTCATCATATGCACAATTACAGCAGTACTGTTCTGACGTTCTCTTCCTAACTCATCAGCTTCTACTTACATAACTGTTGTCACGTCACTGGTTATGGTGAACATCTTATAACAGTTGCTGTGCTCCAATAAAGGGAACCCGGTGGAGTCTTTTAAAACTTACTTCTTGTTTGAGACTTTTATGAGAGTTCGATTACTTTTCTCCCTTCTCTGTTCTGGATTTGACCATTTGTTCCTGACAAGGAGATGGGGGGAAACCATCTTCTGGTCCAGCATGGATTTGGGATAAGGTTAAAGTGATCCATCTCTGCAAGTCAGGTGAAAAATGATTGTGTCTTCTTTGCTAACTGGGGTTCGAAGAATGACTGAATATGAACAAGCAGCTTGAATGAATGGGGTGACTTAGACTTACTACTTGTCCTTAAGAAGAACTGTGCATTCCTGGAGCAGAGACAATGGTATCGGAATTTAAACACCATTTGGAGAAACATAGCTAGAAGTCTCTTGGAGACAAATTCCTTACAAACAGAGCTCTGAAAGTAGCAGTTAACAAAGCTTTTGAAGCCTCCTTTATAACCTGTTGATATTTATTGCAGATGGAGCAGGAAATGACGCGGTTGCACCGGAGAGTGTCAGAGGTGGAGGCTGTACTTAGCCAAAAGGAGGTGGAACTGAAAGCCTCTGAGACCCAGCGATCCCTCCTGGAGCAGGACCTGGCCACCTATATCACAGAATGCAGTGTGAGCCCTTACACCAGTCCTTTCAGCTCTGAAGGCCTGAAATCTGGTGGTCTTTGTCTTTCTCTTCCATCATGATTTCAGTGGGGTACCTGATGGAGAGAAAATAATATCTGACAGGATATCTGTTGAATATGGAGCCCTGAATTGTTTGCAGAGGCTTGCTTGATAGTTTTATTCAAACTTTGTTTCGTGGTTGTGTGCTTAGAACATACAGGAATAACTATTGTTCTGGTCTTGCTGAAACTTTGTGATGTTTGTCTTACTGGCTGTGCTAGAACATGCTTGGGTTTGACTTCTTGCAGGTTTCTTAGCCAGAAGAGGATGGGGCCTAATCAGTACCTAGGCAGATATCTTCAAGGACAAATAAGAGAACTAGGAAAAAACGATGTTGCCTCCATCTGTGGTATTCCGAGTTCAGACTGATCCAGTTCTGCAGCATAATGTCAGGGATGATGCTAGGACAGGTGCTATTTTTCAGATAGCTTATAAAAATGAGGCCTTAAAACTGTGTTGTCAAAGATCATTTGGCATTTTTCATGGGAGCTGGAATGTCTGCCCAGTTGTCCTGGCAAGATTCCAGTGAGGATATTTTCATTCTAGTTAATAGTCTCTGTATTTTCAGCTTGATATAATATTCTGTTTTCTCTCTTGTACCAAGAGCAAAAATCCAGATAATACTCAGAGAATTGAAAAGCAGAAAAGAGAATTGGAAAGTTTCAGAGAATTGAAAAGCATTTCTGATGGGTTTGCTTGTTGGGAAACATTTCTTAAAATGAGTGATTTTCCTATACCAGGTGCTACTGGGTAAATAAATAAATAAATAAGATGAAGTTTGTATCTTTCTGTTGAAGAATAATATACAGTTGATAGGAGGACCACTGGTCTGTCAAAATTTGCTGGTAAGGTATGTAGTGAGATACAGAAGCAGCTCCTCTGTTCTTTGTAGAGATTTAATGATGATTAAAGGATTTGACTCACTTAACAGCAACAAGAAAAATGAATAAGCTTGTTAGTAATATGAAGTTGAAGGATTGTATCTAGGTTGTGAATTAATAGTGCTAGATAAAATATAGATAAATGCTGTCAATAATGGATGCCTTTTGTGATCTCTGTTTGGTTTTTGTCCTAAACCTCATGTGAGGAAGTAGAGATTTGAACTAAGATTTCAGTGTAGTAAACGGTGTTTGTAAAATGGGCTGCTTCTATCCAGATAGAAGCAGCAATGGCCATGAATTTCTTTAGGGTTCCATCATTGGTGACTCAATTTTTTTTGATGCCTTGCTGCATTTGTATAGCTATAGGTCTTTCTTATGCAGCCATCTGAAAAGCCAAAGACTATGTATTGAACATTTTGCTTTCTGCAGAGCTTAAAGCGAAGCCTGGAGCAGGCACGGATGGAGGTGTCTCAGGAAGATGATAAGGCACTACAGCTACTTCATGATATCAGAGAGCAAAGCCGAAAACTGCAAGAGATCAAAGAACAGGTATACCTGCTTCTTTGGGGAGCAGAGTGGCTATCTACAAATAGGTGTTCTTGGCATATTCTAGCTCTGTTGCCAGGATTATGTTTTATGTTGGTAGACTGTGATGACTCCCAATCTGTGTGTTTTCACATGGTTTCTTAAACAAAATGGGAAGCAACAAAACTACACTTTTGTGTATATTGCAAGGAAGCGCAAACTCCAAACTTCAAGTTTTTATTTTCCTAGTTCTGAAAGTACTTTGTCTATAAAACCAGCTTAGGAGAAAGTTGCAATGCTTTAGTAATATGATGCATTAGAAATGAAGTATTCATTTAAAATGGTCAAGCTATACAAATTTCACAAGTTAATGAATCTTCACCTGGGAGAGAACTGAGCTAGCCTTAATTTTGTGTTGGTTTTTTTTTTTTTCTTCCTTCTTATCTGGCCATTTAAAATGCTTAGTAGTCTTTCAAAATAGAATCTGTGTTGTCTTAACTGTTCTTTTCCTAATTTAATCTATTTGGAAAGTAGATGTTAATAATTTTTTTCACCAGAATGCTGAAAATTCATTAATCCATACAGTTGTTCATAAGGAAAAAAATGTTAAAATTAAAGAAAAATATAGTGACAAATGTGGACATTTTTAGGATTTAAAGTGGTTTGCATGCCAGAACCCATTCAGTTTTATTAATTAATAGCAACATACTAAATTGAGAAAAAGAAATTGAAATTTGCTATGGCATTCAAACAGTTCTTTGCAATTATCTGTTGTTTTTCATCTTCAAAGCACTTCACAAACATTAACTGACTAATTTCATAGCGTTTGAGACAAGGAAGCCCAGAAACCTTGGTAATAATTCTCCAGACATGAGCAGCTCTTAGGTAAAAAGTAATGAAATGCAAAACCAACCCTCTGGATGCAGCAGGCCTCTGTAGACTTCTACAGCACTCTTCTGGATGGTTGTTTTATGTACTAGAAGGGATCTGAAGCTCATTACTCTGTGTTCTGGTGCTTTGTTTAGCAAAGTTGCTTTAAATACTGAAATGTGGGCCATTTTTGGTGATGATAAATATCAATAGATTCTTAGGCAGTACAGATGCATGTAAGGGAGGAAAACTAATGCAAGTAATTTTCAATCAAATATTTTGTCCCAGAATCTTTTAATTTGGCTTGTGAAGGTTCATGATGACATAAAAATGGTACTTAGGTCAACAAATGGATTTGTAATATCCTGCAGACTTTCATATCTGGGGTGTTCTGCATCTGAAACTCATGTGCAAGAAAACGGCAACAAAATATACAGAGATGTTTTTGCTGACTTATACCAGGAGGTGGATCTTAGCCATTAAAGAATTGGATCATTATTTTTAAGTCAAGAGGGAAGTAGGAGATGAAATGGAAGAGTCCCTTAGGATTTTTCTTTTGAAAACCTGAATCTTGAGAGAGAATGAGTAAAATTAACAGCAAATCAGAATCTTCAAAACCCAATAATTAGGCTTTTGGTATTTTCTGGGCAAGACTGTAGGTTCAACTTAACCCCAGGTACTTGAATAGAAGAGCGTGGTGGGTTTGTGGTTTGGAGTTTTTTTGATTTGGGATCTGTGTTTGGTTTTTGTTTTGTTTTGGTTTTTTAACTGTGTTCTGGTTGTTACTTGATGAAGACCCATATGGATGGATGAAGTTGCAACAAATAAGAATCTGTATATTTTTGAAAGGCCCACTCATTTGTATGCCATTACCCTGATGTGATTTGCTTCAGGTATATGCCCTGAGCTTTGCCTGTCCATTAATATGCACTTAAGTACATCTTGAAAGTTTTTAAACTACGACCAATGCATATGCAAGAAGTATTGTTCTGTGTTGCCTTGAGAGATGCAGCCTGTTCCTTTGGCCTGATTTATTCAAAGATAGTCTTGCAAAGTCACGAAACAAGAAAAACTGAAATATTACTAATTATCTTCTCTTCTTCCTTCTTTTCTCCCTCCCCATTCTCCTCCCTTCTCAAACGCTCATTTTCACAGTGGCAACTGCAGTCATACCTATAATTCTTTGGTCAAGTGTTTGCTGATATAAAAGCAGAGTATTTTAGGAAATCTTAACAAATTATTATTTCTGATCAGAGCATGTATTTCTTCAAATCATTCTGCCTTTTTTATTCACACGTGTTTGTATGAAACAAATATTTGAGTTAGTGTATGCTCACTTATTATAAAAAGGCTCTAATTCTTTTCATCAAGAAAATAAGATTATCCATAGAGAGACTAACTGGAAGGAGTAAGTCCCCTGTCTGCCTTACAAACTGGAGAACCAATTTGGGGATTACAAACCAAAGAGCCGTTCTGCCATGCTCCCTGTAACGGATAGTAAAGCAATCTGTTAAAGGCACAGCTTCTTTAAATATCTGCATAAGCTCTCCATGTTGCTAGAGAATCACAGGCTGACATTAGGGTCAGTGTTCATGCAATCACTTGTCTAACTGAAGACAGCTGGCTGTCTGGAAGGAGTGATGACAAACCTGATTTTGTCATGAGACAGTTACTCTTTTGAATTTGGGGGTAGTCAGGCGTACTGTAAGATATTAAAATGGAAAAGATAGATGGAAAGATAGACTCCCCCACTGTCAGTCCTTCATAATCTTTTTTTCCTAGCTCTTGATGTGCATGTTTTCTGCTTGTTCTCAGCTTCATAAAAAAATATTTTGTGTTTCGTTTTGGTTTTTTTTTTGTTTAGAGTAATTTTATAAAATATATACTTACAGGATTTAGTAAATGCTAAATAAACATAATTAAATTCTTTTTTTCCAGTAAAGATACGAGAAGCAATCTCACGAGGTAGTCTCAGTTTGAGTACTCAGTCTCATTGAGACAGTAAACTCAAATGTTCTTTTCTTCTCCCACCTTCCCCACCCAAACGCCCTTATCTTTTAGCATCCTGCATGGGGAATCATTATTTTTGCCTATATAAGCAAATATCTTTTATGGGCAATGTGATTTTTAGACAGTTTATCGAAGTTAATATTTGATTTTAGGTTGTTTCCCCATTACAGAGAGACATGATCCTTTTTAACTCTGTCAAGAGAAAATAATTGATGGCTAGAAGCCACAATATACTACCCCTCTGCTTCTCCTTCTTTCCTTTTACCCAAGCTGTGCAGATCTGTGGTAATTGTCATGTTATCAGCCTGAGAAAATATATCTTGAGGGAGCATCTGGGCATTTAGTAGAGACATCAACTCAAAGGCACATTTCTGTTTGAGAAATTAGAAATGTAAGTAACTTTTATCATTTTTACATAGATGTATGTATGTCTTTCTGCAGTGAAGCTACTCTCAGAAAGTCAATGTTTTGACTTTTATGAGATATTGACTTGAAAATGGCAAGACTCAAACCAGAACACCATGAATACGTTATTTTATTTAGCTCTTACTGTTTTATTTTGTACTTCAACTTTCTTCCACATATTCTTAAATGCGCCTCTTGCCTGCAATCAGTATTCTGGGATCTGCTGCTCCAAGTATTTCCCCTGTTACCTCTAAAATGTAATAGCTTTTCCTTCCCTTCCACCACAACTACAGGAATATCAAGCTCAAGTAGAAGAAATGAGGTTGATGATGAATCAATTAGAAGAGGATCTTATTTCAGCTCGCAGACGTAGTGATCTTTATGAATCGGAGTTAAGAGAGTCCCGACTGGCAGCTGAAGAATTTAAACGTAAAGCTACCGAATGTCACAACAAATTGCAAAAGGTAGTTTAGGCTTCATGGGAGAGGGAGCTGATGCCTGCTTGAATTTCTAGTACTGTTTTACACACACACACGAGTTAGGTGTGTGTCCTCTAAAGAGTAGTGTGGTTTGTACAACTAATACAAAGTGTCTTTTCAATTGTGCACTTGAAATAATGTAATTTATACTTTGTGTAACTGCTTGTGTTTAAATTGCATGAGGTGATGACTGGATAGGAGACCAGTGTACTACAACTTTTCCTGAGACTTTTATATATTTTATATTTAAGTTACAGGTTAAAGATCAAGGAAAAAATGAAGCAGGAGAGTTGTATTCCAAACTGGAGAAGGTATGCTACTTTGGTGTCCTGGAGTTTGCTTCCTGGGTCTTGCATGTTATGCACAGAAACCAAGAATGTCTTTGGCTAGTCAATGGCATGCACAGGGTCACATCCCTCCTTATTTTATTTTAAAATCTTTTTCTTGGTGCAATTCATTGTTCTTTCTGGTTTGATATAAAGCTGTGTCTGGATATCCTGTTCTTAATGGTTTGTGTTCAGAAGCTAGGCAAAGACAGGCCATTATGTGTAATTGGAGTTTGGAGTTAGATTAGTGGGTTGGTTAGGGTCTTCTTTATCAATAAAGAATAGCAAATGAAAAATAAAAGAGAATTCTGAGTATTCTCACACTGAACAATCTACTTGGTGACCAAAATAGAATACCAGAAGTTGGTAAAATGGGAGTAGATTTGCCAAGGAGCATTTTGGTGTGTTGGAATTTATAGGGAGAAACAAAGATTTTTGGGAAATGAATTAAAATAAATATGATATCATAAGTAGAGAGCATTTTTTCCTTTTTGGTTTTATGAACGCTCTTTCCCCTCATCTTTTTATTTAACTGTAGATCAATACAGAGCAGCAGGCCAAAATCCAGGAGCTGCAGGAAAAACTGACAAAGGTAATATCTGAGTGGTGAAAGTAAATTTCCCACAAGATTCTCCAGTGAAACCTTAATGCAAACGAGGGATACACTTCGGTTTATCCTCAAAAATAGAGTTAGTCATAGCATGGGGGATGATAAGGAAAAGGGGGTGGGAACTGGTATCTGAAATCATTGGTGTTCTCAATATGCTTTTGGCTCTTGAGACATGTCAACAGTGTTTATTTTTACAAATGAAGCTGAGTCAGAACTGGAGTAGTGTAGAGAAATTCTAGTTTAAAAGGCCAGTTTGGGTGTGCTGTATGCAATGCACTGGTCCCTTGCTTCTGAAGACAGGGTTCAGATGTTTTTAGTTCACTAGTAAAATACATGTTGGATTTGGTTTAGTCGCTCAGTATACTCCATTTTAATTGCAAAATCACTTTCCAGGTCAGTTATTCACAGTAAAAAAGTTGAACAATAAGGATTCACAACAGAATTAAAATACCTTAGCAATGTAAGCTGAAGGTAGTACATAATATCTAATGTTTGCAGTTGTGGTCAGTCTGTCACTTGAGAAGGCACTGTAAGAACAGTAGGAGAACTTCTCTTATTGGGATCTTTCGGCAGAAAAGAAAGGGGTTGTCATAACAATCCACTGAGAGAGCTTTTCAAATTAGCACCTGCTGAGAGAGTGCATGGATTAGTGGTCTAGAATTGGAGGCCAAAACTATGTAGAAATAGTACTTCTAATATTTCAAACAAGTTTTAATCCCCCCTCCCCTTTTCTCCTTTCATTAATTCTAAGGAAATATCTATAGGCCAACAGGTTATTCTCTTAGTGTTTTACTAAGAGTATTTTGTGAGTTCTTTCCAAGAACTTGAGCTGAATTTGGGGGTAGACTTTACTTTCAGTACAAAGACAATTAGAAACTTTCAGTACAGCAAGACAAACATGTAGATCTCCTGGATTTTCAGGTTTTTTGTGAAACAGAAAAGAATTATGTAACAGAAGTTAGAATTTGGGTTCCTGCATATGTTTATAGGTTGTCTTAATTTTAGACTGCTAGGCAATCTGTAGCAATTTTATTCAGACTGTTGACCATCTTAAGGTTATGAACTTTTCACATACCAGGTTTTTGTGTGTGTGTTTTTCTTACAAAACCTTTTTTTTCTTTTTGCACCTTTAGGCTGTGAAAGCTAGCTCAGAGGCAACTGAACTTCTTCAGAATATCCGTCAAGCAAAGGAGAGAGCTGAGAAGGAGTTAGAGAAACTGCAGAATCGGGAAGATTCTAACGAAAGCATGAAGAAGAAATTGCTTGAAGCGGAGGTGAGTGGAGAATGTCTATCTAGAGTAAATTAGTTATTGGGAAGTTTAGGAACCCTCATCTTGGATGACTGAACAGCGTGTGTTCCTGGAGTAACTCTTCACAGGAAAGTGATGTTAGACATTAACCCATTTTTAATTAAAAAGCATATATTTCTTTGAAGAAAAGAGAGGCTTTTTATTTTCAGTGAGGAGTCAGTAAGGTCATGTGGTTAGCATAAGGGATTTGAGGCATGATGAGGATTTCAAATATAAGATAGCCATATGTACTGCTTCAGCTGACTTTTTCTAGAAATTACTTGTTGCTTTGTGATAATGCACAGTTGGTTAGCCTAAATGGCAGTTAATAATCGCTCTGCAGGAACGGCGCCATTCCCTGGAGAATCAAGTGAAGAGATTAGAGACTGTGGAACGAAGAGAAAACCGTCTAAAGGAAGATATTCAAACTAAATCTCAACAGATTCAACAGATGGCAGAAAAAATTCTGGTGAGCAGAGGTCAAAATGAAAGGGGTAAGAGTTTGTAAGAAAGGGGTAGGAAAAGAACGGAAGACATTGAATTGCATTGAATAAGGTGGAAATTGTTGAATAAAGGGATTTGTTTCTTGCACCAGTCATACTGGAGAAAGCTTAAGTGCTCAAATTCTATTTGCACCTTTAGTTACAAATTCAGTTCTATACCTTTAGTCTCAATACTGTTTTAAAATTCTGTTTGTCTCAGTAGGAGCAGTTTTACATCAAGTTAGTAATATTTAAATTAATTACCTAACAATTGTTTCAGAAGTAAAACATTCTCAAGACAGGATACTGCAAGAATAAAACCAGTGCTATCTAGCTTTTAAACTAAATCGCAAAGGAATTTAGAGGTCAGATCTACTTGAAATGCTTACATTTTGAAGCAGAGAGAAATTAGTCATCTAAACTGTTCATCTCCAAAGATAATATTTGTCAGGAATCCATTTTCACCCACATAACTTCTCTGTTGGCAATTTCTTGTTTCTCTTCTTGTTAAACCTATTAAATCTTTACAGTGAGTTGGTATGTCAGTCTACAGTGAACGAAGCAGAGGGTGTTTCTAATACTTTTACTTTCCTGGGACAGGAAGAATAATTTTATAGTGGAATAATTAAATTAATTTTTCATTTTTCATGAATTTTCTTTTTTTCCTTATCATATTGGCAACACAGAAAGATTACTTTTTATTGGTAGCAATCCTGAGCATAAACACACCTGAGGAAGGCCAAATGGAAACGTATAAATAACTATTTGGAGTCAACAGATGACCCATACTTGTTCTGGGTAATAGCTGCATATGTAGACTTCAGCATCAGAATGCATGAGCGCTCTCAAGTAAAGGTAGATTCAGTTCTTTAGTAGTGCTGTTTCTTTTGAATTGTTTTGATAACATGAGTGCATGGTAAGTGGGAGACTATGGTTTTGCTGGGCACAGAGCCAACTTTATGTTTAGAAATAGTGTAAAACTTCAGATTGTTTCATAAGCCTCTTGTGTATATTTGGGGATTGTTCCTTGGTTTTGATTATGTCCTCTGTGGAGGAAAAACTGGAAGGGACTGCAGAAATATCGGCTAATTGTTTTACACCATGGGATATGTTTAGCTCTTCTTATAGATAGTTTCCATGGAGTTCTGACAGAATGTTGGAGAGAGGCAAAGGTATTTTATAAAAAAGACAAACAGGCATTGGAGAAGAAATCCTACAGAGTCTTTCCTAGTCCCTTGCAGCTCTTACAGCACAGGGTAATAGTTTTTTTTTTTTCCCCACTTCTACCCTGTTTGTTCCCTCAAGTTGATCTCTTCAAGTACTTTTGACTTTTCCTGGTATAGGAAGTATAGTAAGGTAGGAAGGCAGCTGAAGATACAGAATTGCATAGAATAAGGTGGAAATTGTTGAATAAAGGCATTGGTTTCATGTACATTCATCTAGCAGTACCTGGGAAGTACCTGGTGATCTACCTGTAGAGAACTGAATAAAGAAGTAAGAAACAAGTTAGAGAAAATACTTATTACTGCTTGAAAGTGTAGATCATTGCTGTGATGCTAATAACAAAGTTAGTGCTACATAGAGAAAGTAAGTGAGAACTGGAATGGTAGGAGATTACCTTCTTAAGCCCACACTGGCTGTTAAGTGCCACTGCAGAAACTGGTGAAGCTTCTGCTACAATATGAGCAGTCTGATGCTGGTAGCTTTGAAGCTGCTGCTGATCTGGTTGTCTGATTCTCTGCCAGGACCTGAAACGTGTGGGCTTCTGGGGGAGGTGAGTTGTCCCTCTTGTTGCTGGGAGACATATTTCAATTGCAAAAAGCAGCAATCTCCATTCCTTGCAGAAGTGTTGGGTACTAGGCACTGTAAATGACCTACTTTTGGTGAACCTCCCCTTTGATTCTCACTTCTGGAAAAAGAGGTCTATTGCAATTACTGGAGAAAAAAGTCTTTGTATTCAAGATGAGGAAGATCAGAAAAGAGAATATGAAAAGAGCTAAAGTAGAAACATCAGGAAATTTTCCTGTGCTATGCCATAATGAAGGCAGACAGGAGACCTGGATGCATCCCAAAATCTGAACTTGTCTGTGCAACAGTCAACCCAGTGGTAGAGAATGACAGACCTGGGTCTGCCTCTTGTTCTAAGAAAACTGTGGGAATGGCCAATATGAAAATGAATGAGCATAAAATTATAAGCTCAACTCTTGCAAGGTGCCTTGTTGAAAAGTGATTATAGATATATCCTGAATAATATAGTCAGACAGCAGAAATAGCTAATTTGTGAGATACAAATTATTTAAGTCCTTATGGCTCAAACTATCTGATGTGAAGTAAAGAGGTTAAAAATATTCTGGTATGTTCTCCCATATATATTGCATCCTGCACTTTTCATTTTCCAAGCAATTTATAGTTATTCTGACAACATTCATCTGAGGAATATAGCAGAGTAAATGCTATTCCCACTCTATGAACGCAGAATGAAAAGCATAAACAGCAGTGCCCCATTATTGAGGTCTTCTGTGAGAAAACAAGTGAGAGACCTTGTTAAAAATAGATCTGAACTTCCTGTGATGCCACTGCAGCTATAAAGTCTTTATAACTGCTTGTTTTCACGAAACATCCTTTCTTTGGGAATATTTACTGGGAAATGTAGATTCTTACCATGGAAGTAGAAATCTTTGCCTTTAGCAGTTTATCTGCTCTACAGTAGATGGGTCAGCAGCAATATGCAAAGCTTAGAACTGATAATGTGCAACTCTCATAATTTTTCTTTACTACGACAGCCCCGGTCTTGGGATTTTTATAGTGTGAAGCCTTAAAAAAGGAGAATGAATGAATGTTTGATGCCTGTGTAACACACACACAGAGCACCTGCTATTTCTTTGTGTCTGAATATGAATCTCTGCTTTTAGGAACTGGAAGAAAAACATCGTGAGGCTCAAATTGCAGCACAACATCTGGAGTTGCAGCTGAAACAGAAGGAACAATTCTATGAGGAAAAACTCAAAGTAAAAATATCTTCTTATCATTTTCCGACAAGCTTTTGTGGATAGAATGAGTTGAGGGAAAAACAGTTGCCTTTTAGGCTCAGATTGCTTAGTCTTATGAGTTGCCTTCTTACCACTACTGAAATGTTCAGAGAGCTTAGTGGAATCCGAATAAATTTTTATTCTAGTCCATGCCATTGTATCTTATCTGCCTTTAGCACTGCATTGAAACAGGTGGCATTTGAAGTCGGAACTATAGGAGGACAGTTGTTGATTGTAATTTGACTATTGTTGACTACATAATACTTACTTAATGCTATTGGATCTCACATCCTTAAAAAGCTTTCAGTTTCTACTGGTGATTTTCTAAGAGTATTCATACAGACTACCTGCAAGTTTTAAATTCAGCAAATACCAGAGCGTTTCTGAAATTCCATCTTGGAGCTGTAACATCTGCCAAGAAGTCACAGAAACCACCCACTTTGTTTTTGTCTTTTCCAGGGTAGCATAAGACTTTAACAAACAGTTAGAAATAGAATCATAGACACCATCTAAAATTAGGAAAAACAAATTGGGAAATAGGAGTATGTGCACTGGCTAAGGATTTTTCTAAAGAACCTGCAGTACGTCAGCAAGTAAATGCATTTTGTAAGAATCTTTGTTTCTACTATGCATAATCTCTTCTCCACAATCTTTACCTAGTACGTTTACCTAGGACTTTTAATTCTACATTTCAGTTTAAATGTGAGAGGATGTAGTATTTAAGAGGAGAGAAGGAATTTCTGTGGGAGAAATATGAAGGAAAAAAAGAGAAGTAAGAAGGTTTCTTGGCATATTGGAGCATGTGGTAATCAGTCATGAGAGGAGAGTGATAGAAAACAGGAAGGTCACAGGTGGATGTTGGGAAAGGAGAAGTGGTGACATAAAAATTAGAAAAGAGGATAGGGATTGGAAAAAGAATTAAAACAAAAAGAGAGACAGTGTATTATGGAGACACATAATATAGGGCTTAGTAGGAAGAATCAAGAAGCCAGGTGAAAAAGTTCAAAGGGATGAAAGAGGGATGTTTGTAACTGGAACAGTAAAATATATCCTGTAGCATCCAGATTTTGTGCCTTTGAAAACTTGTCTTTGAAGGAAATGCCCTTCAGTTTTAACAATTGTTTTAAAGCTCTGGACGTACATACATAACATGCATTTTTTAAAAAAAGTAACAATTAATTACTTTAGTCCGGTTCCTGATGACAGGTATCTGTGCCATAAAAAGAAGTCTTTTACTTAGCTGTTTCATTCGGTGTCTCTGATTTGAAGAATTCATGAGGTCTCAGTTGCCTTCTCATGCATACTTACAGAACTTACAGATTACTTCTGAGCCATATTGGTAGGGCAGCCAAAGGATGTGCACTTCCTTATTTCCTCTACTATACACATTGGGGTATAGAATTTTTCTGTTTTCTGTTACATTAGCCTGGAATATTTCTTGAACACAGTTTATATGACTTAAAATAAGAATTAAAAAAATCTACAGTTATCTCCACGTCTTCATAAAATTCTATCATTAAATTCAGTCTTCAGAGATAACTGAGGGAGTTCTCTTTTTTGGAGTTTGCTCTTCCATGGATTTCATGCAATTGCATGTTGGGTTTAATTTTGCTTGAGATATGATCAATTGCTTAAAAAAAATTTCTGTCTTCCTTGATGATTTTCTTTCTGCTTGCCCTTTGCCCAGTGAAACAGATATAATTTAGACAAAAGAAATGTCTTCATTTAGGTGTTGGAAAATCAGATGAAGAAAGATCTTGCAGATAAGGAAGCACTTGAGAATATGCTCAGAAGACATGAAGAAGAAGCACGTGAAAAATGTAAAGTCCTGGCTGAACAGAAGGCGGTATGTATGGTTGAATTGGAAATCAAAGCATTTTAAGAGTAGCTTTCTGAGACTCTGATTTCAAGCAAGATAATCTTGTTTGAGGTTTTGTAGTGCTGCTGAGCTGGTTTGAAGGAAATCCACTGATCAATACTAATTGTAAAAGACACGGTTTTTAATTCAAGGTGTCTTCAAGAATATTTCCTTAAAAGTAGCCATGTAGCTTGCTGTGTGCCCATCCTTTTGTGCATTGATAATGTAATAGTTGCTTTCTCCTAATATTAAAGCAGTAGAAAGCAGTTGTAAATAGCTCCAGTAATTGCATCTGGGATGCTCTTTTGGCCATTTGATCGGTTTTCTTTTCCTTCTTTTTGTTTCTGGAAAAAGTTCAGACTTTATTTAAACACTGGTTTTTATAATCACTTCTGTTGTGCAGTCTCAAAGGCACATTGCTCTGTTTCAGATGATCAATGCAATGGATTCGAAGATTAGGTCACTGGAGCAGAGAATAGTGGAATTGTCTGAGGCCAATAAACTAGCAGCAAATAGCAGCCTTTTTACCCAGAGGAACATGTAAGTATAGCAACTGCTGTCATACTGGTCACTACTGAACAGTTCTCAGTAAGAGAACAGTTCTCTGCTCTCTTAATGTAAAAGTGGGGTTTTTTTGCAGACCTGCTGTGCTCCCTGCTTGTTTTTCAGTGATGCAAAACCAGGCTTGTTCTTCAAATAGTTGTGGTTCACTGTGTTTCCTCAAATATGACTAGGAAAATTGGTTTGTATTACAATGTTTACTTTGGAGCCTTTCCTAAGGCTGGTGCTTTGTGCAGGTTTACCAAACATGTTAAATGAATGGTAATAATTTTAATGTCTAAAATACTTCTGGAGAAGCATATATTCCTTTTTGGAACATACATATTGCTAATAGATTTATATTTTCCTTGGTTTCTGATGCAGTTACATGATGTTGAAATTGAAAACGTTAAACACCTTTGTTTCACAAACATTCCATCCTTCCTTGATGGGTAAGAAGTAAGAAAACTACATTTTTAAGCCAAGAGTTTTTCTGCATGTTTTTGAATTGCTGATTGCAAGAATGAGACATTTTGTTGCTGAAATGGGCAGGCGTAATGTGCAGTAGGAGATACCCCAGCTTCAGAATGCTGCTTCAGTTCACTCTGTTTTCTTTCTAACCCAGTTAGCACTTGCATATATCTCTATTGCCTTCTTGGCTTCAGCCTTTCTTTAGTTCTCATCAATGACTGGTGTAATAGTCAGTACAGTGTTTTGGGGGTATATAACTGGTCAAGAACTAATGTCATCTTGAATCACTGTGTTATCAGCATTTGTTCTTGTGGCGGATTCTTATTTATTAAACACAGAGAGGAAGTCTGTGTCAGATCTTTTTGTCTGCCTGAACTTTATTTTGCTTTGGATTTTAGCTGAGATTCCTTCTCCTTATAATGATGTTTTTCCTTCATAAATGACTTAAAGGTGTTCTACTTCAAATATAGGAAAAAGCATGGATTGCCTGCAAGGTAGGGCTAAAGTAGTATATGCTCTTACTGAGCTGAGATTCATCAACTTTGGCTGTCTGTGGAAAGGTTTTCAGTGTCCATCAACTGCTGGCTGCAATGTCAGGTAGTGTCTCTGTGAGAAGCTCTTGGATAGATTCATTTATGATACTGAATAGAATCAAGCAAGGATGAATTTTGGCAAAGAGTTGCTTTGGTGGTTTTTTTTTTTCCTTTTCAGTGGTGATTAAGCCTCAGATATATAATGGCTCCAATTTTTGTTGTATTTCAAATATCTGGCAAGTTATTTTAGCCTGAGCAGCCAAAAATATTCACAGAAATAACTGAGAAATTTAATTGTGTTGCTTTACACTCCAGGCAACCTCCATTTAATCACCCAGAAAGTTTGTTGAGGCAGCAAAAGCCATAACTTGCCTTCAGTTTGAAATAAAACAGAAGTATTGTCTCAACGTGTACCTGGGAAGCATATTGAAGGTCTAGTGTCACAGTCATTGGTGCTGAACTGAGTGTTAGAACTTGGCTAGATTCATCCTCTGAGAGCAGGACACTTTACTGGAGATCCACAGAAAACAAGAGAAAAATATAATAATGTTTTAACAAACGACTTAGATTATTTAGAGACATATTGTCAAGTAATGTAATTTTGCAGGATTGGTAGAAGATAGTACAGAAATAACAACATTTTATTATGCATGCAGACAGCTAATGAATTTGTGCTTATGTTGTGAACCGTGATCGTGAAAATGTATATATCTGTTGTTGTACTGTATTTTGAATCCACAAAAGCTACAGCTAATCTGAGCGTGTTTGAAGAGGAGAACTAGTGATTAAACCCTTCAGAGTAGAGGGGAACTCTGCTAGCTTCTGTTCTATCAGTATCTGAGGAAACTGATGATTATCAGGTTCCTGAGAAGATAGTCCAGTAAACAGCAGGAAGGGAAATACCAACCATTTGGCAGTTCTGGCTGGCAATAATCTGTAGAGGTAAATTAAAAAAAGAGAAGGGGTGAAAGGGTGGGTTTGTGTGCAATGCACAGAAATGTGAGTCAGAAGACTTAAGTTCTATTTTTAGTTTTTGTTAAGTCTTCCTATTTGATCTTGGGCAACCCACATAATTTCTCTGGGATAGGATTAATAACAGCTTATCTCACAGTGAACTTCTTAAAATATTAATTCATTAATATATGTAGAGCTTTGTGAGACTTCTAAATAGAAGGCACACTATGACACAGAATTTTCCAGTGTGTGATAAAATTATTCCAGGAATTGTAAATAATGTAGAAAGAATCTTTTTTTCCTCTTTTTTTCTTTTTTTCCCCCCCGTTTATGAGGGTATCCATTTAGAATTCTTATGGTAATAATTAATTGTTGCCAGCTCTCAAAATTCTTATGAGCATAAGTAATTATTTTTGTACACGTTGTAGATTAAGACTTTGATCAGAGACAACAAAGCTTCTCTTCAATGTAGGTCAAGTTCTAGGTCCATTTCAACTAAAATAAAAAAAAAAACCCAACACAAGAACCCGCAACACACTACCCTCCCCGAACCCTAACCAGTAGGGTTTCTCAAAGCAGCTGTTCTTAGCATTTATTTTTCCTGTATGGAAAAACATGTAACAAGGACCTGGTGAAATGAGAAGAATGAACTTTAGCTTAAATATTGTTATAGATTACCATGTACAAGATTAATTTTTCTGTGCAGCTTGCAAATATGGAATTTTAGTGCTCTGGGTATGTGTTGATGAATATACTAGTACATGGATCTTTTGCAGGCAAGAATAGAGTTGACTTTTTTTTTTATGAACTTAACTATTCTACTCAACAGGAAACACGTAGTACATTTTCCCTTACTTCACCCCAGTGAAAGGACATGTGTTAAGGACATTTTGGGTTTGTCACTTGTGCTTTTCTCCTATCAGGAAAGCCCAAGAAGAGATGATTTCAGAACTCAGGCAACAGAAGTTCTACTTGGAAACACAAGCTGGAAAGTTAGAGGCTCAGAATCGAAAATTAGAAGAACAATTGGAAAAGATGAGTCACCAAGATCACACTGACAAGAACCGCCTGCTGGAGCTGGAGACTAGGCTGCGAGAGGTGAAAACTTGGGTTTAATCCCTCCAAACAAACTTACTTGAATGTACCCCATTTTGAGTATTATAGTGAGAACTAGAACTAAATGGTTTTCCTTCTGTGTGTCAGAAAAAATGGTCATTTAAGGTGTATTCATTTAATTTGGTCTAGCAGTACTTTTTTTTTCATGGGACTGTAAAAAAAACCAAACAAAAAAAACCACCTAAAAAAAATTTAAGATGTCTCAGTAGGAGATAAAAGTAAGTATTAAGAATTTGTCATTCTTAGATGTGAATCTGAGCTTTTTAGATCATCTTGTTTTCTCAGAATCTTTTTTTTTTTTGTGCAATATCCTTACAATGTTGTCCAGTTAGAGTCATTATGGGGTAGGCAATAAAAGCTTAGCTATGTGCAATGACCAGCTTAGAGTCTACAGAATAGAAAGTAAAGGACACAACAGAATTGCTGTAAGAAAACTGGAGACCTAGTGCTTTCACACACATTTTTCAGAAGTTTTCTGGAAAGGAAACCTAACAGTAATAGGAAAATATGCATTTTTGAAAGATTTGTGAGCGGTGCTTCATTTTTAGTTTTGTATCAACTAGTTTGGATCCACTTCAAATCTTCTTTTACCTTCTCCAGTCTCACTCCACTAATTTTCAGCTAAGACTGAAATCTTGCCTTTAGCTAAGAGGGTTGGACGACCAACACATGTCCTTGTTTGACCAGAAGTTGGTTGGGACCAGTGTAAGATTTCTGGCAGGCTTGTCGCGCATCTACAGCACAACAGACAGATTCACTTGGGATAGCAGACAGCCTGAAGAAGGTGCTAAGGTTTGGAATTGATTTTGAGCACTGAGATCTGTTCTGCTGCTTGTTCATTTCTTATCCATTTCTAGAAATGACGCGTTTATCCCTGAGTATGCCCCAAGAAAGCCTTCTAGAGAAGCCGTTCAAATAAACCCTGAGCCAGATGATCTGGTTGGTTTCTTTTAAAAGAATCTGAAGTGAAAATGAAATAAGAAAGTCAATTGCAAAATGTGTGTAATGTTTACATACATGGAAAGATTAGTATTGATGTTTATGCCTAAAGGTTCTCAAATAAAGATTCTTAAAGGTTCTCAATTTCAGTGAAGAAAGACCATTGCAAACTACTTTTTTAATACTTTTTATATCAATGTTTGATATGTGATATTGGAATCACAGCTGGAACTGTGCTTGTGCCCTTGTTGTCATTTCAAAATGCCAGGTTGATTTTAACCTTTTTCAAAGCAAACTAGTAGCTTTTCGGTAGTAGACAAAGCTGCATCCTTGACTTCTCAGTGAATTAAGCAATCTGTCAAGATGTGTGGTTTTGGGATAGACATGGCAATGGCATCTTAAAGTGAGGTCTGACATGAGATTACATTGCCTATATTTTCTTTGTTAGTAACTTATATTTGGATGCTACTTTTTCTTTCTTCAGGTTAGTCTAGAGCATGAAGAACAAAAGCTGGAACTCAAAAGGCAGCTGACAGAATTGCAGCTGACGCTCCAGGAGCGGGAATCTCAGATTACTGGGCTTCAGGCTGCACGGACAGCCCTGGAGAATCAGCTCCGCGAAGCCAAAACTGAACTAGAAGAGACTACAGCTGAGGCAGAGGAAGAGATTCAAGCTCTCACAGTGAGTCCTAAAATTTGTCCTATGAGCTATATATACAGGTTAGAATTATGTAGGTGCATGTTTCATAAAGAGGTTAAAATTAATTTATACTATTTAACTTTTAATTTTCAGAACAGGATACAAATTGTGCCTTGTGTTGATAGAGGCAGGAATGGCTAAAACATCAAATTCTGTCTGTCTTATCTTTAACTATATGAATGCTTCCTACTAGTGGTTCATTGCTGCCAAAACTCATTGACTGTTTGTAAGAGTATTATTACTTTTGTGATGAGGTGAAAGTTGCACATGAAATAGTTATTGTTAGGAGTTTTACTCTGTGATTTACTTATTTAAATAATATCTTATGAGTATCAAGTATTTGACGATCATAAATGTTTTGATGATTATTTTTTTCTGTCAGTTACCCTGCTTTAAGGATACTTATTTGGGGAAAAAACCCCGAACATTCCTAGGAAAATAGTGTTGTTGGCACATAATTTAATCCCAATGTTTATTTCATTAAAAATTGTTGTGTGTCTTGCAGCCTCTGGTGAGGTGTGTGAATGATATAAAGTTCAAATCCTGCCCCCCACCCCTGTAAATGGAATTTGAAATTATATGCTGCTGGTGGCTGTCTCTTGAGTACAAAAAGATGCTTTCAAACTGCTTGATTCTAAGAAATATTTCCTTCATAAAAAATTTCCAGGGCTGTGGGGAGGGGAGAGTGGAGAAGTGCATGACCTGCTACCAGCTAACCCCTACTGAGCAGCACCCTTCAAATCCAGTTATTCTGAAGTGCTGAAAATGTGCAGTCTCTTGCTCCTGTGGCATTTGATCAAAGAACTGTTCTGAATATTTCTGCCATTGCTATTTTTCAGAGAGGATGGTGGGCTCAGCTGAGATAGGTGCTTGTATTACGTTGATGCTTTGGGTAGATGAATGGGAGAACCATTCACTCAGAGTTGTTCTAAAGCAGGTACACACTGGGAAAGTACAGCAGCAACATCGAGGCTTAAGAATAACTGAATAGAACATGGCATCAGTTTCTTTTTTGCTCAAAACTGAGATGGTCCCCTCCCAGCTGAAAGCTTCACATAACAACTAATATCACTGCCAATGGAATGCCAATGTGCATTTACCCTACACCAGCCGCAGATGAATATTTATGACCTCTGCTCACTCAGTTATTGCTTCAGTTAATTTGGCAACATGGTCGTGCTTTTGGACCAGATGTTGTAAGATAGTCCATTTCGGTGGGCTTGGGAGTATTTCTGTTATGGATTTTTTAATGTACTTTTTTTATTTTTCATATTGCCTGTTGTGCTAAGATAGCTTTTTAGCTCTCATGTTTGACTTCTGCGGAACAGTTTTTTTCCTGTTTAGTCTCTTGGCTCTAAGGAAAATGTTCTGAATGAGGAAAGGTGGCTGGATGTGCTAGTGCACTAACCTTTCATTTGTTTTCAGTGTTTTCAGATAGCATATGATGTTAGACACTTGTTTGATGAATTTTGACAGAGGCCATGAGGCTGAAACAAGAACTTTTGCTTTGTCATGCTTTGCTTGTACATTAGGAGGTAAAATGGTGCATGCAATACTGCATTCTTTAAAATAAGTGTTTGCACTTTTCCATACTTTGGATGCTGTCTTCCAAAGAATTGATTATTATGTTTCATCACTGCTTTTTAGAGAGGCTCAGGGTTTAATGGTACTTTATGGTAGGATTCAGTTAGATTGGCAGGACTGTTTGGGATAGCTTGCATGATATTTCATTATAGTTTTTCTTTGCAAGCATTAATTTGTATGCAGTATTTATTTTATATAAAATACCGATCTGGATATTGAAGTAAAACCAACTCAAATTTAAATGTCAAGAATGTACAAACTTAACGTGGAATCGACATGTCTTCTGGTGACCATGTCAGATGGAACATTTTACATAACTCAGCTCTTGAGTTTGTACATTTTTCTAAAGTAGTTCAGAATTGGGAGCATAAGTGTATTTTGATTAAGTAGGATGTGACTTTTGCTAATCAGTTCTTTGCCACCACAGAGTGCTTTCATAGCCTGCAGCATCTGCCTTCCAAACTTTGCTTGTTGGTAGATCGTTCTGCAGTTTGTTTAGCAACAGCTGTTGGATTCGAATTCTAATGTATGAAAAATTGATGATTAACTTCTTACCTCCTTTAGGCACATAGAGATGAAATCCAGCGTAAATTTGAAGCCCTTCGTAATAGCTGCACAGTGAGTATTAAATACAGATCATTGAATTATTTTGAAATTAAGGATAAAGAAAGAAACAATTTACTTATTTAATCCTTGATGACACTAGTTCCTAGTGTGGACTTCTGGCTTCAAGGTGTTAGTAGGAGCTAGACGGATTGGATTTGATTTCTTTTAGGTTTCAGGTAAACCTCATTTTTGAGGTTTTAGTCTGATCATGAAATTGACATTATTCTTCTTTTTGGAGAAGAAAGTAAATTAAAATATCTCATTGCAGTGCAGCTAATAAGAATGGTGTAGCAGCTGCAAAAAATGATTGTAGGTGAAGATCTTTTCTGCTCACAAGAAGAAAAGATCTACCTGTCCAAATCCTGAGCTACATTGTAGATCTAGGCCATAGTGGAAGAGCCTTCATGCTACTCTGGGTTTTAAGGAGGACTTTAATACTGTTTGAAGAGGCAAGAAATGTTATGGTTCCAAGTAATACATTGACATGTAGTCATCTGCTCAAAGGGCAGAGAAGACTCTAGGATCTTAATTTGCACCTTCCATTGCTTGAGATCTTTTGACATGTTTTTAGATTAATTTCATCAGTCCAGGACAGGTGTTCGAGGGTTTGTCTATGAATAGGGATTCTTGCAGATTAACACTATCTTCAAACTTGTTTATGATGCTTGATGGAGAGCGTCTGTCTTCCAATGACATGAATTACAAAAGTGTTGAATAAGGACCACAGTCCTCTGGATCAGCACTGATTGCCAGTCCTTGCCCCACCCAGTAAGCAGAGCTCAATTGCTGCTTTTTTTATCTTGATTGTTTCCCCTAATTCCAGTGATTTCATGCTGTAGGAATAAGTATCTAATGTACAAGTTTTCATCTCTCAAAAATATTTTTTCAGGATGAGAGGAGTTCTGGTTTCCTCAGTTGCTCTTTAGCACTAAGAAAGGGGGTTCTTCTATTCCATTCACAGAGTATACTGATATGAAGAAATGAGGAAATAGAGCTTACCAAAGTGTGTTAACCTCTATCTAAAAGAAATCCTGCACAAGAAACTTTATTTTTTGTTCCCTTCTTCATTTACGTAGATTGATCCTCTAGCTCCATATGTGCCATCAAGTATCTTACCTCCATATAGAATGACAGCTTTCTATGAAAATGGCGTCTGTGATCTCCATGCAGGCAAAAAACAGTTCTGGAAAATCCGTTGTTTCTTTTCACTGCATGGTAGGCTGCCTTTCAGAGGTTGTAACTCATTATCTAGCAACACTTCGGCTCTTTAAGTGTGGTGAGCAATCTCCAGCAGTGAAGAGTGACCCATAACATTTCAAAAATGTTGAGAGCTTCAAAGGTTCTGCATAAAAGGATTTCTAAAAGTGTTGTGCATTGTAAGGCCCTTCAGTGGGATAAGTGGGATCAGACATACTCATCAATAAGAAATGAATTAAATAGTTCCTAAATTAATAATACATGCTCATCATACATTCTCTTTCCAGCCCAGGAGAATGCATGTATAATTTAATTGACAATGGATAGAGATTTTCTGGTTCTGTGTTGTGAGTAGTTCTAACTGTCCATCCTGTCTACTGAGAAGCACTGACAGAAAATATAGGACAATCTTCTATTGACAGTGAGGGGTCAGGGAATGTTGATGATGGTGTCTTCACCAGATGTTTCAGCCTCATTTTTCTCTGATTGTGACCAGTATGATGCAGCCTTTGCTTTTTGGTGACCATGTGATTCTACTTGAAGGTGATTAGATTTATACTCCTTTTAAAGTAAGATAACACTTCAAGGGAATAATTGTAATAAGCTGCTACTTATGCAGCGTGATAATGAGCGGGTTTATTCTTTTAGCAAGTTTTCAGAAGATATCCTTTTTAAGATGAAACAAACTCCTTGAACTAGTCTGGCAAACTTTGGTATGGAATTACTTTGTATTTAATCTTACTGAGAAGCCCAAAACAGCATAAGAATTATGAAAATAAGATTAGAAAGGGGAAAAAAAAATTAAAGATTGAATTACTTCAGTACTTTTATAGTATTCAAAAGATAAATAAAAATACCTAATCTACTTTCTTTGGTATTTCTTCTGTTTCTCTAGCTTCAAAAAGGTCACAGCTTCCAATTGTAGAGAAGGCTTATACCTCAAATGTGTGTCTGCTTTCCTTGTACTCTCATTGCACTCTTGTTCTTTTTGCCAAGGTCTCTGACCAAGTAGACATTTTTTTAGGTTCTCCTATTTGTTCATTTTAAATTTGCTGTGTTTTGGGGTGCATACATAGGGACCATTGCTATGTTGTTGGTCGTAATTTCTGCCTTGTTTGTGAATTTATATTCAGTTGCTCTGTTAGCTCTGCATTGTTTCATTTTGTGACATCTCTCTTTTACTATTGGGGGTCAAAAAGAAAATGCTAGCATTTGCTTTCTCTGTCTCTCAGTTGTGCAAGAAATAATAGGATACATAATTACAATAAAAATTGTAGATTGTAGTACCTGCTCTATACACACAGAGATGCATGTGGGCACACACACAGCAATATTTTATCATAATCTCACCATGATAGCTTATCCAGCAAATCTGTTGAGGGAGAAGGGCTAGTTCTCTACCTTTAAAGATTTATTCTATC
Source organism: Gorsachius magnificus (assembly GCA_034008185.1). Classification (NCBI taxonomy): domain Eukaryota; kingdom Metazoa; phylum Chordata; class Aves; order Pelecaniformes; family Ardeidae; genus Gorsachius; species Gorsachius magnificus. The sequence continues at coordinate 12,683,624 of CM067095.1, forward strand.
AAAAATATGATCCATTTGAATGTTAAAAGTATTTTCCAGGCAATTAGAAAAAGATCTAGAAATAAAAGGTATTTTCTTAAATAGTAAAATTTACATGTTTGTCAGGTGTTTCCAACTGCCTCTTAATTATGGCTTGTTGTTGGATCATCATGTGAAGTTAAAAATACAACTATGTTATCTAACTAATAGTGGAATTGTTTGAAAAAGAAAACATTCAGTAAGCAGGCAGTAAAGTCTATAAACATTTAGAAGAAAAGAATCCTATAAAGTATTTACACTCAGCTTAGTAAATACTATTGCTATTCCAAGGAACCACCATCTGAATCTTCTAGTTTTTTTCAGGTACTGGCTGTTGCTTTTACTCTAGCAAGGAGAGTGGCATTTCTAATACTAATTGGACATTGCATTTCCCTTTATTCAACATTTCTCCAGTAAAACAAGGTTTATCTTCCCTCCTTGAGGTTCTTTTGTCATCATCTTGTGTTCCTATCTTAAGCGTTAACAAGCTTGATTCTGCACTTCTCTATGAGATTGGATATTGAGGCATTAAATCTGCAAGCCCGTTAAGCACATGTATAATTTTAGTCATGCATAAAGTCCTGCTGACTTCGGTCTAAGATCCTGATTCCACACTGGCTCAATGAGTTGTCATACAAGAATAATCTATGTTCTTGAGAACTTCCAAAATTACGTCTAAAGATGTTATATAGTTAGATGCTAAATTATGTTTCAGAGTAAAGGGACCTCGCCCACTGTAACAAGGCTAATACCCAGGCAAAAACTTATGTATGGCTTTGTTAAATTTTTAAGAAAGGAAAAAAAAATGGCTGTTGGATGGGAGTGGTTATCCCTGATTCTCATTTAATGGAAAACGTGATGACAGATGCAAAAATGGAGCTTTGTAGTTTTTGTAGCCTGATAAAATGTAAGAGACTTTTTAGGGTGTTGATGAGGTGTTGCTGTGAAAGAGGCTAATGGGACCTTCACCATGGATGATGTCATCATCATCATTTGAGGATGAGGCTTGCAGTTGGTAGAGGCAGCTCAGCTGCTTGGCAGTAGGACAGAGGAGTACAGGAGACTGTATGTTTTAGTAATGGGTTGGTGTGGGAAGGAGAAGAATGCAGACTGTGCAATGTCCTACTACTCTGCAGCTACTAACGAGAGAAATGTCCCTCAAGCTAAGCCACGATGAGTTTTTGGAGACTGAGATCTCCATGTAATGTATGTTTTAAGGCAAAGATGTTGTCTGACTATGGAAAGGGAAAGAGTGTGAGGAGTTCGATGTTATATATTGATCAAACAGGTAAAGATACCAGACTGGTGTCCAGCTGCAGCTGTGTTCCTTAAGAGGCTTAGTATTCTGCTCCATTCTGAGCTTGGAGTTCTCTGCTAGAAAAGCTTTTGTCTCTCGGATCCAAATGTGTGTAGGTTAATATGAAGTGAATCTGATGCCTGCTCTTGCTTCCTCCTCGTAATAATTTGGGGCTGGGAGATAGCTTTTTCTTTTTTCCTATTTACTTCTGACAGCTTTCTAATAAAGATTAGTGGGGGTGGGGAGGAGTGAAATGGATAGAGTAAAACCATGCATTAGTTTGGAAGTTCTGAATTAAGGTTGTACGAAAAATGGCATGAAACTCCAAATAACACGCTGCTGATAGCATCCTGAAAGAGTTTGTCTTGCTGTGTCCTAGCATTTTCCTGCATGTTTGTTGGTGGCATCTGAGAACTGAGACATCTTCATGAAGGAATAAGGTTATGGAGAAGTCTGGAAGCTGCAGATTGTAGTATTCCCAAACTGCTTCCTTTGTTCCCTCATTATTTTGCCTGTGGTTTTGATATGTGGAGCATATGGATTAAATTTTCTACATTGTATCTGATATGCAAACCTAATCATCGTGGCCCTGAACTGCTTGTTGCTATGATATTTAATTTGTGATCCATACCTGGAGAAGTTAGGGTTCTTGTGTCCAGAGAAGGGCAATGAAGCTGGTGAGGGGCCTGGAGCCCAAGGCTGCTGGGGAGCGGCTGAGGGCGCTGGGGGTGTTCAGCCTGGAGAAGAGGAGGCTGAGGGGAGACCTTATCGCTCCCTACAGCTGCCTGACAGGAGGGGGGAGCTGGGGCATCGGTCTCTTCTCCCAGGTGATAGGATATGGGGAAATGGCCTCAAGTTGTGCCAGGGGAGGTTTTGATTGGATATTAGGAAAAAATTCTTCACTGAAAGGATTGTCAGGCACTGGAAGGGGCTGCCCAGGGAAGTGGTCGAGTCCCCATCCCTGGAGGTATTTAACAAACGAGTAGACAAGGTGCTTAAGGACAGGGTTGGACTCAATGATCTTAAAGGTCCTTTCTAACCAAATGATTCTATGATTCTAAGTTTGTAGGGCCAGGTACAGTAGCTGTGAACCTGCGCAATCTCGCAATAAACACTTTGCTTTTCTGAAACTATGCAACGGGGAGGGAATTGTGCTGAACATGGTCACTTTTGCTGATAAGCTGTTATGCTTGGGTTGCTCTGTAATATTTGAAAATGAGATACAGTCTTCTGTATCAGTATAAAGATAAGTTGTGTGCTTAGATGTGGCATGTAGTGAACAATCTGCCAAGATTAGCATGGTATAGTTAGATTATATCTCTGTTTTGTCCATTAGTTGTGATGAAGATGTGCATAGATTGAAAATTTCAGTTGCTCTTTGATGATACAGTGGCTGCCTAGATTGTCTAGAATTGCTTTTCCAAGCTTTCAAGTGTTTGGTTGTTTTATATACCTTTTGAAGGCTTTTGTAATTATTTTATGGGTTTCTAAAGGATAAAATAGGGTTTCTTACAGACTTTTTTGGGTTTGTTTTTTTTGGTTTGGGGTTTGGGTTTTTTTTGCCTGGGGATTCCCTTAATTGAAAAAAAAAAAAACTTAAAGCTATTGACTCTTTTCAGGTACAGGATTCTGGCATAGATTGTATGTATGAATGTATGCCCAAGACAACATTTCCTATCAAATATGGGGTTTTGATCTCTATTTTCTTTCTTCTTGGTTCCCAGGACAGGCATTTATATCATAGAATCATAGAATGTTTTGGGTTGGAAGGGACCCCTAGAGGTCATCTAGTCCAACCCCCCTGCAGTGAGCAGGGACACTGCTAACCAGATCAGATTGCTCAGAGCCCTGTCCACCTGGTCTTGAATGTTCCCAGGGATGGGGCCTCCACCACCTCTCTGGGCAACCCGTTCCAGTGTTTCACCACCGTCGTTGTAAAGAATTTTCTCCTTATATCCAGTCTAAATCTACCCTGTTTTAGTTTAAAACCATTACCCCTTGTCCTGACACAGCTGGCCCTACTAAAAAGATTTTCCCCATCTTTCCTATAGGCTCCCTTTAGGTACTGAAAGGCCGTAATCAGGTCTCCCCTCAGCCTTCTCTTCTCCAGGCTGAACAACCCCAACTCCCTCAGCCTGTCCTCATAAGAGAGGTGCTCCAGCCCTCGGATCATTTTAGTAGCCCTCCTCTGGACCCGCTGCAACAGTTCCATGTCCTTCTTGTGCCGAGGGCTCCAGAGCTGGACGCAGTACTCTAGGTGAGGTCTCCCCAGAGCAGAGTAGAGGGGCAGAATCACCTCCCTTGACCTGCTGGCCACACTTCTCCTGATGCAGCCCAGAATACGGTTGGCCTTCTGGGCCGCCAGCGCACGTTGCCGGCTCATGTCCAGCTTTTCATCCACCAGCACGCCCAAGTCCCTCTTGGCAGGGCTGCTCTCGATCCTTTCTTCCCCCAGCCTGTACTGATACTGGGGGTTACCCCGACCCAGGTGCGTGACCTTGCACTTGGCCTTGTTGAACCTCATGAGGTTCACACAGGCCCACCTCTCCAGCCTGTCCAGGTCTCCTTGGATGACATCCCATCCTTCTGGTGTGTCAACCGCATCACTCAGTTTGGTGTCATCCGCAAACTTGCTGAAGGTGCATTCGATCTCGCTGTCTGAGTCATTGATGAATATATTAAACAGCACCGGTCCCAGTACGGACCCTGGAGGGACACCACTCGTCACCAGTCTCCATCCGCACATCGAGCCATTGACCACTACCCTGCTGGATGCGACCATCCAGCCAGTTCCTTATCCACCAAACAGTCCACCCATCAAATCCATAGCTCTCCAATTTAGAGAGAAGGATGTTGTGGGGGACCGTGTCAAAGGCTTTGCAGAAGTCCGGATAGATGACGTCCATTGGTTTTCCTTTGTCCACTGATGCTGTCACACCATCATAGAAAGTCACTAGGTTCGTCAGGCAGGACTTGCCCTTGGTGAAGCCATGCTGGCTATCTCGAATTATCTCCCTGGCCTCCATGTGCCTTAGCATAGCTTCTAGGAGGATCTGTTCCATGATCTTCCCAGGCACAGAGGTAAGGCTGACAGGTCGGTAGTTCCCAGGGTCTTCCTTTCTACCCTTTTTGAAAATGGGCACAATGTTTCCCTTCTTCCAGTCACCGGGGACTTCACCTGACTGCCATGACTTTTCAAATATCATGGAGAGTGGCTTGGCGACTACATCAGCCAATTCCCTCAGGACTCTGGGATGCATCTCATCAGGTCCCATGGACTTATGTGCGTTCAGGTTCCTCAGGTGGTCACGAACCTGATCTTCTCCTACAGCAGGAGGGGTTTTGCCCTCCCGGTCTCCCTCATGCCATCCATCAACTCGGGTGGGGTGAGGAGAGAGGTTCCCAGTGAAGACTGAGGCAAAAAAATTGTTGAGTACCTCAGCCTTCTCCTCATCTGCTGTTACCAGCTTGCCAGTCTCGCTCATCAGTGGGGGTACGCTTTCTTTAACCATCCTTTTCTGGCTGATATACCTGTAGAAACCCTTCTTATTATTCTTTGCATCCCTAGCCAAGTTTAGCTCCAGCTGAGCCTTGGCCTTCCTGACCCCATTCCTACACAACCGGACCGCGTCCCTATACTCTTCCCATGATGTCTGTCCCTGCTTCCACTGCCTGTGCAGTTCCCTCTTCCTCCTTAGTTTGACCAGCATCTCTTGTCTCAGCCATGCCAGTCTCTTCCCTTCTTTGCCCGATTTCTTACACCTAGGGATCGAGAGCTCTTGTGCTCTGTGGATCACATCTTTAAAGATCTGCCAGCTCTGTTCTGTTCCCCTGTCCCTGAGGACCGTTTCCCAGGGAGTCCTTCTGACTATCTCCTTGAGGAGCTGGAAGTTTGCTTTTCTAAAATTCAGGGTCCTGACTATACTCTTTGTTCTTCCCATTTCCCTCAGGAGCGTGAGCTCTACCAGCGCATGATCACTGCAGCCCAGGCTGCCTCCGATCTTGACATTTCCGACGAGCTCACTTGCATTGGTGACCACCAGGTCCAGTATCGCATCCCCTCGGGTAGGGGTGTCTATTACCTGGCTTAAGAAGTTGTCCTCAATGCATTCGAGAAACCTGCTGGATTGCTTACAGCTTGCCGTGTTGGTTTTCCAGCAGATGTCAGGGTGGTTGAAGTCCCCCAGCAGGACGAGAGCCCGCGAGCACGAAGCCTCCCAGAGTTGGAGGAAGAACGCTTCGTCAGTCGGCGCTTCTTGATCTGGTGGCCTGTAGTAGACACCAACCACCAGGTTCCCTTTGTTGCCTCTCTCTCTGATTCTTATCCATAAGCTTTCGACCTGCTCGTGGCTATTCTTCAGGGCCAGCTCTTCACACTGTATTGATTTCTTGATGTAAAGGGCAACGCCTCCGCCCCTCCTTCCTCGCCTGTCCCTTCTGAACAGCCTGTAGCCATCAATAGCTACATTCCAGTCGTGGGATTCATCCCACCAAGTTTCCGTAATGGCAATCAGGTTGTAGCTTTCTAGCAGCACAATAGCTTCCAGCTCCTCTTGTTTGTTTCCCATGCTGTGTGCGTTTGTATAGAGGCATCTCATCTGAGCTGTTGGCCTCGTCACCTTCATAGCAGAACACCCCTCGTTTCCTTTGAGGTGTTTCACAGGCTTTTCCTTGTTGGCTCCTACTACCTCAGGAGCCTCCAGCTCACCTCCGCCAGACTTCAACTTCTCTGCAGTGCCCCTGGCACACTGCTGGGCAACAGATTAAAGGCTCATACTAGCCCCCAGTCCCTCTAACCCTTGCATTTCATTCCCTAGCCTGTCACTGGCAAGCCCAATAGGTTCCCCTTCCCCCTTCACATCTAGTTTAAAGCCCTGTCAATGAGCCCCGCAAGCATCATGTCCCATTTTCCTGTGTCAGTATTACCCATTACTATTTAGGCTTTATAGTATTTATAAACTCTGTAACCCTGTTGGGTTACACATAGCTGCAGAGAGCTTTTAAAAATTGGATTTGTTAACAGATTTCCTCTTTCCCCATGAAAAAAGGAAAATTGTAATGTGAAGAACAAATTTTCTCTCTTTAAAACCCCACCTAAAACCTCTCAATCCATATAGATTACATTATATAGGTTATAATATATTTGGACTTTAAGCCAAGCCATTTTGGAATTGTCAATAAACACTGTTAGGAAAATATTCAAGAAAGGAGATCATGTCACTTCTTCTGTAACCCTGCTTTGTTATTTGTCTTAAGTTTCCCAGAAATATCCTACTAGATAAAATGTAACAGTGAAATATAAAATGGTCTGGTTTAATTTTAGTTATATTCAGGGAAAGAAGTAAAAAAATCTCAGAACATAAAAAAAAGGCGTATGCGAGCTTTACTTCCAGCCCTTAAGGGATAAAATCAACTTAAAACACAGCCAGTTTTAAAAAATTAATTAAGTAGTTTGACACATGAACTCTGCATGTCACTGTACCCATTTTGTTTCCCCCATCTCTGTTTTATTCTATTTCAAAACTAGTTTAATAATTTTTACAGAAAGTGCTTGTATTAATGTATAAAATATATGTGGAAGAAACCACGGATGTATAAAATAAAATGCCTAGATATATGGTGTGGTTAAACATAAAAATAAAACAAGTAGAAGAAAAAGAGATTATCTTATCTGGCAGTTAGTAGAAATCTCAGATGCTACTTGTAAGAATGGCAGGTAAAACAATGTAAAAACAAATGTTCTTTTGTTCCTTTTTGTTTGCATAAATACATTTCTAGGTTCTTATCCCTACAGCAATATAGACGCTAACACATCCTTATGATACAGTCTGCATTCTTTGAAAACTTGACACATAAGATACAGAATAAAATGTATATTTTGAGTAGGGCAGAAAGAGTGCTCAGGAAAGAACCACATGATCATATTTTCATTGGCAATGTTGTGTTTTAAAGTATGAATAATTTTGATTTGACCCTGAACATATGGGCAGCGGATGCTCCCCTTCACCCAGCAGGGAGTAGTGTCAGTTGGACTTTTTCTGCTGACAGTTTAAAAATCAAATACTGTTAATTTAGATCTAGGAGAGGCATGGTAAAAGGCTGCCAATATATGCGTTACAGATTCTTCAAAAAGAAATGGTTGTCATCTTTCCAGATAGCTGAGAAGAGCTGTATGCTCTGTGGTCTACAGCTTTAGATATTTAAGTCTTGTGTAGGAAATTGGAACATTTAAATTTGAATGTGTGGCCAACTGTGCTCTGGGATTTTAATTTTTCCCATTTAATGAAGTATCTTATCCCCTTTTCTTTGACATCTAGGCAAAAACGCCTCTAGAACATATTTGTAAGGGTTCAATATGAATTGTATAGAGCTTTCCAGTTTCTGAAATGCTTTTTATTGAGCTGATTTGAAGATTATACTGAGGTTCCTTTCTCTTCTGTTATGATGACTTTGTTTTTGAGTTAGGAGGGGATACAGGTGTTCATTCATGGCCTTTCATTCATAAAAATCAAATGGAACCATGAAAATGGCCCACCGTTGTTCATATTTTTCTTTACATTGAAGGGGAATGTGGTTTAAAGCGTATAGTATAAAGCTATTCTGATTAAACAAATGGACGCTTCCACTTCATTAAAGGCAAGGCTATTATACTTGTTGAATTTTTGCTTGTCACTGATTTTCTGTAAGTCTGTTGTGCTGCCACACCTTTTTCTTTTTTCATCTATCCTGTGCTGCCATCCACAATGCTGTTACTTTGATAGAATATATTTCTTAAAATTTTTCTGCTTTTCCTGGTTACATACAGTGTTGTGTACAGTAATATAACCAATTGCTAGGCAGATTCGTCAGGTTGTACTGCCTCCATCACACCTCCTGTTCAGTTTGCTTAAATAGCACGCTTTGAAAGCCTCTCTGAGAGGTATTAGCCTCATTTCACTTAAGGGAAAATTGAGGCAAAAAAAGGTAAAGTGCTTTGGCAGTGGCACACAGTAAGTCAGCGGCAGATCTGAGAATACAAACAGAACTCCTGACTCCCAGTGCAGTGCTTTAGACGTGACAGTTCTCCCTCAAATAGTAAATTGCATTGCAGCATATTTATACTCTAGACCAAATTTAAAAAAAAAAAAAAAGCTATTTACTGTAAGAAACAAAACTGTTTCTAATCTAAGTACACTCCTGTGCATACAGTCTACCATTACAATATTGCTTTTGTTTAAATTTGAAAAAAATTAAAAGTCAGGTTGTCTCCTTGCTTGGCAATAAATTGTTCTGTGAGAAAACACTTTTTCAAAATCTTGACTCACTGACTTGTAATTTAATTTATTTTTCTTTCCAGGTGATTACGGATTTGGAAGAGCAGCTGAACCAGCTCAGTGAAGACAATGCAGAACTGAACAATCAGAATTTCTTCCTGTCCAAACAACTTGATGAGGCCTCGGGGGCCAATGATGAGGTTGTCCAGTTGCGAAGTGAAGTTGACCATCTCCGTCGGGAGATCACTGAGAGAGAGATGCAGCTTACCAGTCAGAAACAAGTAAGGTTTTATCAGTCTGGATCACAATCTCTTTGTGATAGGAAGCTAATTATCTGAAAGGCAAAAAGTTCTTTTAAATCTGGAAACCTGTAAGGAATGAATATGCTTCCAGGGGCAATGGTGTTTAAGCCTTCCTTCCCAGAGCAGATGACTTGAGTGGAAATTTTTTGCATTTCCCATTGTATTTTTATGCAATTTTATTTAGAAATTTTGCACTCTGAAGATATTGTAATCTAGAATTAATTAATTTTGTGACCCTGGAAATTTTGAAATTTTCATAATGAGGTAGAACTGACATTAACGACAATCACAAGTGGATGTATGGAAGCCTCGAAATAAATGGGTTGTGATTTACCAGCTTATGTTTGCTGCCAATTTGCATGTACTGTAATTTAAATGGTAAGGCTGAAGCTTAAAGTGCACGCTTGATGTGGGATGTGAGAATTGATAGGAGGATTTATTTTTAGACTATGGAGGCCTTGAAGACAACATGCACAATGCTGGAAGAGCAAGTAATGGACTTGGAGGCCCTGAATGATGAACTCTTGGAGAAAGAGCGTCAGTGGGAAGCATGGAGAAGCGTTCTAGGGGATGAGAAGTCCCAGTTTGAATGTCGAGTTAGAGAGTTGCAGAGGATGCTGGATACTGAGAAACAGAGCAGGTCTCTCCCCCCTCCTCCTCCTTTTATTAACTTTTATGAAAATGCTCTATAGAAGCTAGTACAAAAAATTATATTTAGAATAGGATATGGGAGTTAGAACTAAATATACATTCTTGTGAGGTAGTTCTAAAAATGGTTTATTAGTTAATAGTCATTCACCAGTGATATTGTTCCTTTTGTTTCTTTGCAAGTGAGTGATTCGTGGGGAGTGGTATTTATCCATTGTAATTTATAAAATGGCTCGATTTATTATCATCTACTTTATTATATGGAATAATGGTCTTCGCTCCTAACTGTTCCTGTGGGGTCTTGAAATTTTCAGGCTGTAGCAGTTCTAGCAGGAGCAGGAACATGGTTATGTAATATAAAAGTGTTGCAGCAAACAGGCTGGCTTTATAAAGTAACATCTTGAATTTGAGGCAATCCTCTGAAAGAGTTATTGATGCCACTGCATGCTAGGAAGAGGTCAAGCCCGGGAAGGAGTTAGGTAACGTTATTTTCCATTTTAATACAGAGTGAGAGCAGATCAGCGTATTACTGAATCTCGCCAGGTGGTAGAACTAGCTGTCAAGGAACACAAGGCAGAGATTCTAGCCCTCCAGCAAGCACTGAAGGAACAAAAACTTAAAGCTGAGAGCCTTTCGGATAAGGTAAGTAACTTGCAACCCTAGACTTTAATAATTAGATGAGATACTTTTCTAGAGATACTGCTTGTAGAAATGTGGTCTTGAGATGCTTTTTCAAGACGTTAGAGCAAATGAAAAAGACTGGAGGTCATAGAATTCTATCTTCAAGCCAAAGACCTCAGATTTCCTTTTGAAAAAGACTAAAGCAGAAAGCAGCCTGTGATGCCTAGAGTGTTCAGTGAAGTCCTTCAATAACTTGATATCCGTACTTGAGCAATGGCATACCAAAGTGTTGTTTGGTTGGTTTTCCCCCTTACAGTAAGTAAAGGATAATTGTATCATTTTTCTTCAGTGTGTGTTTGGTGAAGTTGGATTTTAAGATTGTTGAACGCAATATTTATTAGCGTTCAATGTTATTCTGACCATCTATCCCACCTGCCTAGCTCAATGACCTGGAGAAGAAGCACGCTATGTTGGAAATGAATGCACGCAGTCTACAACAGAAGCTTGAGACAGAAAGGGAACTCAAGCAGAGACTTCTGGAGGAGGTAACCTTGGAAATTCACGTATAACTTCAGACAAAGGTTCCACATCCTGGGGGGAGGGGTGTGTTATTTAAAAACAAGCAAACAACAAACCCAAAACACTGGCCTTTGTTTTCCTGTTAACAGCAGGCAAAGCTGCAGCAGCAAATGGATCTACAAAAGAATCACATCTTCCGCCTAACTCAAGGTCTGCAAGAGGCTCTAGATCGAGCAGATCTTCTGAAGACTGAAAGAAGTGACCTGGAATATCAGCTGGAAAACATTCAGGTGAGGATGAGGAAACAGTGGGCAGGACTCTGCTCCCTATCCTAAAACCTCACTCCCGGGGGGATTTTAGGATGTGATCTACTGTTCCTCTGTGACAACTTTCCTTATACTATTTATCAGTTCTGTTCTGCTTTTGAGTTATCTGTTTGTTTCTTTTAGTAAGATGAAATTTCTTATATATGTGTGTGGTTCACAGGTTCTCTATTCCCATGAAAAAGTGAAAATGGAGGGCACAATTTCTCAGCAAACCAAACTCATTGATTTCCTGCAGGCAAAGATGGACCAACCAGCGAAAAAGAAAAAGGTGGGTGAAAAAGGTTTGAGAGGCATGGAAGTAAATTATGGTTTTGTGATTAGTTACGTGCTATGTATTCTTAATATTCTGTTTTATCTTTCTTTGTGTAACACAAATGTGTCCTCATTTAAGAGCGTTCTGAGTTGCTGAATGCAAACTTTACTAGGCAGAATGTGTTCTTCATGGCTTTTCCAGTATTTTGTTATTCCTGCAATACTTAGGTTACAAACCAGTAACTACACCTCAGAGAGGCTGTAGGAATTCAGAATTTTAACCATGCTTTTTTTTGTGTTTTCTAGTGGTAAGTATGTATGAGTGTATGAACATACTGTATCTAGAGTGGTTGTCTTATAGTTACAGCATAGGATTGATTAGTCAGGCGATGTGACTTGTGTCACAACTTTGTCATAAGCCGTTATGTCATTTTGAATTAAGTAATTTAATTTTAACCACGTATTTTGAGATCCTCTGTTTAGATGCTTTCGGAAACTCAAGGTGTGAGTACTAACAGGTAATGTACGTCCCTCTTTAAATTAATCCATATTTCAACATTTTCTCTCCAGTGCCAGTATGAACTAAAAATCCATCCTTGCGCGTATCAGAATTACCATTAGGCCCTCTGGCCGGACTGCCACTAGCTAGTTTCACTTTGCCTAGTTTAAGCCATCTCTTACTAGGAGTTAGGAGTTGTCTGTGTGTTTCTGTTGCTAGGGCCTGTTTAGTCGGCGGAAAGAGGACCCTTCTTTACCCACACAGGTTCCCCTGCAATACAATGAGCTGAAAGTGGCACTGGAGAAGGAGAAGGCTCGTTCTGCTGAGCTGGAGGAGGCTCTACAGAAAACACGCATTGAACTCAGATCTGCTCGTGAAGAAGGTAGGGGTTAACAGAAAAGATGAATCTGGAAGGAGACGCACATTTTTGGTCTGAAAACGTGCGTTTAATTGTGTGCTGCTATAGCAGTAGCATATGTTGTTTAATTCTTATCTACTGCTGTGAAGATGCAATAAGGCTACATTTTTTTCTGTGGGTTGCAACCACTGAATGGTTACACAGAACCACTGCTATGAACTAGTGTTTCACATTGGTTATATTAACAAGTGACATTTATCTCGTCTATAGCTGCTCATCGGAAAATATCAGACCACCCTCATCCATCTACTCCAGCCACAGCCCGGCAGCAGATCATCATGTCTGCCATAGTCCGCTCACCAGAGCATCAGCCTACTCCAATCAGTTTGCTAGCTCCACCCTCCAGTCGAAGGAAGGAATCTTCCACACCAGAGGGTGGGTTCTTGGTGAACTTTTCTGTTATTATTTTTCTGTCTACTATTTCAACGCTCTCTTTTTCTTTTTAATTTTATTTCAAACCCAGATGTTATTCATAGGAATATTAGATCATAAGTTTTGCTTTCATTTTTAGTTTAAAATTCTCAATTTGCATTATATAATTTATTTCTGAAAACTTCAGCAATAAAGTAATTATTAGCACGCGTTGTTTTAAGAGCAGGGTTTTTTTCAAAGGAGTATGTTTTCTGCACTAGTCTCTGCGTTGATCAAAAGGATTTGTGGCTGTTTCCGTAGCAGTTAACATTTTCACTTGCCTAAAGTGCAGATTTGTTCTGCTGAGCAGAAAGATTTTATTAAGACTTTTGGTAAAGGAAAAAGACTTCAGTTAGACATAAAAGGAAGATACCAGGTCAAAGATGACATTAATTTCCTGTGAACTAGAAAAAGAGGATACCCATATCCTTGAGAATGGAGGGGAGAGGATCATCAGAAAAAAATAAAGGATAAGGGATTGAGGGCTCTGCTCATTTATTCTTAGTTAAACAGTATTCCAGAGTGTGTGTTGAACCCAGAGACTCTGAAGCAAAAACTTCTGGAAAAAGCCAGAACCCACAAACTGGTGCAGCCGTCGCAGATAGCTGGGGAGGCACAGGGTGCTGCGAGGATGGGTAACACTGGCATGGGAAGACATTCTCCGAGGCAGATCATGGGCAGGGAAGAGAATCACGTTTGTCAGTAAAAGACCATGCCTTGAGGATAAACTTTGCTCCATATAGATCCACTGACAGGGATTTTAGGTACGCTCTAAGATATGCTGGCACTGATGGTTAGCATGAAGGCAGCCTGCTGTGTATTGATTACAACAGTATAGGTGTTGAAGGGTTTGTTAGCTATAAGCAAAATTGAGAGATTAGTTTAGCACATTGTAAGAATTGGAGCTGAGTGCAGACTTGAAACGTAGATGGTTTGATTGACATAATCTTGCTACACCAAACATTAGCCGTTTCAGTTCCACAGTCTGTTCTCAAGCAGCACATTCTGTGCATCTGTATAAGGTAATTACTGAGGTGGGAATGTCGCTTTAGATTTGCAGACTGCAAAGGAAAACAGTGTCTATGTTCAGCAGGGCTTTGACAGAGATGTGTAGCCACTTTATGTTACCTTGGCCTTAAAATGACAAAACCTACTATTAATTTTCATCCTTATCACCATTCTCATCCTCATAATAAATTTTCTCCCTTTCAGAGTACAGCCGACGCCTGAAAGAGCGAATGCATCATAATATCCCACATCGTTTTAATGTGGGGCTAAATATGAGAGCAACAAAATGTGCGGTGTGTCTGGATACTGTTCACTTTGGACGACAAGCATCTAAATGTCTTGGTAAGAGCAGCGTGTGTGCATAAACAAAGTGTAAGTGGACGGTAGAATGAAAAAGCAGCAGCCATCTAGAACAGATATTCAGTGAAAGCTGAAGAAAGGACCAAGTATCAAGACTTTGAAACTAGTTGGTGTAAACATTCTATCTTAGAAAACATGTGATGGTTTAGAGTAGAAGGAGATTCTTGGAGAAGCCGGGGTTTGTGCATTAGAAGTTGAGGCAGCTGTGTCATGACTTTTTTTGTCATTTAACAGAAGTTTTTCTCTGTCCTTTTGTCAGAATGCCAGGTGATGTGTCACCCAAAATGCTCAACTTGCTTGCCAGCTACTTGTGGACTGCCAGCAGAATATGCCACGCACTTCTCTGAAGCGTTCTGCCGGGATAAAATGAATTCTCCCGGTCTGCAGCTGAAGGAGCCAAGCAGCAGTCTACGTCTTGAAGGATGGATGAAAGTGCCAAGGTATAAGCTTGAATCGTGGTGCCATATCAGGTGCTGAAACATTTGGAACAGTTCCTTATGTTATCCTGGCTCTTACAATGTGATAATCGGTACATGCCCATTTACAGTTGCTTATTGCCACTGAGATTCATCTTTCTGGGAGTTGCATGCTTGTTTTAGTCAGAATCCAAGCAGAAAATCCAACATGGCTTTGTGCTTATTTTCTTCAGGAGGGAAAAAAAGGCCATTTATGATGCAGAAGCAAGAGAAGGTAACTTAGCATTTCTAGGAAGAACGTTTTTTTTTTTTTTTTTAATTAATCTTCAGATATTGTTTGGTGAGTTGAGAGGCTTAACGATTGTCACTCTTTGCTGTGGCCATACGTAATTTAGCTGAATCTTCTGTAATAAGGCAACGTTGTTGTTTTCCTAAATCCTTAGCAGTTTTACTAGCTGGTATGTCGTAATAATGCAGTGTGTCCACTTCATTTTGCTGTCATGATTATTTTCTTGTCATTTACTTGTTTGTTCTTTTTTCTTAACCTTTCTCCCCATTCTCCCTGCAGCTGGACAGAGGCCTCTGGAGGAATTTGAGCTCTGCCTTCCCGATGGTGATGTAACAGTTCATGGAGCTGTAGGAGCCACTGAACTTACAAATACAGCAAAGACAGGTGAGAATCTTATGTAGATGAGGTCAAATGGATTTCATCTGGCTTGCCATCAGTTGCATTCTGTTTGGCTGAACAGAATTTTCTCCCTTTAACTTCTGCTCTGTAACTGTGTAATTTTGAGGTTACCTCTATTTGAATTAGGTGAATAAGTCAGTCATCTAGATTTAGTTACACATAGGTGGTTGCTTCTGTCATGGTAGTTGAACTGTGAATAATATAATCATCAAGCCAAATGGAAGTAAATTTTCAGAGTTTTGTAACATACTTAAAAGCACTTGGTTTATTTAAATTTCTTCTCTCAACGCTCTCTATCAAGTGTGAAGTGTCATAATTCATGCCACCACTGTGCTCTAACCAGAAAGTCATTGCCTTAGAAATACTGTGGGGTGTATACAGTCTCTTATTATGAAAAAATGTTGATGTTTTGATTTGTATGTATTGAATAGAACTGATGAAAAGATTATGTATGTCTTGACTTTAACATTAAAGGACACAGATTGTTAAAAACAAAGGTTTCCATAACCAGTTTTTACAGATTTTTCTTGAACAGTACAGGGAAAACTTTAGTCAAGTGGCTGGTTTTGCACTTTTTTTCACAATGGTCTTTCTCTTTTGAATAAAAGGCAAGATATTGTTTTTATTTAGTAGAGGCAGCATTGTATGGATGGATTACGTACATCCAGCTAATATTTAGCTTTAAGTAGCTAGCCTGTGCAGGACCTGTAAAGGAGAAGCCTATGTATAAATTGCCATGGTAACACATCATGATAAATACAACTTCTCTCCAATGAGGCTGAAAGGTGTTGATTTTAAGTCCACTGACAATATTCCAAAAACTAATCTAAGTCTTATTCTATCTATATAACATCTCAGATGTGCCATATATCCTAAAATTGGAGTCTCATCCACACACCACTTGCTGGCCTGGTAGAACACTCTACCTGTTAGCACCCAGCTTCCCTGACAAACAGCGCTGGGTCACAGCACTGGAATCAATAGTGGCAGGTGGGAGAGTTTCCAGAGAAAAAGCTGAGGCTGATGCTGTGAGTATAAAAGTTTCATTTAATAATAAAATATTCTGGGAGGGAGCAGAGTTTTGAAAAATAATTTTTCAGTATTTGACATACTGAGGTTTAACTGAAGGTAAGTTATTACTTCTGCCTTCTGATGGATAGTACAAGTACCTGGAGACCAGATTGTTGTGAGCCTGATGCTTTATCTTGTAACACCTTTCTTTGGTCTTGGGGAGTATAGCAAGAGGATCCCTAAATGATCTCTCTCTAATTCCAGCTAACAGAAAAGGAAGAGCGAGCAGTTAAGACGTGGTTTAAATCCAATCTCATAATGTACTGCATTGAATGAACAAACCTCAAAGAAAGAAACAAGCAAAAAGCTCCCTCCTCTCCCATTCTTACCGAGTTGGGGTGTTTTTCTTTCTTGGGGGGGGTGGTGTGTGCGGTTTTTAGTTTAAGTTTTATTCCTGATAGGAATAAGAGGTTAAATGCATTTGTTTTGGGTTTGGATAGCCTTTTTCATCATTGTTGCACTGACAACTCGCTATTTTCTGATAAAGGGAGCTTTGATTCTATGGCACTGCATATTTGACTGTTAGCTCTGGAGGCAGGGAATGTCTGACTAGCGGGAAATCTTCTCTTTTCTCATGCTACCATTCCTTGTGTCTCTGAGGAAAAGACATGCTCCCACCAACATTTGGCATTTTTTTTTAATCCTTCCCCTAGGAAAATTTCACTGCTCCGTTGCAGGAGACTGGGAGAAGTGGAAAGGATAGGACAACAATAGGCTCTATTGGAGTTTAAGTCAATTCTGGTCAGTTTGCCTGACTCTGTCTCAGGTAGAAAGTTTACCAATTCTTTTGTAGGCCGTATCCCTGCAATTTTTAGCTTTCTGAGAAAAAGAAATCTGTGCCAAGCTTTTTGCCTGTCTGAAATGATGACCTTACATTGTTAAAATATCAATAGAGAAAGAGAGAAAGATTAACTCAACAAAAACCCCATATTTTTGTCATTTGCAGAAATTGCTTGGAAACTCCCTGCTGAAGCTGGAAGGTGAAGACCGTTTGGATATAAATTGCACAATGCCCTTCAGTGACCAGGTAATGATAATATTCAGTTGGGCCTTTCTGAGTATTGGGTATTTCGTTCATGGAATGGTATCTTAAGATGTATGTGCAATTATCTACTTTTTTTTTGGGTTGGTTTTTCTCTTCACTGGTAAACAGTGACAGTATTGTCCACGTTTGCTCTTGGAGCGTTCCTTGTTCTCCTCCTTTTTATTTCTTTCCTCTTGTCACTGTAGGTTGTACTGGTGGGTGCAGAAGAAGGTCTCTATGCCCTGAATGTCCTGAAGAATTCCTTAACGCACATCCCAGGAATGGGTGCTGTCTTCCAAATTCACCTCATCAAGGATCTGGAGAAGCTACTCATGATAGCAGGTAGGGGGCTATGCATTCCCATTTGTCCTGCAGTAAATACACAGTAATTGCTCTGTCCTGCCAGGAATACTGTGGTGCCGAAGGGCCAGGCTTCCCTTTAGATTCAGTACTCATCCTTTTTTTTATCAATATGTTGTCAGGATGTGATTACTGTGGTTAGCACGGTATTGTCTGAGGCTTTTTTGTAAATGAGTATGTGAATGAAGGCTGAGTTCACAATAAAGTGATTTCACAGTTTCTGAAGCCAAGGGAGGGAGGAACCAGAGACAAAACATTACCAACGCTGGGGTTCATCATCATTTTAAGTTCAATTTTAAAAAGTGTTGAGCTGATCAGTGAGCATCTCTCTTCCTGATCACTACATAACCTTTCTTTTTAAAGTAGTTAACCACTTGAGGACCACGATGTGGTCACTGTGGGCTAGGGCCAACAACTCTTAACCTCTCTTGCTCTAAACATTCATCCATGTAACAAAATTGGGACTTCTTTCTGCTTTGTTTAAGGTTCTCTTACAAAAGGAACACCAGCTTTAATCTCTCCATCTGTGTTTTTCCAGAGATAATCTTCCTACACTGACTTTAGCATGCTGAACGTTAGGGCGTATCTTCATCTGAAAGCCCAAATTATCAAGTGTCTGTTCTGGCATTTGTAGGGAACGAAAAACAAAGTCTCCCTCTTGTTCTGTTTGTTCTACATTTTCCCACTGGTAAAGATTTAAGCTGTCCCTGCTTTATTTGTGTCAGGGTGATAGAGAAAAAAACAACTGGAAAAAGAAAATCTCACACAGAGAGGAATGGGGCTTGGTCTGTAACGCAATTTATTAGGGCACTTCTTGGAAATCCCTTGCTGGTTCTGTTGGTGCAGAGAGGCTAAAGCACCTTTTACTTTAAGAGGTTCTGCAGGGTAAAATAAAACTTCCTGGCTCATTTTGAATAGTGTCCTAATGAGGCCACTGTTATTGTGATCTGCTAGACCTTAGCAACACTAATAATCCATGGAAAGAATGGTTGTTCTCCTGGTGGATTTACTGCCTGTTGTGTGGTTGGGTTTTTGTAAGTTTTCTGTTTCACTTTTAATAGGAATAATATGGAATGAACTCTACATGGTTCATTGTGACTGTTACCACAGTAACAGCCTGTATAATGATACGCTGCTGCTTAGGTAACAGAACAGACTTTTGTAGAGAATAGGGACTTCTCCCTTGACAAAATGTAACCATTTTTGTTTCCAGGAGAAGAAAGGGCTCTGTGTCTTGTCGATGTAAAGAAAGTGAAGCAATCCCTAGCCCAGTCTCACCTCCCAGCCCAGCCTGATATCTCGCCAAACGTATTTGAGGCTGTCAAAGGATGTCACCTTTTTGCTGCTGGCAAGGTAGGATACAGCTCCCTCATGCCCCCAGACCACCCTCTACACTGCATTGAGTTTAGTGTTAATGAAATCAGCGTCTTTATAGACCTTGGCTTTGTTGCCAGTGAAACATTCTTGGTTTAAACCTTTTTCTTCAAATAAGAAGAGTATAGGGGCTGAAGAGGGGCTGAGCTGGAGACAGTATGGGAGGATCTTCTGCTAATATGAATAAATTCAGTTGGGATGACAGGACGGTATAGGCTAAACTGCTACATAATAAGAAATACGGCATAGTATAGTGTAACTGCCTCCTCACAGCTGACTTCAATTTTGAGATTTATAATTAGTGAATTCCATCCACTGTTTGTTCTTGGATGCCATGTAACTGTTTCCAGGCTAGCAAATTTACTTAGGTGTTTGCGTCACTTGATAACACTTGATATTTACATTAATTCCCAGTTCTAGAATGGAACATTCGGCCACAGCAAAAAATCTCATTAACAGTTACTTCTACAGACTACTTCAATAACAAACTGAACGTCATTCATTTCAAAGTGCTGTTTAAGATGATAGTTTCAGGGGTTAAAATTTAGACCTAACCTGTGTGAATTTCTTATCCCTTTTAGTGAAACATTTTTCTGTGGAAAACCTTCAAATTTGTTATTAACTTCTTTAAAGTATAAAAGAAATCATAGAAGCAGTTCAAATTCACGTTCTCTTCTGAGAATGTGAAGAGGCTTTTCATGATTTCACTAATTGACAATAACTACCCTATTAAAAATGTACTTGCTTATCTCTGCAAAGGTACTTGGATCAGTTTCACATGCTCAGCACTAGGATTTACTCTCTGTTACCACCCTGAGCTATGCTTGTAATCTTCCTTACAGGTTGAGAATGGTCTTTGTATCTGTGCAGCCATGCCCAATAAAGTGGTTGTTCTGCGATACAATGAGAGCTTGAGCAAGTTCTGTATCAGAAAGGTAAGCTTAGTAATTCCCTTCGGTAGCTAAGGTAATTCGCATAATGCACTAAGCCTCTGCTTTGGAGCAAACATCTTAAACCTTTGTGCATGCGTAAGAACATTTGTTTGTCAGCTGAAGTGATAGCAAATAGCAACGCGCACTGACTAAAATGGGAGTAGGCAGCAATTTCCTTTAATAAGAGTTGGCATATTTGGAGAGATGCAGAACAGAACTGTGATTTTTTGAGATACTGGACTCAGCTGTAATCATACCCTCGCTTTTTCACCCCAAAAAAGGCTTTCTTCTCAATTACCCAGCAGTGTTCTCTCACCTCTGCTGTCTTTGCAGAAATCCATAACACACAACCTCTCTCTCCTTTGCAAGTAAGGAAGCAGTGAGGATCGGGATTTGTTTACTGTACTAGGGAAGATCAAAGGGCATTTGGTGTGGTTCCATCCCAGGATAGGCAGCTGTCTCTCACACTCCCCCCGATACAGGTGTACTTTCTCCCAGCCAGCACACAAGGCAGTGAGATATGGATCTCACATGGCTGTGTACCCCTCCTTGGTATGGAACCCTGTCTGCCTGCAACACCAGGACTGTACGGCGCTGGTACCTGTACTGCTTTGTTCTGCCGTGCTTGGGTATGAAAAGCAGAACGAGGGCAACTCTTCTTCAGACAGCAAACTGCAGGCATCTGCAAACTGCAACTCTGACCATCTAACCCACTCGTGCTCTCAAAGACAAGTGCAAGGAAATGTCATAAATAAATTTCATATGCTCATACGCATCCAGAAAAAACCAAAACAGGGATCTCTCCTCAAACAGAGGTTAAACACTGCCCACCTTAAAACAGGCTACTACCCAGAAACTCATCTCCTTTCCAACTCAGAAATTAGGGGATGTTCAGGTCAAACTACATATCCCTGTGAGCATCTGCAGGTTACTTTGGAGGCGCTGGTTCAATTTACAGCTGGGCTGAGGCTTTTATCCCCACTGAGTGCTACCCTGGCACTGCTGTAAGGAAGCAGCGTCAGCACAGTGAGTAAGCAAAGACGTGTTTGATGGAGGGGATCTTGGCACGTGCCAGCAAACCTGGAACATGGGCAAGCATTGGAGCTGGTATCAACTCTCGCTCACAGTGGAGCAGCTGAAGATGCACAGTCGCCATCCCCTGCTAGTGCTGCCGTTCACCTCCGTAGCACTGGGTGCCTTGACAAGGGCTTACATACAAACCACGTAAAGGCGTGTTTTGGAAGGCAGGTTTGCCTTATCTTCACTAATCCAGACAACTGAATTTAGATTCTGACAAGATGGCAGCAAGCCCAGAATATGCTCTTCTGTTCTGCCAACTAAATTTCCAGATAAACTAGGAATTATGCAAGGAATCTTGTCCTCAGAAGATCTGGGGATTGGTTTGGTGTGTCAGGCTAACCTGCAGAGCTATCCTAGCTGTTCAATCACAGTGCAAATCAGGGCAGACAACGTATCTGTGTTACGTTGCGCAAAGAAGGAAGATTGGGTACGTTTGACTTCCTTTTGCTTAAGGAGCCATCAAGCTAATTTTGTAAGCGTTAACAGCAGAGGTGCTTTGCTTTTGAGAGACAGTTAAGTGACTCTGAGGTTGCTATCTCTCCCCTTTAAAGAGACAAATGTGGCAATATATAATCTTCCAAATTAAGAAAAATCTGTAAACTGTTAGAGGGAACTAATATTGGTCTGCATTTGCCTCCTCTTTTCCAGGAGATCGAAACCTCTGAGCCTTGCAGCTGCATCCATTTGACCACTTACAGCATCATCATTGGAACCAACAAATTCTATGAGATTGAGATGAAGCAGTATACACTGGAGGGTAGGAGACATTTCCTGAGGAACGCACAATGTGGCTCCACCAGATTCTTTTGGTGGGGCTTTTGTAGAGCAGTTTAGAGACAAAAAATTGGTGCTGATCAGGCTGTTTTTCCCCATTCTCCTTGCAGAGTTTCTGGACAAAAATGACCACACTTTGGCCTCTGCTGTGTTTGCTGCTTCCACCAACAGTTTTCCAGTCAGTATCATCCAAGTGAACCCAACAGGGCAGAGGGAGGAGTATCTGCTGTGTTTCCATGGTAAGTCTTTGGTGCGTGTACTGTCAGAAGGTACCCAAGTACTGGTGTAAAGGAAAGCTGAACAAAGTTGACTTTCTAGTACCTGGTAAGGAATATTTGTTGAAAATTGTTGATCTAAAAGCCCAGGAAGAGGCCAGTGGTTTAAACAGTAACACACACGCATTGGCATCAAAATAGCACTTGCTGAGGTGCTTTGGGTCAGCTTGCTTCTGGCTTAAAAGTTCTCCGTGCCTGTGGATCAGCCACTGCAAGCAGGCTTGTGCCTAAAGCGAGGGGGTTGCAGTCGATGTGAAGTGCAGACAGGTGTTTGATTATCCTGATAAAATGTTAAGAGGTTTTCAAACTGTGGCATTCTTGTCTGGTTTCCATGCAGACAGATGAGACTAAAGAGAGGGTGATATTTTTTCATGTGGCTGCTTTTATTGGCCCTCCAGCATAGTGTCATGGAAATGCATGGGAAGTCTTCAAAAGCCCACGAGCAGTAACTTTGGGTGAGTTACAGTAAGAGTCTCATAGGTCTTCCCAACAGTAAATTATATAATTAAATTATATATTATAAAGATTAAATAATAACCTTACCTTAACTGGTACAGAGAGCCCTAGAATTGCAGTACCTTTTGGTACCACAACTACTCCTACATCCAGCCAAGTCAATGGCAATTCAGGGTAATTCACGGCACTGTAGGATTTACAAGACAGAGAGCACCATGTCCGAAAGCCCAGGGTCCTCTGTCCCTTCAAAAATAAATGAATAAAATTCAGGCATGTGCTCATGACTTGGCATTTCTTTCTTGGTAGAGTTTGGTGTCTTTGTGGATTCCTATGGAAGACGCAGTAGGACAGATGACCTGAAATGGAATCGCTTGCCCTTAGCTTTTGGTAGGTATGGGGGGACATTCACTGGCATTATGGAAATTGCTGAAACCAGGCAGCGTCTTTGTGGGACGGGTGGTCTTCACTCAGCGCTTCCGTTTCCTCTCCCCTCTCCCAATTCTCCTGGAAACTATGGAGATTTCCCCATGATTTCAGATCATTGTAAATCCCAATGGCCAACCTTCTGAAGTATCAACTAAAGTATCACTAAACCAAAGTTGTATTTCCTTAATGTTCCTAGGCTGGCAGTGCTTGAACGGGCTAGTGGAATTTTTAATGATTCTTGGAAGTTTCTGAAATTGTCAGGAATCGCCAATGTCTGTGTGGTTCCCGCAGGCCCTTCCCCCTACCTAATGCGATTTTGTTCAGTTGTAGTTGTGTTTTAGTGCCTTTTTCATGACACTTTGGTTAGTAAAATTCTTGAGATGCAGATAATATCAA
This sequence comes from Gorsachius magnificus, assembly GCA_034008185.1. Lineage (NCBI taxonomy): Eukaryota > Metazoa > Chordata > Aves > Pelecaniformes > Ardeidae > Gorsachius > Gorsachius magnificus. Next base: position 12,706,828 of record CM067095.1, read on the forward strand.
AGCAGAAATCATTCTTTAAGCTCTCAGCTCCCTATTTAGTAAGAGTGTCTATGTCTTATTACAGAAAATACATCCCCGTAGTTTTCCCAAGGGGCTGTGAGCCTCTGTTGTGCTCCCTGATGCTTTTGAGAAGTTTTTAATAGAGAATTTTATTTTGTGTTTTTCCTCCCTCTCTGATGGTCCTTCAGCCTACAGGGAGCCCTATCTGTTTGTGACCCACTTCAATTCCCTTGAAGTCATTGAGATTCAGGCACGAGCTTCTCTAGGGTAAGTTGTTCTCTTTTCATTACTTCGAACAGCATGTGCTGCAAGAACACGTGTACTTCCCTGGAAAAGGTGCAGTGTTGTCATTGTAAGACTTTTTCCTGAAATTTTACCTAGAACTCCTGCACGAGCCCACTTGGAGATACCAAATCCGCGGTATCTAGGGCCTGCAATTTCATCTGGAGCTATCTACTTGGCCTCCTCCTACCAAGACAAATTAAGGGTGATTTGCTGTAAGGGCAATCTAGTGAAGGAGACCAACAATGAGCAGCACCACAGAGGATCTTCTGCTACGCGCAGGTATACAAAGTCCGTGTGTTATGGGCCTTGTGCACCCTGTAAGCAAACCCCGCTCCGGATGGCTTTTTCCCCCCAAACGCGGGATGCCCTTGCTCCACTCCCAGAGATAGAGGCTGGCGTTAGCCAATTATTGTCATGCTGGAATGGAAACAGGAGTAGAGTCACTGATGTTTTAAAGTCCGGAAGGCAAAGAAACATTACATCTGTAGAAGCATGTGGGTAACCTCCACTGTGCTTTGTGATCTCCAGCCGGTTTACTTTTATGGTGTGATATAGCTGCTTTGAACATGGATTGGATAAAAATGGTTAAAAATAACAATCGGTAAAGCAAGAGCCCCTTCCTCCTAAATAATGAGTGTGCCTTGGGGAGACAGCATTGGGAAGTGGTGAGGTGATGGCGTTCTGTTCAGCAAAACAGCGATGCTTCAGCCTGGGGTTGGTAGTGCCACTGTGCATTGGGAACCTAGGCCTGTAGTTCATCCTGCCCTGGCCTGACCATCCTGGAGCTATGGAAAATGTTGCACATGAGAAGGCAGATGTTGAATTTACGTGTGAGGAAAAGCATGCTGCTGAAGTGCATGAGAACGTGTAGGTTTCTGGCCTCTTACATAGCGTGGACTTACTTACATTAGCAAGTCATTAAGGCACTTGACTAGTGCTGCTAATGTAATGAACACTCAGCTATCAAAGTATCTTTGTGCTTCTCATCTTGGCTCAGGGAGGTCTGACACGTTCTCACCTAAACACTGCTGGGTGTTTGGGGAAGTTACATTTCTGCTAAAAGAAAATGTAACGTGAGGTTTTTGTCGCTCAGCTGTTCGCGTCCATTATTTTTGAATGACAGTAGCCCTAACAAGAGAGGTCCTCCCACATACAACGAGCACATAACCAAGCGGGTAGCGTCAAGCCCAGGACCACCAGAAGGTCCAAGCCACCCTCGAGAACCAAGCACACCACATCGGTACCGCGAGGGAAGGACAGAGTTGCGGAGGGACAAGTCACCTGGGCGACCACTGGAGAGGGAGAAATCTCCAGGCCGGCTTCTGAGCACCCGCAGAGAAAGGTCCCCTGGAAGACTGTTCGAAGAGAGCAGCCGAGGACGAATGCCTGTGAGCGGTGCCAGAACTCCTCTTGCTCAAGTCAACAAGGTAAGTCAGGGGCCTGGAGATCTCTTCTGTTCTTAGGAGGCGGCATGTGCCGCAGAAGAGCTGGTGGCACTGTAAGGTACGAGCAAATCAAATCCCAGCCCCGCCTCAACGCTTATTAAAACAGAACACATGTGGTGTAACTCACTGGCCCTGCCAGCACCTTCCCCTGTGCTAGTTCTGCAGCTGCAGAAGCAGCTTGACTCTGGGAAGGGCTGAGGTCCTCCAGATCTGAAAGCAAAGGTGCATTTACCAAGAGAAATCAAGTTACTGAGGACTTGAAGGGAAGCACTGCCTGGAGAAGGGAAGGTGGGAGCCTGCTGTGTTCACAGTGCTGCTGATAGTGCTTGCCTTTGTCAGAGCTGTGCCACCCAGAAGCAAGCAGGCACAGGGCACTTGCTCAGCGGCAGCAGCAGCAGCAGTCAGGTGCTGGACTGCTGCTGGCACCTGTGCCTGTGTGAGAAAAACGTGTGCAACCTGTAACTGTCATTTTATTTCCCTGCCAGGTCTGGGACCAGTCTTCAGTGTAAGTCTCAGCTAGACAGAGTTACCCATCTTGACCTGCAGGAAAAAAAAAAGGAAATATACTGAGTATACGCGCTCCATATGTCTGCTGCCCAGTTACCAAAACCATTCCTGGGCCAAAGCTAGCGCCACCTCGGGAGACGTGACGCTTCTGAAGATTGTTCGCATCTCAGTTAATTTCTCTGCACTTTCCTGCACTCCTGTTTTTGCACTTTGTACTACTGTTACTCTTTCAAGCAGTTCATGAACGTTTTGTATTCACTTTAGTCCCTAGTAGTTCATCAAGGAAATCAAAGGGGACTAGAGTCCCACCCCAGGTCGTTAATGTGGTTAGCACCCCTTACCAGATAATGGGTCGTAGTTCTGAGACGTGCTGGGAACTCCCGATGGCCTGGAACCAGAAGGGCCGAGGTGAGCGAGCCTTTCCATAGCTGTGATTGATTGGATATTCTCCACAGGAAAAATAACTTGTGACTAGTCTGTTCACCTGCCACTTCTGAAAGTTATTTTGTTCTCACTAAAATTGCTCCAGAGCAGCTCTGATGGGGAGGGAAGAACCCCGCTTTAAACGATCCCATGTGCCCAGCCCCAAGACAAAGTGCATTACCTGTAAGCTACTGGGGTGTAAGACTTTATCCAGGTCTTCTGCATGACAGTTCACTGCATGCTGCTGCACCATCACTGGCTGCTCTCTCCTTTTAGGTTGCTTTGCTGAGTAGTGTATTGTACCTCATTTGTAAATTAACTGAAACCTTTAGATTACGCTGCAAAATAACCGTTAATTACTCTGGGAATTTGGCAACGAAGAGTTAACGAGCCTTATTCTATGACAAGAATTACAGTCACACTTGTGTTCGCCTCTCAGCCTTGAACACGGTCCCTGCAGAAATGTCACTGCAGTCCTGCTAGTCCCACGGTCCCCCGAGAGGAGCAGCCCAGGGCTGGCTCTTCCCGTGTCTGTAACTTGTCGTACAATAAGCACCACATGTCGTGGCACAAGAGGATACTCACAATGAACAGCTTAGCGGTTACTGAACGCACCTTCGCCTTTGCTTCTGCGTATCTAACCTCGAGCCATTTATTGCTTTCTATTCTCTTTTGCTGTGAACATGAAGCAGAGAGCAAATGATTTTCAAAGCAGGTTTTAACCATTCAATCTGTAATAGCAACATTCTGAGTGAACAACCATGTTCTTTACAACTGGAAAGCGCAAAACTGCATCCAATCTTCCCTTGGCCACACTCTTAAACTCCTGCTAGCCCCTTGCAAGCCTGTGCTAACCTGTTCTAGAACTCCATAATAATTCAAATACCTTGTCAGTGTCCTTTGGCGAGTTCCATGACTACTGTATTCCGTTCTCTTGTCTGTTGGTTTATTTTAGATCAGATGATTTGGCAGGAAACTTGCTGAAAGTTTTTGTCTCCTGGTCTGAATATTTTGAAAGGTCACTGAGATCAGTCTTTAAATCTTTGCATCTCATGGAAGATCTTCAAGACCTCAGAAAGGGGCTTGTCGAGTCCTGCAAGTGTATATCTTGTGTCTTGTTCGTGAAATGCTTCCTGCTATAGAAATAGCTCAAAGGACTGTACATATTTACAAGAAACTTTATATTCGTAACAAAAGGGAATTGAATTGGTTTCTACTTTTTTATTGTAAACTGTGTGTTTTTCAACACGAGCTTTTTGTTTTAATGGTGGTTGTGGACAGCCATCTTCAGACACTGGAGGGGCCTCAGCTTAGTCCTCCTCGCTCCCATGAAGAAATATTGTAACATTAAATTGCAATTGAAGCTTGTTAGCATAAACAAGGTTTTAGGTCTCAAAGTACAGGATTTTTCTTCATTACCTTTTTATTATTGACAAGGGAGGGAACCAGAGGGACAGTTCAACGCTCCACCTGGAAAGTATTGAACTTTGTTGTTGAACAATAACCAAATAAAACAAATAACTATCTTGACTGGCATGGTGAAATGAACGCTTCCTTCTGTGCAGAGTAACACAGAGCCATCCCACCATTGCACCCAGCGTTAGAGGCTGTGTAATCTACAGGCATCAGAGCTTACCAAAGAGCTAACCCTGACAATATTTAGCATCTTAATAGTCGTTATTTCCTGACCAAGTAGCATAAGTGGCTTCACAAAAAACAAAGCATGTCCATAAGAAACTAAAACAGGTGGATTTGTCCAAATATTTTACTATAGCAGCAGTCAGCTGCCAACACCTACAGCTAAATTCTGCCCTCGCGTACCTAACTAGTGACATGGGTAGAGGTGAGACACGTGAGTATCTGGGAGAACAATCTCGCCCTGGCAAACGACCCACACATCTTGAGCTGGAAAAAAACCCCCCAACCTCTTAATTACCAATCGTGTGATCTGACAGGTTTGGGATTCATCCCAGCAGTGTACTGGTAGCAAAGCGGACGGAGAGAGTTACTCACCCCACCGCTGTAATATGCTGGTGCTTTAAGGCCTAATAGCTGCAACTTTAAAGAAAAAACAAAACCCAAACCACCACACATTCACAAATCGAGTCCGATTGAGTACAACCTGCAGTTACTGTACATCTTAACTTACACCTGCTGGGAAAACTTGCTAGATCAGACTTAAATGTAAATACATCTATTTTTAACTGAACCAGTTTTTACAGGGTCTGAAGTATTCTTTCACAGGAAGAGGTTTTTAATATTCACGCTGCTGCCTACAGTAACTTAATTTGTCCTCCTACTGTTCGGTGTTTTTGGTTTTGTGCACACACCCACCCCCTTACTCCCAAGCAAGGGCTTGTTGGAGGGTGTGGGGGTGGGTTACTAATAGCTCCTCTTACATTTTGGTCTACATGACATTCTTCATGGAAATGCTCTACATAAAACCCAAGCTGCTTGAGTTATCGATTGTGCCTACCATCTGATGTATATGATGAACTGCTAACTTGTTAAATGTTCCTTCAGTTCTATTTTACTGTGCACAAAGAATACTTATTTAAAGCTCATTGTTGCAGTCCTATGATGCATGATCAGAATTGTAACAAAAACAAAAAAAGTAATCCAGAAACTGGTGGAGTAAAAAAGAAAAAAATTACTTATTGAGCCTTTTGATTACCAAGAACCCTGCACAAATCCACGGTCAGCTTCACCACCGCACGCTGTGCTGGAATTTAGGGGGTTGGGGAGGGCAGGGAGCTCTTGCTATTTCTGCCGTAGCCACAGAATGTAACGGCTTGCCCAAGAGTCCCAAAAGCGACTGTAACTGAAATCTCTGCATCTACCTTCAAAAAAAAAAAAAAGCTCTCTCCTAGCAACAGCCAAGAATAAACATAACAGCACAGCCTGTGAGCTGTGGGTGTGGAATGTAAGCGAGCTAATAAATCCAACTCTTGATCCAGCTTCCTGCCTTTGGAGGGATTTGATTCATCCCATTACAATAAGGGAACACTGTGATTGATCTAATTCATTCACCTGTCAAGCAGGAAAAAACCCTAGCAACACCACCACCACCACCCCCAAAACCCACCCTACAGCGCAAACCAAACCCATCAGCCTACCCCTTCCTTCTCCAGCCCCTGCCCTGCCAGGACCCCACCCTCCCCACTGAAGAGGAAGGGCCCAGGGGGCTGGAGGTGGCTGTCACTCACCCAGCGCAAGGTTGTGGCTCCCAGAAGCTGTGAGTCGAGGCCACCAACACCTTTGTCACCTGCCCTGCCCCTGCCTGGGAGAGGCCCTGGGCCTTCAGGCCCCTGCTCTCACTCACCCCAATGAGCGGAGAAAGGTGGAGGTGATCACAGACCAATTAATTGCTCTTGCCAGCCCCCAGGTACTGAGCCGGGCACGAAGCCTGGGCCCCCACCCTGGTTTCTGAGGCAAACAAAGCATTTGTTTTGGGCTGCAAAAGCTGATGGTGCGGTGCCACTGCACACCATGTGCTCCTCACCATCTGAGCCATGGCTACAGGCTACAAATAAAAAAAAAAACAAAAAAACAACCCACACCACCAAACCACAAGAAAACCCCCACCTTTCTATAAAATATTTGGTTCTGTCCTGTGGTTCCATCATACTGACACTGATGAAAAACCTGGAGTTAGTCATGCATACATGTAAGGGGCGGGAGGGAAATCCACAAAGCTTAGCAAGAACTAACAACACCTTCCTTCCTGTTCTCCATTTCTGCTTTAGTCTTTGAGTTGTGAAAAATTTGTTTTACAACTGAAAAAAAAAAAAACAAACCCCAAACCCAAGCCCCAAAGTTATTAAGCTCCTCTTTTCTTCTAGCAAAAAAAAATTAATTGTAGGTCATTCAAGTAAGAAACTTGCACTATCACTTCCCTGCTGGCACTGAAAGCATTTAAGCGGACTCACTGCATGACTTCTGTCTGCCAATGCATCCACTTTTCTTCAGATACACACAGCTGAAAAATCCCTTCCAACCCTCACCTCTCCTCTGCTGACGCTCACCCTGCCAGCCAGTCTCAGTTTGCACACACGCCCTCGCCGGCTGTTCCACAGCACCTAAGCACACGCCGAGCGAAGGCGCCAGCGCAGCCGGGACCCGGGGCTCCCCTGCCCTCAACTCCTGACACTGCCGGCCCCGAGCCCCCCTGCAGCTCCTAACGCTAACGGCTCCGACCACGGACCACCACCGCTTTTATTATGCCAGCAGCAGAGCACGCCCCGAGAGACCCCACCACGCCGCTTCCGTGCAACAGCCCCAGTGCCCAACAAGACACGGGGAACCGGTGGAGCTTCGCTGATGCTGCTACAGAAGGAGAAGCCGTTATTTAACATCGTTACTGAACAGTATTTAAGCATCAGGTTTCTCCATGGCAGGGAACTGACAAAGAATGGCAGCGGTCACACATTTATCTACCAGCATTTAAACGTCCGTCTAGGTGGTGTTGACTGAGTTTACGTTTCAACAAAAGGCAATCCCGTTAAATTAGCGACCTGGCACTATTCCAACTTGCTCTCCCCTGCCTTTGACGCATCTTTTCTTTCTACTGGCCTGACACAACCACAGTTCAAGCTAAGAGGAACCTCCACCTCCCTGCCCGGCAGAGCAGACGTCCTGCTGCAGGACTGGCACCGATCACGCATCCCTCAGCCTCTTCCCCCACCTCCTCATGAGGCAGCGCTTCCTGGTGCTAACCCGTATTACAGAGGGCTGCCCCGTGCACAGCCCCATCCACTGCCCCACATGGGCCTGTGACACCACACCCCACATCCAACCTACAATTACACACCGCTGAGAAAGGCTTGGGGGAAAAAAAAAGGTCTGCCTTAAGTGTGGCTGGCTGGAACAAAGAGAAGCCGACGGGAGGCTGAAGGCCAATACCAAGTTTTCCAGCCCTAAGGAACTGACCACTGGAGCTTGTAAGTCATTGGACCCTTGTTCTTCCTGTACGCTTTGCATCACACATGCACACTAACACCTCCCTCCTTGTGTTCACTGATTAACCGCCAGCAGACAAAGTGTTTCAAACTACATCTGTGAATGAAAAGCTTGCGCAATCCCCCGAGGCATAAAACTGCAATCAGGAAATCACAGGTTATAAAGAAATGACAACTCAAGGAAGCAGAGGTTACCAGAGACGGGAAGGGCAATAACGAAGCAAGTCACCCACTTTTCTTGAAAATGTTTTATTTGTTTCTAAAGAGGCTGAAAACAAAAGCAAATCCCTATTTCAGAATACCAAGTACTATCCATAGCACAGAACGAAGAAAGAGTTTTCAGAGAAAACCATTGCACTGTACCCAGATCTGCTGAGCAACTCGGGTTGTTGCAACAAGGCTAGAGAACTGATCCGAGGGTAGCAAACCACCCTTCCACCGTGGCTGCTTCCACTGAACGCTGGCTGCTGCAGCTTTTGTCCCCACTCAAACTCCTCACCGATCTGTGCAATGCGCTCCTCCCCACAGTGGGGCGGGGGCTGGTTATCGTTGGCACACTCACTGGCACTCGCAGGCACCAGCAAACAAACAGTGGAAGGACCCAGCCGGTCACCTCCTGAGCTGGTTCCTCCAGGGCGGTCCCAAGGCACTCTGGCAGGCAGTTTTGCATTAATGTTGCATTTGTTTTGGGATAAAACAGGCTGTGAGTACCAAGTACAGGCAACCTGGTGTTACGACAATCATTTAGAAAATATAAACAGAATAAAAAGTTGCAGAGATCCCACCACCCTGGCTGCGGAAGCACCAGGGGTTTTATAACCATGGTCACTGCTGCAACCTGGAGCGGAGGCCCAGCTCCAGCCCTGGGCACAGACAGGCGCAGCGCTGCTGCACCCAGCACGCTACCACTGCTTACACCAAGGGTCAAGTTTGGCCGCTGCGATAGAGATGACTTACAGCCACCTTCAGCCTGTTACTGAAGAACTAATCCCTAAACTGAATATATCGATTGCCTTACTTAAGGGTATCCCAGCTTAAGGAAGTCCTTATCAGTGACAGCAAGAGAAATTGGTTTCACAAAGCAGATTACTGCAAGACACAGTTACAGAAAAATCCAGCCATTAAAAACAATTGTCCTCACCAGAAATTCCACAGGGGAGAAGTTGTGTTTCAGTTCTCAGGAAGAGAAAAACTACAGAGCTATTCACGGTAAAAACAACACGCCCCAGTCTACTGTAGAATAAAAATGAGCTGGTTACTGATTGTGTTGCCGGTTCTTGCCTAGAAAGGCTGCTACAAGAAGATCATCACTATTCACACTTATTTCAGCCACGCAAGTTTGGAACTTGCTGCTGAAGTAATTGAGTGTCTGATGAGTTATGAAAGCAGTGCTTGCTTTTGCTGAGTGTTGAGGTCAAGTAAGAGCCCACAAGAATACTGAACTTTCCAGACTTTGGGCTGGCTTGTTTACTTCTTACAGTCTGCCCCGCTCTCTTTAATCTGTTGCTGCCCTATTTTTCAGCCTAATTAAATTGGCATTTTTTTAACTGAGCTGACAATGGGCACCGACACCTTTGCCACCTGACTAGTTGCCATGAAGCTGCCATCTCCAAGAACTTCCAAGGTGGGACTGGGAAAATAAGGCAAATGTAGGAAAACCTGGAAGTCTCAGAAACGATATGAAATCAGAGTTCATTTGCTACAGCACAGAGCAGGAGTACATTTGGTTAAGAGAAGAATTTTTTTTCTGAGACTGTACCAGCCCAGAACAGTTGGTCACAAACTATGATGACTCTCATATTGGCTTGTAGAGCAAAGTAGTCACATATTTCTTCTTGTAACGATGCGTAGCACTAAGTACCATCACTCCATCCTACAGGAGACAGAAAACAAGTGAGCAGATTACATGGTTATCTAAAAGCTGCAAGTGTGAAGAATGTGCCCTGGCCTCTCACCTTGATAGAAAGTGCGTAGAGGTGGTTCAACATGACGTGGTTAGGTTCAGGGAGTAGAGCAGGATCGCACTGGAGAAAAGAGGAAGTGAGACAGTGTGAAAATAACAGAACTCAGTTTACTCATCACAGCTGATGGGTGACAAACACCGTCTGTAACTAGCCGTACCCTCAAATACATCACCCTGCTTCTTATGCCGAGTCCATCAACAAATGTAGACAAAGCTTCAGGACAACCCAAGATCCCTCCAGGGTGAAACCCTCTGCATCCTCACTGCGACCGTGAAACAGACCTCAATTATTTCTTATGTGCTTCTGACATTTTAACAGCATTGCAGTGGGAAGATCAGGGTTTCTGGGAGTAGAATAGCAATCTGGTTTTCTTTTCAATTTTGAAGACAGTAAAGTAGAAAAATAAATGTACTTCAGATGGATGTATCTGGACATACATCATATGGAATTGACCAATGTGGCAAGTACTCTAAGGTTTTTCCTTGCCTGTCCCCTGTCTGTACCCAGGTTTTTCCCCAACTGTTCATACCCTCAAGGCCCTTCTCCAGCAAAACAAACAGATATACTCACAGAAATGCCTGTGTCCTTATTCAGGATGACCTGCAACAGGTGGGGGGGAAGAATAGGTGGTGATTTAAAGCGCTCCTCTGCCTTACAAACATAGGGCTCCTGGTGGTACGGTCCTGGGGGTGAACTTGACAACTCTGCCAGAGAGATGTTAAATAGTTATTCTTAAATGGTCTGTAAGAACATCTGCTCTTTAGAGGTACGTTTTTACTGGAATTCCACATCAATTTTCACATCCAGGAACATGCGGCCAAAAGAAATCAATGGCATGTAGGTACAAAAACTGCAGCAGCTGAAGCAGTGCCAGAGGATCAGTCACTGCCCAAGAAGTGATTTAAGATGTCCAAAGTCTGACATGAGACTAGCTGTGAAGATGTAGGAGTTCCGAGGGCCCTACTGCACTCCAGAACTTCACTGCTATCTCTGCCCAGCATTTCTCCAGCAAACACTTAACAGTAAACATTGCTCCACAACATTACCTCCAAGGGAAGCACTAAAAACATGGCACGCACATGTAAAAGGCAGGTATTCCCGTGCAGGGACGGGGTAACAGAACGAGCTCTTCAGAGCCTAAAGCAATATAAGGAAAGGCTTCTACGGCACATGGGGGGAAGGCATCTACTAGAATCTCCTCCTGGCTTCTTGCACTGTCCAAGTCTCACGAATCACACTCTTTCTCAAAAAAAGCTTTGTCCAGGGGAAAGCGGCACATAGCAAAAAACAACCGAATGCACCTTCTGCCTCAGATTCCAAGGACAGGTCTTCTGAAGGAGGATTTAAGGTCTCCATCCCTACAAAGGTCTATAAAGAACAGGTGGCAAGGCTGATCTCAGAGATGACCCAAGCTAAATCTTAGCTCTCTCCTGTTACACTAGAATATGAACTTAAGGCAAAAATAGCATTTTTACATTATTCCAAGAGATAGATCATTTATACTGAGAGGATATGACATATTCTTGAGCCTGTGTTAGCACTACTAAGATGCATCTAATTTCTACCTCTTAATGTGCAACTTCTGACCTACTCAACCCATCCATCTCCTTACCAGAGAAAGATGCAATTAGGAGCAGTGCAGGCTGGCAACATCAGTTTGATGTTGTAATGTGGAGACTGATCCACCGAGTGCACCAAACCCAGCAACTTCACATTGCACGGGCAAACAGTGGTTAAGCACCCTGACTTCCTCCTAACCAGATCTACAGTGACCTGCGTCGCTCTGCCAGAGGCTCCTTCCTTTATGCATTCCACATTCTTCCTTTGTGCATTTGTGATTCCTGCACTTGTCCACTAGGCCTGACAACAGTGGGGATTAATCTGCACTGGAGCTTTAACTCCAGATAAAAAGGAAGATGGAATTTTTAACAGCTCTAAAAAGTGTGATATCAAATTACCAGTATGCTCATACCAGACATGTCTGAACATTTTTGGGAGTCCACCATCAAAGCATCGAATACTTCAAAATCAGTTTTCTTCACCTGTATGATGTTGTTGACGGTACCTAGCTGGCTGGTTACTACTGGCTGAGAAGAAACAAGATACAAAAGTCAGAATAAAAAAGCTTGCAGGACTATTAGATTCTCAAAACTATACAAACAGCATTACTAAGAATGAGATATATTGCTTTTAAAATATGCCTGTACCAGATATGAAAAGAGGTCACCATTGCTCAGTTAGTGTTAGGTTAAGGGCAAGTGTAGGATTTAGGACTCAGGAGTATGTGTGTCAGCTGAACCCGCTAGGTCCACAGCACTTGATAAATTCTTGGGCTATAGATAAGGCTAGGATCAGGTTTAGGCTAAAGTTAAAAGTGAGGACACAAGGAGCTAAGCTTTACTTTTAGCTTCTGCAGGTCTTTCAGAGCCAGGCTAAGATCTGCACGGCCTGATGTAGGACAGAGTATGGTTGGTATTGCTGGTTTACTACTAAAACTAAGACTAGCATCTAGGGCAGAGGGTTCCAAGAGCTAAATTTACTGCAAGGTAAATTCTGCGAGGTTCTGTGAGGTTTGCCAAGACAGAGAGAAGACTGAAACCAGCAACAGTGAATGATGAGTTCTGAAGCAGCTAAGGACTGTTGGGCAGACTAGGGTTAAAGCTCATTCTATAGCAGAAGAGAAGGGGAAGGCCTGGTAGATTTTGGCACAATTACTGATCTATGAAAATATCTAAAGCAGCAACAGCAACATTTTGGCACAGATAGCAAGTAAGCACAGAGAGATTTGGGCTGCCAGCAATGCTACAGGGCTTTAAAAGACAGTTTGGGACCAGACAAGAAAAGCTTACCACCGCTTATAAACCAATACCCAAGAGATCTTGTCACCCATTTGTTACAACATCTCCTGTCCTTTGAGGCTGTCAGTCTGATGCCACCACCTAGGCCAGCTGGGATCAGAAATCTCTCTCTCACCAGCTTGAAAAGTTAGTTTCCTTCTCTCTGAAAAGGCCAGCTATCGGTAGAGAAACCAGCCAGTTTCTCATCTTCAGATGCCTCAGTGAATACATACAGCAAGTCAAAGAAAACATTACCTCTGAAGGATCGTGTGTCCACTGCCCATCCACAAAGAACTTGTATTGGTGCTCGCCTTCTGGCAGGTCCAGGATTGCCACAAAGTTATTGTGACTGGAATTTAAGACAAACAATCAGCCCTGAAATATTCTGAAAACTATATCAACATATAAGCCATGACAAACGCTGTAACACAGAATACAGGCCTCATTTAAGTGCCACATTTAAGAGAATCTCGTGCAATCTAAAGATAAAGAATCAAATAAAAGTTAATGTTAACGATCATTTCCTCTGCGACAGTAAGTCCCAACACGTCTCGTATCACATTTCTGGCATCAAGGAATTGGCACTGAGCTTTTGCAAAGTCATCCTCACATCTTCATGTTACTTGTTAGTACGCGAGACCTTGTTTTATCTGCAAGGCTCCTGTTGATGGAACAAGATCAGCTTACTCATATTTCCTTGCCTTTCAGAATTTGCCATCTTAAATTGCATTTCACAAACGCCTATGAAATAAATGAACAATGACTAGAAGATGAAAGCAGCAACTCAATACTTCTGAGTTACTTTGAGTCTGAATAGCTGCTGCTGCTTGGTAATTTTGATAGTCCTGTGCTGTGAACTTCCTGATTCTTCAGAAGTCTTTACCAACATCTCAAAGAAAGAAGCTGAGAAACAGTTGATGCTATGTGAACAATTCAAACAGCCCACACGATACCAGTATCTATCTTTACTTCTTCTCAGGTAAGGAGTGCAAGCATACCACCACAGAGCTGGATTTGAAATTTCAGTTTGGAGTAATGAACTCTTTCACTTGAGCGTATTTGAGGTCCAAATATCTCCTCTCCCAGCCTACCTAATCTTGTGAGAGACAAAGCTATATTTTCTTTTTTTTTTTTGGTATGGGACATTTTTGTCCTTCTTCCAGAGTCATTTCACTATTTCCCATCTCCCAGGCTTTCCGCTTAGAGTACAACAGTAATACTGATGTTCCACTGGCCTTTTTTCCAGCTCCTGTGTCTTGATAATTTATTTCACATTGTCCATGCACAGAACAATCCTCCCATACCATTTCCTCAGGCCACTATACTCCTCTCTCAAGTTGCCTGAAAAATTAAGACATGTCTGCAACAATGACAATGCAGGTAACCACCCACTGAGATGAGAAACACCAGAAACTGGCAGGAAACCAATCTTTCATGGATATGTCATCATAGACAGACAACAGGGCTCAGATCAACAGTTAAATTCAGACTTTCCACCATCGATTAAGTTTTAAGTTTTTGAAAAAACATTAGTTTAAATGAAGAACTTACTCAGGCACAGAATTAAGCAGAGCTTCAGAACTCTCTGTCAGGAAAAAGCACTTGGTACCTTAACACAGATTTATTCTCTCATTTGTGTAGTTTACCAGCAGGTAACCCAGGCTTAGAGTTTCCTAAGCAGAATTTGGACCCTTTGAGGTGGGCAAAAGCCAATGACATGGCAAGAAAGTATATCTGCCATCAGAGACACTATGCTAAAAATCAACTTCACCTTACACACCCCAGCTTTATCCCAGGCAGCAGACTGCACAAGGATTGTTTTGGGTCATTTGTGCATGGTGCTTAGTGAACATATCACTCCTTCAAAACTGACACACAGCTCAACTTTCATCCTGTGCCATCCACAAATCAAAAAGTCAGATTCTCATCAAGGACTTGAGGAGAGAAGTAGGGAAATGGTAAATCCAAGCACAGTACCAATCTATCAACTGACCACCTTTCTCACTGCACCAGGCCTTCCCAGTCCATAGGGAACATCGCCACCCATACAGGAGCAGCAGTTTATTACCTCCTTGTCAGAGGAATTTTGCTCCAGTTGTTGAAGGACCCAGATAAATAAACTTCTTTCCCTCCTCCGGTCCAGCGAAAGACTGTTGGTCGAGCTTGAGTGGGAGTTTTATCATTCACTTCCAGATCTTGTTGCCAAGCCAGGAATTCTTCTTTCTCCAATGGAGCCTACAATCACAATGTCTTAATCAATGGGAATTCTTTCCTGGCAAATATAGACAATTTGTATTTTACCAAAGGTGTTTTTGCACTCAGGCACGACTCTCTAAGGTACAAGTCTATAAGTAGCTTTTGTAAGATGAAGGTTAGAAACCGGGGATTTCTAGATGCTGTCCACAAATTCATTTGCACAAATTCTGCAAAGATGTTAAAGCCTTCCAAATCTGCAGAAAAAGTGGTAGGCAAAATAACCCTCCTCCCTCCAGCCTAAATTAGGTTAAAAAGAAACAAATAGAGCTCACAAGAGTTTTCAAAATATACAGATATAAGAAGAGGGAGAAAAATAATTAAGAAGAAATACACTGAAGAAGCATTTAGGTTATACAAATACAAACATTGTAGCTGGCAGAAAGATTGTGAGGTGTCTATAGGAAACAGATCTGTCCAACAGTCAAAATCTAAGTGTAATTTTCTGTTAGATATTCTTATGAATGAACAATTCTTATGATTGTTTCTAACAATCCATCTAATACTAAGCAAAAATCTAGTTAACAGATCTTTTAATATGGAAAATAACAGACAGATAGAACACCACCAGTGACTACAGGAGCATTACGGATCTGAAGGAAGCTGGGGCACTGTACCTAGAGCTGGGGACAACCTTTGAGATAGTTATGTTTTAGTTTTTCTACAATTATTTCTTACTAGAAACCATCACATTACGCTCATTGTATCTGCTTGAACATCAGTGCAGTATCTCTCCTTAGCATGGGAAGCAAGGGTCAGTTTTGTGTGTAAACTCAATGACAGGATTACTGAAGGGTGCTAACAACACCGCAACTGGACGGCATTCCCAAGCCAGGAATGTCAGAGGGCAAGAACAAATCAGCAATACCTTCATTTCCTCTGAATGGAACAAGTCTGCATCTTCAGGACTGTCCATTAAAATTTTTGGTCTATCACCCTCTTTCGTACTGATGGCTCCCCCTGAGTTGTCACCTCGGGATGCCTTGTGCCCATGACGCTCCAGTCCAGCTCGCTCGCTGCTCGTGTTCCCCATTTTTAAGGACCTAGAAGAGCAGGAAAAGACAGATTAGCATGCGTACTTTTAAAGCCAGGACACCAGTAAGCTGGAAAGCAGGATCATCAGTAGACTTCGGCTCTGTTTCTGAGTTGAAGAGTCTAAGAAATTTGATTAACCCAAAACACTAGCATTTTAAAATTGTATCACGCTCAGAATAAAGACACTAAATAACAATTTTAGCTACCCTTAAGAACATGCTACAGTTCAATATCCTAGCATCTCTGCAGGATTCAGCCACTCTAAAAGTTGACCAAGCAGGTGTCTGTCACTGCAGCACACTGGTGTTCTGTCTTCCCAAGCCAAGCACCTATCCTTCCATCTTCTACACACCCATGTGTATAATGTTCTACTGTCTCAGTTGAAACATCGGTAGAACTTTCTGTCAGAATGCTTCAAAACCAGCCTATTAGAAATGCGACTTCACTAAAATGTAAAGTTATCTCAGGTAGCAACCTGCTGAGGATCCGAGTAGAGCCTGGCTGTGGCTCTAAAGCACAAACAGCACAGTCCCACTAATGCTCCACTGGAGGCTTCCTCTGGTCCTTGCTTTTCTCCAGGAGAGGCAGGGGCCTGCTGTGCAAGCAGCACAACGCTTCCTCCTGCTCCCCGGCCCTGGAGGCCACATCCACAGGCAGAAGGGATGAGACCAGTCGCGCATGCCGCGTCTTATCAGAGAGACTACTTACAGGCGAAAGGCAGCCACTTGGAGGTGGCCAGGGAGGCCGTGTGGAACCGCACACGCAGGGCCTTGCAGAGCGCCCTGCAGGGTACCAGCACGCGCATGGGATATTGCCCCGTTTCCTCTAAGTTCAAGTTACAGACGTTGCCCAACTTTCAACTGTAGAGATCTTGGCTCAGTCACAATCTGAAACCAGTCTCAGCGTGCATCACTTAAGGAAACAAACGGCTAAAGAAATAAATAATTTAACTGGCATGATAAAAAAATAGGGATATGTGCAAACGTTAACTGGCTACAGTGAAACTGCAACAGCTTTGAGCGTTTCTGTATCTTCTTTAAACAGCGACTCGCCGATTCTGCGAGGCAGACTGCTGAGAAGGCCCAGCGAAGCCGAGCGGCCGCCGCCGTGCTCGTCCGCAGGCCCCCCCGGTATGTTACCCGCCCAACTGCCTGGCGCCCCGCCACCCGCCCCTCCCCGGCCCCGCCGAGCGCACCGGCACGGTTCCCCGGCCAGCGCCCAGAGGCCGCCGGGGCTGCCCCCGCACCGGCAGCGCAGACGGCAAAACCCGGGCCTCGCAGCCGAGGGGCGCCGAGGCCGCGGCCCCGCCATCCCCGCAGCAACCGTCTCCATGGCAACCGCCAGAACCCCGCCTCTCCCCGGCCCCACTCCCGGCGGCTCCGAACCCACCTCCCGCCCCAGGCCGGCGGCCCGCAGGCCCCGCGGCAGCCCGGACCCGCCCCCGCCCCCGGGCAGGCTGCAGCAGGCCGCCGGCGCCAGGCTCGACAGCAGGGCTCCCCCGTACCTGCCTCACGGAACCGCTCCACCGGCGCCTTAGGGACGAGGGCAGTAGCGAAGGGTGACGGCTCCTTACCTGCCTCTCCGAGCGGTTTTCTCCACATCACCACCCCAAGGGAGGTTTGGGATAAGCTCGGAGAATTGCGGATGAGCGAGCAGCCGGACGCTGAACTAGGCAATAAATGCATTTCCCCTCTTCATGAGCCGGCGGTATGGACGCTGTTAGGTGGTCAAAGCAGACCACGAAACCGCCAGCACACGGCTGTCTTTCCTCTGAGGAAGAACAGATGGAGATTGAAGTCCTTAACTGATAAATGTTTCCCAAATCTCATTTTACCCCTTGCTCTTCATCAGCTGTTGCTGTCTTTCTTCTACTTCCCTAACAGGCAGAAAGTTGCGAGGCCCGCAGGGTCCTGGGTCGCTGTTCTCTTTACAAGGAGATGGTTGGGTTTTTTTCTTAACCAACCGAAGCAACCTGCAGACAGACAGAAGGATTCCTACCAAAACGAAGTGGATCCTTGTGGCATGCTGTTACGCTGCGGGAAGAATTCTGCCGGGATAGACAGGTTCACCGTGTCTAATCGCAAGTGCACGGCCAGCTCCCGCAGTTTCGAGGCACAGCTGCTCCCACTTTGTCTTTCATGGGTAGAATCCCTCAGCACGGGACAGCCTGCCGCAGGGGGTGCGAGCGGAATGTGTGTGGGCAGCTCTTCCCCAGCCCCTGTGGAACAGTTACCCTGCTATAAAATGCAGCTGCTGTTATTCTGATATGCCACACAGCTTAGCACTCCTAAATTCTTTGTCTCCAAAGCTGATTGTTTTGTTCTCCCCAGTTCTTTTTTGGCCAGCACCAATGCACGTGCCTCTGCGAGTGCCGGTTATGGCTGCAGAACTGTCTGCAGCGTAGGCTGGAGATAGGCGCTACCATGTCTTGTCCATCACTTGCCCAGTAGGACCATTGCAATGATCTGCACGACAGCCAGCCAGACTCATTGCAAGCAACGGCACCTTCACTTTGGGGCCCATCCTCCCTTCTTTGCAATGATTTTTACTTCTAAGAACCACAGATAGGCAATAAACTCCAGGATAAGGACCACTAATAGCTCGTAAGGCTATGTAACTAGTCTATGGTAGGTCCAAGCATTATTCAATTTAAAGTTCCGGTATTAAGATGCGATGGTTCCTCCCTACATGGTGATGAACCATCCATCTGTGGTATGCTACACGCTAAAACCTTTGGGAGTTACTGGCCTGTGGACAGGACAGAGGCAATGGACATAGGCATCTCAACCTCTTGGTGGTTGGGCTTCACTGTTGCTGCCTTCTCCTCCCTCTTTTCCCCATGACTGCTTCCTCTTCAATCCTGATTCCATCTTCCCTGCCAGTCGTGGCAGGTGGGTGTAGCCCAGTCCTAGAGCAATCAGCCTGTAACTCTTTTTGTGTCCTCATGAATTAAGAGAGCTAGATGACATTACACCATGAACGATGAGTCTTCCACGGGGGCCTCACCACTGCTGCCCACTAAATTGTCACCCTGCCTCCTCATGAGCATGTCTGTACACATGCTACTCACCTGCACTGGAGTGTTGTTTTCTCCTATCAGCTTGAGTGGGAGTGCAAGTCCCTTACAGCTGTTAATGCAGTTGTATGGAAACAACCGCCAATGCAGATGTAGGAAGCAAGAGATTAGCTAAAGACATGCCACACAACTGGCAGAGCTCATCCACCCACTGCTTTGCTCCTCCCTTTAACAGCGTCTGGGACTTTTTGCCTCCCTCCATGCCCTGCAACCTGAAGGGCATAAAAACTCCCCCTCTTCCACTCCATCTAGGACCAGCTTCCACATTCCAAAGCAAGACTACAAAATGCCTTTTCTACTCCTGCCCCTTTACATACCTGACTTAGCCTTCTTTTTCTTACTGCCAGGTGAGGATGTAACAGATGGGGAGCTGGTTCACATTCTTCCATTGAGACTTCCATGTGTGTCACAAATGAGGTTCCTGGTTAACTTCCCTAGTGAGAATGTCAGAGGTGTCACTTGCCATTGAAATAATTTATCACAACAACTTTCTCTAGTTTTCTAAGCTGCTGTATCTCTCAGACAGGGGACATGGCAACAGGCCACTGAGGCTTAGCTCTCGCTAAACACTCCTGACATTGGTGCCAGGATAATTTGTTCCTTAGTTGTTTAGCTGCGTACATTGCCTTACAATTTTGGGAGATGCCCAAGAATAGTGTCTGTAAGCATTTTCACTGAGAAGGAGAGAAAGAATTAGATAAAAATCTTCTTGCCTCTGACACTAACTGCCAGCATGACCTTCAAGAAGACTCTTAATTACTTTTGCCTTTAGCTATTAGCTTTCCATCAGCCAAAGGAAGGTGATGCTAGACTGGGTGAATATTGCAAAACCTTTCAGTTAAACACAAATTTAGAACTGCAGATTATTTTTTTCTGGTATATTCAGGACCTTACTCGTGTTCACTGCCCACTTTCCCATGGAACAAACACTCACCTTAAGTAAACATTAAATTTAGACATCACAAACACAAATACAAAATTTTGGTATTAGCAATCACAGCAACAATGTGAATGCCATAGGATTTATGGTTGTCCGCTCAGGAAAAAGAAGAGGTACCATGGACATTGTATGGTGAATCACAACAACAGTTTGAATTGCAAACAGCAGGCTGGACAGTAAAAGGACCAGGGGAAAATGTAATGGAGTAATTTTGAGTAAGAAATCCCCTTGAAAAAAAAGCACAGTCCACTTTCAGACTGTCCACAACCCGTAAACCAAGATAAAAGTAGTTGATTAAATGCTTTATCAGGTGACATGACTGTACCACACCACCTCATAGGGTAATATGAGGTTTTAAAAGGAGATGCTTGTAAAGCACCTGCAAGATATGAAGAGCCACATGGTCTCTGTGTTATTTACTGTGTCACTAGCCACAAGCAAAGGTCAGCTCATTTTCCCCTACTCACATCTACCTTTAATAAACATGAACTAGACCTGGCCTGACTATTAAAATTTACAAAGAGCATCTTATTCAGAAATTAGTTTTAAGGAATTTTGGTTCTTGGCTTGTAAGATCATGAGACTCAGCAGACTTTGTCAAAGTTCCAACAGTCATGACAGAGCTCTTTCAGTGCTGTACAGGCTGAGGGGTCAAATGAAGTGACATCTCTACTACTGGGTCATTCTAACCCCTTGGAGAGAACACTTACCATCTTTCTTCAGCAGCTGACTAATTTTTAAAGACAGTAAGGACCAAAGAGGATAGACCTGAGGTGAGGAGAGACCTCTGTTAAGGGAATGTATGTCTTTGATTAAGTAGGGTGAAAATGGCCTTACAAACCTTTCAGGCACAAAAAGTCAAAGGTAAACCCTTGTGCTACCCCCAAGGAAGGGATGGCACTCACCAACCACTTGTGCTCTATGCCAGAATCTCATTTTCACTCTTTGGATTATCTCCTGGCGTTGGTTAAAATCAAAAGGCAATTAGGCCCCCCTCAAATGCTGGTTGAGATATGTGTACATGAGGCTGCCACGGCTCAGCATTGCCACACAGCCCGCTCTGGTATGGATCCCTTAATTTCAGTGGAGTTCCCCCTTCTCTTACTCCAGAGCATGTGTTGAAAAAGAAACGTAGCGGCCTAAAGTCTTGGACTGTGCAGTTTAAAGTCCCAATGAATCCACTGATATCTAGCAAAGATCTTTTTCTTTAACACGATGCAAGCTTATTTAGCCAAAGAGAAGTCACTGCAAGTGAAGTGGAAGCTGACTCAGCCCTACAGCTAGATATGACACAACCAGAAGAGGCATCCTCAGTCATGAGCTGGTAGACCAAATTCAGACATGCCATAAATCACATCATAAAGGACATGAGTAAGTGCTTCTTGTAGCTTCTGTGCCATGAAGAGTGAGTGAGGTGGTAGCAGCAGCAGCACTTATCCTAGAGTTCAAGACCGATAAAATTAATTGCAGAAATCTTCTGGTTAAATTTCTTACTATAACCTTCCTTTCTACTGTGGGCTTCCAAGTTTGTTCCTCCATCTTTACACTGGCTGAGTGATGTTTCCAAACCCCCTCCTCCTTTTAGGTCACTTCTGAATTTAGCCCATTTTGACAGGCTGCCAGGGAGTGATGCAGAGGAAGTTGGGCAGCCTCCTTAAAGGCTCACTCACATTTCAGGGACACATGCCGTTGCTGTGCATGCAGAACATGCCGTTGTGCTTGGGAAACGGAAAACTCTGAGCACGCATAAAAACCACTTGTAGATCACTGCATCCCTTCTCAGCTCCTCTACCCCAACATAATGCTGCACACCCTCAGAGACCTACTAATTAAAAATGAGGTTGGAGATGGGAGGAGAGTAAGAAGAAACAAACATTAAACTAGTGCTTCCGCCTGAAGGTACTTCCTGTGAAAGACTGAAGGCTCGGTCTCAGAAGAGCTGCGGGTTAGGCAGCAGCCATGCAGACTACTCTGCACAGGCCTTCTGACATCTCTGACTTTGTGGAGGTATCTCCTCCAAAGTCAGGGTAGGTTCCACATCTATTTAACTTCCTCTTAGTTTACCCCATTGAAGGTTTCGCGATATGGACTCTTCCCTCCAAGAAACAACACATTCTGTAAAGGCTCCTGAAGAGCTGTCAGGTAATCAGGATGTGGCTTATCAGCTTGGCCCCAAATCAATCCAGTAACTTTCTTTGTATTTAAATCTTACTTGCCTTGGGGAATCCAGTCCTTCAAAGGCATCCACTTGTACATATGTGCACACACAATGCACACAAAGTAAAAACTAACTGGGAAGATGACCCAGTCTCTCCCCTACTGATGCAAATCAGTAACAAAATCCATCTTAAATAACTGGTAGACAAAGTTAGCATCCAGGTAAGGAAATGATCCTAGAGAGAGATGCTTGCACACTGTTCCAGCAGATGCATCTGGACTGATTCTGAGAGTGATGGACACTGCGGTAGCCATCAGATACAACCTATCTCCAGGCTGAGAGGCAGAACACAGTTCATGCTGTTAGCACACATCCAAAGACATAGGTACAAAAGCAAGAGCTTCTGGAGCCTCGAGCCACACTGTTCATGGACTGCAGTTGCAACCACATAAAGTGAAAAGCCAGTGCTGGTCTTCGAGTCACAAGATGTAAACTCCTGGGTGTGCCCCCAGGGAGGCACCCTAAGAATTTAATTTCACATTGTCCCCTTGATTTTTTTTTTTTTTTGCTGTGCAATCTGATGAAACATACACCATATGTTGTTTAAACGTCTGGCTGACCCCCTTCATACGGCAGCAAAGAAACTCCTCTTATATTTAGAAGTCCTCTTCTAAGGTTACATATCAAGATACATGCACACTGCTGTTTTGCAGAATGCAGCTGCCCTGTAAGAAGCGAAAGATGCTAACATGATCCAGGAGCTGAGGCCAGCAATTTCAAGTTTCCATCTGTCTCTGCCTGTAATACATGCAGGAAGGAAGAGAGCTGGACTTCAGGCATTAGTTGGTGCCTTCAGCATGCAGGAAGACTGCATCAAAAAATGGAAGCCTGGAGCAGCTTTGTGGAAGAAAGACTCTGTTCACCTGCCCAGGACACAGATGCTGAGTTGAAATACGTTTTGCCACTTCCCCATACCATTTCATGAAATAACATCATTCAGTGCATGCATATGACAGCTCTTTTTTTTTTTTTTTTCCCCTCCAAAAAATGGCAGGTGCAATGCAGAATAATAATGGACCAAATCCAAATCTAGGTGCATGGCGATGAAGAACAGGTAATTTCCAGAGCCTGTCATAGATAATGAAATTTGTTTATATGCCCCTCAAAATACAGAGCAGGCACTAATTCCTCAGTCAGACAACTGCCTTCCACACCCACTGCTGTCACCAGGGGTCATACAGATTTGGTCAGTAAGATGTCATTTAGCTTCCCTATGTTTGATACCTTACTTTGTATGGGTCCGTCACACCTACAACAGAATGATTTGGTTGTACAAGGACCATATTAATTTCCAGCACAGGCTGTGTTTGACTGCATTTCTCAAACATGGTTGAAAATTTATGCAAACAAATAAATGAAGAGAACCCATACCAGTACATTAGTAAAGCAAAAATAAGATTACCTATGACATAGAAGCACTAAAGGACATTAGAGGAATAGCTGCATTTTCCCCACTCTGTCACATTAAGTGGTTTAATATAAAGCCTTTATTTTTATACCAATCAATAGCACTGTAAGGTAGCAACATTTATCTTCAGAAGCACTGAAGACACAATGGCTCAATTCTCAATTATATTAAGAGTGAGACTTCAAAGATATCTATCAGCATCAAGATGCAAGTTAGATTTCCAGTATGGTTTTCAAAAGCATCTGAACAAGTCAGGTGTCTAGCTCCTATTGATCTAAATCCTCGTTAGGCACTTTCAGAAGATACTTAGTTGCCTATCCCTATTCTCTAGTGCCCAAAATACTTTGGAAATCTTTCTCCCCTCTCATACCACTAGCTGTGGTTTCTTTTACAGTACTGTAGCTTAGTATTTTGCAGAAGGATGAAACTTTTGTACCCACTTTGATTTTTAGTACACTGATAATAGAAAACTATTACTACAGCAATGCAGTGATGTTTACTTTGATGCTAGCGATTCAAGGTGGTGGAAATCTGACCTCTGTTACCTTCTGAGAGACCTCCTTTGGTGACCGCATTTGACTACTTTCCCCTCACGGTAGTAAAGTCCCAAAGAAACTAGCGAGGGACCATTTTGAAAAGGCCTTCACACTCTTTCTGGATGCTACTTTGAAAATTAAGCAAAGAGCCTACCTTGCTGATATTTTGAGCATTAACTGATCCCTAGCAACTTCTGAATGTACTAGCTATAGTACAGGCTAGTGGTATAGTATCATGTAGGCCAGAAATCCTGCTTTTGCTTTGATTCACTTTATTGTGAAACTGTCCAAGGTGTTAGAAAAAGGGATGTTACTCTTTAAAATAGAAGAGGCAACAAAACTTAGGAAAGACACTTCCCACATACCAGAATGGATGTGAATTAAAAGTAATTTTATTCCATTTCTCAATGACAGTTCTATCGTATCTGATAATAATGCAAGCTACTGAAAGCCCCACAAGACATATCAGACCATTGAAATAGTATTCAAAAATCAGAGAGGAGTTCACAGAACAGCCAATTCTTGGGATCATCAAAATCAGTGGCAAGATTCCCACGTGGACAAATTCGATCAGTGTAAATGCTGAAGAAATCAACTGATTTCACCAGTGTCCGTGAAGTTTTATACTGGAGTAAAAGGATAGACGATGCATCACTGACTTCAATGAAAAACAGAATTCGGCGAAAACGAAATAAAAGGGGAAAAGCACATTAAAAGTATAATATCAAGGCACAGAAAATACATGCTACTTCCAGGCATATGCTTTAACAGGTAAAGGTTTCTGGGAGATTATTATTTTTTTTTAATAGAAGTTGTACTCCTGCCAGGCATGATGCTTTTCTCACTTGCACCTGCAAAACTCCCATGCATTTCTGAGTAATCAGTCCAGATTTATGGTAGTGCAAGGAGAGTAAGTGTAAGTTGGCATAGCTTGCTTGAAGATGTAACAATTAAAACAAACAGAGCAACAACCGCTGAAGATGTAGTCATCTGTCTTAATGCTCACTAGAGCTTACTCCTTTTAACATGGAATATTTGTATGACAAAACAAGTATTTTCTTTCAAACAGTTTTTAGCTAATAAAAAACAGCTGTCCTGTGCTAAATTTTCATAAGTTATCAAGAAACTGCAGTAATTTAGAGGCCATCAATTCTGTAACCTAGGGCTGTTCACTGAGTAGTATCTGAGGATCCGCAAGAGCGTCTGTAACTAAGTAAGGGTACAAAAGTCTGTCCATCTCTAACTGCATTGATATATAGACCATTCATAGCAAGATGAGAGGATGAACTAAACAAAAAAAAGACACGAACAAAGCAGAACACAATGAAACAATGTGACTTGCTAGAGGAACAATAAAAAAGGGATGAAGAACATCTATTTAAAAAGATCTTTTGTCAGATAAAAAAGGAACTTTTTACATATGTGAAGTTTAAAGAGAAAAATATGATCAGTGTAACTTTAATGCAGGACTGGAGCTAAGTCAAGGGAGTTCAACAATGAAAGACAAAAACAAAAATAAATCATTAAGAAAAATATGGGTGCTATGGAAGAAGAGTGTCTCTTAATAATCAAGTGACTGAAATCGGTCCCAGGTGGCTGAAAATCCAAGATAAAGACCTAAAAGCTGGGGATGACAGAAGAAAGCAGCCGCTGAGTCAGAGTACGCCCACAGCATTATAAAATCACATAGCAGGATAAAATCACAAACCCACGGTTACAACTGTGTTATGTTGAGGCTATTTTAAAGTAATAAAAAAATCCTTAATGGCCTGATCCAAAACCCACTGGAGGCAATAGGAGTTCTTCTAGCTTCAGCGGGCTATGCATCAGATCTTACATTATGCACTATAAACAGTCTAGATATGTTAGCTCTGTCTGGCTAAGGTCAGCCAGGGAACATCATGGATCCAGCACACATTCCACGTAAATGAGGAAGAAAAGGGAGTTGTTAGGGCAAGATCTCATTATACATTAGGATAAGAGAGAAAATGCTGCTTTATACTGAGATTCCTTATAAATAAATAATTTTGAAAACCTGGTCACGCCATGCTGATTAACTAAGTGGACTATCAGTTCATCCACCAGCAACATGCCTCTGCAGACTTGTAGGGTCAAATCTAGCAGTCTGGAATGAAGGGCTTCCTTCTCTTCTTCTTTTTCCCCTCCTGAGATTTACATGATGATATCTTCCAAGTGCAGTCCTGGGCTTCAGATAGCATGCTGCAAGGACACAGAAATATGTATTTTTAAAGGCTGGAAAAGACAGAGAGTTTGCCTTGTGAGTTTAAATTATTAATTCTACAGATCTAATGGATACATTATGCCACATTAGTGGCACTTGTTCTCTTAACAAACATCCCTCTAGATTAGTGGTTCAATACAGTTTTGAATCAAAGAGCTAAGTTTCTAATGGCAGTGGTCATCTGTCAATCTGAACTGAATTTTTAAACTGGGTTACCTGAATCAATGCAAGTTAGGGTCTTTCATTGCCAGGAAATGGGCTCTTATTTGACAAAGTTTCATGAGGTCAACAGCATCTCTGCCTCCTTGAAGTGGTACATAAAACAGTCGGGCAAAACCAATACTTTCAGGAACTTGGTAAATACAACAGCAATATGTGACAGATGTTTTAAAAGGACTGGGTAACCCCTCTTGTGCATCTGCATTAGGAGAGGAAAGATCTGAGAAGTTCCCTCAAATTCTTCTGTTGGGGGTAGATCTCAAGACATTACCCATGGATGTACTGATCTCACTGGCTGGTCCCTGGATGCTGCGTTCTCTGCTGGAGTCTGAGTTGTGTTCTCCATCAAGCAGCTACCTTTTAGCAGCTCCTTAAAGAGAGATCTAGGACGTGAGGCGCTAAACAGTAAATACATCTTGCAGACAGCATTAACTCCTTTGTTGATTGTCTCTTGGATGCTACTCAGGACTCCAGTGGGCAGAATCTATAGTGGGGACATTTCCTCCATGCACAGATGAAACAGCTGGACCAGAATTTTGAATGTGATTTGCTAAGGCTGATGTAATCACATTGCCTCTGTGCATCTTCACATGTCTACCCACTACTCTGCCTCTGAGCTGACTGAACCCATTTGATAGACAGGTAGAGGACTTTAAGATCTTTTTACAAACATTTTTACAAATCCAGTAAAAAGAGGTAGGGTGTCACAGAGATAATCAGTTAGCACCCTTACTGATAGAAAAGCAGCATATGAGCTCACTGGCTAGGTGGACACCAAGAATTAGTGTGGGTAAAAGACAATAGGAATGCCCTGACTTCAGACTTGGTGCTCTGTCAGTTACTGACAGGTCAATCCCTGCAGCAAAAGGCAGGTAGTCTTCCTTGACTCTTTGTTTTCTATGGTAAGGTACAGAGAACAGGTTTGGCAATGTAAAGTTGTGGAGGCTGGCTGTGTAATTCCTGTCATCTTACTGGCCCCTCAGTTTATTCTGCCTCTGAGAGACAGTTACTCAGTGAAATGGCTGCAAAGGCTTTTGAGAGGCTCAGGAAAGGGACAGCAGAGATATTAAAAATAATCTTGCATGCCTTTTACCCCTGAAGAAGTATTTCTAAGTTAGTAAGAAAAACATACATCTGTCCCTGGTGCACAGTCTAAATGCTTACTCCTTTTCCTTCTACCAAGTAATTACCAATGTTGCATTACCACACATATGCTTGATTTAAGGACCCTGCTCATTATGAAACAGTATAAGCTAGTACTTTCCGCAGAGCCTGGCTGTCTCTCTGTTTTCCTTCGAAGCCATGCTGACAGGTGGTATTTCTGTGACTTCCCTGGGGTGAAGTTCTAGATCAAGTGAGATTAAAGAAGGGGTCAGAAGTTCACACTCCTCTACGAAAGCATTAAATATCATAATGGTTTGCACTAAGTTCCAAAGTCACCAAACATGACTACCCTTCTCACATAAGTTACAACCAGAAGATAATTCTACCCTGCCTGTGGCCCTGGGGTTCAAGATAAACAAAGACAATAAACTTCAGATGTGAATTTAAAAAGTCTTGGACACTGGTCCATTGGCAGGAGTTTCTTGCATTTCTTCAGTGCTTTGGCTACCCTTCCTGATACCACAACTGTTGCTATCTCAGTCAGAACTCTGCAGAAAAGCTTTTGTCTTTACTTCACTTTAACACCTCTTACTAGTTCTCCACATTTCTACTTGACTCACTCCTACTTACCTAGACTGCAGAGAGCCACTGGAGAGGTGCACAAAAGACACGGGCTTTACGTGATATGCTTTGTGGCTCCATCGGGAAGCAAAACTCATGTGAGCTCTAGTTCTGCCCTGAGCAGCATTGTCAAGCATCGCTCAGACACAAGAGAGAGTCTAAAAGCATGTGAGGTAAGAAGCTGCATATTGTTTCAGACTACTAACAGGCTATGCAGCAAATCCAGCAATGGAGTAAGAATGCATGATTCCCATGGTAGCATGAAGCAGAATATGACATGTTGAGATCCCATTAAGAAAAGGGTTTGGGATACCTGGGGTCTTCCTTCACTTAAGTAAGGAGGTTCCACAGCCCAGGATTATGTCTCCCCAGATCCTGCCAGTGGGACTCAGGTGAAATCCAAAGACACTAAGCACCTTATGTTATCAAAAAGCAAAACAAGCCAGAATTTGGTATCTGTTCCAAGTATTTTGAGACTGCTCTGAAAACACAGATTGTGAACTACTGGAGAGCCCTCACTCGCTGACAAAATCATTAGCTTTTGTTGATCAAAATACTTAGGAAGAGACAGAAAGGGTGACTCCAAATCCATCCAAGTCAGTGGAAAGGCTACTAACAGGCTTCATGAAGGAGCACAAGAATAGTGGTACAGGCTTGAAGCAAACAGCCATCTTTGCAGCATCCCATTCTGACAGTGACATGTTACAAATACCTAAATGGACTTTACAAGAAAAGGCTATATCCAGGGTGATATTTCTCCCTTTACTGCCTTCCAGCTCTGGCAATCTGCAGCTTAGAAACCTCCTGAGCCCAAGATTATATCTGCATCTTTGCATTTAAGCTTTTTTTTTTTTGTAACTTTGCTCATTGCTGTTTCAAATCATTTATATTTTTTGTATCCACAGCAACCAGAAGGAATAAGTCCCACAGCTGCAATGTACATCACATAGAAAAGTACCTCCTTCTTGTTTAAAGCTGCTTTCTCCTGACGCCCCTTCATCTTATTCATAACAGACAACAAATAATCACTCTTTGTTTCACTGCCTTTAATTACCGATTCCTAAGTCTGTCTTTCTCAAGCCAACGAGGTTGTGTCTATTTTGTCTGTCCACATATAATACCTTGCAGCCCTTCTCCCTTTTTTGTGTGTGTGTGTACTGTGTCTTTCTTAAGCACGGACACAACTAGAGGCAGGATTCAGGATGTGGTTCACAGCTGAGTGTTGCCTGTCATTAGGTATCTTGCCATTCACTCTCTAACCGTGCATATTACAGCAGATTAAGGCCACATGCATGCTATGGCACACAGCTCTGCACTGTCTCAGCTCATAGCGACGTCCCTTTTCTCACTGTAGTTCTTGATGGACAACATGTCTATGGGCACATATGCAGGGCTAGACTTGGTGGTGACACACATGCCAGTTTAAGTTACATCTGAGCAAACAATAGAAATGTAATTCAGCATTCAGGACTGGCAAGGTAGGAGTGCAGGAGAAGCTGACAGGAGAGGGTAAAAGTTACAGAATGGAGTAAGACTAAATTTGGCCTAGTGTGGCATGAGGGACCGCCCTGATTCAGCACACACTGCAGCTTAACACTCAGTGATTCCTCAGCATAATGAGGAAAACACCAGTTTACATTGATCAAGACCGACAAGTTTTGCGGCTAGGCTGTTAAACCCAGTGATGCAAGTGACAGCTTCCCCTTGTCTACATTCAGGGTCATGCCTGCAGTAGGTAGATGGTTCCCAAGTGTTGGGTGGGCCCTGTTCCAGGCTGTATAAATATATATGTATCACTATATATCCTAATGTATGTTTGCTAAAGATAACATGCCAGTGTTAAAGACAAATGAGGTTCTCCAAGGCAGCAGTAGAAGCCCCGAGTTGGCTTAGCACCAAGTAAATCTTCAAAATGAAAAGTCAAGGCTGTTTCTTCCATGCAGACGTAGGTGTTGCCTGCTGTTATTCCTGTACTACCATTGCTCTGCAACTGAATAAACCAGAGGCGGCATGCAAGGAAGCTCAGAGCTCCCTTTTTCTGAAAAGAGGAAGGGTCTTCCTCTTCCTAAGTCTACGAGTACTACTGGGCAGTATTATTTGGGCTATAATGTCGCTGTTTGTTCAAAACAAGATTTTCTTGCACTTCCTCTCTCTGCAGCTTCTATCATTTCTACCCTCAACATCTCTGACTAGATGTTTTTTCTCCTGGCTGAGGCATGTGGAGTACCATGGGAGCCCTCCTCAGCTCTGCTTAAAGCACAGGACTTAACCCCCTTCCAAAGCAAGATGGAACACATAGTAGGTTTGGGTACTGAAAAGCTGGAAGAGGAGATGTGGGAACAAATGGATAACTTTGGTTGGAATTTTTAATAGGGCACATGGGTTTTGATACTCAGAGGCTACTGAAATTCAGCAAGTTAGGCACTGACCTCATTAAACTGGTCTTCTAGGAATACCATTCATAGAGATGGAATTACTTTCCAGTGCTGTAGCTGTCCAGGCTACAGCTGCAGAGAGTGCCTGCTGCCTGTCTTTGGGGCTGGGACATTGGTGGCCTCTGTGGTGGGACCTGTACTCTGAAGCACTGAGTCTCCAGGGAAAAGGGCTTCAGGAGGAGGTGAGCAGACTGCAAACCATCAGGGTGTATGAACAGGAGATCAACAGAGTCTTCACAGACACTCTGGAGAGGGGTGCCTAGCTCCACAAAGCAAAGGATGAAGACTACATTTGAACAAGAACTGAATGGAGACTTCCACGATGGGGAAGGCCTGAAGTTTGTGACTTCTGGCAGGAGAATGAAGGTTCCTTCTCGGCCTGTAGATCTCCATTTCCAGGACATGTGTAGCCAGTCCCCTGGGAGAAGGTGAGAGTTGTTTTGAAGGAGACTTCATAGCCAGCTGAGCCTGAACCAAGCTTCTGTACCAAGAGGAAAACCTGTGTAACAACTGATAGAGATTCCCTCCTGCCAACCTGACTTCGATGTCTCAGGTTTGTTGCTTTCAAGAAGCACAGACCTGGGATGTTGTGGAAGGACTGGTGAGGCTCACTCAGCCCTCAAACTCATGACACCTTGCATTTTTGATACTGTCAGCAGAACCATGTATAAATCAGAATGAGCTAATGAAATTTATCAAAGGGTGTATGAATACTCAAGTAACACCCGCTGTGAGAAGCTCTAGCAGTCATGGGAGAACAGATAAAAGTAGTAACATGGATTAGAAATGGGCTGGTAGAATGGTAAACAACAAGCTCTAGGAAGAGATACATAAGAATATGGAAGCAGAATACAAGGGTGTATGCCCGACGGTAATTTGTAATGAGACTTCTTATCCTTTGAAGACCAAAACAGATCACAAGGAACATCACCAGGAGCAACTGGGTAATATGTGGATAAAACACATAGTAATGAATCCAGAAAGGATCAAGCCTTTCATACATGTTGCTGAAGTCTAAGTTAACTTGCAGGAAAAATGCATGTGTGGGTCATGGAAACATCAAATCTGTGCCTAATAGTAATCAAATATATCAGTTATAGGAATGACTGCTGTATTATTCTATTAAGGCTATTTTGTACTATTTTACTAACACCGAAGCATATATATTAAAATTAGCATAGAAGCAATTTACACTCATTTCATGATAGCAGAGTGCAAAGCAGCTGTTAGTAAATAATCATGACCAAGGTACAAATGGATGTGAGATAACCACATGGAACATGCAATGTCATCCACACCAGTGGCACGTCAAATTCAAAGACACTTTAGCATAAAATATAAATGTCCAAGAGTAAGGCAATAAAGGGGGCTCAGGTAAGCATGGAGCATGGGAAGACCAGTTGGGTGCTCCTTTTCACTCATTTTCAAATCAGAAGAATAAAGAAGATCGTTGCTCCCATTAAACACTTTCTTAGAAGCAAGGGCTCTTTGGAGGGTGATAGGTGAGAGGGAGAAGGGGAGCAGTAAAGAGACTGGAAAGCCAGACAGCAGGGTGAATCCAGTAAACCTTGAGTCCTCAGAAAACTCAAGGTACTGTTTGGCCAAGAGACCTCTATGGAAACTATTCACTGAATACAGAAACTAATATCCTGGCAGTGTGCTGAGGGATCCCAGGCACCTGGCAATAGTTCCATCTAACACAGAGATCTTTCTCTTAGAAAAATAAAAAACAAAAGCCAAGCTAATTTAAAAAATCCTCAAAAGACAAAACTTAAGGGAAAAACAAAGTTGTATTATACTGATCTACTGCTGCTTACTTCCTTGAGGGTAGAGGGGAGAGCACAAATAGCAGCTAGATGTAAAGTGCTAACTACCAGTAGTATCTGGCAGTGGGCACAAAGAAGCATTCACAAATTCAGCACACAGGGTCCTACTGTAGCAGAAGTGAAATGTTGACTACAACTAAATGAGGTAGTGTGCCCTAGTTAATGTGCATGCTTCTGGTCAGCATTGTCTGTCACTCATGCTGCCCTTCTCTCCTCCTACTTAAAAAAAAATTATTGCGCTGCTATCCTTGCCTGAGAAATGATGAGTAAGGTAGTAGAAGGGAACAGAAGAATTTACTGCTGCTGTCAATTACAAAACTTGGCACACCCAGCCTGAAATGACTTGGTTTTAAATCTGTGAGGGCTGAACAAACTGAACACAAGCTGAACCAAAGAGAGATTCATACTTGCAAAATACATGGGAAATTAATGAATATAGAGTAAGCTTCCGAGTCTGTGGCACCATCAACTAATATCCTACAGAAATGGAGGCCATCTCCACTAACTTCCCTGCAGTTCAATATGTTGTACTTCAAGTTTTGTCTGAAAATCTTGTACATGTTTAACCTGCTACTCTGTTCCACTCCCCAGAGATGTTTGCATTTCAGTGGTGAATGAGGTGATCTCTGTTTATAGTTTATACATAAGTTTGCACAGTGCACTGAAAGGCTCTCCAACCAAACCAGCCAATAATAAATTAATTTAAATTGGTTATTTTAATGGGAAGCGCACATTACCATGGAGGAAAGAACATATTGTTGCACAACCTTAAGAAAGGATATCAATACCATTACTACTTCTGTTCTCTTTTCCACATAAGCTTATAATCCATCTGGGTAACCATTGTGTATACAGAGATTGATCTGTTGCGCTTCTTCACCATTGTTCGAGGCGTATGAAGGCAGGTCGATTACACAGCACTGAGAGTGAGCGACCTTCTCCCACAGCACGACAAGTCAATATTACATTTGCCGTCACTTTTGATACAGTTATGGTCACCTTAACATCAAACAGTGAAACGGTAATTTACTGTTGTCTTCTCCTTGAAAAGTTAAAAGATATATTGGACATAGCATGAGACTTAAAATTATCACACGGGAACTCTATTACCTGAAATCTAAGGATCTCATGCACTTGGCCTTACAGATGGTGAAACTGAGGGGCAAAAAAACCCCCAAAAACCAACTGGCCTAAACTGGAAAAACCTATGGGAACTGCAAGAATTTATAGAAAATCCACTGCTGCTAAGACACAGTCGTTTGCACTTAACCACAGACCACAGAATTTTCTAAATTGCAAAATATGTAAAAATTGCTCTTTTGGAAAACATGGATGCATCCCTAAATTTTAACACTAATAGATAATTCTGACAACCTTTAGTTTCTTATTCTGAAACCTGTGCACAGAGAACTCCCTGCATTGGAACTAGTAGCATTTTACTTACCGTTGTGAAATGAACTACACAATAGATTCCAATAATGACGAGGCCGATGATAATTGATGCAACAGCAACCCAGAGTGCATTGCGACCCAGTCTTTTTGACCCTTCTATATCTCCTTGATTATAACTGTTCAAAGCCTGTAGAAGAGAAACAGAGTTTGTAACTTTTTTAAAAGAGAAATCTGTACACAAACCAACGTGACTGCTCTGAACTAATATCAAGTTCTGTGCACATTGGTACTGTGGAAAAAACTTCAGAAAACAGTGATTTGCTTTGTAAGAATAAAAATCCACTGCTGACAGTCCAAGGTAAGCAGGGTGTCCAGTTTTGTCCCACTCATTTTCAGTACCTTTCATTGCAACTACAGTCCTTTCATTTTCAGGGGTGAGGCTATATTCGTATGATGAGTTTTCTTGTACACACTAGCATAAGAGCTGTCAAATCAACTCTAATCCACCCACTTGCATAAATGAGTGGCTTTTATCTCTGGAAATATTTTTGTAGTATATGTGAACTGTTAGTTGGCCACTTTGCTAGTAGAGAAATAAAGTCTTATGCTTTATAGGACCATAAGCATGAAAAGGAAGATAAATGGGCTGCATTTTTACAGAAAGCCTCAGGAAAACTTCTTAAAAAAGCTTACTAATTTCCTATTTTTCCAACGTTTTACTTTTCAAAACAAAGTTTGAAGAAGTAACAGGTAGCTTCCTGGTGGTGGAAAAAAACCCACCAACAACAAAGAAATATAGATCATCTAAACAAAACATCCGAGTGCCATCTTCATGGGCTAGAAATTCTGTCCCTTTTCATTTTTGGAATGCAGTGATAATGATTCTCATATAGATCTTGAGATATGCATCAGACATACAGATATTATCTCAGCAGACTTGAGTTTATCCATCCATGATTTAGCAGATGCTTTATATTCATTACATGCAGAGTGTGCAAGATGTGATACAACCACTCTGATCTTCTAGTCTTTTGTGAGACAGACTGTAGGATTTTCTGAATTATTTTTTGTTTTAACCAGACCATATTTTTTAAAAGAAAAGATTCAGTAAATTACACTGAAGTAGTCTAGTACATAAGTCTAACACAGTTTGTAGTAACTTTTTTCCAATAATATGTTGGGAAGAGTATTATTACGAAGAATTATTTTGTAAGATCAGGAGAGTTTGAGTTCATAAACAGTAATACTAAGTTCAGATTTCTTGATCAAATTGAGCTGTTGAACTATCTCAGCATACGTCCTCAGGGAATCAGATTAGTCATAACCTGTTCTTCAGCATCTCCTAAGTATTCCAGGAAGCATCCTAGAAATGGGAGGTGTGTGGGGAGAAATGGGGACCTGATCAAATGAACTGTTCTGTGGACTAATTCAGGCTGTCTTTAGAAAATGACTGCTTGAGGTATCACTAACTGCTATTACAAAAGTTCTTTGTGCATGCGTACGAATCCCTTTTTGTAGCAAAGAGAGAACAACAGGTAATTCAACCAAATGAAGTTCTGAGAGTGTGGAGAGCAGGAAAGGAATGAACTTCAGAGGATACCGAGCATTGTTGCAGAGGCTCCCCCCCAAACAGAAAAATAATTAGGGACATTATCTGTGTGTGTTCTGTCGATTAGTGAGCACACAGAAGTTAATGGGCTAGATGCATCCTTTGTGTTAGCACTGCAGTAAGATGACTCATGCCAAGACAGTCCCAAAGCAATGAAGCCTATATTCCTAGAATCGCATCTCAAGGATAAGTGCAGGTACGTATTCTCTGGTGTCTAAGAAAGGCTGAGTTGCTGATGCACTCTTGCCCTTAAAGAGAGCACTGATACATCTCTTCCTGGAAGCCTTCATGCCTAAACATATCTCTATTTTATTTCCCTAAAGAATATTGCTAATACCTCTGTTCTGCTGTCAAATTTTGTTGAGATTGGCTAGCGGACTTAAAGGATATAGCAGGGAAAGAGGGAAGAGATAGAACTAAGAGAAGGACGCAAACACATAGTCCAATAGGATGATGTTACCTCTGATTCTCCACCAGTGGGGCCTCCTGTTACAAAGGGTGGCTGGCACAGTTCCTCCCACCTAAGTTACTCCACTGTTTTCAGCAGTCCTGTCTACAGAAGAAGAGCTTGCTTAGGCTTTCTCAAAATAAATCCAGGAAGGTCAATAAAAGGAGCATCAGGAGAAACATGGCTTTGCTTGGTCTTGAACAGGCTGACTTCTCCTCTTGCCTCTGTCAGCAACTATGAACGTGACTGTGGCCACAGGAAGAAACACTGAGAAGTACCACTGATGCCCCAGCCCCGACTTTGTTCTCCCCACCCAAAGGACTCACTTCCCATGACATCTGGAAAGTGGTCCTGCAAACACTCTACACTCAGTTCCCCATACATGTGGTCTCAAGACTGAGACAGAGTTGTAAGCAAGACATGGCGGCAGCAGCTTGCAGTTCTGTGCAATTTTACTAATGTATTTAGGAAGCCTAGAAAATGTCCATGTGATTTCCGAAGGTACCACATAAATAATTCACCCTCTGCACTTTAATAAATAATGTCATTTTAACACAAATCCACGATGAAGAGGAGGAAAAGAGCATTAATGATGAAGAAGAGGATTTGGGAGAGACAGGAAGGAGACAAAAGTTTCTTTATTAAGAGGTTTAAATTAAATGGCATAACTTAGCATTCAAAAAAAATAAGAGGTTTGGGGGAGTAGTTGGGATCTGATGCAAAGCTCTTTGAAATTCATTTACTTCCGTCTGCTTCTAGTTTGTAAACTTTGGATCAAGCTTCCAGTTTTCAATGTTAGACATAGACAACATTAACTGTTAAAGCCTTAAATGTTACGTCTTTTTATTTCCAAGGGCTAGGCAGTTTACACAGAATACAGCACCTGCATGTGACATTTGGTCTGTACAACTTTTAAAACAAATTTCAGCCATTTTCAACCTAATACCATATGATTTCTCAGGTTTCTGCTACCTCGCTCACTATGAAGTCATAAACTAAATTAAAGCCACAGTTCCGCAGCTGCTTATTTACTTGAGCAATCTCAGTGACTTCACCAGGTTGACACACATCTATTTATAAAATATATTCTCAGTTCAACAATGAAGCAACTTAACTTCACATGAACAGAAATTTGCTGAATTAGCTACAAACTATTAATCCCTTTTTCTGTTCCACATTCCTAGAGCACTGTTTATGGCAAAAGCAGAAAGAATACTGCATTACTTCAGAAATCCTCCTCTTCATCTCTTATAAATCTGGGCAGACCAGACTGAGGTTCTCTGATCAACATTTTCTACGCTTTCCATAAGCCAGGCTGTAACAAACCTTATTTGGCTGTGCCTACAAATGAGACCATCTCTAGATCAGACCAAAAGAAGAATGAGATACCCTGGCTCAGTATGACTCCTTACTGTGAACAACTTATAGGGAAGGAGAAAGAAGGGGGGATGGGGAAGACTCAGGGAGCGATTCAGAACCAGGCTTGATCTCTGCTTTTTGGCAAATGAAACAGGTAATGAGCAGGACACAATGAAAGGGGAGTTTGCTCTGCAGGCTGTATAGCAGCAGCACACAAACAAAAGCTGGACATCGGTGTTTCTGGGGACAAGTTGAAAGTGTTGCTGAAGAGGAAAAGCTTACCAGTTTGCAAAGATAAGCCATGCAAAAATGCTTAAAAAAAAAGCTGCATAAATAATAAACTTTCCAAATAAACTTTCTAACTAAAGAGAAGCACAGCTGTACAGGGACACTGGTCACTATGCTAGCCACTGACCTAGCCAAAGCCAAGATGCTGTACATGGCTTGTTAGGATCCCAATTAGAAGAGGTGACTCCCTCAGAAAGCAAGTTCCATCCTTTGCAGTCCCATGACTTCTACCACCCTCTTGCTCGTTGTCTCTGCTGAGGGAAACTAATATACAGACAAGGCATCTGAATCCCAAGGGTAACAAATGCAGTCAAAGAACTTGTTTCTATCAGAGGCAGATGAGCAAGCCAAGATTGTCACAGCTTGACCACATATGTTGTTTGAAACATGCAAACGATTAAACAGAAATGTGTCAACATAAACAGGGAGTTAAGAGCAAACAATCCGGGAGAAACAGCTTTTGAGAGACTGTTTTGAAATCGTTACAAATCTAAGGCCCTATGGAATTAGATAACTAGTCTGACATACAGATCTTTGAAATAAAGACAACTGAAGGTGCTGTACTAAGAAAAGCCAAAGTTTGTTTACCTATCAGACCTCAGTGCTGGTATAAGAAATGTCTAACCGCCTCATTTTTCAGAGTTGTCCCACAGCCTCCCTCTAGCTCTGATTCTGAGTTAGATACAGCCAGCCTACTGGAGCCAGTTCTCAAGATACAGCTGGCAGTGAACTGGCAGTTAAGTGCTCTTTGGGTTCACAACAGGGGGCACAGGACACGACTGCAGGTAAGGAGCCAAAGAGCTCAGTGACACGCTGCCTAGCCACAGCCTAGAGAAGTCTCTTCTGTCACATGAGCCTCTTGACTTGGTACCTGCACCCCACACTCCTGCCCTGATGCCTGTGGTCTCACCTATGTGAGAAAGAATGAGGAAAGTCTGAGTGAGGCACCTTAGCGGTTGAGTGAGCCAAGCAATCGTACAGCAACATGATACAGCTGCTGGAAGCAACAGGAAGCAGGAGAACTGACAGCATCTGGCTGGAACTGCGGAAGAGTACTGAAGAGAACAGTAACCCCACAGCCAGCAGTCCTGGCCAGGACACTGGGGAAAACAGATCTCCATTTGCTAAAACTGCCAAGCAACCCTCACACCCGCAAGTGACCAGCAACTCATTTGAGGGGGCTGCTCTTGTAATGCCAATATAACAACACGCTAATGCATGTCTATCCTTTTACCCCTGTCAAAAGAAACAGATTTCTTTCACAAAGGAGGTAAGGAACAAGAAAAGAAACTTGGGAGAGATTTGATTCTAAAAACATAGTCACGGAGGTAAGATCTGAAATGGTAAGGTTTATGCCCCCAAAGGTGAGAAACCAGTGCTGGAGGTGTAAATGGGGCAGCAGAAGAGACAGAAGAGACTGAAGACAAATCTGTCATTTAATTTGAGGGTGTGTTAGAGCCCAGACTCTAAAAGTAGAGTGAAAACATTGACTGAATTGAGAGCACTTAAGGAGGACAAGACACAGGCAAACAAGGCGCCCCTCTAGAAGCCAACAGGACTTTTCCTTCCAGGCCCTTTCTAGGAAGTGGAAATGTATAAAGAACTCCACTTCCATGGGTCTTTATCTCTTCTGAGATAACTCTATCTCAGGCAAGCTCTGCAGACTATAAAGGTATCTTCTGTAAGAAAAGAAAATAACCCGCTCTTGTATCCCAGTGTTAACCCTTAGCAATTCTAGGAAACAAGCTGAGAAAGAGAAGGAGGATGCAGATCCCAGAAGTAGTGAAAAGAAAACCATAAAATGCAGAACCTGGAGCTGAGGTTAACGGAGTAGTTACAGGTTGCGGCTGTAAAAGGCAGGAGAATCAGGCTGTGGAAAAGAAGTTGGACACGTTATTTTCATGGAAGAAGAGAGGTTTTAGGTAAGAATGATGTTCAAGCAGAAGGCATTCACGGAGTGGAGATTATTGGTTTGGGTTTTGTTTTCCCCCGCTTTAAGGGAGTGGGCAGCTGAGACCTGCACAGACTGTTTAGCATTCAGGAAGTGCTTTTCCCGCCCTGGTTTCTACATATCCCCTGGTGACAGTTACTTAAGCCTGACTCCAAAAGCCTGCATGAACTTCAACTAGGGTGTGGGTGGAGACTTCTCCATATGGAGTGCAAAAATCTTTAGAGGCCAAATTCTGTCCTTGACAGTTAACTTCTGTGCAGCCCCAGTGCTTTGGTGAAAGCACTGTCACAGTGAACAGATGCTCACAGCCCCAGATCATCAGCTCTCATTACTTTATATAGCACCCTAATTGTCCACAGTCGGAAGGGATGCTGGGTACCAGCAGAACCAAATCTTCTCAGATCAAGGAAAAGTGCATACTGTACAGTTAACAACAAAGAAAATAAACACGTAGGAAAAAAAAAAATGACAGCCAATACTTATCCGGATGAAAAAGCTTTGGAATAGCTCCTTTAGTATTCAAGCTTAAGCATGTATCCCAATATTTAGGTGTGATTTCAGATCAATCTTACTAGTTTTAAAAGTGTGCTTTAGTATATTTTAGACATAGGTAATTATTCTTATACTTAATTGCAAAAAGAAACAACTATATTTTTACTTACCTTTTCAGCCTGGCTGTCAGAGAAAAGGATGAAAATACACAACATGTTTTAAACCCTTTTCAGCTCCTAAACAACAGAAATACATTGCAGTATTACTGATTACACTGGTCACGTATCCTATCAGAAAAGTCTGGATCTGACTCTGCAACTTTTAACTCAAAGAAGATTCTGTTCTAACAATCCCTTTGAAGTTAACGGGATTGCTGGATTATTACGGACTATGCAAATCAATTACAGTTTGTAGGAGTAAGGCTGTTCTCTTAGCGTACTCAATACTCAATTTTATAAGGGTTTTTGCCAACAGCCTACAATTATTGCTGTGTGTATTATTCTAGCAAATAGTATCAGGCTAAAGAACCTGTTTACTGGAAAAAAAGACACTTCTATCAAATTTGATTAGCTTAAGTAGAAACCACATCTGTTCCTCTGCAAATCTGATTTCTGCTCCCCAATTGCCACTTTCACAGATAGACACTATGTCCAATTCAGTGCGTGAGTTAGTTGAGTAACAAATCCTATTAATTGGGATAAACCTCCATCCCTCCCTCATATATCTTGATACTGAAAACTTGAACAGCCTTTCACTCCACGTTTTATACCTGCTGCTGGGATAGCTAAGCGGACACCCTGACTGAGCCGCTGATGCTCTCAGGCTTGCTGCCTCACCTAACTTTGTCCACACACGCCAGGGACAAGTGGTTAAAAAGGTGGCTGGATGCCCGCTACCCTGACGGCTCCTCCAGCCCCGCTTTGCTCCTGCAGGTCCCAGGCTAGACTGGCCGGGAGCGCCGCGGCTGGGGCCGGGCCAGCACGGAGAGCCGCAGGTCGCCCACCGAAGAGCCAGCCCCAAGCCGAAGGTCGCTACTCACCATGACGGCGAAGACGAAGGCGACGATGTTAACAGGATAGGCGGGACAGAAGCAGGCGAGGATGCTGAGGAGCAGGTAGTTCTTGGGCCGCGGCTGCGGCGGCCCGTCGGGCAGCTCATCCTCGATGTTGGTCTCGGGGCTGTTCTCCAGAGCCCTCTTGATGTCGGCACCGGCGGGGAGCGCGGACATGGGGCTGCGGCGCGGCGGGCGGGCGGCTCGGAAAGCCCAGCGCCGCGCTCCGGGCAGGCGTGACCCCGCCGCGGCGCCGAGCCAAGGGAGCCGCCCGGCGCGGCGCCTCCCCGGGACGGGCGCCCGGCAGCGCCGCAGGGCGGGGGCGGGGGCTGCCCGCCACAGCGCCTCCGAGGCGAAATCGGTTAACCCCGGAGTAAATTCACGGGAAGAAGCGGAAAAACAAGAAAACCAAACAGCAGCCGTCGAGGGCTCCCAAGCACCGCGGCCCGGCGGCGGCTGGCCGGAGACGGGCAGGGGTCCCCGGGCTACCCCTGTCCTGCCCCGGGAGCCTCCCCGGCCGCCGGCACGGCGGGGTCCGGAGCCACGTGGCCTTCGGCTGTTCCGGTCTTTTCCGAAACTTTTAAACTGTTTTCAGTTAAACGACCGTAACTGAGTTTGTATTACCCGCGGGAGAGCTCCGCTGCCTTCTTAGACTCTCCTCTCTAGCGTCAGCGAGCTCCATCAGCAAGTGGCATAAAGTCTGCAAAGGCATTTCCTTTGATCTGGGCTGAACTAGGCATCTCCTAACCCCAGCGATTTCCTAAGCTTAGCAAAACCGTGAGAGATTAGCAGAAAATAACCAGTTCAAAACATTTTGGTGGCTCAGACCCAGAGTATTTTGGCCAATTTTTAGCAAGTGATTCAGTCCTTACTGAACATAACACCTGTAAGGTGAAATCCACTTTGGGGGATGCAAGAGGGGGAGCAAGGAAATTAATCTTTATTATTTCGAAAACCTGCTGTATGGGGGGAAAGAAACCCCTACAAAACAAGTAAAAAAACGTCTGCTTCCATCATAGTTTTGAAGTTGGTGAGGAAAAGTATGACAGCCTACACCCAGAAAGGAACGGGCTCCATTTTTGTATGTTATATAAGAAAAAAGAACTTCATACCTGCATGGAGCTTCAGCAAAATGGAGAGACTTCTGATCAGATGAAGGTTGGAGTTGAGATTTTGCTCTGTCTGGGCTCCTCTGGAGAGCGTTTCATTAATTAAAGTTACAGAAGACAGTAAGGTGTCTTTAGAGCTTTATGAATGAGCTACTTTTTGTCACTAGGAGTTTTGCAATTGACTTGAATGGAGCCACGCTTTCCCATTTCTGGATGTCATCCTACAAGATAAAATACAGTCAACACAGTAAAGACATAAGAAATATGGGTGCAGTATTTTTACTTTCACAGACATTAATCATCTCTCAGCTGCATGCCTGGAATATAACGTGGAACGAGAATCTGCTGATCCATCAAAATGTCAAAAGAAAATATTCTATACCTTTAGGAAAGAGTAAGAAATACGAAAGTTACCTCTGCTTGCCAATGTACCCATTAGTGTTCAGGCACAAGCTCTTTGTAGCTGCAAAATCTCTGATATCTTTGTTCTCAGAGGACTTCAAACACAGTCACCAGACAAGCTCAGAAAACATAGTTTGCATCACACCACACAATTACTTTTAAAATTGATTTCAGTAGGGATGGAGGCCACAGACTTACCCTCTGTGAGGGATCAGCATCTTCCAGGGCCACTCAAGCCTTTAATCCATGAGAATACTTTCAGGGAAACATTGTAATGGCTTAACAAATTTGAATTTGTCTGCTTGTAGTTAAAACACAGGTAAATAAGAACCTATCCTCAGGCATATGAATGAGAACACACAGTTCACACAGGACAGTTTGAGCCATGACCACTGAACATAAACAAGCACAACAAAAAGCTGCTGGCACGTCAGCTCTATAGAAAAGGCAAAGTTGTGTGCAGAGATTAGCCAGGAAGACTTGAAACTGGGGTATGAGGAAAGGATGTAGTTTCTTACTGTCTAAGGTCAGACATTTAGTTTAAGCA
This sequence comes from Gorsachius magnificus, assembly GCA_034008185.1. Classification (NCBI taxonomy): domain Eukaryota; kingdom Metazoa; phylum Chordata; class Aves; order Pelecaniformes; family Ardeidae; genus Gorsachius; species Gorsachius magnificus. The sequence goes on from CM067095.1 coordinate 12,749,808, forward strand.
CCTTTATGGGGGACCTCCACGAGGGTGATTCAGAGACTGGGGGAATTACCAGTCACATCAGGCCAACAACCTGCACTGAATCTCTCTCTGAGGACCGTGAACTGTAGGAGGAATCTGGGGTCTTACATTGGACCACATGAATCCCTTCTGAGGCCTCTCAGACCTAACAGTACAGCCTGGGGTTCCTTGTTCATTTCTAGAAGCACTAAGGTTTAATTGTTCAAACAAGGCTGCTAGGGGATGCTAATGGATTCTAAAGAAAGCAGGAGACAGGAAGTGGTGAGATGCATGAAGCTACAAAAGATATTATAGATATTCGGGGCAATTTGTGATAATGAGAGCTCATTAAGAGGTTCTTGAGACAAAGATTCTGTCATGAAGCAGTTATTGTTGCTGAACTTAGTGGGGTTTTTTATGTAGAAGGTGGGTTAAAATCCAAGAAATATATCCTGTTAGGACAAGATTGATTAAATTTTAAATGGCAGTGACTTGTAGCTACTTACTGAGGTAAAGAAAAAAGAGGTATTCAGCCAACAGTTTGCTTTCCTAGACTGCAGTGATGGAGGATAGTTATATTCCCGAGAACTTCGGAAAGGTTTTTACCTCAGAGGGAAGAACCACTGTGCCGAGATGGCTCAGCAGAAAGCTATGAAAATTATTTAACATTAACTCACAGTTTTAAGATGTAGTTCTATGGAGAACAATCATAAAAATAGCCCTCCAAGAGAATGAGTCAGAGTACCCAATATTCTTGCTTACAGCCTTGCACTTCAAGCTGAGTCTTGAAAAAGATACTGATCACTCTGCACAGAGCAGAGATTTTCCCAGTGATGTAAGGCAAGATGCTGGATAAATTGCTTATCATGATGGGCAAAGCAGATGGGCTAGAAACATCAGAGTTTCAAGATTTTTAGGTTTTTTTTTTTTAAAGGTCATCTTCCCCTGATTTCAGAGGGTGCTATAACTTGACAGCAGCATTTGTTGTAAGGCAGAATATGGTCTCTCCACCACACTTTGCTATATTGCTGGCTGTTAGGACTTTCCTCAAAGGCATGTTCATGGCTTGCAGTGGTTTCGGAAAAAAGTTCCAGTGTCTGCACACACAAGTCAAAGTCCACATAAAGATCAAAAATGGTATTTTAACACTCAGAGGTTGTTTGTGGCTAGCATGTATGTCCAGACAACGTGACACAAGGAGCTTCCTCATTGGTTCTCCACGGCACTAAGAGAGCAGAGAGACTGCAAATCCTGAGTGCTATGAATTCTCAAGTGTAGAGTCGTGCTAGAAGGAGCTGGTGGGACCTTGTACTGGCCTGAGAGACTGGTCAGATGGGCTAGGCTTCCCTAGCTGGGAAGCCTATGCTCTCCACTCTCCTATGGCAAAAATGAGCACATTGCTCTTTCCCAACTACTCTTAGGAAAAAAGATAGTAACCAACAATTTTTAAGAGTGCAGCGTGCCCAACGGAGGAATAGTAACCTGACAGTAACGCACACAGTGTCTTTCTAAAACAAACTTATTTCTCAGTATGGTCACACAGCTGCCTATCATTGCCTCTGTTTCCAACCCTTCTCGGTTATTAAGCAGAAAAAAGGACTATAGGAATAATAGGGAAGACCTGTGAGCAACACGTTTAAACTTTTCCAAAGAACTGTTGTTCTCTGGCTAGATCATGGACTCAAGCCTTTCTGAATACAGCAGACAAGATGTCTGCAGGAACCTTTCTCCACCCAGACTTAAACACCACTTCAGGGAAGGAGTTCACAGTAACAGTCAATGGCCATGTAAGGCTCCAAGCTGATTTCTACTTATCTGAAGAAAAAAAATCCCCCCAAGCATCTTCCAACATTTAGCCATACTTTATCCTTCCTGAGAGAACAGTAAACCTGGCTACCTTGTAATCCAAAGGGAAGGGAAAACTATAAACTGGAAATTGAGTAATTCAACATCTAAAATCCATTGCACCATCATACTGTATCCATTGCACAGTAATTTAAAATTCTTCATATACTTCATCACAGTATCTCATGATAGTAAAAACCATCCTTGCTTTACAAATGGAACAAGCAAGTCTAAGGCTATGTATACACAGGAGGGCTGGTACTTCTGTCATGTAGCTCAATGCTCTGACTCTCTTGCTCCCCCAAAAGGGGATCACCTGGAACTCATTAAATTGGATGGAGGCCTCCTGTATTCAAAAAATATTTCAGTATTTCAGCTTGTTTCAATAACTGCTTGTACAGAAGTGTTCTTCTACAGGGCAGCAGGGGAAAAGTAACCCACCCTTTTATTTTTAAAGACAACTCTGTATCTGGTCATTCTGGTCTTGACAAGCAGGTGGGAACATCCCTTCTCCGCTTGATGTTCATTCTCATGGTTATCAGGCCATTTAGCAACCCTTCGCAAACTCAGACCATGGCTATGAAGGAACAAAGACACAACCGCATTATCAGTTCTTGTTGCTAGTAATTTAAAAAGAAATCTGTGTCACCCAAGCAGCTATTGGAGGGAAATGACTCCCTGTCTGTTCCCAGTCAGCAACGCCAAATGAACCAGTGTCTCCAGCTTTGCCTCTTTGCAGGCTTTCTGCTAAATCAGTCCTTTCTTCTGTACATTTTGTACGTTTCAGTGCCCAGATTTGCTTTGCACTGATAGGTCTTTGCTCAGAAGCCTCTATGTATAATGAACTGAGGTGAACTGTCTTTTTTATTTCTGCCTGAACTTCAGCTACAGAAAACGTTCTCTTTTTTTTTTTTTTTTTTGACCTTAAACCCAAATACCTCCACAGTTTGGGGTTTTCAAGTTATGGACCAGAACTCTGTGCCTGGTGCTTATCATTAAGAGAGAAGCCTTATTTTTTATTCTATATTGCAGTTAGAAGTTACAGAGAAACCTGAATTGGGTGAGACATAAGAGAAGAGCTGCCTTGGTTATTATTCATCTTCACATAATCATTTCTATTCTTATTTGCTTGGCTCCTAGGAAACTTCTTATTACAAATACAGAATGTTTATGAGTGTGACATTTTGTCCTGGACTCAGAACAAGGAATAAAGTAACTCAGAGTAAGGAATAAAGAAGTAGCCTCAGTGTGATGGCAATGAATACACTACTATTCGCCAACAGAAAATTTGGATATAAATGGAGATTATGTTAGCGACTAAAAGAGGTGCAGCAGATGACTGAGCAGTACTATGAAATGCAGGACTATTACAGTTTCAAGAAGTGCCAAAAGAAAAAAAAAGAAATTCTTATTCATTGTGTTGACCCCAACACAGCTGTACTGGCAGGCTTTGGGAAATAGCCATTATGCTTTTGATTTTTAGATGTTTTGATATCTCCTAGCTGCTGTTCAGTTGATAATGTTGTTTGTATAGAGGAGCTTGTAGATAGAAGCAGTTTGTACAGGCATGTTGAAACCACTAAACTTACTTAAGCATGAAAAGAAACAAGAAGGGAGAGATTTGGGAGGTTATGTAAGGCTGCTTTCTGCTACTGTCATTTACTGATTCAAAATGTATATTTGGATCAAACTCTTTGTCAACAATACACAAAAGAAATTGTTGTAATAAGCATCATAAAGAAAGACAGTTATTCCTAGCTCTAAAGTAAGTTTCTCTACTGACAGCATCACAGAATGTTCATAAATTCCATTCAGGCAGTGCTGGATAATGACAAACTAAAACCCCTTTATCCAGGAGACAGAAACTAAGCTTACTCGAGGGTCCTTAAATTCCAGTTGATTCAGTAGGAGCCTAGCAAAGGTGTCATTAACTTATGAGGTTGAATCAGTTAGGTACAGTTTACTGGTTTTCATACATATTAAACATTCTCACGTTATACTTTTCCTAAGACAGGGACCTGCTGTACTATTTAACTGAATACTGTAGTCAAGGAGTTACAAGAGTAATTTTGATGGTGATTTCTCATGGCACAGTAGTGGGTGGACTTACAAAGAACACAGAGACAACTTGTCTGAAAATTATTTTCTTTTCCATGAGAAACAGGTAAGAGTCAATATCTTTGCGTGGCACAAATGTTGAATCAAGAAGTCTATTTGCCATTTAGCTCTCTGCCATAAATAATTGAGAACATTCAGGAATCAAAGGCTAAATTCCTGTTGGCTTTTTTTTTTTTTCCAACTTGTATGTATTTGCATTATATTGGACTTCAAGAATTAATTTAGGCTTTTCCCTAAGTCTGTTCATATCACTGTCATAATTTCTTCTAGTATATAACCAGTTAGGGCACAACAGGGGCACATCTCATTTTTCCTGTTTTTGAAGTTTAATATGTGGTATATTAAACAGTAGAAAGAGTAATGGCTGGGAGGATGCCTGTTTCCTTCCTTAAAAATGGTGGATTGGGACTCTTTTTTCATTGTATTTCTGTGGGTACTACTGAGTCAGCAGTGTCTGTGGGGCTGATTCTACCACTGGGATTAGCATATGCTGATGCTGTAATAGGTATTGTGAGAGAAATGCCTTTCTTAGTTTAAACGTAACTTTGCAATTTTACCCTTGCAGCTGTATACTCTTATTTTTCACTGTGAAGTATAACAAACATCCAAGGTCCATGATGAGCTGTTAACTTTGGTAAATTATTCATGGTAAATAAATATATGAACAGGGAAGTGTACAGATAAAAATGAAAGTTTCCTTTGCAATCTGAGACTTTTTTCATTCACTGGTAACCTTCTGAAGTACTATCATAATTTGAAGCCAGTAAATAAGTTGACTGTGCAAACCTGCTAGCACATGTGAATATGTCTTTATATGTTTTCATCTTTTCCTGTTCTATCTCCTGGCTTCTGACCGGTCTGATTGAGTCACATGTCAACATTAAAGGATCTGTTACACCAACTCAGACAGCAATGGGCATCTGCTCAGTGCTATAGGTGACCTGTGTTGTGCTCTGAGGAGCCCTTGTTTTATCTCAGTGTTCCATTTCCCTGCAAATGCGTTCATGTTCTTGGAAGCTTTTCTCCTTGTGACTGACAAGACAGTCTGTTGTAGCAGTCCCTTTTAGCACTGAAATGGCAGGATTTATCTTACCTCACTTTATCCATCTGCAAACAGAGCATCACAGCTCAGAATAGTCAAACTGCCTTTAGAACCCATGGGGAGAACACACCTGAAGTGAGCTTGCATGCCTTAGGATTAAAAGTTAGGGGAGATGAATCTCAGGCAAAAATTTTGCTTATAAGTCACTTCTAAACACATTTTGAGTCCATTACCACACAAGAAGTGTTCTTAGCAGCCTGTAGCATGCCTAAAAAGCTAGAAAATCTAGGCTATGCCGAATAGAAGCAGTTGCAGAGGCTAAAGAGCCCTTGCAAAAAGAATATTCAAGCCTATCCTCTAATGAAGGAGTCTAGCATACGTGTCCTCACTACCTTTCTTCTTGGGCCAGCTGGCTATTCTTCAGGTTGTCGCTGGTTACCGCGGGCCTGTCTGGGCGCAGCCAGTACACTTGTGTGTTGGTTGACACCTGCTATTTGACAGCTGGGCAAAGACCAAAAAGCATCATTGTGCTGCTCAGTTTGACTGGTCAGGGACTGGGACATGCTTTTTGATCAAAGAAAGCTAAGATTCAGGGATATACCCAGTTGTGGACACACTCTGCTGGCATTAACTTCATTGCTGGTGTTGACTTAATTGCTTTGATTCCGGCTCTCAACCTGCCCTCTTCCTTACACATTGGCAATAGTGAGACTTTTTTCATGAAAAAAAATCCCACAGAGCTTAGCGTGCACTTATCACCTGACTGAACTCACGTTTGGATTTGCTGCTCAGAGTTAGCAGTTATCAAAACTCTTAGATACGCTTATTTAAGTTTGATTGTGCTCTGCTCATGTTTTGCAAGGGACTGAAATATTAGCAGTTTAGTTGAATGTATTTGGAATATGTTAAAATAGACTGGTTATGCTTTGAAACTTTTCTACAGTTGAGAAATGTAGTGTTTTTCTAATTTAGACCTTCATCTGCTAAGAATGTTATCACACACTGAGGTTCCAGTGCTAGTTTCTGGTGGACAGTATCATTTATGTAATCTAATTAAAAACAATGTTGATATAGCATTTATTTAAAATGCATCATATAAAGAAAATATATTTCTTTCTCTGTCACCATGCACGGACAACCTATACTACGCTAAATCAAATTTTACCCATTTCTTCTAGGAGTAATTACTACTAGGGGGTTTAATAGCAGACACCTCGATTGTATCTATCTTTTAAACTGGGCATCTAATTTTTTGGATTTCCTGAATATGAGAATTCATTTCAGACATGGCTGTACAATGCAGTGCTGTAGATTCAGCCTTTTGGAAATATTAATGAACAGTTATTTTCTAGGAGTTCCTGAAAACATTTATAAACAGACTTGTTTAAGAATTTGAACAATTCTGCCAACTTGAGTGGTACTTGTATTATCAAAGAAATTGGAAAATAATTTCTACTAGCAAATAACTGAAAATTGCTGTTTTGAATAATTTTCATAAATTCAGATATTTATGAAAGTGGTTCAGGATTATTTAATATTATTTAATCTCATTCTGTTAATTAAGGCATTTGATGCAGACAATGAATTTAATTAGTTGTCACTCACTCCACAGTCAGTCTGGAATCTCTTCATAGACTTCTCTGGGTCAGCTCCAGCTTCACACAATACAAACAAGAGGAAAACACAGGCATGGCTATGCATATTGTTCTGTGGCTGGACTAGGTCAGTTATCTTTCTTACATGTAAGGTACGGCTTGAACCAAAAGGATAAATGCACCCATTAGGGAAAGTCTGGATCTGGACTCAGATCTGAACTTGTGGGCTAAGCTGAATACTAATTGTTTTATAAATAATTAACATACTTAGCACTTTTCCATTGTGTAGCATCCCATAGGAACCACCTCTCCTTCTCTCACACATATAACACATGTACTCTTCTTTCATTAAGGATTCCCAAATACAGTAATTAGAACAGTCATCAAATTTGGATCTGAGTGATCAATGCCACTCCAGCTTTATTTCAATGTAATTGCAGTGGCCTAGAGCGCACTGGTGAACATGGCCCAGAACTCATTTAACTATTGCATTGGGAGATCATTTAATGGGAAAAACCACAACTGAGATGCTGTTTCTGGGTTACGAAGCCCACCAGGAAGTGACCTGCACGTAGACATACCAGGACATGAGTCTTTTTCCTAATTTATACGTTATGTTTATCACAATTCCAAAAAACCCCCTGTTCAAATGTATAATCTCAGTGTTCACTTTTATGTCAAGTCAAGTTGCAGTATAGATAAAGCTACTGATTGAGTGGACAACAGTGCAGACTGATAAATGTGCAAATATTCTATCAACCATGCTCCATGGCTGTCAAAAATCCAGTGGCAATACTATCACAGAAAAAAGTGTTCCTTGGAAGGCTACTCAGAATACTGAGCTTTAGCCATATACCTCTAGTCAGGTGATTTCTCTTAGCCCCCTCTATAGCTAACAGCGAGACAACTGCTTCTCCAGAAATGACCAAAATCCAGAGTACTGACACTAACTTGTGTGGATGTAGGTACTTTGGGATTTCTGTGTGGGCGAAGAGCTTCTCGTCCCCTTTAGCTACAGAGGGGGCTGTAACTGTAGAGAAAGACCAGCTAGCTAATGTTCCTTGCCTATGACTGAGGAGTCTGACTGCCCATTGCTCATCCCCACACAGTTTCCATACTAAATGATTGTTTTGTTTAATAATTCCAGTATTTTCTTTTTACACTTCATGCATGAGAAAACCTGATCATTCTCTTGTGGAATTTGGAGAGGGCTTTTTTAGAAGTTGAACAATATTCAGTCCTTGCTCATGTCCTGGATTCTTTTTACAGGGATACAGCAGGATGCGCTGCAAGCCTGCAGTAATCAAGTCTATCTTTTTTCAAGAGCAAAAGCTTGCGTTTTTGTCGTTTTTATCTCAGCCACTTAGATTATACAGGTCACAGTTCTTACTCTTTTCTTACAACAGTTGGACATGGCAATCTTCTCTCCACGCTTTTTCTGCCATGTTTCCATTATAGACCATATGCATTTCCCTTAGCTGCAACCTGCCCTACTTTGTAAACATGGTTTGAAGAACCATAGGTAGGAAACAACCTCTTAGGCAAGTATTTGTTAAAATATTCTGAGAAATGTTCTAATAAACTATCTGCAAGACAATGTTTTGATGACTGTTATAGTAATCTGGCACTAGAAATAAATTAGATGTCCCAGTTGTCAACCATGATGTGTTCTTTTAAAAATCCACTACAATTTATAGCACAATGATTAAATCTGTCATATATAGCTGAGTGTAATTTACAATGTAACGTACTAAAATATAGCCACCCTAATAAAAAGCTACATAAATCACATAGAAAACAAACAACCATTTTCCAGGAAAAAAAGGAAAGACATCAACATAGAAAAAAGCCTTTCTTTTTTAGCCTTTCCCTCATCCTGCCCCTGTGAAGTGCACTGCGAAAGGCTAGTTCAACAATGGAAAAATCAGAATCTTGAAAACTGACATTGTTGATCAGGACTGACACCATTGAAAATAATGTAATTGCGTGGGGCTGATGCAGTAATCAGACTAAAGCCTGCAGGAGATTTGTGTAGCTATAGCATGCCAGCTCCTTTGGAAGGTGTATTCTGATGGGCAAGAGTTAACTTTGAGGTTGCTCTGCTTTGTGCAAGAGCAAATTCTTTCCCTTCCAGTGGAATACGCCCTTTATTTCCCTTCTCCACTGCAAAATACTCTAGGATCTGCGTTTTATTCTTCAAGACCACACTTTAGTATGGAAATGGCCACTTACCGCAAAGAGGAAGAGAGTCACAGTCAGCTGTGATGGCATCCTCAAAACATGGAACTCAGTGGCTGGTTCAGTGGGATGAATGCTGCTGTTTCCCTGCCTTCTGGCATAGCAGCAAAAGAGCGTTCCTCACTTCTCGCTGTTGAAAGGGCTCCAGAATGAATATCCTTTCTGCTTTCTGTTATCCTGATAAATAAATACAATTTCAAACATGCTACAGTGACTGGTAATGTTAGACTGTTACCCAACAGTCTCAGCTTTTCCCTCCCTCTCCAGTTTTGTCATAACACATAAGCATCAGGTGGACCAAAATCCATCTACATCCACCTTTGACATTGGCTAACAACAGATGATTAAGAAGAGTACAAGAAACAGAGCAATTTGAGGGTGTTTCAGACCCCAGTATGTCCTCCCAGCTTCTCACAATCAGCTGTTTATGATCTTTTCAGGAGGAGGTTACACATTGATTTCTTTCAGCCAGTAGTCAGCTAAATCAATGAAGCCAAGGTTTTGCTAAAGAAAAACAAACACCCAAATACAGGGCTGCAAAATTAAAAATAGGAGGAAGTTACATTCCCTACCCAGAACTGAGGAGTGGGATGGAAGAAGCCATGCCAACCTTTGTGGGAGTTATAACAGAAATGGAAAGGGGAAGATGTCTGCTTCCGAAAACTGTTCTTCCAGCTTCTCTAGATGATGAGCCTGGTGGGCTGGCTAAGGTAACATTCCCTGATACAGAGCTTGCTATTACTTACAAAAGTGCAATTCGGTTCCAGCCAAAGCAGGAAAGATTACACTTTACTTTTGCTCGTTGCACTCCAGACAGTGGATGAAGAACAGTCCATTTGGTGTCATTATTTCTGCTCTGATGATTCAAAACAGCTCTGACATTATTTTCCATAAACCAGCCCTTAATAGTACTAAATCATTACCCCGACATGCTTCCCAGTAAAATGCCTCTTGAAGGGGCCTCTGAACCTTTTAGCGTCCTGAAAGAGGAAATAAAATCTTTGGAAGTCTGTAGATAGAGTAGTAGGATGGAGACTTCAGCAAGAAGAATGTGTCTGTACAGAAACCTCTCTGCCACTGAACAACTAAAGGATTTGCCCAGATCAATGACCTCATACCCTTGGTACAAGTCCAGCACTTGTCCTTCTTTGGAAGCTGCTTTTAGACACATGAGAAGAAATCTCACCAGAGATAGGAAATCTATTAGGGTTAGGGTTATCTGCGAATCCTTCCCAGCTGCATTCCTTCTGTCACATCTTTTTTCTCTTTGATCACTTTCTTTTGGTGGTTGGTCACTTTCCTACTGGGAAGTATATTTTTATTTTGCTTTGTGTGGGCTTGCTGCATAGCAAAAAGTATGGCTACAAACACTCAGTTTAGTGCCTTGAATAAAAGATCAAGCTGCTGGTTACAAGACCAGGCTTTGCCCTTGTCATAACAACATATTCTGATTTTACAGTAATCAATACTCAACAGGGTCAATAAGAACCTTCCCATTGACCCTGAGCTGGAGCTGGCCCCAAATATCCTGGGGGTTGTTAGCCTGAGCTTTTATCTTCTGCAATGCTACAACCATAATATTTATTAAAACTTAGCAAAAAGTATCGCTGTTATTAATGAGTGAGGCCAAATATAGTTGCATCTCTAACATGCTGGCATGGTGCCATTAATTTACACGACAGCAGAATAGAGTGGTGATACATAAAGCTGAAAATTCAATTAGAAAGGCGTACCCTGATTTCTGACTAGCCCTACAGTGATTGTGGCTTTTACTTACAATAAAACAGCCTATCTCCAAGAGAGATAGAGATGTTTATTTTATAATCCTTATTTATAAGATGCTGCTTTTTATCTCCAATATAAAACACAGAGGGGGTATTGTTGTTGATATAATAGGATGGTTGGCTTTTTTTCTACCACAGTGAAATCTTTCCTGTGAAAAGAGAGCAGAGGTGACAATTTCATCGCCATTGTGAAGTGAAAGGGAAAGGTGAATGGGGAAAGAAGCATTACTTATTATTTTAATTGATGAGTTTTCCTGTAACACTTATCAGCCTAATGTCCAAGCAATTCTCAGGCAACAATGACTTTCTGCCACTAGCGAGACCCAGGAAAGTGTTCTTACTTCAGTTCCACAGAGGTGTAATTTGAGGAGGGCAGGGTTTGGATGACACTGGGAACACATCAGGCAGTGGGAAAAGGGATCAAGATTCTCTGAGAGTTCAATGTCTGCATCCCCCAAATATCCCTCCAGTGCATGAAATAAGTGACTGATCCAAGCTTGCACATTTTGTTTTGGCTAACGGAATTTGTGAATGACTGGCCCGTTAGCTGAAACTGTAAAGGACCAGAACAGAATGGAAGGATGGATGAGCGGACAGAACGCTAATCCAGCATCTCTACCACACACTCTGTTGACCTTTAGCAAATTGCTTGGTTCCTTGGTGCATCCATCTCCAATGTGTTAAGTGGGTTACTTTGAACCTACCTTGCAAGGGTCTACTGAAGCAGCAAGTCGAAGATTGTGAGAAAGTATTTGGGAGAATCCAAGATATCTGCAGGAAAAAAAAGGCAAAAAGTTTTAAGAGCCCAAGTCTTCTTTTACCTGGGTATGGACCGCTAACCATTTTGTATTGTTTCAGTCCTTTAAACTGGCAGACAAAGACTTGAATAGGGTTGAAGATCTTGCCTGAGGACACTAAGTTTGTCAGGAAGCAGAAAAAGGGAAGCTGCTATTTTGCTCCAGAGGAACTCTTTTCCACTTCAGAGCAAAAGAAGCAGAAAATTTTTCATTAGGCTGGTGCTAGAGGAGGAGAAAAGACAACCTATTTTCTTTTTAGAGGAGGAACCCCTTTTGTTACCTGGTGGCAACAGGAGAGAGAAGAGCCATTGTTAAACGAATACATACTTAAGATACTTAATAATCCCACAAAAACATTAGACTCCTAACATTCACCATTGGCATCCTGCTTTGAGAGCTCAAAGAGCTGCTCAGACATTAGCTAATTACATTTGGCACAATCATCTCATCTTACATGCAGGCAGACACATTAGGTCACATGCTCGGCTGGTGTAAAGTTTTGATTTCAGCAGCATGACTCATGTACTCCAGCTGAGGACAAGCCCCTTTACTGTATTTAAGGAAAACTCACAACCTTGTATCTGCAGTTCCATATAGTGAGGAAAGACCAACATGAAGGTTTCACCTTGTGTAACCACAGTTCAACCAGGAGTTCCCAAGCTACTAAATTAAGATTATTTTTTTTTTTGTTTGCATGTAATACCAGCTGTTACCACAGGGTAACACAAAAGCACCAATAATGAAACTTGACTCAGATCATGGTGAAATGATCCCAAAAGAACAGCAGAACTAGAGTTTCTCAAAACATACAGAGGGCTTCAAGGAAGTTAAAAAAAAAAAGGAAGAATACAGTAAGTGGAGTTGAGGTGTCTCAGGTAGAACGAGACATCATCCTGCTCATCTGGGAGAAGCACTGCTGCTGATTTCATTGGGCACTAGATCAGTCCTATGGAGTTTTGGAGGAAAGTTTGCCACTGGATTTTGAGATAGAGGGAGGGGGGTGAAAAGCATGGACGGGGGAAATACGGCTTCACTACCTGTAAAAATGATAGCTTAGCACCACCACATATAAAATGAGAGAAGTGGAAGCACAACAGAACTTTAAGAGCTTACTTTTTTCTGATGGCTGTAAGTCAAAGAAATCTGTGTTCTTGGTTCTTTTCCTTGAAAAACATTTATCTCTTGATAACGAGGAAGGGGACAAAATAAAGCCATTAATCAATAACATATTGCACATCAGTGGTCCCTGTACTCACCTGGACCCTAAGCTGGCATTGTTTCCCCTTATTGTGGCTGAAGGATCAACACCGTTTCTTCTCCCCAGTGGATCCTCTGGAGGCTTTGACAGGCAGGTAAACAGCTCAGAAGGTCACTGGGTCACTGATTCCATCACCCAGCAATTGTGACCCACCATGAAATACAGGTTAAGCCCAGATAGGTTCACAGAAGTCATGCATTTATCCCCGTCTGTCACAACCTGGGCTGGACTGTCCAGGGAGGCGCTGTGGTAAATTCAGAATTCCCTTGGGGTAAATTAAGGTGAAACAACACCAAACAAACAGTTAAATGTTTTACTTACGGTAGAAGCAACCTGAACTTGGAAGGCATAATAGTAGCAGCGTAGTTTCTATTAAAATATCGCAAAGGTAAGAAAGATGAAACAGACACAAACAAGAAAAGGAAAGAGAGGTATATATATCTCTCACCACCCCTGGATCCTGCGATGAAGCTCTTGGTCAACATTGCTGATGGTCAGTGTGATACTCCAGTGGTGGGTACGTGCAGGGCTCCTTGTGTCTCATCTTTTATGGCCCAATTCACACCCTTTTCAAGCCAATCATGCTTCTCTTGGTTTTCTGCACACTGCCCCTAAGGACTTGATCTTCTGCACAGGCAAAATTATGGGGGGTGGTCATAAGCCCCTTCCCCAAATAAGCTCTGGGAGCCCCTTGGCTATGTGCAGTAAGTTTTGCTTAACTTATCAGGATGCAGGACTGCTCGTCCTTCGACACGCCTCTGGCATCCTGTGTTAGCCAAATCTCTCACATGCAGCATTGCATATGCAGAACTGACCTTGTCACAGTACCTTCCAAGCAACTCGCATCCCTTCGTCACTATGCAGGACTTACCTTGTCACAGCACCTTGCAGGCAAGTTCTACTCCTTCCCTCAGCTGCAAAAGCCAGGCCTGGCCTCTGTAATTTTCTATGGCGATGGGTATTTGAGGCATTTAACTATGTTCCATCTCTCACACTGTCTGCGAGTTCAGGGGTGTCATTCTACTGTCTTACCCAGCAGAGTAATGGCAAAATGTATGCTGAGGTAATCGGGGGGAAAAGCTGGGAAATGCATCTAAGGATGCTTGGTTGTTCAAGATTTTAATAAGGCAAGAATTAGTCCATAATCACAGAATAACTACAGAATAAACTCAATGAAAAAACAAAATATCAAATTACAGAAATGAATTAATGGAAAAAAAGAACTGTCTTAAAGTTTACAACTACCCTGTGCTTGGGGTATTTTTTATAAAGGACAGGTAAAATGAAGAGCAAAGACAATGCTATTTAGATATAGAAATTGGTATATCCATACTGAGTATATGCTTGTTATACAGTAGGTGGTGTTAGAGGAATGTCTGAAGAAATGACCTAACCTGCAAGTAGAAAGTCAGTCTTTGTCCTACATGGTTAGATGAGATTGAAATTTGACGGCAAGTCCAAGACATCATACAGGAAGGAGCAATAGTATTTAGCTTTTATTTTCCAAGCTTGATTATGGCCAGCGGAGTGCTGTAGAGGGACAAATTTCAGTTGGGTAAGAGTGGTCAGTGGGGCTTCCTGAAGTTAACTCCCTTTCCACAGTCTTGCTTGAGGCAGATCTCAACAGGCAGCAGTTTTCTGCTTGAAGACAGTTGTAGCTGCAGAACCATCTCATGTGGCCATTTGATTAAGAGCGCTGAGGGGGGCTATTCTTGTCTGAAACCACTTGCTGAAATCCTCCTCTGGCATCTGCACAATACTTTCACGTACAAACTGAAACAGAAAAAGGTTCTTTCCTGAGCTTTTGATTTATGTGCAAGAAAGAGAACGTGGGAAAATTTGACCATTGTGACAACAGAACAAATGTAATGGCTTCTGCAAACAGTTAGTATAGTGCTTTACATCACCAAAACATTTTTAATGCAACTTTCAGAACAGCTGGATATGCTCTAACTAAAAGGAAAACTTATATCCTGAATCCTTCCAAGTCAAGTCTTTGTGTTGTAAAGTTGCAGCTGTCTTCTACCTACCAGTGCAGTACATATATTAAAGCAACTTGAAGTTAAATAAGAAATTAATCTGGAATCTCGGTTAGTATCAGCCAGGCCACATTCAGTGATGCTCTTCTTGCTCCTAAAATGCGACAGTTTCCTTTTATCTATTCCAGTCAGAAGGAGCACCAATATCCTCCCTCCTCTGTGGCTACTTTTGAAGGATTGTGTAAATAAGTAGACAGGAGATTCAGCCATGCTCACATGTTTTTCTCTATTACTATTGCTAATATAATGCAAAGGGAACAGAATGGAAACAGCAAAGAAATAGATCTGAAACCAGCAAGCGACAGAGACTTATATATTGAACATTAAGGCAAGGCTGCCTCTCTGGTTAGTGACTGTGCAAATTAGGACACAAGACAAAATGGCTATTTTTATAAGACAACAAGAGAATACAGGTAGCCCGATCTTGACATGCTGGGTACTAAATCTTTGCCTTTGTAAGGCCTGACAACACTAGATACACACAAGATGCACAGTAACTTGCTGCCTCTCAGAGATTTCTGGTGGTCTTGTAGATTAGGGGAAATAACTGTGATGAGAACAAAAGACACAAGGTGGCATCGTTGTCATTTTTTCTAAGTTACCTGGCTAGACTGTGGCAGTGTACATTCTAAATGCATTCTTTTCCCTTTCTTGTGTCCTTCCTCTTCTACCAATTGCTTGTAGAACTACAAGTGTTGAGCCCAACTTCAGATCTTGAGAAGCAGAATTTATTTTTTTTAATGTTGCTGAAGCAAAACAGAGATAGCTGCAGAGTTCCTGGATCAGTGATGAAATACATTAAATAGCTCATGGATATAACTACTGGGAATGACAGGCCTTTTCAGGGCACAAGAAGTTAATGTTTCTCTTCAAGTGTCCTAAGAATTTGTGGCATGTCACTTTCACTGTGGCAGTAAATAAATCAACAATGACATAATAATAAAATTATACTGATTAATAATCCAGTGCTTGTCATATCATCTTTCTTTTGAGGAGTTCAAAGTGCCTTGTAGAAGGTGAATAATAGCATCTTCATTTAGTGAGATCCTAGATGATTTCATCTGTTAACTTTCCACTGCATGAATTTCACCCATAGGTGCCTGCTCTTCCCACCCTCATCACACAGAATCAAGAACTGGACTCATCTCACCTCTACAGCTGCAGCAATTTCTGGAGAACAGAGCTCCCACACCTGTAGATCAGCCAGAGCCTTAAGAAAGGTGTTTGGATGAATTTTCAAGTCAGGAATCTTCCCATATTTTTCCAGTTTCTTTAATATTTTCTGTACATAACGGTCACTCTTCACAGACTCTGGGAGTCTGGTAAGCAACACAGGAAACCTTTAGCAGAAAGAACAGCAATAAAAGAAAAGCCCTGGGAACAAATGCATATCTGATTAATAACTCTGGGTTTGCTTGGCATTTCTGCCACTTCACTACCTCCATAGCTTCCACAGTAAAATGGCTCTACAGGGAATGCAATACTCAGTGTAATTCTGAGTGAATAACGTGAAAGAGCTTTACTTTATTGGGCTTGTGCACCAATTCCCTTTGCAGGGCAGTGAAATAGATGCTTCTTCATTGTTCATTTAAATTTTGGATGACTAACTTGGGTATGAAAGCAAATAATAAAATCCTAACAAATGTTTCCATTTTACTACAGATTTGTCCTCTTCATCTTTTCTCTATTTATTTTGTTTAGCCTCTACAGTTTTTGCAGTGCAATCAGTGCCTGATCTGTCATACTTTCCGGTTCTCTTTACTATCCCTTTTCCCTGTGCTATCATCATTCTCTCTCTCTGCACTGACATAAATCTCACTGATGTAAGTGCACCATAACACGCAGTCTTTATCATTTCCCTCTGAATATAAAGATTCAGAAGGAGAATTACACATTACAATAAAAATAAAACTCTTTTGAAAAGATTGCCTTTTTTTTTTTTAATGTTCTGTGTAAATTCTGTAGTGCTGCTTTGACAGTCCTGGAGACTGATGTTCCAAACCTTTCTGGACCGTACATGAGTGGGGTGTGCTGTGGCTTTCATTGCAAAGGGATGAGGATTTGGCAACACATCAGAACGAAGTGCTGCCTCCCTCTAGTTTAGGATATGTTACTAGGACAGCAGAAGAGGAGTGAGGAATTTCCTCTTTAAATTAGTAAAAAAGGAAACATGTAGGTTCTGGCCTTCAGTAGGGCCAGTTCCACACTCAGTAGTACACTGCTAGTATGGGTATGGCTGTATAGCCAAGTCCTTATCACCAGCTAGATTACCTAGGTTACCGTAATCATGTCACACACAGGCCTTTTATAAACCATCCATGCATTAAGACATTTTATTTGAGAAAGGAAGCTATTTTCAGTGTACTATTATATTGCACTGTTCATATTTTATATTTATTTTTCTCACTTCATGAGAGAGATAAAACAACTAGACTGACAGCATATACTAGTAGTGTTCCTACTGTGATTCAGCTTTCTTGGCAAGGCAGCGTTTCCAAGAGTATGGGGAAAACAGCCCTACTGCAAATGAAACAAGCGGTATGGTGAAAACAATTTCTCTATCACAACGTTGTATCTCTGCAAGTGGGTTGACCAGCCTTGTCAGAGATTTCACTCTCTATACCTCTCATGGATCGCACTTGGCCTGGCACAGAAAGCGATGCTCGTCTAACTGTGCTGGCACAGTCAATGCAAGACAGCGTCCTCACTATGGAAGCATGATTTTCAAATGAAGGAGCAGCAGACTGGTAGTACCATTCTTGCACAGGGGGAAAAGTAAAAAGCCATATTGGTGTAGCCTCTTTTATACTCATGGAGCTTTGTCCAAATTAAGGCTTCTTCTAGCATAACTACAAGTATGAAAGCAGAACCACATCCACTCCAATTTCAGGGCTTATGTACATGCTGGAGTTTAAATCTGGGGGGCAGGTGGAGCATATGTTTGACAATTAAAACAAGAGCTCTGCTAGACAGACCAAGACTAGGTTTATTCATTAGTGCATGACTGATGCGTTCCTGGGCCATCTGCATTTTGAACTTGAGATTAGAAATGGACTTTTTGTTATCTCAAATTATGAGGGACAGAAGGCTTACTAGCAAGGAGAGCAAAAGAGGGCAGACTGATAAAAAACCCCACCATTGCATACTCTGTAATCCCATATCCAAGGAGTTCTCATGGACAGGGCAGTAGGGAACACACTGTGAGCTTGCTGAGGTATTCTGGTAGGCTTTCTAATGTGTATCTGGAAGCTGATCACTGGATACAGCTAATATCCTTTCAAACATAAAACACTAGTAATCTGCAGTTGCTGTACTGGGAAGCATTTTGGCAGTTACTCTACTTGCCCTTATAAGTATTGCAGTATTATACATGTGCAGTTCATAAAAAGAAAAATACTTCCCTGCCAATGTTTAACATGGAGGCACAGCTAGAGTCAAAGTCTCCTTTGCCATCAATTTTAGTACTGTGAATGTTCAGTTCAGTAAGAAGTTGTGAATCTAACCTATGTACTGTTATACAGTATCTCTCATCTTTGGGGTACAGTGTGTTTTACATACTTCCTGGCAGAAGAAGTCTCCTATAAAGCTGCATGCTGAAGAGAGTGTGTGACTGCAAGGACTGAGTGCTTTTTGACCAATATCACTGGAAAGGAACTCTTACTTATCTCCTTTCTTACCACTTCCAATTAACCCATTTGCTGAGCAGGCTGCTGTTCCTAGAGATCATATCTGTATTTTTGTTGCTACCGGTTTGAAAAGCCTGCATTTCCAGCAACTGATTCAATGGTTTCTAGTGATACTTTGGGGAGGGAAAAAAAACCTAATAAAGCTTTTTATACTAAAGATAGAACTCTGGGACCCTGACCATCTCCTTTGAACTGAGGGTTTCTGTGCCTCCTTACCAGTTTAGTCCATCTTCATCATGTTCTCTTTTGACTCTCACGCCCAGCTGTTTTATTCTTTCCATGTCCCTTCTAGAATATTTCAATTGTTTCAAAGCCTGATATTTCTGACAGCATCGCTCTTCCTGCCTCCTACAAAAAACCCTTAAAAGTTAAAGCTGTGTTTTAAACATTATCATACTTCTGCATAGTTAACTGGGAAGATACTAAGGAAGGCAGAAAACAATAAACGTGAAGAACACATTGTATGTTCAGTCTGTGGACAATAATAACAATTTTTTCTTTTGCAGTATTCTATATACATTCATATTTATACAAACAATATTAAGAAGCATTTATGTTTTCTATCAACTCCAGGCTGTAGTAAGAAACAAACTTCAGAATCAAAATATTTAAACTGAAATTCAACCTCTGATTTCTATCAGATATCCACTGCTTGAAAACAAACAGAATACTGCACAGTGATTTAGGGTAAAATATTATTTAAAATACAAGAGAGGTGGAATAGAGTGACCTGAGCTAGAATTTCGACCCAGAGATTGGGCTCACATATGCATTCCTACAAAAAGTACTACTGTGTTGTAATAAAAATAAACATCATGGCCTCAAGTTGCGCAAGGGCAGGTTTAGGTTAGACATTAGGAAAAAAATTTTTCAATTAAAGGGTTGTCAAGCACTGGAAGGGGCTGCCCTGGGAAGTGGTAGAGTCCCTATCCCTGGAGGCATTTAAAAGCCAGGCAGACGAGGTACTTAGGGACATGGCTTAGGGGTAGGATGGCAGGGTTAGATTAATGGTTGGACTTGATGAGCTTAAAGGTCTTTTCCAACCTAAACGATTCTATGATCTAGTTTTCTTTCCATTAAATTGCCAAACTGAGGTTTCATCTCCTTCAAACAGAATACGCTTGTGTGGCTGTATGGAGAATGGTAAAATGACTGCAAGTATTGAGTTTCCATCTGACTTGTCCTTCCATACTGCAGGATGCTGGAATGATTAGTTCCCTATGCAGTCACAGCAGCTGCTCAGGGAGGAAAACAAGGACCCAGCTCTACATAAGGAAAGCTCTGGGTACAAAAAAATGTAGGTACAAAATGGAACAGAAGAATGGAAAAAAGTGAGAAGACTGAAGAAAACAGTGCCTATAACACCCTTCAGAACAGCAGTGTAGAGAAGGTCTGATGCTTACTGAGACAAAAGAATTTGCACAAACATCACAAACGTTTCTGTGTGAAAGGAAAAGGATGACAGGCTTTGGCTGGTCAACAAGGTAGAAATGTCACTGATCTGGGATCTTGAGAGAGGATGTTGCAACTGTTACTATATGAAGAGTCAAAGTAATGTTGAAGAACAATAAAGTGATCTCTGAACTGAAAACACAAAATACCTATATAGATTGTATCTGACCAAATTTATTATTCTGTCTTTGGGTGAAAAGGACAACAACATCCAAAGTAAATATATCCAATGTTTTTAGCAAAACTATTTCCAGAAAAGTCATTCAGAAATATCCCAAAACACTGCTGTAAATATTTAACGTGTAATATATTTTTTGTACGCAGTCATAAATCTGTCATCATTCCTATATTCTTATTTTAATGTCAGTCCATATAAATGCATCTTTCAAAGGCCTTAAGACAAGCTCTAAATCTGGTCAGAAGTAAGGTGTGTAGTATTACAAGACTATGCAGAAAACAGCCTCTTCCTACCTCTCAAGGCGCTCTAGAGTATCACATAAATGAGCAGCTGCTTCTTCACGTACTGCTGTGAACCTTTGCCTCATATCAGCACACAAGTTAGATTTGCTTTTAATGAAAGAGCTGATATCACAGCTGGAACTAAAACAACACAGAAAACTAATTAACATCTTGGGGCAAGCACCTACATTGCTCAGAACATACAGTGATGTGAGCCCACATAAATTTTGAGATCTCCTTATTCTCAGTAAAAATCCAAATTTAGTATTATTTACAATTTTTAATTAATAAAATTCTTTACTAAATTTTATGAATTTAAAGAACTGTAAATTATACTAAATTTGGATTTGTACCATCTTTCATTCCAGTCACATTCTTCCAGGAAAGTGCCTTTGCATTGCATTGAAATGGACTAAGTGTGCTGCAAGGTTTTGCTGGCCTTCTCTGGACTCATGTAATAAAATGCTCTCTGACATTTGCATGCCAAGTGCTTTCCACACATAGAGCTGAATTTATACAGCATATAATACACTTTAAGAACAGATTTGTACCCTTACCCTTGCCTTCTGGGCCTTTGCTTCCTTGATATTATACTCTCTTGGTCCTTAATAAATGGCATGTTTACTCTGTAATTCTTCTGAGCCACTGGCAGCAAACTGTAAGACACAACAAGGTTTAAAATAGCTTACAGTGTACCTTCCCCAGAATGTGAAAAATTCTACAGGTGCTGATAAAACATTCTTAATATTACAGACTTGATGGAACTATCCAGGTACAAAATTTATTTCTCTTGACCTTAGCTCAAGGGAAAAAAATGCTTCAGCAAAGTCTAATTGTAAGAATGGTTTGTCATGTTGACCTTATAGCTGTGGAAACTACCACAGAGTAATGATGGAACTCATCCAATATAAGCTTAGCTGGAAATGTTACAGAGAGACAACTGAAAAATGCTATGGTAGAAACAGAAACAATTCTACAGGAATAAGATAGAACATTGTTTTTCTACAAAGCTGCTGGAGCATAAGGTCTCTTCTGTTTGCAAAGGCAAGATTCATGGGGTATTTTCCAGAAAATACATACTGCTTGCACAGCAGTAAAATGAGCTATTCTGTCACCCATGCCAAAAGATGTAAATGTCATCTGAAATCGCTGAGTGCTGAATTCAGTTGTTTGGGGAGCGGGGGTGTAGGAGAAAGGAGAAAAAAAAAGAAGAGCGTAAGCATCTGTCCTGATGAGTTGCTTCTCCTAATAATTCAGAAATCCATGAGGTAACATACCGCTGCAGTCCAGCCTTCTTAACCATATCTTCTTGTTTATGGTTATCTTTTGACACCTCTTCACATATTATTTGGATGACTTTCTGTAGGGCTGATAAAAAAAAATTCTGTAAAAACGCGCCAACTCAATAGTGCATTCGTCTTCCTTGAAGAGAGGATGCCATATATGCTGGCTTGAATGAGACATCCTAAAGGAACCTGCTATTTACTATTTCTGAAACTTAAAGTTTCTTCCAAAAAAGTAGCTTTTTGAAACAGGTTTCAAGATAGGTACCCAAATGTGAATGCACCCAATTAATCGCTTTTGAAAGCATAAGCTTTGTTCTTTCAGCTGTGAAAAACACCCCATCAAGTAGAAGATATTTTTTAGAAAGTCTCTTTTCCTGTTCTGTACTGTGCTGTTAGCATTCTACTGGCATAACCATCAAGTCTCCTGAATTTCTGAGTCTACTGTATCACTTTGCCACTCTTTTTTAAAATGCCACATGGAATTTAGTACATTTAACATCAACAGGTATCTAATTACCTCTCTGTCTCTCCTTATCAGCATCCACTAAAACTTAAGATATGTCCTCCTTTATTGGCTCTAGTTTCCAGGTTGTCCACCTCTGAGCAGATGTCTCTCACTAATAACACTCTTTACTCTTTCTACCTTCTGCTGTAATGCGAATGCTTATATTCTCCTCTCCCCGGAATACCTAGAAAGCCAATTGAACTCACTGTTTTCCTTCAAATTGACATCTTTGTTCTCCTTCCTGCTACTGTTTCATTCCTGCTTTGATGCCAACCCCCTGGAGAGACACCGAGATGGCCATCTTCTCGGCGCTATTCCCTCCAATCACTCATGCAGTAAAACAACCATCACATTGATGGTATTGTTAGCTGTCAAATTCTAAGTCATCCTCCGAGGTGCTCAGTATGTCCTACATGGTAATAAGTAACATTTTACTGAGCACTCAACACCCTGAAGTTATAATCCCCAAATTCAAAAGGTCCTTTTCCTACATTTTTGTGAAGCACCATGTATAGTAGAAAATGACTGCTGAATGTTGACTGTGTTAAATAGCAGCACAAACTATTTCTACTTGTTAGAAATACAGAATATTATGCTGTGAATTTAAAAGTGTAATACATGGATGTAACAAGTTGCTGGGCACCAGCTAATGGGCTAAAATTTTAAGAACAATGCTTATAATGAAGATGCTCTATTAGCTGTGGCCAGGTGAGTTTCAAGAGTGCCAAGGTCCCAGTCAGAAACTCCTAAGTTCTAGCACTGACTGGTTCTAATGATGGCTCTGCTGTGACCCTTACTAGCCTCAAGGTGTAAGCCTGTAAGATGCTGGCTATGCCACTGAACCTTCTAGAGCTCTAGAGCTGCAGAGCAGTTTGAATACAAAGGGTGAGCCCCACAGGGTCTGGAACCTGACATTGATATGGGCGGGAGCCTCTGCTCAAACTCAGCTAAGGCTGCATACAAATCTCATCTGTTCTTGGCATGCAGAATCAGAACCCTTCTTAGAAGAACCCATTCCTTTCTATTTATGGCTACCATTTGGGCAGATTTGGGCAGATTGAGTAGCTGGATATATGAAACCCAACTACACCGCAGATAACAGTGCTTTGGGGGAAGGGGGCTGTGCTAAGCAGTGGCTGCATTTGATGGTTTCTCCAAGATCAGTTGAGTTGTCTAAAGTCAGCCCTGAAAGCAGCCCTGCTGGCAGATGTTGGAGGGAGACAACGGGAAGCACACCAGGGCTAATACCACAAATATATAGCTCCTCTTTTTGGCTTATCAACAGAAACAGAGGGCACAATACCTCTCTGCCCTCCATTTTGTAGCATTAGAACCTGTTCCAATTTTCTATCTGGAGAAAGTGGGAAAACAAATACTCAAGCTTATCCA
This sequence comes from Gorsachius magnificus, assembly GCA_034008185.1. NCBI lineage: Eukaryota > Metazoa > Chordata > Aves > Pelecaniformes > Ardeidae > Gorsachius > Gorsachius magnificus. The sequence goes on from CM067095.1 coordinate 12,773,298, forward strand.
TATTCATAATATTTTTGAAATATTAACCTCCATAGCTATGAGCTAGTCAGGCACTAATTAGAAAGGAGAAAAACAGCACAGAAGAATGTAGTAATTTCACCTGACCTTGATTTCTATGCCTTAGTTAATCATCTGTGAAATAGAGTACTAATATTTACCTGTTCTGCAGGGATCTAACAGTGATAAATCAATTGAAAAGACATTGATCAATCCCAAAGAAAAGCCCCAAATTCAGGTATAAGTTTCTACAATGAAGATCCTTTGCACAAATATTTATATCTCCTTTTCTAAAAGTATGTTTTTGACTGAGAACTCAAAGCTAAACTGCTGGCTGGAAAGCCTTGGGGATAAAATCCAGTTAGTGTTTAATCTCTCAGATACAGGTCTCGCATTTTACTCCTCAGTGTGAAGAAAACGTATGTCATTTGAACTGATCTGCATATATGCATGCTTCATTACACAGTAACCATGAAAAATTAGGCTTACATTTAGTAGTATGTTTAGATCATATAGTCTCTGTCTGCACAAAAAGAGATTTCTTGTTTTTAAATGTGATGAAGGAAGCAAGCTTAGAACACTAATCTGCTTTGTAAAACCTTTGACTGATTAGATGGAGACTGAATGATAAATGAGACTACCTCAGCAGTGACCTGGTGTTATACTACAGCTGTGAGGGCTGCAGCTTCCACATTTACCTTTGTCAACATGATGTAACGTTTAAACTTTGGGACTAGCACAGGTCCTCACTCAGCCAACAGCACTGAAAAAATCAAACTTGTATAAGCAGTCATTCTACAGCAGCGTCCCCAAAGAACAGCATCTAAATTACAGTTGGACAAGAGGCTTCACATTGAGTTATGAATTCTTTCCTTAAAAGAAATCTTTCTCTAAGAGTCACACTCAGCTATATCTACTGATGAGCTGTCTACTACATAATCTTTTTCCCACTTTTGAAATATATATATGCGTATGTGCGGGTTAGGGTTGTGTGTGCTCTCAAAGTTATGTCTGTATGAGTTACATGAAGCTTTGTGAATTTGGGGTATAAGGCTACAGGGCAGCTGTACTTGTAATCCCTTTCTGATTTGTCCATGAAGCATCCTGTAATCAGAATCCGGGGTTAAACATGATTTTAGCAGCTTCAGAATTCATTACAGAATCCAACCCTTTGCTACAGACCTACCCTGCAGAAACTAAGTTCCCAGCTTTTTTAGAGCTAGGAACATAATTCTTGAGAGGACCAGACCGATAGCTCAGGCCAGTCCCCTGAAATCACAGGCAATCACGTGACAGATGTTGTTCCAAAGGATACACCGAACATCCTTCCCATATATACCACATACCACAAGATATTTATATCCCACAGCAAAAGGGGAGCCCCAGCTGTTACAGCTCTCAAGATTATTTTCAAATCTCATCTTGCACACGAACTAATTGCTCACCTACATCTGTAAACAAATTCCTTGGAATTATAGCTTTGAATTCTCCACTACTCCCATTCATGTCAAAGGAAGGCCATTCATCTGTGCTCAGTGCCATGGACAGCAGCAGCTGCATAGGTAGCCCAAGCTATTAGCACAAGCTCCCTGATATATCCACCCAGCTTCTGGTAGTCTGAACCTAAAGGTCTTTCAGACCCAGAGAATGTATCCATTCCTTTACATTTAAGAGCAATTGTTTTTTCTTCTATTCATTTAAATTGCTTTTGGACTTGAATACACTTCCAGCAATGTATTGTAGCAATGAATTCCTAAGTTTAACAATACATTGCATGAAAACACTTCCTATTGCTTTAAATTTTCTGCCAGATAATTTAATTTGGTGTGCCATAAATCTGGTGTCAAGGGAACTTGCGATTAACCACTCTAATCACTTTTTTCCATGCACTTCATGATGTTACAGAAATCTGTTATAACCAGTTACTCAACTGTTTATTTTCTGCACTGAAGAGCCCTAGTCTGTCATTGGTTCTCACCTGAAAGCTATTCCATATCTGTAACATACCTCAGCACTTTTTTCTTCATAAAACTTTACTACTTCTGATACTAGCCTGCCTGAATCAGAAGGACCGGAACCAAAGAAGCACATACAAAATATTTGTATTTTTCCTTAACATGTTTTCTGCTTTGTCTTCTATTTCATTCCTAGGGTTCTTCTTGCCTTTTTGATAGCTACTGAACATCCACAGAACTATCCCAAGTGACTCCAGGAGCTCCTTCCTGAGTGGTAATTTAAAGTCTAGCAGAGCATGATGTCAGACAAATAATGATAATATAAATATAAATTAAAACATAATTAGCAGTACTAAATACTAACATGCTTTTCTGGTCCAGCTTTACTTAGAAGAAAGGGAAAATACTTGAGGTTACCCAGCTTTGTACTGAAACGCATTGCTGAGTTAACAGATAAACTATTCTGTCAGATCTATCAAGCACAGGTAATCACTGATGGAGGAGTAGGACAAATACAGAGCAAGAAACCCCTAAGTTAAACAGAACCCCCTAAGTTAGACAGATACTCATTCAGGGGATCAGATGGTTATGGCAGAGAACAGTTTCACTGCTTTCATTGCCTGTTGGACCTTATAGACGTGGATGACAGCGTGATTATACAACTGCTGTAACTCAATATTAATTAAAACTCTCACTTAATATTCACATGGGATTATATTATCTTTAAACTAACTTTCTAATGGCAAGGGCACAGAGACACTTGTACAAAGTTCCATATACCTGAAGTACATCTAGCAGTGCCTTTGACATAGATTCTCACTAGTAACACTGAGAGAAAATCCATTTTATATTGGCAGTCAAGAAAAGGAACTTACAGGGGAAAAGAGGTTGTTGTTCCTTACCTTGTGCTGACTCACTCATAACATCAGATGAAGCTACATTAATCTTGACATTGTCTTCAGAGCAAGGTGCAGTAGAAGTTTCGCTGCCACAAGGGGTTTGAGCACGGAGAGATGACTGACTGCTAAGCTGAGAGATACCTGGAGTAGATATCTTGTTTATCTTCCTGATAAGTGGACTGCATCGTGCTTTCCAGGTGCGTTTCTGTACATAGATGAAAAAGTGAATAAAAGGAGGGGTTTTCTATAGCGATTTGACAACAAAGAATCATATTTCTGTAACTAATTCCAATATTGGATTGTTCTGGTCCTCCTGTAACCTCACAGATTTTTCCCCAGTGACTTCAGACAAACTAGTGATTTGTTGGGTAGGACCTCCTTCATTTTATCATCTTTCTTCAATACTCCTCTGCTATAGCATTAATGCCATCAGATTAAGCTAGTTTGTAAATGAGTAACAGTGCAGCAGAGGGTTGGTAATAGAGCAACCTTCTCATGTACAGGGAAGAATAGGTCAAAGTAGTTTGATAAATGTTCAGGTCTCCTCCCAAGACCCAATAGCCTGGCAAATGAATTTCCTGTCAGGAATGCAAAGCTGAAGTCTGAAAGCAGACTGAATTCTGCAGGCTTGATAATCAGAACAATATGTATTATAATGCAAGTGCTCCGAAGGAACCCAATATTTCCACTAGAAATTTCATATCAAATATGAAAAGCAGTCTTCAAGTAATATTAGTATAAATGACAGAAAGGAAATTGTCATTAATTCGAGGAGTTAAAAAAAGTCTCAGCAATGTAAATGCTAAAAGACACATCAGGACTGACATGCACTTCGTTTTCTTCTGCTCGTGTTCATTTGGACCTGACTTTAGAGAACTGGTATGGAAAAATCAGAAAGCCTCATATTTATAAATGACCCTGTTATTTACATGACTTGTTGACTTTCTGTCTCCGTTTGCTAACAGCATGAGGAATATTTGCATAAAACCACATTTTTTGTCTTTTAAAAGTTTCACAACTTTTGCTGCTTATTGCCCAGTAGAAATCATAATCTTCTATTGAATCATTTTCATCATTATGTTATGAGGGTACATGCTGCAGGTGTTGACAAATAACAAGACCAAATAGCCTGCATGTAACAACAGCTCGTATTTCTAAGTGCCTCACCTGGGGTTCTAAAAGCACTTCACTAAACTTGTTTAATTTATCCTTACAGGGACAGAGCAAGGAACTAAAAGCTTAAGCAAACTGCTGAAGATCAAAATGTAAGATGTGCTACAGAGTGAGAAACCCACTGGTTCTTTATTGAGTTTTCCTAATTATACTCCTAAGCATCACTCATTCCCCCTTCATTTTTCTCCAGTCACTTCAGCAGTTTCAATAAGAAAAGTCTCTCTGTGGTTTCAGAAAGATAGTAAAACAGTTACCAAGCGTTACAGATAATGTTCTAGTGTTTAATTTTGTCTCAGGTATTACATTTATTTTTCTTTTAAAAGGCCTTCATCTGAATTGCTTGTTTGCTCCTTTCCTTGGCTTTGCTTTGAATGTGGCAAGTGAATCCTGCTTTCTTTAAAGGCTTCAACATTTGGAATTTGTTTCCAAATTTAGCTTTAAATTCTGTGTAAAAAGGCAACCAAGCAAATCATGACTAGATTTTACTAAAATAAGGCCTCTAGGATACCAGTCTGAAATCCCCATTTGACTGGAAAAGACCTATTTGTGTGAACAAGTACCGCTACATGACCCTGCGTCATAAAAAGGGGGAAAATGCAAATAAGAGGCTAGTTATATTTCAGCTGAATATTGAACCCTTACCACATCAGTACTTATCACTAAGACCAAGCCACATTTTCAATTAGCTACATACTGTTCTTCCTATTACCTTGTATCAAATTGTTATTCTTCAAAACCTAGACACAGAAGTACTCTGCAGTCACAAGATCTAGAGCATAAAATGTGGTATCGGGGAGTTCAATTAAGCAGCAGAACAGATGACAGAAGAGTTGGATTATGTCCCAAGGAAGAAATTAACAATGAAGTTACCTTTGTGTTTGTAATAAAGAGCTCCCACATGTATCTTGCTAACTTTTCCTCTTTGATTTCTTTTACTGTTTTTTTACAGCCACCAGGGTCCCTAAATGAAAACAATTTAATTAGTTTTCCATTTTGAGTGTCTTTTATTATAAGTTCTTTTAAGAAATGCAATAATTGGAGAGTAAATGGTGGCTGCCTGCTATTATGATGCATGTCTTGCTTATAAGAAATGGAAAGAAAACACAAGGTGTATAAGCTATGAGTATGTTACAGTCACAAGTGAAGAAACACTGAAAGAAAGCACAGTCATTCTACAAACTATCATGCATGTACTGGGGCAGATTCTCAACTCATTCTCAACTTCCTCTGTGCAGGTACTGAAGAATTTTGTCCAGTACAGCAAGATTTCATGGATACAAATGACAGCAGGTTCATACAAGTTTGATTTTTCAGTGCTGTTGGCTGAGTGAGGACCTGTGCTAGTCCCAAAGTTTAAACGTTACATCATGTTGACAAAGGTAAATGTGGAAGCTGCAGCCCTCACAGCTGTAGTATAACACCAGGTCACTGCTGAGGTAGTCTCATTTATCATTCAGTCTCCATCTAATCAGTCAAAGGTTTTACAAAGCAGATTAGTGTTCTAAGCTTGCTTCCTTCATCACATTTAAAAACAAGAAATCTCTTTTTGTGCAGACAGAGACTATATGATCTAAACATACTACTAAATGTAAGCCTAATTTTTCATGGTTACTGTGTAATGAAGCATGCATGTATGCAGATCAGTTCAAATGACGTTGAGGGAGAGGAGTGGTGGTTAGGGACAGTAACAGAGAGCAGAAGGAAGTATGCAAAGAGATTGCACTACTTCAGAACCTGGAAATTAATCCAGAGCCTTATGCATTTATACTCTGCTGCCAGCCTGTATCCGTGAGACTTGCTGACAAACTGTTTCTTTTATCCCAGTCTATTGGTTGGTTCTCATATGTTAAGGGGTGAAAACCCCATCCACAGTACATACTGGGTTGATTCTCCCCTCCAATTTATCAGGCTAATTCTATAAACTGCTGCTCTGCCACCTCTGTTGTACATAGGCACAGTTTGTCTTGACAGAACAGCTTTGCAAAGCTCTGCCCTGCAAATCAGAGCATAAACTGTTCACTGTTTTACCAAACACTCATGAATAATTTAAATACATGTTATGTCAACATGATTATATTGACTTAGAATGTTGGGAACTTAAATTAATATTTACTTTTAACAGTATAAAAGCTCAGAAGCAATGCATCTTTTACAAGTACCCATCACTGTCATACATAATTGATGGGATAAAACCAGCTACTAAGTATCACTTAATAACTAGCTTTGTTCTGTAATTATAATATATATGGAATTTCTGTTGAGTTCACTGGGATAATCCTCCAAGGGAAGACTATGGGCATATACATACATATATTACTACATGTATTTAATTTGCATAAATATTAACCAAAAGAGAAAAAGGAAAGAAAACACAACTAAATTTGGGTGGGATAGCTCAGTATTTTCTTCTAGTTCTGCAACTTGCAATAATAGAGGAGCACGCTATGCTCCTGATTTGACTGTACAACTCCCTGCTGACTGCATGGGGGCAAGGTCAATGCAAAATTTATTTATGTTGCATGGCATGGAACTAATAATATTTCACACAAATAGCTATTACTTGAAAGAAGGAAAACAACAACATATAAAAGACAAAAGATCCCAAAGTCCTCATTCCATCTACTATCATGCATTGTGCACATACATTGGATTCCAACAGGTTAATATGGAATGCATCAAACTGCTGGATTCAAGAGTCATAGCTTCCAAAAGCCAGTGTATGGCACACAGCTGTCGGAAAAGATGTTCACTGCAAAGAGAAACAAATGGGTTACACTATAGAGTCAGGGAAACAGTCAAACTGGCATCACGTTGGCTGAAATAAATACATCTAAGCATTTCCGTAGCAGATTTTTTTCTTCATTATTCCAGTGAATTCTAGACACCTCTCAAGGTTTTTGTAGTGTTAATACATAATTCTGAACCCTGAAAGCATATTTTTGGATGTGAAATTTTCAGTGGACTCATTTTGGCAATGTGCTCAGTGCTTTCATACCTATGAGGATTCCAGCATTTATCCCTTATGGGATTCTGAATCAATAACTGTAAGAATTCTCATGAGTCTGTATTGGGTTTGTGCTCCTGAGGGACTGCACCCTGTGGAAATTATGGACCCATGCTGGAGCAGTTCATGAAGAACTGTAGCCCGTGGGAAGAACTCACATTGCAGAAGTTTGTGGAGGACTGTCTCCTGTGAGAGGGACCCCATGTATGAGCAGGAGAAGAGTCCTCTCCCTAGGAGGAAGTAGCAGAGAAAACACATGATGAACTCACCCCAACCCCCATTCCCATCCCCCTGTGCTGCTGGGGGGGAGTAGGTAGAGAAAACTGGGAGTGAAGTTGAGCCCAGGAAGAAGGGAGGGGTGGGGGGAAGGTGCTTTAAGATTTAGCAGTTTTTATCCTCTCCTTCTCTGATTTTGATTGATAATAAATTAAATTAATTTTATCAAGTTGAGTCTGTTTTGCCTGTGATGGTAACTGACAAATGATCTCTCCCTGTCCTTATCTCAACCCACTAGCCCTTTGGTCTAGCTTTCTCCCCTCTGTCCGGTTAAAGAGGGGAGGGATAGAGCAGCTTTGGTAGGCCCCTGGCATCCAGCCAAGGTCAAACCACCACAGAATCTCTTATGGGATTCTGAACCCAATAACCATAAGAACCCTTATGGATTCTACAGTAGCTTCTAAGTTTTGCAAGCAGTGTGTGAGTTTAAAATGTTGGACCCATCATCTTCTGAACTAAGATTATCTTTGGCATTTTAGCTTATTCTACATGCAAACATAAATATATAGATACTTTTGGTAAGCAATTGGGTTAATGAACTTAGAACAGATATTGTGTATTAGCGACTAACACAAAAAATACAGAAGTGTACACAGTACACATGCTGTCTTCTCCCTCTCACTTTCATAGGCCTTTTTTTTAACTAGGCAAGTTGAATTTTAATTTTGATAGCCTTTCCTTAAAATAAGCCTAATCTTCAAAGACATACCACATAAACAAATTTTATACAACTTAGAATTTGCTGAGTCAAGATCAGCAAGGCAAATGATATGTTTGTATACAAGCGCACATACAATTTTCAGTAACTCATTAGGATTCAATCATTTAAAGTTAGAATGTAACAGCTGCTATCAGTAAAGACAGAGTATTTCACCATAAACTCCTGAAATTCTCAGGATATGTGTTTACTAGTTGAGCAACTCTAGGTATGTGTTATGGGTCTCTGTTGCTGTGAATTTTGCTTACGTCCTACCAAGGAGGGCAGGACATAAATCTGCCTAAAAATATACCTTTTTGCTCCAGGGGGGTTTGGAATCAAGACACTGGTATAAACAGGAGCGAAAGACCGTAAGGTCATCTTTTTTTTCTTCTTCTCTGACTTCCTCAGGTGGTTATCTTCTGTTAGAGAGCAACTATGGGAAAGGACAAAGACCGAAGTTAAAATGTTGAAGTATGCGAAATGAAGACATTGCCAATAAAACCGTTTACTGCATTCACATCACCACACTCCCTCTTCTCCTCCTTACATTAAAAAAAAAATACTTAGGCGTATCTTTAAATTGTTAATTATTGCATTTATTATAATTTATTAATATTACAAACCTGATATTTATGTTTACCAGGATATATATTTATTTTAATATGTTTACAGTACTTTATAAATTAAAAATACAGTATTATTTGTATTTACATATTTACACTGTTACTTATTATTAGCAATTAAGCATTTATGTGAAATCAAATTTGGGGGCAGACAAAAAGCCGTGACTGATTTGTTTGAGAACAGATGCTGAGATACTGCTTATATTCCATTACATGTTTTCTGTTGGTGTCATACCAATGGCATCAGTGGGATTATATATGCACAAGGCCAAAGTTTCAAGATGTGCCTGTAAAATTCTGTTCAATTTTTCCTGGATTAGCATATTGTGTGCACAAAAACCAATAAAGATTATGTTGAGAAGATTCACTCCAATTAAAAAGAGCCTTTAGTGCTGGCCAAACCAATGCAACAGAAAACTGAGCTATTTATAGGTTGTGGGCACTGTTTCTTCACTGCCACAAGCCTGTCCAGCCAGTTACACCTGTGCAAAGTGTTTCTGAAATGCTACCAAGCAAGGAAAGGAAGTGTTTACAGCTGCTTTTTCCAAATGTAAGTAGCTACCTGCACCTGGTGTCAGACAACAGAAGCATTTTGGAGGTGTCAGCTTACTATTGCCTACCATAGAATAGCAACAAGGGTTGATACAAATTTTCTAAAGCAAAGCAGCAACTGTAAATAGTACATACAACACACTGGTACATGCATCTCAGCACTATATTTAGAGATCAACATGTCTACTTTCTTCAGCTAATTAAGAAATTAATAAACGTGCATATTGTTTTGTCTAACAAAGGAGATATCTAACAAAGATGTTCCTGCTCTCCCAAAAGAAATGTCTTACACAAAACCTCAAGAAGCAGTCATCTTCATTTAGATAATCTTGGATAAATTGTAACTGCAAATTTGTACTTATTAGAGATGATCGGTCACATGAATTCCACAGACTTTGTTGTTCAAAACAACATGTCTGTCTTGCGCATCCTCAAATCACACTTCCAATTTTCTCTTCTCTGTAGTCGTAATGAACAGCAGAATGCAAGAATAGGCACTGGGACCACTGTATACACATTGAAGTGATTGACAGAGTCCATATTCCTACTAATGAGGGATAACTAAACTTTACTTCTACTTTGTCTACTCTTACAATGAAAAGCTGTTATCAAGTTTAGAGTGTTGATACGTTTAAAATAGTTGATAACAAATGCTATAACTTATGTAACAGCAGTAAAAAAGTCCCAGTAGAGGCTTAATATTTGCTTTAGTCTTACAGGGGAAAAAAAGAAAGGAGGGTGGGAAGGGCCTACAATCCATCACCAGAATCTGTGCCATGCCAACAGTTTCAGCTGCTATGAAAGACTGAAGCCAGACATCATCTGTTAAAAAGACACTTTGTGCCCCAGCAGTTTATCACTACTTCAGAGCTTTTCTTATTCCATGGAGTTCGTAGTTTTTGAAGTCGGCACTGTGAAAGCTAGGAGTGAAATAAGTCTCCACAACAGATAATGATCTGTATTTTGCATCTGGGCTTTCCCCCCCCCCCCCCCGCTTTTAAACTGTTTACCACTGCAGACAAGCATATGTAGAACAGCACACCACTGGAAATAACACGCACTGGCAATGCTGCTGCATGTGTGTAAATCGCACAGGACAGTTTGAATGAGTAAAGGCACACCTGTCAGAGCCACGCATTCCTTGTTTCACACATGTTTGTGTACTTCTGTCCCACCCAACACGCCCTGGACTTGAGAAAATTCTCCATAAGACACACTAATTTTGACATCTGATCCTAAGTCTAATGATTTCCCTCTCAAAAACATTGGCAGATCTTAGAGGTCCTTCTTCTAAAAATGAAGTCAAGCTCTCAGTGAATATTAGTTTTAAGCAACATATTGAAAATATTAAAGGATAACAGGTTTACACTAGGAACTTTTGTTAGGGTAGATTTTTAGGTTAGTTGTAAGATCTTTTCAATATTTTTTTACAACTGGCAAAAACCCTGGTGCAGATGTAGGATTAAAGTGGCTTTTTCAGCCACAAGCCTGGTGTACCCTGCAGCACTAAAAGCTTTTTTACTGCTAGGAGAAGCCATACCTAAATGAAGATAATTTTGCCTATGCAGGTATACTGTCATAAAGGAAAAAGGAATGTTAAATCTTTTTAGGTCAGCCTTGCTGAAGAAAGAAGCCTTTCCTTACAGAAGAAAATAAATTACTTCAATAATCTGAATGGTCACAATAATAAAGGCAATGGCATTTTTCATATGGGTAATAAATTATTTGTCTGCAATAAATGTGGATTAGCTGAGTTATGGGTAGATAGAACAGTTGCATATCAAGAAGAATAATAAGCACAGAGTTTACAAAAAGCTTTTAGGGAGGTTCTTACGTATTCAATTTTTTTTTTTTTAAATTAATCTTGTTTACCTAAAATGTTCACGTGGCCTTCATTAACCTAGTATCAAAGTGCTTCATAGTGCCATTTAAATAATACAGCCATAGGTGACTTGTTTAAGTAAGGAGAAAGTTTTAGATGACGCAGACATTAGAGGCTAAGATTCCAAAAAACTTTGACTAATACCTTATACCGTTTCTCCTGCCATAACACTATCAGTAACACTGTTCTTTTCCCACCTTCTCGAGATATTCAGTTAGTGACCATTCAGAATGCTGGGTATTAAATATTACTCTAGTAAATATGATACTTCTCCATTCAGAATCTCTCAGCCTCTCTGTGCTACTTGTTTGGTTTTTTGGTCTGGGTTTCATACTAACAAGAAAGATTCTATTCCTTATTTTTTTTAATAATGGCTATATGTATTTGTTGTCCTACTTTATGACTAGGGCATGATTGCATCTCAGATGACTCTGGAGACTGAGCGTTCCAAGTTGAAAGTCAGTTCGTGGAAGAAAGGTGAATGAGAGGAAGCTGGTATCTGGGAGTGACAAAAGCCACAACAAACTGATGAGAAAAGACTTCTAGAGATGGCTCAGCTTTCGATGCAGTAAGGCTCCAAAGGTGGGTAATCTCTAGCAGAGCTACTCTGCCCTGCTGAACAAGTATTTAATCATCTCATCACCTAGTGAGGGCTGACAAGACAACTACAGCATTACAACAGGCATTAGAGGTGCACTGAGAAGACCAGCGTGAGCCAAAGGATTGAAGATTATCTAATGAGCAAATGGAGAGAAAACCTGAAGAAGGTAGTAAATAATAGGTCTGAACTAGCAAAGAAACCCACTCTGTGAGCTAAGCCACTTGTTCTGCTGAATGCAATTCTTTTTCATTCCTAATGGTGTGGGGTCCCATTGTGGGAATAAAAGCATGGCACAAACTCTCCAGGCCTCCTCCTTTTTTCCTCGGAGAATCAGTTCTGAATTAGCTATGAAACCTCTTTTGAGTTCACTAACCTCCTGCCTTCCAAACTTCCTCCTTTTTAAGCAGCACCTCAAGCATCTTTTTTCCATACTTGCTAAATTCACATGTGCTCACTTACCCAGATTTTAAGCATTTTCTCTTTCTAGTTCAGCAAGTAGTAATATTCTGCCTCAATACCAAGTAATGACAGAAACTGGAAATTGTTGCTGTTTAAAACTACTGCCCTCAGACCAGCAAAAGCCCTCTGGGTTGACTTACGTGTTTCTTTCTTCCTCTGACTCCTCTGCATCAGAAGAGAATTTGGGTGGCTGGAACTCAGTTGTCCATCTCATGCCCTGAGCCTGCTGTGCTGCTTTCAGAGTGTTCTTCCTCTCCAGTGATTCTTGGCGAAGTATATGAAAGTATTCCCCACCTTGCTTCACAGCATTGATATGACGCCTGCCAAAAATCATCACAAGTTGGTCAGTGTACTAAAGACACACTATCAAACTAATCAATTTCTCTGTTGCCCATCAGCTTAATTTTTAATAGAGATTTCACATTCTTCCATATTCAAGAGTTCAACATTAGTATTTCCTTTTGCAATATGTTAACAAAGGACAACATGATATGAACTGGGAGATCTTTCCCTTACCTCTTTCAGCACCACACAGGTTAACTATTGGATATCTTGAACTCAGCTTCACTTTGTCCACTACTTGATTTAAAAACTGTCTGCCTAATTCTAATTTATAGCAGCCAATGACCATTAGGCCCCTCACTGTCTTAACTCAGTTGTCACAGCCTGACAGGCACTACCCTGAAGCTACTTGTTAGCTGCTAAATTCCACTTGCTGTCAGAAGGCTGCATTGCCAGTAATGGGGAAGGGGCCAGTGAAGCCTGCGAGTGAACGCAAGACAACAGGCAGGGTATTGCTGCAAGAGAAGAAAATAAAGAAGAAAGCACATAATGCACTCCCTAAAGGATGACAACAGAGGTTAAAAAAAAAAAAAAAGAAAATGTGAGCTAGGGCAGTGAAAGGGATATGGCACGCAATTACTCTACAGCTTTTGATTAAAACGTTAGCAAGAAGGTAGCAGCTGATCCAAGCCAGACAAGCGTACTATCCAGGCATAGGACACATCCCTTTAAGTTAATGTGTTGCTGAGTTTTGAATCAAGTGTCATCAGGCTGTATTGATTCTTTCAAACACAATCTAGGCTTGAAAGCTGGGCCTCATTTGTTCTACTGACAAGTAATAACTCCCTTTTCTTACCAGACATGTATTAAAGCACCTGAAGGTCATATAGGGTGCAAATTTCAGGCTCTGAATTCACTAGTTCTCAAGGGGAGCAGTTCACTCCCTCCTTGCTTCCCTTGCTAGAAAACCACTTGCACAATGTAATGGTTTTGTTGACAACATTTTTTAAGTCCAGCAACTATAAATAGAAGCCTGAAAACATTTCCAGTTCACATAGATTATCTGTCTGCTAGATATTTCTATATTAACTTTGGGGGGGGGGTGGGGTGGGGGGTGGAGGGGAGGGGAAGATAAGAAAATAAGATGTCCCTGATAAGAAATGCTGCATGCTTTAATAAAACATAACGATTTCAGAGTCACATCAGACTGGCTTAATTTTTTTCATAAGAACCTAGTATTTTGCATAACAGACTTCTCTTGGAATACTAGAAAACTTTTAATGGCCTCAAATTCTTGCTTTATGTCCTTTTCCAGTAGTTTTCTCTCTCTCCTTTCTGTCAACTGTCAAGATATTTGTATGTAAAAATATTTTTTTCCCCCCCTCATAGTGCTTCTTCTATATTTCTGCATGCTCTAATGTAAGTATTCCTTCTTAAAGATCAAACCCCCTGCTGGAGCTGTGCATTATAATGCCACAGATAGTGAACAATAAGGTTATTACATGAGTCAAAGACAAGTGGTGGAGAAAGATAATTATAAACTAGAAAGTTCTTTTACACTAACAGCCATAACCAGTATTACTGGAGAAAGAAGCACAAATGGCAAATACAATCAGTACATTTTTTTAGGGTTTATCTAATACAGAAGACTTTAATAGGCGTATACCAAAATCAATGATCGTTCTCATATACCAGTAGGAATAGGCAACATTATGCATACTTGTGAATGAACATTTTTAGTCTATGACTTCAAGGAAATCCCTGGTATTACAAGGAGTAGCTCCACAGTCTCCAAGTATGGAAAAAGAAATAAGATAGAATTAACAGAAACGGAGCATACAGAAAAGATGTAATAACTACCTGATTTAAACAAAACAAAAAAAAATCCTCTCATAATTCCATAGAATTATTTCTGGAATATTTATGAATGACCCTAAAGGTTCATGGACTCCTGTCAAGTAAACAGTAAAATAAACCCAAAATTAAAATACAGAGGTGACCAATGTACTTTTCTACACTATAGATTTGCAATATATTGCTGGAATAGGACATCAAATATTTCTCCATTTAAATTCTGGCATCACAACATCCTGTTTATACAATAACTTCATAAATTTAGCTGGGCTGCCTATTTGACAAGTAGGTGAGAATTGTTCATTAAAATGCAAATGTAATAGAGATGAAATTTGGAATACATTTATTAAAGTAATCGAGCTTCAGTCAACTGTAGTCACAACACAGATTTTCAACTGCCATTCAGACAAAAGGATTTGTCTTATTTTTTCTAAGATAATGTCTTTATCAGCATGAAAATTAAATGAGTTTTCTAAGCACTAATAATGTACCAAGGAATATTTCAAGGTTTCTCTACAGGAATATATTATTATAGATAAGGGTCAATGAAATGCACAAAGGAGTGACCCAGTAGTGTACTACACATACAGAAGATTAGTTGAAAGCATATTTTTAGTGCTTGGTGTAACTATGTACTTATTAAATTACTCTTTAAATCTTTTAGGGACTCAAGTTCATCAATTAATTGTAATACAAGGCCACTAAAGTATTGGAGAATTGACCTTTTACAGCTAAGATCTGGGATTCTTGGTGCCTGACTTTGAGTAAGAAATTGCTCACAAAATAAAAGGGAATAATAAATTTGTCTTAATTAAAATTCAGGTGCTAGAAAACCAGAAGCTATAATAATAATGCCAGAAACCTTTCCATCCAGGTGAAGACAAGGTAGATTGTTTTTTACACTCTGTTTAAATATACCTCGTTTAAGTACACTGGGTCACCTTCACTAAATTCAAAGGAATCATACTAAGGATGCATTTGTCCCAGATGATCAGATTTTACAGGTAACAACCTCAGACCTACTGTCTATGCAAACAAATTCAGTGGGAGATTGTTTACTAAAGGAATGACGTGCACTCCTGAACACGTGATGCCAATCCTTGCTCAGGTAAGCTGGTATAGGTCCAGCCTGAACAGGATTGCCAGAAAGATGGGCAGAAGGCTGCAGACCCATGGGCTGCCCCTCCACTAAGCAACTGGGTTCAGTGCAGTGGGTGGTGTTACTGGGGTGCTTCAGTCTCATTAACCCTTCCTGCTAATCTCCCTCTGTCCATGAGGTACAAAGAAGTTGTAGTCTATCTATACCAGCTTGATTCTCTCTCTCCAAGGCTGAACATTATATTATGATCATGGTGAACAAATATTGTGAGCTGTAAGTAAAATAACTATGTATCTATCAAGTAATTTAACTACACACACATTTCTCTGAACATGGAAATTGTTAGCCACCATTTCATAAAATGACTTACTCAATTTTCTTATCTTAATGGATATAGCCTTTATACCAACAAGGTTAAGGACAAAACACCTGCTCCAGAAGATATACAGAAAGAATTTAGCCTTTTCCAGAGGCTTATAGCCAACTGTGAATATAAACAAAACCAACGTGGCGTTGCTCTGAAAGCCACTGAGAGCACAGGCTTTCTAAATGCCATTTCCTTTATTTTCACAAAAGCATTTCGATTCACATCTGCAACACTCCCTACGAGACCAGCAAAAGCTCCTCTTTGGGCACAAGGCCAGACCCTGCTGGGGGTGTTGCAAGGTTAATATCAGCTGGGCACTGCCTAACTTGTTGCACTAGTGACAAACTGAATATTGAGCTAAGGCTTCCCAGGTGAAAAAAGCAAGTGCAATTTTATGTACACTGCCACTTAAAAGCATTCAGAGTAAATATTTTCTACAGCAGAAAAAGTTACACAACAACAATCCATTTCTGTATAAAACAGAAAGCACAGGAGGCAATAACTTTGAAACTACAGTAAATACAGCTAAACTGTATTCTGAACATTACAGACTAAAACCATGGATGAAAAAACCCAGTATAATTCTTCTAAATGAACACTTAGCATTATTTGCAGCCATGCCATCGTGAGCTGTGATCCCATCACAAATCTCAAATGAGGCTGATGAGTATTTGGATCCTGAAGAATTCAAACAAATAGCCACCCAAGGAAGCAGTGAGAACAGGAAGCTTGCTTCATTTGGATTAAACTTGAAATCTAAGCCCTTACATAGTTTTAGTGGGCACTGCAGTACTAGAGGGCCAGTCTTATTAAACATATAATAAAATGGAATTTCTGACAACCTGAAGTTATTAAGGATCCTATGGTAATCTCTGCAGGACCCCAAGCATTAACAGCTGCATTCCCATCAGATTTCAATTGATTAAATGTTACTGTCCTCCCTGCTGTTTCAGTTGGAATAGGACACTTTTTTCCAGTCCGCCAAAATACTATGTTGTGTGGATGTGCATTAACACACACCAGACCCCATTTGAGCCGTTGTCAAATTCTAACACCTGAAGTAGTTCTTATATGCCCTTTAACTTTCTGACAAGGTGCTGTAACACCTAAATAGCTAATAATTGTGAAACAGCAGGAAACGCCAATATAAAAGAAAATCCATAAGCACACAGTGCTTTTCTTATTTACAAAGCATACACAGAACAATAGGAGAGCAAACTCTGAATTTCTTGTAAATTGTGAACAGTGATACTGATTTATACCAGTGAAGAATCTGTTCCATTCTCTTACCAGGAAATACTGGAGCTGCTGTTCTTTATTGCTTTACGTTCAGCATTGTAATGTAAATCTGTGCCAGCATGTCTCAAATTTATTTAAAGATTTTTTCACACCTTTCCTGAGTGACATAAGGTAGTCTCACTGTAAATGAGGATTAGTGCATTGTTCATTTAAAATACACTCAGTGAGTTATTACAAGGTGCATATACTACCCACTCTCTGAAGCTACCAAAAGCCATGGAACTAAGTTTACATGCTGCAGAGCCTGAGCTAGCAAGTCCTACTGTTGAGCTCCACATCTGGCTCATATCCTGAAAGCTTAGCATGTGGACATAAAAAGCTTGCAACTATTCATAATGTGTAGATACTAATGCAGATTAATTATGAATTCTGGTTTGGTAGTGTTTACAGCCAAGTTAGAGGTGCAAACGTATACACACAAGGCAATGGAGAATCAGGAACACACTGGTTACCACTCATATTTAATGGTTGAGTAGTGACACAGAACCAAATGGGTAAGTTTGGGTCTAGTAGTCTTAAATTCAGTGAAGACCAGATGATAATGACCTTAAAATCTATTAAATGTAGTTACTAGCCCACAGAAACTCGGACATATGTGATCATTTACCATGCTGAACTATTAACCATGCTGGCAGGGAACTAAAGTAGTACCATACCAACATCTGTCTTGAGTAGTTGAAGACATACAAACAATCTGGAATACTCACATTATTTCAGATGTAGATTCCCATTTTATTCTCCTGCAGATGAATACAGTATTCTGTACTCAAATGTCTATTTAAAAAAAACAAAACCAGGATCCGCATAATGGGAAAGATGCATATCATCACATGAAAATCTGACCATGAAATAAGTCAAGGAACAAGTAAAGTTAACATAAGACATGAGCAAATTTGTGGTATGTTCACAGAATGCCGTTCAGCAGGAAATAAGGAACTTCAACAGGCAAAACAACACCCCACACTTATAAAAGATGTCACCAGGTGACTATATTAATGTATTACTCATAATTGAAGATGCCTCAGAGTGGTTTTCAATTAACCACAAAGACATTAAAATATAGAAGATGCTGCTTCCATCGTGAAATGAGGCAGAACCTCTACTTTGAAAATGAGGAGAGGTTCTCTAACACTAAGAAGCGCAAACATTTGGCTACCTGGAGGTACAGAAAACGACATACTGAAAACCTGGCTTATTTTTAGTTTGAAATGTGTTCTTCTCAACCTAGAAAGAATGGAGGGCAGCATTTTCTCTTTTAATAAGTCCTAGAACACAAGGACATGCACACACACAAACACCCTCCACTTGCACCATGCTGTAACTCCCATTCCTGTTGATCTTCATATAAATGTTTTCATTGTGATAGGCGCATTTAGGATTCCAGCCCTTGGTGTCTCTGGAGAAGTGCATAAAGAGAGATGAGTGGGGGAAGTACTTCCAGAGCAGCACAGATACCGATAAAGGGGAGAAAAATAAACCTGTGAGATTTCAAGGCTTTGCTTTAAATTCTTCTCCAAAAAGCTGTGGGGAAACTATTACTAAAATTTCAAAAGAAAACATAATCTGCAGATTTCTGGGCTTTCCGTTTTCTTGCTGTTAGAATGTACAATAACAACTTTATGTTCATATTGCCAATAAAATCTCACTTCTTGTTAAGTGGAACTTCACTGAGGTCCCTGATCCTCTACCAGGACAAACTGCTGCTTCAAGATTTTCATGAGAAAGTGGAAACCACACCTCATGATCTAGTATTTTGCCTTACCACATAAAAGTATTTACAGAGCAATGACATTTTACTACTAAATAACAGAAAGCCCATTTTAAGTGTTAGCTTTGTTCAATCATTCAGTGACAATGTGTCATTTTTTTACCATAATACGTGGGATTAGACTTGTGTTTAGGTAGATAGTAAAATCTAATAAGCAATGAACTATTTCCACTTATGAAATTTCAAACAAACATTTTTGCACAAAAGGAAAGGAGACTGAGACTCAAAGGATTAGCCTGGAAAGGCAGAAATGCTGATAGGAATAGCAGTCTTTCCAGTGATTGATGATAGAGATAATGATTCATACATCCATACACTTAAATGGTTGTCTTTGCCCATGACTGCTGTCTAATTAATGTGAGCCATCATTCATGTAAAAGAAAATTTTTGCTTCTAGGGGAAAAAAAAAAAATGAAAATGATGCAAACTGCCAGCAGTGACAGTGCTAGAAACATGCCAATTAGTGATTTCTGCCAAGCAGCAAAAGGGCACAAAACACTGGTTTCCAAGCAACTGACATTATGAAGTATTAAATACACTAGAAACTAATATTGATGGATAAACATTTCACCTTCTCAGTTAGTGCTGCCTCAGTCTCTTCCCTGCTTCTTAACTCTACATCGCTTCTCCTCCCTGGTTTTACAGACTCCACTGTATCTTCCAGTAAACCCTATGCACTAAGGAATGCCAACCTATCACAATCGCTAATCACCAACATCTTTTTTGTCTGCATATATTAGAATAGGATCAGTATAGATTCACAGGTAAGGACAGATGGGGTCACAACCAAAACTGCAAAAATAACACATTTCTTGCCATTTAAAATCTTCCAGTAGTAGCTACAATTTCAATCATAAAATGTAAACAGTTTTGTATTAAAGTCAACTACACAGCCACCAGCAGGAAAAGAAGTAGGAGAAACTGCTCTTTGGGTAACAGTCAGTCTAACTGTTGTTGCAGGCATAAAGAATGCATTAGCAGAGGCTGGGCTTTCTTCATGGAGAACGATTTTTAGAGATCTGCCTTCAAGAAACTTGAACCATTTTAAAGAGCCATCCAGTTTCTAATATAAAACATAAAAAGCAGCCAGTTGAACACTGTAAACTGCCAGCAGTTTGACATTTAGTTTTCTTTAGCTAACACAGCACAGTGAAACAGACACATGGGAGCCATTTTCTTCAAACTATGGGAAACGCAGTACAGAGGTTTAGCATGCTCTTTTTGCAAATAAAGGCTTGACTGGCTCATGGAATGGCATGGACATTGGAATGACATAGAATGACACTTCCCCTTTGGGCTTGCAGCCCAAAGCTGTGGATTCCTAGGCATCATCGGCTGAGGATGACCACAGCTTGTCATTTTTACCTGGGCACCTATGCTTAGATGACTGTCACCGCACAGTTTCCAGTTTCTATCACCTTTCCTACCTCCTTTTTACACAAAGAAAGTATTTTCAGCTAGTCTCATTTGAAGCAATATGCTTATTTTTAAGCACTACTTTTTGTGGCAATGTTTAACAAGAGTATTTCCAGTACACTTACATGGTCTTGGTGGGCTGAGTTAGTCTACAGAAGTGGTTTACGGCAACCTGCTTTTATTATGGATTAGCAACCACAAACTTCCAATGCTTTGGTAATCTCTTTTGCTGTGTAATTGTTCCTACATCTTCTTACAAGTTATTAATTATAAAGACTTTTACTTTCTTGGTTCTCATACAGTACATCCTCATGCAAGTGTGGATTACCTAACATTATTTCTGGATCCCATTTACAGATGTCATTGGAATAAAGCAATAAGAAAGGATCTCCCTCAGAGCTGAATGTCATTTCAAAGGGGCTGCACTTCCTGAGTTTGCTTAGTTTTAGTAAGAATAGCAATTGAAATCAAAACATAATTCTTAGCTCAAAGCTAAAGATATTTGAGTGCTCAAGGACAAAGGGGATGTCTTTTCTGCCATACTGTATTCCACCCACTGAATCTGACATTGAGAAGTACTTAGCCAAGTAAGTCTGAGATACTTTGTGTCTACATGGGCAATCTCCACTGGAGGTATGATGTATTGATCTACAAAGGAATAGGAATGATCAGTATCTACAGGTTTCCCAAATAGTTTTTCACTTTATGCTGCACAAAGATAAGCAAATTCCTTCCTACACTTTAACACTATGTTTAGGTAAAATGGTATCTGAGAGCTGACAGGCATCTCCCTGAAGTGACTGGGTACTACTCACCAGTAAGGGAGAGCTGGTACGACTTTCTACTTGGGACTAGTGACTGATGATGAGTTTTGAAAGACAAATAGTTCAAGCAACCTCTGTGTTCTGTCATCATCCTCTTTTATATCACCATGAGGACTCAAGAAAGTACAAGAGAATATTACTGAGAGGAGGTATGAGGTCATAATTATAAGGTTTATCTTCAGTTTAATTATGCTTTTAATGTGTAAGGTAGAATATTAAGGCTTTATGAATGCAGCTAAGTCTGTTCCAGTAATGACTCTTCAAACATTGAGATAATTTTAAAATTCATACTGCTGTGCTATGTCACTGTGATCATTAAAAAACTTCCTCGCAGTTTGTTCCATTACACTCTTTCATATAAACAAGCTGCAAGATCACAGGCACTACTTCCTGTGAATATGTATCAATTAACGTCCAATTAAGACAGCTGCTGGGTGTTCCTTTTCAATCAGGAGGAGGAAAAGCCGCAAAAATCAAATCCACAAAGGTCATTTGTATTCACTGACTCCCTGTAGTATGTATTAGCACACTGCTCTGCTAGCCTGACTGCTTTAATTGAAATTAAAAGTTGCTGCCCTGGAGAAGGCTCCAGTTTTCTTTCTTTCTTGCATTCTCCACTCTGCCTCTTTTTTTTCTAAAATAGCTCCTTTTCTATAGTCTGAAATTGTTACTAAGAAGTGTTGCTGACATGTCCTTTGGTCCAAACCAGCAGTGCAGTCATGCTCACTTGAAATTCTCTTTTTCCTGA
Source organism: Gorsachius magnificus (assembly GCA_034008185.1). Classification (NCBI taxonomy): domain Eukaryota; kingdom Metazoa; phylum Chordata; class Aves; order Pelecaniformes; family Ardeidae; genus Gorsachius; species Gorsachius magnificus. The sequence goes on from CM067095.1 coordinate 12,795,076, forward strand.
AACTTCACGTCTCAATATTTGGTTAAAAAGCCAAAGTTTGATTTCTTTGCTCTCCTTACTGTTCTTTTTTCTACACGTAGATTTAGTCCAAGTAACATTGTGCAAACACTCAAGATGAATTGCTAGCACATTTTCATTGTTAGAAGATCGTACAATGACACTTGAAAAATTTCCAGGCTTACACAATACAATAAAAATTTAAAAAACCCCAACCAGTTAACGTATACCTTTGATTTCCAGGTATTAAGACTGTTGGATATTTTTCTGCACACTGGGTCATTTGGCTACCATACATTTCAGAAAGTGAGTTCACATTTAGAAAAAAAAAAAAAAAAAAAAAATCTGTTTCCCTGACTTTTGTCAAGCAAGTTTCTCCATGGCCATTATAGCTCATATCATACATCACTTCTTAAATAATACAAAATATGTGGGATTCATTATTTAATTGCCACAGTAAATAAAATAAGTTATATTAGGTGTGTTACAGGATCACTACTGCAATTACAATGTAAAGAATGTATGGTATTACATGATATGACGGGCAAACTTCATTTGAGCATTTATTCAGACAACAGTGTTTTCCAGAAACTTGTATTAATGTGACCATTGCCTACACAAGAACAGAAAGCACATTTCTGCTGAGTGTACTAAGTGGCTTTGACTAGGCCCTGACATTGCTAAACTTCTGATCTTCAAAAAACAAATGAGTGTAAATGTAAAAAGCAAATATATATTTATTTGTGCAGTAGCACAAGATTAAGTCTTCCCTTTCTTCATCTTCTATCTGTTTTAATTGCCATGGAAAACTTGTGGTCAGGAATATTTCCACCCAGGCATTTGAAATCACATGAAGCTAGTTTTGAACACAACTATGAATTAAATTTATGGGACTAAAAGATGATGGCAGAGTTGTAGATGCTTTAACAGGTAGGTATTTTCTTACTTATCAGCATTTCAAACTCTGCTTGGGATATTAAAGTGGAGTTGGGTTCTTTCAATCTTCTGCATCAGCAGTAAAAAGGATTCTGCAAGCCAAATTAGATATTTAAGAACAATGGCACAACATCGCTATCCTCTGTGGGTGTGGTGCAGGCACAACTGATCAGGATATAACAGACAATTCAGCTGATAATGTACATAAAGGAATAAAATCTTGTTTGCCCCTTTAAGCTGTATTGACTTCTGGAGTTGAGAAGGGATGAAAGACTAAAATCTGGGGTTTTAATCACTCAGAGAAAAGATATGACATCAAAACACATTAGGATCAAATCTACACACATCATTAAAAAAATCTACATTTAACATAATTTTGCAGATTGCATTACCATTAAAAATTCAGTGGAAGGCAAATCTGCATTTATCACAATGCAGTGCAGAAAACAGAAGTATCTTCAGTTAAAAGTAGGCTAGACTAAACACTTCATCTGTTACAGGGAACAACTACACTCACCCAGAGTAGTGGGCTGGATCTCTTAAGCAGTCCTTCCCTGTAGCTTCTAATTTAGGAAGCCAATTTTGAAAATAAAAACAGGAGAAAGAGAGGCATCACTCAAGTCTAGAAGAATAAGTAAGGCATTTACTTACCTGAGACACCCGAATTCCAATTGTAGCTGTTCCAGTGGTATTAACCTTATATCCCCAATTTGACTTTCATAATTTGCTATAGGGCTAATAATATTTATCTACCTAATACCTAGCAGTGCTGCAGAGATGAATAAGACAATGCTTGCATGTACTTGAGTGCTAGGCATTGTAAAATATATCAAACTAACATTCCTAAAATCATAAGATAATGGTAATAAGATTAAAAATAAAAAAGCCAATTATAAATGAAAACGGTAAGAAAAAAATATGCCCTATATGAAAAAAAAGAATTTTTGCTTTCAGTATTGAAAGCAATCCTCATTCACACTCTGCCATCCATGCCAATTTAGAAACTACACATTTACGCAGCAAGTTTAGTTCAGGTACATTGCCTAGTTTCCAATCCCAAGTTACTTGAGAGAGCCGCAAAGGGGTCTGCACAGCCAAAAGTTAGGATCAATATCTTGACATCCCCCAACATACACACACCACACACACCATTTCTGGCCTCCCCACGTAGCACTCAACACAATACTGTAATACTTAGAAACAGGGAGCAGAAGAAACAGATTGTGTAGAGAGCCAATCTACTTTTTTCACTCCTTCTGACATGGAAAAATCATGTCCAGCTTCAGTTTGTACCACTGTTATCCTATGTGGTGCTTTTTAGCCCATGGAAATGTTAATTTTGAAAAGCAAGGCTTTTCATGCCACTGAATCCTTCAGATTTAGTCCCTCACTAAAGGGCCCAAAACACCACCTTCTGCGAAAGCAGTCCTATATCATGTTACTCACGATAATCTTGAAGACGATCTAGGCTTTTTATAAAATCAAATTTAATTTAATTGGTTTCTACAATTATAGGATTAGAAACTCACACTTAATCTACTCAACTGGAGAGAATTTCAAAGCTGTGGAAGAGCTCAGCTGATCCTAAGCATCTCTAGGTTGGCCAAGGTACACAAAAAATGCCATGGAGCTCCTAACAAGTATCAAATCAAGACACCCTCATGTTAACCTACTAACAAAATGACACTTCATTTGTTCAAACTGCAAATTTTACTGAAATAGCTGGTCCAGTTTGCTTCATCCAAATGTCTACAAATAAAATTGTTAGTACTTAAAAAAATAATCAAGACTTTTAGTACCAACAGTGGTACATCTGACAGAACATTTGCAAGTATTTTTTTGTCCTACTCATTTGAAAGCAAAGAATGTAAAGCAACCAAAAGCAAGCTCCAAGCACCTGCAATTCATATATCAAGTAGTAAACTGATCTTTGGCAGGTTATCATCAGAAAAACTTGACCTCAAGGAGACAATCCCACTGAAACTTAGCAATGAACAATGAACGCAGGCAGTCAAACATAACTAACAGTGCATTTATGGTAAAAACAAGTCATGCTTTACTAAAATAGCTTATCCAACCTTCAAAGCACATAGCATGTATTATTTTGTTTATGGATTATTACTATTTTTGGCCAATTTATCAAAAAAATTCACTAGAAGTGAATTAACAGAGTAAGCAAATAATAAAAATAATTGGAGGCCGAGAAGGATAAAAGATAAGAACATGAAATTTAATGTTATCACAAGTAATTGGTATAAAATCTAGAGATTGCTCTGATACAATAATTTGGGAATATTTAAAAACACATTATTGTGAAATGTAAAGTTCTGATTCCTCTACAGTAGTATAACCAAAGAAGCTAATTTTCCCTAACTTCCTTGAGTTTTGTGCAGTTAATCTCATTCAAGCAACGCAAGAGCCTAACTTGTCTTCAACATTATCCTGATACAATATCATGTGTTCTCCTGACTGCCGTAGTTGCTTAGATTTAACTTTATTATTTTTATATAGATGTCTATCTTGTGGCTGGTTGCTTTAATTCAACTATTTTTATATAGTGAATGCTCTTCAAACACATAGAAGTCTAGGAACCGTGTAAACACTTGTGTAATCTGTACTCTGCTGGGGCTGACAATGGCAATTTGTCAGTTTTATTTGCAGCAGGCTGTAACTAAACCTTACCAGATGTAAATAATTTTTGTACTGCTGCTTGCTGTTTCAGTTGCAAATGAATCTTGTTTCTTAGTGTAACACTCGCATCAAGAAAGCTAGGAGGTTCCAGGAAAATTTAGAAAACCCTAGAGTCACCTACTGCAAGGCTTATTATTAGCTTAAACAGTTGCTAAACTGCATACTGAGCTAATAGAGTGAATGGTCTCTGTAGGCAAGTTTGGAGCACAATCAGAATGTGTGATTGCAACAGAAAAGCATGTTGAAGCCTCAGCCTTGTCAACTTAAGCACCACCTGCAGTGACAATGGTGAAACATGAGTGACAACACAGCCTAAGTACATTTAAGAGTATGAGTGCCTAAATGGGAGAGTACTCTCCGCTAAAGCCAATTCCCAATAGACCTCCCTCATTTTTTTTTTGTTTGTTTTTTCAAATGAGACCATAAGGAATGCCCTGCTGGGACAGAAGTTTATTGTGCCTTGTGGCAACAGAAGATACTTTCTAGGAAAAGCATGCACACCCAGCTACTTTCTGTGGTCAGTCCCATAAACCAAATAGGCAGCTGAGTTTGGACAGCAACCACTAAAAGATACATAGGATCCCAAATCCATGTCCTGTTATAACAGCTCACTAGCCATCAGATAAGGGGCACAAGAATCTGTTCCTTCCATGTCAACATCTTCCTGAGACTCAGGTTGGTATATTCCAAATGAATCCATACAGGTATTTTCTAGAATAGTGGTAGATATTTTCGCTGTGATTTTGCAGTGCATAATGGACATTATACATCCTAACATCACTCATTTTTGACTACTTAATTTTGGCACAACAGTGTGTCATGCAAAAGAATGCGAAGAATTATAAAGAACCTCTACAAAAAAACCACTAAAACAATATAGTATCGATACCACCAGAGCAAACAATCATTCCTCATACAGCACCGGCAACATTTTGAGTATATTGAAATCCTGTAAAAGGAGAATTGTAAATGATCTTTTTGAAGCTGTTAGTACAGTTGATTATTTCACCTATAATCTAACTGCTGCCACTACAGAACCAAAAGATTCCTTTAGCCTTGACTGGCCCATTCCTCTGTGCTCTGGATCCCCTTACCTTGAGTGAGCTAGAGCTTTACGAAGAGTCCTCGGCTCCTTCCCTGTTTCTCTAAATGGGGAGACCCTCTTCACTGGTTCTGATGGATCAGACTGAAAATAATCAAATTGAAAATAAATATTATGGTATTAATTAAGAAGAGCTTAGCTTAGAGAAGGTATGTGCAGTCTCAGGGTTCAGTTTTAATCATCAAATATTTTCCGAGATGGTCATCACCTGAGACAGTATTGTGTCATTTCACAAGCTTGTAAACAAGTCTTATACGATACTGCTGTGCATGCCCGTGTGTACATGTGTTCCAACAGCTTTTAACTTACTGGTTGACTTCAAGTTTGACAGAGATCTTGCAGGCAGTTAAGCACGCATGAGCGTCATTGTGGTGGTTTGACCCTGGCTGGATGCCAGGAGCCCACCAAAGCTGCTCTATCACTCCCCTCTAACCTGACAGAGGAGAGAAAAAAGTAAATCAAAGAGCTTGTGGGTTGAGATAAAGGCAGTTTAATAAAAAAAAAAAAAAGAGCAAAAGCAAAGGCCACGCGCAGTAGCAAAAGGAAAGAAAACAAGATTTTTTTCTCTACTTCCCATTAGCAGGCAATGTCCAGCCACTTCCCAGGAAGTAGGGCTTCAGTATACATAGTTGTTCCTTCCCGAAGACAAAACGTCGCAAAAGACGAATGTCCCCCCTCCTCTTTCTTTTCCCTTAGTTTTTATATCTAAGCTGATGTCACATGGTATGGAATATCCCTTTGGTTGGTTTGGGTCAGGTGTCTTGGCTACGTCCCCTCCCAAGATCTTGCCCCCTTCTGGCCCATTGGTGGGGGGGGGAATATTGGAGGCACAGCCTTGATGCTGTTCAAGCACTGCTCAGCAGTAGCCAAAACATTGGTGTGTTATCAACCTCTTTCTACATACCAATAGAAAGCACATCTCTATGCTGCTCGACCCAATACAGTCATTAAATTACAAGACAGGAAGAGATTGTTCAATGGCCTAGACTTAAGGAATGACTGCTGCAAGTGTTTATGCATCAACAAAGTAAGAAACTCTCCATGGGAGAGAAATCTTTTTAAAGTCCCAACACAGAACAAATTTCAATCAGACTCAAAACAAGGAGATTGACATTTGTTAAAAACAAAACAATAAAAAAGGGTCCACAGATATAGCTGGGTTTAGAGCACAGAACATGACTGTTTTATTATTCTATTTCTCTCCTATGAGCATACAAACTAGGTCAGCAATTTTACTGAAGGGAATTAAAATCACCTACTTAGTAGATTGTTCAAAATGCCTGCAACATTTTTTTCTTCTGAGCAGCTATAGAACTGAAATACATGGAAGACAAAAGCTTATATTTGTTGTTGAACTAGCCCTGGCTTAGAAGTACCCTTGGGGTTTCCAGAGAACAGCTGCATCAATTTCATAGAATTATGATTGCATGCTGTGCACATGCAGTGGTTTTGCATGTGTTAGGTAATAAAATATGCAGCTGAGGCAGTACTCAATATGCAAAAAGTGCATGGCTAGATTGCTATCCATTGGGAGGCATAGTGCTGGTGTGCAGAGACTGAGGTGTAGACTAAGGTATTCCCTGAGGCAGTTCCATGCATTCATAAGTGTCCTAAGGTGTCCAGAAAAATAAATTCCTAGTAGAGGAAGTAAAGAAGATCCTTTACTATGCACCTGGAAAAGTATGCGATAGGATATTGCAGAACTCAGTTGGATCTGTAGAGAAAATGCCACAACTCTTATTTCAAATCTTTGTGCACATCCAAATACTGTTTTTGATTGTTGAAACAATTGGCGTTCTGTATGCACAACAGCTTCCATTACATGACTGAGCTGCAAACTTCACCCTTTCTTAGTATGTTTTTAACCTTAAGAGAACCTTCTGGAAAGCACAAACCAAAGACAAGACTTTTTAATGAGATGTATAGATAAAAATAATAATTGTAAGTGAGAACTGAAAAGAAAAAAAACAATAAAAAAAACTTGTTGGTGGAATGTTTCTGGTATTCAAGCCAGGGTGCTTCTGCCAGTAAAGCAGCTGGCACAGCTGCACCTTTTAGCAGACTTCCACAGTGCATCTTACTTTTCAACTTTGTTAGCTTTCAACAAATCTGAGATATCTAACTCAAAAACCAGTCAGTGAGGTAAAAAAGGAAATTAATCTTACGTTGCGATAGGTGAGATATTACTGGATGCTGAAGTCAGGCTAACACTTGTGCTTGTTTTCTTAAAAACTTTTTTTAAAAGAATTTAAAAAATCATTAGCATTAGTTGTCAGTTTTCATATAATTGCAAATGCATCACCCTTTCTCTTTTGTTTACATTTTATTATTCTATTTATAAAAAAACTATGACCAAATGATCTGCCTGGCACTCAGTTTTGTTCTAAAGAAAACAGAGATGGATCAGATTTTAAATAAGCTAACAAAGACAATGTGCAACAAAAAATTAAATCTTTTTGCTGGATTGTCAAATAAAATTCAGGTAAACTGTTAAATGCATACAGAGAAATTAAAATGTGTTTTAATTCCAATATTTTATGTATATTTAAAAGGCCTGAATTGCTTTGAGATAGCCACAGACTACACTAACTCTGCATTGTTGTATGACAGGCCTACATACGCATCAAATAGAACATACGCTTGGGTGGTCTTGGAGGAATTAGAACAGACTCACCATAGTAACTGTTCCATACTGACCAAAAAGTGGCACTTCAGTTAAATTATCTCCAGGCATTTAAAATTGTAGGTTAAGGTCACACCAGGCAAAGGCTGAAAAATCAGATATAGGCCAGATCTTCAACAACTGTTAGTTTGTGCAGCTCTACATATCACCCAAAGTAACAGCCCTTTCAGCTTCAGGGTTTTGAGATCTAAGGATGAGCAATATTGACCTATGTACTTTAATAAAAATATGAATTTTTGAAATAAAAAGTAATTTTGAATGTATTAGCCATTTCTGTGCTAAGCTGCAATAGTTTAAAGGTCAATCTTCTAGAGCTGACACAGGGAATAACTAACACAGCTAAACTGAATTTTCAGAAGACAGTTTTTACCAAATTACAATAGAGCCCTACATCTCACTCATCAGGAATTTTCTGATCCCTTCAGAGCAGTTTTACTAGATAAAAACCTATGAAACGTTCATCAGTCAGTAAAAGGCTCGTTCCTTATGTACAGTAAGGCTTTAAACCTTGAATTCAGCAAACATATCTATGTGAATAATTAAAACACGATGTTTGTCTGTTGCCTTCTTTAACTCCATCTTGAATCAAAGCTTCACCACCAGTTGTCTCACCTCTGGATTGAAAGAGTCCTTGCTAGTAGTAACCTCAGCCACTTCTTTGGGTGGTTCTTCCTGCACATCTTTGTTTACTGGTTCCTAAAAAATGAACGAAACCATGTAACCATACATGAAATAATTGTAGTTGCTCATACTATGGCAGGTTGTAATTTTCAAAATTAAGTAGTGCAAATAAGTTTTTTCTACAGAGATGCAAACTAAAGCAAAAACAATGGCTAGTCTATTGTAGAAGAACTTAACAAGTCACTAACTTTGTTGCACAAATTGATTCTCATACGAAGTACCTGCTGACAAGCTACTGTGCAAAATGCATACATTCTTTCTAAATTACTATGCTTAAATGCTTAGAAAAAGTAACTTTTCTCTTGGAAGGCTGTTGTATAGACTACTGTGTCCAACATAAATAGAAAATCCAATTTCCAAAACCAGGAATAGGAAATTACTTACCTGTAATTGCTCTTCCCTGAAGATACACACTGTGATAGACCACTATTCTTGGGTCTGTGCTTTCACCCACAAGGAAGGCACAGACTCATAAAAAGCCCTGAAGTCAAACACAAGCACTTTTAGAACTCCTTCAACCATCAGTTTATTCAAGTGGAAGGAAGACATATTCCCCTCTATTAAAAAAAATTGTATAGGTAGATTAATAAAAGACTTCAGATCACTCAGCAGTGTATGGTGCTCAGGCTAAAAGGATATGAAAACAATAATTCCTTTCTGCACTAGTTTCAAATCAAAGAACTCATTGATTCCAAGGAAAGCAAAGCTGGAGGCCCTAGCAAGTCGCATCCATATAGTCAGGGTACAGCTGATGCACAAAAAAGGCTGCACAGCAGACTCAGAGCTGTGGATGAAATAATTGCTGTGCTGTATAGCTTTTGCACAACAGAGCAAAGCCTGGAAATATTCAAGTATTTTAAAAAAAAAAATTTATGAGCAGAGCATTTTGCTTGTTGGAATCTTGACTTGAGAAGGCACAAACTTCTTTCCAAATTTATATTCCTGTGTAACATTTCTGCAGAACAAAGGTTCAGAGTGCAAGGAACAGGATCGTCATTCACTGGAGAACAGAAAACACCAATGTGCTAATATAATAACTGAAGCAGCCCACAAGACTAGGGGAGGGAAGCAAACCCAAAAATGGTTCTAAAAGCAAAGTAGCTGGAATGGAAAGAAAATTTTCTGCAGCCAGAGTATAAGGATGAACTAATGAAATGTCAGAGAGAAGTCTGAAGGTTCCACTATTTCATGCAGTTGGGGTGCACTTGACCAAACCTGGTCAGCAGCAGACACACATGGCAAACTGACACTGCTCAGGAGCACAAGGCTTACAGAGGGCTTCCAACATACCTGAGAGCCCACCTCAGTGCCTGAGAAAACCACATTCATGCACTGAACAAGAGAAGAATCATTTTACAGCCTGAGTGAGCACCATACTTCACCTATAGGAAATGCTAATCTAATCCAAGGAGATTACTGGGGATGAATATGCAGTCAGTATGGAGAGTCTGTTACTTTGATTTCTGGAAAAATTAAGTTTTTTGTCATTACATAAATTTAATCATCAATATTTGGTATATTTTTCCAGAAATCAAAGTTATTCATTTTAACCATTTGTAGTAAGAAGCAGATTCTGAATACTTATCGCCCTCTACAACTACCTGAAAGGAGGCTGTAGCGAGGTGGGGGTCGGCCTCTTCTCCCTGGTAATGGACAATAGGATGAGGGGAAATGGTTTGAAGTTGTGCCAGGGCAGGTTTAGGTTAGACATTAGGAAAAACTTCTTCACCAAAAGGGTTGTCAGACTGTGGAATGGGCTGCCCAGGGAGGTGGTCGAGTCCCCATCCCTGGAGGTATTTAAAAGAAGTATAGATGAGGTGCTGAAGGACATGGTTTAGTGGTGGGATTGCAGGGTTAGGTTAAAGGTTGGACTCTATGATCTTAAAGGTCTTTTCCAACCAAAGCGATTCTATGATTTATCTGTGAAAACAGGCTTTCAAAAGTAGACTAGATTTTGGAAATGAGTTGCCAAACAAGATTTTAAAAAAAAAAAATAATAATTTCCAGCATAAGAAGTCTGAAATATTTATAACTACATTCCTATATATTTATGAACACAAATGATCTATCCAAAACATAAATACTGCTAAAAGGCAAATAAATAATTATTTCTTCTGACTTACCCTTCTAAATTTCAGAGTACTCTTAAAGGTAGAAAGGTGCCAGATGGATGGAACAGAAGAGTTTATAGGTGAAACACCTTCAGAGAAGCTGCTTCAGAAGCAGTTTGGTTTTAAAAATGGATGAGTTTTCATATTTTAGGCAATATTTAACCTGTATCAGGGCACACTTTTTTTTTTTGAGTGTACAATGAAAAATCCAAGAAATCCTAAGTATTTGGACATCCTTCAATCTTCTTTCTCCTTGTCTGTTACTATTCCCATATGGCTATCCAGCAGACTGATACTGGTGGGACTTCTTTAAATTGCACACGTTACCTGTGTTTAAAGAGAAAGCTAGAAGAAAATCTGATTTCAACTTGGAGCAGAAGCATCTTGCACTCAGCAGAATTTCCAATCTGCTTTGCTCCTGACACTATTCCCCCCCAGCAGTAAAGTGTTGACAATGGCCAGGTACCATTGCTTTTACAGCTGGCAATACCTTGAACGGCATTACTAAAACCAATTGAGAGTCTCATAATAACTTGCTGCTCCAGGGAAGGAAGAGTGGTGGAACGTAGCCCTAATATTTCAATAGTTTGGAAGCACTAGGATGCTGATCACTAGGTATAGGGTCTGGAGCCATTTAGCTACGTTCATTGCAAGTGTCTAAGGCCACAGAGCACTGAAGAAAAGTTTCCTCAGATGCAACACTTCCCTGTATCCTACCTCTAGCCAGTGAACTCTCCCAGTTCATGAGGAAAGGAAAAAAAAGAGCTGTGAATCTCCCCAACCTTTGCACAGTGGCTTAGAGAGGGAGGTATCGCATATGCCACCCCCTCCACCCAGGCACTGATAATGTGATTCAATCAGCCTTATCACAGAAAACAGAAAGGAATAGCTTTCCTTTTCTACAACATTCTTTTGCTACAATGTCATGTATTGAAAAGGTGCAATCTGAGCTTAAAATGGTAACTGTACATAATTATAGAACAGTAGAACTGTGTTTTTAATTTGCAGTGCAGATATAAAAAACACAAACCAATACTGGTATGTCTAATTTGTTAAACTCAACAATACATTATCATGACAATCTGAATGATCGTTGGAGTTTGGGTGTTGCGGGGTTTTTAGTATTTCCGACTTAGGAAGATTTTCATCATAGCTCATCTAATTGGCTTTTAAGCTATCAAAAGACCTGTTTCAGTGATCATTTCCTACTTTCATTATAATGAAGTAACAAAATCTCATACAACTCCATATGTAAGAAACAATTTTAAAAAAACAAACAAAAAAATCATGAAGTAATACACAAAACATCATCTTAAAGTGAGATTACGTAAGGAAATGACCCAAAATTCTTTCATAAAAATAATTAAGGTCATTTTTTCTTGAGATCCCATCCAGCAGCTGTAGGTAAAACGAACTACAGCAACACTGCAGCAGGTGGAGCTCGATGCCATCTAATTGTCTATAGTTCCTCGCCTGTGGACCTGGAGGTGACCCCTTTCAGTGCCCTCACAGGTGGCTGATGGCACAGAAGCAGCCCTGGCATTCCCGCTTACTGCCTTAGACAGCTCTGTGTGTGCCCTCTTCATCTTTAGAAGGAAAATTGAATGCTCTAAAAATATTTTTGGATGAACAAATTTCTTTGAATAGCTTGTTTCAACCACAAACCACTGCCTGCAAACACTCCAGATTTTAACCTAACAATTCTCAAATACTTCCTCTTCTAAGTAATTCTGGAGACTAAAAATTGTTCAACTCAGAAAAATCTTTCCTTTTATTAAACATTCTCTCCATGTCATACACCTGTCATCTTTGCAGATGTCATTCTGTAAGTTTTGAGAGTTTTCGACTTTCTTCTCCAAATGTTATTGTAGAAACAGGCTGAGTGGGTGCTGTGCATGCCATCTATAGATGGAGAATCAAGGTATAATAAACATGCTTTTAGGTTGTACATTTTCTAATTTTTTGTTCAAGCTCATGAAAGAACCTGTTTCCTTGGCAATTCCTGAAGTTTCTTCATTCTGGGTAACTCATTAAGTTTATATGTTATAGTCAAAAATAGCAGATTGACACACCTATTGCACTCTTCTTCCTTCTAATATATCACTTGAATAGGAGCATTATGATTACATTTGCAAACTGTGAATGCATTTTGATGAAAATAAATCAGCACAGACTCATTTAGCCATCCAAATGCAAGATTGACCTGGGTGAAACATTTTTTAATTTTACAAATATGTTTAGAAAGCTTTTGTGAAGCACAGAGAGACAACTACTGCTGTTCTGCAGGCAAGGTTCTCAATGTTGAATTTTAAAGGCAGTATTCTAGCAAAGAGCTCAGGACCTCTCCCCCCCCCCCATTTCTTCTTTTACTGCTGCTGCTGCTCAATACTGACCCTTTCTGCCCTTTCACTAGAGTGTGGGAACATGGAACAGACATCAGGACCAAAAGAGAATTTTCAGTTAAGCACAAGAGACTCTGAGGCAAAGGACTTCACTAAGAAACCGTAATTTTATGCAATATATTCTATAAGAGTAATGCTATTTTATTGCTTCAGCTTAAAAAAAAAAAATGCCACAACTAAATCTGCAAATATATATCAACAAAGACAAGATACCTGATTTGTTAAGGTTGTGCTGTACCATATCAATAATGCAGAGCACTTTGCAGTTGAGAATCTCTGTTGCCAAGGGGAGCATTTGATAAGACCTATTGCAGCAGCTTCTGTTCCTTGGTCTCTGGTCAGAAATGGTCCCGATATTGACAGAAAGGGCACTCATCCCACTACCTTGCCATGGGGAGTTTTAACAAACAATGGAGTTCCTAGTCCTGTTACGTCTCCTCCTGCACTCCAGTGAACACATTACTGTCAATGCAGACTTATCAGGAAAATGGAAAGAGGCAGCTGAAAAGTGAGAGAAATGTTGCCTGCTAGTGACTGCATGAGAATGAGATTTGGAATAAGTAGATTCTATTGCACCTCTGTCAGAAATTTCCTCTGACATCCTAAATAAAATATTTAACACCTTATCCCAGCCAGCAGAAGTGGTTTTTTTTTTTTACTACAATGAATTTTAGTACAAACTCCACAGCTCATTGTGCCTCTACTCCCTGTGTCTGAAATGGGAAAAACAACACTTCTCTTTTATTAGCATTTACAAAGTACTCAGATATTGTAGTGACAGAAAGCACAGGTACAGAAGGTGTGTTGTTTAATGACAAAACCAGCTCAAATAGCTTGGTATTGTTTATTCTGTTGACGGCCCTCTTTTTATCATATTCCTTGGAGAAATCCTTTTTTTATTTTCTGGTCTCCAAAGACTACTTACCTAATTCTGAAAAGTTTGGTAAGTTTTGTAAAATAATTTGATCAAATTAATCTCAGTTGCAATACCATTGTTGTCAGTGTATTTATCCTAAAATTACTTTTAATCCTTTACGCAACTACCTTATTTGAGCTGCCATCTTTATAGCCTCCATAAACTCTTCTCATTCATCCTCCGTTTCACTCTCTTAATTTGAAAAATGTGAGATTTGAAAGTTTTGAAATGTGTCCTTGGAAGTCAATGCAAACAAACAAGCAAAAAAATTATCACTTCTGTATGACATCTCTTTGTGCTGCTTACATTTCTGTCTTCTGTTTCTGTCATTTACATGGTTCTCTGAGCAACATGCCAGTAATTTAGGTATATGCAGTACCCAAAGCCTTTTATTCACATTTTTGGTTGCACACTGGCAATGAAAATATTACTCAGCCTTAGCTAATGTTTTCTAGATATTTTCCGCTACTGAAGTCAGAATTACAAGTGTTCTCCCCAAATCTTCTTCCAGAAGACCAAATGTCCCAAGGACATTTTGGATTGCCAAAAATCCATTCTCCTAGAAGTGAATGTAACTGTGTTAAGCTGAAAAAAGAAAACCCTTTTGCACCACAACAGTACTCACTTCCTTCTTGCATTTAAATTAGATTACAAAAGTGCCAAAAAGAACCCTTTAGGCACAAAGGACACTCAGAAAGCAGAAACATCTATAAACATCTCTAAAAAATTAGTTTCCTACTTCTGCTAGTCTAACACAGGTTTTCTTTTTGGAATGTTATGCTAAAAACATGAAAGTTCATGAATAAAGGCAGGGGTACCTAATAAAATTATCGATCAATACCTGCTACAGCACAGGTTCTCTATTCAATCCAAAAGTAACAAACAAAAAAAGAGCATGCTATTCTGTTTTGTTTCATAGTGAGAACAAAGTCAATTTGAGAAAGTTGGGGAAGACACAGCTGGAAAGCAGAGTTACCAGCCTCAGGAAATTCAAGGAAATGCAATTGAGAACAAATTATCTCTAATTACTTTTGACCAAATCAATAAACCCCATGGAATAAAAAGCATGATGACTGCCACCTGGTAGAGGACAAAGAACACCAAAGTTGAAAATTACAGCAAAACTAAAACACAGCCATCTTAAGAACAATTGAAGCACTTCTCTCACAGAATAAAAGAGGAGAAAAAAAAAAAAAGGAGGGTGAGCAATATTAGCTCAATAAGCAAGCAGTGCATGCAGAAGTTAATGGTTGGTTTTGGCCACTGCTCATTGTTCTCAGCTGTGAAGACTGTTAACTCTTTACTGTGTTGTTTGAGTTACAACTTGTCCCAACATTACTCAAGGATAAGAAAAAAAAAAATCCTAAAAACCTAATACCTCCTCTTTCCTTCTGAACTTCTATTGTTTCTCCCATGCTGGCTTTTATTTACTAAACATCAGTGTAGGAATTATTTACTATTTAAGTTTAAGGCACAGGACTTATTTTTGTCCGTGTGTTAATAAAACAGAGCAAGATCTTACCTCTCCTTTGGCTTCCTTCCCAGATGTGAGTAGTAATACTCCCACCTGGAAGTCGCAAGTGTGTAGCTAAGCACAGCTGGCTCTGAGTGTGATGGATGGGACATAGTCTGGCTAGGCAGAGATGGAGGGACTACAGGGGCAACAACGGCATCCAGCAGCAGTGAAGACTCTAAAGCCTATCTATCTATAATACTTACATGACCCCCATTACTATAGTAGTTGAGCAGTTTACCACCTTTAACACATTAATCCTCACAACATTCTTGTCAAGTAGGGGCGTGGCATTTTCCTCTCTGTATATATGAGGAATGAAAGTAGAACAAGGTAAGTGACTTGTGTCTGCTCACCTACAACGTATACAGGAAGAGCAGGGTATTGAAAGCAGGTCTGTGAAGCCAAAAGCTTGTATCTTAGCCTGGAAGTCCCAGATCCCCTCCCGCAGTCTGACTGAATCTTACAGCATTTTTCACCATCACTGAAGAATGTTAAAGGAGGCAAATTTCTGAACCTCCTCCTTTCTTCTCAACCATGTTTTAGTTTAACATTCCACAACTGTTCTTCAGATGGATGCTGAGCACTGAAGTTAAAGTGGATTTCAGATATGCTGTTGACACCTTGCCTTCTACCTCTTTCTGTCTTATTGCAACTCCTCATAGACCTTAAGATCCTCAGAGTTTCAAATAGTTCCTTTAAACTCTTTTATATGTGAGCAGGACAATCCGTTTATTTTATGGACTGAGTAGAAGAAATTTCACTCTGACGTGACCTTTGCTTGGATTTGTTCTTGCAGGGAAGCAGGGTGGCCATTTTCCATCTCCAGAATTCTGCATCTAGCTTCATAGCAAATACGCTGAGGTGACTGGCTCAATTGGCTGGTCAGCAAACTCTTCACAAGGTCCCTGACAGTGATCATCTGCTTTATCCTTGCTCCACAGCAAGCCAAGATTAGCTTAGAATGAGATGAAATTCTATTGTCTAGTAGAAACTAAATTTCACAGCACCAAGGAAGAAGCATCAAGGTGGCCTGTAGCTAAGCACTGATTTTTTTAGGACATTCTTCTGCTTCTTTCTCACAGGTTCTTATAGTCAGGAGTTACTTCAGCCAGCAACAGCAAAGGACTGCAAAATGCTAAACTGGCTCAGGAGCCTGATACAGAGTACACTACTGTGTAATAATCTTCACACTACCCTGTGCTGTCTGAATAGCTTAAAAAAAAGTTTCACAGAAGTACAATTAGAATTAGCAAAAATACCTTAAAAACAAATGGTCAAAAAAGGTAAAGAAATTAGGTGGTTTAGGAAGATGGCAATATCTCACTGATTTTTAAATAGCAAACTTGTCTTTTTGAGATACACTCTTTCCCTAGAAGTAACTAATACCTTCTCCTCTTCTGCCCAGCTTGTACCTTAAACTCAAGCATAGACCAAGTCCTTCACACAGGGGTAGTACTTCAACCCACCAACACCGATTATGTGTAACCTCTACACAGTAGACAGAAAAGACTGGATGGCAATGAAGGATCAATCGAGCAAATGAAGTGCCTTTGTTCTCTAAACCCAAAGTCACGTTAGCTAGAATTTCAGAATTATTGAAAATTCAATATTACAACAGTTTGTCCTGCCAGAAACATGTATCTCAGTTTTTTAATAGGCCTGATTAAAGTGCAGACATGCCAGAAAGTTATTTACTTTTTCTGTGGAACAGATCTGACTTCTACTAAAAGTACCATCATTGACCCAGAAAAAAAAAAATTTCAGAAAGATGAGCTGCTTCTTATTTCACTGTAAGACCCACAATGGAAAAAAATTCAAGTGACAACATAATGCAGACAATGCAGTGAGATATGCTATATAGCCTGAGGTAAAAGAAACTGCCTTTGGAGTCTTTTTTCTTGTAAGTTGCTGTAGCCCACTTAGTGAATAAATGGATTTGGGGCCAAAACCATTATCATCACTGCATCCATTCCCACCAAAATGCATTCTCTGAGAGGTTCTGGGAGCAAACGTGCACCACTCCTACTGGTTCTGTCAATAAATAGAAAACCTTGTTCTGCAAAGACTATTAAGCAAGAATTTTTTGTAAGATCTAAATTCATTTTAAACCCCAACAACAAAGAAAAACACATTAAAAAATAGAATGTGACAGGCTTCCTGGCACAACTTTCTCAAACAACAGCTGGCCAAATATGCCAGACTCACAAGAAAGAAAGAAAGAGCTGGCTGTGCTTTCTAAAGGACATTATTTCAAACAAACTAGATCTCAGAATTCAGAAAGAAAAGTCTTTTTAGTTGGCATAGAGACAGGAAAACTATTGGTAGAAGGAACAACTAATTGTGGTTAAATTCACCTCTGGAAGGAATTGGGGATGCATAAGCAAGCCCAGCTTTACCTTGTAAACAGAATTCACAGTGGATCAGTCCCAAGAACTTCTATCTCAAGCTGTGAGAGAGTTACTTTCATAACTTCTTTTAGAAAACCTCTTTCATGAAAGAAAGTTGAGTTTGAAATTATCAGCTTTATGCGAGTGATTTTGCTTTACTGATGTCTCAGAACACTTGATAGCTTATGTTAGTAAGGTTTATCAGACTTCATTGTATCCACCTGTATTTGAGTTAAAAAAAAAAAAAAAGGAGAAAGGGCTCAGAGAATTTTCCTGGTACTTAGAGTCAAATTACTGGATGTTAAGTTCCTATGTGAGCTAGCTTTGCATCTACCCAGCACTTATTTCTAGAATGTGTCAACCTGATGAGGTATACCTACTTTTTCCCCACATAGACAAAGCCAGACAAAGTCTGAAAGCCTTCTGATGTGAACAATGATTTGTTAGAAGCCTCATAAGTGGACTAAGTTCCAATCTCTGGGCAACCAGACCTAGAAGTGGTTCATGCCCTACGTATAAGAACATGGTGATTTTCAGAAACAGTTCTTAAAGAGGGTGGGCAGGAGCAATGGAGGCTTGGAACAGCAATGCCATGGAAAGCCACATGTTTATGTGATTAAATGTCTTAGCTTCCAGAGCTCCAGGACACTGGTTGCTCACAGACAGCATCTGCAAAACTTCAAACTTTACAGTCAAACTAACATTTATTTTGATACAAAGTACTACAGTAAAAGTGGCACAAAACGTAGTCATCACTTCCACAATTAAAATTGGTTACTCTCAAACGACAGTAGAATTAAGTTTAGGCGCTTGCATGTGCACAACTGAAGAGCTAGAACTGCTATAAGCGGAGGTCTAACACACTATAATTTATTGTCATTTCAGATTGCATGACCCTGGTTGCTTGCAAGGAGTACGCTATAATGTGTTTCACCATGATTCTACTCTAGAGAAAAGCTGTGAATAACTGGAACAGCCATGGTGATTTTTGCCTTTATTTTTATACTTACAGGACACAAAAATAAGCCAATGATCTTCATCTCTGTCTTAGGTTTTACTTTAGCTTTGGCACAGTAAAAAAAGAACAGACATTACTGAACCACTTTCACAGCACAGCTTCAAAAGGTCTTTTAGTAATCAATGTTCTTCCTATGCCGAAGACTGAGGGTGTCCTATTCAGGATTGTGCAGAAGAGATCCATCTGGGACTTCCCCAATTATAGATAGCTTGATTTACTTAGAACTAAGATAAGAAACATTCAGTCACATGAACACAAATACTTACCAAAGCCCTGTTGCAGTAGACAGTTTATTTGGTACACATACCTAGTTTGTTAAGAAGCTAGAAAGTCTAGCATAGTCTTAATCGGTGTGAAAGGCTGTACTTACTTCATTTAAAGGTCTGAGAAGTCTTAGGGATATATCAAGCATCTAATTTCTGGACAATCCATATGGATAGTCTAGAATTAGCTATGGGACTATGACACATTCTAGTGAAACAGCAGTGTCTTAGGATAAATGCTTAAGCTAATATGTTGTGTTTCATAGCTCTGTTTTTTGCTGAGTAATATCTAAACCTCATGTAACAGGAGACTGAAGGTGTTGGAAAGGCTGGCAGCAATACTGTGGTTGGAAAAGAAAATATCAAACGTATAGGGAAAGATTAAGCCTGGGCTTGTTAGAGCAATTGTTTCACTTGTATCACTTCAGAGTGAGTGGCACTCTAAACGTTGTTATTCTGGGATCACAGTGACTCATGTTTCTGTAGAAGAAAATAATGGAAAGCCAACATTAACAGAAAGCTCAGCTGATTAAACATCACTTCCTCCCATCTATGGCTTTCCTAAGAAAACTTGTGTGGAGGAGAACTGTGCTAACAGATGCTTTTCAAGTAAGAAATCTAAGCAAGTTATTAGTCAGGCCAAATAGTTATCAAAAGTAATGGCTTTTTTTCCCAAAGTGGTAGCTGATACCTGTAGATCTTGAGCTTTTGGCAAACAAACATTACATCCGTTTCAGGGAGGGGGGAGGAAGGTTTTTTTTCCCCCCCCAAAGACAGCTAAGACTCAGTGACTAGGAAAAACAAAACCCTGCACAGAAATGTTAGAGAAGTTTAGTAACCATAGTTTTCTTCCAGCATTTTAAAGCATTTTTAAAGGGGTCTAGCTTTCTAGCCACATCAAGAAAGCTAATATCCAAATACACAAATTACTGCTACAGATTCTTTCCTCTAGAATGCAGACAGATTAATCAGAATCTCCAAGCAGACTGACAAACAAATTCTTTGTTTGGTGTTACTCTGCATGCAGTGATATACCTAAGGTCAGAATGTAACCTTCCATATGGAGTAGCTAGCCAATGAGAATAATATAGTAGGATCATATGGAATTTATCTATAATTTTTTTCAAATTACATTTTGTCTTTCAAAATTTAAACTTCTACATTTATCTTGCACTCTGTCTAATCTTTTGGATATTCTAAATCATATTTTAAAAACTCAGATGATTGAGTTTGTATAATGAGAAATTTAATGACCTGTAAAATGAAATGAGTGCATCTGCCAGCCCTAAAAAAAAAAGTCATCTTTTCACCACATGCACGTCACAATACAGGACTGACAGTTCCACTGTTATTTTTCCAGGCAGCGACTCCTGTTGCTTTCCTAAAAACAAACATGCGTTTTTGGATGCAAGTCGAAGACTAAGATTATTAAAATGCTTAAATAATTCTTAAAATATTTTTTCCAACACCACTTTAATAGAGTATACAATTGCTATATAAATGCACATTGTCCCCAGGCGAAATGAAAATACAAAGTTTACAAACAAAAAGATAATCAAATTCTGAACTGCCATTTAATTTCACTCAGGCATATTTTTGTTAAAGGGTCAAATTCTATGCTGGAATAAAGATCCTAAATGAATCCATATTTTGACAGGGATGAATACAGTCCATACTGCAACAGCAGAATAAATGTGCAGCCACAGACTGGCTGGCAGCAGCTTCATCCATGATAAACATGAGACAGATGAACATGTCAAGAAAAGGTTCTTGCTGGCTGTGTTTTATGCAAGATTACAGAGCACCCTTTAATGCTGACATGAAGTCCAAAACACCCTTTACATCTGTAACAAAGTCCTAGCAAATGGCTCTGCATGAGTTTTAGATAACATACTGAACTGAAAATGCCCTTTTTTTATTGTCTACTTGTAATTCATACTGAAAGTTAAACACGCATGCACACATCCCCCTCATTCGTACCTAGTGTAGGCTGGATCATCAGATTGAGTTAGCTAGCATTCTGGCATAGATTTGACTAGGTTATCTGCAAATAAATTCCTATACCATTTTATCTGAGACTTTAAAAAAGAAAGTATTAATATTTAGAAACTACTCTACAGGTCTTGTAAAAGAAGTGCAGTCCAAGCTGCTAACATCTGACACATAAATAAAGGAATAAGCCACAGCTAAACCATCAAAACTTGACTTTCCAAAGGACAGCTATTTTCAGAAGCATTTTGTGATAGCCATGCCAGCTGCACACACAGACCGCATTACATCTGTGGCCCATTCTCCTTAAGCATTGTCTTTGTTTTGATTTCCTATTTTGTATTCCATTAGTTTTAAGGCTGTATGTCATACTGCCATTAAATCACTGTTTTCAAGCAATAGTGTCTTCCAGCTGACCTCAGAGCAAAACAGCACAAAGACTTACATTCATACAATTTGCTGTTACAAGCGATAGGTGCTGGAAGTCTTACTCCAGAGCCTCTCTCTTACATAGCTATCTTGCTCTGACTTACCAATTATTGCCACACACTAATTCAGATGTCACATAGATAATAAGGTAATATTAATTTAGGAAAACAGCTGAAAGTGAAATACCTGAAGGGAAAAAAAATTACATACACAGTATTTTACCAAAAGTAGCTTTCTTAAAAAGAAAGGATTCAAACATTTCTGATGAGCTAATGGAAATGGCAAAGTGACTATTTGGAACAGGTTTGCTGTTTGGGTTTTTTTTTAAATCTGTTTTTATCTGCTTTCACTAAAAGATTAAGTGAGCTCACTGTCAGCAAGAGTGATTTCTGACTGTCAGACAAAGTTGAATGGATTCCGTGCTGCTAAACTTTTAGAAAAAGCCAGAAAAAAAAAAAATAATAAAGCTTTCATCTGATGAACCTAGAGAGGGATCACTAGGATACTGCCAAGGTTTAATTTCTCATCTTTCATGGATTAACATCATTGTTTATGGTTCAGACTGTTGCATAGCGACACAAGCTCTAAACAGGGTGACAAGAAACAAATCCAACCAAACAAATAATTCCAAGACATAGCAATGCCTCTGATGGGAGTTTAAAGTAAGCTTATTTTACAGAAATCCTCCTATGAGCTTCACCAACAATGGCAGCATTTGTCGAGGCAGAGCTTGTGGGTGAAGTGCCTGAGAACCCTCCAGCGACAGTACAGTTGTCTGCACAGAGGATTCAGCTCCCTGAACTGTAATGAGCAATTTGTCTCACAGCTTTGATCCACTGTCAGTTTAGCTGACACTGACTCCGGGAATTAATTTCTAACATTTCAGGGTAACCTAATAAAAAAACCCCAAACTGAAGCAGTATCTGTAGATAACCTATCACCTGCTGCAGGTGTTAACAGAAAAGTTAAAAGTGTTTCTGTTATAGTACAAAGGCTCTCAGTTTCTTGAATGCATAAATACATAACCCCAAGACAAAGTATCAACAAGGTAAAGCAGCAGAATATTTTAACCATATGCTCTAAGCTGACAGTGTGTTGGTCCTATGTATTTGAGAAGCTTCCTTAGAGAAAAGGCTTCCCTTGTACAACTGAACAGATCCTTTATTTGAATGAACAGCCTGCCCACTTTGGAAATGGCTTCAGAACTAGTGGGAGATTGGTTTCCAAGTTTTTAAAACCATCACAATGGAGTTGGACTAGAATATGTTTGGGTTTTAATTACCAGACAATTGCTGTAGATTTTCCATTACCTTGTGAAAATAATAAATGCAACATATAGAAGTCATAAATACTTCTAGCTCTGGCATAACTGATCAACACTAAATAGAGCAGTAAATACCAGCTTTAGAAAACATTCAGGAAGGGAGTATAAACTCTCTTTAAATTCAGTCCTACTGTTATGATGTCATTACACTGCAGATGGGTTACAATCCATCTATTTCAGTCCATTCTGGGCAAAAACCTTTGTCAGTTGCCCACTGCCACTATGTCGTGGCTTTAGGTTGTCACACCTGACCACTGTGAACCGATGGCAGTCACACCATTCTTCACCAGCCAGCCAATGAACCTGCCAATATCATTACACCTGCAAGAAAGTATTAGTCCTAAGAGTTACCAGGGACCAGAATTCCAGACCTTTACTATTCCCTATTCCCCCGTATTCAGGCATATGTCTGGTAGTAGGTTATGTCACAGGAGGGGAACATTACTGCTGGGCTCTTGTGGGACATTTTTTTTTTTGCAGGGAATGTTTTGTGTGTAGGCTCCACTGGATCATATTCGCTATCCACAGTACTGTGTCACAGCCAGTGCAGCCAGCACCTGGCAGCTGGGGTCAGACAGTACCACAGATAGACAAGGTATCAGTCTAGTCAGGAGGGAATTTAAGGCATGAACCACACATGTGAGTCTTCCTCTACCTGAACTGGGAACTAACAGATTCAAGAGGTACAAGCAGCTAAAGAATGACTTTGAGGGGAGAGGGGGGAATCCACTGAGACAGAGCAGGGTTCAACAATACGGGGTTCCTGAAGCACTGAGAGGGAAACATTGACACACAGTGGGACCAAATGATGCCACCTAGGAATCCTGGACAGATCTGGATCCTCAGTATAGCAGGCACATGAGGCTATCTGATCACCAGGAACCATTGGTTGCACCTGCGGGAGCAAAATGAAGCACCGAGGCCAGAATTATTGAAGTAAATATATTTTGGACGGAAGTACCACAGTCTAAGGACTGCTCTAACAGATGAGGAATGACATGATTTCACCCTCCCAGAAACACCACAGGCATTAGCTCAAGGCCAAAGACACAGCAGAGTGCACTCACAGCAACTAGGATTAGCCAGAGGCTTCAAGTAGGCTCTGTAATTTACTGCAACCTAGCTTTAATTGCAGCAGAGAAAATATTACAAATAACCCTAACAGTTTTGCAGTCTCTATTTCAAACATATGAATTGTTACTTGATGCCCAATGCAATATAGCTAGAATTTGCCTTTTACGAGTAAGAAAACAGTAAAAAAAAAAATCAAAGCCATTCTTAAAGAGGGAATATTTGTATATTTTCATACAGGGTATGAATGAACAATTACAAATTTAAATGTTACAACAGCTTTATGAAGCATCTTTTGACCCTTAAATGAAATTGTGTAGGTGTGTATGAAGTTAAATGCTCACATATGAAAATGTAGCAGTGTTTCACTTGAAGAACTGTGCTTTACCTCCATGATTACTCCACTGAGGTTGATAGACAGGCATATGAAATATCTGAATGTTCCACATCAATAATGACTGTAGAATCTGCCTTTTGTACCCATTACATTAGCAGAGAGGACACAAACCTTTTAGCAGTAAGTCACTGAGGAATTAAGTTAAAACATCCCCTTAACACACCAGAAAAAAAAAACAGGTTCCAGGCTACAGTCCAGGCTACGATACCTCAATGTCACAGCCTAGTTTTCACAAATAACACAAAGTAGCTCCTTTTCCAAAATGAGCAGAATCCAAACTAACATTATAGCTACTACCTCCTTCCCCATACCTTGCTTTTGAGCTCTTAATGTAAAGAGTGACAGTTATATAGCTGCCTCATTAACTTGACTATTGTCCCCTAAAAATACTCTCTATCTTAGCTCTCCTTCTGTGCAAATAACATAATGTTAATTTAATGGAAAGGTCACATTATACTACAAGGAATGCAGTGGCATTCCATTATGTCCTCCTCTCCCCGCTTACAGTCCTCCCCCCCATTGCTGTTGTGCATTCAACACTTTTTCTATAGGTATTTCATGAATAATGAGAAGCTACTCTAGCCATGGAAAGTGTCTCCTTCCACTGCTTGCAATTTAAGACACATCATTCTACAGTCTCAAGGAAAGCGAAACACTACCAATCTGATTTTATACAAATATTTTTTTTCTCTGCAAGCCAAACTCAAGCTTCAGTTACTACACTTTTCCCCTTCACTGCTGAGGGCCTTCATTTACTTTGCCTGCACAGAGAAATATTCCAATTCAAGAACAGGTTTCATAGTTCTTGCATTCAGATCAACTTGCCCTGGAACTGTTATTTTCTGTACGAGAAAGACGATTTCTCCACTGCCATGCAATGTTTGAAGGGAATTAGCAAGGTGCCTTGGCTAAACTTCAACTTGCCTAAACTGCTGTCCGCTCACTGATGTTCATCTGTCCTTTTTCAACTGGATACATTATTCTTCATCACTTTCTCTCCTGAACTCTCACGTAATATTGCTCTGCTCTGTTGACCACAGTTAACCAGGGATGGCCGATATGACCTCTACATTCAGCCTGCAAAGTGCTTTTGGCATCATTCGGGGTAAAACTGATCTATAAATATATTATCCTTCCTAGAAATAAGCACAACCCAACCTATCTACAAATCTAGTCCTGCATTTCTACATCAGTTGTGATTTCCCTTCCCCCCCATGTGAAAATAAAAGTCTCCACATTGTTTGTGCTCCCCTGCCCCTAATTAAATACACTTCCCACTAGTGATCACGTACACAGAGAGGTTCCTAAGTTCCATGTATACAAAAGAGCTCAGCTTTCCCACCAGAAACATTTTCTTACATTTCTTGCACATGTACATTCATTTCTCACACAACTCCACTGAACATTACATTGGAGAAATCCTCAGTGTTTGGCAAGATCAGCATTAACGTTCCTTTGTGCCATCAGTGACACGAAGGACTAGGAGCCAGAAACTCATCCATTCGATTTACAAAGAGCATTAACCTTACTGTCCAGTGCAAGTTCTAAACCAATCATACCCATAAACAGTAACAAACATTTATTTCTTACATAGCACTTCTAGTCAAATCTTAAAATGTTTTTTTCCCTGTTCTCTCCCAAAAGTAACCATTTGACAAAGTGTTACCAGTTAGCAAAAGTCATTTAACTGCCACACTGCAGCCAGGGGAGCACCAGGTTCTTCAAATACAAGGAATAGTCTGTTTCTTTCATTATGTAACCAAAAAAGCGCATACAAATACTCTGTAAAAGAAGCAGACATTAAACCTGTTAAAAATCTAATGTTTTGAATGTTCACTGTAAAGTGTAACCTTTGTAATGTACTTCCCTCCTGCCCCAGGCATGATATTGCAGATCATTTCCCAAACCTAGGTGAGCAATGCAATTCACTATAGCAACAACTCAAGCCATAATCACAGAAGTGTAATGCACCATGACTGTACCAGCAGCCTGACATTTGGCAAGTTTACTAAAACCTTAATAACAATGCATTATTACATTTGATATGCTTGCCTTAATTCATTATGGAACCAGCCTTTAGGAACAGAAATTGAACTTTTCAAATTGATTAGACTGTTCTGAACTTAATAGCATGGAGATTGTGTGGACTTTACTGGTTAGCTGCTGTTCCAGAGATATGTCAAACTAATTTAGTGACCATAAAGCCTTTATTTTTATAGAATATAACATTTTCACACAGTTAGACTCAGGTCAGGATTAGCACCTCACATTTAATATTCATGTTGGAAAGTAAAATTATTGCTCTTAACCAAATAAAAGAGCTCAGTCTTAAAAATATAGTTCCGTAAGCACATGCCCTATCTCTAGTCTCATTTATATCACCATTTTTATTTCACACTCTAAAAGACAAAGCAAAAACACCTGCAGGAAAAACCAAGAGCTCAGGAGCAGAAAGTTCTTTGCTATAATACCAGGTTTATATTTTCCATATGCAATTAGCTAAATTAATTCACTTTTCTAAGTCACTTTCTCCAAAGGTACAAGAAAAGGTAACAACTGTCAGTCTCACAAGGCCATGAAGAAAAACATTTCAACAAAACTCTCAGTACACAGGTGCTTAAATGTTACGGTTAACAGTAATAAAACCAAGTACTTCAGCACAGAAGGACTGCTGCTTTTCTAAAATAGCCAAGAATTTCTAACAGATATGTCACTACAGTGGCATAGTAAGTCACAGATAAGAATTAAAAATGAAATTAAGAAATTCTGCATCAACAACAGCTTCCTATGCCTGCTAAATCATCTCATATCCTTGGTTGGCAATGTTGTTATCCTCTTGTTAGAATTACTGCAATATAATGTAATACTCCACCATTTTGTCCATGTACATGCACAAATAAGAATTTCAGTTCCTAAAAAAACGGTGTGACTGACATTTTTCAACTTATTAGTAAGGGCTCTTAAAAACTAAACCCAAGTTAAAAGAAATACATTTATGGTTTAGGCTAATGAAGGGGAATGATCTTAATAAAACCAACAGTACCCAGTGTATAGTCTAACAGCCTAATCTGATGGAACATTTGTTGAAGGAGGCAGAAAGCTATCTGCTATTACAATTTAAGCATATATCCAAATTTAATAAAATATGTCTAAAATTGAACTTACTTTCTTTATATCATTTGCTCCATTCTGGTTCTGTCTATGACATCATTATCTATCACCTCAGTCCACAGCTTCTGTTTATCTTTCATTCCACTCCTCTTTTTAGTACCACTCTCACATAACCAAACTGCCCCAAACCACGTTCGGTCACCTAAAGCTATGCCCTTTTCTGTTATTCCATTGCCAAATTATCCACAGTCTGCTTATTCACCACTTTCTAATAACCCCTCAAACCTTCTGCATTCAGGCTTACCAACATTTAATAATGTGTACATAAAAGCAACAATATAATGGTATATTGTCATTACATTGCAAATGTCGGGTGGGTCAATGCCTCCTTGGGTGGGTGAAAAAGAAAGTCATATGCAAGAGACAGAGAGATGCCATTAGGCCGTTCATTTCCAAACATCCTCTGAGTTTGTCTTTTGCAACAAGAAGTGCATCTGTTACTATTTTTAAGAAGGAAAAGTAGTGTAGTGTTGTGTTATGCTTGCCAACATAGTTAAAGGCTACAGAAGAAAGTTAAAAAAAATACTTGAGCGACTCATTCTATTGTCCATAAAACGTGTACAACCAGAGTTTAACTTGCTTGTTGCTAGTAGTGACCCTGGTGAAAGCTAGAAGCGTACATCAGCTTTCAGCATGAGAAGTGAAGCAAAGGCATCACTTCAGATGGATAACATGCATGAATTCTATTCTGGCTGATGATTACCACACTGAGAGCTTGCACACATGAGTTATCGATAGAGGTTATTGAGCTTGTAGGAAAAGTTCTTGGTATAACACCCACTGTTAGTTACACACACACACACAGAGCAGAACAGCTACTTCCCTGTATGTTCACTCCAGAAAGAAGAAAAAGCCAGACACCTCACAGCTTGTACCTGGTTAACACCAAAAAGAAAAAAAAAAGTAAAAAAACCGTAACACCCTTTTACCTATTTGAAAAAGAAAAGGAAACTCGAGAAGGTTAGCCAACAAAAAGCTATCTGCAAAATCCACCTATATTAATTAGGCACAAGAAATCTGCATGGAAACCTAAGTCAGGGATACCTGTACACCCTGTGTATGGTAGGCTTTTAAATGGAAGCATCACATGCTGATGACAAAGTCTTTCAGACATTCCTTAACATACATTCAGCCAGGTCTCTCAGAGGCATAAAATGACACACCCTTTCATTTCCGTAACAAGCAGTAGAATCTTTCTTATAGTGTGACGCTAAGAATTCTGAAATTGTAATCACAGTGTCACCGTGTTTGTCCCCGATTTTCTTTGTTTTAGACACTCTGTATGTAACATCGCTAATATGTTTTGGCAATAGCAAGATGATAAACTCTAGTCAATTGATAAAGGACAGTTTTCCAACTACTGACTTTTCTTGCACAACCTATTTCTTTCTCTTCTGTCCTGGAGCATTTCTAGCATGTAGGCTTAAGGCCAGCTGTAAACTGTTGTGACTTTATAAAGCAAAAAAAAAAAAAAGGAAGTAATTTCTTGAAAATTAGAAGTCTCCAATATTAACTGTGTTGCACTCAGGAAATTTAATTTGTTCATGATCCACAACAGATAACCAAGATTATGCAAGCTATGACAATCTGTATCGCTGTTGCAATGGAAGGGTAAAGACAATCCTGGTTTTGCAGATGCTTTTATTTTTCACACTGATTTTTGCATGTGGGGCATGCACTGCCATCATAGCTTCCAAAAAAAAGAAAAAAGAACTTAGGCATAATTTTGTGTTTCTCATCTTCATTCCCAGTTTTTCATCAGAAATGCACAAGGACAAGCAAGATAAATTTGAGTGACTGGAGAAGCTGACAGCATGACTCTCACTGCTATAATCTTTCTGTACCCTCCCTGTTTCTTGCTTGTTCCCTTGGTTCTGTCTAAAACACCAGCCCTTACAAACATTGTCATTCCTGAGCTGACAGACTGTCATAACAAGATGAGCCTGGCAAAATAGTACAGGCAGGAAAAAAACCCCAACCTTAAATCAAATATGAATTAACCTTTGCAAACAAAGCACATTGAAATTCTCACCAGCATGCTGACAATATACATTTTTCGGATTGTTAAAGAGATACTCAAACGTTTACCAACACAGACTTTGAGACCACCTCTGCCAAACAGTGGAAAGATGTGGAA
The DNA here is from genome assembly GCA_034008185.1 of Gorsachius magnificus. Lineage (NCBI taxonomy): Eukaryota > Metazoa > Chordata > Aves > Pelecaniformes > Ardeidae > Gorsachius > Gorsachius magnificus. Next base: position 12,824,297 of record CM067095.1, read on the forward strand.
GGGTCCGATTTCACCAGCCAACAATCTACCAAAATACCGCAGGAGATACTTGAATCTGAATGTCTCTGTCAATGCTTTGGCACTTCTGAATAACAGCCATCCCAGTGATGACTCACCTGTCTATTCTACCTCATATAGCTAATGTGGAAAAAATACTCTAGAAAGTATTAGTATTTTGTAGCTTTCCACTTTCAATGCCAGTTGAGTAGTTAACAGAAAGAAATATTGCGCTATTCTCTTATCACCAGCATTTTGTTGAAATTTCACATTCTTCAAATAGGAAGTTTCAAGGTATTTCTGAAGCTTCTTCTAAATCTATTATAAAGTTGTTTTTGTTTTTTTAAATTACTCAGGCATAGCACTTCTTAGATGCAGGTGTGAGACCGGGGTTGATCAACGACCACATATTGGCTACGCAATTCTGAAAGAGTTAAGAATGTCACCACACCAGTGTTGTCTGGCCTGACCAGTTTCTCCATTTTGGAGATACTAAGACAATAACCCACCACTAATGTTTTCCTGCTCTTCCCAGGGCGATAGGGAACTGCGAGTGACCTTCGCATCAGAGATCTGGCAGGAAAAAAGGTTCTTTGCATTGTAAGTTCTGCCTTGAAATATATGATTTTAGTCTTCTGGAAAGCAAGGTTTTAAATTGGAAAGCCGACAGATCTTTAGCTGTAGCAATAACAAATAACATCAACGTAATTTCTCTTGAAAGAAATTGCTCAGTTTTCTTCTCCAGTTTCCAGCTTAAAACCTTTCATTGCTGATGCTGTTGTCAATCTTATCTAGTGACGTATTTACCCAAAGCACAGAATTACAGGACAGAATTTTATGACAAACACAGAGCAGGCTTTGGCACTAATAATACTCAAGATTTTGTGGACTTGGATTGTTTTCAGGCCTCGGTCAGAAAGGCCACCTTTCTTTCATGTAAAAAGTCAACAAGACACCTCAGAGGTTTTGCAAATGAATTTGTCATAGCAATTAAGGGAAAGAAGCTATATAAACATGATAAAAGGTGACTAACATCACCATGCACCGTTACATTAAGGAATAAGAAAGAGACCTTTAACACATTGCTTTGAACACTTAGGAAATCAGAACTACTGTCTGGATAGCTACATTCTTTGACTTTCAATGAATCGGTGCTGTCTGCAATGTGCACCCGACCTTTGAGAGAGAGGGGGAAAAAACCTCAAACTGAACAAAGTAACTTCCAATTCTTTGTAATGGAAGCTGGATGGGCTCTACCTCGTGGCATGGGCTGACAGTAACACAACTTAGAACCAGGCAGCCCCACAGAGTGTCTCTTCCCCCCAGATTTTAAAAAGGCAAGAACCTGAAATCCATTGGGAAGATGCTTGGTGTAGCTGCTCTGGTTAAAACACATGGCCCATTCAACTTCTCAGGGTTCTTCTAGTAAAAACCGTGGCAGAGAGCACATGTAGAAAGCCACCACATACGAAGCAGACCTGAAAACACCGAGACCCTGCTGGAGATAAAAGTTGGGATAAATGGCAATCTAAAGCCATAAGGGTCACAAAATCCACATCATTGTGAAAACCAACCACTCAATTACGTTTGGATAATACTGTACAAGATGGGTAAAAGAAGCCTCCTTGTTGTGGGTTTGATTTGGTTTGGGGTTTTTTGGGGGTTTTGTTGTTTGGTTGGGTTTTTTTTAAACACAAATTCTACACTTCCTGAGCTTCCCCCGTCCCTCACCAGTATTGCCAGTAGTTTGGAGGGGATTTATTTTGTTCCAGTGGAATGCAATTCTTCCACTGCATTGGCCCAGCTTTACGTAGTGTTTTCACTGTAAGACAGATACCACATTCTCTGTGTGACTACAGAACAGCAGTTTCCAATGCAACAGTGAGAACAGTCAAATATCATCTCCGTGTTTTCAGATACCCGATTTACTTAATAAAGATACAAAAAGCATTCATGAACATACAGCTTTTCTGAACACATTTGTTGCCATCAAGTATATAAAAAAGCATCCTAAACATGCAATTATTACATATAATATCCTAAGCCCATGTCATTTCGTATAACAATCCTAGCATACTTACTCAAATGTTTTTAGCTCTTAAAATCTATTTTTCTTTAATAGTATCAGTTTAGAAAGCAGCATTTGCCAGTAGATATTAGCATACTCAAGTCATGCTGAATTCACAGGGCTTTTATCATCTTGTTGTTTACAAATTTTACTGTCATTCATCATTGCAAATCATCAGCTGTACTTGTGGCTGAAGAAAATGCTAACTCAGAAGGCAGAGAGGAGTGCAAATGCATTAATCCGAGATCATGATTTTTACTACTAGGAACGGTGTGCTCTCAGATACCTATAATTAGGCATACCCAGTATCTACAATCTTCTCAGTTATTCAAAATATTATGGAGACTGCTAGGTGTGGGTGGGAATGGGGTAAATAACCCATATAAAGCAAAAAATACCGATAACACAAAGTATTTTTAGAATTCGGCTACAGAAATACATTTCTGTTCTAATACGTCTGAATAACACAGGAATCTGTTTCTGCAGAGCATGCTGGCAGCTTAAACAGCTAGAGTTGGCGTGTGAGCAGCATAAAATCTCTGGGCCTTCCCCAGTTTGTGGGGATGGAGGGAAGCAGAGGACTGGTCAGACTCATTACCAGGATCTTTTTTTTTTTTTTTTTTAGTTTTTCAACTTAGAAACTTATCTTTTAAGAAAAGGAAAAAGTGTTCAGTCTGAGATTTAAGACTGTGTAGTGCTTTTAGCCATGCTCTCCACAAAAAGGAATGACAAGTGTGACTACATGCCCTCTGATAGCTTCCTGAATCTAAAGCATAAGCCACAACCACACAGTGACCTACATATAGTTTATTTTTTGTATAAATTGTATACTTTTGATTTGGTCAAGTTAAGTATTTGAATTTCAACTGGTTTCAGAGCACGCTTAAGGGTCAAATCCTGACATTTTTCAATACCAAAACAACTACCACCACCAATTAACCAACATTTTCAGAATTATCAGAATTTTAAAGAGTTGAAAAATCTTTAAAGCAATTCTAATATTCAGAAGGAAAGATGCTTTAGAAGTTAAGGGTCAAAACAAGAATACTGGCAACACCTGCTAGACATTGATTAATTTACAGAAACAAGCCTGTGAATGAAGACAACCAGCAAGATGCTGCCTTAGGTTGTATGTGAAAATAAAGCGAATGTCATGCATTGTCTATTTAGAGCTTAAAACACTTAATCTAAAACTTTAAGCTTGGAATGCAACTCATACAATCAGAGCAGAAAATTAAGTACTGGGTGGACAGAATCTTTTCTGCCTGCCCTGAATAATAACCACACTGCTTCTGCTGCATCTGTCAGAGACTATCCCTTGGGCACTCCATTAGAAAGCACCGAGCAAAGTGTAGGCTCAAAGTCACAGGGCCTGATGTTACAGATAGGCTGGAGAGACTTCATTGTTTCCACCAGAAAAAATTGCTGTCTGCACAGAACAGCACAGAAAACTCAGAGAACTTCAGACCTCCTTGCGTGAGCCAACAGCCCTGAGGAAAAGAAAATAAATGGCAGAACAGAGCAAGCTCATCTCAAGAATCAGTGACAGAGTTCTTGTCCCTGTGATTTAATGATTCAAGCCTGACTTAAAAGCAATTTGAGACAGTTCAAGACCCACAGAGTGAGTGGGTATGCAGCACTAAAGAGACCAGGAAAGAATAACCACTCAAACAATCAAGCTATCACAGACATTCCTGGCTAATCCCCTTACACCTTCCTGAAACTCAATACAGATGCAAAGTAAAATACAAAATAATTAATCCACAACCTCCGAAGCCATCCCTATTTATGTAAGTTGTGTTATGAACACTTTACTTTTTATACCATTCTTATGCTCAACTTTCAAGCTTTTTTTTACCCACCCCTCAACTGCCACCATTCCTGGTTTTTAACCCATCCTTTACCCTCATGCCCTCAGTATGATTTCTTTCCTTCTATTTTCAAGGCTTGCTACCGTTCCCTTCAGCATTTTCCCTTAAGTACATTCCCATTATGTCATCTTTTCCTTTTCATTCATTAGCCTGCTATTGTCTCTGCTCCATCTTCAGTGCTCTGGTTAAGAACTTTAAAAACCAGTTTCAAAAGCCAGTTCCCAAATCACAATATACACATCAAGGCAGTCCCACTTTACTTACAAATGCTCTGTACCATCATCAAATATCATATCAGATTGTGGTTATTCACAGGAAGGCATGGAACACTGTTTCAAACACTTCTTTAAACAGAAGTAATGATTCCTTTCCCTAGGAACAGGGGCTTGCAATTTACTTTGAAGAAAAGCCTCCCTTCTATTTAAAGGGGAACCAGGAAAGTCAGGCCTACCTGTGCAAGCTGCCCCAAGGAGTAGAGGGTGAGGTTCTTCGGGTCCATGTAGAGAAGCTCTCCAAGCTCCTGATAAGGCTTCCCAATAGGCGTGAAGTGTCCCTGTGTGAATTGCTTTTGCCTCCTATAGTAGTTTTCCCAAAACACTTGTTCTCTTGGAGGTTCACTGCTTCTGTAAGTTGTTCTGCTTCTGGCCAAGACCTTTCCTTCCTTCTGGCCAAAGCCAGGCAAAGCCTGAATGCACACAAAGTCTCGAGGACTCAATGCCTTAGCAGCAGTCGGCACCTTCACTCTGCTGTTCTTAGGTAGATCTGGTACCACAGGTGCCTTGAGTCTGGTGCTTTTAGATGTGTTTGGTACCACAGGTGCCTTGAGTCTGGTGCTTTTAGGTGCGCCTGGTACTGGCATTGCTCCAGAACAGGAACCTCAGTGTTTTTACACCCTAAGTTATTAACAACTCTAGTTTCCCAGTCATAAAAACCTGCTGCCCAAAGCAAGTCTTCTTTTTAATATTCTAAAAGGCAGCCCAGCAGAAGAACCTGCTGGTACCACCGCACAAGGTCTCATTCCCCTCAGCAGCCCCTCAAACAATAGAGATAAATCCCGTGGGGCCGGGGCACCTAAAGCCTAACCCATCTCCTGGGGAACTGCCAGAGCACCTTCCCCTGAAGGTTACGCATACAACTTCCTTTACGCCTGTTTTTAACAGCAGCACAGCCTCCGCTGCCCGCAGCCCTCACCCACCTCCCAAACCCTGGGGACCAGCCCAAACGCCCCCCCCAAGGCGCCGGGGGCGGCGCGGGCCGAGCTCCCCCCTCAACCGCCTCAGAGGACGACGCTGCCCCGCGCCGCGCGGCACTTAACGGCCACCCGGCCGCGTCACCCGGTTGCCCGGGAAACCCCTCGCGGCGCTGGGCCACGTGCGCGGGCGCCGAGCCTTGCAGAGGGCCGCGCGCAAGAGGCGGGGCAGCGCGGGCAGCCCGGGCCTGCGCCCCGCGGGGCCGCGCGCCCACCCGGCTGTGCCGCGGGAGCGTCGCCCCGGCCCCGAGCGCCCGGCGGGGGAGAGCTGCGAAGGGGTTTCTCTTGCAAACCCCACCCTGGGGGTCACCGGGAGGCAAGCGACTGGTTTAGGGTTTCCCCAAGCATGAGGTTGCCTGTGGAGATAGATTTTTTTTTTCACCTTTCTCTCAGCTGAGGGACCAGCTGAGGTGTGCCCCCGAGCTAAGGGGCGCCAGAGCTTGTGGCCGAGAGAGGACAGCGCCATCAATAACGTGTGTCGCCTTTAGGTAACCAGAACTTGGAGCGCTTCACAACATCGTTGGAAGGCTCCGTGGTTAAAGCACTGGGAAGTGGGAGACCTGAATGTCATTATAACAGCTGAGGTAATAGTCATCAGTATTTCAATTAATTAAATACAGTGCCTGGCTCCTCTCCCGGGCAGCAGCTTGGGGTGCATGGCAGAGCAACCCCAGCCCCCCGGCGCCTCAGGCAGATGCTGCTCAGCCCTTGAGAAAACCCATCAAACCTCACTCCTCCTACGACCGTTTTCAGTAAAAGCCTTTCAAACTTCACTCAAACCTTGTCAAACAAGCAGTAACCGGTGGCAAATGAGAACTGGAGATGAATTTAATACTGTATCTATTCAGCCCTAAAATACACAGACGATCAGCAGCAATAGCACATTATTTGAGGTATATGATTTCCAGCAGATTGGGTTTTTAGCCTGTCAAGATCACTCCAACCATTTGAATCCTGTGAGCTCTCCGAAGGTATCTGGAAACACCTCCTCCCTCCCCCCTCCCCATCTTTCCTCTCAACCCTGAAAAAAACCACCCTTGCTATTATTTCCCTGCATTTTAATCTGTCCAACACTTCTTTGCTATTATAACTTTGGATTTGGAGTTATGTGACCAGACATGAGAGGGCAGAAGCGGTGAGCTGCAGCCGGAGGAGCGGAGCTGTGGGGCTCCACAGCCCCGAGCCTGCAGGGGGATGCAGGGGATGTTTGCAGCTGGGACGGTTCCCCCACCTCATTTTCCTCCCTGGCTTTATATTTCCCACAGGCTGAATTGCTCCCCAAAACCTGGTGTCTTGAGCAGCTTTTTTTTTCAGGAGAAACTTCCCACCCCCACAGTGGTCTGGGCCAGAGGTGCTCACTCACTGATCTGCTAAATTGTGGAGCTGGAAATGCAATTTCTGCTACTTTTCTCACTGGTTGCAGCTTAATCATAGATGCTTCCAGCTGAAAAGAAATATTCCAACACCCAGTGTTTGAGACAGCCACGAGAAATATCACAATTTGGTAATGATGGCCCTCTGAGCACCTGCTTTTGTTGAAGCTGGGTGTGCAAGCATGTTTTCAACTAAAATATTTGAGAAAGAACCAGTTTCAATTACTTCCCTAATACAAATGGCAACATCTCATCTAGCACCAGGATTTCAGCTCCAGGGACTTAAGGGAAATATCCGCTAGACAATCACCACGTGAAAAATATAAAAGCGGCATTTTGAAGCAGCCTTCCTGCTTAAAAATGTGCTTCTACATCCATACAGTGATGCTTTTGCATCAGAAAATGTGCTTGATTGGTTTTGCTCATGGGTTTGCATTTGAAGAAGCCTCAGCTCAACCTTCGGCTGCAGCAGGTTGAGACTTGCCAGGGGCTTTGGGTGCTGGAGCAGAGGGACCCTGGCTGAGACACATCACCCCCAGCACCCTCTGCTTATTTAACTTGAGTCAATCCAGGTGCTGCAAGTGCTGCTGAGGATTGGGGTGGGCATGCAAGAGCTGTCCTGCACCCACACCCTGCAGGTTTTAATGCTGTAACGCTTTGGAGTTGTGCCCAAAAGACACTCTGCTTCTCCAGAAGATCCATTTTTTAATGGCCTTAAAATAACCAGAGTGACGTTTGGCTTCATCAGGATGCTCAGGGGCCAGTGGGGCTGGGAAGGGCTCAGAGGGGACACGTGCAGGGTGCTGTCCTGCCGGTGCTGGAGATACCCCGTCTTTCCTGGTCTCCCCACCCTGCAGTTCGTGCCCGGGTCCCCCATCCCACTGGCACGGGCAGCGTTCAAGTGCAAGCCTTGGGGCAAGGCCCTTGCAGGGATCACCACACCTTTCTCCAGGCTGTTTGCAATTTGTTTCCCCCAAAGTTGGCCAGTGGGAGCCCATCCTGCAAACTCCATCCTGGCAAGAAGTTCCCTCTGGAGCCCCAAGCGCGGAGAGGAGCAAGCTGCCTGCGCCTGGCTCCTTAGTGCCATTTCCATATAAATAAGCTCCCTCCAAGACAGAGGAGGATGTATTAGAAACAAACAAGAAAGAGGGATCTATGGGTTTGTGGTTTTGGAGACACACAAAACCATTTTCCTCCTGTACCCACAGAGGCTCCCAGTTAAAGCTTTTGTGGGGACCACCTCCTGTCACCCAGCCGAGCCAGGTGGCTTCTCCCAGCTCTTCCCTTCCTCAGCTCCATTTCTCCTCCACCCTGTTCATTGTCTAGTCCCATTTTCAAGAAATACTCCAGGAATGACAGGTATGCATTTGTTTCTTTTTTCCTTCTGTGTCATTTCTCCATCCAGCTTACAATTTCTGGTGGCAATTTAACAGCTTTTACAAATTACATTCCTATCTTTTTCTCTGTTATTGTTACAGAGGAGAAAGTCCCATTTTTCACTGCGATCCTTCAGGTTTCTGCTGTCACTGTATTTAAGGCTTCTTTTTTTTTTTTGTCCTTAGCTTTTATTTTCTTATCCCTCAAGGGCAGCCTTGGAAATTCAAAGCTGTTCCCTGACTATCAGTGGATCTGGTATTCTCTCTTGGCAGTTCTGTAGCAACTGTCTCTCTTCCTTCCATCCTTCCACCTAAATGACACCCTTTTCTCAATAAATTACCCTTTGTCTTTCAAGGCGACGTTTCCATTTGTGACAGTTTTGGATGTTGCATCCCAGCAGATACCTTCAGGAGCGTCAACTAACGGGCCAATACAAACTCACTGGTGCAGAAAATAAAAAGATTTACGTATTTTGGGCTTTTTCCCCCCCCCCCAATAACTGGGCTGTGCTCTGAATTTTCAATGTTTGAGTTTGAAGGTACGGTTTCTTGTCACCAAGACAAGACCTGTTCTCTCCCGGAACAGAGGGATGGCTGAACCAATGGCAGGATTCTCTTTTTTCAACATAACATCCCTTGGGGTCCCTGGAAAATGCCCTGGGGCAGCCAAACCCACCCAGGTGTGCCCCTTAGCATAGGGCTTCATGTCCCTAGCATGCTGACCACAATGCATAAAGCACCAAAGACTGTTGAAAGCGCAAATCCGGCACTGCCAGCAGCGCACGCCCAGTTCCTCTGCCTCATTTGGGGCATTTAGCAATGTTCACACATCGTCCACGTGGAGCAGCGGGGAGGCAAGCAGCACCCTGAGTGGTAGGTACAAGGGGAAGGCGAATGGAAGGAACACCCGTGGGCATCTCACACGGTCCCTAAACACATGCAAATGGTCTGGGAAGGTTTCCCTCCCATACAGCAGCGGATGCCAAAGCATGCCAGGTTGCTTCAAGTGTTTGCAGAGCCTTGCACGGAGAAAAGGTGGCTCTGCCGCCAGGAATGAGATCCGTTGCATCGTACTTTGCAGTTATCCAGCATTTTCCACTCTTTATGGCAGAAGCGTGCCTGAAAAACAGCCAACCAACAAAAGCCCTGATTGCTTATGCTACAGGGGAAACATTGATTTTGCAAACATTTCCTGGCAATAATGACGCTGATCGATTATTGCTGCTGTTGCTCATGATCTCACTAATGGAGGGTAAATGTGTGGCATGGCTGGAGCAGGCTCAGCTGGAGCAGCGGCTTTGGGGTGTCCCCAGGCTCCAGACAGGAAGGGCTTTTGGGGACACCCCCCTGCACCGGCTGGCACAGCAGGGGTGTCCCCATGAGCCCTCCCTGCTCGTGGGGACATGCATGCACCCAGCGCTGCTGGAGGGGGGATGCAGCAGATAAAGCTCAAGAAAGTCAGATGCTCACACCCATTGGACGCTGCGTGTCTGAGCACATCCTGGGTGATGAGGATGGAGATGTCCAAGCCCAGGACTGGCAACCAGAGCATCCCCTGCCGACTCCTGCAAGCTGCCCAAAAGCAACAGATTGGACATTTCTGTAGAAGTTGTCAAGATCCAGACCTTGGCTTTAGCAGCCTGGGACTTTCTTCTCATAGCGCTGCACCTTCTGTCTCCTTTCCAAACACCAGACAAGCCAAACATTATTTTACAATCCCGGCATCTGGCACGCAGCTCTGGGCAAGCCTCTCAGCCTGTCACTGGTGAGATAAATGAGCCTGTTTCAGTGGTCGACTTCATAAAAGTATATGAAAAGTAGTTAACAAAAGGGTATTTCACAAAGCTGGGAATGCAAATGCAACCTCTGAGATAACTAATTAACTGAAGCAGCCATAAAAAGGGGAAGCAGCTTCCCATCTGTGGAAATAGATGTCATTTTATAGAGGCTCTAATTAGTTATGCCCGGTCCTGCAGCCGTTTCGTTGGTGGTGCACACAGGCTGCCTCCTGCTCTGCAGCTCCCGGGGCTTTCAAGGTAAAGAGGGGGAGAGCAAAACTGGGGGAAGAGATGCTTTGTCTTGCAAAAGCCCCTTATGAGGGTGGTGTTTTCAGCTGGTACCCAAGCAGCAAACAAAGCCAAGGTTGTTTTGTGGAGGTGGCTGGCATGGCCATGCAAAGCAATAGCAGCGCTCGGCCCTGGCTGCACAGCAAGGTCGGTCCCAGCAGCATTCCTGTCCGGGTCCCGGGGAGATCTGCGCTTACCCACCTCCTCCAGGCCCAGAGGGACTCATGAGGAAGGTTTGCTGGGGGCTGTGGTTTGGCAGCAGTCATCCGGCAGGTTACAGGTTCTTCCCAGCATTGCAGCCACATCCTGGGGATTTTCATGGGGTTCGGGTGTACAGTGTTCACGGCGTGCTGTGGGGTGTTCTTGGGGTCATTAATTGTTCAGCAGAGCTCTGGGCTTGCCAGCTCCTATTTGGTGGGAAGCAGCATGTTTACAAATACAGATTTACAGTCACCTTGTTTGAGTCCTCCGAGCTGCCACCTCCATGATAGAGACCATTCTGACTGGGACAGAAAAAAATCCCCTCCCAGCTCTTCCATGGAGATTTCCCCCCTCCTCAAACCTTTCCAGCAACTTTTGGGCAGAAGCTTTAGGTTTTGATACACCCCATGCTTTGGGCTGTATCCCTGCTTTGGACCGGGAGCACAGCTCATGCCAAAGCGCTCCCCAGGGAATGCCGGCACCTGGAGGGAGCATGCTGGGGTTTGTCCCACGTGCCACTACTGCAGCCCACGCCTGCCCCTTTTCAGCTCTTCCTGTGCAACCTTCAGCTTTTTTCTTTGCTCCTCCACCTACAAGGATCCGTGCAAGCCTCCCCAGCACGCAGCGAGCTCAGCAGGATTAACGCTGGAGCGGGGCGTACCATGGGAATTAGTCACCGCCAGGACCCCAGTCAAGTGTTTTATTTAATGCCTTTTTTCAAAGACATTCATACTTGAAAAAAATGAAGAATTACGAGCTCTCTGCTAACAGCATGACTCAGAGGAGCTGTGGGCACACACCATTTAAGTGAGAAGTGTCTTCACCGCGCTGATGCAATGTGGGCGAGGAGGGGAGAGGGGCTGCTGCCGCTCACCGAAACAGCTGAAACCCGCCCGCCACCTGCGGCAGGGCTTTGCCCTCTCCCATGGGAAAAGTGCTGCTGAGAAAGCGTTTTTTGCAAAAAAAAGAAACCCTAAATGACTTAAATTTGCACTGCCAACAGAATTGCTCCAGAGGGAATGGTTCAGACCGCTGATGGGGAGACCTCACCACCGAAACTGCACCCAGTGGCTTGGCCAAGCTCTGATGTGCCCCGGTAACAGCAACGGGGGTGGCTCTGGTGTTCAGTGCACCAAGGAAATCCGTGCCCAAAACACGGAGTGGGGCAATGCTCTGCTACCAAAGGCCACGCCGCCCCTCACCATGCCGTCCCACCTCTGTGGCATCCAGGAACTTGCTCAGCAAGAAATTTGTGGGACATTGCCAACCCACCTGGACCCAGATCTAAAACCAACGTGCCTTTACCAGATGTTACCTGTTACCTGCCCCGGCGCATAGGCCCACGCACAAAGCTCCAAAGGCACAAATATTTGCAGAAGCCATTTGGGGATTGCCCAAGTTCCCATGCCAACCTCCTCAGGTCACAGCGTGGGTGTCACAGGATCCAGGAATTTTATAGGAGACAAATAATGATAATTTATTCAGCTTTTCTCGACACAACATCTCCCACCTGCATCCAGCATAGACCTCACTGGGAATTAACAAGATCAGGCTTTGTCAGCAGCCAGGAGATGCTGTACAGGGCGAGGGCGACCAGTGAGGCAATTTATAGGGATACAAGCTTTGAACTTTCTTTGGATCAACTTCCAGCGAATTACTGGGATTGTGGGGATTAGCTGCCATGTGGAGGCATTTGGAAATCCTCCCAGCTCTTTCCCAAAGCAGAGGAGGAGGCAGCTTTGCCTGTGCCGAGCCCAGTTACTCCAACCCCTGTAAGGCCCCCAAGGGAGTGGCTGGGAGAAGGGACCTGCATGCCCCATGCGACCTGGCCTCCGATGGTCAGGACAGGGACAGTGACTTTGCACAACGCTGCGTCCCAGTGACTTGTGACGCTGCTCCGCCCCAGCTGGCAGAGGCTTCATCGGGGAACAGGTTGCAGCCTGGGTATTATTAGAAGTGATGGTTTTATTTCTGCTTCGGCCAAAGTTCAGCTGGTGCACTCTGAGCTCTGACGCCGCAATGGGTGCTGAATATGTCCCATCCCACCAGAAATGCTCCGGCTGTTTGGTGCCAAGGGTCGGAGGGGCCCAGCCTGGACAAACGTCACCATGTCCCATGCACACCACCAGCCAGCCACACAGCTTTGCACAGCAAAGTATTTCATAATCCTCCTTTTCTTATAATTAAAAAAAAAAGAAGCAGCAAATGGCAATAAATGATCCTAAGCCAGGACACGCAGGGCTCTGGGTTGTGTAGCACCAGGTTTGCCAGATCACGTAACCCTCCCCGTTTTGCATTCCCTAGGGAAATTTTCTCCCCTTTTTGCAGAGCTTGAGCTCTCAGAAATCTCTTCTTGCTGCCATCCTACTTAGAGGGGGAGAAAAAAAAATTAAATAAGAGCCTATTCAACATCTGTTTCAAGCTGCAGCATGCTCCTCTTCTCCAGTGTCACACAGCATCTCCCCCCACGACTCGCCCAGCTTGGGCTTACAGAGCAGGAGGGTTGGGGAGAGCAGTGGGGCCCAGGCTCGGCATGGGAAAGCAGCCGGGCTCCACAGCTGGAGATTGCAAAGTGGGCGCTGACGTCAGCCCGGAGAAGTGGGGGATCCCTCCGTGCCATCCTGGCATCTGTGGGATGGGGGTCGTTTTTCCCAGCCCCTAAGCAGGAATTCCTGGCACGCGCGCAGCCGGCTCCTCGGAGCTTGTCAAAACTTCCTCAAGTGCAACAGAGCCTGCGCTCCTGGCTGCGGCTTGTTAGAATGAACTGAAACGTAGAGGGGAAGTCATTACGAGTGCTTTCATTAACACCATTCCTCACAGGCCTGGAGAAGCTGAGGTTTTGTCAGATCATGTTATCACCACGGCTTTGACGTTTCTGAACCTTGAAGAGATTCTTCCAAAAAGCGCAACCTCCCCCTCGCCTGCTCCCCTTTCAATCTCCAGCTATTTTTATTTCACTCCTTGAAATAAAAGTATATGTGTGAGGGAGGTATTTACACACACATAAGAAAATATAGATGCACATAAAAATAACCTGATGATTTGAGAGAGACATTTCGCTTTGGTGGAGCTTTCTGCTCTCCCGTTCCATTATAAAGAGAAAATGCTGGAGTTGTCGGGGCTCGGGGCAGGGGGGATTTGCTGTGGCTCTTGGTGCAGATGCAGCCAGCATCCTCCCGCCCGCAGCAGCCTCTGCTTATGCACAGGGTCTGAAGCCTCTGATGGACGGGGTGGCAGCTGGGGGAAGCACACACTGGGTTAGCGCTGAAAGTCCTCAGAAGGGAAAAAAAAAAAAAAAAAAAAAAAAAAAGACTTTTGTGACCCTGGAAAGTTTATGTGTCTCTGTGGAACAAATACACTGGCGATGAATTGCTGCAGAAATCTCCTCATACCCTTATTACATTAATGATACATTTCATTGCTTTTACATTTGAAATGTCTTTTTTGAAGGAAGAAGGGAGAAAGATGAGTGCCCAGTTCCACCAGCTGCAAGCCAACGCTGGCTGAGCATCAGGGCCCGCCACTCCTCCTGCACCCTGCGCATCATAGAATCATAGAATCACTTTGGTTGGAAAAGACCTTTAAGATCATCGAATCCAACCTTTAACCTAACCCTGCCATCCCACCACTAAACCATGTCCCTAAGCACCTCATCTATACTTCTTTTAAATACCTCCAGGGATGGGGACTCGACCACCTCCCTGGGCAGCCCATTCCACAGTCTGACAACCCTTTTGGTGAAGAAGTTTTTCCTAATGTCTAGCCTAAACCTGCCCTGGTGCAACTTCAAACCATTCCCCCTCGTCCTATCATCTGTTACCAGGGAGAAGAGACCGACCCCCACTCGCTACAGCCTCCTCTCAGGCAGTTGTAGAGGGCGATCAGGTCTCCCCTCAGCCTCCTCTTCTCCAGACTAAACACCCCCAGTTCCCTCAGCCGCTCCTCGTATGACTTGTGTTCCAGACCCCTCACCAGCTTGGTTGCTCTCCTCTGGACATGTTCCAGCAATGCGACATCTTTCTTGTAGAGAGGGGACAGATTTAGCATCCACTGATGCTGACAGAAATTTGGGGTCCATTGGGTAGGACTGGCCTCTGAGGAGCACGTGGATTTGGGAGGGAGCTCAGGCAGGCAGGGGAGCAGGGGCATGCTCAGCCCAGCTCAGGGCAAGCACCTCTGCCAAAACAACTCACAAACATGAGACCCCGGGCAGTGCTATCTGTGTCCCTGCAAGCCACAGCACGCCGGGACGTCGCCGCTGCCCTGCCAGTGAGCACGTCACAGGCTGTGCCAGCCAAGCCAGCATAGCTCAGCAGTACAGAACATCCTTGCTGGCTCCGGCGCGGGGGAAACGCGATCGCAGAGCCCCGGCAGCGACCGCAATGCGCTCGGGCTGGCTGCCGCCAGCCTTGTTTTGACTTTCTTTTTAACAGGCTGCCACAGACAGCATTCTCGGTGACAAGTGACAGCCTTGTTGCATTAACAGTGCTCCACCAAATGGTATTACTATTATTATCTGTTTTAGCGAGTATAATAGCTAATATGACTACCCCCCTCCAAAATAACCTGGAGTTTTGAAGGAAAGATTCTGATTATTTGCTGAACATCTCAAGCTGTGATAACACAAGACAGTACGGTGCTGTACCAGAAAGCATCGCTGTGTGTTACACGCACCCTACCTGCACGAAGCTTCTTGCATGAAACAGCAGGATAGCTGTCGCTGAATCATTCTGTAATTGTAGGAAGAGATAATGAGAAAAGGCAGCAGTCTGGCATAGCCTGCCCAGCCAAGGTTGTTTAAAAATACCTAGCCCCAGCCCTCCTGGCGTTCGGCAGCACTGCTGGGTGTTGGAAAGCCCACGCCGCTGGCGAGCCGGTGCTCCCTGCAGGGAGCTCAGTCCATTGCAGTAATGGCTGGGACCTCGCCCAGCATCTCTTCTCCCAAAAACTCAAGCCAGATCCCAATCGGGAAGTGTTCTGCCACGCTGGGAAAAAAACCACAGCAACATGCATGCCCCACCAGCGACCTCCATTTCGTGTTAAGCACAAAGACATCTCACCACCCATCAGGAGCATCACCCTGCCTGCTGCATGGGCCCGTCTGCTGTCATGAATCTGACAACACTGGAAATAATAATAATGTACATATAAGTACATATAAAAGCTCGCCCAGGGGTGGGCTGAAAGGGCAGCTGCCCCACGCGGACCAGGCTTGGATGGGGCTCGAAGCAGCAGTTTCTGACCCAGCAGAGCGTCAGAGGACCCTGAGCGCTGCCCGGATACTGCCAGCGTTCACCGGCACGAGCGGGGAGGGAGGTATGGAAGGGGGAAAAGCTTCCCAGGAGCCTGGGGCTGCTCTCCTGTCACCCCTGGCTCGCCTTCCTGAGAGGCAACGCAAGCAAGGCTTGCATATTTGCTGTTATTGCTCACGGTCCTCCCCGAGCACCCCAGCCCACCTCGGGGAAGCGAGACCTGTCAGAGGAGACAAACCAGCCTGCACACATTTCTTTTGCCATGACTAACAGCTTAAGTAAACAACCAGGTAAACACACTAATTTTACTTTCAAAACAAAAACAAAAAGCAAAAAGCCGCAAAGCCCGGTTCTTCTTCCTTGAATAAGGACGGGTGCGCAAGTATTGGCATTTGTCCTCTCGGTGCTTTCGCAAGTTGCCAGCGTTTTAAAACCTGGCAGCCGCTACAAGACAAAGTGACATATTTAGCTCAGGAGTGAAAATGCTCTTTGCTTGTGAATGCCAAGGCGGGGGAAAAAGAAAGAAAAAATAAAAGGTGTGAGGGAAGAGCCTGCTGCCCCACAGAGCGATGCTGGGGAGGCTCCACAGCATCGCCTCAAAGCCAGGGGGACAGAGCCTGTCGCTAAAGCAGCTCAGCTCTGGGGATGGCCAGTGTTAGGGTGATTTATAGCCAAATGCTCCATTCTTGCATTTGGGTCTATACATCCTGTGGCAGGTGGCTTTCCAAGGAGAAATACAGTTCCAGCCGTTGCATCTCGCTTACACTGCAAACCCCAAGGCTGAGCCCTGACACCTGGGGTTTGCCTACGGCTCCTTTGCTTAGAAATGGGTTTGGGCAACCCCCACCGAAATCCCAGCCCCGAGAGCCACCTTCCCAGGGAGTGGCTGGGGAGGTTTGTTAGCCCAAAGGACACCTGCATCGAACTGGGCTCTAATCTTATGGCGAGGCTGACTCTGGGGCTGGCTCCGAGGAGCAGCACCTCACCCACCCCTCCAGAGCCGTCGCTCCGCTGGGTCCGACAGCCTCCCCCCATCCCTCCAGGTTCATGCCATGGTCATGCAAAGACCCCGAGGAACCTGAATCCTGCAACGCCTCCTGGTCCCCGCAGGAGGAGCGGGTAAGGAGCCCAGACCTGACCCTGCCAGGCTCGGGATCTCTCAGGGTTAATTGCCATCAGAAGCAGGACTGAGATGAGGCCATATCCTAAGCCGTGTGCCATAAGGATCTCACTTGCTCTGTTTGATGTCTCCTCTTGTGTCATTTCAGTAGCAGGTGGTGGAAGGGGGGAAAAAAACCTATAAAATGTTTAACATTCCTTTAGCTTCAATTTATCTGAAGAGAATTCAAACAGCACTATTTCCCCCCGCCATCTGGGTGCCACTTTAAAAGACATTTTCTCATATCATTACAATTTCAGAAAATCTTGTTGTGCAGCTATGGAAATGCAAGATGCTTCCCCTAAATTGTGCATCCGTGTGAAGCTTTTCAAACCTCAACCACAGCTTATAATATATTTTGACAGCTCACAGACAGCTCCCGAGAGACTTTCCCAGTTCCACCACCACCCGCGCAGGGGAGCCCAGCTTCAGGCGCTGCAGTCCTGCAAGGCAAAGCCCTCTGCTTGGTACCAATTCCTGCTTGGTTTTGCCTTGTTTTGCTTCAGTAATGGGAAGATGATTCCCTTGCAGAGCTGTGAACCTGCTTGCCTAAACACTTGATGCTGCAGGCTGTTGTGTATGGGTGCACGCAGGTGCGTGTGTCCGTGACCTGTATTTCCCACTCATGCACCCCAAAATAGCTTAGAAACACACTGAGCTACTCCAAAACCTTAGAGAAATCTGAAAGGTCCTTATAAACATCCTGCAAATAGGCAGCCTGGGAGAGGAGAAGGGCTCTAGTGATGTCCCTGCCACGCTCAGCCCTTCTTAGACACCCCAAACTGCTGCAGGGAAAGCTGCTCCTTGAAGATAGCCCACCCCAAAACACAGCTCCGTAGGAGAGGGGCTTTGGTGCAAGCATAAGCTGTCTTCTTCAGTGCCCCAGCCCCAGGGGAGACCCCGAGCCCTCAGTCCCAGCTGTTGGCCAGGTGGGAGGGACACCCCAGACCACAGCTCTAAGTCTTGGCTTTGCTAAGCTCCAGCCAGAGCCTTGACCCCTGCCTGCACGAGCAGATCCCCTAATCATGAGGCAAACACCTATGACCAACAATACGCAGCTCAGCCAATTTCTCCAGCTTTATGAAAGCAGTTTGCCCCCATCCCTCCTGGGCAGAGGGAGAGGCTGAGCCCCTGCACCTCCCGTGCTGCCCACCCCCTAGCTTGGCTGGCTGAGCCCCAGCCCCACCAACCACCTCCAAAAACACCCACGCTCAGACATTGATTCACAGCCAGAGGAAGTGACCGAAGAATGCATTGAAGGGTTAGGGCAGGTCAGCGGGTGGTTAGGGTTAGTTGCCTTGAGGCTTAATGATCACGTAAGTACGGCAGGAGTAACTCTGGAGCAGCCAGTTCATCAAGGGGATGATCTGTGCCCAGCGGGAGATGGGGCACGCAGCTGCCGGCCGCTTCTCTCCGTGCCCGGGCAGGGTGTGCCGGCAGGGCTGCCGAGCCAGGCTGCACCCATTTCACCTGCAAGGGGCGAAGCCACAGGGCACAGAGCCCCTGGGGGGTTCCAAACAGCCCCCACCTTGGAACAGCTCCTGGCTACGCAGCTCTGCCCACCCTGCTAGGTCTCTGTTGCTGCCTGTGTTTCAGCATCCTTGGCCTCAGCAATGGGGCGCACAAATCACCATCATCGGCTGCGCTCGCTGGGGTGCTGGGGCAGCCAAGGGCAGGACCATGAGACAGCCCTGGGCTGGGCATGGAGAGGGAGTCACTCCTTCCCAGGAGACACATTGGGAAGGGAAAAATGGGCCTTTGGGAACAGTAGAGATTTTGTTTTAAATCCAGTGGATTTGCTTGGTTTTGAAGATACCAATGATTTTTTTTCCCACGTGGGAAAACACAGCTGCCCCACAGGCACAGCCAGAGCAGGTGCTGAGCCAAGCGGCCGCACAGGAAGGCAAAGTTTTTGTCATCAAACACCCCCAGGCTCTGGAGGGGTCTGGCAGCTCACCAAGGTCATGAGCTAAACTCAGGTTTGGTAAACCCAGGACTGGGTCTACACCCAGCAAATCAGGTCTGGATGAGGCCAAACCATACTGTTACCACCCTGCGTGATCTTAAAGCAAGAAGCCAAATTTTGAGAAATTCCCACTGTACACACTTCAGGGAAGTCAGGGACACCTCCAGTGGAGCTATGGGTGTCCCTAAGGGACCAAAAAACCACCTAAGGGCTGGGGATCAGCCTTGCTACCCCATGCATGCTGCTTCATGGGGGCCTCCGTTTCCCCAGGGTACAGAGTGGGACATTTTCAGTCCTTGAAATGCAGGATGCATCTTCCGGGTTTGCACTGATACCATCAGAAACCAGCCCTGGGAATTTGGGTGAGTGCTGGTTCCATTGTGTTCTTCCCAAAGTTGGTTCCTGCTGGATGGAGCCTCTCGCAGCTCGCCGGGGAGGAGTTGAAATGCTGAGCACGCTTTTCCTAGCGTTCACCCTGATTTTCAGAAATTGCAGTAAATCAGTATCGCTGCAAATTGGCCTCTTTTTTTGGCTCTGGCTTGATGTAAAAAGGAAAACAAATGGAGCTTTAAAATGCAGCTAATCAAGGAGTTAAAGAGAGGTTAATCCTAATGGATTAATCAGCTCGCAGGGGGATGGGTGGGAGGCGCAGGCAGGGAGGAGCAGAGAAGCAGCCAAGCCTGGCTGCTCCTCCCAAGGGCAACAGCAACTTTCAGGGAGAGTTCAGCGGGCAGGCGGTGATGCTCCTGCTTCCACCCGGCAGCATCCAGCATGGGGACCACACAGCTTTGATTGGCAATAACAGGCAAGTCCCAGGCTTAGGTACACCTTCCCTGAGAAACCACCAAACCCTTGATGCATTCGTTATCACCGCCTGGGATAAATAGCGAGCAATGTTTGACTTCACCACCCTCACCTCTTGTCCATTATCTCCCTTCAGACACCAATTGGTGATAAAACCCAGGACATGGGGTGACTCTGGCTGGTGTTAACCCCCCTGCAAAACTCAGGGAAAGGGGTTCCAAGGAGAGCGGAGCTGCCCCGAGGCTTTCCACCATCTCCTGCAGAAAGCAGCACCCACCATGGCTGCCCTGACCACCCTGCAGGGTCCGGCCCATGGCTCCTGTGGCCAAATCCAAGTGTCCTGCTGCCCTGTAACCCAAGACACCAGCATCTGCCTCCTGGCACAGCCAGACACTCTTCATGGGGTAAAGCCTCTTATAGGAAGCTAATTGGGCTTAGGTATAAGAAGGGCTTCAACATAATTAGTGACAGTGAAAGCAAGGTTTAAAGAAGGTTATTAATGGTATACACTGCTGTATACAACAGCATAATCGCCAAAAAATATTAGATCCATTAAGTATCATTATCAATGCCTGGAGCTAATCATTTAAGCTTAATGAAACTAATACATTTCTCCAGCGTTGGCAGTAGTGCTCATCCCTTCTTGGAGGGAAGCAGCAGTGATGCCATCAGCCACGAAGCCTCAAGCCACGGCATCTCTGCTGACCCTGGGCATAACACCATAGCCCACGCTGGCTCTGGAGTCCACAGTCTCAAGAGCTGAGCCCACTTCCAGGGGCTTTCAGAAGTAATTCACTGGTTTCATCAGGAAACTTTTTGCTTTGGCAGCTCAAAGACCTTCTGGTCAATGGTGTCCTATGTGCACATTTAACACGTTAAAGAAGGTTTTCCCCAGCGCCCCGCCAGCAGCGAGCCCTGTCCTGGGCGTAGGTCAGGCTGGTGCTGCCAGTCTTTGCTCCCTGGGACCTTTGACTTGGGTGTTAACTTCATCGAGGAGGACAGCAAGGTCTCCCAAACCTCCCTTAGCCGGTGCAGGGGTCCAAGGTGCCCCCGAGGCATCCCCCTCCAACACCCATCTCTGGGGCTGCCTGGGCACAGGCAGGGCACCCATCCTGCTGCCCCCCCCATTTTGAACAGCTCTTTGGAGGCTGGAGGAGAAATTACTCTGAGGCAAGGCGGTCGCAATGATCTCACTGCTAATTATGCAGAGAAGTCATTTAGCTGTGGCTGCGCGTGATGAAGTGATATGACAGAGAGGAACGAAACCCCACAGCCACTTTGCACATTGCAAATTAAAGAGGGGAAAAAGCCCCAAAGTGAGCAAACCCAAGCGCCTCGACCTGTGCCTGCCCCTCTGCAAATGCTGCGCTACCCCCAAACCCACTGCAATTAGGGACAGGGAGCTCAGACTGGGAAACAATTAAAAATCCCATTAGCTCTATTTTCCCCTTGCCTTTGTCTGGGTCTGTTTTCCAGCCCGGTCCCAGCAGCGGGATCATCACTGCAGCAGGACTCACCATCACTTTAAAGAGGAGCCTGGGATTAGCACTGGCCTTATTAAAAACACTCACTCACACCTCATTTTACCTTCACACTGGAGATGATTTAGCTTGATTTATTCTAATTAGTTGTAATTTATTGTTTTAATGAGCTCTTCTACAGGCTTTTTGTGCTTCATAACCACCCTCCTCAGCTGCTATAGTACATTTCAAGGAGGTCTCTTAATAAGGAGAAGTTTCCAAGGCCGCCTCGGATAGGAAGCTTTTTGTTGCAGTACAAAAGAAAATTAAGACTACATTTGTCTCTCCTCCAGGATGGGTTTGCTGTGGAGCATCTGGCTGGGAGCAGGAGGTTGCACTTCAGCACGTCGCCCAAATGGCAAGACAGCCCTTAATTACCAGCAGCATTTGCAACTGGGTTTAAAGACCAACAAAGAAAATAAATAGGAGAAAAAAAAAAAAGTCTTCTTCTCTCCCCACCCCAGGCTACCGCTTATTGTTCGAGGGAGGAATTTGTGGCTGTAAGATGTCGCAGTGCCCAGAGGCAGTCATGGCTCCACAAAGGGGTCAGTGGTGCTCAATGCCACAGTCAGACACCCTGTCCACCCCGGAGGATCCGTGCTGCTGGTGGGAGTCACTGGGATTGAGCCTCAAAGCACACCCAGTCCCCTCCCAAGATGGGTATGGGCAGAAGCATCCGAAGATGATGCCGTAATGCCCCGCTGGCATTGCTTTATCTGTGGAGGTCTCTCCTCCCCTGCTCTCTGCTGGGATGGGCAAAGCTTCAGGAATTTCTTGGTCTGCTCCCAGGGGCAGCAGTGCCAGTTCATGGACGAGAGCTCTTGCTGAGCTTCCTGGCCTTTGATTTAAAGAGAGACAGAAAGGCCATCTGGTCAGCCAGGGTGGGTTATTTCCATGACATTGGGTTCTTTCATTAGAGAAAAAGAGTTTTTGCTTCTCTGTCCCTACAGCCATCATGTGGCAAAGTCTTCTGTTTGGAGACATGCAAAATAAAGCAGGTAAGATTTGCTTTGCAAGTAGACACCAAAGCTGCAATAAAGCAAAGCCTCCAATAGAAGAGAAAATCCCCAAGAGAAACATGAAAAAACCCCAAATGACCTTGACTTTAGCAGAGGAACACCTGGGTGGTTACAGGATATTCTCTGGGGGAAGAGGGACTGGCTTGTACCCAAGGGGCCTCAGTTTGTGTGAGGAAATAGTGAGAAACCCCTGGGGAGCTGAGGATGCTCTAAAGGGCTTTGGGAAGGAAAAAAACACCCAGAAGTGTGTTATAACAATCTCCCTAGGCAAACCCAGATAGATAATCTGCAGGAATAAGAACCAGCTGCCAAGCAAGAGCCCGAGAGCTACAGATTGCCTGGAGGGGGGGACCGCAGCACAGGGGGACCGAGGAGGAGGAGGATGCTGGAGGAAAACAGGCTGAGCTCCTGCATACCCATGGCACATGCATGGCTCAGAGATGTGCAGAGAGGTTCCCAGAGTGGCTGGAAAGCACAAACATCCCCATCAGCCAGCAAAAGGGGCTCCATGGCCACCTGAGGACCCTGCAGCACCATCTAACAGCATGCCAGGAACAAGGGAGAGACACCAAGTGCATCTCTGCGGGGCGAGCCGGCAATCACGTCCTGAGCCATGGGCGCATGTGGATGCAGGAGCGATGCTTGCCCAGGGCTGGGCACAGCTTTGGGAGCTGCTGTGCTGGCCATTGGCCACGGCTCTGCCCAGGCAGGAGCTGGCTCCCACCATAGGAGCTGGGGACTCGGAAAACAAGACCAACCCAGTTCTAGGAGAAGAAACCGAGCCTCTGGAGATGCCTGGTATATCTGGACAGCTCTGGAGCTTCTTGTCGGATTATTTACCCTGCTCCACATGCTGCCAACCAAAATAAATCAATTCAGCTTTTGCTTCCATTTTAGGAAAATAAATCCTCTGGGACATGCTGGGAGCCGGTGCCCTGTGAGGAGCCGCGTGCTCACCCAGCCCAGCCCTGGCAGGGTGTAAACCCACACTCAGAAGCTGCTCAGCCCCGCTGGTCCGTGCCCCTGCCTTGCCAAGGGCCAGTGGTGCCCACAGAGCCCCCTCAGCAGCTCAGGACTGACAGCAGGACACAGCCAAGAGGTTTATTCAGCCTCCTGCAAACCTCCTGCCACTGAGCCTCCTGGCGAGCTCTCCCAGGGCTTGGGTGACCTTATCCTTATCTCTTCGTGTCCTTCGGCCTGTCTGCAGCAGCTGGTTTGGGCAGCAGGCCCCCCCCGGGGCTGTTTTCCCGTGATGCAGCCCCCTTATCTCATGGCACTGCATTCCCAGCCCCGAGCCCTCCCCAGCTCCGTGTCTGCAGCACCAGAAATCACCTGCCTGTGCTGCAGGAGGGATCACCACTGTGCGAAGCAGCTAGAAAAATCTTTCCCAAAACAAAGAGGCTGCATGAACCACCCACATTTCCCACCAGCTGCCCAGGAGAGCTTTGCTGGGGCGTAGAGCTGAGCTCATGGTCCTGAGATGCATCGAGAGGTGCTGGATTTCCAAGCTCAGCCCCCACCCCAGCATCTCCTCTGCCTGGAGCAGGCACCTCCTCATGCTCCTTGCTCCACCTTCTGCCCGGGCAGCGAGGCAACAAAGAGCCTAATGCACATTGCCCAGCATCTGGCTGTTTAATTACACCAACCCTTTCTGATGTGACTGTGTATTTTATCAGAACTGACTTCTTAGAGAGAAAAAAATGAAGCCTTTGGCACATCTGCTCCTCTCACCTCCCTGGCCAGGGGCACAGCCCCATGCTGGCAGCAGCAGCATTGCTCAGCACAGGATTTGAAGGGCCTGATTAGGATGGCTCCTCTGCCTCCTTCAGCAGTAAAAATCTCTTGGCTTTAGATGCTGTGGATATTGATAAGTCTAATGCCACTCCGGAAGGAGAAATAAGAGAGCACCAGCCCCCCAGAGTGATTCAGACAGGGCCAGCGGAGAGGAGTCCCTGGGGCTGGGGTGCCCTGTGCAAGGTGGGTTGCTGATAAACACAATCCTGCCCCTTCTGCCACATGTGACAGGGATCCCAAAATACACAGCCCCCAGTCGCAGCCCCTCCCAAGCCCCCTCGGCCAGCCCCATGGTCAGACCCACGGGAAGCCCACTCCTCCCCACATCCTGCGCACAGCGTCTGACTGCTCGAGCCGATATTAAGCTATAAAGTGTAATGTGTTATGACACCACCCGATGCAGTGTAATCGCTATAAACGCATGAAATGTAAGGTAATTGGCAGAGCGGCCATTAGAGCCCTGCATTACGGGGCTAATGGCTTCAAGCTGCTCTCACGCGCAGGCTGAGGACAAGCAAACAGCTCCTGCTCCCCACTGGCCCCAGCCCTGCGGCACCCTGGTACCCCAAAAATGCACATTTCCCACCCCATCCCCCTCAGACACAGGGGGAGACACTGATGCAGAAATGCCCCAGTGTTTCCAAATTTATTCTTCCATTTGCAGAAACACCAGGAGGAATTTCTTTTTATAAAAACTCCTTCACTTCAACAATCAAGCCATAATTAAAAAAAAAAAAAAAAAAAAAAAGACATCTCCACTTACAATTATTTCATGAGCATATGATACTCCAGACAACCCAGCAGCCTGAGAAGCTGCTGGCTGCACAGGTCCAAGCACACTGCCTGCGTAAGGGGTCCTTAGTGCTCAGCACTGATGCCAGCCTCAGCCATTAAGAAATTATTGCTAATGCATCTCACAACCATCTTTATAAGGCATTATTAAGGAGTTCATCAGAAAGCTGAACCAAATAAACCAGGAAGTCATTAAAGAAAAAAAAATAAAAAAATCTTCCCCCAAACTGCAGGATCAGCAGGAGAGAAAGCTGGGAGCCATCATCTACCCCCAGCAGCCCTTACCTGTGCTGCAGCCCCAAAGTTGAGCCCAGAGCTCCCTTTGCCCCAGCAAAGGTGCAGCTGCAGCCTGGGGACCTCCCCAAATACCCCAGGTTGGGAGAGGGGCTCAGCTGTGGCTAATTCCCCCCCACAGCCCCTTGCCCAGCCGCAGCTGCTCCCCGGTGCCCGCAGCCCCATCGCGGTGGCCGTCACTTGCCACGTGTGGGGTGCAGGGCTGCATCCAGCCACTCACTCCGGGGTGCTGGAGCCTGAGGGTCACTCCAGGGACACACGTGCTTCCCCCGGCGTCCTTCCCATGAAAAGTGCGTGGAGGGGATGGGGCGCTGGGGACAAAATTGGGGCAGGGCCTGGGGGGCTGGGAATCTTTTTTCAAAAGACTGGAAAAACCAATTCTTTGAAGGGGTGAGGAAGAGGAGGGGCAGTTTATGCTGGAGAGGTGTCACCCATGGGGCATGATGGCTCCAAGTGGTACGAGGACACAGGGCTGGAGCTGTGACTCATGAGTTTTTTGCTTTCCATCCTGGTGTCGGTATTACATCTCGAGGATTATATTTTATTCATAAAAAGTGTTGTGCTCACAGCCGCGCCTGGCAGAGCTGTCGTGGCTGAGCCTGGGGTTGGCTCCTGCTGACAGGCGTGGGGGTGTTGTGCACCGCCTGGGGGTCCAGGCTCCCTAACAACTGCTGAAAATTAAATATAATATATAAAACTGGGGTGAGAGCCCCCAGGTTCCCCTCTGTGACCTGGCATGTGGGTACCACCATGGCCCCCGTGTGCCGGGGCTGGGGTTTACAGCATGTGATGTGTTGTTGTTGGTAACCACATCCCGAATGAGCTGGAGGCAAGCATGTGAGGTTGTATTTTTAACTCCAAGGTCCTGGTGACATGGAAAAGCAGCTGCCCGGTCCAGGTGCCACACAGATCGATGGAAAAACTCCTGCCACCCATCAGCACCTCTGCTTTGCCCACCTCAGGCATTGCAGCATGTTAACAAATCTCACCCGGTGCTTCGCACCTGGGAATGGTTTTAAGGCTGTGTCCAGGGCCCAGCAGAAACCCCTTGCCGGCACTTCCGCCGGGGAATTAGCTGGGAAGTGCTTCCCCGCGGAGCTGCCGGTGGGGAGCTGGCAGGGTGAGATGGAAATGAGGATGGTGCAAACCCAACTTTCCCAGCTCAGAGGCTGATTTAGCATCCCCAAGCAGGAAAAACATTTGCAACCCCTCAAGAAGGTAAGGGAAGGGTGAACCCGTGGTCCTTGCGGGGCTCGGTGCCTCCCTGGCACAGTGTTAGCCAGGGCTTGGCATTCACAGGCTGCAGAAAAAGCTGGAGCAAATGCTTGGGCTGCCCATCAGCACAAACATCCCCACAGATCTCTCCTCTCCTTCCCCCCATGGGGAGGACCCTGTGCTGGGCTAGGAGGTGGCACAGGGTGGCATCCCCCCTCCTCTCCGCCACCCTCCCGCAGCCCTGCGCCCGACCCACCGGGCTCAGCCAAGACAAGCAGAGGCTAAGAACATCGACTGGGTTTTATTCCTCAGGTGTGACAAGTAAAAGCACAAATTCTCTTTGGAAAAAAAGGAGAAAAAAAAAAAAGAAAAACCCCAAACCAATGTTCAAAACACCCGGACAGTTTGCATTTCTCAGGACGGAGGCCGTGCCATCAAGCTCCGCCACCGGACGCATATCCTTTGCAGAGATGTAGTTTAAAAAAAACAAACAACAAACAACCCCTGGAGGAGGTGAAGAGACAGGGCTACGGGATTCCACATCAATTTTAGAGGAAAAAGGGCCCTTTTTTGCTAGTGTTATAAATATCCCATCCGAGCGACTCAGAGCAAAAAAATAACCATAACGAGGAACATCTGTTCTGCTCGGCCCCATGGGCACAGAATCTCTACCGGCACCTCAGATCGCTACAAGCCCTTGGGGACGGTGGCCTGGCACCCAGCACGCATGCCCCGGCCCCCCGGGGTGGTGGGTGCGCCGTCCCTGCGAGCAGCACCCGTCACCCTTGCTGGAGGCTGTCCGGATGCCCGCTGCGGGGCCGGGGGGGGGGTCCGGGGGGAGGGGGAGGAGGGACGCCGGGATGCGGGAGGGAGGCGGGTGGCCGGTCAGGCGCAGGTGGCCTCCTGGCTCTCTACGGGGATCTCGCTGCCGCAGCCGCCCTCGCTGTACTGCTGGTAGGGGGGGATCTGGGGTGCCTCGATGATCAGCAGCCCCTCCGGTGACAAGGAGGCGAAGACCGTGATGGGGTCCACCTCGTAGGGCAGCCTGCAGGAGGGAAGGAAAGATTTAGGAGCTGGGGGGCTGGGGCAGCTCACGGCGCGCCCCATTCCTGGCAGACATCGACCCTTGGGAAGCCCACACAGGACCCCCAGTGCCTGGGGAACCACCCATGCCGAGCCAGCAGCCCCGGCGTGGGGCTCGGCAAAGCCTATGTTATTACTGTAGAGCCCGGGAATGTGCCTGGGATATTTAAAGCAGCCTCCTGGCTGGTCTGGCCCCTATGGGCGCTCTGTTTAATCTCCCTGGCAGATGTGTTTGACGGGATGTCACCCACCGCTTGTGCTGCCCGGGCTTCTGCAAAGCGGGAGTAAATCATCACCGTGCCGCAGCCCGCGTCAGCCGCAAGCCTTGCCCGTAAAAGGAGCCACCGCCGCTGCCAAGCACCAAGCAGGAGGGAGCAGGGTGCTCGCCCCAGCTTTCCCGCTGGAGTTTGGGATGCACAGGGCTCCTTTGGGGTGGGAAAGCAAAGCTGAGCTCCTGCCAGCCAAGGAAACCCTTCCCATGCCCTGGGCTTTGCTGCTTCTCCCTGTTAACCCTGCGAGCCCTGCGGCCAGGGGTCTGCCCCCCGCATGGGCGAGGCGGCGCGGTCGGGGCTCGCCTGCCTCCGGACTCGCCTTTCCTCCCTGCCCTGTGCCGTTGTTGTTGCCAAAGCGAGCTGTCGCGGTGAGTCAACGCGATAGCAATCTGACTGACATCATTCGGATGGATATACACACACACGCGTTCACACTCAGGGATGTATTTTGGGGCTGATGATGGTGTCAGCCCATCCTGCCCTGCTGTACCCCGGGGGGATGTGCTGGCACCATGAGCTCTGTGACTCCTTGCACCCCTCCTGCTCCCTGCGCCCTGGCTGGCTCCAAATGCAGCTCCGGGCCTGGAGGAGAGTGACAAAACACCCAGAAAAAGATCTCCTCCTCTTTTACCTCCCTCAGGAAATCACCATGTGGCCCGCACCAGCCACGCACATGCTGCAAAAGGGCAGATTTTGGGGTGAAAACAGGGGCAGGAGTCCCTGTGTGCATGAGCCGGGGCACAGGACTGGCAAAGCTCAGCCCTTTGCCGCCGGTGGCAGCCCCGTGCTGCCTGTGACCTGCCTGCACCGCAGGGATGGGGTCCCACAGCAGGCTACCGACATTTGGGCGCTGGTCAAGGGGATGCGGCAGCCCCTGCCCTCCCCAGCCCCTTCGGCAGGGGGAGACCCCAGGGCCAGCTGGTACCTACTGGATTTTCTTGGTGAAGTTCTTGGAAACGATCCCTCCTTCCACCTGCTGCTCCTCGTGTTTGCCTGCAGGGAAGGACAACACCCTACGTCACCACCTCACCGGGAGATTATTTTTTCCCCAACAAACAACAACTGAACCCAACAGCAAAGTTTTCAGAGGAGTTGTTTCCATTCCCTTGTGCAAACCCTTCACTCTGGAGAGGGCTCAGGGAGCCTCTCCTACGTGGGGAAGGCGATGCTGGACACAGCGCACCCATGTTTCCAGTGAGAGTCTGGGGTCTCACAGGCTGCCAAGAGCGGGGGCTTAAGAAAAAGCCCCCAGATGTAATAAAACCTTTGGAAATGGCAGCGTCCCCCCTTGTCCCGCTCCCCAGGCTGGTCTCCCCTCCACTGCGCTGTCAGGCTGGGAGTCCCTGTCCCTGGAGCATCTCTGAAGTTAAAACCATGCCAGCGGCTGCTCGGGCCCCCCTGACCCGTGGTTTGGGCCCTGTGATGCTGTGAGCCCCAAATAAATACCCAGGGCCATGCTGCCTGCCAGCCCCCAGCCCCTCCCTGGGGACCCCGGCCCAGGGCACTTGGGGGCCATGCAAGAGGTGGGTGCTGGGCTGAGGTGTGCTCGGGGCTGGGTACCCACGGGCACCCCAAATCTGCTGCATCCCATGCCCACCATTAATTGAATTTTTAGAGACATGCTCCTGGCTGGCTCATCCCCAGGCTGGGGCCTCTTGGGGCTGGGTTGGGGTGGGGGCCGCAGGGCGGCTGCCCCCCGCTTCCCGGCACTGGAGCTGCCCCTCTCTCGGCCCCTTTAAAGGGAATCTCCCTCCACGCCGGCCTCACCCCGGCTATAATTAACCCAGCCAAGCTGGGGCCCCTCTTGGCAGCTCGCTGCAGGGTGCCGCTGCTCATGGCGGAGCCTCCCTGGCTGGCCGGGGTGGAAAGCAGGGAGATTTGCCCAAAGCAGACTTATTCTTTTCATTTTTGCAGCAAACCACCACGGCCTGTGAGCCGGGTCCCCCCGTGGCACCCCCAGCTGTCCATGGGGCTGCCCCAAAGCCCTGCCCCAGCCCTAGCCCTGCTCCCAAGCACAGGGCTGCTGCCGCTGGCTTAAAATAAAGGTGGTTTTTGCATTTTACGGCAATTTCTTGAGCTGGCGCTTTCCATGCCCCATCCTCCTCCACCCCGGTGCCTTCGCTCTCACCTGACACCTCAACGTAGCCGTCCTTGGTTTTGACCGTCAGCTCCTCGGGTTTGAAGCTGTGCACGTTGACACACACCTTCCAGGGCTCACGGGGAAAGGGCACGGGGCTGCGGCTCTCGGGGTACCCCCCAAAGCGGGTGCCATAGCCGGGGGCCATGGTGGAGGCACGGGCCATGCCGGCGCGCAGGGGACCTGGCCAGGTGGTGGTGAGCCGGGGTCGAGCCCAGTCGGGCCAGTCCACCGTCAGGTCCCCAGGGAAGGGCGACATGCCGAAATCATCGTCCAGCAGGCGCGAGGTCAAGCCGGGCTCCCGAAAAGGGTCGCGGATGCTGCGCCGGCCAGGGTAATGGCAGGAGAAGGGCATCTGGCTGTCGGCCATGGTTTCCTTCGGAGGGGTCCGAGTGCGTCTCGGGGGCTCTCCCACGGAGCCTCAGCCTCTGTGTGGCCGCTCCTGGCTGCAAACTTCCCCCGGGAGCCCGTCCCGGAGGAGACGCATCCACCCCAGGTGGGACACGGGCGCGCGGCTGCGGGTGGGCGCTGCGGGGATGGTCCCTTCCTTCCCGGCACCAGGTGAAGGACAAGGAAGAAAATCAATTCAGGGCTGAATCACTGGGAGCTGGAGGAGTGCAGGAAGGACGGAGAGAGCTCTTTGGCCACGAGAAAATGCTTCCTGTCTGGCTGTGATCCCAGGGACCAGGGAGAGAAAAATAAAACTTCTCGGCAGTAGAGGGAAAAAAAAAAACCCACCCCTAATATCCTGAGATTAAAAAGCTTATCTCTCCCCTCTGGCTCCCCAAAGCCTTATGTGCGACTTTCCCTGCCGCTCCCAGGCTAGAGCTGCAATAAATGCCTGAGCTCAGAGCCGAGAAACTTCTCTAACCTTCCAGCCGCCGGGCGAGCGCTATTTATATGGATTTGGGAGGAGGGGGAGTGTGTTTTGCAATTCCTGCCCTGCTAGCCGAGTATTTTGGAGAGGATGAAACAGCCGTGGAGAATCTGGGCTGTGGCAGCTGACCTCTCGCGCCGGCCCGAGGATCCCGGCTGCCGTGGGGCCACAGCGCTTTGGCAGCTGCCCTGGCCCCCACCGCCCCCTCCCACTGCCCTGCGCCCAGCCTGCCTGCCCAAAATAGCCCCCGAGCTCAGGGCCGGCTGCTTTCGCCTTAGTGTCACCCGTTAAAAATACCCCCTCGGTGGGGCTGGGCCAAGCTGCTCCCCGCACTGTAAAGCCACGTGTCCCCGTGCCACCCAGCAGCCCACTGTACGGGGAAGTGGGTCACTGGTGGCACCCCTGGCGTGGGGCTGCGCGGGTGGCAGGACCCTGAGGGTGGGTATTTGGAGGGTGCTGGGGTGGACCACTTTTGTGGCCAGAAGCGTGCAGTGTGTTGGCCACCCAGGGTTGCCCACAGAGCCCGGGCGCGAGCAGGGCTGCAGGATGCAGGAGGAAAGCCGTGCGACAAGGGACGCCCCTCTCGGGCACCGCTGCCTCGGCCGCCTTCCCCTGCTGGGCACAAATGTCCCCTCACCGCGGGAAGGCGAGGGACCCCGGGCAGCAGGCGGGCAGGGTCCTCACGGCGCTGCTCAGCACCTGCCTCCTCCTCACCCTCCTCCTCCTCACCCCACTGCGTGCCCAGGCCCTGCTGCAATCTCTGTGCACGGGCAGGGCGAGGCGGTAATCACCGCCGCGCAGCAGCAGGGCTAATTACAGGGCAGCGGCGGGGAGCGGGCAGCGCGACGTGGGAAGATGCGCGGCAGCGGCGGCAGCGGTGAGCGAGCTCCCGGTGAGCACCCAGCTGGGCGACACAGACCTCACTGTGCAAGCGGGGGGTACCTGGTGGCAATGAGGGGCTCCCCGTGGAGGTGGTCCAGGCACAGGTCGGGTGGGTGATGGGATGCACCAGAGGATGGGATGTCATCGATGAGGGTCATGCCGGGTACAGGACCACTTCCTCCTCATGCCGCATCCTCCCTCCTAGCTCTGCCTCACGCTCCTTTTCTCCAGCATCTGCAATTTTTCTAATAGACTTGATGGAGCTAATTACAGCAGGAAGACTTTAATGCAGCACAGGCCGCGCAGCAACCCAGCCACTGGTCACTCCAACAGCATTAATCACGCTGCACCGACGCCGCAGCGCTGGGGGAGGGAGCTGCCTCTCGCTGCTCCTCCGTGCTCAGCTCCTTTGCCCCCCCCCCATGCTTGGGGGGACCCCTGGGCACCGTGGGGGTCTCCCTGGGGACTGAGTGGGATACCCGGAGATGCGTGGGGAGGTCCCAGGCGCTGGCTGAGCACCCCTGGGTGCAGGGAGGCAGCTGCCAGCAGAGGGGCAGAGCATCCCCCTCCATCCCCTTGTTCTGCCTGGCTGCCCCTGCCTGGCTGGTGTCTCCTGCTGCCAGGGGGTGACAGCAGGGTGGCCTGGGGGGACATGGGACATGGCCACACACTGAGCCTGAGCTCACCTGCGCACCTCACCTTGGAGAGCAGGATCACCCCAGCTCAGGCAAACATGGGCCAGTGGGGAGAAGGAGATGAGCCCCAAGGAGGTTTCGGGCATTCCCACGGTCCTGCCTTGTTTACAGGAGCCTCCCAACATCTCGTCCCGTGCTTCCCCACATAGCTCCGGGCCATCCTCCCTCCCCAGCCGGGAATCTTCCCTGTCGCCTTGTTTATCCCCATTAGTCACACATCCCCTCCCGCCGGCTCTTGCCCTCTCTGGGCCATCCCAATTTAGCTCCTGTTGTCAATCCAGATCTCCCGGCTGCCTCTCACCACCCAGCCAGCCCCACGACATCAGCTCTGGGGATCGAGCGTGCGGTGGCCTCGCAGCCTCCCTTCTCCTCCGAGGGGCCTGGGGACGCTGCCCCCAGCATCCACCCATGATGCGGCCAGACCCTTCCTGGGTGCCTGCATGAGCCCCGGCAGGAACAGCGCGGGGACCTGGCATCCTGGGGTGAGGGGCATCATCTGGGGTGGTGGTGAGTCCTCGCCACCCCCTTGCTCATGGGGAGATGGCCAAGGAGGTGACGGCAGGGGGACCCTGCAGTGAGGGAGCACCGTGCGGGGCTTGGAGCGAGGGCTGCGCGGGCAGGGAAGGGCACAGTGCAGAGGAGAGCAGCGGCCAGCCCCAACGGTGACCTCCATGGTGAGAGGGCTGTGTTTCTGGCTTGGGCTACTGGTGCCTGAATGGGGCAGGGGGAACCCAAAATGCCTGGCAAAGGGCAGCGAAAGCCTGGCCCAGCAAGGAAGGGAGAGCTGCCAGAAATCCTAGCCCATGACTTTTTTTGCTTCAGGCAGTGCCCCAAGGAGCCGGTCCTCAGCAGGCAGGCATGGAGGCACGTGCCCTTCCCTGCAAAGCAGCTGGAACAACCCAAAATATCCCACCGCGCGCCATCAGGTCCAAAAGGAAGATGACAAACAGGGCTGTGATGAGAAGGAAATACTGTCTGAACCTTTATTGGAACCCTTTTTCTAACCAGGCTAACAACTCAAATACGCCAGGAAGACTAAAGAATACAGTTATGCATTTCGATGGAGAGCAAAGGGGGTTTTACAATGAAGTCAAATGAACAGATGCGCTGGTGTCGTTTGGTAAGGAACCGACCAACAGGCAAGAAAGCAGAGACACCGCTTCCCTGGCGCCTTGGCTTTTGTTCTGGATCTTCTCATTCCCTGGGTTGCGAAGGTGGAGAGCTGCCCCCGGGCTGGTGAGGTGCAGGGTGTTGTTCTCTAGGCAACAGCGCAAAAGTCGGGATGCCTGACCGTGAGGCTGTTGCTACAACAGCGGATGTACCGGTGCTTCGGAGACCCTCCCAGGCATGTGCAAACTTCCAGGCAGCAGCAAAAGTCATGAGAATAATTTATCCTCTGGTAAAGAGGTACTAAAACCCCACTAGACACTGAAGGCCAAAGTCTTCACTCAGGCGTCTGAACCCATCCCTTTCTCAAACAAACACCATGACAGCCCCACGGCTGAGTGCCCCACGGCTCCTGCCCAGCTCCATGGGATAGCCCAGCGCTGGGCACTCGCCTGCTGACACTGGAGCCACGTCCACCCTCGGCCAGCTGGGCAGCTCTGCTCACGGAGCACAAACACCTCCCACTTGGGTGAAGAGACAACGGCTGTGGCGTCGGTGGAATGGTACTGGGGCAGGTCGTGATTTTTAGCACAACCCACACTTTTTTCAAAGCTAGGGTAGATGCCTGCAGCAAGCTCAGGCTCATGTCGGAGATGACAGGAAAGATCCCCCCCAGTCTTGCCCTGGCCACCTTTCCCAAGGTCACATCTGGGCAAAGCTACTGGTTCTGGCACAAAGCTCGGGGAAGGGGACAAAGCAGGACACGGGACGAGGGTCTCTGGGCGAGGCAGGGCAGACATCCTCGCTTCCTGGTAGCGACCACGGCAAGTCACTTCAACCCTGTCCCCTCCCTCGCATCGATGAAAAGGTGACAAGTCCCCTCGTCCCCCAGTACCCACTGAGAGCCAAGAGAGGTCAGTGGTGGGAGACCAGCGATCCGCAGGGATCTCTGGCAACCCAAGCAGCCCTACGCGGCACAGCGGATGAAGAGCAGGGTTATTCCTCCCCCACAGCCGGCCTGTCGCCTCCGAACGCCCGGCGCCTTTCCAGGGGGCTGTGATTTGTCAAGAGAAGCTGGTCCCCTGCCTTGCTCATCTCCATCTAAATGAGTTTTCTCCCTAAATCACTGGTGGTTGATCTCCAAATGAGCCCAATACATCTGCCAGATGCCTCCGTGCTGGAAGCAATGGCCACAGTAATTCACCTCTGGTATCCTCTCTCCAATGCATATGGCAACACCTTAAAGGCTCCTACCTTCACAGACCCAACGGCAAGACCCAAATAGCTTTTTTTTAAAGTAATGAGCAATAAATAGAAGAAATAAATATTAAATAGAGGCTAAGTCCTCTCAGCCTGTTCAATATATGTACAATGCATAGCAAAATAACAGTGATTGGCTGTTGCAGACAAGTTTGGTACAACTCCAGTCCCCCAAAACAAGAAAAACATTGAGAAAAGTTGTAGTCAACATGAAGCAAAGCTCAACCGAGTGCTGTAACCCGTGAAGAAAAGAACAAACGCAACAGTGCTTTGAAATGTCCCTTATTGTTGCTTCCCAGCAAACCTGCAGAGATTGTGCTGGGTTTGCTGGAGCCTGGCCCCAGTGCTGGGGTTGGGAGAGGTGGAACAAGCCTCGCTTGGTGTGACAAACCCAGAGCCAAGTCAGGTCCAGGGAGTGGGAAGAGCCAACGGCATGACTCTGGGGTCAGGGGGACATTTGGGAGCAGGTGCTGTGATGTGCACTCTGCTGGGGAAAAGCAACCGGGGCGCTTGTGGGATGGAAACAAAATCATGGGTGGGAAAGAGCCTCTGTGTTTGAGGAAAGCAAAACCCTCTGAGATAGGGCCTCCAAAAAACGTCTGAGAGACTTTCCTGAAGCCTTGAGGCTGTGGCTGGCCCTGGGCATCCCTAACACAGCTGACCGCAGGCGAGCAGTGATTCACCAACACTGAAATGACCGAGTTGCCTTTCCACCAGATGAACACTGCTCTTTGCAGAGAGTGCCGGCAGCAATCTGAGATGCCAGACGTGGAGCAAAAATCCATACAAGCAACGAATGAGCCAAACAACATTAAAAAAAAAAAAAAAGTGCTGGCAAAAGGCACAGAGACAGAAAAGCTCACGGGCTTCTCGCAAACTGACAGAAAACCCAATTGTCCACTGACAGGGAGGGTGATGTTCCAGGTTGTACTAAAAAAAATCTTAAATAAGTTAAAAAATAAATACCACCACTGAGGGAAACTCATATGCATACGTGCATGTGCACATACACACGCACGTATACGTATGCATACATACACAGCCTTGGTTAGGTCCTGTCACCAGAGACTGGATTTTGCAAGCATCTTCAGCGCAGATCACTCTCTCACGGTCTCATTTCTTTAGTTTTTCCATGGGTGGGTCATTGCGCAGCGATAAACAGGCAGGGGAGTCCTAGCGACGGCATCCTCCCAGGGAAACCAGCGGTGCCTGTACAGAGCAGCTGGGTTTCGGGTTGTGCACTGGCTGCGGAGCCAAGGGAAACGGCGGCGGCGGCCAGCTGGCACCCGGCCAGCGAAGCACAGACCGGGGCGAGACTTCCCCTTGCAGCACTGCAAACATCCCGTCGCTCGGCTGGCTGGCGAGCAGACCCTCGCCATCACCTCCATGAGGTCTTAGACCCATTTCTATGGTCACATCCATCACGTTCCTGCACAAATCTAAAGAGAAACCCTCGATTTTAACATGAAAGCAGACAGCTCTGCCCTGCGTCCCTCTGTCTGTCACACACTCTCCGCCCGGCTCCGGAGAGCACAGACAAAGGGACATGCTGACAGCAGGAGTGACCGTCACTCCTCCAGCCACCTCACCAAGAGGGGCCAGTGCTGTAAACCTTTACATGAGAACAGTGGCATGGATACATTCAAACAAACAAATAGATCCAAAAATAACTTACTGTTAAAAAAAAATAATAGAATAAATAAATACTGGTAACGGTGACCACCTGCATCCATTCTGACATACAATTAAAAATAGAATAATAATAATAATAAATAAATAAATAAATAAATTAAGAGGTTTACTCCAACACAAGTCTGCTCGGGAAACCCCAGGAGCGTTTAGCTGCCACAGACTGTACAGGCGGAGGCAGTCCTTGAAGCACAGATCAGCTGGACAGGTACAAGAGCTGCCATCAGCCCCACGCAACCCTCGGAGTCATCTCCCGTCCCATGGTGGGCAGGTGCTGCTGACCCTGATGCGGTGCTTCGACCATCTGTCCCCAGCCACGAGGAACTCCAGTCACTGTTGTCTTTGATATTTACACCAGTTGCACAAAGCCCCTCTTCTTTTCTTTCCTTTCCTAGTTTTTGAGCTCCTGGCACGCTGCTTCCTTGCTACAGACACACATGCGCGTTAGGGGGTGTTAAAGGGCGCGAGGCTACTCTTGAAACACTGATGGATCTGGGGTTTGGGCTCCCATCGCTGCCTTCGGGTCTTCCCAGGGAGCAGAAGGATGGGGTGTTTCAGCATCAAACTGGGAGAGACTCTTTGGGGAAGAAGCGTGAGGTTTTCAGCCCTTTATGAGAAGGGAGTTCACTGCAGAAGATGGCCAAGGGGATGCTGTCAGGGCCAGGGCAGGAGGGCACCCCACTGCAAGAACACTCCATCTTTGATCCCTCAACCACAGCCCTGGAGATGCGCTCAGCCCTATCAGGAATGCTTCTCTCTGCATCCTAGAAAGTGGCCTCCCAGGAGATGAACACATGTCCCTACCAAGCCACCAACCTACCAGCGCCCAGCTCTCTGCCTCGGCCACCCTCATCCTCAAATTACCTGCAGAGCGCAAGGCAGGGGATGAGGGTCTGGGAAAAGGGGGGGGGCTTTGGGGATTGAAGGCACAGGACAAGGGGGTCCAGCAGCAGGAAGGAGACTGGGAAAAAGGGAACATGGGCAAAAAACTTCCCCTTGTACCACCCAGGTGGAAATATACCCCATGCTGCTGTACTTCCCAACAGATAACAGGTTTATCAGCTTGCTAAGCCGAGCATCCAGCACTGCCAGAACACCACACAGCACCTTGGCCTTCCTCCGTTTGTGGCTTTGGCCCTTTGCTTCCAGCAGGACTGGGGGGCTGCAGGTAGCTCTTTAGCTGGGGGATGCATTTCTTCCTACCCCCTCTCCTCCTCCAGCAGATGCTGGCTCCACTTAGCCCTCTTCTGTGACAAACGACACACCTCCTTGACTCATTAAGCCCAAACTCGTTAATAATCATGCAGGATGAAAGGGGAGGGGATGGAAAAAGGGAGGGAGGGAAGTCTTAAGCCCAAATTAGCATCTCTAAGCACCCAGGTGTTGTAAGAGAAAGAAACTCCCCAGCACCAGCTCAGCCTGTGCTGGGAGAAGCCTTTGTTACCCTGCAAAACACAGTAATTGCGCAGGCAGCTGGGCCGGCAGGCCTGGCAGGGAGACAAAACCCCAGGGCCCAGGGCCGCCCAGGCAGGCTTGGCCCTCCTGCCGCTGCCTGCGGCTCCTCCAAAAAACAGGCAATTAGCGGGGGGCCCTTCTGACCCCCTGCGCTGCTGCATCCTCCCAGTGACAAATGGGCGTGAGTGCATCCTGCTGCAGCTTGGCATGGGCCCTGCGACGGGGCTGCCGTGGCTGCTAATCCTGCCTCAGGGGAGCCTGAGGGTCTCGAGGAGAAATTATTTCCTGAAATCCTCCTAGCACTGCTTAAAATTGCTGCCTGTTCTGAGGAAGGGAACTGGGGTCCCCTGGCTCATGCACTGCCCTCTTAACCCTGTGTGCTCTCCCTACACCCCACAGCTCGGCCATCTCCGTATCTCCTTACACTCCCACCAGCACTGCACTCCAAAGGCAAGGCTCCCTTTAGAAAAACCTAAACCCAAACTGCAAGAGGGTTCCTTCAAGGGGTCCCCATCTTCCACGCCATGGCCTGGCCCTCGGATCACGGTGTGGCACCAGCTCC
The DNA here is from genome assembly GCA_034008185.1 of Gorsachius magnificus. Lineage (NCBI taxonomy): Eukaryota > Metazoa > Chordata > Aves > Pelecaniformes > Ardeidae > Gorsachius > Gorsachius magnificus. The sequence goes on from CM067095.1 coordinate 12,862,332, forward strand.
CTTGTACCCCGCCGGCCCCACGTCTGCTTCAGACCTTGGTAGTTTGTTTGCAAGCAAGTCGCAGTGCTGGAGGGGCGATAAAACAACCCTGCAAAAGATGATGCATACCCGGTAAGAAAGGGTGGGAGAAAGAGAGGCAATGGCTGTATTTTTTTCCCCAGGAATTACGTCAGGAGGGATTTCTAGCCTTCTATTTATAGCAGGGACTGGCCGACCAGCAATAAATAAATACTCTCTCATGGAAGAGTAGGCAGAAACTCTGGAGGAGAGATCCAAGGGACCTGATATTTGCCTTGGTGGGGACAGGTCACCCCCACTCATCACCAAAGCTTCCCAGAAAATTCCTCCCTAACTGGGTCTCTCCCTCCAACAGAAATGAATTTGCTGGTTCCTGGTTTGGCAAAAGAGCAAGGAGCTGAATTCTTTCCATTGGACCAGCTGGTAGTGCTTTGGAAAGCGGCAGCAATGCAGAGACAGGAATGTCGGGGAAGATGGAGCAGGTCTGTCATGACAGATCCTCTGTAAAGCACCGACCCTTCTTCCAGCCCCATCCTGGGGAGCTGGGACTGATCCACCCACTCCGTGAGGTGGCGAAGGGGCTGCACCAGGCGCATGAGGGCTCTTACTCCGAACTGGGAAAGGGTGACCCAGCACTGCCACCACATCAGTGTCAGGGATGATTGCTATAGATGGCCAGGTAGGTGGGAAGGAAGCGGAGAATGCCAGGAATTTGGAGGCGATGACAGCACACGAGCCGTCAGCGGCACTCCCTAGCGACGCAGGCTGTCGGAGCTGCCTCCTGAGTCATAGCTCCTGCTCCTGTTGCGGCTGCTCCTGGGGCCCGAACTCCGGCTGCGGCTCCTGCCCTCGGCACTGCTGCTGCTCCAGCTTCGGCTCCGGCTCGTCCGGTAGCTGGAGTAGCTCCGGCTCCGGCTCGGGGAGCGGCTAAAGGTGCTGTACCAGGAGGAGTAGCTGCTGGCGCTGCTGGAGGAGGGACTGGGACGGTAGTAGGGGATGGGGCGTTTGCGGGCACTGTGGGGACAGAGAGACGTGGGTTACCAGCAACACAAGGACACATTTACTGCCAAAATCTCCAAAAAACAAACAAAAGTTTACTCTGCACAACACTCCCCAAAAATGTGATTGTGTGTGAAAGAACAGGTAGCTCACAGGCCTTGGGATTCAAACCACTCACCCCCATGGGCCTGGGGAATGTCCCAAGCACCATGTCTGAGGCTGGGCTCTGCTTGATGCTGTCCCACAGAGCCCTCAGCGTGAAGGTTAGAGTCAATATTTGACTCCCTCTATAGTGTGGAATATCTACCACAGGAGAGGGTAAACCAAAAAGCCTGTGGGGGATGCTCCTGGCACCTGACAGGCGAGTCCCTGCTCTGACTTCATCTGCCTTTTTAATTCAGCTGCTATAAATGAGACTCCCCCCATCCTCCCTCTGCCTCTAGCTGGAAATCCCCAAGCTGGTGATCAGTCTCAGAGAAATTGGTCTCCTCCTGGAAAAACCTCTGCTGGCAAGGGCTGGGACCTGAGGACAGATCACGTGAGTGCCAGCTGAGCCTGTCTCCAAAAGGCGGGAGCAGATCCCCTTGCCTTGTGATGCGCCGAGCTTCGAGGTGGCTGGGAGAGTCTCTCCTGCGTTTCCTTAGGGGTGAGTAAGACCGCCGCCGCCGCCGCTGCCGGTCACGCTCCCTGTGTGACTCCTTCTCACTGGAGCCATACTTGTGCTCTCGTTCCCGGTCCCTGGGGAAGGCACAGATTGGAAACCGTCACTGTTGGGTTTCTGTGGGGTGGGTTTTGGATGTGGAGGCAATGACCCATGAAGGCATATATGAGCGGGGGACACTCAGCTCCAAAAGAAACCACTCTAAGCAAAGTGCTCTGGTGGCGTCAGCCCTGTGCACGCTCACTTAGCTGGACAAAGAGACACTCATCTGGCTGGACAGACGGACACCCACTAATTGTGTCTGGGGGTTTCAGCAGTCTCTCCTGGTGGCCTGGTGCTGCCAAGCTAAGATGGCTTCCATGTACCTGTGTCTGTGGATGCTCTCTGTATTTAGCTCTACTAAAATTGCTCTTGCTGGCTATGCTGCAGAAGCAGGTGAGAACAACCCTGCCAGGAGGCCCCACGTGAGCGGAGCCCCGGTATCCCTACAGGGCTGTGTAGCTCTGCACAGCTCGCCAGAAGGAGTGCCAGTGTTGCTATGGTTTTCTCTTTTGTTAAATTCCCATACACGTCAGCACAGGCCCTTCCGTGGCATGCAGCTGACTTCATACACCCTGCTCAATGCCATCTGCAAAGCGACACGTTGCAGGTCAAGGGCCTGATCCTCGCATGCAGGAAATGTTCTGCTACAGCAGTGCAGGGATTGTCACAGCCTGCAAGAGTCAGACCCTGGGAATGTAAGATTTTAAGGGTGCAAAATGTTCGCACCAGCAGAGATGCTAACAGAGAAACCTGCCCAAAGGCATCTCTAAGGCTGAGCTGTGAGATGTGTATTTTGTATGGGGTGTGGAGGGAGTAGAGTTGCCTGGACTGTGTTTCCCTCTGCCAGGCTGCGTGAGTGCCAGCACAAGGGTACTTGGCATCTGCCCACACAGCAGGGGCGCTTCCCAGGGCCTGACAACTCTTTGGTAGAGCCACGACTCTGAAAAGCAAGGTGTCTTTCCCTACTGCAGTAAGATCCCTCTCGGACAAGGGCTGCAGCCCTGTTGCAGGGGCTGCTGCCTGGTGCGGGCTCCTTGGGCGATGAAAGCTGTGGGCAGACCCAACCGGAGCCTAATGCTCTGCCCACCATTTACACCAGCGTGACAGAGAGGGGCACTCCCCGGGTTTTCCTATGAGGCACCTCCTACTCACATGATGCCCTGGTGAACGCCAGTGAGCAGCCATCTGTGCACTCTCAGCTGCATAGCGTGTCCCCCACAAGGGCTCAGGGCAAAGAAACAGCCAATTCACCTGCCACATGCTCCAAGTGTGAGATACCATGATGCTTCAAAGCCAGCGATAAACTGTGTCTCCTTCCCAGCAACCTACACCCAAAAGTGCTTTGCATGAAATTCCCCTGAACCAACGCTGGGCAGTCCTTGGCTATAGGAAATGCACTTTTCCCACAGAAAGTTAAAGGCTCATCTCTGGGCTCTTCCCTCTACAACCAGCACCAGCTCTGGGGCAATAAATCGTGAGAAATTTCCACTGGACTGAGGGCCAACATAACATATGGCCATATGCTTTACTCCACATGCTTTGTCCCCCGGCTCCCTCTAACCCCAGTGCTGAGGACTAAAGCACCCAATGAGGAAGCTGAGGGACCAGAAGCCAGCGAGTGTGCTAGAGTCCAAACAAGTGATGGAGGCAGTGGGAAAGCGTGAAACGTCAGATACCACATGATGAGACAGCTGTACCTGTACCTGCTAGGGCTGTAGCGGGAGTAACTGGGGCTCCGGCGAGGCCTTGAACTCCTGCTCCCAGGACTTTTTTTGCAGGATTTGGAGGAATAGCTGGGAGAATGTGAAGAAGACCTGGGGATAGGCGAGAACCACATTAGAGTTAAAGACGCTGGAGGGCAAGGCTGTACTAGACTCCTCTGAATCTGGGCTCATGGTGGGGAAGAGATGCTCAGCTCTGTGTGGCCAGTTCACTCCAAGCCATGTGGATCCCTAGGCACCCCCCAAACTCTTACACCTCCCCCTGCTAGGAGCCTGCCAGCCTGCAATAGTTAGACATTGCCCTGTGTCACAGAGACAGCTGTTTCAGCTGGCCTTACCTCTTTCCTGAAGAGCAGGACCTGCTTCGGGAGTACCTGGGAGAGGCCTTGTGGTGTGAGGAATGGGAGCGACTGGAGCGGCTGGAGCCAGGGGAGGATCTGCCCGTGCTGGTGTACGACTCGCTGCGGGAGCATGGCCTCAGCGGGGAGCTGTGGGTTGGGGACGGGAGGAAGTTTCGCTGTTTCTCCTCCGAACAGCTGAGACACAAGGACAGGGACCCTCTGTGAACATATATTTGGACAGTCATTGAAGCTGTGGCTGAACTGGGACTGCTCCCTGGCTGAGGGGAGCACCACGCTCCAGCCAACAAGTACTCCCATCCTCCCATTCCCCAGCTGGGAATAAAAAAAAAGACCTCCTGGCTCCCCAGGCTGCTGTTGCAGGAGACCCCATGTGTGTGGGTCAGAGCCCAAGAGCTCACCCTCCAGGCTGTGCCAGGGAAGGGCTGTGGAAGAGGTCTTGGGTGGCATGAGGAACAGCCTTTCTGCCATGTGCCCAACACACCAGAGGTGTCTGGTTGGCAGAGCCTGGGTCAGGCCAGCAAGCGGTGCAGGTCCTTGGGAGGGAGTGAGGTGAGAAGTGCTGGAACAAGGGAAAACTAGAGCATGGCAGGGCAAGGGCCTGTGCTCCAGCCTGGCTGTGGAGCAGCATGAGCAGGCACGTTCTGCTGCCTTTGGACAGGGCTGCATGAATTCCTCCACTTCCAGAAGTGCCCTGGGTATGAACTGGTGTTAGATCCCAGCAGCAAGGCAGCCTCCCAGAAGCCAGGGCCAGCTGCAATCCCAGCTCCACCCATGCGAAGGCAGAGTTATCCCACTGGAGTCACAATGTGAAAAGTATATACAGCCCTAAAGTTTTACCGTCTGACTGAAAGTCAAGGGCTTTTTCTTCCTAACACCAATTCCCCTGGCTCCCTCTCATCTCTTATTCAGTGCTCCCACCCCCAGACCACATCCTGGCTCTAAACTTTCAGCCTTTAAGACCTGAAGGCCTGAGCTGGAAGAGCTCCCTATCACCACTGCCTGAGCATAGCCTTGGGTACGAGCCACTGCACTTCAGTGCCTTCATCCCCAACATCACCTGGCAAACCCCCAGGAATGGGAGGCGGTGATGAAGGCTGGCATCTAATCCCCTCTCCCGATGATGACCTGTGGCACTGGGTGGTGGTTTGACTCCTGCCTCCACCCCTGATGCCCCACGGCCCCAGCGCACCGAGCTGCTGCTGTGTTATCCTGCAGCCAGTGAGGTACTTGCCCCTCCCTGTGCTCCCCATCTGCAGGAGATGCTATCTTGTCACCCAGGACCAGTCCTGAATGAGCTGGGAAGGGGCAGGCTGGATTTGGCTCACTGGACAGGTGAAAGAACAGCCTGTAATGGTTTTAGTGAAAATGAACCCCGCTTCCCTTCCCCACAGTAAGCAGAGGGGGAGAATTAGCACGGCAACACCCTGATGCACTTTTCAGATTTTGCCTAGAAGAGCCAGTGACTCTTTTCATGGTCACATCCAGCTGGGCAGGGATGTGTTTAGGAAACAGCAACCCAGGGCCAAACCCTGCATTAGCCACATTAATGCCAGCAGAGCAGGCACAGGCAATGCCCGGGGCATGATGGCTGGGTTTTCATCTTCCTCCTTAGTCTACGGTATTGGTCATTGCTGGGTTCCGGACTCCAGACTGGCAAGACCGTGGGTCTGATTGATATCTAACTGCCTCCAGACCCAAAAACCTCCCTGCCAGCTCACCACTGCAACTGGCGAGTGGGCAGGAGATACAGAGCAACAACGTACCAGGTATTTGGCTGCCAGCAGCAGCTACTGGTAATCACTGACCTTCGGTCTTGTCCCTGGGCATCTGGAGACAGATTTTCCAAAGCTGTTCCCTTGGTCTGGGAAAAGCAACTGGTGAAGGAATTTCCTGAATCAGAGCTGTTATCGCTGTTGGCCAGTTTGGGCTTCCCGGACGAGAAGGCATGGCCAAAGCCATCATGGACTAGACTTCTTTTCTCCTGGCTGTCCTTTGACCTGGATGAGCTCGTTTGAGTGGAGGGAGGGGAGGAAGTATCGTTTCCTGAGTCATATTCATGATACTCTCCATTCTGGCTGGCTAGGTTGCCAGGCGGGCTGTCTGTTTTGGTAAAGAGGTCAGCAGAAGACCCTGACTGAGAGATCTGAAAGCAAAAAAGCCATTTGGCATTGTTTGAATGGTTTTTGGGGGGTTGGTTTTGGTTTTACTTTGCTTTTTTTTTTAAATAAACCCAGAAATTTTACCATCATGATGCACTGAAACAAAAGGAAAGGAAAGAAACAAAGTAAGAAAGAAAGAAAGAAAGAAAAAGAAGAAAGAGGAGAAGAAAACAAAGCACATAACCCTGAAAGAAATCCACAGTAAGAAGAAACTCTTTTCCCCCTGCTATGATAACGGGAAGATTTAGAGATCATGCAAAGAGTATCAGCATGCGATTCATGTTAAACAAAAAAGTTCAACAAAGTAAACGGGCAACCAAAGAATCAAAATAACTAACTAAATAAAAAAGGTATAACGGAGGACAAAGCCCTTATTTAGCCTTAAAGAGGGGAAGAAAAAACAAACAAAAAAAGAAATGGGTATATACCCTCCATAATCCTTGGAAAGAAAACAAAAATGAAACAAAATCTTAAATAAGCAAATTTTTTAAGCTTCCTTAATAAAGAGGCTAATGAATGCCACTAAAATAAGCAAAGAAAAATCAAATCAAATCAAATGAAGGGCTTCTGTACAAAGTAAAAACTGGCAAATAAGCTTATGTCTTTGAAACTCAGAAAAAAAAAAAAAGAAAAAAGAAAAAAGGAAGGGGGAGGGGAAAAAAGAAAAATCCCTCTGGAAATAAAAGGTATACAGATACTTCTTGTGTGCTTTTTTCCCCCTGAAGAAGATATAGCTAATGCGCTCAAGTGACCTCTAATAAATTCCCTGGTGTCTTGCGGATAGCATCCACTTACCCATCAAGAACTCCTCCTTTAGTAGGTAAGGTGTAAGAAAAAAGGAAGAGCGGGCAACATAAGTCCATCATTAGAGTCTCAAATTACATGAAAAAAACATAAACCCTCTCTTCAATCCACACTGCCAACTGTTCGCTTGCCTCCTCTATGCAAATGTCATGACTGCTTTTTGTCTGCTTGCTTGTCTAACTTATTATTCATTTTTGTTTCCGTCTGCTTTAAATTAGGCTGTCCAGCCCGCTCCTGGAGGCTGATCACTTGTGCTGAAAAGTCACAGCTTGCACTAAATCCCCTTGGGCTTCATGGAAGTGACAAAGGGAACTCAAGTGAGGGAAGAAGTAAAAAAAATAAAGTTGAAGAGGAAAAATATCCCCTGTGTTGCACTGGAGACGTATGGGGCAGGGGACGACAGCCCTGGGCCTAACAGCCTTTGTGTGGGGGTTCAGCCTGGCTGGGTTTCAGTGGGTTGCTGAACCCACTGGGGTCAGCAAGGACCCCAAACTCACATAAGCTGCCCTGGGCAGGGCTGTTGTCTGGGACCCTGAGCACCACCAAGGGGATTTATATCATTTGAGTATCTTATAATTCAGTTTTAACTCCACTGGCATTTACGTAAGCTGGTCCAGGAATGTACCAAGATGTTAGTGCTAATGTCTGCCCTTGCAATGGGGTAAGAATTAGGGCCAAACACAGACCCAGCACGTCTGCACTTCTGTGTGTCCACCTCTTCTTTCACTCAGATGCTCTGCTCTCCTCATTCCCACCCATAAGGTTTGGTCCAGGGTCCTTAAAGTGGACACGCAGGGTTGGTTCCCCCTGCTCGGGATAGTCCTCCAACACGTTCCCAGCAAGCCGCGCTCCCTCAAACACCTGCACGCATCCTCAGACCACGCTCTGGGGCATGCAAAGCCCTCCCTTTACACCACACTCTCCACACTAGGGACCTGGGCCATGTCCTCACAAATTCTGAGCAGAGAAAACCCCATTGCAATGTTGGTAATATCTCAGGGAGCAGAGGAGACCTGGATCAACTGTCACACAGCAGGGACAGGGCCAGTGCCTTCGAAGAGCTTAGCCCTGGACCAGCTGTCATGGGGACAGAGCTCTCATCCATAGAGGGGCTACAGACCCAGCCTGTGTCACTTTTTACAAGGAGCTCCTTCATCCCATCAGATAGTGCCTTCACATCCACCCTCCTGCCAGCGGCATCTGATCTGTGTCCCTGGGGGTGTTGCTCCCGACCTAGTTCAAGAGGTGCTAACTGGGACAGGGACAGCAGACTCAGACGCATGCGCTGAATCTGCAACAACTGAAACCAGAATGGAGCTGCCAACACACAGAGCATCTCTCAGCACACAGTCCACAGAGCAAGGACTGCCCACAACGTCCTCATGCTCTGAAATTACCTGGAGTTAGAGGATCTCCAAGTACTTCCTATGCTGCCAGAGACAGAGGCTTCTGGGATAAGGGACAGAGGAACAGGCACTAGTTCATCCCAGCAAATCCATACTGGAGCTGGGGACTCCGACATCCCCACCCCATACTAACTTCGAAGCCCATGTCAGTCCTAACTTGGAGGCATCAGGAACCCCAGCAGCAGACATGGGAAAGAAGTGATCTTTCTTCACTAGCCAACTTGCACCTTCAATGCAGAAGCCCTAGACAGAGCAGAAACATCTCCCAAATGTTCCCAAGTAGGAATGAATGGAGACGCACATTGCAAGCCCTCATTTCAGCATCTGGTACTACTCCTTGCTACTTCTCAGCTCTAGCACTTCTCTACCAGTCCTTGTTTACTCCAGTAGAAATTAGCATGTAAAAGAAAGCAAGCCAGGCATCCAGCTCTGTTTTTTACTGATTCTTTCTGAAACCCTGATGCCACATCTCAAGCCCTGAGAGAACTGGCCTCCTTCCTATGAACCACTGCGCTCTCCCCAACCGCATGCCAGAAGATACAGGATTCAGCTTTTAAATAGGGCACCAGAATATTTTTTTTTAAAAGATGGGTTATGGTCTGCATTAGATCTGAACCCCAATTGAAAGACAACCAGCTTTTGGCCCCTTTTCATTTACAGGCATGCGGTACTCCCTGGCTACATAGGTAGGAAAGGCCTGGAGTGGGTACAATGCTGCTCAGAGGGACACTGACCCCAGCATCGCACGTGCAAACACCTTGCTTCTGTTCCCTCCCAAACTAAACCAAAAGGCCTTTATTTCTGCCAAGAAATACAACAGTTTCTTGGCACTTCTAAACCAGCTTTTAAGACTGCCGCTGGGAACTGGGATGCGTGCTTTTGCATTGCCTTCGCTGAAGTCTACCTTCAAAGCAGCAACTGTTGTCAGCACATCACAAAATCTGTCAAATGACTGGGGGATCAATGAGCTCCTCTGTAGCTCAACATCTGTGGTAGCAGCACTCTGGGAAGAGGCAACACATGGATACCAGTGAAATATGGAGCCCACAGCCCTTGTGCAGGCTGGAGGGTCTGGCTGGGGCAAGGCAGGTGCCAGGGGGACACAGCAGCTTCCCAGCCCCACCACCTCGGGACACCAGGCTGTAGCCAGTAGCTTCCCACAGGCTCCAGGGGAGCTTTCTGTCCCACGGTAAGAGCCAGGACAAGTCTCAAGGTGCTCAAATTGCCTGTCTGCTCAGTCAAATTGCCCATCTGATGACCTTGGCTTTGCTTCTGGTCCCCTTTTACTGCTTCTGAAAGGCATGCCAGCCACATGAGATGGGAACCAAGAACCACATCTGAAAACACTGTGCAGAGTTCAACTGAATTCTAATGGCTTTTTATTTTTCTAGGGTGTCTTAAAAGAGTCTGCTCTTTCATGAATCTAATTTTCTCTATGTGAACATTTGGATTCCCCCCCCCAATAATTAAATAATCTCAGTGAACTTGCTTCTTCCAGCTTTCAGCAGGGGACCTACTGCTGCCCTCAAGGGAACCCAAGATATATATTTATTGGATTTTTTTGTTTCAAATCATTATTTAATCAAGATGAAGGGGGAGTAGAAATGAGGCCCTCACTCATACTCCAGACTATAATTTTGAGTGCGATCCTAGACCAAGAGGCAGTGCGGTCTAATAGGTTACAAAAACACAATCACCACTTGTCTTCCAATTAAACTGAAGAAGCCCATTTACTGTGCTGCAAACAGCCCTGAGGCAAGACAGGACTATACATTTTCTCAGCCATAAGGGGACCAAGACCCATCAACGAGCAGCACAGCGCAGCCTCACTTATAGTTGGAGGATTTTATTCTTGGGTCTTGTTTCTCTTGTTTTGCAACTCAGTTCAAAGTGGAGTTAATTTCTTTTTCAGAAGTGCATAATGTCTCCCGTTCTCTCTTTTTTTGAGCATTGTCATAATGAAAGGAATAAAAAAACTTGCAGCAATGACCCCAGTGAGCCTTACTCTTGGCGAGGGCCTGGCAGACATCTGCCAAGGAGCCACTGGCACAGGGAGCAGCACCTGCAGAGAGGGGCTGCTCGGGGGAACAAGGCTCCCTGGGCTGGGGTTCCTCTATCTCCTAGAGCAGGGGGATGAGGGGAGGCCTATGCCTGGGGGAAATGGGTTCACACCTCTGCTGATGATTTGCCCCATCTAAAAAGCCAAACTCTTATTAAGGCAGTGCAAAAAAAAGCAGTGCTGTAGGAATACACTATAACCCCTTTTTGCACAATTCTGAATCCCTGACTCAAGGAATATTGAGTGGAAAATATCCTTTTGTTTTTTGCTAGATGGATAGCTCAGAGTGAGCCTTTCTCTACCACAAGAGCTAAACTAAGTCCAAGAGCATGGAGGCAGTGACACAGCTTTCCCTGCAAGGTCAGAGCTTGGCTTATTTGGGGCTGGACAGCAACACTGCTGAGCAGCCTGGCTCACAGATCCATTGCTGGGGGTAAATTCCCGAGAATGCCAGGCAAAGGTTTGTTCCATCACAAAGACCTTTTCAACTTGCTGGGGTGCAGCCAGCATCCCATGACACAGGCCAGAGTGTCCCCAGCTCAGCTCAGGCCAGGCAGGCACTGCTTTGGAGCAAGGGTTTGCCTTCCACCACCTCTGCTGGTACCCAGTGTACAGCATGGCCCTCCCATGGCTGCAGGCATTCCTCCTTCACCCCAGGCTGCTGGCCTTCCTGTGGTCCCAGCACTGAGCGTGGGAATTTATTGGACAATAACCAGGCATAGCCTCACTCCCCTGGCTGGGAGGGGAGAACAGGAAAAGCAAAAAGAGAGCAACTTCCATATTTATGGAAGGCTTTGCCTTTCTGCTCTTCAGGGGCCCTGTTTGTTGTCAGAAACATGCTCCCAAGCAATTAAAAGAAATAGCTTTTCCTATGTCAACCAAAACCCAGGCTAGAAAACAGAGAGCAACAGCAAGCCAATGCACAGATCTGCTAGAAGGTTCCCTCCCGCACACGTTGTCCCAGCCCCTGCACAGTGTCTCCTCACTTCTACCTTTCTGCAGACAGATGAGCACAGAGACAAACAGCACCAATTGGAACAACGGCACCCCACTGAGCCTCACTGAAAATCTGGCTCAAGTCGATGTTAATTTGTGACATTGTAAATGAGTTTCAGTGGAAGTAAAGGAGCTGGCAAGGGAAGTGTATGCAGTGTGCAGTTATCTTCATCAGGTACAAAGGCAATTAGATCCATACCCTGCAGGTATTTATATTGCACTGCTCAACTGAAAGCAGTGGCATGTGTGGCATCTGTATCGGGGTGGAATAAAAAGTGTCTGCAGCAGGTTGGGTGTATTCTGTTCAAAAATAGATGCTGCACATTTCCCACAGTTTCTCTGCATGCTGAGGCACAGACCCACAAATCCCACTCTCCATAGGTGGTTATTGCAGCTGCATGGGATTAAAGGGAAAATGAGAGGGAGAAGCTTGAAAATTCACTGCCAAAAAGAAAAAAGTAGCAGGGAACTTTGGGGTGTTTCTGCATGCTTGCACATGTGTGCGTGCATCAACTTATGCACAAAGGCAAGAGGGAAAGAAGCAGCAAGGTAGGTGCATGGGCAGGGCATTATTTTGTATGCTTTATCCCTCAAATTAGAGGTAGACCTAGCTAGAAATTGTGGCTGTTCCAGTAGAAAGGAAGGAAAACAAACCGGAGGGAGGGGGGACGGGGGCAGAATTTACCACAAAATGCTTCAAATTTTTAGAAGAATATAGAATAAAAATTGGCTTAAAAAGCAAAATCTTTGATTTGGAAGTGCTATAGCATTACCTCATGGGAATTTGTGTATTGACTCTTTGGGTCTCTTCAGCACTGTTGTCCAGGGACAATCGCTCTCCTTTGGAGATACGACAAAGCATCTCCCCATGTAGGATGGAAGCCCAGGACAGAGGAAAGGTTAGGGAGTGTGACACGCCAACCCCCATAGAGGACTGAAACATGGAATTTTTTGAACCCCAGTTTTGGAATTTTCCACAGAATTTATTTTTGATGTGTGATCAACATTTTCTGCAAGAGCACATTTTCATTTCATAACACATCCAGGCTGCTCTCAAAGAAGATTCTGACAGAACCAAGCTTATTTATAGAGCAACCATTTAACTCACAAAAAGGAGAGGCATCAAAGAGTTGTGTATAGTCATTAATAAATGAGCCTAAAAGTTCCCATTCCATTTTTCCCTTGCCAGTTTTGAGTATGTGATATTTAATGACCTTATTCAGAAAAATTTCAGGGGCAGCACTTAAACAGGGGCTTCAATTTAAACAAGTGTCTAAACGTGCTCTTGAATGATGTCCCAAGAGAGCTTTCTTCTTTTTGGGGAACAAAAGGACACCGGTAGGTTGCCTAGTAAAGGGACTGATGTCTTCTAGTCATTGAAATATTTGCCTGTGTTATTAACCCTTACTAGGAAGAATACAGCAGGGGCCTGGGGGACTTTTACTTTGCATCTATCACTATAAAGCTCTGATTTTCCCTGCCCTGCAGCTTGTGTGCTCATTTACCCCGAGTGAAGCAAGTGGAAAGGGGAATGCAGCATGCTTGAGTTTAGCTCATTTTAAAGCTTTTACAATTTTAAATTAGAGTTTACTCTTGCTCAGGGAACAGAACAGCTGGCAGTCGGCCTCACAGGACTCAGGGAGCCTGGCTTCAGAGAGAGGAAACCTAGTACCAATTAAAAACCAGGCTTAGACTTGAAAACACTTATGTAAAATATGCAGCTTGAACCAAAAAAAGAAAAAAACCACCCTGGTGACACGATGCAGTCTTTGGCTGGTTGATTTTTGGGAGGAGCTCTTAACTCATTCCTACCTTCCCAAGTTGATAGTGGGCAACATCCCAGGCTCATGGCAATAAAAGCTTCATAGCTTGTTATTCCTTCTGTGTATGTATACACACACATCTAAGAGTGGTGAGCAGGTTCTGCTATTCACTCTACCTTATATGGTTTTATAAGCAATGACTCACATGTGCGCTACACACTCAGGAGCTGTGCATAAGGAGAGCAAATATGCACATTTATAATTCTGAAGGACAGCTTGTGCCTGTCTGTACCCACGTATAATCTCTGTGTATTTTGATCGGAAGGCTGTCTGTGTGGGTGAGCAGATAAAATCTCTCCTCTTGCTGGCACTATCTCATATCTGATGTAGCTACTGCATATGGCTGTGCTATTTCCAACTGATGACTGGGCCTAAAGGAGAAAATCAGTTCCCCATTGTATACCACTTTGGGCCTTAGAGTACTCTGTACTCAAGACACCTCTAGCATCACACATCCACACACACGAATACCAGATTCTGCACTACCTTGAGTCCCATGCAGCAATTTATCTCTCCAGAATGCCTATCAGATACTAACACCATGATCAAAAAGCACCACACCTCTCCTCTGCAGCTACTGGGAACAAAGGGGAAACGTGCCATGGAAAAGGAAGACTTCATATCAATCTTTATCTAATATTTCTTTCCATCTCTTGCTCCCTCAATTCTAAGGCATGTATTATGTCATCTCTTCCCATGTATATGGAAAAACATCCCAAGGCACCGAGCCTGATTTTACCCTCGGCTGCACATGCAGTTCCCATTAGCATCAACGAGAGCTCCTAAGTTCTGAATTTGGCCCCTGGGCTTGTCAGTCCAGAGCAACAGTGATCCTGGAAGGATCCTGATAGTCAGTAAACATCCCCTGCCAATAATCACCAACTCATTTAATGCAAATGTTTCTTTTATATATGTTTGATTCCCTTTCTTCCCCTGAAGGACTAAACTTTTGGACATGAAGACCAGTGAATTAAGTTCACATCCAGCTGAGCAAAGACTGCATAACAAACACTTCCCTGTAAAATATCATTGCTGGAGGCCACTTTTTTTTTGTTAAATGTCCTCAATTCATTATTCATAGGCTAGAGCCTCTGCAAATTTTTCCCCTCTCCAGCCCCACCCTTGGTGTGAAAATGCTGAAGGAAGGAATGACTTTAAATACATTGGAGAACAGCACCATTAATAAGTAATACAGTTTTAACCAACTTTGTCTAACATCACTATAATTGAGTTATAAAAATTTTATATGTGATTTCTTCCCTAGATTCCTGTGGCTAGTTCAAGCGAAGCAGCACAGTGTGTAATACTTACTACTTCCTTAGGCGACAGGAAGCTGTAGAGCGGGAGGGTTTGGCTGGCTTTTTGGCTCGCTTGAACCTCTGCAGAGGAGCTTTGCTTTGCTGTGATCTTTGAATGGTGCCGGGAGTGTCTTCGCCGTGCTTTATGTCCTTCCTCCCGAGACCTGGCTCTGTGCCTCCAGAAAACATGAACAGCCAAACCGTTATTCCTCGGTATTGCAGTAGTGCCCATCATCAGCGCCATACAAACCCTTGGCAGCTCTCTGCTAGGCCATTGCGTGTGGGAGGTGATGTTCCACACAACTGCTCTGTGGAGTCATGATGGAGAGAAAAGGGGTGTTTTGCTTTTCTACTTTTTTTAAAAAAATATTTTGCATCCAGGCTTTGGACCTTAACCTCAAATTTCAGCTCCAATTCATGATTTTATGGTGGCTCAAGGCAAACCACACTTTCACACAGCCTTGAGTGTCCCTATGGTAATACACCTCCAAGAGAAGACACACACTGCTCTTGCACAAACATCCCTCCAATTGCTGACTGCATTCCCCCCCCCCACTAATCATCAGCTTTTCATAAGAAAATTCCCAGGAGTTAGGAGGAGTGAAGTGGGAGAGTAGGAGTGGTTTGTTCAAGTGCTTTCAGCAAACACGAAACATGAACTTGTGATGTGTATAAACTATGTGACTTGCTATTGCAGTGATGCCAGGTCTAGCACCAGCATCCACTTAGCTGGCCTCAGGAAGCATCTGTCATCCATAGGACAGAGATTTTAATCAGGTCAAAGACAGCAGCTATAGAATGCCATGGGCAAATATATTTCCATTGCTAAGACCAAGTTTAAGGGTTTCCTGGGACATCAGCAGTACAGAGCCCTTGGGCTGGGGAAGGGAGACTAGGCTAGAATCAGCTGTCACAGGCTGATCATCAGCCATGGGGATTAGAAGTGACTACTGGACTGAAAAGCTGCAGCCACTGCTCCTCGAGGCAAAAGCCTTCTGTGGCTGAGACCACAAGAAGCTCAACCCTCAGTACATGACATAGATGCTACCAGAATGCGATGCTAACACCGGGAAGCGTCGCAGGACACCCAGCTCAGGGAGCGGTGACGTTACCTGCTTCGGCAGCTGGGGGAGTGGGATTCGGAGCTCTCTGAGTGAGAGTGGCGGTGGCGATGGCGATGAGATTTCCGGGTACGCCCACGAGAGCTTTAAGAAGCAGAGAGGAAAAATCACCATTAGGCTTGCAGACTGGGGGGATGCAAGAGCCAGCAGCTGGAGGCTGAAGTCAACAACATTCAAATCAGAAGAGAGATCTGCATTTTAAACCAGAGACTGCTGCGCGAAACATTGTGCAGGACACCAAGGCACGAGAAATTCTCCATCCCTTCATAGCTACACTGACATTAAGGCAAGCCATCTTACCGAGATCTATGCTAGCATTTTAACTACAAGCTATTAGGTTGGCTCTGTAGCCTGTTGGGGGAAGATCTATGGACTAGCATGCAGGATTGCAGCAGACAGCACCAACCTTTTCTGCTTTCAAGACCTTAGAGAACCATGTGCTTGTCCAGTCATCTGCTTGCCCTTCATCTTGCAGCCTACCCTAAGACAACCAGGGAACAGCCTGGGATCTTCCCATTGCTGAACCTCATTGGGGGAGCAGCGTCCCTCCAGGCAACCCACTGCAAAGCTCCAACACTCCCATTTCTTCTTCTATAGAGACTAGACTATTTCAGTTGCAAGGAACCTACTACGATCATCTAGTCCAACTGCCTGACCACCTCAGGGCTGACCAAGTTAAAGCATGGTATTAAGGGCCTTGTCCAAATGCCTCTTCAACCCTGACAGACTTGGGACATTGACCACCTCTCTAGGAAGCCTGTACCAGTGTTTGACCGCGCTCTTGGTAAAAAAAATGCTTGTCATACAACTGTCCTCCTCATTTCAGAGGTCTCTTGTGGCATAAAATTCTGATGTAGAAAAATTAAAAACTGTTTTCTTTCCAAATTAGAAAATTCCCCATTGAGCTAATTTAATGCTCTAACCCTCTCTGTAGCACAGACTCCTTGTTGAAGAGCAGATGCAGGACAGGTTCCAAATAATACAGTACACTCAGTAACAGCCAGCCTTCCCCACGCTCTCTAGGTGGGAGGGTCTAGCCAGTCCTATGGGCAGCTCTTATGGTTGCTATATAAACATAAAGTACAGCTTCCCTAACTACAGTCTGCCCTATGCACGGTTCCTGCCTGAGGGGCAGGACCATTTTACCTGGCTTCTTATAGGTGTCCAGCCACTGCTGCTCCCTTTTCTGACAGGGCCACAGGGCAGTTACCAGCAAACCGTGTGCAGGGGCCCAGGTTCAGTGCTCTTTGCTCCATTCAGGCTATTACTGATGAATTACCTGCCCCTATTACTGAAGGGCTGTTGTTGCCCATGCCAACAGCCAAATTCCTGCACGCAGACAGCAGGGTGATGTGGGTGGCAGCGCTACCCATCACCTTCTGCACCCATTCCGTCTCACCACTGTCACACAGTTATTTTAGATCTGGTAGTGTAACTGCCTGCTCAGGCTGGCAAAGCTGAAGATGGGTTAGCTGGTGGCAACAGTCTGGTTTCACGGCCACACTATACCAGTCAGTGACAGCACTAATACAGCCTGCATGGACAGCATTTAGCAATTTGCCACTATAAAAACTCAGCAAATCAATTGCTTGAGAACAGCATCTCCGTTGAGACAAAAGGGCAGCCTCCAGGACAACTGCTTGAACTCTGCCTGGCTGTTCTCTCTGATGTTTTTCACTCTGTGATTATATTTTTAAAAACTTGACATTTTGGGACCCTCCTTCCATATATTCATACGGCTGAAGTCAGCAACACTGAACATCTCTCCCCCACATGGTGGATTTGTGTGAAAATCCCCATGTTTGCTCTTTACCCTCTGCATCAGTCCCTCTAGTTTAAGGGTTTTCCCTTTCTGCAGGAGGAAAAACTGGTCCTGTGTGATTTAGATAACCAGTCACTCTGATTTAGATAACCAGTTGCTCGACACAAAGATAAGCCAAAGCAGTGTGATTATACAAAAATCCTGATCGGAGTTGGCTCATGGGATCTATCTGATCCACACCCGGGAGCAATAAGAAGGTTTGCAGAAAGCGGGAGCAGCTCAGCTCTGATTTATGAGCTGAAAGATGAAGGCTAAAACACCCCAGCTGGTTTATCCCCAAAGAGCAATTCTAGCAGCTCTTGTTCCCTTGGGTCAGTACACTCCAGCAAGGCACCTGATCTCAGTTTTAACACTGCTAGGCTGCCGCATACTGGCCAGTGCTACATTGGGTTTGGGAGATGCCTGTGTTTACAGATAACCTAGGAAGCCCCAGTTTTACCAGAGATCTCTGGGTGCATAGCAGCCCAATTTGAGGAAAAAAAAGTGGCTGTGCTGCTGAACATGCAGAAATTGGAGAGAAAAGGAGATGGGCTTTCTGCATGCAATAGAGACAACCTGTGCAGGCAGCGCAACATGCCCTGCACCTAGCGGATTCCCAATCTCTTCAGTCCCAACAGGTACTACTGGGGTGACACTGGTGGTGTCAGGAGGTGTTGTCTCTCTGTCACCTTTCTGCCTAAAAGCTAAAAGCTGTGTTGGAAAGAATTAAAGGGCAGGTCTACTAATACCAAACAAACCAGCAGATTTTTGTCTGCTAGCTTAGTTTCTGCCTCTAGCAGGGTATCCCAAGTCCCAGTAGAGCCAGCCAGGGGTTTGGTGCCCTAGGTTCAGCCCCAGAACTGTTTCCTTGCTCTGAAAGCAGGTGAAAAGCCTCAAGTTGCCCCACAGGACAAGGGCTGTGCTCTGCTAACACTCCAGGTGGGATGGGAACCTCAGCCCCAGACTTTTATGACCTACACCACCTCCAAACAACCCCTTCTCTTCCCTAGTCCCCACTGCCTTCTGCTCCCATTTGGATATTTGGTTGTATTGTATTGTATTTCATGAGTAGCCCCTACTGTAACCTCCAAGAGCAGCAAACGAGGAGGAGCTAAAGCCCCTCTCAGTAAGGGTGTGCCAGCCTGCCCTGCGGGCAGTGGAAGCTGTGGGGCACTGTGCTCTGCAGATCCAAGTTCATCTTCTCATGCTGCCCTCATCAGAAAAGCTGGAGTCTCTGTGCAGGACTGGATGAACAAGACACTGCCCATCCTTGTGAGATACAAAGAAAGTACCAAATGAGGTAGCACCAAAGAGATGGAGAAGAAGGATCTCCAGCCTCTACAAACCCTCTTCCATTCCAGCAAAACCAGAATTGCTGGGTTTAGCTGCGAAATAATCCTGGCAATTGTTTAGGGCCGTGCAGCTGGTGTTAGCTCCAGGAGACCCACCACATCAAGCCCTTCCTAGCCCCACAGCTCTGTGCAGGCAGGGCAGGGAACACCACGAATCACTACTTACTGTTTTTTGTGTTTTCTTTCTTCCTTTCTCTTACTTTTGGGGCTTGAAGAACTAAATAAGAAATGGCTAATTAATTCGGAGATTTCTGTTCCGATAAAAAGCTGCACAATCACACGTCAATGTTACAGCTAGATTGCCCAAGAGCATGCAATAAAAATGAAAGGGATTAATGATTCTGCGGCAGCACAGGGGGTCTGAGTGCCTGCTGACAGATCTGGTTTGTGGGCTTGGCCAAAAAGGATCCTCAAATGGATCAGCCATCCTGGTGGCTTTGCATTTTCCTGTAGAAAAGATGAATACTTCTTGACACTGTACACACACATACTGGAATCAGGAGAGTTATTCCAGTACACACCAGTGGAAAGCACAGACTCTGAGCATTTCAAAGATAGGCACTGCTGGGGGATGCCATATATTTGCAAATAAAGCCATAAGAAAAATGAAGACTCAAGATGCAGGATGGATGCAACATGGATTAGGTTGCCAAGGGGCTAGGTTATACCAAGAGGTCTTTTCCAGTTAGGTGCTTGATTGCACAGGTTGGGCTGGAGACCCGATTCCTGTGGGGTTTGAGGAATGCATAAGGCTGAATAGGGTGAGGGTAGCTCCAGACCCACAGGGGATCACAGAATTACAGATGGGAGGGATCCAAGGGGATTCTGCAAGGAGACACAGAAGAAAAACATCTTCTGCCCCCACCCAGTGGACATCAACCTTGTGAGATCTTGAAGAGACCACTAAACTCATATTTCTAAGGGACCACCCACATTTGCTCAACTCTTACCTGTGTCTTCTCTTCTTTGAAGATAACCTACAAGACAAATATGTACATTGAATATGGGGTCTCACAAAATTGGAAATTTGAATCAGGAACAATGTGGCTAGGCCCAGCACTAGACTGAGCACTGTGAGAAGACCTCATGTACCAGCTGGGCAGAATGGCCTTGGTTCTCCTTTAGCCAGCTGGCAAGGGGGTAGCTGAGAAATGTGGTGGAAGTGACTATCACAGCCTGCAAATAATTGAGAATATGATCCTCAGGATCACAAATCTATAGAGATCATATACATCCCCTGTCCCCAGTGGGACCCTTTTCTCTCCACTTAGTTTGAGGGGGCAGAGGTGAATCCAGTCCCTGGGTTTCTATATGAAGGACCAAGTAGCAATCAAAGGAAGAATCCTTTCTGTGTAACTTCAGAGCAGCCTCACAGCCAAACCAGCATCATGCCTCTGTCTTGCCTCCTGGAGCATCCCTGGGATGCCACATGAGCCACCATGCTGGTGGTTCTTTAGAAAACCCTGGGAGCACAGAGGACACCCTTCCTTGCAGCAAGGCCTGGCCCCAGAACACTGCTCATCCCACTGTGTCCCATCTCAGCTTGGAGCAGAAGACATGGCCTGAAGTCCTGCCTAGAGGGGCCGTGAGACTGCCAGTGGCAAGGGCAGTCGGAATCTGTCGTTGAAGTGGTACCAGCTGTCTGGAAACAACCTCCGTTTGTCACTAATGCTTAATGGTTTATCACGCTGCCTTTTGGGACCAGCTACAGCTCATCCTTGGCTTACAGGGACACAAATGGGTACTAAAGGTTCAAAGCCAAGGAGCTTCTGACCCAGGACTGCCGTCAGGAGATGGCATCCACAGAAGAGCATAAGAATCCCTCCTTGGGAAGGAAGTATTTTAAAGGAGTTTCTGTATCCTTGCCTCTCCTCCTCACTCCCTCTTCTTTAAGATTCAAGCTCAGCTTTTCACCCCATTATCCATTTTCGGTAGCTTCTCTCTTTGGTTCAATATATTATAAATACATAAACTTTCCAAGGGAGATTGCATCCATTGTTCTCTTCAAATAGTGTTTTAACAGTTAAGAGAAAACAGTGAAATACATGCAATTTCAAAATAATTTAATTGTGCTCTCTAATTTAAAAAATGGGCTTTGGAAGGGGAACGTGGAAGCATTCACCTGGGGCTGGGAGGGAGGGCTTGAGATATGGATGCAGGGAGCTGGTCTGAGCCTTTTCCTGGTCCAAACACTGAGACTTTCTGCAGGCTGGGGGAGAAGGGAAAAGGCTCGGTCCAAGGCCCGAGCTCCAGGCTCATTGGTGTCCCAGAGGGAGGGAAACTGGACAGCAAAGTCAAGGTGCAGGCGGGGGCTCTGCCAACTTCGCGCTTATTTGGCTCGTCTGTCTCTCTTCCCCCCCACCCCAACAGCTCATATTTATCTTTTTGCCCTGGGCGTGCACCCCATTTCATTCCCTGCTTGCCCAGAGGGACACCGGCTCTGCCCCTCCTCAGCTTTCACCTCACGGCAGGACCCTGCCTCTGGGCGGCCATTGTTAAGGCTCAGGAGTTTGACACCTCTCTGCTCCTGGCACGGGGCTCGAGCAAGCCGCCCGATGGCAGCTGTGCCTCTCACCCCTCATCCAAACCCCACCAACAGCCACTGCCAGTGGGGAATTACATTTTCAAGGGGAAAAATACCTGTTTCTTTTTCGCTTCTTGGAGCTTTTCTTCTTCTTCTTCTTCACAGGTGAGGGGCTGTATGAGGGAGACCTGAGGAGGCAGAAGGGTGTTAGGCACCGCAGGGCTCCCCACAGCCCTCCCTGGCCACCCCAACCCTTACCCTCTTGCCAGCGGCATCCCCCCAGGGGGTCCCGGGCCCCCCCAGGACAGGCTGCAGGGTGAGCCCCAGCCCGGCCTCTGCCACCCTGAGGGGAGGGTGAGAAAATG
This sequence comes from Gorsachius magnificus, assembly GCA_034008185.1. Taxonomy (NCBI): domain Eukaryota; kingdom Metazoa; phylum Chordata; class Aves; order Pelecaniformes; family Ardeidae; genus Gorsachius; species Gorsachius magnificus. Next base: position 12,883,843 of record CM067095.1, read on the forward strand.
GCGCCGCCTCCCTGGGCCGGTGGAAGCCCCCAGCCCCTCGCACCGCCCCGTAGGGTACCCAGCCTCCATTTTACACTGGCTTTTTCCCCTCCTCACACAGCCAAGGGCAGCCCGTCCCCTCCCGCCCCACACACCTCCATGGCCACCCTCACCTCCTTCGCTTCTTGCGGCTGGATTTCTTCTTCTTCTTCTTCCCCCGGGCCGGTGGCGGTGCACGCTCCCCATTGTATGAGGGGCTGAGGAAATGGGGGGGGGGGGAAATAAAAAAAAGGAAATATTAAAATTATAAAAGCACTGTCTGAATCAGCTCATATGGGACCGCTCTCTCCTGTTTGCTGCCATCCTTACCTCAGGGACATCCAGAGCAGAGAGATGAGTTTTCACGGTGGACCCGGGGTGCAGGTGAACACCTAATTATCCCATATACCCCATAATTTGGTCACACTTTAAATGAAGCGTCTCCTCCATGGGTTTAATGGAGATATAATGAGACTGCTACTGTACACCACGGCAGTACTGGCTGATTATTTAAAATGTGTTTGCTGAGGTTAACGACTCCGTAGCAGATTTATAGGTTTCGTTGCTCTTTGTAAATATGCTTTAAAAAATTAATTGGTATTTAATTTCCATACAATAATTATGGCAAGCAGATGCATCTAACGATAATAAAAGACTTGACATATGTTAAATGGCAATTGATTAGAAATATATATGTTTATTGAGATGCTATGGTAATTTAATGAGATATGCATCTCTTACACAGTTGTTAAACCTTGAAGAAAAAACCCTCCTGTAAATTAATTTCTTTTTTAAACATGATACTGAATTGCGTTATGTTTCAATGAAAAGCAAATACCATGGTTAAGTTAATTCAGAGCACTGGGCTGAAAATATGGCAAATACTCTGCGACTACGCATTAACCAAAGCAAAGGCTCATAAAGACAGGGAGCAGCTGGCAGTGGCCCGCAGATCCCCAAATTGTATCTGTGGATCCCCAAATGGATCCAGGGGTAAGGTTTGCAGGGGGCAGAACCAGCTCCCCAGGGCATCTGCAAAACTGGGGACTAGTGACCCTAAGGAAAGGGCAGACACTGTCAGAAATGAGGGGGCTGGGATCGTGCCTCAGTTTCCCTGCTTCTTGCTCCGCTAGCAGGAGTCACCACTAGTGGGGAACACATGAAGGCAGCCCCGTGTCTGGAAAACATTGTGGGATCATCACTACAGAAACAGGCCAAAAATTATGCAGTTTCTGCAGAAGGAATAAACATTATGTTTAATAATAGTCCTAACACAGAACAAACGTCACAGCACATCAACCTGTTAGTGGTGGAGGGGACTCGGGCTCCACTGCCCCTGACACTTGCTCACCCAGGGCTTGAATTACTACCAAAATAAGACCACCATAAAAAGCCAATTCCTTAGTGCTTTTAATACCCCTTTTTCTTTTTTTTTCCCCTCCAAATTGCTCTGCAAAACAAAACTGTATGCTAAGATTGCAAACTGTGAATAACTGTGTGCTGAGTTTTTCTGGTGCAGTAAATGAGGTGCAACCACACCGTGGCTCCAAGGAGCACCCAAATACTCCTTCCCACTCTTTCTCCTCCCAAGGATTTCACCGACCGGCAGAAGTGCTGCTAGAAGATACGGCACGCTTCGGGCTTGGTGGGTCTTTTTTCTGCATTAAGGTAGAAGAAATGTGTTCTCCAAGTCAGCTCATTGTTGCTAAGCTCAAACATCTGCCCAAAGCCACCCTAAGGGTCTGTCCTAGACCAGGGACCTGAATAGCCATCTCAGCCCCTCAGTTACCAGGATGCTCAACCCCAGCTCCCACATGCTCTCCCCTGCCACAGATTTGGGCTCCCTAGCAAACAGGTCTGGGTGCATCTCAGCCCCCTCTGGCCCAGAGCCACAGCCAGGCACTGCCACAGCCAAGGGAGAGCAGGGAGAAACCTCTGGCCGTGCCATGTGGCCGCAGGGGATTTCTGTAGAGCCCTTCTCCCTCTTGCAAGATAAAGCCTTTTGTCCTTGATGTGGAAGCTTTCTCCCTCTGCTGATCTGATTTTAATTGTTTCTCCGCGATTGTGATCAAAGTCTAATTAAAAATACACTAACGCTTATTGTTCCGGTTAGCCTGAAATATGAAGATATGAAATGTGCTTTCTTGCTCTTTCTTTCCAGCATCTTTGACCAAACAGAGAGGCTTTAATCCCACAGATAGTTTAGCAGGCAGGGCTCGGAGACCCTTGCTGGCTCATTTACAATGTTCAGTTCATTTTTCCCCTCTCAGGTTGTCACGGGCTAATAATGAACTGATAATGAAGCTGTGTCCTAACAAAGCCAATGCTGCTGGCCTAATCTAGGCGTGGGGAAAGGGGACTTGCCGAGAGCAGTGCCCAGCCAAGGGTACCCTGCAGACCTGGCAGCACGCAGGGATGCTGGCAGGTCACCTGCCTTCCAGCCATGGCTACCTGCAAGGAGGCTGTGCAAAATATGGAGTGGAAGCAAACTGCAGGTTTTGCCCTGCAAACACAGACGGGGGGTTCATACAATCGCATACATTTGCTGTACGCTCACATGGTCATTTAACCCATCCCCAGCTCTCACAGACCCCCAGAAGGGCTGGGTAAAGTCACAGATGCCCCCTCTGCCATCCCCCTGCTTTGGAGTGCCCCTGCACACAGCCCTGGCTCCTACCTGCATGACCTGCGGTGAGCATGGTCTCGTCTCTCCTTGCCTTTTGCAAAGCCATTGATGGTGGAGGTCTCCTTGACTGCACGGCCACTCAGCTTTTCAGGATGTCTGTCCTCTGCAGGGTACGGCAGGCAGCTGAGCGTCCCGCTGCAGGAGCAAGGGGAGAGAAAGAGAGCAATAAAGAACTGGGCTCATTGGGTGAAGGTTTCCCATGTACTGGGAAATCCCCTTTCCTTCCTGCAGATAGGACCCATGCTGCTGTGAAGGAGAGCTGCACGTTGCTCTCAGGCCTCCTGAGCCTGTGGTGCTCAGCCCTGCGGTGGGAAATACTCCTACATGGCTCTGGAAAGCTCCCATTTCCAAGCCAAGCTGTGCCCCAGCACAGGCATGCTATGCTCAGTTTTCAGGCAGAGATACCACAAGCATCACATAGCCAAGGAGCAGCTGGACAGTCCCGTACTGCAGGGACCACACAGGGTCCAGATCCAATGTGACAGCAAGGTGCAATGGCAGCTGATCAGACCAGCACCCCTGGGCATCTTCCTCTGGGCTGTGGGTTTTAGCTCACCAGCTCTGCAGAGACAGCACTGGTCTTGCACTCTGTGGACAAAAAGCTTTTGTATTTCAAATGCTATTCCCCAAACCTGCTATTAGCATTGCTAACACCTCACCACACAGTCTCATCTTACCCCCCTCACCAGTACCCAAGTGGAAGCAAAGCTTTGGCAGCCAGAGAACAACCTTCCTCCCTGCTCCTACAAATAGGGTGCTGGGCCAGTAAACACACCTGGTCCTCCTGAAAGCCCAAACTGGAGAACCTGGGACAGCCCTGTAAGGCTAAGGGGAGCCACCTGGACCAGGCAGGTGCCTGCAAGAGCCCTGGGGAGACCATGAGAGCAGAGCTAGGGCATGGAAATCCTGGAGCGAGGTGTCTTCAAGAAACACTGGGGCTTGGACAGGGCAAGCTCAAGTGGAGAGAAGCAGCCAAATGGATAAAACAAACCCAAACAAGCCTGAGCTCAGACACTTGGGAGGAAAATAAATAGGTTTCCAGGCCCTGTAGATGTTTATTTCAAAGAACAGAAAGATTAATAGACAGCCATAAACCAGACCCGGCAGGGGTGCCAAGAACGCTATGTTTTTGGTGTCATCTGGAGTATTATTTGAATAAATAAAGCAAGCATTAGCATGTCCAAGCCCAACCTGGCTGCAGAGTGGTACCCATGGTAGGCTGGGCTCAGCTGGGGAAGAGTGTCCCCATTTCTTCTCATTAACACTTTGAAGCCTGTCTCAGGAACAAGCTGTGGGTGCTGCTTTGGGGTTTAGCCATCCCCAGGTCAGCTCTGCAAGGTCCCACTGCCATGTCTGCCACCCGACCTACCTCCTCCCTTCAGAAAGCAGCACACCACATCCCCCGGGCCACCCTGGAGCAGGGGGAGTTTGGGATGTCCCCCTGCCAGCCCCGCAGCCGCAGTGGCTCGGGGATGCTGGGAGGCTGCTCTGGCTGCCGAGATCTTCACAAGCCACCACACGTGGGCTGTGGGGTCAGGAAAAAAGGGCCAGAGCAGGGTGCGTGCTGCACATCTAGGGGGTTAAATGGGGCCAAGATGGTGCCTAAAGAGTAATGCAATGCTAAAATGGCATGGTGTTATCCCTGGTTAGGCACGGCTGGGGGCTTGCATGCCCCAGGGGACATCCTGCTGCCTGCCCCAGCCATGAGCAACACTTTTCGGGGCTGGAGCTGGCACAGGAGCACCTGCAGAAGGGTCACCCCTCTCTGTTCACCTGTGTTTTCTCTCTCAACAACCCCCCACTTTCTCTAATAGCTGACTCTTTCTCAGAACCCATTTTGTAATCCCTGAACATTTAAGGATGTCCATCAGCCAAATACAAGCAACAGGGTTCAATAGGGGGAAGCTGGGTGAAATATTTCTGGTGCAGGACATGCAGGAGGTGACACTGGCTGATCCGATGGTCTCTCTGGCTTTAAAAATCTATTACTCTGCTTGTAATAAATCCCCCAGTCGCTTCTCAACGTCTATGTTATTTTTAACCATCCGGGAAGCTACATGGTTAATTGCTTTCTTTGTGTGAGCTAATTAGCTTGTGGTCTTTCCTGAATCCCTTTTAAGAACAGCCTTCTGAGGCTCAATCATTAGGATCCATTAAAAATGTCCCCAAATTAATGACCTGTGCAAAGTCTGGGCTGGATCAGCTCCAGCAGCAGAGGCAGGAGGGTTCCTCCCCAGGCTGGCAGCACACTGGGGCATTGCTGCCTTGCAGGAGGGACCCCGACACAGCGGGCGATGTCCCTCTCACCCCAGCCTCCACTCCCACTAATGAGATTTTTCAGGTCCTGGGGTTAAAACATATTGGCCTTGAGGCAACCAAGGACTCCTGTCCTACAATGCACTAGGAACCATTTCTTCTGGGCTTGGAAGTAATTATTGATGGAAATAATTATTCTCCAATCCCATCAAAGGCTGGCTTCAATTCAACCAAATGTTCTCCTCTGATGAATGCCGAGAGTCACTAACACTCTAAACTGGCTGGTAATCCCCCTGCACTAAGCTCCGTAGACATTGATAGTATATATATATAAAAGCATGTATTGTTTTTGTTGTCTTTCATGTCTTTCACGACTGATACAAAGGTGCTTGCAGTTCACAGAATCACAGAATGGTTGGGGTTGGAAGGGACCTCAGGAGATCATCCAGTCCAACCCTCCTGCTCAAGCAGGTTCTCCTAGAGCAGGTTGCACAGGACATCATCCAGGTGGGCTCTGAATATCTCCAGAGAAGGAGAAGTTTGGGGTGAACGATTACCGTGGCCTCAAAGGAGAAGACCGACACGCCTTCCCCTGCCAGTCCCTGCCTGCAGCAGAAAGGAGAAAGCCTCTGTGAGTGCTTTGCTAGAGCCGGCTCCGGGAGGGCAGTGAGGACGCTCAGGGCAATGCAGCTGGAAGCACCGGGCTCGCCCAGCACAGGGAATGTGCTGCCCGCAGAGATGCACGCCAGAGCAGGCAGGACGAAGAGGAGGCAGGAAGGATGCTCGGGGTTTGTCTGGGCATCCCCTACTCCGGGCATCCAACACCACTCTGCCCTCGGAGCGAGGACTGCCTGCTGCCAGCTCAGCACAAAACACCCCGTGCAGCCTCCCTCTGCGGACAGCTCACCTTGTCCCCTCCCTTTGCAGGAGTCTCCAGTCCAAGAGGGGTTTTTTGGGTTCATGGTGATTTTTGCCAGCTTTTCAGCGGCTGGGAGGGAAGCAGCAGGCACACAGGGCCCTCGCCTCTCCCACCAGCCCATGCCTTTCACTGCTTGTCACAACCCAGCCAGCCCCCCTCGCATTTTGGTATCGGATTTAGGCTCTCCCATGTTTTCCTTCCCTGACAGAATGCGTTGACAACAGAAAGAAATGATCTATTGCTGCCTTAATAGAAATTATGCAGAAAAGATCACTGGTAGGAAAGAACCCAAATATTCCTGATCTGAAGGGAGGCGGGGAAACCACTGTAAAACACTGTGGCTGTTTGGAGGAGAACAGGGTGGGTGCCGGCAGCCCAGCTGCGAGGTGCAGGGGTCCCTGTTTATTTTTACAAACTGCCCAATATGCTTCCCACCAGCCTTTCCCAAGGGCACGTCACATTTCCAAATCCCACTGGGCTCCCCGCTGCCAGCAGCATCCCACAGAGCCCTGTCACCCAACACCACCCCGTCCTGCCTCTCTTCCCTGGGGGGCTGGTAGGTCACCCCCAGATTATGGGGACACTGCTGAGGCCAGTTAACCACACTGTGGACTCCACACTCTGCACCGGCTCCCTTTAGGACTGGACATCACCGTTTGCTGGGGAAAAATAGAAAGTCAATGATGGGCTTGGCAGGAGGCGTTTGCACCAGGAATCTTACAGGAGCTTGAGGTGGCCGTGCACATGGATGGCAGGATGAGGCCATGGCCCTGCAGAGGCCAAGGAACATGCAAGACTGGAGAGGTTGCGCAACTGGAGAGGTTGTGCAGAGCATTTGCAGGGTCTGGGAGATGTTCTGGGCTTAGCAAAGGCCCCTCATGGAGTTTGTGCAGGGAAGTTGTTAAAGTCATGCTGTGGCCTGCAGAGCCATGGGTGAGCCCCGTGGGTGAGCCTTGGCCCCAGGGCAGGGCTGGGGGCTTGAACCAGCTCAGCCACGGGGAAATATTCCTCCCCCCCCGTTAGCCCCCGTGGGATTGCACTGCCCTTCCTGCCCACCGGCAGATCCGGGCACCCTTTGCAAGGACGGGCAAAAGCATGGGGTATTTGCTGCCTCGGGGAGCAAAGGCACGGGGTATTTGCTGCCTCGGGGAGTGAAGGTACGGGGTATTTGCTGCCTCGGGGAGCAGAGCTAACTCACAACCCATCCTCATTCCTCCATCCCGGGCTGCTGCGCTCGGTGCCATGGCCAAGTGCCATCTCATCAGGCCATAAAATGTGGCACCTGGTGACGCATGCTTGTCCGGGAGCTGAGCCCAGCGACACCCGTCCCCTCCAGCCCCGCAGTGACATGCAGTCGGTGCGGGTTTGGTGTGCACTTAAAATCCCTGCGTGCTGGCGTCTCAGCGCTGCCGGGGCCGGGCAGCTGCCCTCCCCTGCCTGCAGGCTCCCATGTCCCAGCTGAGCTCCTCTGCCCCAGCCCTGCAGCACTCTCCTGCCACAAAGCTTTCATCAATCATCCTTTTTCCCTGCAGTAACTCAGCTCCTCATCTCAAGAAGAGAGAAAAGCAGGAAAATTGCCTTCCTAGTGACCTTTCAGTTGCCGGACCCTGCCACCAGGCCATGTCTCAGCAGCATCATCCCTTGCCTCCGCAGGACGGGCTCCAGCAGTCCCAGCCCTCCATGGCCTGGCTGCAGCTCCTCTGCCCTTCCCCGCTGCTTTGCAAGCAGCCACGTAAGTACACTGGGGCTGGATCATGCTAACCAAGCCTTTTATTTTTATTCTTTATTTTACTTTGCACACACAGCTGGGTTGGGTGCTGGATGCACAGCCAGGTGGGAGCGTGGTGCCACAGGTGACCTGGCCACATGCATGAGCACGTTGGAGACCCCGAGCACTGACTGCTCTTGGCAGACCTGCACCAACAGCATTTCCAAGCTCAGGACAGAGTATTTGGTAAGCCAACACGGAAACTTTACTACCTTGCCCTTTTCAGCCCCGGCTGGCTCCACATTCCCATCATCTCTACAGCCCCTGCTGAAAAGGTAAGAGCGGCTCCAGCCAACCGGAGCCCCAAAACCGAAAAAGGTTAAAGCATCTCTGATGAGCCTATTAGCTGTGAATGTTTCACTGGCATTAAACCAGTGATGGATGCCTCACCTGGGGACTGGGAACATCAAGCCGTGAGAGGACACAGGCGTTGGCGGTAGGCGCACCTCCCCAAGGAGAAACAGGAGACACCCCTGTGCCCACAGCTGCTTGCACCAGGGATGCTCTTGCCCCTTCTCCTGACTAACGTGCAAAAAGTGCATGGACACATGATCAAGTATCTCCTCTTTCCTCTCCTTTCCTCGCCTGGAGGTTTTGGTTTCGCAGGAGGGGGCAGGTGGCGAGTTGAGGTCCCTACTCTCTTGCATCCCCGTGGTTCTGTGCCACGGCCACCTCCGATGTGCCTCTGCCCTGGGCTCTTGGTCCTGGCAAGGGTGGGCTGAGCTGCTCACAGCGTTTCTAAAATCCACCACTTTGGGCTGAGAAGCCTTTTAGCACTAGCAAAATGACCCTTTTATTTTCTCCTTTGCTTTCTGGCTTTGCTCATCTGATTGAAAAAGAAAATGGTCAAACCGTTCCTTTGTCCCAGGAGAGGGAGGGGGCAGAAAAGAAGGTTGTAACGACACTTCCAGCAAAAACTCCAGCAGATGTGTTTATGTAAAGCTCTTTGAAATATGCACTAAAAATACCTCTTCAAAATTAGGAGATGGGGAAAATTGTAAGTGCTTCCCACAAACACAGACACAAAAACACCCCATGGCAGGTTCTTTCCCCACCTCATTCAAACCGTTATTATTAGTGTGGCAGGAGCCCTGCAGTTTGTTATTGAAAATTATAATAGCAAATCACCGAGATATTTTCCCTGATTACACAGACTCCAAGCCAGTTCAATTTTAATCTTCTCCCCGCTATTTTTTCTGTGCATCAGCAGAGGCACCAGCTGCAGAAAAGCGCGTGGTTTTCTTGAGGCAGTTTCAACACAGAAGAGAAATACAATTCTGTAATACACATTTTTCATCCCATTTTTGCCAGCCGTGACTCGCCTCCCCCTCCCGCTCCCGGGAACCCTGCATCCTGCTGCAAGCTCGGGATGTGGCAGCGGCTCCTTTTGCTTCTTGGACTGCAGGAAGGTTTAACAACCTGCTCTTAGCACATTCCGGGCCAAAAAAGCAGCTTGGCTCTTTATTTTCCAGCAGTTGATTTGCTCTGCATGGTTGAATCAGAACAGAGGAGCTTCCCTGCTGGAAGAGGCCCTGGTAGCGGCGCAGGGTCAGTGCCAGATGCTTCAGGGGATGCTGTGCGGTCGCAGCCCGCAGGGAGGGCTCCGTCCTGGGCACCAGCTGGTGGTGGCAGTGACTCCCGCCGTGCAGCACGGGATGGATGGCCCTGGCTGAGTGTAAAACTCCACGGGGGAAAGCGATGCTCCCATGGACTGTCTTAGGTAGGGTCAGGCACGAGGGCGAGCACAGCCTCTCCCTGCTCCCCACGGCTGAGTCCCCTTCTCCCTCGGACACTTCCCATCCCTCTTCCCTCCCGAGCACCCTTGCAGGGCTCAGCGTCACTTTCCCTCGCTGCCAGCAATCCAGGCTGACTCCGCCAACCGCCTGCCAGCGACAGCAGAGACAAACCTGAGGAATATGGCATGCGGTCGTATCATTTCTAAAGGAAACCTGGACCGCTGCCCCATCTCGAGCGGTTTGTGCAGCATCTTGTGCCTTCCACGCTGCCGGCTCAGAGGTCCCTGTGGTGCTTTGTGTCCGTCAGCACCTGCACACTGCAGGGCCGGGCTTGCTCTCGGGGGGACCATCCTGTGCCTTTCCTATCCTCAAATCCTCCTCCTTAGACAAATACCCTGCAGGTTCCCATGCCTGTGAAGGAGCTGGTTTTCTCCTCGATCAGGGAATAGGAAAGGAGCCTTGGCTTCTCCCTGGTGCCTGCAGAGCTGAAAGTACCGACATCACCCTGAGCTGCACCACATCACAGCAACCCTGCACACCCCCAACCCATGTTTTGGGGGAGTCCCAGGCTCCTGAGTGACCCTGGCATGGCAGAGACTGGTCTGAGGAGGGACTGGTGCTCAGAGCTTACACTAAACCCTGCCATAGCCCCATGATCACTCTTCTCCCAGCTGGCCACAAACTGCACTCCCAGACCCCATCCCTGCCATCGTCCCCCAAGCAGCCTGGAGAAGCCCCAGCAAAGGGGGCAGAGCTGACGGCCAGGCACGGGGGTATTCCTATGCAGCCCTCGTAGAGTTGGGATTAGGAAAAGCCTGGATCTGAGCTCAAATTTCTTAATTGCTCGCCCGGAGCAGCGCAGGGCAAACCCTCACTGGGCGAAGGGCAGGGTGCGGGCAGCACAGGGGAGCCCAGTGGCTGTGGTTGGGCACTTCCCAACACAACACTGGGAGCTGGAAGCAGAAGAACACAGGGAGATGACACTTAACGTTTTACGAGGGTTTTATAAAAAAAAAACCAAACTGAAAGACATCCCAGAAAAGAAGTGCTTTGCCACTATCTGCAACATGGTCAGGCTGGAGAGCACCTTCACACCCAACGGGCTGCACAGTGCCACCCACCCCACCCAGGGAGTGTCCCCTGTGCCATCACAGCACCCCAGGTTCAAGCCAAACCCCCCCCCATCCAGCGCCTTGCTTCAGTGCTGGCTGCCATTGATGGGGCCGTGCTTGCACACAATATTCCTGTTCCTCGCATAGGTTAATCCAGGATCTTTGGAGATCGCTATCCTACCAGTGGGCCTGAACTCGCTCTTTAAGGAGGGAGCCACCCCACGTGCCACCAAGCAATGGCAGGGCCAGGCCATGGGATGCCACATCTACGGTGCTTGGTCCTTACAAGTGCTCTCTGCGATGCGCTGATTCCCTCCTTTGTCCAAAACCCCACGCCGTTTGGCATGGTGAACAGCAGCAAAATAGTGTATTTGCCAATAACATAGCTCATTAAATTTTAATCAAATAGGGGATTGTAAGCACACAGTTACCAGAAGCTCCTGGGAGCACTGAGAGATCACTTTAAAAATGAATTAGTAATAAGGCACGTTGGAGGCAGCAAGGAGAAGACGGCTGGAGAAGATCCACTTGGAGCAGGAATGCTCCCTTTGCCGCTCACGCAAAGCTTTTTCCTCCTCTCCCTTAATTTGCTTTTTTTTAATTGCCACTGGAAGAAGAGGGGAAAACACACTGGAGGTCCCAACACTCAGATAACTCCACAAACCCAACCTGTTCCTGCAGCTGCTGCTTGCCCACAGCGCTGCCCTGGGAATGACTCCGGTTGACGGGGAGAGCACGGAGAAGACGACGGCCTCACCCATCCAGGCTGGGGACAGGGACACTCAGGTCACAGCACCCCACTAACAAACCACCCCCTGAGCCACCCCATGCCTGCCTGCCGCTAATGAACAGCAGCCTAAAGGGCTCAGCTTGAAACAACTCCAATGTTTAAAAATGCTCAAATTCCCACCCCCCCATCCCCCAGGACAGATACACGGGTACATCCGAGTGGGTGTCCCCAACCCGGGTGTCTGGGGGCACCACCCATGCCACTCTGCCCCATGGGGCTGCCAGGATCAGAGGAGCTGAAGACAGCACTTTCTGCCAGCTCCTGTGTGCACCCATGAATGGCAGCCGGTAGCGGGTCCCCCAGGCAGCAACCAGCAAAAATCAGTCTGCCACGCTTGGGGGGGTCTGGTGAGATGGGGGTCCCTGGCTATCGCCCCGTTTGGGACTTGTCTCCCAAACATCCATCCCGCTGCAATGCCCAGGGCTGCTCTGCCAGGGCCACGCAGGGCTGGGACGGCTCAGTGACGCCACGAGGAGCAGATGTCCCCGTGTGGGGATGCATGGGCAGCAATTAGCTCCCGCAGAAAGGAATTAAGCAACAGATTTCTCCTGCTGGAGAGACAAGCCTACGACATTCCCGGCCCAGGAAGGGAGGTGGCAAGTGGGCACCCCCACAGCCTCACGCTGCTTTTTATGGCCAGAAGAGCCCCTTTGCCTCCCTGTATCATGTCTCCTATGTTAGCTGAGCTGGGAAATTCCCAAATTGCAGCTTTGTGGATGGGAGGGTTTGGTTTGACTCCAATCCTCCTTCCCCGTAACACCCCCTGGTCCCGTGGGAAACACCTCGGTGGTCTTGACAGCTGCCCAGGAAGAACTGGTGAGGGGGTTTTAAGTTATGGAGAGTTTCTGGGAGGGAAGATGGGTCCTTTCCTCCTCCCACTGCGCTCCAAGGAGGGAGAGGTTGGTATGGCCATGCCAAACCTGCCACACTGCAGGCACCGGGGTGGCTTGGTGCTGCAGCACCCAGGGTTCTTTGGGGGTCAGAGTCAGAAATAAACCTCCTTCGCCACTCCCAGGTCTTCTCCCCAACCATCCACGCCACCCCCTAAATCTGAATATTGTTTCAAACCATCCCCCAAAACAGAAGGGGAGGATATTTATTGGCTTACTGCTCCCTAGGGGGAAGGTTTGGAGGAGGCAGGCGCATCCCCGGGCTCCTGGGCCCCAGGGCAGACCCTACCGGGAGGGGCTGGAGAGAATCATTTCACTTTTCAGCACATCCATCTTTAATTGGGTGTAATAATAATTTTATTGCTTGCTGGGATTTGTGAGGCTGAACTAATATTTGCAAAATGCTTTGCTATCCTCAGCTGAAAGGCAATCTAGAACGTCAAAGCCCCGGTGTTATTCACATTTGGATAATCCAGAATTACTCATAAACAAAATCAAGATTATGCAAATATATTCATTAGTTCTCAGAATACCTCCAGGAAAATAGAGGAATTAGTCTTGTTAACAATTGTATATTATGTAAGCGTGTGTCTGAGCACACACAGCCCCGCGCGCTATCGGTGCCGGGGCGCGTTCACCTGGGACGAGCCCCAGGATCTCAGAGTGCTGGAGAACAAGGGCTTAGCCTGTGCAAAGGGACCATCTCAGTTTTGGGGTATCCTGATGCCCCACGGCAAACAACAGTACCCGGCGCAGCCCCCTGCAGCCCCCGGGATCCCACCAGCTGCTCCCCACTGAAAACCAGAGATAGCCCCAGCATCCCCTCCGCACCCATCACAGACAGCCCATGTGTGAAAACCATCACCTTACTCTAGCCAAAACAGCCTTTCCTACTCAAATGAAGGTTTTTACAGTACCCGCAGGGCTGGGAGGCTGTGGAGGGGGGATTTGGATGCAGCCCCCTCGTTTGGGACCTGCCCTTTTCGCCCTGCACTCGCCCCAATCCAAGCTTGTGCCCAGCTTGGCTTTCCACAGAGCAACGCCACCAGGGTGTGCTGGGAAAGGGGAGATAAAGGTGCATTGAAAATACCGCATGCTTTAATTAATGCCACATGCCTTTCACTCTATAGGTTGTGTGGATTGTTAATTATTTTTATAAAGAAAATAATTAGTCCCAATCAAGGCAGAAGCTCTCCAGAATTACAGCTCATTAACTGCTCTCACATTTTTCTGTTCTATAAAAAGTCATGTGGTGCTGATGAAAATTATAGACCCTTGGAATCAGCATTAAATACAAATTCAGACAGTGTTACCATCCTATTACCATCAACCGCATCGACTTGGCTTCGGTAATTGCAGCTGGAGATGAAGTGCAGGGATTTCTGCTCTGTACAATCTCTGAAAACAAGCCTTCTGCCCATTAGTTTGCCGGAAACAATGTGACACCGAGCCCTGACTCTGCTAAGTACGTCCCCAAGGAGGTGACAGCCACCAAGGAGAAAGGGGAAAGCAAGGCGGCTTTGCCAGGGATGGGAAGATGAGGGTTGCTCAGGTTTGGTTCGGCTCCGCCTGGCAGGGGGGCTGCTCCTGCACAGAACAGGGGAGACCATGCACGTCGGGCGCTTGTCTCAATTAGGAAGGTGAACCAGCTAACGATGGGGCTAATCTGTCCTATGGGCTGGGGCAGCAAAGCCACCAGTCCAAGCGAAGGAAGGAGCTAGGAAATGCAGAGGGGACAAGGAGGAACCTTTAAACAGCAGGATTATCCTCACGGGACATGGGGAGAATAAGGCATGGAGGGATGCTCTTGTCAGGGGTGTGGGAGCATCCCTAAGCATCTCCCTCTGGACCATCCTTCTCCAGGCACCACGCTGGGGCCAGCTCTATCGAATGCCGCAGAGACCTCGCTTAAAGCCTAATTGAAAGAAATCACAGCACGTTAAAGCGAGTTCAGGTCAAATCAATACCGACGTGGTGGGGAGGGCGAGCGGGGGGAGCGGGGCAGTGGCTGTGTCCCAGCGCTGGCTCTGCAGGCAGGGCGCAGGCTGTGGCCACGGGGCTTCGCTGCCGGCCTTTCTGCTGCAGAAAGGCAAGGTGAGACCCGTCGTCCTCTGCTCTGCGCAGGACAAACCCGGCGGCAGCACAGGGCGAGGGTTGGCAGTGGCAGCCCACAGCGGGGAGGGGGCAGGGGAGCCGCGGGTCCTCAGGATCCTGCTTTTCAGTTTCCATTAATCAGGGATGAATGTGCCTTCGGTGGCATTTGCAGCCCAGCAGAGCTGGCAGCCAGCTCTTTGGCCCACGAGCCTCCACCGCAAAATTAACCCACCCGTCCCCACTGTGGCAGCTCCCGTGCTGAGCACCTGCCCTTGAGCATCCAAGCCTGCTCGGAGGGATGAGGACTGGGGCTGTGGGTGGGAAAAAACCACTTCTTGTGAGCCCCCGAGGGCAATGGGGCAGTAACTGCTACCACAAGGCAGCAAAGAGCAGGAGCCAAACCTGCTGCTGGCGTTGTGACTTTAGCTCTGTCCCTGCAGGTCAGATGCTCCACGCTCATGGCGAGGGCAGGGACAGGGGCCTGGCCACCAGGCACAGTCACACAGCCCCAGCACACCCAAGGGCAGAGGTGTGCCTGGAGCATGAGATGGCTGTGGTCTGCTGGCCTGGACTCTCTAAAACCCCCTCCAAAACATCCGAAGGGCATCCTTCACGTGTGCTGGCTCCTGAACCACATGTGGAAAATGTTTGGGAGAGCATGAGGACTGGTCCAAAACTGTGCCAAGGACTTCTCCAGCCATTGGACAGAACAGGCAAGCGAGCCCCTGTGCCCGGGGACGCCCCAGGCTCCTTGGGGAGTCGCAGCCAACACGTCCCTGTCCTGCAGAGCTCAGCCCTGCACAGGGACCCCCTGGAGCAGCCAGGGTCTGGGGACACAGGACCAGAGGAGGTCACCAGGAGATCACGTCCATCCTCGATTAGGATGTGTGTGTGCTTCATCGCTCCCCAGCAGGCTGGGCTGCAAAACGCCCCTAGCTCAGTGACTAACCAGCAGCTCTCTTTGCTCCCCCTCCACCGGCAGTGCCCACCCAGACCCCCCTGCACCCCGCTCTCCCCAGTGCGTGTCACCCACCTGCCTCTCCACTCCAGTGGCCCTGCACGTTGTCCTTCATTAACTGGGCCAATGTGTGGCTGATGGGCAGACAAAGACGGGGACGGGGCGGGTGGCTGCGGCAGGCAGAGAACCACGGAGCCCGTCCCACGCAGTGGGGAAGAGCAGGTGAAACGCAGGCACCAGGCTGCTTGGTTGCTTTGGGGTTTTTTTTCTATCTGTTCCTGATCTTGGAGATTTTTGGTGAATAAATCCCCCATCCCTCAGAAGCAGCTGTGCTGAACCTACCTTCTCCCCATCCTAACAAACCTAAATGTGGCCATGCTCTGATTGAAGCGCAGGGGGCAAATACTTTTTAGAGGCAATAAATTCCCAGACTTAAACCACCAGCCTCAGGGGGAAATCAGCCCAGAGCCCTAACTGCCTCCCAAACTCGGTCTGCCATGGCCGTGGCCATGCCTGCTCCGCTGGCGGCAGACAACGGAGCAGTGGAGAACAAGTTGTGATATATTTACATGCTATCATACGTCGGTGTTCTATAAGCACGGCTTTGGCGGGTGGTTGGTTATACAGCAGCTCCAGCTGACCCACAGATTAATTCAGCAGGTGGTCTTTAACTGCGAAATCTCTCTTAATGCAAAAATATTTCTCTTGCTGGGCAATAGCTAATTCTTCATCCTGACAGTAATGTAGCTAAAATCACAGCCTCCTACCCCGCTCTCTTCCAGTCACACCCCAACACACGTGCTCCCAAGCACAGGCCGGCACAGAGGTAAATTCAATGCAAATACACGGCCAAAGTGCTGTCGAGTTCCACTGGGATGATGTGCTGCTGGAATTTGGTCCTTCCCAGAGAGGAAACAGGAGCCGGGAGGAGAGAGCAGAGCAGCCCTGCAGGCAGCTGGACCCTGCCCACGCTTCCCCCAGCCCCTCTGCCAGCCCAGGCACCCACTCGGGGGCCAAACAGCAGATGCCCTCCCCGGCCCCCCTCCCCCTCTGCCCCCCACAGCGCCCCCGCCGGGGCTGGGTGGCAGCAGCTGTTTCTTCTTTCATTAACGACAAGGCATAAATTAAACATGAAGCGTTTAACGGGTCACGAGTGAAGCAGTTCGCTCCAACCTCCCTGCCTTGGCCACCGGCTTGGATGCCCAGCCTGAAACACTGATAGAGTTTTTAAATAAGAGTTTTCTTCCCCACTTTTTTTTTTTTCCCATAGGCCCTTCCCACAGTCCCCGCTGCACTGGCAGGGAAAGCGCTCCCACTGTGTGCAAAAAAACCCTGCTATTTTTAAACACCCGGTGTTTGTCAGCGCTTTCAGCTCGAGTGGCTGATGGAGGGGCCAGTTTTGCAGCACCCGGCATCCCACGGAAGGTGGCCAGCCAGGCTGCCAGAGGTGGTGGTCCAGCCCACTCACCCACCCGGCACGTGCTGAAGCCGCACCATGCCAAAGCCCTGTTACGGATGCTGCGCTGCCGGGATCCACTGCTCCGGCCGGATTTCAGGCACTCATGACCTCTGTGTGTTTGCAGGTGTAAAAATCAGCAAAGCAGGGCTGCGAAAGCAAACTGGCTCCTGAGGTTTGGCGTTTCTCTCTGCCCGTTGCTGGGAACACCAAAGGGCTCCGATCCAGGCAACAAACCCAGCCCTGTTTTCCAGCTGGTGATGCACAACCTGGCACTGCCCGAGATTGGGACCAGACCAGGACCCAGCGGGGATGGGAAACATGCATTGGTCTCCAATGGGGCAGGGTAGGACCGTGGGTCAGACCCATGCTCCCTTAACACCAAAGTGCCCCCAGGGGCTTGAGCTGGAGCAGGGGCTGCAGCAAAGCCCTGGCACCAACCACAGCTGAACCACAGCTGGGCTTTGCTGGCCTGGGTCGGGCTTTGCCTGGGTCGGGCTTTGCAATGATGAAGAGGTTTCAGTAGCCGCGGGAAGAAAAGGGGCAGGGGGGGAAAGGGAGGAGAGAGAGAAAAGGAAAGGGTGGTCATGCATGAAACAATTTCATTTCAGTGACACGGGCTTTGCATTTGCTAAGTTCATCTTATAAAAGAATGTACATATAGAAAGGTGCAGCCGCCAGACATGGAGATGTGGGAATGCGATAGGGATGGGGCTGAGGAGAGAAGGGCTGTTCTCGCCACAGCCCTCTGGAAGGAGAAATTCTCTATGCCCAAGGACCCCCCCAGGCAGCAAGAGCAGGGTCTGCAGAGCCCTTGTCTGGGGACAAGCCGCAGTGGGACTGGCTGCCACGGACGGTGGCGGCAGAACGGTGATGGCAGAATGGTGATGGCAAGGGGACAAGAGCAGCTGCAGGACCCGCCGGTGGGCAGGAGCACCTTAGCAATCCCTGGCACCAGGGTCATCACTGTCATTTATTATTTAGGGCTTCACAGCCCTAAATATTTATCAGTCAGACCTCGAGGGAGGGATGTGAACCCGTGCAGGGGGTTTCAAAGCCCTGCTCTTCTGCCTCTTCGGGGATGGGAGATGAGCAGGGACAGGGGCTGGCCAGCGCCGGTGCTGCTAACAGGGTGTCTGCCAGCTCTCCCCCAGCCGCACAGGGACGCACCCCTGCCCCGCAAGACCCTAAACTGCCATATTTTGCCCTGGCCTATGACTCTGCACTTCAATACCTCTATGAAACAGCCTCACCCAAGTGCTGGGACGGTGCCGAGCCTGGCAGGGAGGGGACCCCCATGGCCAGCAGAGCCACCTGAGGTGCCAGACCCCGCTGGGGCTGCACTCACAAACCTGGCATCCGCAGCCAAGCCCCTGCGGCATCTGCAGGCACAGGGGCTCCCCAGCAGCCGGGGGAGCGTCTGCAGGCAGCTCTGTTCAAGGGTGAAATCAAATATTTCTACAAAACGATCCTCCAGCCAGCCAGAGGGCTCTCCCCCCTTTTGCTTCCTTCCACCATATTTCATCCCTTATTTGAGGAGGAGGCTGAGGAGCGGAGATGGGATACGGTGCTTCCCCCCCAGCACAGCGCAGACACCGCGGGCTCCCTCCTCCTCGGAGATGGGGGCAGCAGCAAGCCTCAGATTCGGGGAGAGCCGCACCCTGCGTTTCCCCATGAGATGCTGGGAACCTTCACTCTGAAGCAAGGCCAGGTTGTGCCTGTTCTCTACTGGCAGGCATGGGAATTGGAAGCATGGGGCCAGATTTGGGCCCCAAGCAGAGCCCTCGAATGAACTTTTGCAGGTCAGAAATTGCCTGTCCTCCAAACCAGTGTTTCCCACCACCCTTCTGGTTTCCAGTCCCTGTGGCACTGGTCTGGGGATAACTCTCAGCCTCACATCCACTTCTGGGAGCTTTTAGGTGATGGTGACAAAACCCCATGTGACTGCAGCAGGGGCATGGAGGGAAAGGCAGTACATTTGGGGGTACCCAAAGTCTCTAATAAGGCCCCACCCATGGGCTCGGGATTCCTATGGGGGCTTCCAAAGGCCCCTATCCCTAAATCGTTAAGTGCTTGTATACCTTCCCACGCTGGGGCACACATGCCTGGCAAAGGCACCCATGGGTGCATCGCTGCACCTCACCCAACCCTGGCAGGAACCTCCATCCCCCTCTCCCTGACATGCTGGTGGGGCCACCGCTCCAGGGACAGAGTTGTCCCCCACCCCACACTGGGAAGGCCAGCAGGAATGTGGTCCCCAGCACCAGTCCAGAGGAGAGGCAGATGGATGGGGCCAGGAGGAAGGAAAAGGAGGAGGATGAAGGCTCTGTGAGCAGCAGGGAGGGGTTCCCGTGGGCATCCCCAGCTCTGCCCCTCGTTCGCTTTGCCCTGGCTCCCCCCAGCTTCCCGGCAGCTCCTGAGCTGCCTAATTAGCTCTCCCCACTCCCGCCGCCATCCAGCTGGAGCCAGAGGGCAGGGGCAGACAAAAGCCTCTGTATTGACAGCCCCTCCGAGGAAGGGGCTTTTCTTCTCCCCCTCTGCTTTTCTTTTCAAGCCCCTCTCCCCCTGCTTGGGCCGGGGCCACCGGCTCATTAGCGCCTGGGCTCGTTGGGCGCAGGAGGGAGCAGATGGCAGCCAGGCGGCTGGCGCAGCCGGCCCTGCCGCCGCCTCTTCCCGCAGAGCAGATGCCCGACCGACAAGGGGGAGGATTAACGGGAGCGGGGGGCCACCAGCACGGCAGGGCCGCCAGCGGGGGATTCCTCCCCAGGAGCACACCCCAACACCAATGCCCAGGGGCTGCCAGCCCGCTAGAGATGGGTGGGGATCCGGGACACCAAAACATGGCTGGGAAGCCAGAGATTGGGATAGGAGAGAGCTGGTCCCCAGCTCGTCAGGGACTCTCTGATGGGCCAAAAGTCATGGGGGAATTGTGGCCGCCTTCTGGCCTCGCGGGGTGGACTCTGACCCCCTGGCACTGCAGTGCCACGGCTGCGCCTGCCCAGCCCCATCACAGCTAGGGGGGGGACATGGGGCCACCCTTGTCCCAGAAGGTTTGCAGCGACAGTACCCAGACCCATCTCCGAGATCACCTGCGATGGCAAACCAGGCAGTGAAACTGCGCTTAATCTCACTTCAGCAACACACCCCCCTCCTCCCCCTCCACGCACAGCACATCCCGAGGGATTAAGGGTTAAAGCACAAATCCCCTGCACTGCCCTGATGTGACCCACTTAGACCATCTGGCAGGGATGCAGGAGCCTCCTTTCTCCCAGCACTGCTGGTGCTCACCCGGCATCACCAGGAGCCGATACCAGCACCCGCAGCCCCCAGCCTCAACACTGCCCTCACTTTTCATGTAGAAGTGGATTTCGGCTGAGTTTGGGGGTGCTGGGATGGGGCAGCTTATGCCATGCTGCTGTGGCTGGTGGTAAGGGAATGGGGGAACGCCAACACCTCCAAAAGCATCCCACAAGCCCCCAGACTGCCACCAGCCCTGGGTCCCAGGGGGACCCTGGAGCATCTCCCGGCCTGGCCATCCCTGGCACTTGCAGGTTCCCCAGCAGACGGGTGCGTATGAAATAGGCAGCAGCGCTGGGGGTAGTCAGGGCATCGAGTGCCAAGGGGGTCCCAGCCACTGCACTGAAGTCATGGCCAGGGAAGGGACACAGGCAAAAGCCAGTGGGGTGCCAGTCACAGGGCCACGATACCCATCCCCAAAGGCTGGGCTGAAACTGGTGGCACCTTCAGCACGGGTGGTTAAAGAGATTTTCAGTTCACAGGAGCTGAAGCCACTCACAGCAGGCATCGGGTGGGGATCACAGCAACCTTACGGAGCAGGGAGAGGGAGCGAGGGCACCCTGGCTCAGCAGAGCAGCTTGGGGCAGGGTGTGGGTGGGTCCCTGTCCCTGACCCCATCCCTCCTGTACCAAACCCCCGCAGCAAAGGCAAGCACAGGGGCAGCCCCAGCCCTCACCAGCCTCCCCACACCACCAGGTCCCTCACCCCCAGCTACAAAAGCACGGCCCCAGGCTGCACAGCAAAGCCCCATCGGGCCCTGCGCAAGGAAAGGTTAATTGGAAAAGCCCCTTTCCCCCCCGTTGCCTGGGTTTTTCCTTTCACACTGCAAACTGGTCAATAATCCATTTACTTTGGCAGAGCCCTGCTCCAGGCGTGCAGCTGCATCGGGCCGGAGTGAGCAGCTCCCCCGGCCCTGGCAGGACTGGGAGGGAAGGGATTAATGTATTCTTTTGTTCCAGGATGAACTGTGGGTTTAGCAGAGCTTTAACTCTACAAACCTCCCAGGGAATTTAGATGGAAGAGGCTTTCTCTCTGGGACCAGCAGCAAGGTGGTGGCAAAGGGATGGGGCACGGGGAAGAGCCGGCTGGAAGTAATGGGGGGAGAAACAACCAAAAAAACCAAAAAAATCACCTTTGGCCCTAGGAAGCCCACTGCTGCCCCACAAGGATGCTGGATTGAGCCCCTAGCCATGCCCAGGGCACCCAGGGGGGATGGATTTAGGCTATGCCCACTGTGGGGACTCCGGGCAGGACCCCCATGCTGCAGCTGAGCCCCTTGGCACCCCAGGAGGGCACAGGCTCAGCCAGCAAAACCGATGGGGAGACAGGCAGAGCTGGCCTAGAAACCACCCCATCGCCTCCACTGCTGTGGGAAGTGCAGGGCCGGATCCAGGGCAGAGATCCACAGCGTTTGCAGAGGAGCATCTGTCAAGCATGGGAGAAAACAGAAATCCTAATTTTTCATTTGGCTAACTGGTCTCCCCGTCTCCTCTCTGGTGCACTCTGCTCACTGGCACCACAGTCATTTGCTCTTAAATTAGCCGGGAGCATCATCAGGGAAGAGAGGCTCATCCAAGCAGCAGTGCAGGAAAACCTTCAGGAAAAACAAACCCAGAGCGGAGCTGGGTACGGAGCCGGCTGCGAGAGGAGCTGCTAAAAGCCTCAGGGCCATTCTCCCAGCGGATGGCGAGCAGGAGCCTGGCTCTGGCTATTGCTGGGCTACAAACCTGGTGCCAGCTTGGGGTGCTGGGGACATTGCTGTGTATCCCGACGGGGACCCTGGGAACGTGAGCTCTGGCATCTCATAGGTACGATCCTGCCAAGGCAGCAGCCTCGGGCTCCCGGCAAAGCCTCACGTGATGCAGGAAGAGCCGGGGGCCACAGTGTCTGTGTTCCCCCAAACTTTGGCATCAGCCCCCCTGGCAGCAAAGCCCCTCTGTGGCATGGGGACAGGGGCGAGCGCAGCAAGTACCCTGCAGACCCCGGGGAGAGCCCTGCCAGGGCTGACCCCTCTCGACACCTGTAGCGAGGGCGGCGGCACAGATGGCTGCACCGCGGGGAATATCCTGGGGCCCCCCGGGACACGCTGCAAAGAGACAAAAGGAGCCAGGCTGCACCGACGCAGGGAACTGGCAGCATCGCGGCCAGCTGCACGGAGCACAGCCCGGCTCGGGGACCCCGTTGCGCAGCATCTGCCGGTGCCAAGGTGCAAAGCGAGGCAGAGCCGAGCTGGCGGGTCCATTTTGCTGCGTGCCGAGAGCTCCTGACCCCCACGCAGACTGTTCCCCTCCTGCCAGAGCTGGCATTGCCAGCGAAATGGAGAGGTGCACATGTCTGTTAACTTTTTAAGAGAACTGCAAACGCTCCCAGCCACAGCCCTCAGCCCGACCAGGATGTCCCTGACGATCCAAATGGCCTTGTAGAGCCATGCATTGCTCCTGGTACTTGGGCTTGCTGTTTTTCCCTAATGCCCTAATTTGTTGCTGTGTTACATCTCCGACTGCAAGATATTTAAGCAACACAGCTCACTCAGGCACATTCAGGCAGGAGAGAGCATCCATGTGCAAGCCAGCACCCAGCCCGCCGATGGCCCCTTTGGGTGCTGACTGCAGCCCCGTGCAGGGGAGGAGAAAGGCACGGTGGTTCCCCCTCCCTCCAGCCTGAAGCCCTGCAGATGCTGCCCATCGAAATGAGATTTGCTCTTCTCCTTTGGAAGCCCAAGGCATGCCTTTCCCAGTTTCCTACCCTGATTAATGGCAATCTGAGAGATCAGAAAAATTCATGCTCGGGCAGCTGGGCCGTGGTGGCAGAAGTGACCCCCCCATTGCACAAGCAGCAGGACCCCCGTCCCCCTTGCTGCTGCAGCTCACAGCCTGCGCCGGCACGGGGGGCACCTGAAACGGCTTGTTCCCTGCGAGCCCTCTGCTCTTTAATACAGGCTGAGCCCCCAACACCCGGTGTGCTGCAGACTGAGCCCCTCTCCTCTTCCCACCCATCACCTTCCTGAAACTTTGGGCTGTTCCCCACAGCAGGTGGGGAGCAGCCAGCAGCTGAAATACAAAGCAAAGAGAGAAGGAAAGGAGGCTTTTGCTGGTTCTCTTACAAAACCAGTGCAAAGAGGGTATCTTTAACCAATATTGAGACAGTCAACAAAATAAAACCAGTCTAAATTAGAGAGCACATTGTCGCGAGGTCACGAAGCTACATGGACCCTTGCCCATGTGATAGCCTGGCTGAGCGGCTCGGTGGGTACAAGCAGCCCCCTTGCCTCTTTTCACACGTTTCAACTCTTGCTCTGCCCCTGGCAAACATGGGGGGCACTGGCCACCCTAGGAGCAGGAGGGACAGGGCAGGCAGTCACCAACTGTACAAAGCTGAGACTGCTTGGCTTTGAGAGCTGGGCGACCCCAGACCCGTAGCAGCCCCAGTCCACGGCTGGGTGTGGGTGCCTTGGGCAGCCATAGCCTCCGGGCTGCACCTCCCTGGGGTGCATCAGCCTCCCCCTGTGCCAAGGCTGGAGGGGGGCTGCTCCCCTCCCCGGGCATCACCTTCCCAAGGGTCCCTGGTGAAGAAGCGATGCAGAGCCAAGACAACAGCAGGACGCACACCCGGGGGTCTGCGGGGTGGAGATGACCACACTTTCTGGCTGATGCCTCCCACCAGTGCCGCCCCTCCACAGCCCAGCTAGAGCTTTCCAGGCCCCCACCTGCTCCCCTCGGGAGCCAGCCAGCTCCCGCGCTCCAAGCACCACCAAGCCAAAGCTTCCCGAGCCTGCTCCCCTCTGGAGCACAGCACCTGCCTGGGGAGGGGGCCCAGCCAGCCAAAAGCCCCCTGCCCCAGGCACGGGTGGACCCCAGCCCCCCAGCCCCTAACCGGGGACACACACACACTCCAGAGCCTGAGGAGGGGGTGTGGGGTGCTAACTGGGGGCGGGAAGGAGGGTCGGGGTGGTGAACCCCCAGCCAGCGGCGGGATGGGGGTGTCCCTGAGCCCCCCCCCGTGCCCTGGCAGCCCTTACCTGGGCAGCGGCTTGCGGGCCGTGATGCTGGCCACGATGATGCTCTCGGGTCGCGGCGTGGCCACGGCTTTGAAGGTGCCCCGCCAGAACTTCTCGAAGAGCTGCTTCTCGCCCTGCTGCACGCTGGCCATGGCCCCCCCGGCCCCGCCGCTCTCCGCCCCGCTGGGCGCTACATCCCCGGCCCGGCCCCGGGAGCCCGGCCCGGCGCTGCCCCGGCGGCAGGGAGGTGTGCGGGCCTCGCCGCCCCCGCCTCCCGTTTTGTGCCGGCGAGGCGGGGAGAGGGGCCGGGCCCCGCCGCCGTCCCCGCCCCGGCACCGCCTCCCGCAGCCGCTGCGGCCGGGGCTACCCCGGCTCGGGGAGGGCAGCTCCGGCGCGGACCCAGCGGCTCCTCCTGGGCTGGACCCGCTCCTACACGGGCTGCCCGGCGGGTCACCCCGCTCCGGGGGGGCTCCCGGAGGCTCGGCTCCCACCCTACCGGCGGGTTTACCCCCCTCACTCGCAGCCCCATCCACCCTGGTGGCTTTGCAGTCCCCAGGACCCTCCTTGCTCCATCCCCATCGTTACCTTCCCCAGCCGAGGAACCGCTCCAGCTCGCTGCTGGACCATGGGCACCCCCACGCCTTGTGTGGGGCACAAACCCGCCGGGGCAGAGCATCAGCCTGGGCCCCCACAAGTCCCTGTCCCCCAACACGGGCTACCGGTAGCCTTTGTGTTTGCCCACTCCCAACTGTTTACCAGACAGGGGTGACGAAAGAGGGGGAGCCCAGAGCCACGCGCTCAGGTGCCAAGGGAGAAAGCAGCAGGAGGGCGCAGAGACCGGACTGTAACAGGTCCATACCAGGAGCCGTATGGGGAGGAGATTTTGGAAGAAACCCCCCTCTTTCCCCCTTCCCCATCCCTTCCCATTTAACAGGCACTGGTGGAGGGGCAGGGTCAGGGCACATCACTTCTTGACCCCTGCAACGGGGTCCTAACCAGCTCAGAAAACAAGACCTCACCTTGCAGGGCAGGATTTGACCCGCCGGGAGCAGGCACGTGGAGCAGGGGAGGGAAGGGCAGCGGTGCTATTTCCCTTAGCCTCTGCACCGAGTACAATAAAAACGTCTTTAGGAGAAAATGCTTCTTCTACCAGATGCTTTGATGCACAAGTAAAAGCTGGTGACCTTGGATGAATGAGACGCGCTCTTGCGCCTTGGAAACCCGCACGATAGGTTTATGTAAGCGACAGGGGGACAATGGAGCCAGGAACAATGGGCGGTGGGAGCCGAGGAAGAACGAAAACCATGGAGAAACTCGATCACCTTCTTGTGATAAATACAAAATTAGCAGAAGGCTCATCCTGACAGCGTTGTCTGTCGAACTCCTCCTTCCCTGCCCCTTTTTGCTTTCTGCTCCCGGTGCCAGGGCTCTGCCCCAGCTGGCGCCCAGTGCCAGGTGGCCACGGGCTGCATCTCCACGCCACGAGCCACCAAGCGAGAGCCTCAGCGGCACGCGCCGGCCAGCAGCAGGCTTTGTGCTGCCAGGCCATGAGCGGCTGGAGACGGATGCTGGGGAAGCGGCGGCAGCGGGAGTGGGCACGGATCCAACAGGGCTTTATAGAAATGCAGTCAGCTCTGCCAGACATCGCCTGAAGAGCCCGATAGGGAAGGACGACATTCACGCACGGCGGAGAGATGCTCGCTGGGAGGCTGCTCCCCCCGGGAAACCACCCAGAGGCGACGGGCACCGTGACGGGGCTGGGAAGGGCCGGCTGCAAGCTACGGCTCTGCTCAAGCCCAGGACGCACTGCACATGCCATGGGCAGGAGACAGCACTCACTGCCCAAGCAAATCCAAGCCTGGGTTTCCTCTGGTCCTTCCAGCCATTCCCGTAACACGCAGCCGATTCGTTAGGAGCCCGTTTCCCTTCAGAACACATTAAACTCATCAAAGAGAGATGGGGTGTAAGCACACACGTGCCCTGGTCTCGCTCCGTTTTGCTGGCAAGTGACCCAAACGCGTGGTGGGGGGCAGGCAGGAGCCCTGCTGGCACGGCCAGCCCCGCTGCCGGGTCAGCCCCAGACCTCTGCTTGTGGCTCATTAACCAAACACCCTGCAAGGCATCAGCCCCTGCGTCCCCCCAGGCTTTGCAGGATGAGTCCCGCTGCCCCCAGCTGCAACCAGGGTCCTCGCTGCACCCCAGGGCATTTCACTCCCTTCCACCAGCAATCCTGAAAACAGCTCTAAGTGCCCCCAAAT
Organism: Gorsachius magnificus; assembly: GCA_034008185.1. NCBI lineage: Eukaryota > Metazoa > Chordata > Aves > Pelecaniformes > Ardeidae > Gorsachius > Gorsachius magnificus. Next base: position 12,910,078 of record CM067095.1, read on the forward strand.
TAACTACCAAATAAAAGGAATAATAAATGTTTGCACTATTAAATTAGCAGCACGGGTGGTGTGTGGGCAGGAGGAAGGCTGCGATCATTCCAACAAGAACCCTCTCTCCTGGCGTACCTTGTGGAGACATCAGTGAGCCAATTAAGCAATTGGCTCAGTTAACGGAGGCTCCTAGGAATAGACTTCCCTGCTATAGAATAACTGCACTGTAATAAATTGCCTCATAAATAAACAGCCTGAAAAAGCAGTACAAGATACCCAGAAAAAGCACTATATCATAAGCAGAACTGATACACTACATTTCCAGAGGATTTACTAGCCCACGGCATTGCCAGCACCTCCCCAAACCCGGGCTGGTTCCCCTGCGAGGAGCCACGGGGACGGTGCCATGGGGCACAGGCAGACCCCACTGCCCCCCCTGCCCCGAGCCCTTGGGGGGGGCACAGCCATACTTTGGAAACAGCATCCCCAGAGCCCGGCAGATATTGCCTGCCCCATGTCTGCCAGCAGCATCCAGCCGGCGGTTACTCGCCCCGTGGGCATTGCAATAAACACCACCCCGGGTTATTTACAGCCCCGGCAGTAACACGGGGCTCTGCCAGGTTCAAACGTTTGCGCCCAAATGGGTGCAGTAAACTGGTAGCAGGGAGACTCGGTCCTGCAATGGGAACAGGGAAAGCGGGACTTGGAGGATGGATAGCTGCACAATTTCCTCCAAAGCAAAAGAAATAAAATAAAATAAATAATCTCTTCCTCAGAGAGCTCTTCTGCCATGAACTGGTGGTGTTTTTTTAAAATAACACAAAGGGCTGAGTCTGGGCTTTTTGCAGCCGGCATGGGGGTCTGCAAACAGGGCTCTCCCCCAGGCTGCTGGGCCCCCAGCACCACTCGCTGCACCCAGCTCCGCAGCCCTACAACCGCCTGCACCACACAATTAAACACCCAGCACCCTGTCGCCCCACAAAGCCCCACCTCAGGGCCCAAACCCCCCTGGAAAACCCGGGAGGGACCTACCAGGCTCAGAGGCAGCTGGGGATGCTCAGGACCCCCAGCCCTGCCTTCTCCTGCTTTATCCTCTCCCACATTTAAAGGGCCCAATCTCCCCATCCCCTCCCACCCCCCCAGGCTTTGATTTTGGGGGTGATCGAGAAAAGAGAGCGGTCCCTGCTCTGGGTGAACCCCTGCTGCAGGTTTTCAGCCGCTGCCAAGGAGAACGAGCATGGGGCCGAGGGAAGAAGCGATCGGTAGGGTGAAGCTCTGTGTGCACAAGAGGTACCCAAGGGGAGGGAGAGGAGAAAATGAGTTTAACTAGGATTAAATTTTAATCTGTTCCCCCTTCCAGGGTGAAGAAAGCTGGGTTTGTCCTGGAGCTGCACAAATATTTTTCTATAGATGTTGATTTTTTTATTTTTTTTTTTTCTTATTTGGCTTGTGCCCAGCAGGAAGAGCCAGAGCCTGGTTTTGCCCAAACTGCCCCCTTCCCACCTCCACGCGGTGCTGGCGTGGTGCCTCTCCACCCATTCCCCAGCCAAACAGGTTTACTGCAAATGCAGAAAATCAATGATTATCTTTGGAAGTATTCATTATCACTCAAGAGTCAATAAACAAAGGCTACGAGTGCCCTCTATTCATGGCACTTCAGAAGCACCTACCAATTATTCCCTCGACTAAGCCAGCCCTGCCTGGCAGGAGGGGGGTTCTCCACTGCACGCTGCAACGCTGCTGCCTGCTGCAATGCCTCCCTGCTTCGGTCAGGTAGGAGGAGGAGGAAGAGGAAGGACTCCTTGCTTAAAAATAAAATTTGCAACTGCGATGTGAACCGGCAAGGTGATGCACGGCTCCGCTTCGGATGCCGTGGCAAATGCGGATGGATGCTGAGTGGGTCCAGCCACGGGGCTGCCTGGGCAAGGAGCTAGGAGATGCTCGATGGGGCTGGATCCGAGCTGGTTTTCCCAAGAAAGGCAGCATGCAGTAGGCTGTGGGGTGGGGAAGCAGCAACGGCCGTGGGACAAGGTGCAGCACCCTGTGCTGAGCTGGGGAAAGCCCTCGGAGGGTGGTGGGGTGGCCGAGGAGCAGCCCTGCTCCGCTGCCAGTGCACCCCTAAGTTGGCAATTGCATTTTGCAGAGTCAATCATTTTGCAGTTGCATGAGGGTGTTCATTGCCTTTCCGGTGGGAAATATTTGGTTTACGGCTCTTTCTCCCCGCATTGAAAGGCTCCTGGCCAGCCCCACAGCCTGCACAGCCCTGGCAGAGCCTGGCACCTGGGTCCCCCCTCTGCCCATCGCCATGGCCAGGTACATCCAAGGACAAGGCACTTGCCAAAAGTGTCTTTTTTTTTTTTTTTTCTTTTTTTGACATTCCTTTCTCCACTGGTGGAAGAGCCGTTTTCACCCGCTGGAAACCCGGGAGCACTCACAGCCCTGGGGCAACTGCAAGGCTGTGCCGGCCCCTGGGGCACAGGATGGTGGCAGTGGCCCCCCCCGTCCCTTCTCTCCGTCCCCCCACCCTGCATCTCACCAGGTGACAAATAAGGGAGAGGCGAGGAAGCGGAACTGCAGTCTTGCTTGAAGAGCACCGAGGCTGTGGGTGCCGGAGTGCATCCATGGCTGGCCAGGGCCATCCATCAGCGCCCGGCTCGAAAGCTTCAGTGCGATGCACCCAGGGATGGCAGGGAGCTACAGGGAGGAGGAGGGAGAGGGCTGATACTGGAGGGAGGCAGCTGCGCTCCCCTGGTTTGAGCTGACAGAGGACAAGGGTGCCCAGGTCCCCTCCATCAGCTCTGGCTCACCGTACAGGGTGTCACCCCTAGGCTGCAGGACACCCCCCACCAGGCCCCGGCTGCCTTGCAGCAATCCTAAGGCACCTCCCCATCATCTCCAGATAGACACCGGGTCCTGCCAAGCCCCTGCATCCCCCTCCCCAGGGCCACCCACAGCAGCAGGACCAGGCGTCTCCCACCCCAGCTTCCCGCACCCGCCGCGGTGGAGCAGTGGGCTCCCCCCATCAGCAGGAGGGGGCTCGGCAGCTCGCCTGCCCACGCACCCGCACCAGCAAACGTGTGCTTTTTCCTCCCGCTCACCTACCAAAGCCACCCAGCCCCGACATTTAGGCAGCACAGGATGAAAAGGGGCAAGGACAGATAAGTGTGAGCATTGGCAAGCAAAGCCATTTGCAGCTGCTGGAAAGAGGGGAATGAAAGGGCAGGAGCAGAGCGGAGGCAGGGAAGCCAGACCATGGCCTTTTCTTCCCTTTGGCTCTAAAAAAAGCTCCAGAGCGGGAAGGGGGATGGAGGGATGGAGATGAAAATATAATTTTTCCCCTCCAAGCTGCAGCAGCCCTAGCGGCGAGCTGGCCCCCAGGGACCTTGCAGCGAAGCTGCGCAGCCGCCACTGCTCTCCAAGCGCCACTGCCAAAAGGTCAAACGCAGCTGGTGGAGGGGGACGGAGCCCACGGCCACACGTGTCCAGGCTGAAGAGGCAGGCCCCAGCTTGGCAGCCCAGGATTAAAAGGAGGAAAACCCCTTGCTGGGCTGTGGTGGGCACAGGCAGCCCCTGACTGCAGGCAGAGAAGGGTCCCAGCACCCTGAGGATGCGCCCAAGAGATGGGGAAGGCAAAATGCAGAGCTGCCCTCCTCTTCATTGCCTTCCCCAGCTGGCAATTAGCAGCCTCCAATCACACAAATAGCACCGTTGCCTGTTGGGGTAATTACTAGGTAATAAAGCTGAGGCAGCTTGGTTGGATCCCAGCCTCCAGGTCGGGGTCTGGCTGGTTGAAGGGCGGGGGCGTTCAGGGATGCTTGACACAGGTTTGGGCTGCAGAGCTGGAAGGCATTGGGCTTTTGCCTCCAGCTTGGGAAGGGTGGGATGGGTCAGACCCGGGATGCATGTCCTCCTCCAAGCTGACACCGGAATGTTCCCATTCCTGGCTCACTGCAGGTGCTGGTGCCAGCCCAGCGGGGCCAGCTCTTGCCCTCTCCTCTTCCAGCAGCCCCCTGTGCCTGGCTGCACCTTGCTGTGCTGAGCCCATGAGCCAAACCAGGGGCAGCAGGAGGTTTGGTTTCCCCAAACTGCTCAAGCTTTAAAAACTCAGCGGGCTCAGCAGCCCTGACCTTTCCTTGGCCACCCCAGCCACAAGAGCCCATCTCCCCCAGGGAGCTGAGACCCGGACAAGGTGGGAGAGGGACAAGGTACAATCCCCACCCTTTCAGTTTGGGCTCAGACCTCAAAACTCATTTCACGCCATGACAGCCCCCCCATCCCAAGCCCACCAGGCATGGGGTAGATGTTGCCCAAGAAACAGAGCTGGCCACAAGCCCCAAGCTATTTAACCAAGCCTGCTGGGGGTGTGCTGATGGGACGAGCAGTTTGATTCCATCTGATCACCTCTTATGGGTTTTTTTTCTCCCTCTGAATTATTGTGCTGGGGGAGCAGCAGGCGTGGGCAGAGGAGCCCTGTTCTGCTTCCTCGGCCCCCCCCCCGGTGCAGGGCTGCCTGCGCCACGGGGGAATGAAGCAGGAGGGAGCAAAGTGCCGCGTTCCGGCTTTTATAGACTCTTACTTATAATGGAGAGGAACAAAAATACTGTAAAATAAAGCACTTGAGGGCGTCAGCCTAAGCGTTAAATAGGCTTCTGCTAAAAAGCTGCTTCGACTGAAAAAGCTTCCTGATTTGGATTGGAGGCATTACCCTGCCTGTGGGAAAGCCGGAGCTTTGGTAAAGCTGGGTGGACGGGCAGCACCATCCCAGGAAAGGGGTTCTTGTGTTCCTCCTGGGGTGCGGGGTGCTCCCTGCTCAGCTGCCCCCCAGCCACTTACAGGTGCCTTGGGAGAGCACCCAGTCCCCTAAATTTTAGGCTTCCCACCCCTGCGGAGCAGCGCTGCCCCTGCAAAACACGCTGAGCACTTTGCAATGTTAATGGGCAGCACAACTACTAATGTGTAAACTTTTACTGCTCCGGAGAACAAACGGAGAGTTTAGGGAGCAGACACTTCCCATTAAGACGCACTAATGAAATGTGAAAATGTTTTACTATGCTGTAATTTTATACATTTTCAAACACAGCCGCAGCTGCAGCGCTGTTCCGTTTATGGCTAATTTAAGTGCCAATTAAACCGGGCTAAATTACAGCCGAGTACGCTGCGGGAACTGATGTGACAAGGGACGTGTCCAGGGGCCCCAAATCTCGCTGACCTTGCCGTCACCATTCAAGCTGGTTTGCAAGCTGGAGCAAGAGCCACTGACTCCTGGCGCTCACCGAAAGGTCACAGCAGATCCCCGAGGAAGGTGACATTGGCCGGGGTGATGCGAGGGCCCCGCACCTCCCACCAGCTCCAGAGCGGTCAGGGGCATCTGCAGGTGCCCAGCTCCCAGAGAGGTCCCTTTCCCTCTTGGCTGCGGTCGGGAGCTCGGGTGAGGCCGGGTCTGTGGCCAGCCCTTCCCGCTCGGCCGAGGACCCCCGCTCCCCCTCGCAGGAGCCGTGATGTCCTTCCTGGGGTGTCTCCTCAGACCCCAATCACCTGGCTAACGCCGGGGCCACCGCTGCATCCTGCACGTCGCCTAAGCTGCTGCTCGCCCCAGCTGGAAAAAAAACCCTTATTTTTCTGGAGAATGGAGGAGACGGTGGGATTTTATTCTTCCTTTTGGGCAAAGGAAGGAATAAAGAACCTAAAGGCTGAGTCGTGCCCATTGGCCTCACCTTTGCAGCATCCTGAGCAGGAATGGTGGGTGCCAGGTCCCGCTGGCAGGGATGGAGCCCAAAGGCGGCACGGGTGTCCTGCAGCCCTGGGTCCCGTGTGGTTTGCCTGGTTTAGGGTGCAGAGCCTGTTCTCAGCGGTTTGGGGTTGGTTTTTTAGCTCATTTTTTAAACTGATGATGGCCTTAGGATTTTCTCCAGTGGGGATAACTCAAAAGAGCTGCAGGTTGGTGTTTGGCACCAGCAGCCAGCTCAGCTGCTCCCACAGCCCCCGGCATGGGGAGCTGCCTGCTTTCCTAAAGGCTTTTTTTTTTTTTTTTGGTCGATTTAGGCAATTACACTAAATCCCCTGAGCCCCCTGGTTCCCAGATGGGCCAGGTTAGACCCAATTTAGCCCAGGAAGAGCAGGGCTGCAGACCCCCTGTCTGCCCCCACCTTTCCTCCAGACAGACAGACAGCAGGCTTGGCACAGAGTCCCAAAAATCTTTCTCTAATACCTACACACATATATTTTTAACGTGGGTTTCCCAAGGGCAGCCAGGGAACCAAATCTATAGCACAGCCCCCAGTTCCCAGGTGGCAGCACAGGATCTGGCCCCAGAGCACGAGCCCAGGGGGGAACACAGGCTCCTTCAGCTAGCCAGGCTCCAGTGAGGATGAGCAAGGATGTCTGTCTGCCTGTCCAGATGAGCCGCCAGGGTGGCACCTCAGTGCTGGGACTGGAGAGAGGGGCTGAGCAGCTGCCCTGGGAAGCAGAAAATCGGGATTTTGCTTTCCTAACACTTGGCAGAGGCTGCAGGAACAGCACAGGGGGGTCCGGTGCAGCCAGGCTTGTCCCGCTCAGCCCCCGCCGCAGGGCTCCCAGCCCACCCCCACCCACCTGGGACACCTCCTCCCCTCCCCCTCCCCCCGCTGCTCCCCAAAATATGGGGCAGAAGCGACCGAGGGCTGCTGGACATCATCTGCTGCCCATCAAAAAAGCTGAGGCTGATGGGGAAGGCAACTCCATTCCCCACCTACCAAAACACTCACCTGGCTCCTCACCTCCAAGTGCCCTCCCAGGCTCCCCCATGCCCCTTGGCTGGCAGCAGAGCCCACCCAGCCCCCTCTACTCCCACGGCCTCTTACAAGCACCTGTTAACCAGTCCATGCCTCACAAACTCCAATTAGCAGGCAGGTCATTTCCATCAGCCCTCATCAAGCCCCAGTGCCCACAGTCAGGCAAGCAGTAGCCCTGGGGAGGTGGGGCTGGCCCCAGCATCTCCCGGTGATGCCAGTCCAGCACCCGGTGAGCATGGACCCCACTGCTGGAGGAGGCTGCAGCTGGGGACAGACCCCCCCCAAGCGGCCGCCAGCTCCTTGCTGATTAATCCAATTACAACATCGCATTGGCGGTGCAACCGATGGATTAATTGCAGTTTGCTCCAGGTAAACGGCTGGCCAAAACACTCCCGTGTTCAAACAGGCTTGTTATGTGCTATTAACCATGAAAAGCCTGGCCTCAAACCTGGGAGGTTGGCAAGGAAGGTGGTGCTGCCACCAGCGTCATCCTCGTTGGGAGAACGGAGAGCTCGTTCCTCCCCGGGCTCCCTGAGCGCCTGCGAAGCCCTCACGTCGCTCCCAAAAGACAAATCCTCGCCTAAGACTGAAAAAACAAAGATTAGGGGGACGATGCTGGGAGCAGGAGTGCGGAGTGGAAGGCAGCTTGCTCTCAGGTATTTTTTTTTTAATAGAATAAAAAGGAGATTATTGGAAACAATTAATTGTTCAGACTGTCAAGAAGATGAAAGTTTCAGGAGTAAACAGATGCCGGTCACGATTCAGCGCTTATTAAGGCAGGAGAAGGATTCATTTCATATGCGTGATTAACTCCTGGCCACTGATGATTTACACAACAGATGATCAAAAGAGAATTAATTATTCCACAAATCAGGCTGCTGCCAGCCCAGCCCCGGTCCCTGCCGCTGCTGCCGATGGCACAGCCCGCGGTCCCCGAGAGTGGCGCTGCCCAGCGGCTGTGCCCGGACCCGGCCGTGCCGTCTGCCCCTTCCCGGGGGCGTTTGCCCCCGCAGCCCCCAGCCCACCCTCCCCACCATCGCCGCCCAGCGCCTCCTCGCCTGCACCCACCGGGCGCCTCTGGCATCACCATGTTCAGCATCGAAGGGGTCTGGTGCCACCCAGCCCTCCCGGAGCAGCCGCGCGGAGGTATCGGCTTTCTGACACCCGGCCCAATAATCTCCCCCTCCGTTAGCGGTAATTAACCCAGGGAAGGCTTCTCTCCACTTGACACCCTTTCTTTCCTTTGTGATTGATGGAGTCTCTTGCCGTTACAAATCCACACCGTAATTAAAGGAAGGAACTCCGCTCCCTCTACCTGATCTATTTTTTAATACAGTCCCCTTTTGATCTAGTCTCTCTCTTAATTAAATTACAAGCCATGAATCAACACCCTGCCACTACAAAAGCTGTTCAGCCTCGCTCGCTTTCCTCCACCGAGAGGGAAACAGCATCTCCAAATCTTGGTGACGGGGAATCGCTGAGTTATAGAATCACAGAATGTTTTGAGTTACGTGAAACCCCAGCTCTGCTCTTGCTTGGATTTTATGAGGAGCGCAGGAGCCGGATCCCACGGGCCGGTGGGCTCATGGAGCACAGACACCAACCCTCTCTGGGGCTGGGGGCGCCGAGCAGGGAGTGGTGCTGCGGGGTGTCCCGTGTCCCTGGCGGGGGGGACATGGGGCAGCTGGGGGACCGTGGCCCCGTCCCCGGCATCGCTCTCCTGCCTGTGCCCGGTCCCAAGGAAGGGAAACCCCTGCCAGAAACAGCACTGGGGCTCTTCCAGGCTTGTCTGTCTTTGGGACCAAAGAATTCCTGATCCCCAAAGCCCCCGCAGCGCTCGCTTGCTCTGGCGGCTCAGCCCATCCTCGAGCACCCCAGCACACATGGTGCCCAGCCCCGCCGTGCCAGCAGCACCCCTCCTGTGCCGCGACACCCCCGACCCCCCCGGCCTGTCTCCCCTGTGCCTGCCTGCCCTCCCTGCCCGGAGGCCACCGCTGAGGGACATTGGGATGTCAGCACCTGACACGACAGAGCCCCCGGCATGGCCGACGTGCATCAGTGCGGCTGCTGGAGGGCTGGGGAAGCCGTGTGTCACTGGGAGCGTAACGGTGTAATAACTCTTCCCTGTGCAGCCTGGGTGATGACAGAGCTTTTAATGAAGGATAATGGTGTTTTGCATTTAAATATACCGCACTGTTGACTCATGACTGCAGCAGCCCCGGGACGGGGGGGGTAAATCAGGGAGGGCTCCTGGCAGCGCTTGGAGCCTTGTCCCGCTGGAGGCATCTCCTGCGGACACCCTGGGACCGAGGGCAGGGGAGACAGGCAGAGGCACCCTCCACCTTGTCCCCCCACTGAATGCAAATGAGCCTGATGCTAATTTAATGAACTTCTGATGATTATCGCCTTTATTTTTAAATCTGAATTCCTGCAGGAGTCACCTTCAGCAGGGAAAGGAGGCCCCTTCTCCGAGGCGGCAGCAGGGGGATGAATTGATTGCCTGTATCTGATTAGCAATTACACTCGGTGCACTTCAGCGGTAAATACTGTCACCCTGGGCTGGGGACAAGGCGATGGCAGGTTGGGGGGGGTCTCCAGGGAGGGTGCTGGGGGGAAGCGGGACCGGGAGCCCCCAGGGATGGGAGCAGCACTTTGGCATCCGGATGATGCTGACACCCACCCTGGGCTCGGCGGCCACCCAGCATGGAGCAGGAGGCCACGGCACCTCCTGGCTAGAGGGGGCAGTCCCTAAAATAACTTGCTTCCCAAAGATTTTCAAGGCTTCTGGTGGAAGCCCCTGGGGTGAGCTCACCGCCTCTCCCTCCCCCGGGATAACCGTCTGCTGCTGCCGAAGCTGCCGGGCTGGTGCTTATGGGCGTTTATGAGTTGTGTCTTTAATATGGCACTGGAATATTTGCCCTATAAATTCTTAAGAACAGATTTATACATGAGCTATTACTGGCATTACAGACTATTAATAAATCAGTTAAACCTACATAAACCCCCCCTGCAACCACAGCATAACAAACGTACAAGAAGGGACACGAGGCAGGGTGCTGCAGCCGGGGCCAGCAGTGCCTGGCCACTGGGCCAGCAGAGCCATGTGCTGCGTGCCCTGAGCCACCTGCCCCTGGAAGCTGCCAGCCACCCAGGCATGTGCGACACGCGTCGGCTGGTCAGCTCCTGCAGCAAAGCTGGGGATCCCCCAGTCCGGGACACGACTGCCCGGACACGGAGCACCCCAGCACATCCCCATTTCCCAGCTGGCAGAGGTGTCCCGGGGGAAGCGGGGGGTTTCTGCACGCTGGAGCCGGCGCTGAGGCGCTCAGGAGCATGGAAGGGACGCAGGGGATGATGCTCTGACTGCGCTGCCTCCTCTGGTTCGGGAGATGAGCTATTTGCAGAGCCGGCTGCTCAGTGTACGCAAGCTATTTCTGGAAAAGCCTCGGTAGAGAAAAGCCATCTGGAGAAAGGCGGCAGCGGAGCCGCATCTCCAGGAGCAGCTGGCCCCGCACCGGGATCCGGTGGGTCCCGAGGGCTTTGATGCACGGGGAAAATGTGGAGTCTCCCCTCAGTTCCCGGCTGCAGCATCCTGCACGGTCACATCGACCCGCTGGATGTCAGGGGGTGCTTTGCCCCCCCTAATTTAGAGTCAGTGAAGCCCAGGGGCTTTATCCCTGCCCATGCCCTTTTGCATGGCTGTTTCCAGCCTGGGGAGGTGCTCAGCTTCCCTGCCACCGAGTTAAGACCAGGAGATGCTGTAAGACCAAGTCCCAGCACTGCTGTGGGTGATAGGAAACCTGGGGTGAAGGGCTTGAGCCCCACACCAGCTCCTGGGATGGAGGTACCAAGCAAGACCCTCTTCCTGAAAAAAAAGGGGTTGAGGGAAGGTGCAGCAGGAGGCCAGTCCCACCGCTGTCACCCGGACGCCTGGCCAAGGAGAGGGGCTGGCAGTGGGTGGGCTGGCAGTGGTCCCACCACGATGGCCCCACATTGGGCACGGTGCTTGGGTTAACAGGAGGGCAAAGCCTGCACCCACCAGTGCCACTGAGCAGGAGGAGCCCCCGCAAGAGCCGGGACATCTCCAAGGGAGCATAGGGGGAGATAAACAAACACAAATGCAATATTTTCCTCCGCCGCCAAGATTCCATCAGTGCTGGCTGGCTGGGTTTGATTAAACCTCTCATTCATTACATTTGGGAAGAAAATAATTTAGCTACCAGATTAAAAGCAAATAAGACCCATGTGAAGGGTCCCAGTGCATCCATTTCCTCAGAGGCACCACATGGCACGGCAGGACGGGCTGGGGGTGATGGTGGCACCTTGGGGTACCCTCAGCATCCCTGCCCAGGGGGTGCCCAGGCTGCCGACCCCTCCACCAGCCTTTCTCCAGCTCAGGCTGCAGCCTCGTGGCTCCCGCACCATGTGGGGGCTCCCCTGGGCAGTGCAGGCACAGGGGACCCAGGTGGCCAAAGAAGGGCCACCTCAGGGGCGCAGACTGCTCCTGCAGCGGGCAGGAGCACTGAGGAACCTTCAAACATTAAAGGTCTCATCAAAACAGATCAGCTGGTGAAAGGACACCCGTGGGCCAGCCGTGATCTGCCCATATCCAGCGAGCTGGACCAGCCTCAGGGTGCACCCAGTCCCCGGGGCAGCAGAGCTCTAACGGGGCACAAGGGTGATGCGATCCCATCCCCGATGTGACCCAAGCAGCTGCTGGGAAAGAAATGCTGCTCCCCAAAACCATTTCCATACGACCTGCTCAAAGAGGCACACACCACTTCGCCGCTCAGGCAAGCTCTCATCTCCTTCCTTATTACTTTTAGATGAGCTGGCTATTTAAACAGCGCTTAAGTATTATAGCTGCTGGGCTGTAAAGTGTCTCCGTGACACAAGCCCCCATTCTCAGGCACTTTAAAAGCCTCTGTGTAAAAGAAATTAATAACTAAGCAAATTGTTCTCAAATACAACTTGTGGAGAGATAAAGCGGTGGCGAGGGGAGCAGTGGAAGGTGAGGGAGAGGAGTTTAACCTCCCCTCCCTTTCCCCCCTCCCCAGGCAGTGATGGACAATGCTGCCTTCAGAACATCAAAAACCCACGTCAGATTAAAACCAAAACTTGCTGAGGTCCACCAGGCTTTCTGCTCGGGGCTGTTACTGGCATTGATGGCTGGCTGAAGTCTGTCGGCACCATGTCAAGCAATTGCTGTCTAAGCAGGCTGGTTTTTCTTCTCAGCTCAATGTTCAGAAGCTGGGGGGGGATGGATTTGCCTCTTGACACCAGTGGGGTTTTGGTCAGGTCTCACCCAGCAGCCAGCAATCCATGCTCAACCCCAGTTTCAAGCTGCTCCTGGCCGGTGGCATTTGTTCACTTTGAGACGGACAGAATTTGGGAAAACTCGAGCCTAAAAACCTCTGCAGCCTCAGCTTTCATCCCCAGCCTTTGCCACATCACTGCAGCAGCAGACGAACCCACCAGCCCTCCACGGAGCTGCCCTTGATCCTGGCAAGCTTGGAGAAGGAAAAAATGTATTTTAAAAAGATGCAGGTTCGCAAGGACTGGCCATAATTCCCTGTGTGTCCTGCGGGCAGGAAGAAGAGGCCAGCATGGAGAACAGCATCTTCTGAGGGCTTCGATCCTGAGGGCGATGCAGTTTCTTCCCAGTTTTTGGCTGGGCTTTTTGGGGAGCAGTGCTGCTCGCCTACAGAATACCCCTGGCTGGGGAAGGGGCAGCGGTCGGGGCCTTGGTGTCACAGCTCGGCCAGACGCCGCGCAGCCACCCTCCGCAGTGATGAATGGGACGCCTGAGCTGCTGCTCAGTGCTGCGATGAGCCTGTAAGTGAACAAGGTATATTGGGGAAAAATGCTTGTGGGAGAAGAAAAGGGCTGGGCTGTTAACCCCAAACCTCACAGAGCCCGTGGGGAGGCTCCTGTTGGTGTCCAACTGCTCGGACAGGGATTGCCCTGTCCCCAGCCGGACGTCATCTCAGCTCGCATCCCTCCCAAGCACCGTTTGCTCCCATTCCTGAGGGGATTTGTCCCGCAGGTGCTGGCAGGAGCGGGAGGCAGGAGCCGGTCCCACCTGCCCAGGGAGAGCAACGCAACGTGTTCAGAGCTGGCAGCTTACTTCCAAATCTCTCTTCCTTTGACAAGAGCAGAAATCATCACTCAATTTTCAAACAGCAGTTCAGAGTCTTTGCATCACTCTCAAGATTAATTAGCAGCTAAATAATAATCCAGGATAAGTCCTATCAAGGCATAAGGACCGTGCCAGGGTCAGTCAGTGATGTGGGCGATCCAGGGAAGGAGAAAGTTTCATGCTCCCGGTTAAATCCAACATCTCTCAGAAAAATGCCGCCTCTTCCCATAACAAATAGCAGTGTCAGGAGTTAATCCTCGCCAGAGGAACCTGTCAAAGAAAACCCTCCTTGGGCAGAGAGTCTGTTTGCTTTACACGTGTTACCACGCAGGTGCTCAGGCAGGGGAGTGGCAGAGCTCTGGTCGCCGTTGGCCAACCCAAGTGCCCACCAAGGCAACAACGCATAGCTGACCCGGCCAAGGACAGGCTATGGGTGGCACAGAGAGGGTGGCCAGGCAGGTCCTAGGACAGGAGGCTCAGGAGCAAGGCACACACGTGGCCTGAGGATGGCCATTAAATATAGGGACACCGTGTCAGACCTGGGGCATCCTCAGATGCAAACAGTGGCAAGCAGAGGAGAGGCACTGAAGGCTCCCTGCAATTCCCCTGTCCCGTCTTACACATCATGGCTGGGCACCGAGCCCACGGGCCTCCAGCATGGCCCAGAATGGCTGCCTTCTCGCTCTGGACTTGCATCTGGCAATGATGTCCTGCTCCTGCTCCCCAAGCCATGGGTGAAAGCCCCCCAGCCCCACCTGCCCAGGGGTCCCGGTCCTTTACTTCCACCCTCCCTTCTCCCAGGCACCTCCAAATGCTAGGAAGAAAAATAAATAAATAATCAGCCGCAGCAAGCTGGCTGTACCAGAACATTTATTTCATATAATGCATCATTTATTTTCAATTATCATGGTACTTCCCCCCCACCTTCCTCCCTCCTTCCCCCCGCACTTGGCAGATCGCTGGTGGAAAGTTTGCAGAGTTGCAAAAGAGTGGTGGCAGGAGCAGCTCCAGCACAAGGGGAAGGAACAGACGTGATGGGGACAGCACTGGCACCTGGTACAGAGGGGCAGGGCTGGAGGAGGATGGCAGCCCAGTGGGAGGGGGGTGAGGATGGACACCTCAAGGCCACGGGGCAGGCAAGGAGAGATGTCCCTGCTGTCTCAGCTCACCTCCGGGGTAATGTGCTGAAGGAGGTGACAGCAGAGAAGCAGAAGCGGTGACAGGGACGCTGCAGGGGAGGGCATGGAGAGGGACGAGAGCAGCGCTGTGGGCATCCTCTCCCTCTAGGCATGGTTCCACCCTCCCAGCCCCAGCCTTCCCTCCCTTTCCCTCTCCTCCAGAGACCAGAGCCAGGCTGCAACCTGCTCTCAAAGCCTTGGAGCTGGAGCTTGGGGATGGAGCCAAGCCAACCTCCAGCTCACGGGGGACGTCCAGACCTGACCTCTAGGATGCAGATTGCCATGGAGTTTCTGTAGCCAGTAGCTGAAAAACCCAAACCCACCCTGTATCCCTGCACAGCCAGGAGACCTCCAGAGGAGACCTCCAGAGGCTGGGGCGGCTCTGGGCAGGACCAGAGCTGCTGTGGCCAGGGTGCTCGTGCACCACCCACCACATCCCGCAGCATCCCCACCCCGTGGGGTGATGCTGCAGCCGCAGCCCGGGCAGCGAGGTATGGCACTTGCCGTCTTTGGCCCATACTTGCACCCCAAAGCAGCTTTTTTATTCCCAGGCCTCTCTCAGTCAAAGCCATTTGAAGATCTCTGACATATCATGAAGGATTTTCTAATGGGGTTCAGCAGACTTTGAGATTTATATCAAAAAGCCCCAATTTCTTGAATTAATGCTGCAGAGCAAAACCATGGCTGCTTAACAACTGGAGTATCAGTATTTTACAGCAACATAACTAATAAGGCCATTAATATAAACTGGGCTCACTCCTGACATTTATATCACTGTAAATCTCTCTCTCAGCACCGGAATTATTTATGTCATCCCAGGCACTCGAGAAGCGCTGTCATCCTTTATCAGGCTGAAAGATTTAAGCCAAGAGATGACGAATATAAACGTAATATAAAAAAAAAAAAGAAAAAAGCTTAAGAAGAGCTGGGAGAGGCTCACAAACACAGGGCTGCCCCTTGTGTTCCAGCAGGGATGGAACCAGGGAGGACCTGCACCCATCAGGTCCCTTGAGACCAAACCCCCTGAACGTACCTGGCTGCAGTTCCCCGCATGCACCAGGAATGCCCTGAGCAAGGAAAACCGATGATTTTAAGCAGGGATCACAGATGCAGTTGGTCCCCTTCTCCCCGCCATCCCCCAGCACAGCCGCCGGCCTGGGGCAGCGAGGAAGGCTGAAAGCTGCACAGGGTGAGAAAGGTCTAACCACACCCCCCCACCAAAAAAAAAAACCCCAAACCATCCCCAGCACTAACCAAGCACCCAGGAAACTGCAAACAGGAAGGAGATCAAGGCGGGGGGGGGGGGGGCGGTGGGAAAGGAGAGGAGCCTGACAGACCTCGCTGAGTGCTAATTATTTCTGGCATTATCTGCACAGACAGATAAGGTTTTCATTAATAAACTTGAAGAAGGTGGTGGGGCAGAGAGAGAAGCAGCAACAGCCGAGTGCCAGGCGAGAGCTGGGAACGAACCACAACCACCAGCGGAACGCAGTCAGGCACAGGGAGCAATTAGGGGCCCGGCTGGTGGTGGTGGCAGTGAGGGGGATGTGGGGGACAGTAATTAGCTGCCAAGCCTGTCCCCACTCGCCTTTGTTTTGCAGGCTGCCTTATAATTCACGACATGCTGGAAATGAAATCATTAGTAATCTTTCATAGGCAGGGCCTTATTAAACCCACTATCTGCACTTATTTAATTGGAAGGAGATAAACCCAGGCCAGCATGGGAAGCGGGGCGAGGGAGATGCTGATGCATCACCTCCTTACAGCCTTGCTGCAAAGTAAAGGCAGGGGGTGCGTGGGGGACAGGGGGCTGCAGGGGGTCTGAAACCACCAATTTTGATTTTTAGCTGTGTGAAGGCACCCTGAAAGGCCGGAGGATGGGGGAAAGCCCTTGGTTTGCAGGTGGTGTCACCCAGGCTGTGGGCTTGGTATGGGATTGGGATAGGGAGGAGATGGTCTGGGGCAGATGGATGAGGGCAGCAGGATGGGCGGCCGGGGAGGGGGGACCCAAGGAGCTGGGGCAATTAGCAGATGCAGGCAGCTCCCCGGGGCAATGGGGGGGTTCCAGCCCTTTCCACCCTGCACAGCCTCACCCCAAAGGTCAGTGCCCCGTACGGGCCGTGCCGCAGGACACACAGCCTCAGGATGACACACCCTCCCCGCCCCCCCCCCCCCCAGCAGCTTTGCTGTGGTTTTGCTTCAGTTCAGATTGGTTTGAGCCAGAGACCATTTTTCCCCTGCCCCAAGAGAGGTAAAGATGCTTGGTCCATCCAAAAGAGTATATTGTAGCAAATGATTAAAATCAGGATAAACCAAACCCTTTTCCCCAACAGCTCAGCCTGTCTGAATGATGCATCCATCCCAAACAGCCCCCCCTAGGTGACTGGGGACCCCACACAGCAGCCCCCCAGCCTGCCCCGCTCCCCCGGCTCCCCTCTCCATCTCTCCGCCAGCGCCTGCGGATGCCCGGGGTGGCATTTCCACCAGCCAGCTCCTCTCCCCAGGTAGCTGTTCTCTTTGATTGCTGTTGAAAGGAGATAGCATCCCACCTGATGGGGAGATTTCCAGCCCTCCTGCAGATGCCTTTACTTTCTGAGAAGCCGGAGCTCCAGGGCCTCTTGCAAACTTTATTCACAGAGGGGGAAAATGGAGAGAGATTGGAAAGGTGGAAAGGGAACTGCTTCATTCCGGTTGATCGGATCTGAGTCTTTAGGTGGCTCTCCTTAAACGGTGGCGTTGCAGAAGAAGCGAGAGCCACACAGACGTGAGAAGACGATACGTCTTGAGGCAGAGAGAGGTGCCATCCTGGTAAATATTTAATTAGGAGTCAAACTGCTAGACCAAGGAGTTTTGCCTGCAGAGATTTATCGGACACAAACATCATCTGTTTGAAAAAAGTAAGCAGCTCATCGGGAAGTATTTCTTTCTGCTTGAGCCTGAATCCACACCTGGCTATTTAAAGCCGGAGCAACCTGAAAGGAGACGGGCTCAGGGGCTGGGGGATGTCTTGGCCCCTCGCTCTGCCCCAGCCAGGGAAGGCGCTCGCAGCCCCTGTCCTTGTAACTGGAAGCATTTCTTCTCCTTCCCGTCTTCCCCCCCTCCAAAGCTGAGGGAATATGGATACAAAAACCCCAAGGACCCACCCGTGCCCCCTCTGGGTGCAGATCTCCTGCCTCCCCCTGCATCCCACCCCACCGGACACGTGTGGCTGAGCGGCATGTGGGTGGGCAACCCCTGCCGGGTAAGTGTAGGAAAAGAGGACACATACAAACCCCACTTCAGAAGGCAGAACTTGCACTAAAGCCTACCCTCGCCAGGATCTGGTGGCAGCAGTGGTGCTAGCGATGCATGACCACAGGTTTTCTCCTGCCTAGCCAGGCTTGCAGGACTCTTCCAGACATCCATTGGCTCTGGAGAGCCCACATGCGGGCGGCCATGGCCCCATCCATCTCCCATCCGACTTGTAGGCCCCATGGGATGAGCGGGTCTAAAATCCTCTTCGCTTCCATCAATGGACTGACCCCAAGATGGGGAGGTTTGGTTGGAATCTCCCCGTGCTGGCATGGGGACAGCATCAGATCTCGCAAGGGCACCAAGAATGGTCCATCAACAGCTTGGGATCCCAGGAACACAGCTCAAAGTCCAGTTAGGAAAGGGAAATGTCGGCTCTTTATACACCCACAAACATTGCAAGTCAAGCCTAGGTTTAAGAAATCACTAACGCTTAAGGAGGTAAAACCCCACTGTATGACTGATGGAGAACTGAGAGCTGCCCTGCACCGAGTGGAGTTTGAGCGTGTCTTCCAGTGCCCCCAGCGCCTTGGCAGTGCAGTTCAACTCGCGTCCCAGACGGGAAGGACCGCAAGGATTTATCCCAATGTCCATTCCTCCCTTGTACTGCCCACACTGGCACCAGTTAGAGCCACGCCTCTGATTCCCATTTAACATCGCAGGGAATTGCCAGCATCTCTGTTCTGTGCATCTTTTCCCCTCTTGGTCACTCCAGCAGAGGGAAGGTTCCATCGTTTCCTTCAAGGTGACAAAGTGCTGCTTCTGCAGTGCCGCTTGGCCGGAGCAGTTCATGTGCCACAGGCTCAGCCAGATCTAACGAGACCAGCAGCAGCCAGAGCAGCTTTGCTTCCAGGTTCCCCCCTCCCTGTGTCCTGCCCCAGGGTCCCCAGTCCCCTGTACAAGCCATGCGATGTCCTTGGCCCCCTCCTAACCCTCATCCAGGTAAAGCCGGCCTGTGAAGCAAATACAGTTTGGCCCCAGGTTAAGATTAAAAAACCAAAACCTCAAACTCATCTCATTGACAAAAAGGGTGGAAAGGCCAAGCTCCTCAACACTCTGGCTCCTTTGCCCTCAGCAGAAGGACAAGCAAACTCTGGGCTGCTTAACGAAGAATTGCCATGCTGGGTGGGTGCAGCGGGCAGAGTGCCGTCATCCCTGCCTGCTGTTCACAGAATCACAGAATCATAAGGGTTGGAAGGGACCTCGGGAGATTATCTAGTCCAACCCCCCTGCTAAAGCAAGTTCTCCTAGAGCAGGTTACACAGGACTTCGTCCAGGCGGGCTTTGAATATCTCCAGAGAAGGAGACTCCACAACCCCCCTGGGCAGCCTGTTCCAGTGCTCCGTCACCCTCAGAGTAAAGAAGTTCTTCCGCATATTCAACTGAAACCTCTTATGCTTCAGTTTGTACCCATTGCCCCTTGTCCTGTCGCTGAGCACCACTGAGAAGAGTCTGACTCTGTCCTCATGACACCCACCCTTAAGATATTTGTATGTGTTGATGAAGTCCCCCCTCAGTCTTCTCTTCTTCAGGCTGAACAAGCCCAGCTCCCTCAGCCTTTCTCTCATAGGAGAGATGCCAGTCCCTTTATCATCCTAGTTGCTCTCCTCTGGACTCTTTCTAGGAGTTCCTCATCTTTCTTGAAGAGGGGAGCCCAGAACTGGACACAGTACTCCAGGTGGGGTCTCACCAGGGCAGAGTAGAGCGGGAGGAGAACCTTCCTCGACCTGCTGGCCACGCTTCTCTTAATGTTCAGATGCATCAGGCACGGCATCGCTCCGCAAGCACTGCCAGCCCACATGTGTTTCCCTGCAGCCAACACAGGGCAGGGACAGGAGCTGCTCGGGGTCTGCACGGGATGCAGACCTGCTCCACCAGCTGCCTCTGGGTTTACGCTACCCCATCGCTTTTGCTTTGCTGCACAGAGCTCTCCAACAGCCCCAGCAGCTCGAGGACGTCTCGCCACCCAGCGCAGCAAGAGGATCAAAGCTGCGGCACCGAGCGAGAGGCCAGGGTGAGACGCGCTGGGGAGGGAGGTCAGCCCAGCCCCAGCACAGCAATACGTGGGGTAAGTTCACGTTGCATCGTGCAAGATGGAGAGGGAGGAAAAAAAAAAAATCCCATTCCCTACCCTTGTAGGATCTCCTTTCTCATGCCTTGCTGCCCAGCTTCTCCATAAGCCAAATACAACCTTTCTCCAGATCCTCCCAGTAACACCAGTGACTTGCCCTGCTTGGCTGTCATTAGCTGCAAAACCACCACAAAAATTGCCCAGATGAAGAACATTTAAGGACCAAAAAAAAAAAAAAAAAGGAACTGAGCTGCAAGCAAGCAAGCAAAATCCATCATGGCTAATTATTTGCTCTTAATTGTCAAAAAAGATGGATTGATGAAAGGAGTTGGTAAGCAGGACAATAGCAGGAGCGTTCTTGAAGGCGAGCGCTGTAGGAGGATCCAAAAGCAAGACTTTTCATAAGCCATGGGCTGGTAATTATCTAAAGACAGGGCCCTTTGAGCTGCCTGACTGAAGATTAATTAGTTTTTTAAATAATAGCTAAATTGATACTGGGAAGGAGTTTGGGTTCCAAAATAATGGCTGAAAATTAGCCAGCCTGTTTCTCCATTTCTCTCTGCCACATCCAGGAGGACATTTGTCTCTGTTGCTTTTTCAGAAAAGGGCCATTAATCAAATCAGCAAATGGTCCTTCCCAACCCTGCGGTTTTGCAGAAAGGCAGAAGGGAGGAGGAGGAAGCAATCACCCACAAGTGTTAGGAAAAAAATCCCGAAACCCAGTGATTAGCAACTCCGGAGACCATCTCCCGAGGGAAGGCTGGATCTGTCCAGCTGGAGGAACTCTCCTGGAGATGAGGAACGTCTCCTGTGACAAGCAAGCACCTACAGGAAAGGGATTTGGCTGTCTTTAAAACAAATTACCTGCACTAATCCCAAATACTGGGATTTATGTCTCCCAGTTCACCCAAGTTTGATGTCCAAGTTGTCACTGCCTGCCAAAGCTTTCACCCATGACCGGGCCACACGTGCCTACGGACTTGGTCCTGTGTGTCCCGGGGGTGCGTGCACGCTGGCTCGTCCCTCTGCATCGATGCTCGCCGTCACCCTCTCCCGCCTGGCTGCGCGTGTTGCAGGATGTGTCGGAACATCTCCGTGTCGGAACATCTCCTGTCAGCATCGGTGACAGCTCTGCTGTCACACGTGGCTGAGACCATCTGAGGGGCTCAGGAGCTGCCAGATGCACAGGCACGCACAGTGTGCCATGGCACACACCTTGTTTCCTGGGAAAATCATCCGGTGAGAGCCCCAGCTCCTCTGAGCAGCCCCCCAGTGCTCCCTGCCTCCCCGGGCACCCACCCCTGCCGTGGGGATGGCTTCAGACACAGTCACAGGCAGGCAGGGAGCCAACGCAGCCCCCCAAGCCCACAGCCTGCAAAACCCCTCGCAGCAGGTACCCAGGCAGGGGGGACCCCGCTGCCGAGAGGGACCCTGCCTTCTCCCCTCACAGTGGCAGGGTGCTGCGAGGAAGTGGCTCCGTGCCACAGCCCGGCGAAGGCGCAGGCAGCTGAAGGCTGCCCTGGCAGTCACACCACTCGCTCCTGCCTCAGCCCCTGGTCTGGAAAGAGCATCTGCTCCATCACACACGCGCAGCTGAGATGCACGAAACCCTTCACAGCGTTTATTGATGTACCTTACCTTGGATTTTACAGCATAATAAATAACGGGGGAGAGGCAGACACCCATCCCCTCAACGCCGTCTGCGCTGCATCGCCCACCCCTTGTGGCTTCCCACACCCAGGACTGCAGGTGGCGTCTTCCCCGGGGTGTCGTTATTCGGATACATCCCCACCAGCGACACGTGCCCAAGGGACATCTGTGGAGAGCCCTGTCACCGTGGGGTGAGAAGGCAGGTTTATGCTCCCAGCCGGGGAGGCCAAGACCTTGTTCCCTTTCCTATTCAGTGGCCTTTAGTAAACAGGCATCACCAGCTACCAACAAAAAAACCCCATCCTTCCAAGCTGCTCGTTATCTTTGGCATCAAACAGCCACAGCCAAACGAGCTTGGTGCAGGGTGGTTCTCCTCCAACATCGGCCAGAGCCACGGTGCAAGGCTCAGACCCTCTCCCTGTGCAACCCGGAGACCATGGCCCTGCTCCAGCCTCGGAGTGGAGACCACCGACGGTCAGACCTGCTCTCACTTTACACCGCTCGTCAGAAGGATCAGACCTCGGTGGCTGGTTACGGAGGAGGCTTAAGTGGCGCTCAGAGGAGGGATCCTACCAGCTAAGAGGGAGCAGACGGCAGGCCCGCAGCAGAGGGAAGCCACTCTGGCTCCCGGAGGCTGGGCTTATCAGCGCAGGTCTCAGGCAGCGCAGAGCGCCTACCGCCGCGTCAGTCAGAGCAGCAAACATCCCATTACCTACGGCCGGGCTCCTGCGGCTCCGCCAGCCTGGGTTGGACCGGCTCCCAGCAGGGCAGGAAGAATTCCCCCCTGGCAGCAGATCAAAGAGAAGGCAGGGAGAGGGAAGGGGAACACACCTGGCGGCCGCTGGTCCCGCATCATCCTCAGCTCCTGCAGCGTGCAGGCTTTGGGCTGTGTAACCTTGTGGTCTCGCTCCACTACGATGCCTTACCTAGATTAATCGCTCCTGCCATGGGCAAGAGAAGTAAAGTGGATGCCATCTCCTTGGCCATTACTCTGATTTTTCATCCTTCACTTACTGCAAATAAAAAAAAAAAAAATAAAAATACAGCGAGAGTGGCAGCCCCCCAGCCCAGCTTCCATCGTCACCGTGCAGGTGCCCAGAATGGGGTATGGAGCACCCATCGCTCACCGTGCCCTTCGCTGTCCGACAAGCCACCAGTTTACCTCCAGGTGCTGGGAAGAAGCATGGCTCGCCAGCAAACCCCTAAGCAAAATAGAGGAACCTCTGCCTCGAGGAAGGGCTGGAGCCCGACGGTGCTCCCTCCTCCCGCGGAGAGGCCAGGAGCCCTTCCTGGCACAGGCGTTGTCAGCTTTGCTTCCGACACGGGTCTGCTTGGATGCGCCTCATTGGCAGAAACACACCCCCTCCACTGGGAATGTGCTTCTATTGCCAAGTTTTGGGGTGTCTCTGCTAAAAGCAGAAGCGAGGGGAGCACCAGGGCCCAAAGGAAGAGCTGTGCTTCAGGGGCTGTCACAGAGGTGGATGCAGAGGCTTTGGATGCTCAGCATCCTCCTCCTCCTCCTCCCTCCTTCAGCCAGGCACCGCGGCCCCCGGCAGGCGAGCACAGGGAACAGCTCCAGCTCCCAGGAGGTCGCTGGGGCTCAGCTCCACTCGGACACCTCCATGCCTGCTGTTTCCAGCGTGGGCTGTTTGACCTTCCGAATTCTCCTGCCCAACCCCTCGCTGCCTGCCAGCACAAACCCCCGCTCTTGGTGGCGCTCCAGCCCCACTAGCGTGGTGGGGCAAGCAGGCAGTCTCCTTTCCGGATACTCTTTTAGCTGTTTCCCAGCCCCAGGGATGGAGATAGTTTTTCATCCCCTCTTACAAGGTGATTCAATGCTGCATATGTAAAACACTTCATTCTGGGAAACAAATGATGTAAAACATGCTCGGTGGGATCTAATACAAACTGATACAACCTGCTAGCCATGGGGACTCCGCTCCCAGGATTTACTTTCCGGGGGCTGGGAGAAGCAGCCTGGACAGTCTGCTGGCCGGCTCCATCCCGGGAGAGGGTCTCCACTGGGCATGGTGCTGAGCTCTGGCTGATCCCGCTCCACCACAGCCGCCCGGGGACCTCGGAGCCTGCCCCTCCTCGGAGGGGGCTGGATGGGTGCACGCACGGCACAGGGACCGGCCAGTCTGGAGGAGGCTTGGGCATCGCACAGAGCAGCCCTGGAGGTCCAGCAAATCTGGGTCTGCTGATGTTGCTTATTTGAACACTCACTCACGTGGGTTTTTTCAGAGCTCTTCTGTTGCTACGAGCCATGCTGCAGCCCTCTCGCACACCATGCTGCGGGGAGAGCATCTGGATGGACCTTCACCCATTGCCACGTTTCCAAGCCGCTCCAGGGATGCCCTACCCACCTGCAGCCCCGACCAGCACTTACCTAGCCAGAGACAATGCTAACCAGGCAGCTTCCCGTGCCTCAGACCTCAAACGATGGGAAACAACGCTGCTTCCCTGTGGACAGACCACCAAGAAGCTCTTGCTTCTTCTGGACAGGCTCAAGGATGCTCTGGGGGAAAGCACCATGGGCAGGTAATGCACTGGACTGGGACAGAAACCAAACCAACCTGGAGCCTGCCTGGGGCACACGGCTGTTGCAAAAAAGGAAGAAAAGCGAAATCAAGATTTCCTGCCCCCGATTTGTTGACTCAGTCGTGACTCAAGGGGCTAAATTTAGCTATCGAAGCGCTCAGCAGTGGGGCAAGCGGCTGCTGGCCTCTCCTTAACCTTATTGTCAGACCTGTTAAGTAAACCCTTCGCCAGCTCAGGAGAGATTCTGCTTGCGCTCCGAGGGGATCATGGAGCACCTCTGAAGGCTGGAATAAAGCACGTGTACGACCAGAGGTGCACACACAGCCTTCTGGCGGCGATGCAAGACCTGGGAGGGGAGAGGCAGCACTTGAGTGCATCACGCTCAGCACGTCGTCATAGCAACGGGGAATTTTAAAAGCAATTAGGTGTGGGTTCATCTGCATCGCACTGAGGGATCTCAGAGAAGGACAAGGGGCTCCTCTGGTTCAGAGAGACATGGTGGCGTTGCCTGAACACCAGCGGGCAGACCCAAAATGGCTTGGCCAGGCAGGCAGGCACAGGTAGGGCAGCTCAGCCTGGCCTGGGGAGGGCAGATGCCCCATGGGGAAACACAGAACGGCGACCCAGGCCGGTACCAGGGTGCAACGAGGCCGAGTCGAAGGCTTTCCGAAGAAAAGTATACATTTCTAAACAGCAGCGATATCATCTGCAATACAGCTTGACCCAGCTGCAAGCTAAGCTGCCTCCGTGCTTTAATAAGACCCGTTTCTGTAAGGTCAATCATTACACAACCTCCCACAAAACCTTCATCGACCGTTTCCCAGCACGGCCCAGCCTGGGAGCAGCTCGCCTCCCGCGCCGCTCGGGCTTCACGCCGAAGCAGCCTGTGATCCAGAGCTGCTGCTCGCTCCTCTCCAGCCCCGGGGCCGGAGCCGGGGCAACCCGCCTGCCCCGAGCCACCTGCACTCCCCAAATGCTGCTGGCGGGACCCCTGGCCACAGCAGGTACGGAGGCAGATTCACACGTGGTCACTGCCACACGGGCTGAAGGCATCATCCCTTCTCCAGAGACACCACCACCCCCTCTGCTTTTCCCATTCCAATAGCATTGCTAAGAGCTTTTTTCTCCCCCTTTTTTTTTTTTCTTTCACATGCTCAAAATCAGTTCCTCCTCCTCACTGCTAGAAATTCCTCCCAAGTTTCTCATTACATCTTTTTGCTTTCCTTCACAATTTCTACAATTTCGTCTCCTGGATGAAGCGCTGTTGATTCCCATCTTCCTCTTTCCACTTATTTTTCCACGTTTTCTGCTCACAGTGGCCACTCTGGCCAGGCCCTGGACCTCACTTCTCTGGCTGGTGACGTTCCCCTTGGCATCAGACCGCTTCCAGTGGGCCCCAAGAGCCGCAGAGCACAGGCGATGGCGTGTTCATGCCTTGCTTTAGCATCCAACCTCCCCTTCTACATACGGGCCAGAGAAGGGCTTGTAGCATTTACTAGAGCCTGGGCTGGGCAGCAGCATTTCGGCTGCTTCCTCCCAGTCTGGCAAGAGAAGGGGGTAACGTACATCTGCAGAGGGGAGATAAGGTAATCGGGCACCCCGAACGCCTGGGATCTTATTAAAGGAGAGCTGCCTGGCAAGATCCTATCGCTGCACTGAAATATCTGCGACTTTATCCTTGGCTGTAACATGAACCAAAGCAAATTGAATGAGCAAGGTGGTGGGGTTGGGCTCTCCTGCAAGGCAGGATGTGGCCAGGGCCCTGGCAGGACAGGCAGGACACGGCCGGGGCCCCGGCAGAGCGGCCAGAGCACACGGCTGGGAGGATGTGCGGCCGCGGCAGCCCGGCGAGGGGTGGAGGTGGCTTGGCCAAAGCGATAAGGGGGCTCCCGGTGCGTGGCGAGGGTGGGCCATTACACCACAGGGGCAGGATGCTGCTGCAGGGTGTCGATACAGGGACTGGAGAGACGACATGAAGGGCAAGGGATGGGCTTCAGCCTCACGTGCCAAAGGGTGCACAGCCCAAGGCAGCTCCTGAAAAAGCAGATGCCTGGTGGCCAGCTTTAACCTGGCTTGTAGAAGTGCCTCCCTCCAAGGACCTTGGGGACCCCGAGTCATGCTGTCCCCCCAGCGTCACTGCTGATGGATGAACCTGCAGCAGCTCAAGCCAATCTGGCCGCTAATGCAGGCAGCAGAGCCCACCCCTGCTGCCCACCATCCTGGGAGCCAGAGCTGGGTTTTAAACCTACTGCTCCCATGTTCATTCAGGGATGCAGGGTACAGGGACAGCTCTTGGACGGCCAGCATCATCAGCCAGGGTACCACCTCCCAGCCCTCCAGACCAGCTCGGTCAGCCCCACCTCCTCTTGGAGGGCTGTCAGCCCAGCAGGTACAGCTGGAGAACCGAGTCCAAGCGTTTTTCCACCCTGTGCTGCTTCCCCAGGGACAGCAAGGTTGGTGTGCCAAGGTTTGCTCCCACATCCCTGCTCCAGCCCCCACTGCAGCAGAGGGAAGCAGGCACCCTGGGCAGCTGATGAGCAGCTCACAGAGCCAGGTCTTGCCCCAGCAAAGCCTGGAACAACTTGCACGCAGGTAGAAGCTCAGATTCGCAGCTCCTTTCCTTCTGCCCAGGAAATGTGCTCTGACACCTGGGAGCCTGATTTAGCTCAGAAACCATCACATGTGGCATGTTACTCTTGGGAACAAGGACGAGGCAGGCAGCAGCACGAGGGTGGCTACCTGCCAACAAACAATGACTGTGCTGGTCGCGGCCGAGAGGCGCCAAGGGGAGAGGACCCAGTGCCACAGACTCCTTTCTGCCAGGGCAAATCTTGCTCTGACCCCGTGGCAATATGGCAAAGGGGTTTCAGAGGGCAGCTAGAGCCTCGTGGGGCAGGGAGAGGTGCAAACAGCATCCCAGCAGTTCTAGTGCTCTTCTGGTCAGATTAAACTGCACAAAAGACACATGAATAATAGCAGTAAATTCTCCCTGCCCTTCAAAAGGGAGGGCGGGTGTGCAGGAGCCTGCCCCGAGCCTCCCGGGAAGCAAAAGAAGGTGCAGCCTCCGGGTTCCCACCATGCCCCCTCCAAAAAGCCTGAGGACAGCCTGCCAGCTCATGGCACACGGCAGCCTTCACCCAAGTCATGGGGGGAGCAAGGGCCTTGCTGCCACCTCCCACCCAGCCAGGGGAACAAAAGGAGCCTCGTCATCCTCATCGGGCCCTCCCCCTGGGGAAGGGGAGAAACAAATCGCCCCCGCAGCCAGGCGTGTGGGCAGAGCGTGACAGCGTCTCACCCACGGGTGGGCTCTGTTCCAGACGGGAAGCTTGCCAGCAGTGTTTGGGAGCAAGGGTGCACAGGCTAAGAGAGCACGGGGAGGGGAACGCCAAGCCTGTAGCACCAGGGATGGGAGGACAGGCCAAGCTCCACCACGGGCAGCCAGCGCGAGCATCGGCAGAAGGACCACCCCAGCCCCGCAGGGGAGCCGAGAGCTGCCCTTCGCTTCGGGGGGCACAGACACAGCTGCTAAGAGCTAACCAAGAACAGCAATATTTGGGGAAAACGAGTAGGCACGGGGAGGCAGGCCCAGATACACCAAAGCAACGAATGTGAAAAAGCTTCTGTTGGCTCCTCTCGCCCTCTGTAAGCACCACCCTGGGAGCACCACGCGCCCCTGCACGCCATGCGGGGGTCACAGCCCCTGCTCCCGCGAGGCGAGGAAGCATCCAATGCCAAGGGCAAGCACACCTTTGGGAAAGTATAATGCATCCAACCAGCCAGCAAAGCGCCTCACCGGCTGGCGTCTCCACATTCCCCCACCGCGGCCGTCGCCCTCAGCGACATACGCTGCCAGGACAACTCCTAGGTAGCAAGGCCAGCGTTGGCCAACCTACCTCGAGAAGAAGCCCTGCAGCTTGAGGTAATATCTTGTACTTCTCAAGAGGGATGATTACAGAGGGCAAGAGCCTCACTGAAAGCAGCCCTGCTGCTTCTGGACCCCACAGTTCCTCGCTCAGGTGTCTCCGCATCCCACCGCAGCGGAGGCAAGCCACTTTGGGCGAAACAGACACCTGGAAGCCTCCAGGTGATGCCGAAGGAGGACGTTACCTGCAACTAAAGATAGGCTACCTGATTTATCCAGGGCAAATAACGCTTGTCAGGAGCAGCACACTCATTGAACTGCTGCATTGGTTGGTCCGCACCGGCGGAGGGAATCAAAGTGCTGCTGCAGAAGTAACGTGTGGCAGCTCTTCCCAAGCCCTCAGATTCTGATGGGAAAAGGAAGGCGGCGAAAGTGCTGACAAGCCAGCCTCGTCTATAGCGAGCAAGAACAAGAGCTGACATATAGCTTAAACAACGTATTAACTACTGCAATGAAGGAACAAAAAAAGCTCAGAGGATTAAGGAAGAAATCTGTTTCCCTTATAATTTATAAACATCCAGAACACAATGCTCTTGCACTTAATATCACCAGATATGTGACAAGGTTTTGACAAGGAAAGGTAGCAGAATTTAGATGAAACCACGGAAGGAGACATACCAAAGGGCCAGGTGAGCTGGGCCAGGCTGTCACCACAGCACGTGGAGCAGACCATCGAGCTGCAGGTACCGCGGCTCCCAGCGGGTCTGGGGTTCCCCAGACAGGTCCCAGGGCAAGCGCCAGCAACCCAGCTAAATGTTTATATGGGGTTGCTCTGCAAATGCTGGCTCATAATAGGTGACCGTGCTCTGTAAAACAGTTCTTGAACCAGCTGTGTCACGCAGATGTCCTCAGGAGTCAAGGTGCTTCTCAAGACCAGCATGAACCCAGTGCTCGAGGCTCCTCCTGAAGGCAAGAGCCCATCAGAAACACTGACCTTATGAGGAAGAGGAGACATCCAGGCAGGAGCAGCACAGGGCTGTCACCCCACGTTGAGCCTCTTTCAGCACGAGAAGGGCACGTCGGGAGATTTGGTACCACGTGAAGAGCTGTGGGTCTGGTCTCACGGTCGACAGGAAGGGACACAGGGAAGATCCATATTTCAGTGAATTCAGAGGACGAGGTGGTACCTCCCGTCACACATCCCTCTGCCTGCCTTCCTGTAGCGGTGATTTCTCTTCTTAGGATAGCAGATACCACCAACCGTGGAGTTCAACCTCTGCGGGCAGATGGCTTTTTGCCGTCCTAGCAGCACGCTGATAGGGAAGCGGTGGGGGACAGATGCTCCTGTCTTCCCACCTTAAGGCAGAGCTTTGGCTCTAGGACGGCAGCATCAGCAGCGCTGGCTGGCTCGTGTCGGCTCTGAAAGCCACTGAAGGCGGCAGGAGGCAACGGCAGAGGCAACCTCGGCAGTAGGTGCTGGGAAACGAGCTCCATGTTCATTCCCACGCAGCCACAGCCATCGCTGCCGTCAGCTGTGGCTTATTGAAACCAGCTCCCCTGCACGGGTGCCCAGCTGCCCCGATGCCCCAGCCCGTGCCAGAAGAGGGGACCAGGGACGTTCAGGCATCTTGGGACAGGAGCAGGGGCAGGAGAACACGGTTCTGCCTTGGTAATGAGTTTTGCATTGTGCTGCATTAACCCAGACTAAATTATCTTCTATGCCGCCATGCTTCAGTTAATAGAATAAATAATATAACTGGCAAGCAGCGGCAGATAACTTCTTTCTTTTGAGAGCTGTCAGGGGAAAACAGACCCTTTTATTTCATCCCCTCTGCTACCAACACGAGGGCAGGTTTCCAGGCCGCCCAGGTGCCCGTGGAAGGAGGCTCAGCCGCCTTTGGCGCGTGTCGCAAGCACAGGGCCAACCATCCTGGCTGGGTGGAAGGGAACAGCCCGCACTCCTCATGGAGCTCCTGGCTGCTTAAGGAAAGAGAATTCTATTTAAAGGAGTCAGAGCCTTTTTAACCAACCTTCCTTTGAAACAAGAAAAGTCCACCTAAATATATCTTACCAGAATTAGAGCTTTTAACCCGTTTGCCTCCTGCAGCCCATTGCCCAGCATGCCGAGAGTTGTTTCTCTGGAAAAGGCAACGTTAGCTAATCACTGCTTGAAGGCGCTGCTCCTATGGAGCCGAGCAGCAGCCAAGGAATGCCCGCTCCCTTCCCTGACGGCTCGCTGCAGAACAGGCTTTCCAAGCTGCCAGCAGGCACGGGGCTGGATCCTGCTCTCTGGAGCAAACTGCACATGGATCCGGAGGCAGGGACGGGCAGAGCTGGCCTTTCCCCATCACGCACCCTCCCAAACACCACGGGCACAGTCTGGAGACGACTGCACCGGACCTGCCGATGGGGCCAAGGCTGTGCCAGCATCCCCCCCATCAGAGCACCAGTGGGGCAGCGGGGGCTCCCAGGGCCGTGCGTCTCAAGGGAACTGCCTTTTCGCTGCGGTGAAGGGCCAGTTCCCTGCCTGGACATGGTCTGCAGGGGAGGGCAGTGCAGCCAGCAGGGCCCCCCGCTCCCAGCACAGAGGGGCTGGCACACTGCGTTAACACACAGGACCCCCAGAGCGCCTACGTGACCCTCCCCAAAGAGGGATGGGGTCTGGCCCCCCCTTCCCACAGCAGCATGCAGGCTGATAAATAGATATTTCTCCCCATTTCTCTTCCTAGACAAGCAAGACTTAAACCAGAAGCACCTCCCATGCTAGGGTGGGTACAAAAGACAAACTGCTGGGGACACAAGCGAGGACCGACAGCTCCAGTGGAGCTCAGGGGACCCTTCGGCAGAGGGATGAGCCCACAGCCTTCATTGCAGATGAGGAGTCAGGACAGCAAGGAGAAAAAGAAACATCAACAGGAGGAAAAGCACATCTGGTTTAGCATTGGGCTGATGCGTACTTTTGCCCAGGCTAGCGAGAAGAACAAGGTGTCAAGAGGCAGAACAGTCATTTCAGCGACAGCTCTTGGTAAGGGTTTCCATTTTAAAGTAATTGCTACACCTCACGAAAAAGAAAAAAATGTCTTATCATGAGCCAAGATAATTTTCTTTCAAGAAACCCTTGAGGTTTGGCGTTTCCATCGAGCTCTGCGGAGGGCAGAGCCCTGCTCCCATGCCCCAGCCAGGGCTGGAGAAGCCACTTTTGGGAAAGCGAG
The DNA here is from genome assembly GCA_034008185.1 of Gorsachius magnificus. Lineage (NCBI taxonomy): Eukaryota > Metazoa > Chordata > Aves > Pelecaniformes > Ardeidae > Gorsachius > Gorsachius magnificus. The sequence continues at coordinate 12,940,774 of CM067095.1, forward strand.
CAAGGCTGGGGGGCGAGGTGGCAGGGCACTGCCCCCTTTGGTACATCCACCCGCTGACCCCAGGCTCAGTGCCAGGCTTGGTTCAGATGCGGTGTACAACTAGATTTTTTTCTTCACGTGTGGGTAACCATGAGCGACTTTGCTCTTCACTGCAGCACGAGTGAGGTCGGAGACGCACAGGCACTGCAGGCGTTTGCTCCAGCAGCCTCACCCTTACCAGCCAATGGCCAAGACATCCTATCCTCCCCCAAGACTTGCCCAAACCCCACTTCCATCCAAGCTGCTGCCATGCCGAGCCTCACCACCACTGCCACGGGGATCTGCTCGCGGCGGGAGAGCGCCCAGAGCAGAGCCAGGCTCCCTACCTGCATCCCAGCCCCGGCTGGGAAACGAGACCCCCGCAGAGCACCGGGTATGAGCACGCATCCCTTTTGCTGACCCACTGTCCAAGAGGAAGCTGGGGCTCTGCTGCTGAGGCTTTGGGTGGTCTACAAAGGACCCCTCAGATGGACAAAAGGCTGCCAAGATCAGAAAATCCCAGCGCTGAGGAGGGGCAGAGACTTGGGTTCTTGGTATTGCAAGAATTGGGGAAAGCTTTAGGTCCCTTCCATCTCGTTCGAACTGTGGCCACGCACTCGTGATAGCCACGCTCTGGCTTTGAGAGCACCACATGGTAAGGAGATGGAGCAGCACAAGATGCATCGATACCTGCGATGTCGGGGCTCTCCTCCAGCCCACATCCCGACAGCCCAGCCGGGAGAGGATTTCACACCAGCAAAGGGCAACCTCACAGAAGGGGCAGAACTGAGGTTCAGCGTGCATCCTTCACCTCTTCCCCCTTTCCCAAAGGACTATGGCACATGCTCTGGACTTCTTGTGAAACACAAGGAAGCATCATTAGGAGAATAAGGACATACTTAAAAAAAAAAAAAAAAAGAAATCACAGCTGAGAGCCCTGACCTGCCGGTGCGTGCCCTGACTGGACCCAGGCTCCAACATGAACCATATGCAAGAGGAGCCATCCAGACCTTCCCACTTCATCCTGCCATGAGCTCCCCACACAAACCCCAAGGAGGGCACGGACCAGGTGTCCAGAGAAGCTGGGGCATTGGGATCCATCGCAGAAGTAGTGGGTGCAGGAAAGGGAGGCTTTGCCAACTTGGGATGGGTACCCGGAGCCAGAAGACCGTCCGCCAATCCATCTCCTGTGTAGATAATGGTTAATAAAGAACTTGGTTCATTTAATAGTCCCGAGGGACCCTGCGCTAGGGTCTACCACAGGGTACAAGAAGTGTAACACCTCCAGCCAGCTTAGCGAAGCCCACGGCAAGGAAGGGGTAATTAACTGGAGAGTAAATTGCTGCAGGAGCAAGGTGCTGGATACTCTGACGCCACCTGGAATGGGAACAGAGCCCAGCCATGGAGCTGGGCAGGGAAGGGCAAGGCAAGGCACTGCAGGTTTGTTGCAGGTGTGTTCGCTATTCCCAGGAGGGAGAGAGAACAGGGAAGGAAGGACAGTGCCCAGGAACAGCGTCAGGAATACTGCCGAGAGGGAGCAAGAATTTTAGAAACATATGTGCCCACGAACCAACCTAAAGCACAGTGAGAGTAATGAACATTTACTGCAGAGCTACAGACACTGCAGCTATTTTTAGTTCCGTAAAAGACCCCAAATTATAGTCAGGATTGCTGTGAGACTTTGGGAGAAAAATGGATCCAACGCCAGCACGTTGCCCTCAAAGCCAAGGGAACGCTCAGCGCCTTAGGGAAAAAAAAAATGAGGGAGGAAATACTCAATTTAGGCGGAAAGCAACTCTCCAAACCCCAGATTCACCCCACAGGACTCGTCTTCTACCCCCAGGGCCGCCCCAAGCTCTTCACGGCTCCCCTAAGCAGCACTCCCATTTTCCCAGCGGAGATGGTCAGTGGGGAGGAACCCGCCTCCGCTCTGCCAGGTTATTCGCTCAAGGGGCTACGGAGCCAAAGGCTTGAGCTCTGCTGCCGGTTGCTTTGTATCCACAGTAAATTATGGAGCTACTTTCTTTTTTTTTTCCTCCTCTGTATGAAAAGGACTTGGCAAACAGAGTGCAAAAATGTTGGGTAGAAAGAACATCCTGGGGCACGGTGGATGGAGGAGGGACCAGCAGGATGCTTGGTTGCTGCAGATTTCACCTTCATGTGGGCACAAGGAAGGGGCTGTCCTACCATGGTGAGCAACAGTAACGCTGACACAGGCTTTACTAGGAAGACGGGATTTCTCCAGTTACCTGGGAAGAAGCAAGGAAAGCTTTTCACTGAAAGAATTCCCTTACGACTGGAAGGGAATACCAAGGGAGGAAGAAATACATCTGCCTCCCAGGCACGAGCACGCGTCACCCCGCGGGGCAGCAGGTGAGGCAGCACTGCTGCCATCCACACCCCAGCCCCTTCAGCCTGCTCCAGGGCTTGGGGATCCCATGGGGAGAAAAAATACGCATCCATATGCAACAACATCCCTGCAATTTGAGCCAAACTTCTGGAGGGGTAACGCTGCTTCAGACTTGTTCTGCTCTAGCCCTTCTCAGCTGCAGCTCCAGGAGGGCTTCCCAAGGGGGAAAGCCCCCTACCTTCCAGCTGCATTTGAATAAAGACTGTTTTGGGGGGCTTTCCTGGCTCACAATGCCGCTGTAAGTGATAACCTCCGAGGTTAATGAGATGAGCTGCTTCGGCGAGGTCTCTGGAGGAGCAGGATTTCCTTTTCTCTGCATTAAGCCCTTTTATTAACACGCCGATAGATCTCGACACAGCCGTGCCCCTGCGCCGCCACCAACCGTACCGCTGGCAATAACGGCGGGGCTATTGCAGGAGCTTAGGGGTGAGCTACAGAGAATTGCAAACAGCCGAGACAGCAATAAGAGCAGAGTAAGTTTAGAAACTGTCAGCTATAGCAGCAACCCCCGAAGTCCCAGCCGTGCTCGTGCCCTCAGCAATCAGCCCCGCGCTGCAAGAATATCGCACGATATTTGAGTCACCGCTGCACGCAGCAATCTCTCTGGCTCATACCCCTACAAATTTCACAGGGACTAGAGATTTCACGGAGCTCTAAGAGGCACCACCAAAAAAAAGTAAAAATAAAAAATAAAAAAAGGCCAGCGTTCTCAGTTTAATGCAACATGACTATTTGCTTGCAGAAATGACTTGGCTTCTCTGTCCCTGAACCTTGCAGGTGTTTGTTTAACAGCCTGCATAAATTGAGGCTAATCGCAGCTCCGCCAGCTGCCGAGGAGTCCGGCCTCGCTTATCTCGAGTGCAAGCCGGGCGAGCTGCTCCCGCGGGCGAGAGCTAATCTAGTCAGCCCTAAACGAAGCAGCCGGTCTCTCAGGCCTGCAGCCTCGCCGGGGATAAGTGGAGGACAGGGTCTGAATGGGATTAGTGTGGAGGAGAGAGGGGATATTCGGGGCCATGCCTTGGCCGTTGCCAGGGACGTGCCTGGGGACGGGTCTGCCTTGGCCGTCCCTGAGATGCTGAGGGCTGGGCTGGAGGCCAGGGATGTCTCCCTGGGTCTGGTGGGGGAGTGAACACGTCTCCAGCCTCGCATCTTTCTGATCTCCCAGCACAACGTGGAAGGAGACGGGCAGCAGAGCCAGCCAGCCAGCCAAGCTAACGCCCACCCCCCAGCTTGCTTCCATCTTGCTGCGGGGATGTGCCATGGGGAGGGAAGGGACACGGCACCAGGGAACCAAGTGATGTATAAACCATTCAGACCTGGCTTTATGCACCCCCAGCATGCACCTAACAAGCTGACAAAAGCAGTTTACCCAAAGCAGGCTCCTGTCACAAACCCAGGCTTCTCCAGCACACCAGGCAGTTTCCAGCCAGCGCCATTCCCCAAAAGCACAGCTCCGTTCATCCACAGCTCCTTGTGACAGGGGACGAGGCAGGGACCTGGCAGCAGTGGGTACCCATGGACACGTACACTTGTGCCTGACCTCGGGGTCCCGGCAGGACGGGATGGGACGGAGCAGCATCCCCCGAGGCGGTTCAGATCCCAGCCAGGCCACCTGCACAATGAAGAGTGGAGCCTTCTGCGTGCTGCCTTTACACAGCCCCAGCTCACACCTTGCCCAGCAGGCAGGGAGGAGGTGGGCATCCTTCAAGTTAAACCAGGAGTCACGGAGCACCCTCCTCCCAGCCGATGGCGTCAGGATGCAGCACTGTACCCGAGCTCCAGCACTCACAGCTTCCCCGCTACCCCCTGTCCCCGAGGGGGGACACTGCCACCTCCAGAAACCACCCCCGGGAGCCGTCGCATCGTTTGTTCTCTCTGTCCCCCGCTAGCCAGGACCCGTGACATCTCCCAGCTCCTCTACCCTGACCGGGGCAACCCTCGCCTCCGTGGATCCCCAAAATTCCACACACCAGCGACTCCACTCATTTTTTTCACCATGAAGCTGGGGCCTTCACCAGCACAGCTCTTAAAACCCAGGCCTGCACACCTCAGTGAGCTCTACAGGGATCATCCCTATGGATGGAACCTGCTCCCCCTCGCACCCGCATGCCCAGCAGCAGGGAAACAGAAGCGATGGACTTGCATCGGTGGCACGGCGAACGCTAACGATTTTTGGGCAGTCATAACCATTGCCGATCAGGCAGACGTTCACAACGACTGACCCCAGAATACGGCCATGGGGAGGCAGCTGTAAAACACTAATCACACGCCCGGCCCTCGCTCCTTAGCGAAGCCCAGACCTCCGGCCAGCCCGGCTCCCCCGGGGAAGGAGTTCCACTGTGACACAGGGACCGGCTCAGCACCGTTTCGGAGCCAGCCCCTTGCTCCTCTCATTTCAGTGTATTCCAACCTCGCGCTCACAAGAGCCTGACTCCATTTCAGGGGTTTACAATGCACGTAGCTTAAGCTGCTGCAGAATGCAGCAGTTAGAGGGTTTAAAAGCAACCCAAACGGCACAGGCTCTTATTCCTGCAAAGTACAATGGCCTTCGGAGGAGCTTTTTCATTAGTTACCCATATTTAAAGCTAGGCTGCCTGCCCACTGCGTTAAGAAGCAGCAAAACCGTGGTCCGTGATCAGCCCTTTGCCGGGGAAATGTCCCCTTGCTTGAACAGGCAGCACAGCCCTCAGCCCGGCCAGAAACCAGCTCCCGACTGACGCTACCTGTACTTTACTCCTGGGTTATTTCAGAGGATCCCGCAGCCAAAAAGCAGCTCTCAGACCCGGGAGATGTGATAGGGACTGCGGTCAGGATATAACTGAGCTGTGGGATCAGGCGAGGCTGGGACCTGGCAGCCCTGACGAACAGGGATGGTGGAAAAGGAGCACTGGGTGGGTCCCAACTCAAGAAACGATGAAGACCCTTATCAAGCCATCTCCAAGGTTGTCTGCAAACAACCTTGGAGCTTGGGAGCACAGACACTTGCCCCTGCCACCCCTGCCCGTAGGACCAGCCACCTTCACCACCACCCACTGCCACCATTTCAGAGGAGAGCACGCTCTGCATTGCTTGTGCACACAGATAACAACTCCAGCCGGGGAGGAAAGGGAGGAAGAGGCAAAACCCCTGCTCTCCATCCCCCTGCCAGCCCCTGCCATCCCACCTTGCCCCTCCCACCAACTCCTCTGCATCCACAGCCCTTGCTCATCAGCTGCCTGCATGGTCCAGGAGGTGGTAGAAAGCCAGCACCCCAGCTCCGAGTCACTAACCCTGTGTCCGAGTGGCTGGGGAACCCCTGCTCAGCCCACCCCGCCTGCTGCAGGCCAGCCCTGCTTCCCCCAGGGCTCGGCAGGGTTATTGTACCCTACGACTCTGTGATGCCTCAGCTCCGGAAGGCTTGGGCTGCTCCCCCTCCCCTTTTGCTTCACGGAAATGCATAAGATCTCAGTGCAAGCTGAGGAAATTGCCCGCCTTTATCTTGGTGGTGCATTGCCCAGCCTAACCAGGGAAGAACAACACAAGCAACAGCCAGAACACAATTCTCCTCCAGACAGCAGCGTTCAGCAGTGAAGTTACCCACAGCTCCTTTGCCCCTCAGCTTTCCATTTCATTTGCATTTCATTTTCTGGATCTGCCCAGCTCAACGTCTGAACATAAGCCCTGCAAAGGCCAGGCGATGCTCCCGGGCCAGATCCCTGCTCCGCAGGTCAGCCACGGAGAGAGGAGGCACGTTCCCCGCAGCCCCTGCTCACCGCATCACGAGGCATCACCGAATGCATGAGGAAGAGGTCAGGCTTAAGAAACAAAACCAGAAACTCCTTTGGCAGCATCCTGGCACACTCAGCCTAGGAAGCAGCAGGTCAAGCTTCTCCGTGGGTACCCAGACTGGGATGTGCAAGAGGAACATGGCAGCAGGTGGGCAGCGGTCCAAACTCACTGGGTTTAGGCACGTAAGAAGCCAGGGCTCCTGCCCACCATGAGCTCCCACAAATGATTGTGACTCTCCCTATAGCCTGGAGTTCATCACAGCATCAGAGGCCCTTCCTGCAGGATCCTCCGTAACCAACGGCCCAGCAGCCTGCCAGATGGCTAATAAATCCAGACTTCACACACCACCCGCTCCTGGGAGCACTGAGCACTTCCCCTGCCTACAAACCAGCATTATAGATCAGGTTCATCCTGGAGAGGGTGGCTGGTGGCTAAATCCATTGAATAGAACAATTATTCCATTAGCAGGCTGAGCTGGGTACGCGGGCAGGGAGCCAGAGCCTGCCAGAAGGTAAGACAGGGCTATTCCCCAATAATTTGTGTAGGTCTGTGTGAAACATCAGGGTTACAGCAGTGCTGCTGGAGCCAAACCAAGGACCCCATCATGGATCCTACACAAACCCACGTACCCCCAGCCGTCCTCCAGCCCCGTGTGACAGGAGGGTGAGCGGCTCTATTTTGCCCTTTTCAAATGGTCTTTGGGAAGCGCTCCCTGTCCCTGCCCGGACGCTCTTCCACAGCTCTTCCCCGCAGCCCACCTCGTCCGGGAGGAGCCGATGTCTCACAGGTAAACGGCACAGCCCGCTTCGGGGGATCCATCACGGGGCTTCGCCTGGCAGCAAAGCTTCAGTACAGCATCTCTGCAGCTCTGAGCAGCAGCCTGTACCAGAGAGAGAAGAAAAAGAAAAGAACGAACCCAGCCTTGAGCCATCAGGCCGCAAAGATGCCATCCCTGGTGCTGGCAGCTCAAGGGATGAGCATGTAGTACCTCCTTTTCTCTTGGCCCCATTGATTTTCTGTAGCTCTGCCTCCAGATCTGCACAGAGAGGCAGCTCATTGAGCCTTGCAGCAGTGCTGGAGCAGGATGAGGATGACCGTATCACGCTGAGAGCAAGCGAACCGAGCCAAAGAGCAGAGACAGCAAAAGTCACCGCAGGACGGTTGGGTTAATCCAGCCACAGAGGCAGGATGAGCATTCCTGCTCCTTGGCCTGTTCCCATGCCCTGGAACAGGGACTGCTGGGGCAAAAGGTAAGGTGCCTGGGTCAGGAGCAGGTCCTCCATGGGCTCCTCGTACCCCAGGGTGGCAGGATCCACCTGCAGCCAGCCCTGCCTGCCTGGCAGCCACCCTCAGTGCCTTTTCAGGTCTCAAATCCTAGCCTGGAAAGCAAACTACAGCAATTAACAGCACTTGCTGCTGTGAATGGGAACACTCTGCAAATAAATTACATTTCGGAAATTATTAAGTGTTGCCTAATTGAGGCTTAGCATCTTAAATTCCTAAAAATTCTTACGAGTCAACAGAAAAGGAGGGAGGAAAGCCATTTTCTTGGCTGGAGAGCCCTAATCCAGACCCAGCAGTAGCCACGACACCCGAGGAGCCTCAGCCCTGCCTACTAGCAGGTTGCCCTGCTCCAACACCAGGATTTGTATGTCCCAGGGTCAGACTGATTTCTCCTGCCAGCAGAGCAGCAGTATTGCAAATGGTTTTTAAGCATCAAGCTAGCACTTGGGTGCTTCTAAGGCAATGCACAACACGCATCAGGGCTGGGAAAAAAAAAAAAATCAAATCAGATCGCATTAGTCAAGCCTGGGCCTTAGCACATGAGGCGGAGAACACTTCGGCATTCAGAATTTGTAGTGGGTGAAGCTTCATGTTCCTCACCTCCTCTTCCTCACGGCTGCCAGCTCCTTAGCGTGCCCCACCACTGGTGAGAAGCGGGCATGGACGTGCTGAGGTCACCCAGGAGCTCTCAGAGCCTCTGGTGTGCAGTGTGGGGAAATCATTTTGCAGCCAAACTCCTGTGGCATCACAGGTTCCTGGCAGCCGACTCCCCTGCCGCCACGCCAGCGGCTTCCTTCTGGCTGCAGGCTCTCCCGTGCCAAGTCTGTGCTCCATCCAGCCTCCGGGCAATCTGTCCCCACGGAAGGAGCGATGTGTTGTCCAGATCTTTTCCTTGCCTGGAGCAAACGTGGACCCGTGCCCGATGAGAAGCAAGTCTGAACGCATACTTCTGTGCGATGCTGATATTTTGGTCTCCTTCAGATTACTCCCATCTGCCTCTCAGACACCCTCGGGTTCCCAAAGGGCCTGTGTCTCCCAGCCTGTTAATGGGAGATCAGGAGACAGGCAACTGGGACAAGAGTGTTTTCCACACCTCCATCTCACTAGGGCTTTTGTGCCTGACAAGAGCATCTTCCATGCTTCCGGCTTGCTGGGGCTTTTGCCCCCAGCCCTCTCCTAGAATCCCTCGGTGCAGGCTGACAGACACGCGTCCCAGCTTGCTGCCAGCGGCACGCAGGACTGGCCCTGCTGTGGAGTCTGTGCCCTCCTCCCTGCTCCGCACACAGGCATCTTGAAGGTTAAAGCAATAACCCCCTTTTCCTCTGCCCACATCATTAACGCATCCAGGTAAGCCAGCAAACCCCTGACGCAGAGCACTGGTTTTTCTCTCCACTAACTCCTGGGGGGCTGGCGTGTGGAAACCTTTAATGAATTTGACATAACTCCTAGCACAGAGCAGCTCCACTATTTGATGCAAAGTTTAATTTGATTTCTCACTTGAATAGCTGAGACATCCTTGATACACTTCCCTCAGCTCCTTCCAGATAAATCCGCTGCATACAATTAGCGCCCGGAGTGCCCTGCGTTTCCACCAGCCCTCCCCTGCGCTCCAACCTCCACCCGCCCCTCCCAGGGCTGCAACCTGGCTCCGGTCTTGGGCAAGGGCTTTCCACATCATCCTTTAGCCCTCTGTTAGCAGGGAGAAAGCTGAGGTTAAAGAGTGGCAGCCATCGACCCGAGCTGACAAAGCGGGCAGAGGCCACGGCAGGCAAGGCTCCCAGCTGAGGCCAGCACCAGCCACCTCCGCAGGAGAGCAATCGCGGGCAGTGGCGACCTCTTCTACCTCAAGCTCTTGTCTTCCTTCACAGAAGCAGCTGCGTTTTGGCTACAGGGCTTGCATCAGCTGCACGGCACTTAAGGAACAGCAGAGCACGATGCTTCAAAAACAGGGAGCAAACATCGCGACTGCTGTGAAAATATGGGAAGCACAGATGGGAATGTGGTGTGGCTTTTTTTTTTTTTTTTAATACTTTTTAAAAAATATTATCCTTCAGGTTTTTCTGGCATCTTTCGACAGGACATACAACAGCTTCAGCCTACAACCCACAAAGCCTGGGGACCACAGGCCTGCTGAACCAGGTTTGCTGGCAGGACAGGAGGAAGAGCCACAGCTTCCCAAAGCCTGGTAGATCAATGTTGTCCCATACCACAGACACAGGCAAAGGTCTCGCCCGAGAGCCCCCACGGGCTCCATCTGGTTTCTGTCTCGTACAAAACCCACCAGCAAGCCAGCACAAGCAACATCGGCTTGACTGAGTATCTGTTCTTTTCCCAAAGCTCTGAAGCACAACAGATGATTTTAAAATCTTAAAGCAAACTGTTGGGGAGTGAAAAAAATGGATTTTTCGGGCACTAAAGCCCCAGACCAAGGAGCAAACAGACACCTTTGATTGAGAAATCAATGCTTGGGTCTTACAGCATTTCACACTAAGCAGCAGAGAAGAGCTCTGCATGTGCCTCGTCCCTGCAGGGCAGGGAAGGAAAAACCAGCAAAAAGCAGAGGAGAGACACACTTGGGGGCTTCCCATAGCCTTACCAAAGCCAGAACAGGCCATGGAGACCTTGAGTCCGTGGGGCATGACAGACGATCCCGCAGATGATAAATGGATAGGGAAAGGGTCCATTCCATACCTCTTTCAGAGGGCTTCACCTCGCTGTTCTCCTGCCGCTGCCCTGGGTACAGCTTGGGCATGAGCGGCCTCCGGGCTGGTTATGTCCAGGTTGGGGAGCACCAAGGGGTACCTAGCCAAGGAGCCCGATGGACGGGCATGTCCTGCTGCGTCTGAAGGGGCCACCAGGGACGCGCGTCTCCCCCCACCAGTCGCACTGGGAGCGGTGACCCTCTGGCTCTCTGATACAGAACAGGGCCGTGCATTTCATTGGCTGAGAGAGTTGGGGTTGTTCTGGAGAAGAGGAGGCTGTGGGGAGACCTGATTACAGCCTTTCAGTACTTAAAAGAGACCTATAGGAAAGATGGGGAAAATCTTTTTAGTAGGGCCAGCTGTGACAGGACAAGGGGTAATGGTTTTAAATAAACCAGGGTAGGTTTAGACTGGATATAAGGAAGAAATTCTTTACAACGAGGGTGGTGAAACCCTGGCAGGGGTTGCCCAGAGAGGTGGTGGAGGCCCCATCCCTGGGAACATTCAAGACCAGGTTGGACGGGGCTGTGAACAACCTGATCTGGTTAAAGGTGTCCCTGCTCCTGCAGGGGGGTTGGACTGCATGACCTCTAGGGGTCCCTTCCAACCCAAAACATTCTATGATTCTATGATTTGGAGGCTAATTCCCAGCACACATATTGCTGCTGTTGCTGGAGGCCAAGGGCTGGTCCCTCCCAGCCCATCTCACAAGGGGATCCCCATCCAGTGTAGCACACAGGAGCCACTGCTCTGCCAAGCAGCCCTGGGTGCAAAGAGGTTAGCCTAGAAAGGAGAAAAGGAAAAAAAAAAAAAAAAAAGAAAAAATCCAGAGACTGGGATTGATGAAGATGCCAGAGGGAAGGAGCAAGTCACGAAGGGAAGAGGAGGAACAAGCCCTGCACCCGACAGGCGTGTTGCAAGCAAGAGAGACAGGCTGACAAATTAAAACAGACCACGAGAAACCCTGATATCTTTTAAAGCCCTTTCTTTCACTCCGGTTTCTTCTTTTCCTTTGTATGTTGGAAATTCATCTTCAAAAACAATCGCAATGCCCCCAGAGGGAAAAACAGCCCAGCACAAGGCAGACTTCCCTTTAGGCAATGTGAAGCTGTATTACCCAAGTAAAAAGGCTTTCATCTCAAAATCATTTGTTTCCAGAGCACTTGACCCAAAAGGGAGTCTCCTTTATTTCTGTAAAAGTCACTTTCTCTACCAAAGTCCCATGGCTTCAGACGGGAGCCATTAGGCCCCTTTCTGCGTCCGCCGCTGCCTGCTCAGAGCTGGTGCTGAGCTCCCTGGCAGCCCCACTGCCGCCCCGAGGAGGGCACGGGGCACTGGTGGGGCAGAGCCAGCCCCACTCCTGCAGCACCAGGGCAGCAGCAGACCCCGGAGCCGGGAGCTCAGGGACCCCCTTGCTCCCCAGAGGGCTCCTCTGCCCCCGCCAGGCTCCGCCAGCCCCCTCTGCCTGGAGATGGGGACAACGGGGACCTTTCTCTGACTGTTTCTTTCAGCAAGAGCCAAGGCAGCAGTTGCAGGCATTGGTATCTGGCTTGTTTCTCATCAGATGCTCTAAGCCAAAAGCGAGCTCCCATCCCCAGAAGGAAGCCACAGACAAGGCTGTACCTGCAGCGGCCCGGGTGATTTTGGACAGCTCGGTGGTACCACCAGACATCCCAGAGAGAAACCAGCTCATGCAAGCGATGGAGCCGGGGCTTGGGGAGACTGCTTCTGCCCGGGGACCTGTGGCAGCTCCATGAGAAGCCAGCGGTGATCCGCACCTCCAGGAGCTAACAGACCACAGGGACGTCCTCTTGAAGCACTGATGCCTGAAAGGGAAGGGAAAAGCAGTACCGGGAATTCAGCAGGAGGAAGGAGAAAGGCTTTTTGTCAGAGGCAGCTGGCCTGGGTGAGATAAGAGCTCTGGGCTCCCACAGCCATCCGAGCTCTGGGGAAGATGCCACCACTGACCAGGATCTCTGAACCACAGCTCCCAGCCCAGCTGAATCCTGCCCAGATGCCACTGCCCCATGGGTGCAGGACGGGGGGCACCGTGTGCTGGAAACATGCACCCCTGCTCCATCCTGAAGGGCACCAAATACCAGGCGATCCTGCTCACACGGGACGCAGCTCAGTAAAGCGACCTCGCGCTCGGTACGGTCGCAGTCCATCAGAAGCCACCGTTTCAATGCCGAGTTTTACAATACTTGATGTGCAACTTAATGGCCCAGGCAAAGGACAACAGGGCCCTCGGCTCACAAAATTATAGCAAATTTCTATCCATCCAAGCTGGGGAAAACCTGATGCCAGTCCCCAAAGTGCTGAAAAAGCACAGGGACTCCCAAGGTTGGCTTCATGAGAACTCCCTGAATTCCATGGGTTTTTAAGCAGCCCTTGGGGTTGTTTCAAGCGCCTGTTGTTGAGAACCCTCCAAGCAGCTCCTGAGCATAAGCTCTGCTCTCTCCTGCAGACCTGGCACATGTGTAGCAGGCTCTGGTTTACTCCCCGGGCTCAGCCATCCCAGAGGGAGCAGATTTATCAGGCAGGACTGGGAATAAAGATAATGGTGTTGGTGATGATTCCTTATGCCAAATTGCTCACCACACACTGGGAGGTGACATCCAGCACAAGATACCTACAAGGTTTTATAGAATAAATACAACCTGCTTCAATTTATACAAACCATCTCTGCGGAAACATTAAAAACCTAACAGTACAGAACTAACAGGGGGGAAACAGAAGGAGCCAGGATATCCGAATTGCCTTGCCAGTGAGGATGCAGCCTGCTGGAGGCACTGCATATGGAGCGCGGGAAGGCAGCACAGGCACCCTCGCCCATCAGCGGGTCCCTCGCTCATCGGATGTAGCAGCTTCAGCATGATGACATTGTGTTGCTGGAGCGTGTCCAGAGAAGGGCACCAGAGCTGGTGAGGGGTCTGGAGCCCCAGGCTGCTGGGGAGCGGCTGGGGGAGCTGGGGGTGTTCAGCCTGGAGAGAGGAGGCTGAGGGGGACCTTATCCTCCCTACGACTGCTTGAGAGGAGGGGGGAGCCGGTGGGGGTCAGGCTCTGCTCCCAGGGAATGGGCAATGGGATGAGGGGAAATGGCCTCAAATTGTGCCAGGGCAGGCTTAGATTGGACATTAGGAAAATTTTTTTCAATTAAAGGGCTGTCAAGCACTGGAAGGGGCTGCCCAGGGAAGTGGTCGAGTCTCCATCCCTGGGGGTATTTAAAAGCTGGGCAGATGAGGTGCTTAGGGCCAGGGTTTAGTGGTGGGATGGCAGGGTTAGGGGAACGGTTGGGCTTGGTGAGCTTAAAGGGCTTTTCCAACCCAGACAATTCTATGATTCTGCAAAGCCGGTACAACTGTGCTTTATCTGCTCAAGGCTTGCCATCCCCAATCCTTCGACAGCAGCACCAAGAAGCAAGATGCTCAGAGGCAGAGGCGATTTCTAAATCTGCTTGGGTGGTTGCAAGCTGTTTCAAGTTGGACTGCCTTTGGCAGTGTTTTCAGGGCTGGGGGGGGAAGCTTTCTTGTGGTTTTTCCTTCAGCTGACCATTTCCCCAGCCCTCCTTTTCTGTAGCCCCAAGGAAAAGGCAACGAAAATCTTTAAGGAAAGTAACTTCCAAAACTCAGAGATTAAGAGGTCCTATTAGACTAATTTTTAGGAGAGCATGGGATGCAGGGAAAAGAAAGCTTAAGCTAGACAAACTATAGTGGAAAAATTGATCTATTAAAGCAGTGGATGCTATCAGGGAAGCGAGCGATTTCCTGCAAACCAGCATAGCCAGGTGCATTTCTGCTAAAGCAGATCCATCTTGACTTCTCCGCAGCTTCCCCCTCTACCTGCCCGGCTCCCGGCAGCCAGGCTCGACAGCTTTAATGGTGCCATTCACTTTATTGACCTATTAGCTGCCACCTGCTCGGGACGCAGCCACGACAGATTTGCCATTGTGTAAGCAGCAGCAGCAAACATAAAACCCTAAATAAATTTTCTGAAGCCGGGGAGCAGTATAATTAATCACAGGGTCTTTCACGAGGCGGAAGCAGCAGCGGGGAGGCAGGCGGGGGAACACAGAAGGCAAGGCTGCAGGATGGGGGACGTCAGGGCCCCCTTCTGCTGCCTGTCCCTGCACTGCCCTGCCACAAATGACACAGGAGCCGAGGATCACGGGGCAAAGCAGCCACTGGAGTCAGAGTTGAGGTCAAATTCCATTTCACTGCCCACCCATTTCGTGCCCCTGAGCAAGCGACCATCTCCCCAGCACGCTTCATCCTTGATCAGCAGATAAGTAGCACTCACTGCCAGCGTTTGCAGAGGTGTAAAGTTAAGCCTGCTCCAAGCCCGCTCCCTGCCATGCTGAACTTGCATCTTCCCTTTCCCACATTACCCCTGAATCTGGCCAGACCCGCTGGCACAGAGTGAGAGCAGAAAGAGAGATGTCAAAGGAAGAAACAGAAGGAAAAGCTTTAAACAGCCCTAACTAGTTCCCTCCAGCTCCTCACCTGGCAAAGGCACAGACCTCGGTCCTCCCTCCCTCCTGCATCTCCCAGCCATCGCATCTCTTCGCTCCCCTCTGAACGCTCTCCCGTGGGATGCTGGTTCCTGCTGCCCACCCCACAGCCAAATTGCTGCCTGAAGGCACACGAGGTCTGCTGACTGCTTGGGGCAAAAATAGGAGGCCCCAAGTTCTGCTGAGTTTAGGAGAGAGCACATCCCCATGCCAGCGTGCCCTGCTGCCCGGCAGCAAGCCTCTCCCTCGACAGCCTGCCCCCTGTTCATCAGCAGAAGCAACTGGAATAGCTTAGCAAGAGAAACCTCACACTGTTCCCACTTCAGGAAGTCATTGAGGACGCTTGGACTCACCAGGACGCCAGAAATGGCAAATTGGGAGCCAGCAGGACTTCTCCAGAGGGAGCTGACAGATGCCTTGGCTGAGGTCTCTGCACCTCCTGTCTTGCGTCTTCCCTAATCTGACACCTCGAAGGCATCCTGCTCCTCCGGAGGGGCACTGCCCTCGTCTGTAGGGACAGAGACAAAAGAAGAGTTTTTGTTTCCTGCCATTGAACAGGAGCTGCATGAGACTATAAAGCACAAGCCCCAAGGGCTATGGTGGGATTGAAGTGTCAGCGTTCACCCTGAGATCAGTCCACCTGAGACGTGCCTCCTCTTCCTCCCTTACTTCAGCCCCGCTCCCTGCTCTCCCCGGATGGCCGCCATACCTCCTGCTCTGCACGGCTCCTGTCTCTCTGGGCAAAACTAAAGCCCTCCTCAGAAAGGAAAAAAAAATATATATATATTCCAGCCTTTGAGCCATGCTTTTAATATTTCATCTTTCTTTTTCTGCCAGGAGAAAGTAAATTTCTTACGCAAGCTGGGCTGCAGCTTCACCACATCTCTGCCTCAGACAGCCCTGGCTGCCAGCCCCTCCAGGCAGATGGCGAATGCAGGGCTCAGATCCCCTCTGCACAACCCCGTCTGCTCCTGCCCCCCCCAGCAGCAGCCAGGCACTGGGGTGGCCACGGGGTCGGTGGCAAAGGGCAGGGACAGGGCACCGAGGGGCTGGGCAGGCTGCCCAGGAACTGCAAAATTCAAGACAGATCCAAGATGTTGCAGAGGAGCCCTGCACCCAGCTCCACAGGGCCACCCAGATGCCTCGATGGACCCGCTCCAGTGGAAGAACTTGTTTGGGAAAGGTGACAGGTCAGCAGCCACCAGGTCGCCCTGAGTGACATCTGTCAATCACCTCCATCAAGCTCTGTCTCAAAGCCAGCCACCATCCCACCCACCCACAAACTATCCATCAAGCGTTGTCTGTGCCAAGCCAGTTTTTATTTTAAATTTAATGTCTGTAAAGGATTTTGGCTTTAAATTATTCTGCAGACTCACTCAGTTCGGCAGTGCTTCCCCGTCTAGACAGAACAATCTTCTTGTCACCGAAACAGATTCGCCCTGACATCCCCATGGCACGCGGTGATGCGGTTGCTATTTTGGAAAAAGGAAGCAAGCTAAAAAGCTCTTTTTCTTCCAGTTTTGTAATGTGATTCCTGTCCATTCGACTTCAAACGCACACCTCAATAAATAGTCCTGCCGCATTGGATTTGATTGCTCTCCCTTTGTTAGGAAGCAGCATGCACGGAGAAAGGGGGAAGGGCTCAGCATCCGTGGGACCCGACGTGTCCGAGCGCTGCTCACAGCATGCCTGCCCTGCTGCAAAGGAGGGATTCCCTCCTCTCCTGCTGGGGCTTTTAAACCCGCTTTCTCCAGCTCCCTCCTCCAGGCTGCAGACCGAGGACTGGAGTTTGGAGATCTCGTGGTACCCCTCTGTCTCACCGAGGTCCCTGCTCCCAATTGCAGACCTGCCTGGTCCTCCACGGTGGCGGGACGAGCCTGGGATGGCCGGCAGGGAGATGCAGGAGAGGCATCAGCAGCCTGAAAGAGATCTTAAACCACGTCAAGGTACGTTTTGCACATCAGCTTCACCCCCAGGTCTCTAAGTCTGTCGCACACTGGCAATCTTTTCCTTTGTAATTAAGCAAGGACTTCTCCTTGTGAAGAGCCTGCACAGAGGAAACGTAAATCAGGGCAGGCGTTTGGCAATGCTTTGTGTCTACTCAGCCCTGCTGCAGCCCGTGGTACCTGGAGAGGGAAAACAGCCTGATCAAACCAAAACCCAGTATTTTTCCCCTTTTGCTCTGCCAGCGACAGATCCTCGATGTCTGCAGTCAGAAGTGACAAATACCGGTTGGGGATCTTGTCACCTCCTCTTCTGATAACACTGCCACCTGCGTTGGACCACAGTCCAACCTGTGGCATGGCAGCAGGAGGCGATCTCTGCTTTGAGCGAGGCATCCCCTGCCCGGGCATCGCCCTGGGGAAACGCACAGCCCCCAAAACTGAGCCCAGGAGACACTGGACAAACACAGGCGATGACACAGGAACAGAGGCATCCCCCATTGCAGCAAGTTGAAGGCCAAGGACAGCCCCAAGAATGCTTCTTGAGGTGCCTGTGGCGAGGTGGGGATGGAGAAGAGTCTGAGTGCGCCAAGGGGCACATCTGCGGGGTAGCAAAGGGCCGTATTACACAGCTGCTGTCATTCCCCAAATGCTGCAGACCTCCAGGAGCTGCCCGGTTCGAAGCAGCACACCTGCATTAATGTTTAATCCCAGTGCTAGAGCATCGTGCGATAAATCAGCTGCAAATGCTCGACACTGAGAAAGAAATGCTTGTCTCTAAATATTCAAGCAGAAAAATGCCTCTATATATTCAAAAAGGGAACACGAAATCAGGAAGCAAGGACGACTTGCTTTTTGGACAGGCGCCGCCATCCAGCAGCATCACAGGAGGAGCTACACAAGGAAGAGAGCTGGCCCAGGCCACCTCCGCGCGCCGATTTCCCACCTCTCCACGTGATTTACGACTTCATGGATTCATCCCCATTCTGACCTCCACAGAGATATCAACCCACTTATGGGAGCAATCAGAAATCTTCCCACCCCGGGAGCAAGCCACCTCTGCCCTTTAGGAAAACCCTGCCCGCTTCTGCACGAGAGCGAGGGAAGCCACTCCTCTGGAGCAGACACCAGCACGTCCATCACCAAGCCAGGAACCGTGGTGCAGCAAATGGCCTGGGGATCCAGAGAGGCAAAGCAGAGTGGTGGCGAAGATTTCACCATCCAAGAGATTGGGCCGTGCAGAATTAGACCAAAGGACGGACCGTACCAAGGAAAATAGCACCAGGAAAGTACAGGGAGTCATGTAGGGACAGTGGCCCTTCCCCGGGTGCATTGAGACCCTCTCACACAAGATGCTCTACAAGTGCATAACCTGACGCCCGTAGCCAGCTGGAGGATGTCCCGCAGCACCAAGTTCCACCTTGTGCCTCCTCTTTTACCCCACAGTACTATTTTATCAGCTCATTAATTCACTGAGAAGGTTTTGCCCCTGGGCTGGGGGACCAGCAATTGCTCCTGCGATCAAACCGGTATCTCGAGCACGGGCTCTCTGTTGATGGAGAACTGAGCCAGCTTTCTGGGAAGGCACCTTCGCTCCTCACCCACGCAGGCACCAGCCTTGTTGATGCCCAGATGCATGACAAATGGAGCTCTGGCACCAGGGGCGTGCTTACTGTCCTGGGACGGACAGTGTTTATGCATGGGCTGAACCGGGGGCAGGGGAGTGAAGCGCTGAAAAATGATGTGCGCAACGCCTCATTATCACTTCCTTAATAGCCCTGAAATTGCTATGAGGGCCCCTGTCATTTCTCCTCCCCCTGGGCCATAAGGAGCCATTCCCATCTGTCTCAGCAGCAGGGCCTGGCTTCCTCACTGGAGCTGCTGGCCATCCAAGCGGACAGGGCACCTCCACACTTGGAGCCAGCGTCTCCACACCCGCCGTTCCCAAGAGGAACCGCAGAGGAGCGGCCACGCTGGCCAGGCTCAGCACATCTGCTCTAAATCAACTGACTCCAGGAGGGGCCACTTGGCATCAGGCATCCAAATTTTACTCCTACAACCTGCTACTGCCCTCCATGGCAGACTGTGCCTCAGTTTCCCTGACTGTATGAAAGGGTTGTAACATCTCCCACCCACCTCGGTAAAGATCTTTTGCTTTTATTTTTTGTCAGAGCTTCACCTATAGGTTTTGGGGGCAGTTTCAGCCAGTTGAGAGGTGCTGATGGCACTGCCAAGACCACCCAACCTCTGGGCTGCAGCCCCGCTCAGGCGTATTTTCAACCCAAAGTCAGGGCATCATCCTGGATGTCCTTATGCTCTCCAGTGGGAGAGGGGTGTGGGCACCAGCCACCTGCCTCCGTCAGGGTCTCCAACACAAGCCGAACAGCCCAGTTCTCCATCAAGGGAGAGAAGATGCTCTCAAAGGAGCAATTGCTGGTCCCCCAGCCCTGGGGCAAAATCTCAGTGAATTAACGAGCTGCCAAAATACTGCTGTTGGGTAAAGGAGGAGGCCCAAGGCATTAGTGGGTCCTGGGTCAGCATGGAGGCCCATAGCTGCTGGAGCTAATGGTTGCACTTTGCTAAGTGCTGCACTTCGGTTCCACTTTCTGTGACACCTGCGCTAGAAGGACTTGATGCCTCCCAAGAAATGCCAAGCCAAGAAGCTTTTAAGAACTACTGAACTGCTTTGTTAAGAGGCAGGGGACATGTGTGCCTAATCCAGTCTTAAAACTAATGATTTAATTTACCTCAGGAGAAGCAAGCCAGCATAAATTAGTATCTCCCAGTAGCATAACATAAGCATGTTTTATCTGGAGATTATGTTGATTAAATCATCAAGTGCCATAATCTTCCCTTCCTACCTCAATCAGATGGAGAAAAAAAAAAAAACCTAAAAATACAGATACAGCCTTCTAAGCCACGGGAGGGAACTGCAGATCCATCTCCAGGCGCTCTCCTCACCCAGGAAAGCACGCACGCAAGACTCCCCGCCCTGGAAGAAGCTGCTCCAGCCGGTGCGGTACCAAGAGGTAAAATGAAGCTATGTGTTCAGAATTGAAGAGATGCCAGGAGATGGGGGCTGGAGGAGCTCAGAGGCGGGATAGGAGTTACACTTAACGGGGTTTCACTCTGCAGATGTAACTGCAGAAATTGGATCTGCTGTCTGACTTCTCCAGGCTATAGATCTGCTTTCGGGGTATAAGACACCAAGGCCACGAGTCGCACCAGCTGGAAATTCAAGTGGCTTAGATCCACCATGCAGGGAGGCAATGCCGGGGGGGGGGGGGGGGGAGAGCAACACAAAGGCCCATTAAAAACGTCTTCCTCCCTCCTCCCTAATCTCATTTCTGCTTGTTCCTACCTCTTCTGCTCTACACTGAAACAACTAAGCCACCCACCTTGATGAATCAACAAGACCTACCTTGGCTTTTTCCAAGAGGTGTCACCCACCGGGGGTGGTTTTTCAGACAAAGCCTATTCCTGCAGGACTCTGCTGCAAACATACTCCTGCCGCTTTCTGTCGGGTAACCATGCATGGGTACTTCACATGGACGGGCTTTGTCCACCGGCTGTTTGGATGGCGCGTGGAGTGCACCGGAGCCCTTGGGCAGGGCACATCAGAAGCACGCTGCCTTTTATTTAAAGCCAATTCAAAACCCCAGTGGTGAGTTTGAAAGCTTCGCTGGAGAATGACAAAGGATCTTGCTGAACTTGTGGCGGAAGTGAAGGAGTCCAAGGCCAAAAATAATTCTAAAAAAATCCCTACAACAACAGAAAGCCACTTCTGAAAAAGCAAACTCTAACCACTGCTTATACCGACCCCACCACCAGGTCTCCAGCAGGCAATCTGCATTTACAAGGCCAAACCTCAACCTGAGCAACACCAACTCACCCTGCGGCCCGAGGTTGGTACACAACTCAGCCTCAACATTTGCGAAAATCAGTGGAAGGGTCATCAACAGATGTAGTTTTATTTGCTTACTGGGAAGCTGGGGCAAGCAGCAAGCTTCTGGCAGCAGTGCTGAGTGTGGGCTGCAGCAGCCACAGGCCTCTGCCTCAATTTCCTCATAAATTGAATAATTACTCCATGGTTGTAAGAGTTTGGAAGCCTTTCAGAGAGAAATGCCATTATCTGGGAAATTATTTTAATACAAAAATGAAGTTCATCAAGAACTCCTCCATGCCCAGTGGCTCATGCAGACAATGTATTGCCATCCCAATACCCTGTCCCTGCAAGGGAAAAAAAAAAACCCAACAACTATGCATGGTATAAAGGAGCCAGTTTCGGGTTCTGCAGGGAGGCATTTTCCCAGCGAGAGTTTTTGCTCAGAGAGGAGACAGCATGCTGACTTGCTGCCTTACAAATCTGGAAGCTGCAAGAACTCTTCTGACTTTTTTTTATTTATTCACTACTGCGGTCCTGTAAACCTGCATGATGATCCATGAAGCAGAGGATGGCTGCGTTTGTTTCCTTGAACACCTTTCAAATTAAAACTCAGACCCAAGCCCCTTTTTTCCACCTAGCAGCAAACCACCTCACCTTACCATATAAAATCAACTTCCATAAAAATGATTCAGGTGGAGGAATGTCATTTTGGAACAATTCTTCATGCTGTCCTGATGTCATTTTACAACACAAATAACCTATTCTGACCCTTCTCCCTCTGCAAGGGCGTCTGCCTTCCCAGCTGTGAACAGCATCTCTGACCTTTGTACCCCTGCAGTTCAATCAACTGGGGCCCCCAAAAGGCCGAGGACTTCATTACTTCTAAGTGAAATGCCCTCAAACACGCCAATGCCACTTGGGTTCTGCAGGACCCTTCTTCCAGATAAGCCTGACATTTCGACGACACCTTCACTTTCATTCCCCCCAAGCAAACGCACCATTACACAAAGTCTAATTTTTAGTATGGCTTTAAAAATCTCTCCCTCCAAGTAAACATTAGACAAACATCTATAGGCTGCGTGGAATTGCATGTCAAGTCACTCAATAAAACCAACTTATCTGCCCGGAACAAGCCTGACAAATCCTTGGTGCAGAAGCCTTTTCTCCCCCTGTTTTAAATTGTACGTGGAGTCCTCGAAGCCTAGGGAGGGATTTCCACTCACCCATCATCCCCATCCTGCCAGTACCACGGCCACTTGTGCTTCACCCCCCTGCCGAGAGAGCTGCCTCTGGAAAGGAAGGTTTTGAGCAGATACAGGGAGGAAAGCATTACAAAAATGACACAGAGGTTACTTGACTTTTACCCTCGCACCCAGGGCTTGAGGTGTCTGCAAACACCACCTTTGCCATGTCTCCTTCTCTCAAAATAGCAGAGCGCCCTGCCAGCAGCGCAGACCCAGGGTGGATGCTCGGCTCCGCAGTGACACCGGCCACCGGCGTCACGTCATTCTGCTGCTGCACACTCACAGCAGCTCCTTCTTTCCCAGGGAGAAAATTCTGTTGAGGGACTTGCTCCTTACTTCAACACTCCCAATAGACCAGACCTATAATAATTTCCTTTTTTTTTTTCTACCCTCTCCCCAAGCCTTCACAGCAGACCAATGCCCAGAGGCATCAGCTAGCTTTTCTTCCTTTTGCAAGCCTTTAGCTCCGGGATGCCCTGGGAAAGTTGATGGTGGCAGGCAGAAAGCCCATGATTCCCAGCAAGATGGATTTAAATCATTTCTAGCTAGCGAGTTCCACCTTGGAGGGAGAGATCCTCCTTTCCAGGGGGCTCGGGTCCTCTCCAAGCTCCCTCATACAAATCCCTTCTGCTAGAATCTTTACAGACACTGTCAGTCCATACTCAACATCCTGCAAACGATTAATTATCCCCAGAGTTGCCATCTGTCAGCTGATCACCAACAGATCTGATGAACAGACCCTCCCCATGTTCCCCACCTACTGCAAGGGAAAATACACACTCTCTTCCAATGGTTTATGCCAACACATTTTTACTTAGGATTTGCAACCAGCTTCTCACAGCCAACTACCAAATGTAGCTGATTAGCAGTAGCTCATTATCCAGAAATCATCTGGTTGCCTGCTCTGGGCTGAGCCTTAGCCTGTCCAGCTGGACGGAGGAGAGACAAGAGGGGAAAGCTGAAGAAGAGATTACATGCCAAGAGGTGTAGATGAAGTCCTGACATAGCTGAAACCCTAGAGCAAAACCTGATGGAAGATTAAGTTGCCCTAAAGTCCAGAGTAGAAGCTAAGGTGAGGAAGGAGAGGGGCATTTTTAGCTGAACAACAGACACCGCTCTCGGACTTCGGCAGATCATCGCCTCAGCCTCCCCAGCTGAGTGATCAGGTATGTTCCCATTTACTGCTGCCCAGAGAAACCTTTGACATTTACTTATCAAAACCACTATAGGGGTCAGGTCACTGCCAAGACAGGCACTGGATGCCCTTCGCAGCCCTGGCCACGCAGGAAAGCAGGATGCTCTTGCGCTGGCTTGTCCCATCCATTCCGCTCAGCAGCAGTTCAGATTGCCACAGCAACCAGGAGACAGAGGAGAAAAATATTTCTCTAGAATGTATTTGGTTGCTTTTTAGTGGATTGACATAAGAGGACTTGTTTATAGATACATCCAGAGCATGTTGGTGTGAAATTGGAAATGAGAGTGGATGGCAGCGTGGCGAGCAAAGTACGCGGGGCGAGGAGATTAAACACGCAGGTTGCATGAGCGAGGTGCAGATCGAGGGGCCTGTGGGAGAATGCAGGGTCTCAGCGCTAATCAACTCCATCGACCGAGCAAAGGAAACGCTTTCACCAAAGCAAACAGCTTCGTGATTCCTTGCCTGCACGCTGTCACGGGGCCTGAGGAGCCTCTGCCTCCAAAACACCTGCCGATGGGTGTGCAGGCACCGCACGCCGCCTTCTGCCTTCCCCTTGGGAAGGGAGAGCCCACGGTGCCGGTGCCCACAGCGGGCTGCTCTGCTGCCAGCACCACTGCTCCGTCAGCCGAGCCACGTAACGAGACAGTAAACAGGGACATTAAGGTCATGCAGGGGGCCGAGGGCTTCCCCCAAACAATTTAAGAGGCTCATTAAGCCAGTTAATAGCGCAGGAGCAGCACTGACACCGTGCCGCAGCGTTTCCAGTTTCCTTTGTAACAACGTCCCAAAAGGCTCGAGCACGAAGGGGCACCTTGAGAGCCCAATCGAGCAAGCTGTATCAGGAGCAGGTCGCCCTAAAAAACCACAGAAGGTAGCAATCCTGCTCCTGGAAGAAGAGGGGGGCCTTTCCCACACTCTGATGATGATGATGGCTGGGTTGAGCACAACTCGCCGTCCTGCACAGCGCCCCGTGCAGCAGGTCCACCCGCCAGCATCCGAGAGACAAACCTGCTACAGGAGAAGGCGGGGGGAGCAGGAGGGAGAGCTACACAAGCGCTTTCAGATACACAATAAAGGCGTTTTTGCGATGCTGGTGGTGGCCCCTCAGAAGCACGCTCAGCTCATGGAGCGAGTGCTGCAGCAAGACACAAGCCAGACGGGCTCAGAGGACGGGAAGGTCTCCTTGGTCAGAGGCATCACGTCCTGCAATCCCCAGGGATAAACCGAGTACACAGAACCTGCCTGGCCACGCACCACGGTCTTCATCTCAGACACCGCACTGATTCGACCAGGTATTCGGCAATAAAAAGATCCAGCAGCAGCAAAAATACTCACTATAATAAATTAATTTTTTTAAAAGTGTAGCAATGTCCCGGAATATAAGCAAATACGCAATAACAGCGTTGAAAAGGGGTGTTGTAACAGGCACAGTCAGTCGGCTGAAAGAGCGAGAAGGCGAGAGCCTCCTCTGGGCTTGTGCCTCCGCTCGGTGGACGGGCCGCATCCATCAACTGGATCCCTGTTACACTGGTGGGAAAAGCACCCTCCAGGAGCCCCTTACTGCTCTGCTGTTCAGCCGGGGAACACGGCAGGTACAACCCCCAGCTGAGGCACAGTCGAGGCTGAGTACCCGTCAGGCGCTGCGATGGGAAGGGGAAAAACCCCCTGCCCAGAGGCTTTGCTGATTAACACCTTTAGTTGCATCAAATGGCAAACAGGAACCGGCATGCCTTGTGAAGGCTTCAGCTGGAATTTAAGGCTGTTCGCATCCATTACAAGTCTGTTGAGGTGTTCCCCAAGGTCTTTAGCACTCAGGTAGCAGAGGGCAGCCACACACAGAAAGCACTGCAACGAGCCGGTCCAGGACACGTCTTGCTGCCTCTTCCATGCTCCCCATGGCTCTCAACGTACTTCAGAGCAAATTAAACCCTTAGACTTCTTTGAGAAAGTCAGCCTCAGAACAGAGAGGTGCCAAACCTCGCTAAACGCTCCAGAAACGCCTTGCTAGGCTAACCCCAGCCATTCCCTCCCAGAAGAGTTTGGCAATCGGTCTTGCCCCGCACCACCGCTCCCTTGCCTGGACACCCTACAGCAGCAGTCCTGGGCAGAGCACGCTAACACCTCAGCTTTGCATCCCGGAGTATCTGCTCCGTACTCACCTGCAGAGTGCCTGGGGAGGACAAGCAAGCACCTGCATCTCCTCAGATGGACAAAACCCTCCATGAGCACAGCCCCGCTGCGGCGGAGCCACACGCTGGCTCACCAGCCAACCGTCCCTTCCATCTTTGGGCAGAGACCAGGGGACAGTCACGAGGATGAGCCAGATGTCACAAGGACGGAGCCAGACTCTTTGCAGTAGTGCTCAGTGACAGGACAAGGGGGAATGGGTACAAACTGAAACATAAGAGGTTTCAGTTGAATATGAGGAAAAACTTCTTTACTCTGAGGGTGATGGAGCACTGGAACAGGCTGCCCAGGGGGGTTGTGGAGTCTCCTTCTCTGGAGATATTCAAAGCCCGCCTGGACAAAGTCCTGTGTAACCTGCTCTAGGAGAACTTGCTTTAGCAGGGGGGTTGGACTAGATAATCTCCCGAGGTCCCTTCCAACCCTTGCCATTCTGTGATTCTGGTACAGACGCTTTATTTCTCTGTTGCACCCAGACTTTCAGACCTCTCCTCAAAATTGCCATTGCAGTGAAAGAGGAACCAAATCAATCTGAATTCTCTTAGGGGAGGAATAAGACCAATAGAGTGAGCCAGGGCTGGTAACTGTCCTGCCAGCTTCGCCATGTTATTTCCCTTTCCTGAACCGCAAAACTTCACGCTTGGACCTAATCAATACTCCAGTGCCGAAATACTGCTATAGAGCATGCACCCTGGGGTCCCAAGTTATGCCTGAAACTTCTGCCACATCTTATGGTCTTCAGCACAGCCTTAAACCAAGGGGTTCAGCAATTCCCAATTTTAATGGATGAGATTTTTACTACTACAGAAACCCTTTCCATCAGAATATTTGCCCCTCCCCCCCCCCGTGCTTATACTAACTTTGCGCGCCTCTATTACACGATTCAGTATCATCAGCACTCAGAGTCTTCCCCATTACCCAATGCCTCGCGATGTACGAGGTTCAGAACATTTTTCCGAATGTGATGAGGAAGCAAATATTCCTGCGACTATTACGCGCTGTTACTAAAATTTAGTTCACGGGCACAAGGATACTTCTTCCTCATACTAAAGAATGATTCAGCATTAACAGGGACTTGACATGATCAGCAGCTACCTTCAACTATTTATTTCAACAGAAATCAATTCATTATCAGACATCCATTACTTCGATAAAAAAACCAAACCATAAAACCACTCCACTTACCTCTTCATTTACCAATGCAAGCAGGCCTGGAGCTACATCCCCGCATCCTGAGCCAGCCTCTCTCCAAACCCACGTCAGGCAGTGCAATCAATCTGTTCTCTTCGACACCTTTCAGCCACCGATTCCACACAGGATTTAAACCACCAAGCAGAAACCTTGATTTAAGACACCGATTTTAACCTTGATTTGCATCTGTATTTATTTTCATTAAAGATCATCAGCTCTCATTAACTGGGATAACCATTAAAACAGCAGAGATCTGCAGGCAATCATCATGTCAAAAGAATCCCAACTCAATAAAAATAAGGAACATGAATAAAGCGAAATGAAAAATGTACGTTTCATCAATATTCCAATTTTTTTTCCTCTCAAGATTTGGGGCAGAACATGTGGATGCGAATTAGAATTAAATGAAAAATGACAAAGCTTCCTTAGGCATACGGAGCAACCAACAGCTTTCAAATTTAAGATTGATTAAATAAATCAGCAGCTGTTTCCAGTGGATTAGATCTCCTGATTCCAAAGCCCTAAACCTGACTGCCTTTGCTCAAAGCATTGCTACTTTCCAACCAAAGGCTTAAGCAACCCCTCCCATGTTGCTGTTCAGTGCCTCATTCATATGGAGTTTACACACCCGCCAGGCTTAGACATACACCATGGAAAATACTTGGCATTTGTGTCCTTTGTCACCTAGATGTTATTTAAATTTTGGTCCCAGGGTACAAGGTTTCTCTGAGCCATGTTCCCCCTCCACCTATTTCTTAACATCTCATGGGAGGGGAAAAAACCCATCACAAGTCTTTTGTGGGTTTTTTTTGGTTCTCAGTGAAGTAATATAAACCCAAACAGTTCTTTCGCCTATTTATCAACTGAACTGAAATAGGTATTTCACAGAGAAGCATTCTTGCATGAAAAGGAGGAATCTGACTCCCAGTATTCGCATTGTAAAGAGTGAAGTATTTGAAGTATTACAAGGTATTCCAGCATCCCAAAAGTTTGAGCTGATAAAGGTGTTTCCCAAATTCAGCAAAACATTAAAATAGCGGAATTCCTTAACTGTATGAAATGTGAAGTTTCAGTGAGAGCGGGTTTTCAATAAATCATGGGAAAATGGAAATACTGTTTTTGAAATACTTTAAAATTTATTAAATTTTTAGCTTTGGAATTTGGCAAACTAAAACTGGTAACAGCAAGCCTTAGACACCATTCAGATTTTCCTAATAGTTCAGTGTTTGCCATTTGCTTCTGCAAAACAAGAAACCAAAAAGTTGTTTTAATTTTTCTTTTTCTTAAAGAGGAAAAATCTCTGTTATTCACAAGGGTCACAGCAATTTCTTGCTCTTTTAGGCTTTATTTCCGCAAGTTCCCCAGAAATGTATGAAAAAAATCGCAAGCAATCAAGACTTCTGTCCTTAAATCACTTTGTCTCTTTACGAAATTCCAGACAAAGCGCATGAGCCAAGAATTTGTTTTATTAGCATTCATCCCAGGAAAAAGACTCTTTTGAAACTTCCCAGCGAGTACGATGTCAAAAAGCAAATGGAAGTTGGTTCATCAATCTGCCTTCCTGTCCACTTGAACATCTAATGGGGGGGGGGGGGGGGGAGAAGGGGGGAACCTTTTTTTATTTTGCACCTGCTCAAACATCACAGTCCACTTCAAGGCAATGAGAAAAATGCTTAATATGAGTCAACGGCCAGCTACAATTTAACCCCCAATAAAAGTCTGGTTTTGGCAGAAGGTTCACCTTTCTTTAAAATTACTGTAAGCAGGAGTGAAAACCATTTCTTAAATTTCCTTTAAATGCTGTCCATAATGAGTATTAAATCTTTTCATAACTGTAGCAAAGCCATTTCGGTTCACTGAGGGTTTGAATTCTTCAAATGTTAGACAGGCAAACAGCAGATAGAAAAGTCAATTTTCTCTTAGAATTTAAGCAAGACCTTGTCCATCTCCTTGAGTAACTTGTCTCTCTTTCTCCAACCAGTGGCAGGAAACCTTCATTTCTACAGCTGATGTCTATACTCTTGATCTCCACATGCCTCATCCTCGCCACAACACATTTTGAGCATCCTTCTAGGATTAACGAATGTGTTGCTTCCCTGAGTGTACACTAAGGCACCGCATTTTCATCATTTCCAGGCCTGTAAATGGCACGGGCCATTACAGAACAGCCTGCTTGAAAAAACAGGACACAATATTCATGTACTTTGTTAGAGGAGACAGAGCTATTTTTCATGGTGATCAGCTAAGGCAAGGAAGACTTTCATTTCATTAAAACTAGGAACTAAGGATGAAGTAGCCTTAAATCAAAATACCTTCAGTGTAGCAGTTAAATTTGAGCAGAGAGGGCTGCAAGGTCACACTCAGTACTGTCAAAAGCAGAAAGGGGCACTGGGGAAACTGGCAATGGGCAAGGAACTCTGACAGAAGGGAGTTGTACAAACCTCACGTATCCCCCCGGAAGAGCCAAGATCGGCGTGAAAAAGTAGATTAAGAGTTTGAGACCAAGTTTTGGCAGCTGCCATGCTGAAGCACTGCCCTCAATCAGGATCAATGTATGTAACCCATCTCCCCAGACAATACAACAGCACACCTAAATTTTCTTCCTTCCCACTCTGACAGCTCAGTGTCCTCGTTCATTCCCACCTTGTTTTCTCCCACCACAAGTTGCAGTCCAAGGCTATTGATTATCTATCTGCAGCGACACAAGATGAGTCCTTATGATAACAGTAACTTTCTCAGCACAGCTGAATACCCACAGGGGGGTTACAGAAGAGGAGATGGCACAACAGTCCCACAGATATTTGCTTCCAGAAGACCATTCAAATTCTGATTCGGGTGGAACTAGAAACGTGTGTCCCATGCCATTACCACCCCCTCACTCCCTTGCAATGTAAGTCCACAGCTGATGGAAAGACAGGCTTTTGGCTGTGAGAGCAGCTCCTCTTTTCCCCCTTCTGCCAAGGAATAGGGATGGTGAGCAGGCGATGCTGATTCAGATTAAGATGTCATACGTCAAAGCCATACAATTAAGCTTACACAACACACACCTATACCACGCCTGGCTCCCAAGAGAGCTGCTGCACTGTCACACTTCTACCAATACCTTTAAAGTTACCCCAGAACAGACAACATCACAGCAGCAGAGAAATCACCTGCGGTTAGCAGGTTGGCAAGATACCTCTCCAGAACTGAACCAAAGTTCCCAGCTATTTCCACAAGTGTATATATTGATAAAATGATACAGGTAGGAAATAAATCCAGCTATTTACTTAATACTTTTTTTTATAAGAACTATGATGTTCATTTTAAGGCTCAGTGACAAATCCTGTTTGGTGCATCATCACCTTATTAAAAAGCTGTCACACGTGCAGAGAATGTTAAGTTATGTTAAGTATGCTGTTAATGTGACAAAATACAGCCTGCTTTCCACCTGACTAACGCTGCAGCACGGATGGCACATTTTCAAGGGGGGAAAGAGGCACCCTCTCCTTTCCTCGCCAAGGCTACAGAACCAGTTAAAATTCTAAACACAGTAAAAATAGGTAAGGTGTCTCAGCCACAAAGGCAACACATCAGAAACCCAGCCATCACACGCCGCTCCAGATCCAGGTACACATGTCAGTTATTGGGATGTGACTGCCCCCCAACCGCAGTAAGCAAAAGAAATTGAAAGAGTCATTTAAAATACTCCATTTATCCAGGTATGAAAGAAAGGCTAGACTGATGCTGAACAAGAAGGCAGTTCAAAAGCAAAACCAAAAGATGCCTCAAAGTGACAGGTATTGATAAGGGCAGAAATTACAACTTTTTGTCCAGTAATCAGAAAGAGCACAAAGTTCTTTTGCACCAAAGGCAAAAATATGAGCATTGCCAGTGCACTGTGTAGTTCATGCCAATGCAGTCACATGTGGTATTGGTTGTTTCAGCCATCAGCAAAAGACTGGGAATAATAAAGGAGTGCCAGAGTCAGATCTTTAAACAACTTGGAAGGGAGCATATTAATACAGTCACTTGAGAATTTTCACTTGTGCTATTGGAGGGCAGGTGTAAAAACCCAGCGTTATCTCCAGTAATTAAAATACCCTTCAAAGGCAAACGTTTGCATGACATTTTAGGGAACAAAGGTTTTGGCTATACACTAAAAGCATGCCAATGCCTCTTTCTACTCTGTACCCAGGCTTCTTTGGAAGATACAACAGATCCGGTATCTTCTGTCAGCAGGATTCCAGCATGACCTGTTACTCTGAACATCAGTAAAGAAAATTAAATTTACCCTTCATCACTCTACATGTATGAGTGCTTATACTCATACATACAGTTCATGAAGTCTCGCTATCTGCAAAGTCCAGTTAATTAATCATTTGGTTTACACTCATCCACCTATTTCAGGAAATGACTTCAGCAAATAGATATACTCTTTGCTTGTTCATTGAAGGGTTTTTTAATGTGAAGAGAAACGGAAGCTTCTGATTAACCACACGTGACTGCTTAACTACATTAAAATCAACTGGATTTTCAGCAGTTTCTAAGCTGTTCACACTTTCCTAAAAAAAGCCTCAGTGCTCAAGTCTTTAAATAGTTCATCCAATAAAGCTGATGTCATATACCAGGTATTACAGACACAACTCTCGGCTGCAGCTGAAAGCTGGCAAAATTAATCTCCTTTTGCCCAACAACCCGAGCCTTGCAGGGAAACAAAACCTAAAAGAACAAATAACCTCAGGTCTTGACAAGCAAAGCTTCTTCCATTGGTCTGATTCAAAACATAAATGTTACGTTGTTTTCAGCATAAGAGTCCCATCTATGCACCATGAAACAATGATGAAAAAAGTATGATGCAAAGTCTTCTTAAATAGTCACCCAAAATATAAAGAAAGCATACAGAAGCTTGATGCAAAATCCAGAAATAGTCCAGGGCAGTGCTTGGGTATCACTAAAGATTTAAGGACTACTGGGGATCATGTGGCCAGCCACGAACTGTCTCATAAGAGGTCATGACAGCGTTCTCTGCTGCTGAGTGAACAGACTGCCATTCCTCATTAGAGGTTTGTCTATCGGTTTTAAAAAAAAAAAAAAAAAGACCAAGGAAGAGTATACAGTCATGCAGCTGATCGTCGACGAATCACAAAAACACCTCGCTGCAGCTGTCCCAGATAGATTCTCATCTTTGTGCTGTCACTGGTTTTCCTCACCCAGATCTGCATGAAAGAAAAAAAAAGAGGCAGGGAGATATATTGGGGAGAAAAAGGGAAAATCCACAGTAAGCAATACACTGACAAATAAGTCCAGGTATTCTTATTGCCAGATCTGAACACCCGGTTACTCAGGGTGCACTCAGGGCTTAAGCCCTTCTTCCCCACATTAAGCATTTGCAACCCAAGTGGAACACAAAATAAGGTTTCTAACTTTACCACCCTAACTTCCTGCTCAAAGCAGTCATCAAGAAAAATTACTCTTCCCAAGCATCATCAGGAAAGGAAGTTTCCTTCTGCTACAGTTTGTAACAGAACTCTGGCATTAAGCTTTACCTAATCAAGAATAAGTCTCTCTAGATCCACAGATCATAAAATTATCTCTCCTGGGATTTGCCCAGACAAGTAACTATTAGTCAAATGAAAAGCTTATTCTGATTTTGTTCAGCGAAGCATTTCTCACAATGTATTAAATAAATTGTATCTGCAGATAAAAGGTCCTCTTTTTTAAAGACCTGCATGGAAGCACTCACCTAACTGGCATGTTTCAAAGGACAAATTGCTTCCATGGAGGCAGCCACTCAGAATTTTTAAAAAGTAAAAATCACTTTCAAGAAATTTAGACCCAAATACCTGTACTTTAAACTCCTCAGCATTTTATCATTCTAATGTATTTAAACATATTTAAATAAATGCATGGAAAAGAAGTTATCTAGCTCTTAGTACTAGAGTATTTTAGGACACAAGTCCAATATTGCCTACTGCAAAGGACTATAAAGTTAGTGTTGGCGTATGATTTATCCAAAGTTTTTGGGGTTTTTTTTAGATACCATATTAGCTACAGGCCTGGCATGGTAGACCGACTTAACAATTATTTTAATTATAAATTCACTTTATTAGCAGAAGCCCTCAATATAAAATAAATGTAGTATTTGCCTGCATTTGTACTTCAGTTGTTTCTTTAGAGAAATCAGAATCCAGGTTCATTGATAATCATCTCTCCACTGCAACATTTCTAAGAACTTGGTATGGTTTACTAACCAGCAGCATTCTTAAATCTACAAACTCTGGGCAACTGTACAGAACACCAAACATGTACAGTTGTACATTCTATCACAAAATGATGGGATGGTATATTTGTTTTGCTGAAGTTATAACTGCTTTATTAAGTTCCATTTGGAGGAAAATTGAAATTCAGTTTTCATTGACCACAACAGTGAAATTACTTATTAGCACTAAAATGTGTCGCACCATTCATAAACATAAAAGCATCAAGACATATTCTGAACTTAAAACTGATGTTGTAGACATACACTGTATTTTGCAATCAGAAGATAACATCTATTAATTTTAAAGAACTGAAGATGGTGAATAGAAACAGCCAAATCCATCACCAAGTGCAAGGTCCTGCACCTGGGTTGGGGTAATCCCCGGTATCAGTACAGGCTGGGGGAAGAAAGGATCAAGAGCAGCCCTGCCAAGAGGGACTTGGGGGTACTGATGGACAAAAAGCTGGACGTGAGCCAGCAATCTGCGCTGGCAGCCCAGGTGGCCAACCATACCCTGCGGTGCATCAAGAGAAGCGTGGCCAGCAGGTCGAGGGAGGTGATCCTGCCCCTCTACTCTGGTGAGCGCTCACCTGGAGCGCTGGATCCAGCTCTGGAGCCCTCAGCACAAGAAGGACATGGAACTGTTGGGGGGGAAAACCAGGGCGGGCACCTCTCCTATGAGGACAGGCTGAGGGAGTTGGGCTTTTTCAGCCTGGAGAAGAGAAGGCTGCGGGGAGACCTGATTGTGGCCTTTCAGTACCTAAAGGGGGCCTATAGGAAAGATAGGGAAAATCTTTTCAGCAGGGACAGCTGTGACAAGACAAGGGGTAATGGTTTTAAACTAAACCAGGGTAGGTTTAGACTGGATATAAGGAAGAAATTCTTTACAACGAGGGTGGTGAAACACTGGCAGGGGTTGCCCAGAGAGGTGGTGGAGGCCCCATCCCTGGAAACATTCAAGGACAGGTTGGATGGGGCTGTGAGCAACCTGATCTGGTTAAAGGTGTCCCTGCTCCTGCAGGGGGGGTTGGACTGCGTGACCTCTAGGGGTCCCTTCCAACCCAAAACATTCTATGATTCCATCTCTGAATTTCTTTCATTCCTAGGCTGTAAAAGAATAAGCTCCCTCCTTTTTCCAACTTCCAAACAGAGACTGCTGAATAAACTCATGGGAATAAAAAAACCCCACCTTTCCTGCATGTACTGAAGTTTATTGTTGTCAAAAGGCAAATGATTGAATCTAAACACATCACCAAGTTTTAAAGAATTTGAGCCTGGGAAGATACGTTTGGTTTGTTTTTTAAAAAGGATCATCACAGCTCAGACTCTGTGTTGGAAAGGCCCATAGCCGATTAGAAAATTCAAGTTAAAATCCAATTTAAGAAAACTGATTTAGATCTTTGTCTGAACAGAGGGGCCTCTGATACGCTGTTAACTGCTTCCTTTCCCTGGCCACACGAAGGTAACTATGCCATAATGTCTCTGACATTTCTTAGTCAAGTCTTTTCACTTTGAGCATTAATGTAAATGCTGATGGGGAGAGACTCTGTGCAAATATTTTTAGTGAGGTTCCTTCGAATAACTTGACTTCCTTTAGAAATGCCATCAACTTTTGACTCCAGTCTACAATTAGAGAGACCTCAAATCTAGGTCTGCCTTCTAGCTTGTAAATTCAAGCAGGACCCAGTGCGATCCTAGTTTGGCAACCATGCTTTCGAATGTCTGATGAAATCTGAGACATGCACATTGTACTCCCAAGAGAACGCCTTCTCATTTCAGTATTCTGTTAAGTATTTATCTCCCTTGGCTTTATATTGTTGCAAGGAACCATCACAGGGCAAACATGCTATGCCTCCTCCTCCCCAGCCTCTCTCAAAAATCCCCCAGAAAACTAAAAGGAAACCTATTGTTTCACTTCAAAGTGGAATTCATGCAATTATAATTAACGGACCGCATTTCCTCCAGGTTTCAGGTAAGGTGCTCCCAAAAGATTGAGTTTTGATGTTTTAACAGTAATAATTTTAATCAAATTAGCAGTACTATATTTTTAATGCATCCGTTAGCACGCTGCTACTACTTTATCTAAATAAGCAACCGTTGAGCGTAACAACTGTTATTGCAAGGAGAACAGTTGTGATACAAAGCATCTCCCATATGCAACTCATTTTGTTGAAAATAAAATATTTCCCCTTAACTGCCAAAACAAATTAAAGTTACTTTATTAGCTGATTGAAGAGAAGTGCATTCAAGTCTATCATTTCTTTCCTTGAAGTGCCTGGAATCTGCAAGCAAAGAATAAACTGCTCCCTTTGCCCAACTGATGCACTGCTCAAGCACTCAGCTTATGTTGCAGCAAGATCCACATCAATCTTAGCCACGCGCCTCTCTTCACCTGCCTCTCTAAGCCTTAATCATCAGCCACAAGGAAATTGGCTCAGACAAATGACTCGCCTGCCCCATCTCCCACGTAGGTGATGAATGCTGCCAGCTTACTTCACAACACATGTACTCAGGTTAGCAGGAACAATTTTCTCCCCTTAACTAAATTTGGTGACAAAATTTTTTCCTCCTTCTCTTCTGGATTCCCAGTGGGATTTTTGTTGTTTTTTTTTTTAATTTCACATTACTAATAACTATGTATGTTCTTGAAATTATGAAAATGGAACTTAGGAATGCAGTGCCAGTAAGATACAACACGTCAGTTCTCCCCATATTTCCTGCCTGCCAAACTACTACTTGCAAAATGTAGGATCACTCTTTAGAAACACAGCAAGTCTCTTCCCATTCAGATCTATCTCAAGAATCTCTCAACTCAGTTTTATCTTGGATTCAGCTTCTTTAGACGTCAGACAACTACATATTTTCCGAAAGCAATACTAATTTTCTCTTTGTCATTACTAGATAGCCATCTACCTGCCCACACCAGCCCACAAGTTTCCCCATCCCCACGAAGAACAAAGCAGCCCACTACCTCATTGGCGCCCACGGAACTGATCACACAGCTGAT
The DNA here is from genome assembly GCA_034008185.1 of Gorsachius magnificus. Taxonomy (NCBI): domain Eukaryota; kingdom Metazoa; phylum Chordata; class Aves; order Pelecaniformes; family Ardeidae; genus Gorsachius; species Gorsachius magnificus. The sequence continues at coordinate 12,976,357 of CM067095.1, forward strand.
CTTAGTGTTCTCTTTAGACTCCAGGTAAATAGCCTGGCTCTTGTGGTACCTGCAAAAATTAAAAAAAACACACACATGAAACCATTAGCTGTCCAAAGACTGAGAAAAGAAACAGCAGTAAGATTGATAAAGCTGGGATTCTACAAGAATGTGGATAGAGTAAATATGAAGTCTGTCTTTCTTTCCACACCACTTTCCCCATCTTCACCAGCGTAGCGGGTGGTCTGATTCTACACGCACACTTTGCATTTAAATGATGCTTCAGAATGCATGAAGCTCTCTCAATTCACATTCAATTCTGTACGCGGATTGATGAAAACAGATTTCACATCTGAAAGAAGCCACAAGACAGGAGAACACTGTGACAATAAGCCCATGTTTCAAGACAATCAAACTAGCCTTTCACATTTCAGACACAGGATGGATTTTAGAAGGCAACTTCATATTATGCCTGATAAAATGTGACACAGCAAATCACAGATACTAAGAAGTTATTCACATTCCCCAATGCAAAATTACTAGTGCACCAAAGTGAACTGTACTCAATTGGTGCAGTCTATGTATTGTTTAAACAGAGACCTCAAATTTCTAATATGGTCTTATTTTGTGAAAATACCCAAAATTGTAAGTGATGGGTAGCTGACTCTGTAAGCTGAATATACGTGCCATAAGGAGGCCTTGTCTAAGCATATATAATTTTTCCCTTTTTAGATCATATTTTAGTCATGCTATATATCTATCTTAGTGCATTTTGTATAAAACAGTTAAAACTTCAAAATTCATAACTCTGAATTGCTTGATTTCATGGTCTTGCCTTCTTTGCAGACCACATTGCTGGTAAGTGGTAAGTGCTGCAAAGCGTGCCAGACAGAACTCCCCAGTTTCTGTTTATTCTGCCTAGCAGAGTTCCATGGGCAGAACTAATAATACTGGAACAGATTATTTGTAAGTAATCTTAATCAAGAGAGCACCAAAATGCTTTATAGTTATAAAAGCATAACTATATTTCCACCTTTACCCTAAACCTGATGTGCTTCATATTTAACCGGGCAATCCAAGTTGCAGAATTGCTGCACAGAGATTCCCTCAGCAGCGACTCACTAGGCAGCTCCCTGCAGCCTGAGTGGCTGACAGCCATTTGTCAAAATGCATGGATTTCCATAAACTTTACAGTTATTTCTACAATAACCATACTGTAAATATGGAAGTCTTCCAATAGTTTATTCCATAATCTCTTCCTCCTGGCTCATGCACCCAGAATTTTCACACTGCTTGCCAGTAACAAGAATGATAGTGTCAGCTTTCTGCCTTCCAAACATACTAATTATCAACAGGCTGGGCGAGGTAACAAAAAAAAAAAAACCACCCTCAAATTCTGCAACCTTGAGACACTTATGCCCAACCATTATTCTTTCTCCCTCATTTTAACAGAAAGTATGACAGTGGGCTCCAGGGCAATGTAATAGCAGCAATGGTCTGAGCCAAAAATCTCAGTTGACTGAGCTCAAATGATCATTAATAGATATAAAGTAACAGCATAAGCTACTACAAACGAGACCTCACTAAGACACAAAAAAATCTCAGTCCAGCAGTGTCCTGCCATGCCGTGACTGCTTAAGCAAGGAGAATTGATGATCTTGATACAATCAGTGCACAAACTTCTGAGTGCATAAGATACCGCCACAAATGACAGCTCTCAAGTGATACCTGTGCCCGCACAGATAATGAATTAATTTTTCCACTCAAAGGTGTTTCTTCTAATTTTTGATTATCAGTGAATTCCAAAGCTAATGACACACATGAAGCTGGCTTCAGCCCCTGGATTTCACATCACAAGTTACCGTCCATCAGTAAATCTGTTAGCTGTGCACAGAAAAGGCAAGCTAACTGGTTAGTTCAGCACTTTTTCATTGAAGAGTTGTCTGAACTGCCTCATGCTCCATGCACGCAGAGAGACAGGTCAGCTGAAGGCAAAGCAGCCTGGTACATCTCAGTTACATGCTCATGTCAGCCTTTTGCCAGGCTTATATACCCACATGGGAACAGAGGGGTAGAACTGGAGAAAATACTTCAGATGAAAAACATAATGGAATTTAAGCTGGCTCTTAAGGGAAGGAAAGCGCCAAACAACTCTTGCTTTTGCAGTAGGTAAAATACACCACAATACGAACAAGTGAGGCAACCAGAAATAATTCCACTTTCTGCTACAAAATATTTTGCTGAAAGGCCAAGATTTTCAACTGCATCTCCATCAGAAGATTGAAAGAAATCACTCTGCATTATTGTACACAAAGCTAAAAGCAAAAAGATGGTTGTTTTACAGTGAACTGTATTTTTAGGATCTGACGGGGGGGATGGACCAAATTGACTGAGGATAAGAAACTGAAGTCTAATTCCACATCCACCTGAAACTCTATACAAAGTCTCCGTTTTGGAGATATGTTTGTGAAATGTCTCTGCAAGACCTCAGGGAGCCCATTACTAGCCTTAAACATTCTCTATTTTGAGATAATGGCCCTTCATGGCTGCTGTCAGGAAACAGAGAAAGTAGTCACTTCTGAGCTGTCAGTTTTCTTATTTCTGGTGCATGCCAGCAGCTACAGTCTTAATACACCTCAGAAAAAATTACCCTCCCACTATCAAGAGTTACTTCATCATTTTAAAATACCAGCTACTTTGTGCAAGTACTATTACTATCAATCAAAAAATCTAAGCAGGATTATTACAGCAAAAAAAAATTGTAAAATACTCATCTTAAAACAGCATAAGAACAAGGAAGACAAGAAAGGCAACTGCTGGAATTCCTGACGGTGAGACCCCCATGACAACTGAATTCAGCAAGATGAAAATATCTGTTAGTATTTTGTGTCCAACTAGATATCTTTCAGAGAGAGATGGTGCTCTCGAGAGATTCATCTGGGCTCAGTGAAGCTCTCCTAGGTTTAAATTTGGTGGGAGCTTGGGAGCTTTACTGACAGATTACTCCAGGTTCCATCTTTCCTTCGGGTTGTTTTTTGTTTGTTTATTTCTGCAACACTTTACAATACTCCATGTGCTTAAAAATTCCGAAGAACAGTTTATTCATCCAAATATATCCTAGAGGACAGTCACTTTACACACACACAAAAAATGAAAGCAAAAAACCAACTTCATGAATTTGTGAAGTGACAAGTAGCCCGTTCAGTTCATGTCTGCTTTATGCTTCACGGAATTTTAAGCTGCAGGCAGCAGCTTTTATCAGAGTTGTATACATTGAACCCTCAATGAAACTGCACTGTCAGAAGAAAAAACTGACCAACTGTACGAGATGGCTGTTGTGTAGAAAACAAGCTTCACACCTATCATCTTCAGTGATAAAATTACAACCTCGTCACTTGTTATTTTGAGCTACCAGAACGCCAAAGTAGGCTACAAATAAGCATATGACTTGCAAGTTGCTTTCTGCTCAAGGAGTACTACATTGCCCCCTTGATTATCCAGTTTTGCATGTCTCATGGATTAAGCTTAAGACCTACTAAGATTTCTCTGCAAAATTCAATATTTTCCTTGTGTTCTGTAAGGCTTGCAGAGCTACATGCCCATAAAACTTAACAGAGCTAAATCAAATCAGCAATTCTGAAGTTGCTTCTCCCATGTGGGTTTGATCTTTAAAGGTTATTTGGATTTATTAGAAACATTTTTCATCCTGCTCATCTGGTACACAACATTTCTCCCGCCACCTTGTGGAACGATGGGCTAGTGTTCAACAAAAATGAACACCAGGACTGGGAATACTGCCGACACCACTGTCCCTGCAGTCACGGAGTATCCGTGTCCTAGCTGACCAGCTTCGCAGTTACATCACACTGCGCCTGCTGGTGGCTCTCTTACTTAACATTAGGTTTGACAAAAATGTTTCCCAAGTGTCACAGCGTGCATTACTGACTTCATGGAGAAGATTTAAGTCTCCTTTTATTCGAGCCAGTAGTTAATCCTGAAAGTCTATGATGTCTAAACACTCCATTATCACTTCTGATTTACTGAAGTCACAATGATTAGCCTTTGAGGAAGTGACTAACCTCTGCCCAAAACCATTTTGTCCTCAAGTTCTTTTATCAAATCAATTTCTCTCTGCAGTGTTTGTCTCCTCACTACAGAACACTCAGAGTGATTAAAACAGAAATTTGCCAGGACTTACCATCTCTTGTCATAGTAGAGTTTTCCATCTTCTATCCGGGCTTCAAACCGCTGTGCTGGAGACTCTGCTGGTGTAGCTGGGAGGTGTTCAGGAGAGGAGGGAGAGGCTGAGAACAGGATAAAGACTGTGTTTAAGACCAGCATGTTTCTACCACACAGAAGCACATCTGACTGCAGAATTGCAATTAATAAGGTCCTATTAAGCAGAAATATTAAGCACAGAAAGCTACAAACTCATGTTTCCATCAGAAAAACATTCTCTATTGGGATGAATAATTCAACCTCTGCCTTGAGTATATAAATTATAGTATTCACTGAAATATAACAATTATTTGAAAAAAAAAATGTTGGTAGGTAGGTGATACATGTCCTTGATTTTCCTTCAATTCTAATCTATAGTAAAGTAGTTTAATAGGGTCAGAATTACTTAGGCAAGTTAGCACCACTCTGTCTTGAAATAAAGTGTACAGACATCTAGAGAGCTAAAGGCATAAAGCAGTAAGTTCTCAATCCTTCCATCTACCTGACAAGCAGCCAAGCTGCCCAGATGGATCTGAACATAATGGAAAAACCTCTTTACACGGTTAGGTTGTCCCATGCCCAAATGTTTCAGCCACTAAATACGCATATGCCTCCCTTCCCATCCCTGACAAACTGCAGACCAGATGAAGAGAATCCACATAGCACCCATTCGCCACAGTAGCTATCCAAAGAACAGCAATTACACAGTCAAAACAATTATACAGTCAAATTACACAGTCAGCAGTTGTTCAGTCAACAAGTCTACAGCATAATTCTCTGTTCAAAACAGCACGACTGTGAACAAGTGCCAATGCAACTGTTAACTCACCTGGTCTCTTGGGAGATTTAAGCTACATGGAAAGAGAGCAAAGAAGTATTAGATATCTGACATGAGCCATAGAAGTCTGCAGGAATAATTTCAGACAGCCTTACTTTCCATACTCTTTTTTTTAAATGTACTGTTAAGTGGCATAACACATAACCAGAACAGCATGCTATAAATAGCCAAAGTGTAGATAATCAGTATCATGATACAAAAGGTCTGCAAACTGAACTTCAGAGCATTCAGATAATCCACTAAACGAAGTCAAAACCAAACCATCTAACACACCGTATTTTTGAACATGACCCAAAATTTCTCAGGGTACACAAAATACAGGAGATCAATCATTAGAGACACTTCAACAGCTGGCACCAAAAAATGCTCCACTACCATCCTCAAAAGCCTTAACGAACAGCCTCTATTTTAAGAAATTAGATAAGCCTTAAAGTGCTTAGCAAGAAAGCAATATGTTCAAATCTAAAAAAACTATAAACATACATACTGCACCCTATCCAGTTTGCTGAAGTATTGCAACAGTGAACCAAAACTAAAAAACACCACCCCACACTAAGGCCTAAAACAGTGGCAGCCTGTGATCTGACAGAAAGAGGTGTTAACATCTGTTCAGCCCTGCGGAGGAAGAAAGAAACTCCTTAAGATAGCTCATCACTTGGTTCAGACAAAAGGTAACATTTTTAGATGACAGCCATTTTAATTAGGTTAATTAAACCTATTAAAATAAAAGGGAGGAGATAGCATCATCTTGCTAAAGCTTTTATTGTGTTACTTCAGAAAGCCTACTGGGATGAAATAGTCCTGCATCTCAGAAAGGCACATAAAAGAGAGCTCTGTTCTCTTCGGGGGAAGCATTAGCTTTCGCTTTAAAACAAAGAAATACAAGTCAAGCAATAATCCCTACCTTATTCAGTGTTCTCAGGTCCTCCATTATTTGCTCATCAGTCAACAAATAGTTTAGCTGAGGTATCCAGAATTAAGGTTCCCATAAGCTCTTGGCAATCAAGGCTAAAAATTAAAGGTCAATGACATTTCACTTGACTAAACTTAAGCCAAAAGGTTTCTGTAAAGTTGCATAAGGTTTTAGTGTGTGTGTCATACTTCAGCTTTTTTTGTCATATGAATTAATACAAGTCCATCTCCACAGAGCCTCATATTTAGCAGCAAATAGAGTACAAAATAATTTTAACTTATTCAGACATAACCATCAATGAAAAACCTTTAGTGCACTGACATTTACTTCGTGGAGGCATCAAGCACTAGCGTTTTCAGTGTTTTTCATCTTGCATTTCTGTAGAAAACAATCTGGGAGCTGAAACACAACAGACTCGCTTCAGATTTTGTATCATGAAGCCAAATCCCACCCAATCCTAGGAAAAGAAACTCATTATTTTGCAACTCAGTAGGCAGGAATAGAGAGAGAGTGAGAAAAGGGGAAAGCCAACAAAAAAAACCTCAAAAGAGAACCAGAAAATAAAGCCAGAGGCACAAAACACATCCTTGTGTGGATGAGGATAAACAAGAGCCTATCATTCACCTGAAAACAAAACCAAAATCTCAGAACACAGAAGTTAATGTATTTTAGCTTCATCAGAAATCCACTATCGTTTTGCATAGTTTCACAATCGCATCTTCCTACTTCCCATTTCTACTGCTCCTGTCACTTCCACACCAGAAAAACCCAAGTACACAGAAGGAAAATAATACCCAAAGCAGCAGACACCCTCTCCAGCTTTAATCAAGTCAAAAGTATTCCAAGTATTAAGCTGAAGTTAACAATTGCTAGGCTGCATTTTAAGGATTTTGGCTCTGATAGACTTTAATCCTCTCCCCAGTAAGGAAAGGCAGACGGAGTTTCATAGTTTCATACTGTGGCTGCTGTATCATGCTCAATTAGTAGGTCATGTTCACTATGAAACTCATTTATTTTGGATGAGATAGAGCCACTAATAAATAGATTTTTTTTCTTCCTGAAAGAGTGAACAGAATCTCCAACCAGAAAAAGGTTAATTCAAATTGGAGATGCTTGTGACCATCCCACATGAACTCTACAAGTTCAAGGTTTGATATTGCCTTCAGAAAATGTGAGTCACTCAGAAGTCAAGAGATGAGGTTTTTTTAATCTGATTTAAGCCATACAAGTTAGGAATTTAATAAACCTCGGCAAAGCAAGTATCATTGCCTTCCTTTTCAGGTGAATTTAATACACAAATAGAAGAAGTGCCTATCATCACAGAGGAGCTAAAAATATATTTCCAGAAGCCACGGAACATTTTCATTATAAGAAACATGCAACAAGGCAGAACAGAAGTATTATATATACATGTTTTCTCTCTCTTGTGGTATATAAAAACAAGATGGATTTTCTTTTTTTTTTATTCAAAGAACATATCTAGCACTCCTTGCGTTTGCTATGCATCTCTCTGGATTAGAGATCTGAAGCCTTTATCAGGAATGGAAAAACTAGCTTGATACGACAAATACGATCTTTCTAGCAAATGTTTTGTCACAAAGTGAAATGGGAAAAGCTTTGGCTCATGTAAAAAGCCATGTACTATCTACGGAATCAATTACCTCAGCGTTTATATGTAACATTCTTCTCAAGTTTTTCCTTTTTGAAAAAAATTGCCTGAAGAATTCAAACTATTCTCACTGACAAAAAATGGAGTAAGTTATCTCATGACACTGAAGTTTAAGTTAGGATACCGAGGGATCCCCAAAGACTGGTTGTGTTACATTCATTTATCACACATTATAGATGACAAACTGTACTTCAGTATTTCCTAGATTAAAACCTGACCCTAGCACCTCATTTCATTTTCCTTCCTGTAGGAAACAACATAGATACAGGTAGCGTGCTGGCCTCAAATACAATAGCCCTCCAATGACTCTGTAAAAGGATATCAGGGGCAGGTTTCCTCCTCTTGTCTGGGATAGGAACTGGATCATTTGGTCGTCGCCTCAGCTTCCTTGTCATAATAGGCTTCACTTCCATTGAATCTGTAGAGTAATGAAGTTGGAGAGCTGGTAAGACCAAAGGGAAAGGAGTAAGAAACAGCAGCTTTCTACACAGGGCAGAAGGAAAATAATATTTCCTCTTTCATAAAGGAAATTGGGTATTTTTGTGATATCTTCCAGCATCCAAGCTGGAACTGCTGACAGTGAATACAAGTTCTCTTTCGTACTAGGTCACTGCTCAGTAACAGCGTTGTGATGCCATGGTTACAGATTTAGTTGGCTGGAAGTGGCACAGTTGGTTTGGGGGCATTTTACAGCTCCGTCAGGTATAGATAACAAGCACAATGATGCTGCAAGGATTCAGGGCAAATTTCTTTAATGCTATCGCTATCAGCTTTTGAACAGATCATTTAAAAGGCAAAGTTCATGGAGTTCTTTGCTAACAAAACTTGGATAGTTAATAGCATGTAAAACATCAGCTACAAATCAATTGCTCTCTTTCTTATCTTCAAGCTGGAAAAATAGCTTTGTCAAAGGAATACAGATAATTACTGCCTTCAAGACTGATACAAGTCTGCTGGAGTAATTTTAAACACAAATAGCATTTAAATTCAGATTATCTAAAAATGTTTTACGTTATGATTAATGAAATGAATCTAATTAATAACATGCAGAGCAGCAGTTGACAGGAAATAAATTGTGGCATATGCACTGGGGAAAAAGAAAAAAAACTTTAAAATGAAACACAAGTCTCATCACTAAGTAATTATCTGAAATTACAGTTTGTCCAAATGTCTACAGGTAGTCTTAACTGAACTACTTTACTCAAACTCTCACAAATCATTCCTTAATTTATGAAGGTACCTTGAACTGGCAACTAAGAGATGACATCTTAAAATGCTAAACACATCACCTCAACTCTCTTTCTACGTGCTCAGAACTATTTGCTCATCTCCGAGTACACCTGAATCACATCCTAGGTAGCACTTAAGCCTATGAAGCCTCTTTGGCTCCCTCTAGACGTCAAAACCTTGAGCAGCTATGCATGTTCAAAATACACCAAATTACTTTTCTCCTTCTCTCAAGGGTGAACAAGGATGACCATGCAGCACATCAAGGGAATAAATATTACAATAAAAGCTTTAAAAAAAATAAAAAATTGAAGTGCCACCCACTGAGGATATGCCAAAGGAAACCTTATCTCTAGGATTCAAAGCTGAATTTGAAAGACACTGAACATTAATAGCCCTGCAGACACTAAAAACCTAACTTACTGTGTTGAACATAAGCCATTCTTCCCACTTGTTAAGACTGATTTACAAGAGCCTCAGAAGAGGGTTTTGAAGCACTTACTCAAGGCGATATGCAGCCGAGTCAAGAAGGCTGTTTCTCCTTTTTAAAAATTAGTTTCAAATGAGTTGTCACAGATGTATCTATATTGCTTAAAACGCGAAACAGGCAGAGATTAATTTTCTTCTATCTTATTAGCATCCCATATCTTAAAATTGTGACAAGTCAGCTGAAATTCAACACCAAACAAGTTTCCAGGAAAAAAAGCAGAGTTTGAGAGTCTTATATTTAAACGTGAAGAACTTGTAAGATTCTCGAGAGATTCAGGAAAACTTTATAAAGGAAGTTTTGAAGAGCTGCTAAAGCACCAACAGATTTAACCTGAAACAATCTTGCATAAGGGTTAATAGTTAAGAACCACACTGTACAACGCTCCAGAACAGGAGGCCACTATTGCAACCTAATGAAACTGCAATACTCCCAGCACTCCCAGACAAACCTATTCCTCAGGTTGCTAACTTGTCTCCTCATACACACTGAACTTCCATATGTTTTGAAAACCATCGAGTCCACATCAGTTCCAGTATTCTTATTTCTTAGCTTCCAGCACATATTCACAACGAAATCCATTACTTCTAAAGAAATCACATTGCAGTTCTGCTAGTCTGGAAGGAAGGAGATAGAGGAGGGCTAACACACATGGAATGGATCTCTTCTCCACAGTTACATGCTTTTTGCTAGAGTTGTATTTGATGAAACAAGTGTCTTCAGGACACAGAACAATGGGGGGACACATTTCTCTGGTCCCCAAATCGAACTACTGAAGACTTCTTTTTACCCTTCCTCACTCTCCCTTTAACTCTGCAAATCCAAATCCTGATGTTAACAGCTGTCCCACTGATAGAGAAATTGGATTCCTTCAGACTCCTAGAACATTGGTATGGAGACTTCCAAAGCCAAGATCTAGACAGACCCTGACCCACTAATGAGAATCTGCTTACAAGATTAGTACTGTATCCCAGCTTAGTAGTGAACAGGCACAAGCATAGGATAACAACAGGAAAGTTAAGGCTAAGGCACAGTTTGTAAGATCAGACTAGACTTCATAATTTAAAAAAAAAAAAAAAAAAAGAGAGATCAGGGAAACAGCATAGCTCAAGCTGTTTTCCAGACCAGATTAGCCCTAACAGTTTGTAAAAAGCCAAGAGCAGTTGAGTATGTCCAAATAGGTTTTAATTCTTGCTTCTGACACCAATTAAATTATTAGCTTACAAAACTTCTGTAGGCACTATGCAAGGAAGATATAAAAGTTGTAACTCACAGACAGGCCTCAGCAACACAACCAATGTTATCTGTCTGTGAAGTGAGGGAATTACTCATAAAAAGAGAATCAAATCAGACTTTTGGTTCAGTATCACAGCAAGACAATTTGTTAAGGAGGCCGATTACCCCGCTGCTTAGCCCCAATGCGTCAATTACTGCAAAGAGCATTGCCAAGGCACCAAGGGTGCCAACTGGTCTCATGAAAGAAATCTCTCCATTTAATGTCCATTTTCCAGAGTCTGGACACAAATGTAGCTCACAAATCTATTTTTCTGGATTTAAGTAGCATATTTCAACCTTTATTTTTTGCCTTTCTCCAACTTCTTGATTACCTGTTACTGGAGAATAAAAGGACACAGTTTACAACCTGGCACCGCCGGTTAGGTCAGTATTGTGGCATATCTCAATAGTTTTAGTGCCAGATCACAGGAACTAAAGCAGCCCTTTTCTCTGCATACAAGAAAGCCTATCCACTCTGCTGCTTCACTGGCACTATTTTTGATTCACCCATTAGTAATTCAGGTAACTGAATTTTATTATGAACTGCTTTCTCCAATAAAAGACCACCAATTTGTGTTCTACACCTGTTGGCACTCAGAAAGCTTTAAAGCCTTCACACTAGCTGCCTGTATAAACCAGCATTGCTACCTTTATATCTTATTTCTCTTATCTACTCTGCTACTGCTTAGAAAAGACAAATGTCTATCTTGTTTTTACCTCCTGTTAATTCCATGGTTAGCTTTTCATTCTCAATCATCTTCTTTTTCTCTTCCAACTCTGCAATCAAGTTTTCCTTGAGCTCAATTTTCTTATCTTCAAACTCCTTTGCTGCTGCCTTCTTTTCCTTGACATAATTTTTTTCCACCTGATCTGTCTAACGCAAACCAAAACAACAAAAAGGTTAACTAAGAAACCAATGACTTAAGTTAATGATATCACAATAGCTTCTTTCAACTGCGGCATTGATTAGTTTTTCAGTTCAAAACTGTAGCCAGTTCTAAAGATTATCAATATTCATAACCAACAGAAAACCATCTAAAAATGACTAAGCAAGCAGTACTATAGTGGCAAAAGAATTAATTATTTAAAAAAAAACCATTTTCATGTTGCATACTATATCAAGTCCCTAGCAGAGAGCTCTTCAGATTCATAAACAGCACTATCATTTACCACCTTAAACAAGCTTTTTAAACAAGCCAAATGCACAGCCAGCATACAGCAGCCCATGAGCAAATTCAATTTTAATGACAAAGTCCAGAAGTTACTTCAAATAATACCAACAATAGGCTGTACTACATCTCAAGTGTAATAATGCTAGCTGGAGGAAGAAAATTTCTTTAAGCCGTCTGGGAAAACAAGCACAAGTTGATGAAACAGGAGGTTTATACCTCTCCCATCTAGTTAATATATACTTTGATAAATTAAGAGTACTTACTTCCAGCTGGAGGAACAGTTCTGAAAGAGAAGAGACACTTAATTTAATATCTTCAAAGATGCACCAAATGAATTCCCTAACGTTTTAAGTCATTGAATATTGCTGCCAAGAGAGGCAGTGAACTAAACAGTGTACATACTCACCCAAACTCTACTCTCCCTTTCCAGTTTTATGCTGAAAATACAGTCACTATGAAAAAATCCCACAAAAATATACTGTTAATTGAAGCTTTCTACAGATTTTCAAGTAGATTTGCAAAGCTTACACAGCAGTGTTCCATACTAGTCAGTTCACCTACTATTCCCAGCAGTACTAAGCATGTAGTCCATCTTTCTTCCAGTTTAATTATAGTCAATTAATACTAGGTACAAACTTCCCAGATAGAAGCTTGAAACACATAGCTGAATGTATGGCTGGCAAAAATTCACAGTTTAAGCCATCTTCATGAATTTCAGCAATGACTCATTCAAAAATAATTCTGCAGCTGTTAGAAGATTCATCTACTCATGTGTCTGATTTCAGGCTGTTTGTGCCTGAGAAAACAAGCAAGGAAATGGTTACATACCACTGCAGGTTAAGTTCATGGCAATGATTAGTCCAAGTCAGACCTATGGATGAGGCGAATGGATTTCTGGGTGTGCAATAGTCCTGCTACTGATGTCTGTCCAATTCCTAACAACTTGAAATGAGGCAGGATGGGACCCTTCTTGGGTTTCCTGGAGGACCTGACGCCCAAACCAAAGTTTTTACTCAAGATAGTGCCAAGAAAAGCCAACTAAGGCACCTGATCAGTCCTCAAGTCACCATATTTCACCAGCATATTCAGCTTTGGCAATACCCGAAATAGTAAAAAATTCTGTAAAGATCACAGGCTTCAAATACGTTTTGGAGAAGACTGTAGTAGCAACACTGTATTACTGTGTCTTTTTTCCCCCCCCCAAATAATTTAAAAAAACCAATAAAATAGAAACTAAGGATGGTAATGGCCCAATAAAAATGAAACCTTTCGTTTGCAAAGTGCTCTACCAGTTGAGTGTGGAAGCAGTATTACAGAGCTAATCAGATACAGGTAAATCTAAACTGTTGCTCTAATATCTGTGAATTCTCAAAAAAACCCCAAACCCCAAAACCTCAGCTTGGGAAGGATAAACATAGTAGTACTAGGCAGTTGGATTTTTTTAATCATAAAATTGATCACCATCTGCCCTCCTGTGGAAGAAATATGTTGCTGCAGCACTGGTCTCTGCCAGCCAGAAATACAAGTTTGCAGTCTTAATTTTATCAAAACAACCCAATATTATTAGAATGCAGCTCTAGTCTACATGAAATTCATCTCAGAAGATAGATTCCTGTTAACATGTAGTTCAATTCACTTAAATTCCTCAAGCAAATCCTTTACTATCCCAAGCACTTTTAGAAAGATACAGTTTATACTACTCAAAGTTTGGAGTACATTGGTCATCATACAACCGCCACTGCGCCTCTGCCGTATTTCCCAGAATATTACAGGATTCATCCAACTTTTCTAAAGGAAGAGCAGCTACATTTCCTAATTCCACATAATAGCTTTTATAAAAGGCTCTGCTTCAGTATCTGAGATAAGAACCTACTGGAAAGAGAACAAACAAGAAGGAGGGAGGGCAGGCCAACAGATCTGATTTCCAAGCCATTTCTCTGCAGTAACACAATAAAGGCTACCCAGAAGGGCTGAGAGCTAGGGCACTTTAAAAATTAACTTGGGCCTTCACTCCTGAAACAGAGTGCCAGAACACAAAGTACAGGCAGCCCATTCAGCGCCACAGCTACAGAAAAGAGTTTCAGCAGCAAACCTTCTGTATTTGTTGTTACAGGGCACAAAACAGATCTTTGGGAAAGCACGTAGTCCTAGGTTTCCATTCCTGCAAACTGAAAGAAACAGCGCACCTGAAGGTTCCAGACAAGCTGCACAACAGAACGAGCCAAAGTGCGAGACTGTAGGTGAGACATGGTGCCAGATAAAAACAAAATATTTTTTTCTTACTTGCACTTTTTCACACAAATGAAGACTAAAACTGTTTATTGGTGTTTAGTAGAAAGTCAGCAAACAATGTTGAAGGAAAAAAAATTTAAAAACCAAGACAGATCCCGTCACGCTTCATGCATTCTCAAAAAACCCTACACTGCACCCTCAGAAGCCGAAGAACCCCTTTGCTCCAGCAAGTTCCTCTTCTCTAAAGGACAGAGCTGCCATTATTTTTCTTCAGTTGTTATAAAAAACATTACTTTAAGTTGTATGCAGCATCTTGGAAAGAAATTCAGCTTACCTGCATTTCGTATCCTTTCTTTGTACTGCTGGTCCAACTTTTTCATTCTTTTCTGATATTCCTGAAGAGTACCTGGTTGAAATAAATTGTGGATTGTCACTGGAATTTTATTTTTTCCAAGTATTAAATTTTCTCAAGGAGCCATACACCACCTGAAACACAAATTCTAGTATCTGAAATCAGAAAATTACCGTTCTAGTTTGCTTATTTTGATAAGCACATTCCCCGTTTTCTCAGAAAGCCATCTACTCCTTTTAAGAAATGCTTTAGCACACAGAGGCTTAACAATGACTGTTTAGAGGGGAAAAAGGATGGGAAGTGGCTGACATTTTTAACTAAGCCGCATGACTGACAGCCACCATTCAGTGAAGGATGCTGCTTACATCTTTCAAAACCCTCATCCTTCCATGACCTTCGAAAACTGCTGAAAATTCTCCCCTCCTTCAAAGCTTACCTTCCTGCAATTGTTGTAACTGCCTCTTCAGAGATGCCAGTTTGTCCTGATACATCCTGCAAATACAGAGAGCATGCAGCTTTACTTTGAAAAACAAACATACGTCATTTATTTCACCATCTACTTAGGTAGGTTACAATGTGTTAGCGGGGAGCTAAAAACGTTTGAAAAGAACTTCAGGAAGTAAACAAACAAGCAACAACTAAAAGAATATTACTCAAATGAAAGGTTATCACTGTCTAAAAACCCTGCCACCCCATTGGTTTTACAGTGCACCCAAACCAATTCTTTTGGGAACAGTTCAGAGTAAAATATGATTTTTAAATTTTTTTTTTAATGTCAAAATCTAAAATGACATTTAGATCTACAGACACCAGAAACTTTACAACAGAATCATTCTGCCACTTTGCCAAGTCTTAATATTTGTGTACTATTTCCCTACTTATAAAACAGAAGGCATTTCCTCACGTAGATCTTGACATTATAAAAAACCCCAAAGTCCACTCCTGGTGCTGTTGCAAACTTGCGTTTCCTTTCTCACCTATCTGTGGTTTAACCCAGGCCAAGTCTTCCTGACCTGTATAAAAACATGTAAGTTCTGCCAGCAAGCAAGAACACAAAATACCGAAAATACACGTAAACATCAAGGGAAACTATTTCAAGTCTCAAAAAAACCTGTTGTCTTGGAAATTATTAGCATTCCATTGTTTAAGGGGTTTTAAACTGGCATCTTGCTTTTTGCTTGCTTATATAAAGTAGATCCTTTATTTTATTTGAAGGATCCGTCTGCAGCAGGATTCATTTGCAGCAAAACTCAGCTGCTCCCAGAAACTCGTACCTACTTCTTTGTTTGAAACAGTAGCAGTGCTTAGTTGCTTGAATAGAACAGAGAAAGCGAGGAGAGAAGAAATACAAGTATATGGACTCATTAGCTATTACATTGGGTTAGGCACTTAAAAACCCAAATCTTGGCCCAAACCATTGCAAAGTTTAATCAAAAAAAACCCCCAAATAAACAGAACATTACCTTACTTTTGATTTGAATGGGGTACTTACTGTTCTTTCATTTCTACAAAGTCCTCTTCCTCATGCTTTGCTAGGTCAGTTTCGCTGGCATCCTCAGTGTCTAAATGAGGTAAAGAATGACTTATTAAAACTAAAGAAGCATTTAAAAGAAAAAAACAAACCACAAAGTAGTAAATTATTTAAAAGCAAAGCAGCAAACAATCCCCAAACCTCAGGCAATTTAACCTCAAATACACAACCAGATAGGCCTCTGGAAAGATGAATTCAAAAGTGAAACATAACACCTCATCTCTTTCCCACAACTGCAAGCTAACCTATGTAAATCCTCTGGTAGCTCTGCAATGAAGCTTACATCAAGTCTAAACAACTTCATCTTCAGCTACTCCAATAATTTCTTCCCAGTTTAAGACAACAGGTTCCACGTTAACGCTCCAATATACAAAGGTGAGACAGAAACAGCCTAAAGACTCTGAAAACACATTTCATAGGCCTCTTCCTATGGTTTTGCCCATGACATAACACACTGAATAGAAGACAATGATTGAAACAGCTGGAAGTGATGCTGCATCTTGACCCGAAACACCCCAAAAAGAAAATATTATGACTGCATGCTGTTAGGGTTAACCACAAAGGTCTTGCTAAAGGTAACGAAGTTACTTGCTGTGATCTGAACTTGACTTCTCAGCTACACCTTGCACAGAAGTACTTCAGCGTTTATACATAAACAAGACCAGCACTACCGTAAAGATAGTCCCAACTTTATGAGTAGATAATATAAACTACAAACAAATTAAACCAGTGTGGGACTGCTACGTTTCTGCTATGCCTTTCCAGGCTTCTATTTATAAGATGTAGGTAGCCAAGAATTAATCACCTTTCTTCCCCAAGGAGAGGTCAGTGCCGCCAGGCTGGAGCTGTGGTAGGCAGGGTACAGCTGTAAAGCCTATAGCTGCGCTCCCTACGTATGGACAAAGGTTTGATTTAAGGGACTGGTGTCCCTTCTCAGATTTTTCTTAAACTACAAACGCTTTAAGCTTACATGTATTAAAATAACATTTGACACACCAAAGAGAAAACAACAAGTTTTAACTGAAAGAAAAATACTTAGAAGCCTAGGTCACTGTAAAGGACTTCCATACTCAGCTGACTTGTGTGCAGCCACGGAGAGCCCCACACCGACCGATACGCTGTCACCCTTTGCAAGGACCTACAGGTTTGGCTCTGGCACCCAATTCACGAACGTACCAGACGTGATGGGGGGCTCTGGCTGACAGAGCAACAGGCACTGTCAGAGGGTCATTCTTCATCCCCCTTATGTTAGTTTATGAATCCTACACCCTAGAATACTCTGGGTTCTCCTTCCATTTCCTCACCTCCACTGCCTTCCTGGTCCTTCTACAACCCCCCTCTTTCTTCTAACATCCCCTTGCACCCCCTCAACCTCGTCGACCCCCCTCACTGCCTCTTCCTCACCCCCAGAAGAGCGAAGCCAGTGGAGAGGCGGTGTCGAAGTGGTTTCCCTAAACGCCACCTCTCCACCGGCTTCACTTTTCTGCTCTTCCACACGGCGCCCCAGCAATCTAACGGGCCCTCGTTTTCTTCGCGTTTCCTTGCTGCTCCAGACCACCTCTCCACCAGACCCGACCCAAGCCTTTCTTCTCCTCCACCTCCCCAGCGCACCTGCCCGGCCCCGGTGCGGCCCCCCCCCCCCCCCCCCCGCCACCCCCCCCCCCCCCCCGCCCCAGCCCCTCCCCTCCCCACCCCGCTCCGGCCCGCCACGCCACCAACCCTCATCGGAGTCGCGGGCCCGAGCGCTCCGCTCGCCGTCCTCCTCCTCGGCGCTCTCCAGCTCCTCCTCCTCGTAGTACTCGGGGCCGGGGGGCATGGCGGCGGCGGGCGCCCCAGGCGGAGCGGGGGCCGGCGGGGTGGCAGACACCAGCCCGGCCGCGCTCATAGCGACGGGACGCAGCCGCCGCGGGCCCGCGCCTCCGCCCGGCGCTCGGCAACGGCGCCACGACCGCGCCCGCCGCTTCCGCTTCCGGAGCGCGGGGAGCCGCGGGGGCGCGCGGGGGCCAGGGGTTCGAGCCCCCGCCCCGGCGGCTGCGTGGGCCGAGGCTTAAACCGCGCATCGTGGGTGCTGCGGGCTCCCTCCGGCGGGCTTCGCTCCTCAGGGGCTTCGCGGGGGGAAAGGGGGCTCTGCCTGGACCTCCGGAGCGCCGCGTTCTCCCTTGGCGCCGCCAGGGTGGCCCTGTCTGCCGTGACACACCCGTGCAGCGAGTGAGCACGTACGGCGATCCCGCCTTCAGCCAGCTGAAGCGGTTGCTTCACTCCGGGAAGCAGCAGCTTTCACAGAACAAATGTCCAAAGCCATTACAAGTGTCTCGCACCTGCCAGGTACAGGTTATCCTCCCAACTAGACACTGCTAGAAAATTAAGGACCAAGATCCCACAGCGAGATTCATGTGGGGGAGCCATTAATTACAGAATCCCACTCCTTATGAAAATGCCTCTCATTGATATTTCAGGCTAAATATCTCTTTTCACCCTTTTCTGTGACTGTAAGTCACCTGGGAGGAACTAGTCTCATTGCCTCCAGCAAAGCCATACTAAAGACTTAACAGTTGTGAGGTGAATTCCTCTAACACAACTTACTGACTCACTGAGATAGCATGAACATCTCACCAAGAGAAAGGAAACGGAATAGGTTTTGTCTAAAAGAGGCCTGAACTCAAACCAGTGCAGCACTTTCTTGAACTCGCTGAACCGGGCATTCAGCAGCTGAGAGGAGCACCAGGTCACACACTTTGTTGCAAAAAGAACTGTAATAACAGTGTACGTGCTTTGCTTTCCTGTAGCTCACCCCAAAGATCTGTTTGCCCTGACTGACAATTTTTAACTTGCAACACCCATGCAAAGCACTCCCAATACCTTTTACATAAGTAAATATTACCTTTTACAGGAGATGAGGCTGAGACACAGCTAAAAGTCAACACTATCGAGAGCAGTTCCCAGAGCTCAATGTCCCATTGGAGGGCGTTGGGCTGGGCATGTGGGAGATCTAACACTAGAGCTGCTCACCACCTCTCCGTTGCCACGTAATGCTGGTTGCTGGGGGTTATCAGCGTCTCAGAAAGCAATCTTTCTACCTTCCTTGGGGCAGCAGTAGCTGGCAGGGCTGCCCGTGGCCGCAGGGCAAAGAGGAAAGGGTGTGGTGGTGGCTGCCACATCACGTGAGCTGACTGGGTGCTCAGGCTGCACCCAGCGCCAAGGGGTTTGTCCTCTCCCCACAGACTTGTGCCTGGCTTGAATTGTTCAGATAACTTTCCTGAAGTCATACAGTCGCAGAGTTAAAAACAGAGATGGGACTGGCTAAAGCCCCTTCTCAGGACTAACCAGAGCCCCCTTAAAGCTTTATAAACACTATTTTCCCCCTTTTCCCATCTGCATCTCTTCCACCTGCCCACACATTTAGTCCACCATCTCCCCTGCGAGCCTGGCTCATACTGCTGTGGATAGCAAACCAGCTGCAAGCATGTCTGAGCCAAGGCTGCCCCTTCCAAGGTTAATTTATCCCACACTACATTGCCTCAGCACTTTGTCCAAAACCAATTTATCCTTTAAGAGCAGCCCGCCTCTCACACACCATACAAAGGGCAAGTGTGTTTACTAATATGAGGGCACACAAGAACCCTTTGAACAGAAGGAGCTGTGTGCAGCCAATGAGTAAGAAACTGCACACAGCTGCTGATGCAAAATTTTTTAGCTCATTCTGCGGTCAAAACTAGAATCTCACTTGCTGTTGCTCCCTCTGTACTAATTCCTCATGTTTAATATTAGCCTTCTGGAGACACCCTCTACTGTCATCTCTCAGGCATTCAGTGGAAACCCAAGGGAGGAGGTTCAGCTTTAAGGAATGCCATGTTTCCCTTACAAATGCAGAAACTTAACTGTCTACGCCCCAAAGAGCTATCAGGGAAAGTTTAAACTTCTCTGTCAAGCTGTTGTTCTTGGCTCATGTTTTCATCAAAGCTGTTTTTCTCATCACGACTCATTTATTGTTTTACATACATTCACTCAGTTTGAAGAACGATTGCTGCCTCCTGCTTTGTCAGCATCAGCTATTCAGAGAGTAGCTGACACAGAAATCACTGTAGCTTTCTTGCCATTTGTAAGAAGTAGAGGGAAAAAAAAAGGTTACAAAGCTCATCTTATAAACAGAGATCATGGCAACTCATTTATTATATGAATTAGATGACTGCAATAAGAAAACCTGTAACATAGTACCTTGGCCTTTGAAGAACAGAACACATACCAACACCCTCAGCCTAGAACACAGAGCTTTCAAGTTTCTGTATGTTTAGTTTAAAAGGGCTGTACAATGATGGTCCTAGAAGAAAGCTCAAAAGGAGAACAGCTGGCAGAAACAAGTTAGTAAAATAAAGTTGCATGAGGTACTGAGAGAAGATAAAGCCCTGCTCCTTCAGTTCTGTTGAGCAAAAAAGTAATTAAAAAAACCCACCCCACTATCAAAGAGTAAGCCACTGCAAGCCTTTACAGTGATGAAGGAGCATTTGCCTCTAGACTTGAGGCTGTAGAGAACCACAGAATGCAGCATAAACAGCATTAAATCACCTTACCCTGTCTCTACTCTGAGCTCTTCCTAATCCATACCTCTTAGCCACTGCTAAAGCTCCTTGTTCACCTTTGAGGCCTTTCCTCCTTAAGGCACACCGCTGTTAAGTCAGACCTTCTCTTTTTTAGGTTGCTACAAATCTCCTCTTACCCCAGGACACACGGTCATTGTCACCCAACCTTGGCAGCAGGTGGTGACATCCTCAGAGCTGCCTTTTTACTGGGCCCTGACACCACCCCCTCACACACCTGAGGCTACTACAAGCCCAGCCCCGGCCCCTCACACACCTGAGGCTACTACAGGCCCAAGCCGGCCCCGGCCCCCCACACCGAGGCTACTACAAGCCCAGGCCCAGGCCCAGAACCCCCCCCGCCCACCTGAGCCCGCTAAAGGCCCCACACCCCCCACACACACCTGTGCCCGCTACAGGCCCCACACGCCCCCCCCGGCCCTGGGGAGCCCCCCCGCCCGGTTCTGAAGGGCGGTCCCCAGCCCAGGATGCCCCGCAGCCTCCGCTCCCGGCGGGACCGTGCAGGCGGCTGAATCGAGCGCCGATCTTTTAGGGGGTGCGATCGATGAGGCAGCGCCGCTCCGCTGCCTGGCCTGAGCTGCTGGGCCGGGTAGCCGAGCGCCGATGCCTACTCCCTTCCTCCCTCCCGCCCGCGGCGGGCAGGCCGTAGAGCCGATCGCCGAGCGGCCGCGAAATTGGCCGCGCCTGGCAGGGGGAGCCGCACCTCTGGTGGCGGCGGGGCCGTGGCAGGAAGCGGCGGGGACGGGGACGGGCCGGCGGACACTCTCCCTCCCTCCTTCCCTCCTCCCGTCACCCTCCCGGGCGCCGCGGACGTGGCCCGCTGCCGCCGGCCGGCACCAGGTGAGGCGCGGGGGTGGGAGCCGCGCCCGTGAGGCGAGGCGGCCGCGGGCACCGGCTGAGGGGGCACGCGCGGCGGCTTCGCCTCTGACAGGCGGGTCCCGCCGGCGCGGGGAGGGGGGGAGAGCCGGGGTTGGCAGCGGGTTTGGGGCTAAAAAAGCACTTTTTCGCCGCTCCGGCGGCGCGGGGCGCTGGCTGCCGGTCCGGGGGGTGCCGGGTGTCCCGGGGCCCCCCCCCGGGGAGGGCCCCGGGGCGCGGGCGCCCCCGGGCTCGCCGGGCCGCGCCTCCGGGCTTCGAGAGAGGGGGTCCTGAGGGGGGATGCGAGCCCCCCGGCCAGCCGCACTGCTCCGGCGGCGGCTCTGGAGCGGGGAGTGCCCGGCGGGGCGGCGGGGAGCAGCTTCCCAGCAGCTCCGGGTGGTTTTTGTAGGACTTGTGACACGCAGGTCCCTTGCGTGGCGAGCTGTCCCGAGTTTGCTTGCCGTGGTGGAGGAGCTCCGTGGGAAGTCAGAGCGACAGGACAGCAGCGACGGTGCATTACAGTAATGTGTGTGGAGGGGGAAATGCCCGGGTGGGAGAGTGGGCATGAGGAGAGGAGGGAAAGCAGCTGCGTTCCCTTCACCTGCGAGCTAGGGACACTGACACAGCTCGGATAAACAGCGTTTGCCCATGAAGATTTATCCCTCCGATCTGTTTGTGAGCAAGTCATTCGAATGGCATTAGCGTTGGCCTAGTGAAATTCAAGTGAAAAAGGGAGCTTGGTTACTGTCAGCTTTTTTTAAACTGAGTTGGAAGTAATTACGTAGGTCTGGTCGTAGCAGATGTATCTGTCCTTTTAATGACATCAAGAAATGATTTACTGTAGGTGCTGAATGTCATCTAGCAGTACTCATATTTGCGTGGGAAGGAGAAAGGAGGAGGACACTAGGCAAGTACTAAGCCCTTAGAATTTTGTTTTATATAAATATCCTTGTGTCTTCCCACCCCCCAATGTAAGCAGAATTAATTCCCTGATCCTATAACTATGATACTTCTAACATTTCGTAGGTAATGAGTAGCCCTGGTAGCATCCAGTTTTTTCCTGGTTGAGCAGCTGGGTGCCAGGTTTGCTGTCTGCAACCAGGGTGTTCTCCTCAGGGTTGTGCTCCAGCAGTTGAACGCTGATCTCGTAGGTGTGTGGGGTGCTCGGGCTCAGTGCACAGTCTAGTGGCAGCTGCCATGTTTGTTTAGAAACAGCAAAACGGGTGATGCTGGTATGGCCTTCCTGCTTGTGCAGAAGCCTCCTAGCAGGAAGACTTCCCTAGGCTGTGGGAGAGCTGTGCTCAGTCCCACTTTCTGTCCAAAAGGATTTCAAATCACGTTGCCCACCTTATGGGATAGTGATCTAAATAAGAGGATGAAAGCAGTTCAGGGTCATGGGTTGATGGGGGATGCTCCTCGCCTCTCCTGCAGAAGCTGTTCCACAGTACACAACGTGATTAAAAGTTAACTGGGTAAGAGCATGGGAGGGGTATGACACTGTTGACCACAGCTTATGATGCTTATGTTTGGGTGAGGATAAGTGGGTTCCAATCCCTTCTCCAAGGTCTGCTTACATATTTTCAACGAATGTTTAGGACGCTACCATGCTTAGAGTGATGTAGGTTACTTTGCTAGTGGTCGTTAGTTTAATGTATCTTGTACTGGATTTATTGGAGTACATGTGTTGGTATTTCTACATTGATGATGGATCATTCATGGGGAGAAATAATGCACTGTGCTTGTTCCTCTCTGTTTATGTCTTTAAAACTGTATTACTTCTGGTAGCTAGCTAATTCTGAGTTCTCAAGGAGTAATGTAACAGTATAGGGAGTGTTTTAAATGTAAATACTTGTTCACAAACTCTCTTTTAACATTGAAATTCATACAAATAGCTGACAACTTAATTCTTCTATGTACTCACAGTGAGGCTGCAAGCTGTTCATATCTCTATTAATGTATATTTTTTCAGGTTTTGTCAAATTGAGATTTCTTATTTACCATATAACTTACCATATAACTTCCTCTGGCATCAGACTTCAGGAAAAGCTAGCTTGTTTCCGACTTCCCAACATGACTGCTTTCAGATTGCAAACTAATTCTTCTTTATATGTATTACTTACAGTGATTCTCTGTATGTACTTCCCTTTTGCTTTACCATCTTTAATTATCAGTTAAGAAGGATCCTTGTGAGTCAATAGTTTTAAAGATGAGATACTCCTACTTGTGTGCACTCTAAATATGGATCTTGTATCAACTGGCTTTTGCCGCTAAATTTATTTTTCATAATGTGTTGCAGGATGGGGTGGTCTTCTAACAGAACTGGGCTCTGTCCCGTCTGAGTAATTGGCTGTCTTGCCTCTAAGAGAAAACCCTGTTTGCATGTAGCTAGCCTGGAGTTCACTGGGCTGAGATGGGCTGTTCAGGAAACCCTGTGGCTGGGGAGCAGAGGGGTATCAGTGCCAGTGAAGTTTGCTGCGCAAAGGGTGGGGTCAGCGAGCTTGGACCAGGAACACAGATGAGTTGTTTTCTCCCTTTACAGGTTTTTGTTCTAGGTTGTTCTGCAGCCTCCTGAAATGCAGTAACATTCAGGTTATGGGAAATGGCAGGGGAGGAGATGTTCATGAAACAGTTTCAAATTTATTTATTTGTTGATTTTACAGGAGAAAAACCTTGGTGTCTAAGGTAAATCTTTTTAAATAGAAAACAGACCTTTTGTTTTTAAGATGGAGTTCAGGTTCTTTTAACAGAACCTTTCTATGGTTCAGTCACAGCATTTACAGCAAACAGTTTGAATAAAAGTGTGATTTTAGTATCAAAGATATTCAAGAAGTAGATTTTTATAAAATTAGATTTCAGCACATGCTCAGCTTTTTTAACAGATGCGCTTTTACGCAACAAGAAAAAATCCAAGTAGTAAACCCAAAAGAGTGTTTTATTTTATGCTTATTATTGTCAAACTACTTCCTTATTTGAAAGCCATTGATTAAACCAAAATGATTTGATTGCCTTTGCTTAGTGCTGTGTAATAAACATTATGCAATTGCATTGCGCCTGCTTGTTCATTAGTTCTTTCAAGGGTAGCTCAGTGAGTTTTCCTGCCACTGTCTTGTTATCGCTCTCTGAAATCACTGTGGTAGGTTTGTTTTAATTTATGGAGCAAAACGTATTTTTAGAAAGAATTGAACTGATATACCTAGGGTTCCTTAGATGTTTTGGGTAAAAAGAAGGAAATATTTCTTCCTATTTTTACTTAGGCAACACACGTTCTGACTTTTCATTTTGAGCTGCTGGCTATATCATAGCACACGAAGAGTGATCAAATAGTGGGCACCACTTAAAATCATCATCAGTATTACATGCCAGGAACTGTAATCTGTGTGAACCTCAGTTCCTAATTAATAAGGAGGAAAGTTGAAATAGAAATTAAAGTAAATTGATTGGGTGTGGTCATACATCTCCTGAGCTATTGAAGGATGTTAGAAATCCCAGTGCCCTCCTAGTTATTAATGATACTGGGGCAGCTTCTGTTCAGTCTTTGTAAAATCCCACTTCACAGCATTAAAGAGCAATGTTTCTAATGTGGCATGTTGTCGTTATTCTGTTGAACTACATCACAGGTATTTAATTTTTACTTCCTGTTGAAAATATGAAAATGTTTCAGTAGGTTTTGCTCTCAGATTGAGGAAACCTGGAGCAATGCTAGTATTTTGTTTTATTTTTTTAAAGAAGTTAAGTGAATTCAAAGAAATCGTTGAAATTGGGTTGTCTAGGTGGCTTGGGTAAACTTGTTCTTATTGAGGATGGCAAAGAATGGATTTGATTGGAGCAGTTTGGAAGTTTTCTTTTTTATATACTCATCCTTGTGTTGTCTTACTGGACTTTCCCTTTGTGTAAGAAATTTTTAGTTTAATTTGTAAGGCCAGGGAAATTTCAAATTTAATATAGGCAGCTTACAAAACAAGTTTGTCTGAGTTGTTAATGAAGTAAGCACTTATGCCCTTGAACAGGTAATAGCTTGATGTTGATGTAATTACTATTTTTTCCCCACCCTGAATATTAGGTCAAAATGGACTCTGGTTTGTTTCGAATTTAATGAAACCAATAGTTATGTGGGAACGCGCAGTTGCATGCCTTCCTACTTAGCTACAAAAGACTTTCAAATAAGGACATTATCACAGTTTGTTCGGCGTATTAATTTCAGTCTGTCTTTGTGAATATTAGTATAATTAGGGTTGATTGGGCAAAGCTAGAGAACATAGCTCATTCAGGTGAACTCATCTTCATCAGGTTGCCTTTCAAGTTTTGGACTAGTGAATTCCCCTCCCATTTGCACCCCCTCCTGCTGTCACTCTGTTAACTATGATACTGGGTTACCGGAGAGACCAAGTAATTCCTCAGAAGAAGGGCAACTGATGACCTTGGTCTGCCATGTTTTCGGGCCTTCATGACTTTGCTTTGGTATGAGCAGCTTTTGTGCTGCAGGTTGTACTGTCTTTGGAAAAGGAAGGAAAGCTGTTTGTACTTAATCGAAGAAATTGTCACTTTGAGTGGAGATGTTAACCCCAAACTCCTGGATAAACTCCCATCTAGGAAACTATACATTGCCTACTGAATTTCCCTGCAGCCTAAAATGCATACATGGCCTTGTTTGGGCTTTGTTTTGGTTTTTCACTTTTCTTTCAAACTACTCTCCAGAATTACTGTGATGTAGGACGTGGCAGATGCCATCTTCCAGAGTAACTGCTTTTCAGCGCTGTGAGGAATGAGTCTTGTATGTAGTGTATGTATTTTCACATGCGTTAAGCAGTTTAGGATAAAGGTATTATGACTACCAGATACTATCATGATTTTATGAGAAGGATGTCTTTATTATTGGAATTAATTTTTGGAGAGATGCAAATAGTGTGCTTGCTTCCTACATTAAAACTCTTTTTTTTCTTAATTTTAAATAAGTGATCTGTGATTCTGTTGCACGGAATCTGGCGTAAAATTGAGCAGATTTATTTAGGGTTGCCTTGAACGTTGTGAGGGTTTAAGCCAGATTTACAGGAATATAGTCACTGATGATTCATGTTGAGATGATGTTTTTCTTCCTTGTAATGGAACATATGGGACTACGTAGCATATGGTGCTGCTGAAAATTGTTCAATGCAGAGCACTGATTTATTACACAGCAAAAAGTTTGGATTTTTAGTCTAACGCTGAGCAGAAACCTTTGTAAACAGCTCTGGCTGCTGGTTTGTATTGGATACGCTACTGTGATGTAGTGGTACATTTTCAAAGAATTCCTTTAAATGAAGACTGCATTCTTCCAAAAGTTGTGTATGTGCCCATTGCACTGGAGTGAAAATATGAACTCACTGGATGTTTCGTTAAGGGAGATGGAATTGTTGGGGTTTTTTGCAGGCTGCCTGAAACAGCTGTGAACGTATTGCCTCAGCAGCTCTGCCTTGACAGTCCCCCTTAGCCTTGTAGCCATCCAGAGGGATGTTTATTTTCTTATGGTTCAGTCTCTGTGGGATGACAACTTAAAAACTGAAATCCTTTCTGTCTTATATGGGAAGCAGAAGTATTAAGGATGTATAAATATATAGTTTTCTTGTTTTCTTCCAGTCTTAGTAGCCCAAACATCTTCTTTCTGTGGTTGGTTTGGGTTTTTTTTGTCTTTACATGATTTCTGGAGGGGTGTTTTGGTGAGGCAGGTGGAGGAAGAAAATGCACACCTTGATCCTTCCAGTACACAAGGGAAAGTGTACTAAAGTGCAGTGCAGTTACAGAGAACATAAATTCCAGCCGTGTATTTCCTTGTGCTCTCCTGTGTTTCTTAACTATTCATCTTTTAGATGATTATAATCGCTCCAGAGCAGGCATCGCTTCTGCTGTGGCTTTGTAGGTCTTACTACAGCGTAACTAAAGCTCACAGGTGCTGTAGTAATACAGACAATAAGTAGTTGGCCAAAAGAGTACATTGATTAAGCTTTTTAAAAAATGATTTAAGCAATAAGCAGGGACCTTCATTTAAACCATAGAATGGTGTTTGTGTTTGTCTTTTTTCCTAATGTAAAACTTGACTCTTAATTTGTTTGTAAGCGTTAAGGTACTGGTTAAAATAGACTTTATGCCAAATTTGGTACTGTTCTTATTAGGCCGAAGATACATACTGTCTCTTAAGAAAAAATATGTATGTTCTCTCAAATTTGTAATTTTTTTGCATAAAAATCAGATCAGTCTTATTATTCTTGCTTGGTTTATGGCAATCTGCCTTTCAGGTTAGGGTTTCTTGTGCGTTTCTTTCTGCTTATTTTGAGTGGTTCAGGTAAAGTTTAAGCATGCTGTATCCTTAAGGAAGAAAAAAAGATTTGACATCATTAAAAACTGATGTTATTTAATAAAAGGAAGTAGTATCTATCGTTGAGGGAATTAACTAATGACCTCTTGTTACCATCGCCTTCAGGATCTTAGATCCTCCCTTCGCTTGCCTCATTCTTAGTCATAGATTGGAAAAGGAAAACAGGCTTTCCCCCCCTCCCAACTCTTCAGCAGTTTCTCAACTTCAGATGAACTGGTCGTTGACCATGTGCATAAACTGAAGTCAAGAAAATAATCCCTTTCCACTTACAGAAGGTACGACTGTTATTAGAACTTACATGGCATGTCAATTAACTCTAGTTCCCAGTTTTAACCTGTATGTAGAGTACTTTTTAAAAAGTATTAGCCTCAAATGAATTTTAATTTATAACATTTTTAATCTTAACATTGGTTGTGGTTTCAGTTTCAACTCTAAGCTTCTTTCAAAAGAGGGGAAAAACTGTCCTTATCTGGAAAGTATGTGAGTGGCAGAGCAGATAAGATAATTGAGACCTAAATGTGAGCCGGGATGGAAACAGTCTCTGTTAAGAGTCAGGTCTCATCCGCTTTGCCACAGTCAGGTGGTGCCTTAGTGCATACTAATGCAATGAGTTTTGTCATCCTGTGGAGAATGCAGTGAATTCTGACTCTGCGGCAGCTTTTGCATTAAGAGCCTTTAGCTGAAGTGTTTTCACAGCCAGGAGTCTTATGTTCGTTTGGGAAGCAGACAGCCAAAAATAGGGAGGGTTTTATGGCCCTCCTGCCTGTAACCACATCTTGCTCCTAAAGTGAGGAATAGAAATAAAAAACGTTCCAACTTGTTGTTCCACTCCAGCAGCTGTTTCTCAAAATTGCTTGTGTACGTTTCTGCGTGCTGTCTTTTCTCTGCAGAGGATCTCCACAGAAGATAACAAGCTTTCCATTTTCAGTTCTTTCCGTAGAGGAAAAGCTCCTGTTACAGTTTTAAAGGTTGTCTTCAGCACTTGATGGCCCAGATGGGCAGGAGGTAATAATGCAGGTATCTAAAAGCAGAATAAATGAGTAACTACTGGAATTAGTTTTCTACTACACAAAGTCTTATTTTTTACTTCGTTTACTTAACTCTGCTTTTGCAATTTTCAACTTTGTATTTTAATTATTTTTATTTATTTATATTTTTGAGCAGTCTTACTGTTGCTTGATACGCTGAGCCCAGGCCAGCCAGAGGTGGTCAAATGAGATCGCAGTCTGATCTGTTACGCAGTTTGTGTTGGATCCAGGCTCTGGTGACATCCAGAGAGGCAGGGGGACAAGGACCCTGGTCTACTGCCCTGCAAGCTGGTGACTGGAGCCCCAGGCTATCAGTGCAGCTCTGCTGGTGTTTAAGGTCAACTCTTTGCAAATATTTTAGGAAGGCTTATATTCAAATGCTATTTATAAGACCAGACTAATTTCTTTCTTCATAATGATGGCCTTTTGGCTGATGACAGGGCTGGAATCTGGAAGATCTGGATTCTGTATGCCACTAGTCAGCTGCGTATCCACAGGGAAGTCGTTTGCTAGCTTTCTGCCTCAGTTTTTTATCTGTATTTAAATGAAAAAAAAAAAAAAGGTTGACTAATACGTGCCTCACAAAGCTATGAGAGCACAGTTAGTAGCCTCATGCTGTGAGATCTTTGGAAAACACCATAGGAATGTTCAAGGGGCTTATTATGGTTAAGGCCCTCGCAAGGAGAGAACTGGTTAAGTCTGGGTTATTGTTAGACCATTCATTAAGGAGTCCTGGTAGCTGAAGCTATGATAGTAGCTGTTCCTGGCTTCACCTTCAGTTACCCTGGGTAGATACTGACTGCTGCAGTACTGGTGTGCTGCAGTGGTCTGGAGTAGAACTAAAGCATATGCATTCATTTTTGAGTCCGCCTTGAGCGCTTCATTTCTATTTCACGGCTGGTTTTGCATGCAGGTCATGCTGTAGCCTAAGTGAATTTTGGTAGTTTAACATCATGATGATTACTTATTCTGCCACTAGTGAGCCCTTGGCGCCTTCTTGCCAAAAAAAATGCTATATATTCAGCTGAATTTTTCCTGTGTATCTGCCTAACTTTTAATCTGCCATGTTTTCACTTCGTAAATTGAACAAAACATTAAAAAAAAAAATTAGGCAACAGATATTTTAGTACATAGTATTAAAAAGTGTAAACCAACTATTAAAAAGCTCTTAAGATTTGGCCATCTTCAAGCTTAGGTTGTCTTCTGACAACCTGTGAAACTTTTGTGTGAATAGTCATGGTGTAGTTTCTAAAAATTCATCTGATAGTATGTTTCTAAAATATCTGTCAAAACTTTATCACTTCTGGCCAGTATTATAATAAGCAACTATGCAAGAAAAGCAGAAAACCCATTTTAGGAAAGACTAGATATCAGTTTTTTTCCAAAACCAAATAATCTTGTCAGTCACTAGCAATGGAATCTTATTAAACTTGAATAACTTTCTTAAAATTCAGCAGTGCCACACTCAAGTACTTGAAAGTCAAGATACAGCTTTGACAACTGAGGTCTAAATCCAGACATTTTTATTTGTCTTTGGAGTTTCATCTCTTCATGATTATGTATGTAAGCTGTTTTCTGTGTCTTGACAGATTTGAAATGTATTGACTGAAAGAAAAATGCAAAATCAGATTCCTATTGAAACACAGGGCTTGAGGAGGTAGGGAGCAGGGGTTTGGGAACATGGAATTGATTGTAAATTTTAAATCATGATCCTGTCAATTAACATGAATTTTAAGCTGATGTTGCTGCTGAATTAAAACCAGCTCTTGCTCTAACATCTCCTTACTCCCACTGAATTCTGTTGGCACAAACCCTTGTGCTACCAGATGGTGATACAGGTTAGGAAACTGATCCAGCTGCAAAATAACCGTGTGTAGCAAAGCCAGTGGTCTGAGGGTGGGAACAGGCAGGTGGGGATGGGGCTGGAAGGTAGAAACTTTCCCCTAGGGAAGTAGGGGCAGTACTGCAAAATTATACTGTGAGTTATCTTTCTTTAAAAAAAAAAAAAAAAAAAAAAAAAATGCGCCAAACAAAAAAAAAAAAAACCCATACCACTGTTGAGTTTAAGCTAATGAGTAAATTAGCAAGTTTCACTTTCTGTTCCTTGTGCAGTAGCTGGGTCTAGCAGCATTTGTGTTGTCTTGGGCTGCAAACTGCAGGGGAAGACTTGAATCAGAATTAACATGCCCTCCTTTCACTGTATTTTACCTTGTTTTCTGAAGCACTTTTTTAGGAAACACAAGTTGGGTGCTTTGTATTACTTGCACCTGCTTTTTTTTTTAATGGTTTTGTGTTCAGGTATGTCATCTAAACAAGGAATGGCTTTTTTGGAAGGCTGACATGTTTTACTGTATATTAGTTGTTCAGTGTTTTATAGCCTACATAAAAAAATATTCCTGCCTTAAGAAGTGGGGGGAAAACCCCAAGCAGAATGCTTGTCTCATAGGCACTGAGAATACTGACTTGAAGATGATGGCACATAAGCAAACAGGTATTGCCAAACACAAAGTTGTATTTCATATTTCAGGTATACAATGGGTTTTTTTAAAACAGATCATGGCACCATATGACAGGAATCATGTGAAGGTAAGTCCATTTTGTTCCTGAAGTGTGAGAATTACTTGTGGTATATAACCAAGAACCTAAAATTAGAAAAGGAAGCACCAATGCATATCAATTTTCTTCAAATAGGCTGTTTCATTAATACAAATGGGGATTGTTTGTTTGTTTGCTTTTTTCTTTAGGAAGATCTTTAGTTTAGGTAAGCAATACAGCACAACAGAAATCTTCCTGAGCATTGCTAAGCTCTCCTGGTTTCCAAAGCCATCCAGAGAATTTGTGGTGAATGTGTAAAGAATAAAACATCTCTGTTAAAGAACATTTGGCTTCTGGTGGCAGGGCCTCCCCATCCAAGGAGCGTTTGCAGCTGTTGTCAGTGAAGTTGTGGGTAAGAGTCTCAAGGGTGTAGAGAGAGGAAGTCAAAGAACTTTCGTATTTGTGATCTTTGTCTTCCCAGTTGCCTTAAACAAAAAGGACAGCTTAATTTGTGTCACCGTTCATAAATTAAGAACTCTTGTGAAGCTCAGCTGAACACTGAGTGTCTGGATGAAACTCCCTCTGTATCCTGTGCTTTTGTATTCTTGCAGGTTGAAAGCTGTGTAGGAGATGGTAAGTATTTGTGTACGTGAAGAGTTACCGCTCTCATCTTGGGTGCCTGGCAGAAGGAACTTCCTAGTGCTGACTGCTAAGGTCGCAGAACCACAACTGTTTGCTACTACTATTAGTAGAAGGGGGATGTAGGGCGGAATCTACCTCCCGCCCAGCTCAGGATTGATTTAAGAAAACTGTTGCAAAGCTCAGACTGGCGTAATGAAAGGGACGGCTGTCCTTCCAGTCACCAGGGGTCTGTCCTGCTTGGGGCAAGCGACCAGGAGGAGTTGTGGTGGTTGGTTTGTTTTGTTTTTTAAAAGACAGGGTATTTAAAACCCAGGCTTTTGCACTTTGGTGGTTAACTGGTGGCCAGGGAGCTGCGCTTCTATGCAATAGGGAAGGTTTTGGTTATTGTCTGGGTATGTGGCACGCCCTGTCCAGGCTGCTGTGCCCAACAGGTAGTGTTCCCTCTGGAGGTGGGTTGTATGACCTGGAGCCATCTCCTGGTCTAAGTGCATTTTTAATTGGTCTTTTTAGTGTCAGCATAGGTACCAGTAGAGCACAAAAATTTCATGAATAACTCTCATGTTATTTATTCTGTCTTCTCAGAGGAAAACTGTATGCAGTGTAGAGGGTTTTTCTGTTCATGAATTTGTGTGCTGCCTCTTTGTTAGAGCAAGCAGGTCAGGGAATTCGGCATTGCATTTTTACTGGAAGCTTGCAAAGATTTTGCAGGGTCTTTGCTGCTTTTGTATATTACTCTGATGTCTAGGACCAGCTTTTGAGTGGGACATCTGCACAACTGAGTTTTACATTATCCTAGGTTTCCTTTGTTTTTTCTCCCTCACCCACTATTACTATCCTGCCTTATGCTTCATGTACAAAAAGTGAAGATCAAATACACAGTTTGATCTCTGTATTGACACAGTAGCAGGACAGATGAATGTTCTTATGTTCTACAGTGAGATTTTAAAAAAAACTTTTCTTATTGAGACATCTGGGTGGAGGGAGCAAACCTCAGAAATGTAAATTGCTTTCTTATTTTATGACCAGTCAAAATATTTTGGAATTAAAAGCAAAACTGAAGTTGAGTAAATTGATTTTTTTTTTTTTTTTTAACCACTTGTACTAAGAGCTTATTTTATGTAATTACTGGGGCGTGACTTTAAATTCTGGGCAGGACTTTGTGGCTTGTTAGCATCAAGTTCAGCTTCTGATGTTGCAATGAAGAAGGAAGTGAGTGTGTGTGTGCTTGGGGAGGGGGAGAACAAAGCACTTCTGCCTAGCCACATAAGGTGGGAATTGCAGCTGGCCAGTTATTTTTAGCTTCTAACTATCTCATTGTGAATGTGAATCTCTTTTTTTTTTTTTTTTTTCTTTTTTTTTTTGTTAATCAGAATGTTTGGTAAATGAAGCTGTCAGTTAATGTTTTGAAGGACTTTTTTCGTGCCAAAATGCACTAAACATAGGTGACTTCTTCACCCCAATTTTACTCATTAAGCCTTTAAGTATTTTTAAACCTCCACAGCTGCGGGACTGGGTGTGATGCATTTTGCAAGTATCTCTATTTGCTGTTGATTTTTGCAACTGTGCATCCATAGCTAAGAATATAAGCATAGTAGGGATTGCAAGGAAAGGTGAGACCTTAGAGATCAGCCTCTGTAGCTGGAGAAACACAGAAGCTTCGTTAGAGGAAAAAGAATAAAGGACTTTATTTTGCTCCTTCCTTGCAAAAATGTGCAACCGTGTGGTAAGAAGGACTTCTTCATGGGTAGGAGGGAGAGGCAAAAGATACCATCAGTTTCCATCAGTGTGTTTTCCAGTCATTTGCTGTGGCAGTGATTCATTTTTGTTGGGTTGTTCATCCTGGCCTGAAAAGAGACATATAGAATGTTTCCATTTTAAGCTCTTCAGCATAATGGCTGAATAAACTTACCCTTCCATGTTGATTTTTGCCACAGTGGGTGAGCTTTTCTTCCTGGGGATCAGTCTGGTTTGCTGCACTGGCCTAAAATATCCACCCTCTGAAAGGTCTTGGTGTGCTATCAGAACACCGATGGTTAGAACATTTTCTTCCATTTTTCTTCAGGGTTGCTGGTCTTAAAAATGCACTGTTAAAAAGAACAAGTTTTCTAAACACATACAGCAATGTTTTCCTGGGTCCCTGCCTCTTCACCCCCATATTAGATGCCATTAAAGGCTTCCAAAACTCAGCAATCCCCTAGTCAAGCGCATAGCCATGTGCATTTGCTGCAGCATTAATAGTGTTTATTCCAGGCTTTCTAAAGGAAAATTAAGGAGGTCTTTGCAGATGGAAGCTCTCTGCCTGTCACACTAAGAACCACACAAGCAGCAGCAGTGCACGTGTGCTTTTTCTGCACCAGGTAGTATCCTTCAACCTTTAATGACAAGAGAGAGCATGGGGATCCTGAGCTGTCTCCTGGTCGTTGGTCAGGCTGCCAGCTGCGCAAATTACCTTGCTGCCCTTTGTCAGGAGTAGCTGTGAAACCATCAGCTCATTTCAGAAGGGCTAGTAAACAGTGTTTGGAGTTTAAGTACTGTCCATATCTGCTGACCTGTCACAACAGCTCTTAAAACCAGTGATGATCAGAAGAGACGAAAAGCCTTCTGTGTGCAGGGGAAGGTACCCTGCTGTAGTCTTGGGATTGAAAGAGCAGAGGTAGATACGGCTCATGGTAACCTTTAGTAAACAGTGTGGCACTGACGTGATAGTGAAATGCTGCCACATCGGGGTACCATTGCATATCGTTTCTGTTGTCATTTACTCTTAAACAATGTGTTTTGAAATTATTTTTATACTGGTTTAAACTGTCACATGCTGACTTACTTTGACCGTGAAAGTCTGAAGACTGCTAATCTAGAGCAAAGTTTTCTGTCAGCAGAGCAGGTGTATCCTAGACACCATTTTTTCCTCTTTTGCTAAAACATCCCTTTTCATGTTCATCTTGAAGGATCTGCTGTTCTCACTGTCTTTTTCTTTCCCCAAAGACGAGTTCATTTGCCGAGCTTGTGTTAGGCTCTGTCTACCTTTGCAAATATGTTTGCGGTGGCTCTTTCACATTTTCTGCTTAAGAAACTGCATTGAAATCTACAGCATCTGATGATAAGTAAGAAAGACCTGATGGTGAATGCTTTCAATTACTGGTTGCATAAACCAATTCTGGAATGAAATATAGGGCAAAGAGGCAATTCCAGCGCCACAGATGCAGAAGTATATGTGACAGTAGCTAAACTCCTTGTAGCTTTGCCATAATCTTTATATAGTAATCTGGGCATATTCCACTGTTTTCAGAAGCAACTTTAAAATGTTATCCTCCCTCCTGAATTACCTGCCAAAAGATGCATTTACTGAATTGAATCAAGAAAACTCTGGTGGTCCAAATGGAAATCTTGAACCTATTTAAGGGTACCAAATCTATCCGCTGAAGTGTGTAACTTAGAGCAGGTAGTTAGGAAGCTCTGCTGTTTGTGTTGAGACTGACTT
Organism: Gorsachius magnificus; assembly: GCA_034008185.1. Taxonomy (NCBI): domain Eukaryota; kingdom Metazoa; phylum Chordata; class Aves; order Pelecaniformes; family Ardeidae; genus Gorsachius; species Gorsachius magnificus. The sequence continues at coordinate 13,011,732 of CM067095.1, forward strand.
AAACCCAAACCCCCAAAACTTCCAGAGACAAATGCATACCAGAAAACAAACAAAAATTTGCTGTAGAATGTGTTTGAATAGCTTCTGAGCATTAGAACATTTGCTGGCCTGTAATTAATTTTAATGATGATACGTTTTGATTGACTGTCCAAAATGCACTTTGGATGAATTCGATGCGCCTCTCTCTTTGTGCTGGTCATCTTGTTCCTCGTCCTTAAAGTGCTTGTGCTTTGTCCCTGTTTTGGAAGATAGTACAGCCTTTTGAAGGACGTTTTGGTTTCTGCGTAGCCTTTAAAATCTACCAGGTTTGTTTAGCATTTGTCTTAAGGTTGCCTTTTGAGATTTACAGGGCATTTTATGTTTGTTTTGACTGTTAATTTATCTCACTTTCTCAGTAAGTTCAGTCTCTTCTGGCAGTGGGTGATAGGATGGGAGGATTGAGATGCTCTTGGACCCTGTGTTTGGAGTGCTGCACTCCATGGTGCACACGTGGATTCTTTTTCCCTTAGACTTGGGTTGAGTGTATGATTGAAAGAGCTGTAAAATTAATGTGGTGATGAAAATTAAATAAATAGTTGAATGTCTTAATCATTCAGATGTGAAATGGCCTTGGCTGCTTGTACTTCCCTTAGTGCTCCTAGGGTATTGGCCCATCTTTGGTGACAAAATACCCTAATAGTTCTGCTCTTGCATCGTGGTGGGGCTTCCTCCACTCAGCTCGTGTATTAATTTTTAAGCTCGATACTGACATTTCAGTTACAGGTTTGGAAACTATTTTACACTCTGCAGAGGTAAATGTCACTGGTCATATTTACAGTATAGCGGTTAGTTAATAAATATACAAATGACAAGCTGTGGGATGATTGCCTGCTGTGTTATTCTTAAGATGCCATGGAAATGGTTCTGTCTTCCCAAGTAACACTCATACAGCAATAATGTACATGAAATTATTTTTAAAACACTATTTTAAAATGCCAATGCTCATATTCAGGTGTTGACTGGAGATATGAATGATACAATGCCGAGAGTTGCTGGTCTTTAAATTGAAGATCTTATGCAGATATACTTCAGGGAGTTTTCTAAGAAGCATTTTGAAGCTGTACATGTTTTGCGTGTGTATAGTAGGGCAGCTGAATCATATTCTGTGGAAAAGGCCAGTTTAAATCTACTTATTGATCCAATACCAGGGCAGGTAAAATTTTTGGATCCTCCCTTCATCCAGACTAGGTGAATGTAGAGCTGCAATATAAGATTTCCTGATGCCTGTAAGTAGTTTAGCCCAGACTTACGGGTGCACAATACCATACTGAAAACAGTATAATGCTGAGCTCTTTCTGCATCCCATAAGGGCACCTTGGGGATGCTCTGCTTTGTGAGCACTGTCAGCTGAAAACTAAACTGGGACAGCCAGGTCACTGCACGAATCCTGCAGATGTTCTCCAGGTGGAACTTCTGGCAATGACTGACATCATGTGCCCAGCAGTCCCTACTGTTTGGAGATACTGGCACATCTTAAACCTTCTAGGTTCTGGAAAATCAGTCCATATAACTCTTGCGAGAGGGGACAGCAGTGGTGCTGTACTTTTCTCTATCAGTTAAGCTACTTAGAAGCCACAGATTTGTTCTTTGTAGAGAGGGAAATAAGGCAGAGTGTTGCAAGCACACTTTATATAATAAGCGTAGTTGTGCTTATACACACTTCTTGCACTAATACAAACTCCTATGCATACAGGTGATGCTTTACTAGAAAGGTAAAACACAACAAATGTGTGATGGCTGTTTTGCTGAGCAGGTTTCCTGTAACAGCTACCTGTGAGCTTTTCTTCAGACTCCCAGAGATCTGTTTGACAAATTTGGGGGTTTGGGGTTTTTTTGTTGTTTGGTTTTTTTCTTTTGTTTTTCTGTTTTTCAATAGTGCTTCCTGTAGCATAACTTAAAATACATTAGGGCAGGTATTTGCCATTGTATGTGTCGGCCTCCCCATCTAATGCACTTTCCTGTTGCTTCAGGGAATTTGGATTTGCGTTTTTTGGAAAGCAGGAAGGACCTGGGATTTGAAAGGATTTACATATGTAGGAGTTTTGGTTATAATAATCAGATTTGGTATCTTCATCTCGTCTATGTAGCATTGATTGCAGATAGAAACAAGATACTGGATATATTGTTGTTGGATGATTGTGTTGGCATCTTTTGATTCTGCTTTGGGATTGAATGAATGTTGCTTTGTAATTAAAGGCCACGTGACATCTGAACAGAGAAGAAATGCTGATATAATTGAAACTCTCCTTCAGAACAGAACTAAAACCATCTATAGATTGCTGCAGTGCCGGTCTGTGCCTTAGTTTGTTGCTGCCAACTTTAGTGCTCTGGTACTTTGACACAAACCCTTAAGTTATTGTAAATATTTGCAAAGAATTCCATCTACTTTACATTGGGTGATAACTGAAAATCCCCAGATCAGAGATCTTTTAAAGAAAGTTCAATGGCTGGGGAAAAAAAAAAAATCATCTTAGGCTATGTCTGATGCTGGCGAGGGGGTTCTGTGAATGCTAGGGAAAACTGTGTGTGATAGCTGGCTTTGTCCTCTGATACAGAAGACTTGCTTATACCACTGATTTCAGAATAAGCAGCTTTTGTAATGGAGTGAAAGTTTCCAGTTGCTTCTTTGAACTTGCTTTTACACTTCTTGTTACAATGCTGCTGTGGTAATTAAGCACTTTGTCAACAGCCAAGTGCTAAGTATCAGTACTTACCTTTGTCCTTTTTGACATACGACTGCTAATTTATTACAATAGCATTAAAGCCCATTCAAATGTTGTGCCACATTTAGCTAAGCTTTGTAGAAATGGATTTTTAAGTTCTGCTCAGAGAAACTCATATTCAGTACAAATATTGCAGATAATGGGGGGGGGGGGGAGTTCCCATTGACAGAAAGTGTCCTGTTTTAAAAGCGAGCTAATGACTGGTCCATAGCTGTACAGGGAGCCTGTATGGATCTGGGAATTAATTCTCAGTGATACCAGACTCCCTTTTTAGGGACTGTTATTGGGATAGCAAATAGTTTTTTGTATTCAAATATAAGGGCTTGTAACTCTTTTTGCAGTCACTTTCATGGTGAAAAATAGCGAATCTTATTCTGTGTCAGTAGTCTTCTGTAAGCAGCTGTCCTTCCATGCAGTTCAACCTAATGGGACAGGGCGTTGCTGGGTTGTGGATTTGTTCTAAGTTCACTCCGTTGGTAAATGAGGACGTAACTTTCAGGTATTCAAAAGTGAGGTGGAATTTCTCTTTTGTCCTACTGGATTTTTATCAAGAGTCCTGGTAATTCAAGAAGGCCACCTTGTACTCTCTGAAGGTGAGACGACTACTATTTGGTAATTCTAGGAGCCTGAAGGCTTATCCAGGAGTGTTATTAGTTTGCTACTTGCACACAAATGTTTGAGCTCTTGTTATCAGATTAGAAGTCAAAATCAAAAATATATCATAGCTTGAAGTACACAACCAATGCTCCAAGACTGTATGAATCTCCATAGAAATCCTGTATCCTCCCAGTTTCCTTGTAGCTGTATTAACCATGGAGTAAAAATGTTGAAATTGGTCAAAACAATATAAAGTAACTTTATAAAAGTTTGGCTTGGGTCTTGAATTTGTGCCTAGCAAAAGACTAGTCTCCTCAGTACCTACTAAAGTAAAAACTAATTCTACATTGTCAATGCAGTTGCATTCCTTCATTAGAAGGTCATCTGGTAATTTGACCTGACTTTTAAAATCCATATTGTTCTGACTGACCAACCTCAAACCTAGAACTTGGGTAGATTTAGATTTTGCACATCACAATCCCTGTCTTATAGCAGGTAGCGTCGACTGTTTGGAAAGTAAGAGGGGTGAACATAACCAGGATGCTTTTAAGTTTGGGACAGATCGGGGTTTACTCCTGAGGCCAATCTAGAGGCTGCTGCCTCTGTGGATGTGTCCTCTGAGAGGTATCCGTGGGACTGCCAAGCATCTGAGGGGAGGAACAGAATGAACCGGCTCTGCAGCGTGAGGGATCTAGCTGTCAGCAGGGGAAATGCAAAGTGTCTCTGTGATAGGGGACGTCTGGGGATGGGGGACAGAGGTATGCCTGTTGAAAATGAGGCATTCTAGTGTCGTATTTTGTAGTGGAGAGCAATTGGAAGGTGAGAGGAGTTTGATGTTTGTAGGTTTTGATAAGACAAAAGCTGGAGGTGGGGGAGCTGAGATTATTTAAAGTTTGGGAAGGGACAGATGTGGGTAGAGATTATCCAGTTAATGATGCAGCACTTAAAAATGCAGGGAAGTGCTATGGGGTGTTGAAGGTCTGTTGTGTATTTACTTTCATCCTTCAAAATGTCCTCAAATTCATTCCCTTAATTTAAATAAAATTCTTTCTTCCAGTCTCTTCTGTCCAACAAAATTTATGTTGCATTCAAATTAAACTGGGGACTGTTTTCCCAAAATAACTTTTCTAATTGTAATCTCTTATTTGAAATCTGCAGTCAGTATGTTAACTATAACATGCATTTATTGATAGAAGTTATTTCTTCTCACTTGTGTGGGTGCATACATAGTCAGATCACTGCTTCAATCATTGGCTGCCAAACTGGTTCCTAGAAAATATAGGGGAATTTCCTACCGTGACTCATCTTAGGAGTAGCAGATGCTACATGCTCTCAAACTGTTTATGGTAGTTTCTGGAGTCTCAGTAAATATAATTGAGTGTTGGGGACTCAAAAATATATTGGATGACCTTAATGGTTACACACTGCTACTGTTTCTCCCCTTCTGATGAGGACACCCAAGTGAAATCTTCATAAAGGGTGCTTTCTTCATTCCTGTTCTTTAGCGTCTCCACTTTGAAATTTCATTTTCACCCTGCTGTCACCAGGGAATGGCTCTAGTTTTAATATTTAATAGGTCTGAGAGACCTTCCCCATCTCTTTTAGTTTTTCTTCCCGCCCCGTGCCCCCCTCCCTCCCCACGCTCTTTAACCCCAGGGCTTAAAGTGATCCTTGAGCCACATGCGACTCATAAGCAATTCAAGCACAAGTTCCTTATCAGCAGTAGATCCTGTCACTGGCAATGGGTCTGTGCTGCTGCAGAGTCTCTGGGTAGCTGCAGATCTGGGATACAGAAGTGAGTCTGCGAGGGCTGCGCAGTTGGCAGTGGGCTCACAGCTGAAATGCCTCTTGAAGGGCACTTTAGGACATAGCTTCATGTTCAGTGTGGTTGTTGTGGGGTTTGCAGCAGCATGAGGATGATGGGGTTAAAGATGTCATGGAACTGTGCCCAGCTGGGATGTCCACCTGTAACTGGCATTTCTCTGCAAACTGGGGAATCGAAGAGACAAGGAGCTGCTTGGGCTGGAGATGATGGGGATGCCTGCCCTGGAACGCAGCTCCCCCCCGTTCTGCCATCTGAAGAGGCAGAGTGAGAGAGGAGGGTGGAGAAGGAGACTGAAAGGATATCTAAGGGAGTGGCTCTATTGCAAGGTGAATGTGCAAGATACAGAGCATTGGCTTGCAGAGTCTAAGAATTGGTTCTTGTTCCAGCATAGTCAAAATAAAACCAGCTTACTCCTTTGCAAGCTGATGTGCTTGTTTCTTCCGGTGTGGAGGTCTGGATTCCTGCATAGGGAGAGATCCTGCCTGGAGGCACAAGGTGCTCCAGAGAAGCCCCAGAGGGCCAGTGGAGTGCTGTCATGTCCAGACCCCCTTTCATATCCAAGGGAGCCATAAAGCTTGCCCTGTTCCACAGTTAAGTGAGGGTTGGCTTGCTAAGGGTAAAATACAGGCTTTGGGAAGGAGCTGAACGGCAGGCAGCTGGGCCTGTTAGAGCGCAGGGCTCTGTAGTGATGACCTTACCCAGCTCCTTGGTGTAGTAGAAGCTGTGGTCATCTCATGCTTGGGGAACATTCCCCGAATTTGCTCCCTTGGTTGTCCAGGATGTGTGCTATGTCCTCCTGCCATGTCTTATGAATACATTTTAATGTAGGGCTTGTCAGGTTAGGAAGGTTGCCCATCCTCGTGTTGGCAGCTAATGTGGAAGTGAAGAATAGTGGCTGGGCTTTCTCAGTCATTGATACTAGGTGCATTGTTAGGAGGGCAGCTCTTCTGTTTAAAAACACTAAATGAGCAGTGTGTACCTTATCTTCTTGGGCACACAGTGAAATATCTGAGGAAGGATGGAATTACATTGTTACTTGAGGTTTTCATGGGAAAAGGACAAGTCCTTTAAGTGCTTTTTCTACTGAGCAGTGGCTCCTCTAGATTGCAGAAATGGGCTTTTCCTGTAGTTATGGTAGAGTGAGCAAGCAACAAGTTCTCAGTGGAAAACTGCAATGTTGCATTTGTAACAAGAAGCCAATTTTGTAAAGCTAGACACAATCGTGGTTCCTGGCCCACTATTGCTGTGGTAAGTGGAGCAGGGAGGGGTGCTCTGGCCCTGCTGTGCCCTGGAAAAGGGGAAGCCTGGAGCTGAACCTTGCTGCTGCATTGCACTTCCTTAGCAGAGCAGGATGAGAAGGCAGTTCCGCTGTTGAGCTTCACGTATGTTTAATAGAGAGTTTAAGAACAGTGTAGGTTTGCTTGTAAGCTCTTTGTACAGTCTCGTATTCTCTGGGAAAGTTTCTTTTTGACCAAGGAAAGATGTAATTGTGTTTCTTCAACAGTGTTTGCATGCAGCATAACTTCAAATGGTTTGAAGCTTCTGTGTTCAAGTTTGCAAGATAACTTCTGTGGTTATTTAGTTCAGTGATTCAGTTCAGGGATATTTTTTCCCCCAAGTCACAGGTTACTGCAGTTTGGCTATGTTAGAAATGTTCAGCTCTGATGTATGTCATTTGTATACAAATAGTTGGTGTTTTTTCTCCTGTAGTTACACTTCCAAAAGTGTTGACTTTTTCAATATTATGAATATTATGAAGAGAAAAAAAAAATCACAAAACTGTATGGTTATTTAATGCAAAAGGGCTGATTGGAAGAGTTCAGTACAGCTTCCCATGAAGGCTTTCTCTTGGAGGCAACTGCTTTAAAATTGTGAGATATAGGTGTAAAATTCACAGTAGCTCTGGTAATCCTTATAAGGCCTTTGTTCTTGTCATATTAGATTTAGTTATACATTTCCTAACTAATCTATATATAGTATAAGACCGAGAAAAGAGTTTTTCCCCAGTCTTCCTGCCTCAAATATCCCCTTCTGGTGGGAAGAGTGACTCGATGCTCCTGTAGAGTGGTGACCCAGGTACAGTTGACTTTCTGAAGTCCCCTTCAGCTCCTTTAGGAGTTTGGGCTCACATGACCGTACAGTAAAATATTTAACTACCATGAACTCATCAGTTAATGCTAGAATTTTTCATTCTTTTAATTAGTGGTAATATGCCCCAGCCTGCAGGAAAACTCACTTCATAGAGTTTCTTAGAAAGCTGTGCTCAGTAATAACCGGAAGAAAATGAGTCTTCCAAGCTAATCTGCGATTAAGAAGCTGTCCCCCATTAAAAATATTCATCACTTAGACACTGTAGTTGTGTAGAAAATACAGAATTATCTTTTAGTCTTTTGGTCAGCTTTTCATTCCTTGCTAAATATATAAATAAATAAAAATAATTACAGTCTTCTGGCTAAGGTACAGGATTGGATTCTTTCATAGTTTTGCTACCAGTATCCCCTTAGGTTCATTATGCCTTAGATGCTGAATCCATAAAATAGGGCTCTTAATATGTACATGAGGCACCAAGAACTAAAATAGTGCTGGAGACACTCAAAACCTGTTAATTCCTTGATTTATTCATAAAGCAGGGAGCATAACTCTTGAAAATTTGATCAGATGCCAGTTCCTTCAGTAGCCACTCAATTCAGAAACTTTTTTTATAGCTGTGCTAACATCTCTGAAGACTGTTAGGCTTAATTAATGTTTAAGACTCTTAAACAGAACATGTCATGAAAAGGGAAGCTTTTCTAAGGGAGCGTCGGGAAGCAGGCAGGAGTTTTGCTTCAGGGAATGGGAAGGCAAAGGACACACCAGCGTTTGAGGTGAGTAAGTTTGTGTCTCTTCTCTCACTTAAAAATATCCTGTTTGTATTTTTTTAGAGAATTACTGTTATTTGGTCTGTTGAACTGATGGGCATGTGCATAGAATCCTTTGCATGGGCTTTCTTTTAAATACCTAAAGGCAATTCTAGGATTAAAAAAAAGAATAGAATGGCCTTTTTAAAAGTATGTACCCCTGACAAAAAAAAAGTCTTTTCTGTGGTGTGAGTATGGCTAAGCCTGATAAAATGGTCATGAAGATGTTCACAGCAAGGCAAAACATTTACATTTCTCCCACCTGCAAGGCAAAACAATATTTATATTCTCTCAAGGGTCAAGTGCAGGGACACCTTCTCTGGGAAAATGAGCATCTTTTTCTTGTGCATAAACCTGTTACGGATCCTAAAATGAGTATTTTCTCATGAACGCTGACATTTTCCTGCACAGATGCCTTCAGTGCAATGCAGAATGTTATCAAGCAGCAGAAAACCTTTATCCTGTCGGCTATGTTCAGTGCTGCTGCTGTAGTAAGGTTGCATGATGTTCTTTATCAGTAGAAGATTGCTTTATGTATTGAAAACTTGCTTAACAAATGTATCAAAAAACCCTCAGACTCATTGCTCTGCTCTTCTTCCTCAACACATACTTCCCCAAAGTCTAAATTATTAATGTTAAAATATTAAGTGGAAAAGAAACTGTAATCATAAGATAGGAATGATTGCATAAATGTTTTTATAAATTTACCTGGGCAAAAAGAGATGGGATTATTTCTGAATAATTTGCCTTAATATTGTGAAGGGTGTATTTTTGTGGTTGTCCTAGATTCCTGTATCTCACACAGATAGATTTCTTAGAGGAAATTAAACTGAGTATCCATACCCAAACAGGTGAAGGTCTGGCAATGACAGAGAGGAGAATGAGATGTGGGAAAACAAGCATTTTACCCAGCAGTTGTGATGGGAAGAGGACTTGGCCTGTCTTAATAGAAAGCAGAACTGGAATAGACTGACATAAATGTCTGACTTTTTCTGACTTAAGTCCAACAATGCCTGCAGGGGAAAACACTCTTGGCAAAGACGGTACTAGTGATGAAAGCTTTACTGTAGCAGTTAAGCTTAGTTGTCTTTAGATAAAAACCTCATGTATTATTTAATCTCTATTCAGGCTTTTTTTTGCCTGGTTAAAAAGGTAACAAGTAGGCCATCAAGATCATATCAGTGAATGAACTTTAGATGTTTTATTCAACAAAAAGACCATTTTGGTTTCTGTTAGGAAATAATGGCTTAATTGTGTAAGATTTAAGATTATTTTATGATACTGAAATTCTATGACAGTCTCCAAAGGCTGCTTTGTTTACCATTGCTGCCAAGGCAAGGTTTGCAGAAAAATGTATTGGAGGATTTTTTTAATAGAAAATGGGAAGTTTCTGTCAAAAAGCAGGCTCTGTAGTGTAGCGTTAAAATTAAGGATGCCCAGCCATATCTGGTGGTCTTGATCTCTTCTCCCCACCCCACCCACAAAGATAGCCTTGCTGCAGCAGGGGTCATAAATAAGCAATTGTATAACGAAGGTCTTGCTCACTCAGTAATGTTAACTTTTAGCTATTTTATCTTAATATCTGTCCAAATAAACAACGCTTTAAGGGGTGAAGTGATGCCTGAACATCTGTCTCTTGAAATCACGAGGCCATAGCTACTCGAGCAGCTGTGTTTTAATCCAGAGGAAGGGTAGAGCTGGATCTGTTTGAATTGTATAAGCTAGTGCTGGTGTGGAGAAGCAGGGTGCTGCAGCCTGGGGCCGTCGCTGCTGGGTGTAGCTGCCCTGACGCACCTCTGCTGCTCGCCGCAGCTCCTCTCTGCTCTGCTCCAAACCAAGCATCAGCTGGAAGACAAATCATTTAGATCAAATTAGGAAATCGTGGAGCACTCAGATGCTAAATGGCAATATTTCTGTTGTTTTAGTTTTGGCAATGGTCAAATGTAACTGTTTGCCAGCGAGGACCAGTAAATAAGGACCAGTACTGAGCTGCAGCCTTGTAGGTGATGGGATCTGTGGAATGCTGACTTGTGTTATGCTTTTGCTCGATATTTTGATTAGTGTATTATCCATAGTAACCAAACTTCAAGTAATAACTCTTATCCCCAGTACATCCTTGGAATAAGTTTGACAGCTCCAAAGAGCTTTAGAAAGTCTAACTGGAATTTGTCTGTTAGATGAAAACAAATCTACAGAAGGAAAAAGTGACTTTTCCTTTCCTTGCGTATATTAAAAGCGGTTGCCCCAGGAATTTGCCATAGAAATAATGAATAAAAAGACTCTTGTTCTCTGTTTCCTATCTTCAGCTGCTATTCACTCTCAACACTGTTGGAATACGCTGAAGTAACGTATCAAATAGAAACTATAATACTTGGCAAGGATAATTTCTTACCAGGAACAATAAACGTGGCTTAAACCAGTTTTGTTGTTAACCTGACTAGAAGTGAAGTTTGGAGTCAGATGGTAAGAGTGGATGTATTTATTTTTTTTTTTCAAGGAAAGAAAAGAACGAACTGGGGAGATGGTATAAGGAGTAAATGTGCTGGATTCCAGCAGGGGTCTGGCCAGGATTTATCGTCAAACTCTGGATCAAGAAAAGAGAACTGAAGTAGATCTATAGGGGAATGGTTATAGCGTGTGGGTGCTAGGTGCAGGAGGGCTGGGGGGTGTGCGTGTGATGAACTTGTATCTTGCTGTGAAGGATGCTGAACCCCATCTTCTCAGGCATGGGAACAAAAGCCCACTGAGTGGGCAAAGGTAAATAACCTACCTACAGAGGAGGCGATCCTGGGTTTTTGCTCTGACACTGGTCTTGGGTAGTCCCCACTTGTCTTTGAGGTGGAAGTGTTCTCTGTTTTCCACTGCAATTATCTGAGCTTTTAGTTCTGAAGCTCGCATTCAGTATCACTAATCAGTGAATTCATTAACTTGAGAAGGGGTTTTTTTTTCTGTATTCAGTATAGAAACAAGTAATATTTTTATGTCCGTCTATCTGATTAGCTGTTGTACTTTTAAGTTGAAACTTGTTACCTTTTGGCTACATTCCCTGCTCTACCTCTTCTCAGAGGGGAGAAGAAAGGACAGCCTTGTTGTGTTGCTCTTTTTCCCATTTTGTTTAATGCATCATTCCCCCTTCTATTTATCCCCTGTGTAAGCTGGCTTTATTTTCAGTTTACCTTCATGTTGATGTCTTCCCTTACATCTAACGCTTTTATTCCTTTTTCTGCTTTATTTCTGCTGCCTTTTTCATCTATGTGATGTGGGATATTGTATTTGGGTTATATGATATCTTTGATCCATAATTTCTGTTGTGACATTGGTACTTCTGACGTGGCTTTCTGTCATTGTATTTATGCATCCCAACGCTCCATTTGCCTTTTTGACTGCCTCTGCACACTGAGCAGATGTTTTCAGAGAGCTGTCTGCAGCAACCCCCAGGTCTTTTTCCTGTGTGGTTACAATTAATTTAAAATGCAGCCGTGTGTGTGAGTAGCTGAAAATATTACTACTACTGTATGCTACCCTACTTCTGGAACAAATGCATTTCATCAGCCCCTGTTCTGCTTCTGACTTCCCTCAGATCTGAGCCACTCGAGGTGGACCTGTCTGTGTGTGTTTTGAACATAATGATTTCATCACCTCTGCTATGAATGGATGTTATCTACAAGATAAGTGACAGAAACCTATTAGGTGTTGTTAAATTTAATATATACAAATCTATGTCATTACTCTAGATGCCTTTCTCAAAAATAGCAAACTACTAAATGTCTGTCTTGGTGATGATTCAAAATAGTAAATTATCATTAGAACAAAAATAAAACTCATTCATATCTTACACCAGTCTCTAAATCATAGAATCATAGAATGTTTTGGGTTGGAAGGGACCCCTAGAGGTCATCTAGTCCAACCCCCCTGCAGTGAGCAGGAACACCACTAACTAGATCAGGTTGCTCAGAGCCCCTCCAACCTGGCCTTGAATGTTCCCAGGGATGGGGCCTCCACCACCTCTCTGGGCACACCCTGCCAGGGTTTCACCACCCTTGTTGTAAAGAATTTCCTCCTTATATCCAGTCTAAACCTACCCTGTTTTAGTTTAAAACCATTACCCCTTGTCCTGACACAGCTGGCCCTACTAAAAAGATTTTCCCCATCTTTCCTATAGGCCCCCTTTAGGTACTGGAAGGCCGTAATCAGGTCTCCCTGCAGCCTTCTCTTCTCCAGGCTGAACAAGCCCAACTCCCTCAGCCTGTCCTCATAGGAGAGGTGCTCCAGCCCTCGGATCATTTTAGTAGCCCTCCTCTGGACCTGCTCCAACAGTTCCATGTCCTTCTTGTGCTGAGGGCTCCAGAGCTGGACGCAGTACTCTAGGTGAGGTCTCCCCAGAGCAGAGTAGAGGGGCAGAATCACCTCCCTTGACCTGCTGGCCATGCTTCTCCTGATGCAGCCCAGAATAGGTTGGCCTTCTGGGCCGCCAGCGCACATTGCCGGCTCATGTCCAGCTTTTCATCCACCAGCACCCCCAAGTCCCTCTTGGCAGGGCTGCTCTCAATCCTTTCTTCCCCCAGCCTGTACTGATACTGGGGGTTACCCCGACCCAGGTGCGTGACCTTGCACTTGGCCTTGTTGAACCTCATGAGGTTCACACAGGCCCACCTCTCCAGCCTGTCCCGGTCTCTCTGGATGACATCCCATCCTTCTGGTGTGTCAACTGCACCACTCAGTTTGGTGTCATCTGCAAACTTGCTGAGGGTGCACTCGATCTCGCTGTCTGAGTCATTGATGAAAATGTTAAACAGCACCGGTCCCAGTACAGACCCTTAAGGGACACCACTCGTCACCGGTCTCCATCCGGACATTGAGCCATTGACCACTGCCCTCTGGATGCGACCATCCAGCCAGTTCTTTATCCACCAAACAGTCCACCCATCAAATCCATAGCTCTCCAATTTAGAGAGAAGGATGTCGTGGGGGACCGTGTCAAAGGCTTTGCAGAAGTCCAGATAGATGACGTCCATTGGTTTTCCCAATGGTCTCTTCCTATGCAGCATTTACCAATAAGCCTGAATTTTCTTGCTTCTTAGCCGTTGAACACACACATTCCAACATCAGCTGCCAGTTCCTTGGCTCCTGCTCATACAGAAATACAGATATTTCTAAATTATTCTTTAGGGTATGGTTGTCTTTCATTTTCTTTGAAACCCTTTCTGTTACATTTTCTTGTTTTAGTAATGTCTCTGATCTGAATTTCTTGTCTGTTCCCTCCTGCCCGCAAATGTCCACCACTGCCACCCACAGAAGACACCTTTATTGAGCGCCCCTTTGTCCCTGCAGCCACCATCCCAAATTCTGTCACCTTTTATTTTTGTGCAGATATGGAGTAGTCTGGTACAATTTAGGTACTTTGCATAGAAGTTGGGCCAGCAGTTAGTAAGTTTGACCCTCCCCTCATAAATAGCTTGCTTTCCTTGACCGTGTAAGTCTTTAGGTCTTTCCTTAGGTAGCCCAGTGACCAGAGAATTTCATTCAAGCTCTGATAATAATTTGTGTTACCAATACCCATGGCATCTTCTGCAACATCAATTTTTCATTATTGGAAATAACAGCAAATGCAAATGCATTCCATGTTTTTGCTAAAAGCTTTTCTATTTGGTTGGAAGAGGACTGCTTCTCAACTTACCTATTATGTTCATAGCAGAGCATATTGCACTGTTAAAGCATTTCATAAAATACTCTGTTGCCATGGTGATCTACCTTCCCCTTTTCCTAAAAGGACCCACTAGGTCCTGTGAGACCAAGTCTACTTTCTTTGCCTGCGAGATTAGTCCCATCCCTTATTTTACCCTTATTTCTATCTTGTTTTATTGAGGACACTAAGTAGATTTTGTTTACTGATAATTTTTTCTCTCTGGGCTTAACATTCTGAAATATTAAATCTTACTACTTTAAAACTCATCTGAGGATGTGCCTGCACATAAGGATGCAGTACTGAAACTTGCATTTTGAACTTCAAGTTGGAAAATTAAAGCATAGATTATTTAAAATGAAAATTAAGGTCAGTTAAAACTGTAAATTGATTCTTCATGACTGCAATGCTAATTTAAAAAAAAAGAAAAAGAGAGCATATGCTGAAGGGACAGGTGCTTGCCAGTTTGCATATCCTAACCCAGGTGGCTATTTGTCTTCACTGCCAGCTGATGCTGATCTTCCTTCAGCTGGAACCAAAACGATGCTTGTCTGAAGAAGGCTCTGAGCTGACGTGCAGAGTGCTGGCTGTTCATGAGCCGAGTTAAACTTAAACATCTGATGCCAGTGCCTGGTGAAGCAGACTTTTTTTCCCCCCTCTAGTTCTAATTTAAAACTTTTTTTAGCTAAAGCTGCAAAAAATCTGCATTAAAGCAATGTTAAGGGCCTGTTCTGACCTGATAAATCCCAGAAAATAAGACTTAAGGCTGAAATCACAGACCTGGGCCTCTCTATTATGCAGTTATTGAAAGAGTCTTTGAATGCTGCATATTCCTATATAATGGGAATGATGGCACAGTATTGTGAGATGTAATTTCAGTTTTAACTCAGAAATTTGGTCTGCTAAAGCAAAATAGTTGTTTCAGTTCAGCAGGTTTTTTTTGCCCCAGTTTTATTCTGGAACTTATAGTTTATATGCTTGACAATATATTGAGGTTTTTCTTTTTTCTTTTTTTTTTTTTCCCCCCTAATGTATGTGATCTCCATTATGCTCTCCTACCTCATAAGGAGCCATTGGTCACTCCTGATTATACCCCTGGCTGAAAGCTGGTGCCATTTGCTGTGGGTTTTCTTTCTGTCTCAACAGCCTGCTCTGTGAGTTGGAGAATACAGGATTTCCAACTTCAGTGTTGTCTTTGAGACAATTACTGTATCCTGGTGTCTTATACTCTAGCATACTAGCAACATAATTATTTTCTTAGCTTATTTGTCAAGTACAACGACTTAGCAAAAGGTGGTAACAGTATATTGGTGTAGGAACATACAGTTGTCTCCTGAAGGGGTGACTGCAGCATTCCACTGGTGAGCTGCCAGGGTCTTCAGTAACCACCCAGGAACCTCCTTGTGGAGAGAAAGCAAGTGTGTGTAGGCTTCAGGATGAGGTATTAAACTCATTATATTTTGATAAACTGGTAGCCTAAAGTTACCGCTTTTCTTGAAAATCCCAGTGACTGAAATTCCAACGGAGATGTTCAGATAGCCTCATTTGCGGGTTTTGGCAGTCCAGGCATGAGCTCCCCCTGGCTGTTTATTCCTGTTTGCATGGTTAGATGTAGAGCGAGGCTGGGGAACAAATCTGTCCAGAAAACAAACCATTTTTGCTGGGTTGTTAGTTGTCTGGGTCAGCTTCTTGATCGAGTGAGCGTGGGGTTGTACGAGTGACTCTGCTAGCACGATGGAGAGGGAGGCTGCTGCTGAAAGCAGTTAATGAAATGCGGGTAGAAATTTTCTCTCTTGAAGCCCTGGATGTTTTTCATGCCTTGATAAATTAAGACTGAGTTATCCAAAGCAGCATAGATAAGGATGGTTGGATAATGCAGCTAGGTTACAAGTTAAGTTTTATCTGAATTAGTCAAATCTGCTTAAGCTGCTGCAGAGCTGTACTCTAGAATCCCAAACTTGAGTTTGGGGAACGTGAAAGCTCCTGGGTCCGTACCAAAATCTTACTGCAAAACACTGGAGTATTCTAATCTGATGCAGCGATGCTTGCTGGGCTTTGCAGAAGGTCTGAAACAGTTTCAAGAAAGTGGAGGCAGTCAGAAACATGCATTGGTGATGCAGGGTGCCTTGGATCTGGATTAATATGCATGTTAGTTAGCACACTCATTGCATAACGAAATGGCAGTGGAAACAGCTTCTGTAGTGTCTTAAAGTCCTGAAAAAGAGTTGAAGGAAATAAGGACAGCCTTTTGCACCTATGACAGAATATGTGTTCTTTTGCCATTCGTCCTGTCAGCATTACATTTGATTCCCGCCCCTTCTTGAAATAAACTGTATACGGTGCTTCATTTTGAAGGGGCAGCAAGATACTCTAGCTGAATCATGCTGTATATAGTGATTTATTTTTTTTAAATTTAACAAGTGAGTTTGCACGTGTGTGTTTTAAAATGGAACGTATTTTTCCTGTATTAAACTACATTCAGAAAAGAGCTGATGGAGGTGCCAGGAGAGATACCAATATGAATTTGTGACATGAATAATATAGATGTCCCTCGAGCATATTAGTAGTATTTGTGGACCAGCTCTCTATGAAACGTAATTGCCGAAACCAAGCTGTGAGATAACGGCAGTATTTGTGCTTTTCCTTAAGTGAACTTGTGAGAAGGAACTTGTGAGATGGAGGAAATTTTCTGTCTGTGTATTTGTTCCTAATACAGAAAAAGCCATGAAAAAATCCCTGGAGATCTGGAACAGTCATGGAACAAATTTACCAAAGAAAAAAATGGACCAGCAGTAACAAAGAGAAATACCCGGTGGGTCTTGCTAGTAGTGCTGTGGTTCAGGTCCCGTGCCCACCGGTACAGTGGGAGGATGCAGGCATGGGGTAGGAAGCAGTGTAGATGCCTGTTAAAATTATTTTACTTTTTGGTTTGTCTGACCAAGCGTTATTACTTATGTGGCTTAGCAATTAGTTTGTAACCCTGTGAGACAGGGGAAGACTTCGGCAAGCAGCGAGGCTTTTTCTTCCCTGCGCCATCCTTTCCCAAGAGCTTAGTGCAGCGCTGGTCTGTGCAAACCCTATTAGAGAGTGGCTGGGAAAGGGCTTGTGGGGTGATGGAGTTATTTCAGCAGCATTTGTCTGGCTCGGAAGGTATGTGGTGATGAGGAAATTGCTCCTGCTTGTAGTGTTGAGGTTCTGCAGAAATGAATACCTTGGAAAGGTTGCATATGTTTATAAATTTCATACACTTAGTTGCTTTTATTCAGATCTTTTATTCAGAAATCTTGAGTGATTTATTTTAGGAATGCTCGGTCGGCCAGAAAACCAGCTTCCTATGTCAATGTGTGCGATAGGTAAATCAGCTGGGGGGAAAAAAAAAGCAGCAGATGATTATTCAGTGAGATTGCTGCCCCAGCTCTTTCTAATCTGGAAACCTTGGTTTTATTTGTAGTTGCTGTATTCTTTGGGTGACCTTGAACAGGTTTTGTTTCTCATTTTATCAGCTCTGTGTTTTGTAAAGCATAGACAGCGCTGGCCTCAAAACCTCTGAGGGACAAAGTACACGGACACCCTTGGAGGGTTCCAGGTAACAACAAAAAAAAACCCCTTGCTGTGGGGTCCTCCCTGGTGTGTCCTGCTGTCCTGCAGAGCTTTATACCTGCCCTATGCACCAAGTAACCCCTAGCTCCACTGAGCCTGCCCGGGAAATCAAATGCCTATGGTTGTAAAACAGACTGTTGGACCATTTTATTAGTGTACTGTGTAAAGCTGGATGCTGTCATGGTGCATGGGGGTGTTTATGGATGGTTTACTGTGTTATGGCAGATAAAAATACATTTGATACTTCCATGATTCTGTGATAGCTGCTGCATGTAAAGAATTGCTGTAATTGTCATAAGAGTGTTAAAACAGTCCTGAAGAAGGGGTATCCACAAGAGGGCCATCTCCTAAGCACGTGTGATGGCTGATGTAGCAAACTTTCAGTTTTCTGGGTGTTGAATAAAAGCAGCACACTATCTTTTTCTTCTTTCCAGATTTTTAGCCATCCAGTGCTCTTTTCATAGAGGGTAAACATGTTCTTCTTGTACACAGTTATTAGATAATAATGACATTTTGGACATTGGACATCCATATTTCACTTCTGTGTGTGTCTTTTATTACTAGCCATAAAAAATGCATGTGCTAGAAAAGAATAAACTTAGAAAGCCAGTGGGTAAGTTGTGTAATATTAATGACTGGGTCTGTCTTGGCTAGTATGTGTTAGATTAAGTTTGTAGTCTTTTAATAGTAGTATTCCCATGTGAAATTGAATTTTTGTGGATTTTTCAAAATAAGCTTTTTCATATTTAATCCCACTCCTGAAGCAGACTTCAAACACCTGAATGAAACAGATGTAGCCATTTTTAATGATACGAGTGTGGAAAAAATTCCTGTTATATATGTTAATGGTTGCAGTCGTGTCTGTAAATAGGTCAGGAAAAGAGCTGGATGCATTGGAGTCGAACCAAGTTACTGAGAGGGGACCGAGCTAAAATGATAAACCGAAGTAGTCAAAAAGGCTATTTCCTACAGTATTATCTCTGGCTGGCACAGAGGGAGGCAGGAAGGAAGGAGGCCTGTAAAAGGAGAAGTGTGTGGTAGGGAGAGATTCATGGGGGGGGTGTAAGGGGGAAGTGTAACGCAGCGAAGACCAGATGTCTTGAGGGAAATATATTGGAGTGCTGTGGCTTTCTCTGCTGCTTCTTAAACCAACAGCAGTACAAGGTTAGGATTCAGAAGCCTTTCTCTCTAAACCTTATCACTGGAGAGGACAACAACTGCACTGTGCAATTTTCAGAACTCTTCAGAGGTTTGGGTTTTTTTATTAATAGTGAGCTCATAAAGAGGATCCATGGATTTTCTTAGAATCATGGAGAACATACTTGACAGTTACCTTCCCCTGTCTCTTCAAACAGGGGGTGGGGGTGGGGTGGGGAATCACAATTTGGTTTGTTGCGAGAGGTATTCTGACCTTCCATGACCAGAAAATGTCGTTTTTCTTTTTTCCCCCGCATCCCCTCCATGAGTGCAGTCTGCATCTGTTTTCTTACTTTTTGTTAAGGACCTACTGTGTGACTCTTTTTGGCCAGTTTTACTGTGGTATAGCTTCCAGAAAATCAGTATCTGAGTTATGTTTTCTTGCAAAAGGAGAATAAACAGATTTTTAAATAGAAACCTACTTTTTCAAAGTCAGCTGGTGTTATGACAAAAGCTACATAGCTGCGCTAGCACGCTGTTACATTAAAGGATCTTACTCATTGTCTTGCACTTACATAATGAAATCACTTTTTGCCCCAAATGGTATCACAGGCTTTTCATATGTAAATATATCCATGTCCCTCCATTAAAACACACCTTTTCCTCGGGTGGCACAAAGTAGCTGTTCAGTAGCATAACTATATGTTAACCTTAGTCAGATCTAACTGTTACCTGCAGTTTCTGACTTACTCCAAGGGGCAAATCAAAGCCATGCCATCTAAGCTAACGATATGAAAACTAATTTTAAAACTCAGAATTTTTTAGTGTTCAGAGTTGTTATAACAGTCACTTCCTACACTTCTGAAAAAATGAGCTTGAAATGCAGATGGAGATATGCTTGCAGCCTCATTACGTGTTTGCTATTTAAATGATCGGGTGGCATGTAGATCTGGTGGCCACTGTGGTTGCTTCAGCAGTGTTGATCCTACAGTTATGAATTGTAATGCAGGTGAGTTGGACTAGGTCAGCTCTCACAGCATCATCCTGGACACTCTAGGGTTGTGGGAATAGATTTATCCAGTTGCTGCCTTTTTTTTGTTTGGTTACGTGATGGTCAAAATATAAACCCTTTAAAAATATCTAAAAATGGCTTTAACCACAAAATGGATACAGCTATTTGGAAGCCGTTACGTTAATAGGTAGGAAACTCTGAGTGTGCTGGTGTCTCTTCAGACTTGCATAAACAAATTTGATGACTTATTTTTGCCTCTGAATAGCACACAGCATAATACTCATGAATTTATAATTGTCTGGTGTTCACTGTCTTTTAAGCAACATGATGAAGAGCCTGATAAAAATGCTACAGAAGAAATCTGATGGAAATAGGGAGGCAATTTCCTCAATTTCATGACCCATATGTGATGTTTTAGAGATGTTTTGATGAGATCTGATGAAATTTATATTTCTGTGTGATGTTATTTGGGCTTATGTACATTAGGATTTAAAATGATTCATGTATTTTTTCCTCCCTTCCAGATGTACTCCTGAATTATTTCAAGGGTGCCATGATGAAATGTTCAGAGCAAGAAGTCTTTTTCTTTCCCTTTTTTAACTATACAAGGTTTATTTCATGACTTAAAGTTTTTAATCTTGTAAAATAAACCTGCAAAACCCTAATAATGTATTCTAAACAAAATAAGGGCATACATATTTTCCTTAAATTGTTTTAAATTTCACTGGAAAATTATTGGGAAACATCACCTGGTGTCTCTTGCTGGTTTGCCTTTTCATTGCACACCTATGGGGAAGAAGGATGCTGTTTGACTTTTTAAATACAGCCGAAGCTTTTCATTTGCTTTTAGAAGGGCTTTTTCTTTCTTTATATACTATTATAGATTTTAAAGTTTTTTCCAAATATTTTACCTCATGATCTTGTGTAACTACAGTTACACATATTTAGCAAAATAGAGAGGCTGTAAAGGGCTTGCCTGTTGCATGTGAGACAAGTGTCCAGGTACTAAGAAACTCTATCATACCTTTTATTTCAGTTCATTCTTAAAATGCCACTCACAGACAAGACCTGGGAGGTACCAGCTCTTAGTTGCTACTTTTGATGATGCTCCCAGTTGGGCTGTCACCTGAGTTTAACTCATTCATAGTTTCCTCACAATTATGTCATTAAAACTTTATTTTTTTGACAGCTACAAAATGCTAAAGCATTGCAGCAGAATGGTGAAAAAGCTTATGTATTTTAAGGTAATTTGCTGAATTTTGAGCTACCTGGGTATTAGGGAGAGGCTGCCTGATACTAACTTTGTTCTTAGGTTCCTTAAAGAGAAAAAAAAACAAACCCAAACGAACAAAACCCTGAACTTTTGCTTTATCGACAATAGCAAAGCAGGGCTGTTCCTGGCAGTAGTTTTGAGGCTCTGTTGGGGAACCTGTCTAAAAAGAGGCACCTGAATTTTGAGCTGGAATATTGACACCACATTTCTGTCTGTTTGTGCTGTTCCCATGCTGTGAATGAAGCAGGTAATGTTGTAAATATTTCTGCTTCGTAGGTGATGGAAATACTAGAGTTGTATAAAGTCCTTGGTAAATAAGTGGGGTTCTCTGTTACGCATCTGGGAAAAAAAAATAGGCTACATTGTCACATAGGTCTCTAGGAACATGTTGTTGGAGAAGACCACCTTGGTTGTCATATTTCTTTACCTGCTTTCATAGAGGTTTATGGGTATGAAGGGGTGGTTACTGAAGAGAAAAATGACAGATGTCCTTTTTAAGCTAGGTTTAATACTTCAGAATACACAGTGCTCAAAAGTAGGTGTGAGATTAAGGACTATGTTTGTATTGTCCTAAATGAATATATCTGAAGTATCTCAGATGTATGCCTCCTCATTCTGTTCCTGCTTTTTTTTAAACAACCATTGGATGAAAATGTAAAAACCAAAATAAGCATGCTATTTCACAGGTTTTAAAATGTCACAAAGTTTCACGAAGCAAATTGCAGTAGGACTAATAGTACTGGTCTTTATGGAAATGTTCATTAAGTCACGAGCTGTGGATCAGGTGCAGAGAAAGGTGGCACTTTGCCTTCAAACAGTAGGTTTGGAAGAGGATGCTGCTTTCAAAATAAATGCTACCTCCATTTTCTGCTAACCTGTAACATGGCTTATGTCCAGAAAGGATGGCTAAACCTGCTGGAACATAACAATTGTGTCTGGGGTATCAATGGTTGCAGCTTTCGTGGTGCATGCTGCTGCATGCGTTTGTTCTGCGATCACTGGATTCCTGTGTGTTCAGTTTAGCTCCCAGGAGATCTCCACAGCACAATTCAAAATGTTACTTTTAGGAAAATTAGAGGATCCGTGTAATTTTTGCCTTGTATATCACGCTTTTCCATAGGATGTTCATAAGCAAGAACATAAATTTTTTTTTTTTTTTTTTTTTAGGATTATAGTTACTACCTGGCTGCAGGTAGTAACCCAGTGCCCTGGGTGCCACTAGTTCCACACTGCAGTGCTCAGTCATCATTCTGCAATTACTGAAACTTTATACATCAGCCATAAGGTCTTTTTGGAGAGCAAGGAGAAAGGCAATGTATAGACATTCTTTGATGTGTTTGCATTCTGCCATGTCTTATAATATCCCTAAACTTCCTGCAGTAGCTGGTGTGTCTTTGTCAGGAGGACTTCCAGTAAATGTGACTGGTACGGTTTCCTTTGGAAGGCTGGCATATTGCTTGACTTCATACTTGTTGAAATGTTCCTCACAACTAAAACTAATTGTTTGTTTCTTGACTTTAAGCCCAATGGGGTTTTGTTTTGATTTTTTTTCTTTTAAATAAGTTTATTGTCTTGTTCTTGACTCATAGAGGAATTGCAAATGGAACAACGTTTCCTTTAAAACTACTGCTCCTAATCAGGAAAAAAAAAAGTTGCTTCAATCTACAATAAGACCTGCAACTTATTAGTTTAATTTCATATCCCAGGGGCACTGTGCACAGTGATCGCCTTAGTCAGTAAAGTTCTGATTCAGGGGTTTTTATTAGCGTGAGTAATCTTGTTAACCCCAAATGACCTGATGCGCGCTGAGTACTGGAGGATACTGAATCAAGGTATGTATGTGTCAGGATGATATTCGAAGTGGATTATTGAGCTGAACACTTGGCAAAGAAAAATTCTTGAAGTTCTTTTTAGAAGTTGTAGGTAGTGAAGAGCTGTGACTGCACCCAAATATTATGCAAATGTGCGTAATAATGTGCAAAAATGGTTTCCTTTGCTACTGAAGGTCACTGGGTATCTTATATTTCTGTCACATACAAATCAGATCATTTTGCTTCTTAGAAACTTGCAGAAAGGACATGAGAGGACTTGCTGCTCTTAGACCAAAGTGAAACCTTTTCTGAGTATCTTGGAATCTGTGATTAATTTAAGCAAACAAAGGCTATAGTACAGTTGCTTTTTGCATACACTGTCAGCAAACTTGTAAGTAGCTTGAATTTATGTACCAGATATGTGTATCTGACTGTTTTAAGCATTAAAATAGTGCTAAAATACTAGGAAAAACCATGTATGTGTCTGTGCTGGGTGTGTCTCTGCTGGTTTTGGCTGGGGTAGAGTTAATTTTCTTCCTAGTAGCTCATATGGGGCTATGTTTTGGATTTGTGCTGGAAACAGCACTGATAACCCAGGGATGCTTTCGTTCCTGCTGAGCAGGGCTGACACAGAGCCAAGGCCTTTTCTGCCCCTCACCCCACCCCACCAGTGAGCCACTGGAGGGGCACAAGGAGCTGGGAGGGGGCACGGCCGGGACAGCTGACCCCAACTGACCCCAGGGATATCCCACACCATATGATATCACGCTCAGCACATAGAGCTGGGGGAAGAAGGGGACACTTGGAGCAATGGCATTTGTCTTCCCAAGACACCCTCACATGTGATGGAGCCTGGCTGTCCTGGGTATGGCTGAGCACCCGCCTGCCGATGGGAAGGATAGAATTAATTCCTTGTGCTGTGTTGCTTGCGTGTGTGGCTTTTGCTTTCCCTAGTAAACTGTCTTTATCTCACCCCATGAGTTTTCTCACTTTTACCTTTCTGTTTCTCTCCCCATCCCACCAGAGGGGAGCAAGCGAGTGAGCAGCTGTGCGGGGCTCAGTTGCTGGCTGGGGTTAAACCACAACAGTTGCTTTCAGAAAGGTAGTGTTAGCTGGAAAAGTAATTCTCGGCAATCAAAGAAATGGCACTGAAAAGCTTAAAATATGGAAGTTTAAGAGTCTTTGTCAAAAAGCAAAAGTACCTGCTTCTGCGTAGTAATGGACTGTTCATCCTAGATCATGGCCTGCATGGGAGGGAATTAGCTGCAAAAGCGCTGGTTGAATTGTTTGTGTATGGCCTTGCTAGCTAGCCATGTGTGGCAATTAAGGTGAAGGAAAAAAGCTCCTACTTAAAAACAAAACAAAAAAATGCAAAATCAGACAAACAAAACAAGTTTATGAGTGAGGGCTGCAGTGGGAACTTGAGCATGCGCCTACTTTGAGCTCAAAAGTTTCTTTTCTGGGACGGTTTTTATAAGCTGAATTTATCTGAGAATTTCCTTCTTGACATTGTCTTCCAGATTTTTGGAGATTTTTGTAGAGACTGAACTGAAGAAAGGGGACTCTGTGTTTGTCATTCTTGGAAAAAGAATTCTGGTGTAAAATTATTCCCCCCAAAATACTCATCTAAAAATGAATGCATGAGCTATGTCGCATTGCTCCTCCTATGAGTGGAATCTGCTGCTGTTCCACCCTGTTTCCTGTAGTTTGTTTTTCTGCTTGAAGTGGAAAACTTTGTCCTTGTTTTGGGAAGTACCATGGTGTAGTTAGGAACTAAAATTAATTTTATATGTTTCTGTACGCTTTTGAAAGGGGCCAATAGTATTGTGAGATGCAATTCAAGCTGTGTTTTACAAGCCATGCGCCTGCACTTTATTGGAGTGTTGAAATGGAGATGCTTGTAGGGCGTGGAAAACATGCAGCGTGCGTTGCGTGCACAGCCAGCTAAGGATGCTGGGCAGGTTGCCGGGTATTTAGTGAACTTGACAGAGAAAGAAGTAAATCCCTTAACTTATGATACCACGCTGTGTGAAGGCATCTCATCAGCAGCTAGAAAGCAGGTGCCCGAGTGTAACTACCTTCTCATGCACAGGCAGAGTTTTAGATCCATGGAGTATTTGGAAATGTGGGTAGTTTAGCTCTTAAAGGTGTTCCCAATTATGTTTTATTGCTTCATTTATATTCAGGTCAAGGATTTTTCCATTGTTATTAATAAAGCACCTGGAGGTCATAACTGGCAGCAAGAGAATTTTTGTGCAAACGTAGGTAGCAAAAGCTGTAATGCCTGCTTTTTAAATGAGGGTTGCTTATGATTGAGGAAATTTTGCTTTTCTTTAAACTGTTGGGGGAAAAAAAAAACCAAAACACCCACTTTATTTGCTACAGTATGAGACTCTTACAGCATTATCCAGGGTGCAGTCTAGGAGCAGTCCGCAGGATGCGCCACCAGTTTATCTTTCCCTGTTCATAGGCAGTAGCACGCTGCTGTCTGCCTCCTGGCCTGACTGCTCCCATACTCCTTACCATCATTTTCTGGTGCAACTCTGTGATAAGCCCTGCTGTTGTCTTGCCCCAGCCACTAAAAACACCAGTGCCATTTAGTGTAAGGAAGGAGCAGAGAATCCTTGAAAGACTGGCAAGAACTACTGCAATAACTACCTGCTTCATCGAGAGGGGTCTGCTTTGGCTGGATTGCACTCCTGAGTTTCTGCCTTTGAAGGGTGGGAGAGGAGCGGGGAGTGGTACAGCAAACTGCTGTAAGCAGAATTGCTTCATCGGTTTAAGAACATCACCGTCTTGCACTGGGAGTTTTCAGTGCAGTTTTCCAGCATTTTACTCTCACTTTGGGCATTTCTGTGCTGGGCAGGCCACAGGTTGCCTGGCGCATTTCCCATAAAGAACAGAATTTTAAAGTAAGTAGTGAGTTTGCTGTCTGCCTGTGACGTTACTGGGAAACAGAGACATTGCCATATAGATGTGTCCAATATAACACTGGTTTCCCAGTTGTAGCTGGAATAGTTGCAGACCTTTAAAAAACAATTTTCATTCCAGTTTTCATAATATGGCTGTAATCTTCATTAGAGAATTTTTTCTTAGAGAATCTTTTAAATATTTTTCTTAGTGTCATTTCTGATGATGAACTTGCTCGCAATAATTCATCCTCTCTTTCTAGCCCCTTACAGTATTTCAGAAACAAGCACAAGCAGTTTTTCCTTCAAGGCAAGGATTTTTCACTAGTAACTGTTGATTGAGAGTTTTAATTTTTAAGTAGGCACTTTGAGGCATCTCCAAATGACCTTATCTGAAAAAAATGCTGATCTCTAAAACTCTGAAATCTTGAGTCACTTGTCACTTCCATAAGTCATGGCCGCTATGATTAATGCAGTTTTCGTTTGAGGTGTTCAGAACAGACAGTCTGAAATGCTGCTTTAGGTGTGCTTTTTTGAAGGATGAAGAGTAAAAATTGGGCTTTTAGTAAAAATTGTTTCTTATGTGTTAATTCAATAGTTTGGTAACTGAAAGAACTTGCTTAAAATTGACCATACCTTGAACGTGAATTTTTCTACTAATGGCATTCGACCCCCATAATGCTCTGCAATTGTTTAAGCCAATTTTTATTTCAGTCTTCATGTGTCTAGGAGAGAGCTGTAATATTAGGAATTTGTGACCTTGCCAATTTAGCCCAAAGTGGTGTGATTTGTATCTCTTCTGTCTTATGCTGTCCCGTGCCTGAATTGCACAGCCAGTGCTGTAAAGTGGTCATGCAAAGGATTCTCATTGCTTGTACCAAGAGGCACTGCAGGCGCTATAGGATCCTATGGAGCAGTTGGTGATCGCGATCAAATCATCATAGAATCCTAGCTTGGAAGGAACCTCAAGGATCATCTGGTCCAACCTTTCTAAGTAAGAGCACAGTGTAGACAAGATGGCCCAGCACCCTGTCCAGCTGAGTCTTAAAAGTGTCCATTGTGGCGGAGTCAACCACTGTCCTGGGGAGATTATTCCAATGGGTGACTGTTCTCATGGTGAAAAATTTCCCTCTCATATCCAATTGGAATCTCCCCAGGAGCAACAGAGATCAACAGGGCTCAAGTTATTCTTGAGACACTTTCCATCCTAAGTTTTTCTGATAAACATTGCTGGAAAACAATAGTCTTGCTGAGATTTATGTATTGTATGGCCTCGCTGTATGTGTCTGTCCCAGTTGGAGAATGACATTATTACTTAAGGCTTAACTTTAAGTATTGACAATTAGTTTCCCATTTTTTAAATACTAATTTATCCTTGAATATTAGAGCTGCATAGATTTTGTTTATGGCAGAGAAGTTAATTTAACTAGAGATGGATAAATTGTTTTCTTCCTCAGTTTGTTTTTATTGTTCAAAGCCAAATGGATTTTTTTCTTGGCTGAAAGATGCCAGACCTGAAATACTGCATTCTTTGCCCCTGTCTGCAGGCATGTAGTAAATATAGCACCTTTGGGTGAGGCCAATCAGCTGAGCATGAATAAACATTTCATTCATCTGGCTTTTGTCATTAGTTTGTTCTTTGGATTTTTAATTTTTTTTTTTTTTTTAAACTAAATATTGCAGATCCTTTCTCTGGAGCTCTTCAAATAGCTTTTTAACAGCTCAATAGTATTGCCCTGGGTCGAGAACAGTAGACAAAAATACCACTTTTTGGTAATTTTGGCTACTAACAGGAAGACTTCTCATATATTTTTTCCTAATAAATGAGAAGATGAGTTAGCTTGTTTGTCATTGATTCAGGTGCATACTAATTCAGATCTTGGCAAAATAACTATTGCAATATACTTTACTTGTGAAGCATTTTTCCTGTGGATGTAGCTACGCGATAACTTCTTCTATGAGGACGAGGTAATCTTCAGCTTTTGGTGTGTTTGACTCCATGGAGAGGACAGCTGTGGCTGTTTGGGGGGTTGCTGCACCGGTATGAATGATTGACTTCAGGCTGTTAGGTCCTTAACTGTGAGCAATCTAGACCTGATTTCAGCTGATGGTTCTAACTGGTTGCCCTCTTTTTTTCATCTTTTCATTGTTCATTCTCTCCCCAGTGGAATCCAACAATATTTGATTTATTAATGCTTAGAACTTTCTTTGAATCTTTGTATGTCATCGGGTACAACATACTGAGCTAAATAATAGACTCAGTTTGTGAGCTTTGTGCATTTTATAAGCAATCTACAAAGTGTAGTCAGAGAGCAAACTTCCACACTCCTCCTATGCCTCAGCAAGCTTAAGAGTCTTTATAAATGACTCTTCTTAACCTCTTTTTCTGGTTTCCTATCTTATAATGATAATATAGCAAGCCCATGGGCTATAGAACATAGGATGTGTGTATCTTCACCTAAAAAACACCATTAGCATTTGCAGCCAGTACTCCTTTTAACTGCGCTTTCAAATGATGCCTTGATAGTCGGTGGTCTTTTCTAGATGTAGTATTTTTGTGTATTAGAACAAGGTATAAAACTTAAAATACTTTTTCTAAATTTTCTAAATATTGATATTTGTTTTCCTTTGCAGAATAAGAGAGCACAGAGAGTCTGGGGGGACAAGAGCACAGGACGATGCTGCTGAAAGGAATCTGAGCCACTGAGCATGCTTTGTGCCACAGTTACCCAGGTAGGCTCCAGCAGAGTCCTTTGTGCACCTCTGGTGGACCGCAGCTTGTTGTGCTTGTTGCTCCATTACTTACCATCCTGAGCCAAGGGGACTGTCTCGGCCCCAGACCAAAATTATGCTTTGCTTTCATCATTCCATCTGGATGGCATTTGCAGTCTGAAACCTTCTAAAGCCTTTTATGTGTGTTGTAGTTTTAAATTTATCCGATTGCTAAATTTCAGCTGGTCTCTCTTCAAATGTTACACAGGTTTATATCAAGAGGTAGGCTGAACGTTTTGGTGTATATTTTCAGATGTCTCTTTCTCTTATGCACAGAGAAGTAGTGGTCTCAATAAATAAAATGCTGAACTACATATCTGGAAGTAGTTTTGAGACTTGCTTCAGACTGTTGTTAGAAACTACTCCAGTTGACTCACCTGCAGATCATCTGCTGGGTTTCAGAAGTCAAAAGCAGTAGGGTAGAGGCATCTATCATTGCTTTACACACCAGTGTCTAATGAACCAGTGTAGATTTTTCGGGATGTTTTGATAGGAAATGTGAAACTTTCTCATGTTTGTTTGTTTGTTGTTTTTCCCCTAAATAAAATTTTTGGGATGAATATTTAAAATCTTCATTTCAGCACAGCTCAGTTCTGTGCTGTCTAATTACGTGCTTATGCTAAAGAAAGATATTAAGGAGATAAAGATCTGCCTTACATGATGGAGTCTAGGATTTTTCAAAAGCTGTTTTGTGAACTGGAAGCCATCACAGTCCAGTAGCACTAGTTGTTTTATAGCACTGAATAAATAAATAAATAAAAATCATATGGTCGTGAAGTGTTTCTGTGGAATAGAAGCTAACTTCCCTACTAGCACCAGCTGGCAAGTGGGAGTAGAGAAACAAAGCAAACAAACAGCAGAGAAAAGTTGCAGGAACAATGATGATAGTCTAAAAACTGACACATAGGGAGACCAGCATGAAGAATAACAAACTTGTATCACAGGATGTTTTGCATAGCAACAGGACTCTTGTCTTCAAGTGGACTTCAGTGTAACTGCAGCGCTTGCTTCCTGTATGAGATAAAGAGCTGTTGTACCCTGAATGCGTTTTAATCTCTATATCTAAATTGGACTAATAATTAAAAAGAATTAGCTGAAGGAAACGATAGTGAAGTATATTGCTCCTGAAAGCGTTTCCTCTTATTTTGCTGTCAGAGAAGTGAGAACAGAAATGTGTGTAAAGGAAACAGATTAAAGATAGGCTCTCTCACCAGGTGCTGAATGCTGTCTACAAACTGCTTTGTCGATGAAGGAAGAAATTGGTTGGGAATTGAAAGCGCGAACTAGTTCATAATACTGTTCAACATGCGCAAAGGGGTGCCAAAGGACCCAGAAATAGCTGACCTGTTCTATAAAGATGATCCTGAGGAAATATTTGTGGGTTTACATGAAATCGGACATGGAAGTTTTGGAGCTGTTTACTTTGTAAGTATAGTTCTTTACCTCCTTCTTGGAAAACTGAACTGGTTTAAATGGCATTTTAGAGATTTTCAGCATTTGTAAAAGTGAGTGTTCTTTGGGCCTTTAGGGCTTTGTGTGTTATTAACTTGCCCATAACACATAAAAAAATGTTTCCAGAGCATTCCTGAGCTCTTTCCTGTTACAGCTGTATTTATTAAATTTTTTACCCCTTTTGGAACTTAACTGATGCCGAAAGTTCAATTTAAACAGCTGGAAATTAATTTGCCAAACTGGAACTTCAAGATACTCTATTTGGTGCTCATATGCTTGTAAATCATTGCAAATTAATAGATTGAGTGAATTAATGATTCAAAATACATTTGGAGTTAAAAGCTACTTTGTTAATGAATTGGTATTGTGGCTGCTTGGGTAAAGATACCGTGGAAGTCGCATCAGATTGTATTCGGGCTTTTGAATGATTTCTCTGCTGCTCTGATAATTTAGGAGTTAAATATATCTTTGAAATATCGTTCTGTTTTGCCACCCTCCTATCTTCAATAGCAAATGGCAAAAGTGAAGAGAAAGTCTTAAGAGGAATGGGAATTCAAGTGGGAAGGATGTATTGCATTGTCAAGAGAATTTAATCTGGAAAGCGAGAAGAATAGTGCTTTTACAATTAGTATCAAACAAAGCCAACTGTAAAATACTGGATTTGGAAATAATTATAATCAAGTCGCTACCAGTGAAAGCAAAATAGAATTCCCTATGAAAAAAATCAAATTCAAGCTGCTGGGTAGCATGGCGCTCCACTCCAGGAGGTCAAGTTCATTAGAATTGAGATTTCTGAATATTGAACATTAAAGTATTTAGATAAGTACCCTTGCGCCTGTAACACCAGAACCTGGCAGTAGCTAGCATGAATTATTTGCAAGCGCTTCAGTTCACTGTTTATAGTTGTGTACAGTGATGGAGGTGTTGGTGGAACTGTTTTGAGAACAGGAGAGGAGCCTGATATTTTGTGTCAGATAAGCCGTGCATACGTGTTTTGCATACATGCAAGACATGCGTGTTTTGAGGCATAACAATACAATTCCTCCATGTATAATATGGTAGTAATAGTACAGGGGAGTTTTTACCGTGGGGATTGTCGACAGTGGGGCAGGTGCTTTTTGATGTTGGGGTAAGTGACAGGTCGGTGAAAGTATAATGTTAAATGTACTACGTGTGTAAGAGGATGCAGCTGTAAAATGTACAGTACATGTTGATCCACTCCATGAGAAGAGAAGCTTTTTTTAGATGGGAGTAGGGTGGTCCTGCCTGGTGTATTGCAAAACCAAAGGGAAAGGATGTGTGGTATGCTTCAGGGCAAAGATGAAGTAGTGAAGGTGCCACCTTTATCATTCAGCTCTGGTGTTCAGAAGTTCCTCACACTTCCAGGGAAAGAGGGTGAGGAGTGTCAGAGATCTAATCTACCAGGCAGCAGCTGCATTCTCCACGCTTGATGGCGATTGCAGTCATGCCTGGAGTAATATTACTGTAGTAACACGGTAACTAGGTGCATCACCACTTTTCTGTGATACATCCGCGCTTCTTTGCCACTGTTGAAAACTTAAGCTTTCCTTACTGTTGCATGAAGCACTTGGCATCCAGTAAATTGTGCTTCAGAGTTTTTGCCTTGTCCTGCTGTATGTGTAAGTCACAAGCAGGAACTCGCCTGTTTGCAGTTTTCGTGCACAATAGCCCGGGATCCATCCATTTGCCTGAGGAAGGCCTCTAGCTGTATCCTGCTTTGTACGGGTCACACCAGAACTTCTCCTACCCTGCATCTTTGTTTTGGTTTTCCTCTGTTTTAAAAGCTTTTGTAGCCTGTCTTACATCTTGATTCTTACTCATCTTGGAGTAAGGCGGGACCAAGAATAAGATCTTGGATCACCATAGCAAGATTCCAGGGATCCTGACGGGCTTGGTATCAAAAAGAATAGGTCAAAAAAATCTTTGAAGGACAAGGCTTTCTATATATTCCAAAATAATGGGGAAGAGACTTCAGATACGTAAAAAAGGGCAGGGCACAGGTTATTAATGCTGTTGCTGCATCTCTTTGACTTTTAAGTTGGTACTGACACAGCTACAAACAGCAAATAAATTGATCTGTGTCTTGTCACTTTTGTTATAGTGGATTAATATGATTATTCTTACAAGAATTTACGATTACAAGCTTCAGTTTAAGCCAAATTTTTGCAGGCTGTTTTGTTTTCCAGGATATTATTGCCAAGGTTTGGCAACATAATTTGAAACATCTTTTCTTGCTTGAGAGAAATGATACTTCATATAGCACAAGGCTAAGAGAAAATACATCGCTTCTCATGGGGTTTTAAAGTCCACACTAACTTGACTTGAAATCGACTAAGTTGATATCACAGTTAACTTCAGAAGAACAGTTTTGATCAAAAACAACCTACTTGCATCCATGTTAGAAATCTGGAAAAGTGATAAAGCAGATGAGGGCAGTGTAAAGGAGGTTTTGCAAGCAAAATGTGCTTGTTTTCTGCCAAGCTTTTCACTAAAGAGCTACAAGTGTGGCCAAAACCACTTCAACAAGTGGATATTTGTTAAGCATGCTTGTACAGCCCTTTAAGTTATTTCAGCCAGGAAGATCCCAAGCGATCCAAGTACAGCAAGAACTTCACCCACAACTGTGAGAACATGGCAGTGCGCCATTCGGCAAAGAATTACGGCTGAAGTGAGAGATACTATGTTCATGTGAAGATACTTGAAATTACTGTAACTGACATAAATACTTGGGATTTTTTTAGAACACCACATTAATTCATCTATTTGAGTAAAATACTCTGGATCTTTTACGTGCTCAATGAGAATGAAGAGTGGTTAGGAAGGGTTTTGCCTTGTCCAAAAGTTATTTGTTTTCAGCTTTCTCTAACTCATTGGAGGAGGAGTGTGTGCTGTGAAGAGTCTAAGTGTGTCAACTCCCTTTAGTAATTCCTGTGCTCTGTTGGTTCACCTGACACCATTTTTCTTTGAAGTCACTGTATGCATCGTGAAATGTCTTTCATTAATGCATTACTTGAAAGTATAGCATTCATCCTCTCAAGCAGTTGAAAGAAGGATTTACCACATTTAGCTTCTATTGTATTCCAAGCTTTTAACTGTCATTAATTTTTTTTTTTGTCCCAAAAATGGTAAATGGTTGGAGGTACTGGGATTTCAACAACTCTTTTAAGACTAAAACCTTCAAGTTTTCTGTCCTTAACATGCAGAAATGAGGGCAGTGCCAATCCAGGCAAGTAGAGCTCTTTCTAAAACTTGGGTTTTCAGTCTCTTGTCACTATCCTTGCATCCTATAGGCTGCAGAAAAGTACAGTTTTGCTGACTGAATAATATCCATTGTACAACTGAGATCTGGTGCGGTGAAATGAAGGTTGCTTTTTTTTAATTGAGAGAAATTCCAGAATGAAGCATCTTCTTGAAACTGGAACTTGAAATAACTGTTTGAGAATTTCGATGTTGTATGGGGGGGTTGGATGAAATTGCAGAGATTTTGATACGCCTCTTTATTTGTTTCTTTGGAAAACATTTTTTCCAAAGTCTGTCTAAAACTGGTTTTACTGCAATTCCAGTAAAACTGTATTTTGCATGTTCTAAGTAGGTGCAATATTGGGCTTTAGTTTGCATATCAATAAAAGAGGTAGCAAGTGCAGTAAGGCCCAAGGGAGGAACAGTGGATATGGACAGACAAAGTCAGGAAAAACTGTCATAATAGTTGTTTGGTAACTCTTACCACAAGGAAGATGTCTTTGAAGTGTAGGAGCTTGCCGTGATGGGATATAGGAGAAAAAAGCCTGTATTTGCCAAAGGCACAGATCGTTCCATGGGGAGGGAAAAAAAATGAAACTGTTTTCAATCTATTTCTTTCTCCCTACTCCAGGCTACAAATTCCCACACTAATGAGGTGGTGGCAGTCAAGAAAATGTCCTATAGTGGAAAGCAAACAAATGAGGTAAGGTGAATAAAGCCAATCCCGCATGCAGAAGCTGTTGCAACCGTAATGTAAATCTGAACAGTGAAATTAGCTGCATATTTCATTTGACACTAGCAGACCAGCTTTTTAATGCAGTAGTTGTTGCTCACTTCCATAGGAAACATGGAGTTTTGTGGAGGGAAAATGAATTTATGCAAATTTTGACAAATAGTTCAGTTTAAGGAAGTGAGTGGGAATTCAGAATGCTTGTAGGGTGGTTATGTCAGTAGTAAGTGCATTGAGAGCACTCCGGCTACTGGAGCCATAACCACATTTCTTTTGAGGTGTCAACTGAAATGTATAGCTGTTTTGAAAAACTTTTCAGGATCTATAATCTAAAATTACATAGACCTTCTCTTCAGAATATCAGTCTCACTTCAGCTGTTGCTTGTTAGTTGCTCTTGTTTGTGTTGCGATGCTTTGTACTTGGATTGACTCTGTTCATTCAGATCGGCGGGTTGATATGCGGTAAAGAATGTGTTTGGGAGCAAACAGGGATATTTTAAACTTGCTTTTCCTTGCTTACCTGTTGGTCTTCCACATATGCTGAGGTCTTCCAAATAACAGTTGTCTTGTGCTGCATTACAGGAGGAAGCAAACAGCCAACTGCTACCTTCTGTAACACATACTGTAGGTGGTGGTGTCTGTTTTGGGGCAGGTGGGCTTGCTAATAAGGCTGAACTGTGCAGTGGCCTCAAAAAGCAAAATGGTAGCAATGCTTTAAATAAAATTGCAGATAAAATGAGGAAAAAAAAAAATTGCAATCCTCAAGCTATTTAAATATCCCTTGGGGGGGGTTCTTGGTGCGACAGAGATCTGGGCAACTTCAGTTGTGTATAGTTGTGCTTCTGCAGCTGTGACTCTTACTGTCTTCACATTGTAAATAGACTTATGGTTGCTTTTCAGACTGTACGACAGTGTGTAGAGTATGAGAGTATGTAGGGGATTAAGCAGAGAAATGTATTTATACCTTTTTGCTTTTTTTAATTAGAAATGGCAGGATATCATCAAAGAAGTCAAGTTTCTACAACAGCTGAAGCACCCCAACACCATAGAGTACAAGGGCTGTTATCTGAAAGAGCATACGGCATGGGTGAGTGAGCAATGTGGCATTTAGAGGTCTCATGAGCAGCAAATGTACGGTACAGCAATCAAATATTCAGTACAGGCAGTGTCTTTACATGCAGCATTATTCATACCATGCTTCCTGTAGTCCCTTTCCTCTGAAGAAGCTTCCAGGTAATTTAAAGGGAATATTTATTTAGGTCATTGGAACAAATCCCTGTTTCTTTGAGGAAGGCCTCATGCAGATTAAACAATTATTATGGAACATTCTCTACAGTATCTCCCTACAAACTTCTCAATGCCTAAACCTTCTTTACAATAGTGAAAGATGTCATGGCGTTACTGGAATGTTCAGAGCATTTTATCTTGTCCATCACTTTCTGCATTTCTTGCAGCTTAAGGTTTTATTTACTTCTACTGTTTCTCAGCCATTCAAGTAGTAACTGTGGGGCAGTCTACCCTATTATTTAAAAGCATGCTTTTTTCTTGCAGTTGGTTATGGAGTACTGTTTAGGATCAGCTTCTGATTTGCTAGAGGGTAAGTTTTATACAGCGTTTGATTTTCTTCTTGCTAGTGCCCCTTCTGAGTATAGTGGGAGGCTGTTTTCTCACAGAAAACTGGTATCTTGAAGATGGTAGAGGCGGTCTGTCTGTACTGCTCCATTCTGTAGCTACAGAATGCCTGTGTTTGTGATACCAAGGGTAAGTTGAGACTTTCCCAGGAGACCAGAGCTATGTATAGTTGGCATGCACGGTTATATGTTGTAAAATGAAGGTATAAATGTATATTGCTATGTCCCTGTAATTTGTGTCATCTTGATGACTGCCGCAGACCGCCTGTTTTCTGAATAACCATAACAAAAACCTGCAGAGATCACCTTTGTCCTTGCCTTGCAGTTTGTAGGAATAATTACAGATGGTTTTACAGAACAAGAGACTGATATGACCTCAAAAACTAGAACTACAGCACCCACAGAGGAATAGGGAATCTAAGCTGAAACTTGCAAAAGCTAGTACTCTCTGTGGGCCATATCTTTTGTATCTAAGATACGGTCAGCCAAAGGCATGTTCTGGTCATATATAGGGATATATGGAAGGTGCTGTGGGGCATCTCTTTGGAGCTGGTATTCCTCACTTTCCTGTTTGTTGTCTGTTGGGGGGAAAAAAAATGGCAAGTTTTCCTTGCTCAGGACCAAATGAGTATTTCAAATACATTTGGTAAGCTGTGCTCAGATCTGTCTCCTGGAGTTAACAGTAACTGTTGATCCTAGCAGGAATGTGAAGAAAAATGTGGTTTCCTATCATGTGAAATACATGCACAGGCTGTGCATAGACTCAGAGCAGCTGATGGCCATCAAGCCATAGGAAACACTGGCAAAGTTGGTGGGGTTTCTTCTCTTTAAAAACACTTTCTCAGGAAAAGATCACACCTTCTTCTGTTTTTTCTTTAATTTTTTTCTGTAGTTCACAAGAAACCACTTCAGGAAGTGGAGATTGCTGCCATCACTCACGGTGCCTTGCAGGGGCTGGCCTACCTGCACTCTCACTGTAAGATTCATAGGTAAGGTTGCAGCTTGGTGCTGCTTCCATGTCCTTCCATCTTCCGCTCTCTGGAATCTGAAAATTGCTTCGCTGTGTTTAAGCAACTTTGGTAAAGGTTATTGTACCAAAATTTTGTCTAATGAGCTTGTCAGTGCTCCTAATGCCAGGGTAGATGTATAAATAAAAGCTGTTGGCTGTTAAGGAGTGCATTTTGTTGTTGTTGAAATAATTTAATGTGGCTATATTCAGTGCTGAATTCTCTTCCATGTTAGCGGTTTTTCTCTGCGGACCTTGGTAATGAAGAATACACCTGAGTGTTGGCTGACCAACAGGAAAATATCACCCTAAATCTGCCAAATAAAGCGAAGTGATAGAGCTAGATTAGTTTTAAGACTTGTGAGAATTTTTTTCATATGAGTAAGTAAAACTTTATGCTTTCAGAAATCAGTCGATCAAAGCATAAGTCAAGGGTAAAACTACCTTAGGAGAAATCAAAGCAGCCAGGCAGAGGAAGATTTTATAACAGGCTGCTCATGGATGCCAGCTCCTAGATCTGTCTTTTCATCATGTGGTATTTTTCAGGAGTTTGGATTTTTTTTGACTCATTTGTCAACAATGTCGCATGTTCTCATTTTTGGGGTTGTTTTTTGTCTCATTTTGGGTGCTACTGATATGTCAGGGACTTGTGAAATGGGTGAGAATTAGATTAATGTGAGTGGAAAGTCATCAGAATGAGACGAGTTGAGACTAATTTATGGGGCCTCTGTCATCTACTGGCAAGGTTGAGACAGAAAATTGGTATATTTGAGGCTGAGACAGTGAGGGATTTTGAAACAGGAATTATTTGTCACTTCTTAGAATACCTGTGGCATATCTATTAAATTATATTTAAGTGAAATACTAATTTAAACGTGAATGCTGATTTATGAAATTAAAATAGGTTAATTTTGATCAGCCCTTTGCACATATATGCTCTTAATTGAGCATAAAAATACCTGGTTTGAAATATTTTATGTGCTTTCAAAGTCCATTGGATTCTTATTTATAGTAAATGACTCGCTGGATGGAGACTATTAGGAGTTAGGTTTTTTTGATGCTCATTAGGACTTTCTAACATGGTGCAATTAACATGTTGTAAATTCAGCAATCTCGCATACTGAATGCTAGCTGCCCTGTGTGAACTTTCCATTAGTGTGCTTATTGCATATAAAGAGCAAAGCTGCTTATTTCTTTTTGAAACTGGAAAAAGTGACTTTGCAGTGTGCCAAGAATGGCCGTAAGGAAAGTTACTTCTAGAAGTACCAGGCAGGTCTGTCTTATCTAGCTGGTTTTCTTCTGAGGGGTATCCCACCTTTTAACTTCTGAGATGGGAAAGCAAGTCTTCTCTCTCAGAAAATAGGACCAACAAGAGATTTCTAGTTTTCTGATAGATGTTGTATGCTAAAAAGGAGAGTGCCATTTCCTAGTTTTGTTGCTCAGCAATGAGGAGTGCTGTGCTGATGCACACAACTACAGGGGAACTGCGCACCTGGAGGAGAACACAGTGCTCGCCTCTGCTGTGTGTAAGCTCCAGTAGCACTGAAAAAAGTAAAGCAAACGCTGAATGAGAAGGGAGCAAGGCTGGCAGCTGGGACAGCTGTGGCTTCCCTGCCCCACAGCAAGGAAGGCAAAATGAACGTGACCTAGAATGGAGGGACATCTTGTGGAGATGTGGGAACAAAGCAAGTCTCTAATCTCGCCCCCTGAGCTCCCACAGCATCTCTGCTTCCAGTTAGTGCTAATGGCATGCTACAGAATGGCAAAAGATGGGATTATTTTCTGTTTAATTGCAGGTGCAAGGCAAACCTGAGTTAGCAAATATGTTTGCTGATACCTAAAGTGGCCACTGAGTGTTGTTGATTGTCATACAGTGAAGGTAGCAGTGGGGATGATGGCAAAGAGGACAGCCTGTGCTGTCTCTTTTGTACTTTTGAGGTGTTAATTTCTGCACGTACAAGACATTTTTAGCACTTGTCCTCCAGCAGAAGTGATAGATGCATAGACCCAAAACACGAAGACGTGTCAGGATATGTTTCTGAGTGGCACATGTGTGCAAAAAAATTCCACAATACTAGTTTTGAAGTGATACTGTCCTGGGAATGGGGGAATAGAGGTTCTTAGTCCAGCTCTGCTGCTGAAATAAATTCCTATCTTTGTGGCTTTGTGCTGCCCTTTGGAGGCAAAGGCATCTCACCAGTGTTTGTATCATGCTAAATTTAAAGGGTCTTTCAGCTTGCCTGTTCTCTGGGTTTTCAGTGATAGTGGATTTGTATTTGATGCACAAATCATCATGCTTCAACTGTTACACGATAATTCAGGGTATGCTCTTCCTCTGCAGCAAATACAAGATAGCTTTGTTTGCCCTCCCATTTATCTAATTAGCTCCGTTTTCACAGGGTCATAATATGAGTGTGTTTGGCAATACACAGTGACTTGTTTGTGCTGGGGGTCTACTACCACTGATAAGTGGCTTTGGAGTTTAAGGACTTCGAGTTGAACAACACATAAGAAAGCTGATATTTTTCTTAATGCATTTTTTGTATAAAGATACATGATATTTTTTGAAAACACGGCAAA
The DNA here is from genome assembly GCA_034008185.1 of Gorsachius magnificus. Classification (NCBI taxonomy): domain Eukaryota; kingdom Metazoa; phylum Chordata; class Aves; order Pelecaniformes; family Ardeidae; genus Gorsachius; species Gorsachius magnificus. The sequence goes on from CM067095.1 coordinate 13,050,670, forward strand.
AAGACATTCCAAACTGTATGGTGTACACAGCCTGGCTGACCCGGATCTCTTACATGTATTCCAGTGATATTGAGGGTCTGCTTTTGCAAAACCAAGTAGCTTTGCCCATGTAAAGGCATCTGTGGCACACCTAGTGTGCGGTTTTCCCTTTGTTATTGAAGTGCTGTATCAGGGGTTAAAGGTACTTCCACTATACTGTGATTTTTCAGCTGGCAATGTGTAAGTAGACCTGAATTTCTTAAAGTGGTCCTCCTTCTTTTATGTCAGAAGTGGTGGAAGAAGTCAGGTGGAAGAAAAAAATATTTTGGATATAACTGACAAGTCTGTCTCAAACTTCGAATAGGGTCATTGCCAAGTGTCTTGGAAGGTATGCAAATTGAGTTAACCTTTCTCAGCATTTCATGGCCAGTTAATCCTTTTGTATTTCAGTAGCATTATTGTTAATCTCTGAAATGTATGAATTATCTGAGAGTTGTCGGAAGGATCAGGTAAGGGAGCCTAGGGCTTTAAAAGATGAAAGTAATAGGTCTGGTATCGTTTAAGGTGTTGCAGCAGGGTATTAGGATACATGTCTCCTGGATCACAGTTTGGGGCCTCAGCCTTGCAACCATGGCTCACTTCTTCTCTTCCCTCACCCCCTGCCCTTTTTGGGTATAGCCAGGTTTCCATTCCCCCAAACCCCCATCTATCTGATTTCTGTAGCTTTCTGTAATACCAGACTTCTAAATATTCTCAGGTTTTTATGAATGTTTAGTTGAGAAAAAGTTAGTGGACTTTTCTGTTTGTAAATTTTTGAAAGTTATTCTACTGTAACCAGAACTGTACTTCTCTTTTTTTTTTACTTTTAAAGGGATATTAAAGCTGGAAATATTCTCCTAACAGAACCAGGTCAAGTGAAACTAGCTGATTTTGGGTCTGCATCTATAGTCTCCCCTGCCAATTCTTTCGTGGGAACGCCTTACTGGTGAGTGAAGCCTGCAATACTTCAGTCCTTTGTAAGACTACTCTTCCATTTCCAGCATTTCACAATCTGAAAAGAATATCTGTCATAAAAACTGTATTAACTAAGCAGTTTTCTGAGAATCCCTGTGTCCAGCTCTTCGTGAAATGTGTTCTTTCTCAGTGCACATGAGTAGGCAGTGCAGCACTTTGGAACGGCACCGGTTAATGTTTCAACTGGTGTAGTGCCATTGGCTTAAAAATCTTTTAACACTTGACATAGGTAATGGAACTAAGACAACCACATGGAAAAGGGGAATCCTGTTAATCGGACCATGGAGAGTGGAAGTCAGACAGCTACTTAAATTCTGTTTTGAAGAAACTTGCTTAAGGGTCACTTGAGTTGCTTGGCATTCCTAACATAGTGGACCAGCATAGCTTTATGCTCCACTTATTTTGTGGCAGACGCCTCTGGCATTGATGGGAGGTCACCTATCGCCCAACCTCTGAACAAGTCCATTTGGCAGGAAGCCTGCTTCATCTTTGAAGAACAAAAGTTAAGAGGCTGAATTTTTGCAGGCTGGGCCCACTGCTTCTTCCCGCCCTCACTCACCCCTTTATCCTGGACCACCATATTTCCCCACTGTTCCAGATTTCCCTGTTCCTTTCATAGCTACACTCACAGGCTGCATATATCTGCTGGAAAATTCTCCTGGTGTGCCAATGGAAAACCCACCATCTCTGGTGAGAGTGAAAGTGATGCCTTTAGGACTCTCCCAGCCCTTGCTGTCTGCCTGCGGGTACAATGCCTTTGAGATTGGTGTGGGTCTCCCATGTGCCAGCATGTTGCGCTAACAGCAAGATGATCAGGTTGGCCTCTTTTACTTTCCTTTCTTAAACTGCCTCTTGGAAGAGTTGCTAATGCAGGCAAGCATTGTTTTCATTTCGGCATGGCTTCACTCAGCTCCATGCTGGCTCTTTAAGTTCTGGTCCGCTGCGCTGCTGAAGATAATGAAGCCATCTCATTTTAAGCTATGTGCTGGGAGTCACAATTTGTATCCCCTAACCCGCATGTTTTGCACTGTGGTTGGTAGGATGGCACCAGAGGTGATCCTTGCTATGGACGAGGGACAGTATGATGGGAAGGTGGATGTCTGGTCTCTTGGGATCACGTGTATTGAGTTAGGTGAGTAAATACTTGGCAGCTGAGATGAATAACTAATTGTCTGCAATATTTATGAGGAAGTCCTGAAGATTCTTATTCCTCATAAGTTTTGGGTTGTGGGTTGGGTTTTTTCCCCTCTTTAAAAAGCCTGACTTGGAAAGCACTGACAGTTGAGTTAAATGTTTTATTCACTGGCAAATCAAGAGCAAGCCACTAATGTGGCTGTGCTTTAATGTTAATTAGGTGTGCTTAGTTATTCCCTTACTAACTAGAGGATTCTAGTCTTGTATGAGAAGAAACTATGGTTTCTAGCCTGTATTTTTCAAGCTGAGTTTTGAGTAAGTTGTTCCAGCTATTATGTCAAGGGAACTGGTGTCCTAAGAATTGTGTGTCAGAAGGGACCTACATTTAATTTTCAATTCTTCTTACTTCCCCACTCTCTGAAACAAAAAATCTTCAATCTCAGCTGAAAGTTTGTGACATGAATCAACGCAGACAGGTTCTTTACACGAGAAGAAAAGGGTTTGCACTGCAAAGGGCAAATGTTACGCATCCACACAGCCTGAAGCAGATGTAGATGTGATAGCAGGTATACAGAGCAGATGTGTGCACTTTAAGTTTGGATATTGACATTGCATGTGCTGAGTAGATTATTTTCAAAGATTCTCTTGATATGGATTATACTTAACAGCAGTACATCAAGAACTTACTGTGAGGGCAAGTTCACTGAAAATGTTATTTCTTAAATGTTTAATCAGTAGAAATATATATGAGATAACAAAGAGGGGGATGTACAGAATGGGAAGAAATGTTGACCGCAATATGGAGATGGTGATGGTGTAAATGACAAGTAACTTCCAGTGTTGTATTTCATGTGTCAGTGCTAATGCCTGGCTGACACAGTCTGTATTTTGATATAAAGAATGCAAAATCGAGTTCTAGACTTCTGTTCTTCTGCAGGGCCACTGATCTTTTCCATATGGAGTTCAGACTAGTTAAGGCCTCTCAAGGAGTAAATCACAGTGGTGGAATAGGTATTGCTACCCTACACTACGTAGGCACTGAGTCTTGATGCTAGAATTTCTATGGAGCTCTTCAGTCAAGAACCTCAAAGCCATTTTACATATTAATGGATTTGATTTTTTTTTTTTAATATTACTTTTCTGAGAAGTGTTAATTTTATTTATTTTTTTTTAAACTTTGAGCTTTGCCTTTGCGTGATTCCATATCTGAACGGGGCGTCAGGTAGCAGTGGGAGGAAATCTCCTGTTGAGCGCCACTTGGCTTTCTCTGAGTGCCGATGTCTTAATTTCTTGTGTAGCCAAAAGTAAGCAGTGTTTAAAGAAAAGAAAATGGGGTGGTTTGCATACATGCTGCATGTCAAGGACAAGTGATTGCTCTGACCTGACATGAACTTAAAAATCCTGGCCTCATGTGCTGATTGGCATGACTGACCTTAGATGGTGGTGAAAACTAGGCTTTCTCAATTTCAGTGTGAGATCTGCTGCACTCCTGAAAGGTCAGGGGCTGGCAGGTAGGTGTCCTCTTGGTGCAAGGACTAGGAATAATTTTAGTTAGAGGGAGTTAATGACACATCTGGCCAATGACAGATGAAACAGGCAGCCACTCTTTTCCCTTAATACAGATGCTACAGCAGTGCATCAAAGATCTGCCCGGATTGATACATAAATTTCCTAGCCCTGACATGCTGTATGTCTAAGCTCTGTTTTAGACAGCTTCTGCTGATTTCACCATAGCAGGTCAGGTGTGAAATGTTGCAGTTAAGGTGATATTTACTGGAAACTTTTCCTTATAATTTTCATCCTGTTCTCTTTGGATTTTGTCATTCCCTCTTCAAGTGAATAACAGCTTTCCTTGAGTGGTTGTCCTGGTCTAACCTAGAATATTAAAATAATTAGCTTAAATGTGATGACGACAGTAGTGAGCAGTGATACCCTTGCTCATACTTCCATATCTTTCTCCTTTTCTTTCCAGACTGCCTTATCACACCTTTCTCTTCTCTTTCTAGCTGAAAGGAAGCCTCCGCTTTTCAACATGAATGCAATGAGTGCCTTATATCACATAGCCCAGAACGATTCCCCTACATTACAGTCAAATGAATGGTAAGAGAGCTATTACCAGATATTTTTTTTTTGTTTCCCTGAAGATGCTCTGCAACACTCTCTGCATGGTTAAAGTATGACAAGAAAAGTGCTTGTTGCAGTGTAATGATTTGACTGCGTTCTCAAATAATGCTCCTGTGTAGGCAGGCTCAATTTTGGCCTTCTGTCACTTTGGCTGTGCTACAATCTAAATGTGTGGAGGTGTTAATTATGGGGCTGTAGATGCTGTAGGAATTAAAATATCCTTGGATACATTAAGCCAGCCGTAGCTCAGCAAAGTTTCCAGCTGCAAAAGATCCCTGATGGAAGAACTGTTAGCATTGTAGTGCAACTGAAATGTGGAAAAAGTGAGAAGTACACAGAATATAGAGATAATTAGGGTTTTTTCCAGTGAGTGACTTCAAAAGTCATCAGAGTTCTGTGGCCAGTAAATATTCCCCATGCTACAGGCTTCCTCCAGAACCTGCACTTTGATACAAGAATGCTTTGTTATTCTGTGGGAGCAAAGGAGTTACCCCATTTCCTGTTCTCCATGCCCAAGAGTGGAACGTAGCTATTGAGGGATGCTTGGCAGAGTCTGCAGATGGCTTGAAACAGCAGCTCCTGGAGAGGCGTGAAGTTCCCCCAGTTATGCTGCTAGGCATTTAAGTACCATAATGGTTTCATTGCTGATCATTATATCAAAACTCTACTTCAGTTTCCTTACTTTGTTATCCTGTTTTGTCCATTTTTCAAGATTCAGAGAACTTGGCCTCATATTTGCACACTGATACCTGTGTTCTTCTGTGCAGAATTTGCAATGCAGAGTAGAGACAACTTGTGAATACAGTATAAGAATCAGTACTCTTGATTGCAAGCAGTTTGTTTATAGTCACCTGTTTGTTCTCTGTGGCTTTGAGAACACAGGGAGTAAGCAAGGTGCCTTTTATGCTGCTTTTGAGTTCAATGGCACCTAGAAGGTCAGTTTCCTTCCTTCCAGCTGTGATACAAGCTCAGAGCCTGAAGTTTTGTTGAATTAAGGTGCATTGTATTAAGGTGCTTTACTGAGACAGTGTTACAAATGGTGGGAAGCTTCTAGTAAGTAGAGCGCCATTTCATCAGCTAACTTAACAAATGCATTTCTGGAGTTACCAATAATTTCACTGAAATCTATTTTGAAGTAGTTGAAGTAAAATAGTGACTGATACACACCTAGTTCTTGGGTTTCAGCTTGGGGTTGGGGGATAATTGTGTGTCCATGTCTGCTTCAACAGTGTTTTAACTGTTGAAAGAACTGGTGGGATCAACTTAACTGGAGTTCTCCAAATCCTGAGTAATTTCTCTGTCTTAGAACTTAAGAACAAATTATCAAGGTTTTTATTTTGCTTTGCGCTTATACGTTTGCGTATATTCCAGATCCTAAGCTTCTTTTTCATTTAGAACTTTTTTTTTTTTGATTTACAGGTCAGACTCCTTTAGGGGATTTGTTGATTACTGCTTACAGAAAATACCTCAGGAAAGGCCATCATCAACAGATCTGTTACGGGTAATCTTTCAAATCTTTTCAAGGAACTTGGGGAAAAATCTGTTTGTCTACCAAAATAATTCTAACAATGGTGAACAAATATTTGCCTTTTCAAAAAAAAAAAAAAATTGTTGGTTTTGCTCTCGTCTGAACCAAGAGAGTTTTGGGGTCTTCCGAAGAGTGTTTTAGGCTGTTTCCTGACTTTACCTATGTCAGTGACAATTCTCTTTATAAAATGATGCTCAGGAGTTGAACTACTGCAGAAAAGTAGAGGTAGGTTATGTTGTAAAACACTTATACTGTTCAGTGTAGTTACTTGGGGGGGGTAGCCCAGCAGCCTGCCCCTCTCACACCCCAGAGCTCTGCAGAGGTTACATTTGCATTAGAGAACGTGCAAGCCCCATGGGATAGTAGTGCAAGTAACAGGTTTTTTAGCTGAAGGAAGCACCTGTCAGCAGGAGCGGGATAGAAGGATTTAATATTGATTTTTAATATTATTTTTTTTCCAAGACAATGCTGTACATACTTTAACTGAAAGTATTATTGAGGACAAACAGGTCCAGAGCTGGATTAGTTAAATCTGTGCTGCAGAAGTGAATTCAAACCAATAGTCTTCTGTGTAGGTAGGTCTTGGGAGTGTGTTTCCTGCTGCTCTGATGAAGAAGGAATTTTCAGCAGCCTCTCAGCAATACTGTGCTGTCAGTAGAGTGCCCTGAGTTGTGACCACTATGTGGTCTCTGAAAGAGCAGAGAGTAATGAGGGAGGAAACTGGGGCCAATGCTGTTTGCCCTCTAAATGGGTCTGAGAGAGTGGGGAAACTGCAACTTAGTGCAGCTTGTGTGAAAGCAAAGACCCTTTTGGAGCAGTTACGCAGCTTTGTGTAAAGTCATGTAATGTAACTTGTTGATGCTCCTTTTTTTTTTCCTGCTTCCCTTCTCCAGCAAGGAAAAATGTTATTCTTCTGTGGTGTAACAGGCAATACTTGCTACTAAGCTTATATGCAATTTCAGTAAGATTTAAGGCTTGTGATTTGCTACAGGCTTTCTCTGTGGAAGTGATAGAAAATCTAAAAAGCTATTTTAATTGCCACTCAAAATCTAAACTTAACCACTCTTCATAAGATGCATAGGCAATAGCAAATCTTTTGCAGAGCTGGTAGTACTTTGAGCATTATATTCCACATGATCAGAGGATTGAGCTCTTAATAAAGATTTACAGATAGTGGCTGATTATTTAGAGGAACATGGGTATTAGAGATGGAAAGAGACTGGATGACCTATGTTTATTTCCTGGCTGGAGCAGGATTGTTCTGTGTGGGATGCTCTGAACTGCCTTGTTTTTTGTTTTGTTTTTGTTTTTTGACAAACGTAGATGAAGTTCAGGAAGGTTATCTTGACCTTTTTTCTCTAGTAATGCTAATGTGAGCGTGATTAATTCTTTATCTGTTCATACCTTTTGAATATGTATCTTTTTGTGATCCTTCTGCCTGTTCTCAGTTCAGCTTTTGGTTTTGCTCTATTCTTGTAAATCGTTTGGGCCTTTCTGATCCACTTTTTGGTTGTTTGGGGTTTTTTTGTGTAAAGTTCCTCTGGCTGGATAGG